>JAVHJN010000005.1:0-2437391 GCA_036971655.1 Arthrobotrys megalospora | reverse complement strand
AACCCTAACCCTAACCTAACCCTAACCCTAACCCTAACCCTAACCCTAACCCTAACCCTAACCTAACCTAACCCTAACCTAACCTAACCTAACCCTAACCCTAACCCTAAACCTAAGCTTTTTTTTTAAAAAAAGCCCCTTACTCACAAATAGTGATCGGGCAGACTCCTATAGCTCTTGTGACTTGAAACCAATTGGAAATTCTTGATGGCCCCTTGGAGGGCTCTCCAGAACCAAGTTATCCGTGCACCGATATGACCAACGCCTAGGCTGACCCAACTGATGATAATACATGTGATCCAAGATGAGGGAACCTAGGCCCCACTGTCCTTTTGGAGTATAATCATAGGCCTGCTCTTAATACTAGATGTTACGATTTATGCGGTCTCGATCTTGTATTGTCGTCTTTATATCACTAACTAGATTAGCCTCGGTTTCCTTTTGAGTAATGCCCCTCCATAATCCCAAATATCTTAAAGTCGGTCGGTCTCTAGGCCTTCAAACAGCCAGGAGAACATAGGCTATACTACGAGACTAAACATACGCTGTTTTCTATCGTAGAAAAAACCATACTCTGTTTTAGTGAAGCTGGCGGATGTGTTGAGGGCATCATGAGCTTCTTGCCCGACACTGTCTCTGCACTTCACCTCCATCATCCACCTTCACCTCCTCACCAGTGCACCCACCTCCATCGTCACGTTCACCTCCATGGTCATCGTCACCGTGCATGCCCACCGTCACCGTCTTCTAGGGCAAAGCTTCAACTTATAACGAAATTGTGCTCCGAAACATCAATCGTCCCTAGCAGTATACACCTAGCTCTAAGCTGCAGCACCCCACCCAACCCACCAAACATGAAGGGGCAAGGAGAAAAATCCGAGCCCGTTGCGCCGTCTACCAACTTGTCAATCTGTCCGTCTATCTCTCCCCTTAACTTTGTTCGATCCAAGCTGATTTGATGTAGTTCCTGGGAGCGAACAAGTGATAGATATGGTTAAAACCCTCAGGGACATGGAACCTACAGATCAGGCTGATCAAGTACAATCGGCTTTGATTACTTTGAAGGGGGCCACTTATCTCCCCAACCGTATGTATTCATCTTCGTTTTCAGCGACCACTCATTAACACACGCAATAGATGTCTTCGGCCCTAGGATACAAACGGACCTGGCGGGAATTATGAACGCGATCCACAGGCGTTGGCCTGCCGAATCCGATACAGCATTCGTCGGAATCAAAGGTAGAGAGCTCATGGCAATCTTCAAGGAGGACAAGAAGACATCTCTTCGTATCTACGCCGTCAACGCGAGTCAGGTTATCGAAATATACCGCAAGTTAGGGTCAAAGAAGCAACCAACCGATCCGAAAGGTTGTCACTTAAAGCCAACCGTGATATACGACACCTGTTACTTTCCTTATCTCCCAGATATCATGGCGGCCGCCAAATACCACGGTATTGAGATCAAACATTTGTTTCTTCCTGATATCGCCGATAAGGGATGCTACGACGATTATCCAGTCTACTGGAAAATGTACAGGGACGGCGAGCCCGACTCGCGCCTTCAACTCAAGAGGTGCACCGCGCAGGGCACACTGACGGTTCTAGCTATTGTTGCATCCAGTGATATTGTAATGGAGGGATACAGCGACGACAGCTTCGCCGGCTTTGACGACCCCGACATTGCGGCATCCGCCCTAGAGAAGATGCTCCGCTTGAACTCACCGCCGGCTCCATTGGTTTGTCCTGCACCGGAGAGAGTGCACCCTACGCACGTCGCAGTCGCACCGGAACCACGGCCCAGGGTGATTACACCGAAATCGAGGAAATCACAGCGCGGGTACGTCGAAGCTACACTGGAGGAACCACAACCCAAGCGCGCTAGAGGTCCGTCGGGAGAAATGCCATCTATGCCTTCTCGAGACATGTCAGAGGAAGTGAAATTCAAATCCGTTCGAAGCATGTTGGGGGAAGTAGGATCTCATTCTGCTCAAAGCATATTGCGGGAAGTAAAGTCTGATCCTCCTAGAGAGAGCCTTAAGGCTGTACTTTCAGCAATTGCGGAAGAAGATACTCTAATCCCGAAGCTGAACCCACCAAAGCCTCCCCTTCCACCAAAGCCTCACCTTCAACCAAAGCCTCGCCTTCCACCAAAGCCGCAACCTACACCAAAGCCCGAACCATCCGCCCCAAAGTTCGAGGCAGTCAACACCCCACACGCATGTTCCTCGGGGTCTCCAAAGGCTCGGAACGCTGATTTGGCAGCGATCGCGGCTAAAAAACCAGGGCCCCGCCGCCCACGCTTTAGACTCGCACCGGGAGAACTTCCATTCAAAGACTACCCAGTAACCGCCAAACATACTCTCGATGACATATAATCGATTCTAGTACACCAGGAAGGTCTTTAGTTGGAGGGCGAACGAGGTGAAGGTTATTCACGATTTTTCATGTTTCTTTTTTTCAAAGGGTTTCATACTGTTTAAAAGGATTTTTCTTTCGAGGTTACTTAATGTACGTAATTCCAACGGCTTAAAACCTTTCTTCTGGTTTTTCCTGCTGGACTTTCGCTCCAAAGACAGATGCTAGCTCTACTTTTGGTGGCGTATTTTTTGCAAATACACTACTAAAAATATTATGGAGCATTATCGGCCCGGCCCAAAAATAAATAATATATGTGGTGGCTGTCCAACCTCGCAAATAATACCGCTGTAGCTAATATCACCAAAGGCTTGCCTTCGATTACGAATGGAAAGCCGTTGAGTAGCGGCTTCACCCCATGATTCCCTGGTCTCGGGCCCAGATGTTGCAAAGAGCCACGAAACCTCCCAAACCAGTATATATTAACTACAGTCGCACCATAACTAGGGTACAATTTAGCCTCGAATCCAGGCGGGTACAATTAGGGCATCGTCGCAGACCGGGAACATGAATGACTGGGGCACGAATAGAGCATTGCATCGTCGCACGTATAGAATCCGCGTGGCCTCGGGTCACACAAGGCTTGGCCAAGACCTTCGATCTTCGAGGATGCGTCGAGGCACCGAAAGGGGAAATTACCAAACTAGGAAAAGTCAGACTGCTTATGTCAGCGCTCTCTTGACATCTGTGGTACGTATACGTATACTTAATCACAACTTCACACCAGCAAGCCCCTTGTCGCCCCGAGTCACAAAAACCTCCGCCTTATTATATCCTATCCAACTCCAAATGGGCACAACGGGAGAAAATGTTGCAATTACATCTAATACCAAGCTATCCTAGCCCTCCGCCACCCGCATTGCGGTGTTTCGATAGGTATACTTGATCAGATAGTTGGAGGCCGAAAGTTCCATCGTATTGGGGCTGGTCTCATTCGAGCGGGATTACTGGACATTTGTTCATGTCCATAACGACCTAGAACTTTGCTCAAGTCTAGGACTGTGTGAAGTATTATTTATGGCTATGGATACCCTGGGGGCCTGTCTTGATCAGGGCTGCCTCGTCGGTCAATTTTCGGTATCTCTGGGCAGCGGAATTTCCGCCATATTTCAACCCCTGTGCCTGTCACCACACTCTGTCCACCCCCGCCTATGTCTGCCCCACCGCTTGTCCAGGTCTGTCCCTCCCTCCCCCCCTCTGTCCACCACACGCTGTCCAAAGCTAACAATATACGCAGAAAACTCGCATGTCCTGTGTCCACCACCACTCTGTTCCAGAGGTAATGACTTCTAGGGTGTCACGGTAGAACCAGCAGCACTGCAGCCGCCCTATCACCGCTCGGTTATGCCTCTACGGCCACTACTTCACACTATCGTTTGGTCGGCTTTGGTGAATTACAATACTATGGTCGGCCACTTTGATGGATAGTGTGAAAGGAAAGTTATGATTGATTTAATGGTACCTATTGAACCGGCCGTATTCAGATAGTCTTGGTAACATAGCTTGATACAGCTCTAAACGGTGGGTGGTTCGGGCAGACTCCACACCCCCCTCCACGAAAAAATGAACAAAAAAGGTGGACAAAACGGACGGATATCAAAAATAGACCTTACATTGCGGACAGTATTAAGGACACACTCTAAAACGCGAGAACGGACAGGGGAACGAAGGGGGTACCCGCGACAACGCGACACGGAAATCCGAGCATATATCTGTCCCCGGACGCGCTGCGCGTCCGGGGGGGGAATAGGGGTAGTCGTGACACCCCTGCTCTAAAGACTGAACCTTTCTAAAAGGTTGGAATTTTAGGGAACCGTCCTTCCATATAAAAAGCAGCCCGGTAATCAGCAGAATATCACCCTATTTAACCCTAACCTTACAGGAATAGTAGTTAGGAATAGTAGTTAGGGACCTGACGTCTATACATGTACCTTCGGCAGTTAGATTTCTAATTTAAATTCTGAATAGGTTGGGTAACTTATAACGCACATTACAGTCTGAGCCCAGATTGGCCTATGTCAACCTCTAGGATAGAAGATAGCTTGGTTTCGACAGTTAGGTCCTTTTTTATATAACTAGTAATTGGTTAAAATTTAAATGATAATTAGTAATGTATAGTCGAACGTTAATTGAAGTCAATTTATCATATAAATATATCTATAAAACACCAATTATTATATCATATCCTACAGCTAGGGGTCCTAATCGTCCTATGTTATTGAGCAAAGTTGAGTCTGATAATGATATTGTAATGAAATTCTTAATTGCTGAGTTTAAAACAATGATAGGATGTGATAAATACAATAGCATTCAAGCACCTAAGCTTGTTACTTTCAAATATTGACAAGGGAACGAAACTGCAACAATCGATACAGTCCTCTACTCTTCAAATCGATGTCCTCCTCATACACCACATCTACACCCAGTCCTGTTCTAGCCAGCAGTTCACGCTTCTCAAATTCGCCAACGCGAGGCCTCCTGACCACGCGCCTACTCATAATTAACGTCCATCTATGGAACGCATTGGCTGTACCACTCATTTGAGACGACGCAACGACCTTGGGCGCAAGTCTTAGGGCCGGTCCATCCGCTGCCACCGCATTGTCCATAGAGGGGTGATCCAGATCCAGGATTGGTAGTAGGCGTGGAGCTGGATCCAGTGGTAGTCACGGGGTTGGAAGTGCCAGACCCGCTCCAGACAGCAGGACCAGGGAAGGGGAAAGGTTTGTGCCCACCATAAACGCTGAAGTTGGCGTATGCGTCGGTACTTTTATATGCACCTGGGAATTTCACAAGTGGGCCTGGGACACCGTTGCCACCACCAGTGACCTTAACTTGCATGCAGGAGACAAAGTGCTCAGGTTGGTTGACGTGGGAGCGGTGAACACCTGCAAATAGTACGTTAGCCAGCGGCTACATGTGCGAGGGCCTGGGTTCAGGTCATGCTTCTCACCAATATGCTCAACACGGACAAGATATTCGCCGTTCGGAGTGTTGCTTGGGATCCTCGCCGCAACCCAATTGCGGTCCCATGTGCACCACGCGTTGGTAGCGAAGTCACCGCCTGAATTGCAGACGCCCTCCTGGAAGATCTTGAACCAGTCGCCAGATCCGTCGTACGCCTTGACGTTGTCGCCAGGGGCTCTGGACATGTATACCATGCCGGGACCTTGTCTCTCAGGTTAGTTGAGATCTCTTACGGTAGTATCAACCCAGAAAACTGCAGCCTACTAACCTGGATGCTGCATCGTAGCTCCAACACCGAGCCGGAAGCGAACCTCAGAGCCCGCAGTTACGGTCAGCACTTGGGTGTTCGCAGCGCTGGCGAAGGCGCCTTGATTGCATCGGATATCAGGCCCATCTGCGTACGAACCATCGCGGATGTCCGCGGGTGGATTGGAGGAAAATTTGATTGGATTGTATTTGATTGCGCGAGTCGACGTTCGCACGTATCTGCCAGGCGTTTGGGCGACACCGTTAATGATGTTAGTGTCAAAAAAGTAGTGTGCCGATGCCGCCTGGGCAATAGCGCCAATGATGAAAGCAATCTTCATTGTAACAGCGGGTTTATAGATAGCGTGGAATGAGAAGGGTAGAAATGTGCTTTGGATTGGAGACAATATCGAAAAAAAAGACGAGAGAATGTTCGGGGTATTTAAGTTACGGCCCCATAGTCATCGATTCAAAGTCTACGATAGTACCAAGACCATATTTTTATTCATCCCAAGATCTTTGAATATATGAAGCACGGAAGGCGTTTCCTTACTGCCGAAACCAAGGCATGACTTGATACATGGAGTACTGAATAGAAGTTGAGCCTAGCAGTGGAAAATATTTGTTTTCGGGCGAAATATAAAACGGCTGCATTTCGCCAAGCCCTGTACCATGGTCTTGGGACTGCTACCATGGTCCTGAATCTTCGTACCGCGTTACCTAGGTCGGAAATAACGGGAATTTTTAAAAAGTTTAATATATCTGAATATGAGTGTTTCCGCTATATTGGAGTGGGGACTGCTGCCGGTTATGCCGAGAGGTTCATCGAGCCGATGGTTCGTATATTAGCTGTCACGGAAGGGCGATCTAGGATCTTTTCCTGATCTCGTAACGTCGTTTATATCTCTATCGATGTATATGCAGAAGTAGGGATTTGTATCTCAAATGCTAAGAGGCACATCGGGAATACGGGATTTCTGGATCAGTTGAGGAAGGTGCTTAGAGTTATAAGTTTCTTCGTATACCGCTTACACCCTTCCCGCTCGAAAGCCGTGGTCCCAACGGCTTGGCTCCTCTCTCGGCTGTTAGGGTTCCCCTGTCCCCTGCACGCAAGGCGCATTTTGGCCTTGGACACAAATTTTTTAAAAAAATACTACACATCAACACAGCAAAGGTTCCACGGAGTTCGGTGGCACATCACGAAAAGGGTCGCCAAGACTATTTTGGAGGAGGAAACAACCAATCGTGACGGGAGTCCTACCCGCATCATGATATAGCCGTCAATGTTACTAAGTCCCCCGTAGAGCGATTTCATCAGCTTTTGAAGTTTAGAGTGCCTAAAAACGGGACCAAATACTCCGCGGGCTTCAGATCCCAGATACCGACTTCGTATTTACTAACACTTGGGCACAAGTTAGGATAGGCCTATATACCAGCTGATGCCAGGCTTCTCTTGGCTCGACGTACACGCGTGTCGGTCGACTCGTGGCCACCCATCATGAGTTTCGGTGATCTAACCTAGCTTAACCCAAGCAATTTGTACATGCATATTAGCGGTCACACATTCCGAACGAAAGAACGGCAAGTTCGGGCCTTCGGTATTGATTGGAGTGAGGGTTTCAAGTAGCGCCGACTTTAGACGTTGGATCGCTCTAAGAGAGCCTCGATGGCCCGGAATACTGTGAGATCCTTGGGTATCTCTAACTGCCACACACTATAGCAATATTGAATTGTGACGAAATCCAAAATCAAATTAGATATAAGTATCTCAAACGAAAGGGTAATTTATCCTCGCGAAGTGCCTAGGAAACCCTACTACTGTTGCAATCTACATTGCAGTTCCCGTTCACTCGAACACGACATCAGTAGATTCGCTTGAAGTTAAACGCCTTCATTCGTACTAGGTGGGACTATGGCTTGTGAGATTCATGAGCAAATCAAACTATTGATGATACATTGTATATTAAACATTAGGACCTTCATAATCAAGATCCTCGTCAGACTCATATAATCCACCATTCTGTTTGCTCAGTCCGATCTCAACATCGCTTGAATGCCATTCTTCTCGCTCTGGTAACTCGGAACGTTAACCCTGCTCAATGGACATCTCGGGTGCTCGAACCCCTCTTTCAATGGACATTTCAGGCACCTGGCTCTTTGTTTCAATTTCAAGGTCAATTCGCTTATAGCGCCCCGCTTCATCACCTTCAGGGTTCTCATTCGGATCGTCTTGCCCAATGAAAATCATCAAAACTATGGTTTGTAGATCTCTATGATTAAGGCGTCTACCATTTCCAACTCCAAGGTAAGAGTAACCCTCCGTCCAACATCTGTCGAAGAACTCGTCTATACTGAATTCACAAAGCGTTAAATGTTTTCGTTCAAACAAGTCAAATGTATGCTGGCGTCTGGGGACCACTGGGTTGTCCCACCCAGGTAAGGTCATCCTAAAGAGCCAAGCGTAGTTTAGTTCTTTGGCAAACCAAGGGTATTGTCCTGTCGAGTCAACCGTGCTCGTGCGAAGTTCAACGGCTCTACATATATTGTGGTGCACTAAGCGCTTTAGGTAGGCTTCATATCTATACATAAAGATGAGCAACTGTATACGCTAATGTCCGCTCGTGGGCCTACCTTATCATCTCGGTATTGGCTTCGTATGTACCAAAAACTAAATTCTCCATCTTTTGGGAGTCATCTGGGGATGCTCCTAGGCCGTTTGGTTGATCCGGCCCACCAAATGAATATGCCGAACGATGTAACCACTATTAACAAGTATTAGACTTCTTATCACGGATATCCCCTCGTTGCCTAAATCTCACTTCTGCAGCACGCCCTAAGCGCAGATCACCCCAAAGTTCGAGGCTTCCAGCAACCTATAACTTGGTTAGATTAGCCCTTTCAATTATTCAAAAGACTCAAGTGCTTACTGCCGGCGCGCCAATGCCTCCCATAACCGCATTCTAGCTTTGGTACCTCGGTATTTTGGCGCTGCATTTTTGATCTTTGTTTTGGTGATCGTTGTTTTGGTCCATGGAGCAGGCTCTCCCACTATCCCGGGGATTTGGAACCTTTTACCACTACTCTTATTCTCCCATTTGTCCAGGTCTGGAGCTGTATATGGGAATTCTGGTCTCGGCCGTGCACCTAGATAGCCCAACTTTATGAGATCATTCTGCGAGTGATAAACGGAATAGAAATTCTGGGGGTGGCCGCCTAAGTACTCGAAATCTGGAGGAAGTTTATCCTGTCTCTGGAATGCAGCGACCACACCTGGATGATTTCTGAATGCTGTGTCGTGAGCTCTATATCTTTCTTGGATGCTCAGTCGTTGGTCTAGCTTTCTCGAAAGCTATCAGGAAATTTATTCTGAAATTTTCAATTGATAGATGCAGGCTAGAAAATACACAGTTTAAGGATCTGGTTGTTAGGGCTGTCAACGGATATCCGGATTCATTACCGACAGAAGCTATCAGATATTTCTATCAACCTTCGAGTCAATTCTTTTCAATCCCAACAATCCTAGTAAGGTAAACGACTTCCTTTCGGTGCTGAAGGCAGTGCTTAAAGAAACAGAACTTTACGAGGTATGGCTTCGCTCATCAAAGCTCGGAGAATCACTCAGTGTAGTTTTGTCGGCTGGGTCCCGCTTGCGAGTGTTTCTTCTGGCGCAACGTCGGGAGGACGAATCGGAGTATATACAAGGAAATGTGGAAGTATTTCGAATCAGAGTACAATACATTCATCAAGAAAAACCGCAAGCCCATCATGAAAGACTACCTAAAGTCTGAACTGGAGGGTTTCTTCAAGAAGTGCTTGGAGTATTGCGCATGTGATGACCACGATCGAGATTCGAAGATCATAGAAGCAGGAACGAGTCAAGCGGAGTCATACCTTGTCTCAGGGGACATCAACTCGGCTTTCACGATCGCCATTTGGACCTATAGCTGAATCGAGGCGGAAGGAAAATTCGCGAACGTCTTTAAGCTTCTCTTCTTACTTACCTTCAGCAACGTCAAGGCCTGCCCGGATGAAGGATTACGTACCACAATCACAGCGTTTACCCAGGAGATTCTTCGTAGTATTCTTTCAAGAGAATCCGGCATCGGGGTTTCTTGGGCGACTATGTCGATTGAAGAGCTCAACAGGCTTTTAATTCTTCTGGGAGGAGAGAAGTCTTGGGCTTTCATATTAACCATTATTCAACATCTTTGGGACCAACGGACTGAACATGATGAGACTTGGACTCCGGACTTGGTTACGGCCATCGGGCGAAGGCTTTGCGATACATACATGGTCTTGAACCGGAAAGAAGAAGCTCTTCGACTATGCGAACGAATATATTATAACTACCGGCGTGTATTCGGAGAACTAAATCCAGAAACAATCCAGTTCGCGGACCTATTAGCCCAACTTTACACCAGCGCCCTCCTATATCACAAAGGGATGCTTCTCAATGAGAGAGTTCTGCAAGCACTGGCGAACCCAGCCAACAAGAATGAGCTCAAGAAGGGACAGGAAGCCGAAATCATATTCCGACAATTGAATCTTCTCAAATACTCCCGCTCGATGAAGGGAGGTTGGCTAAATCCGGAAGAGAACTATGTATCTATCATCTCCCAACTCCACACACTATATTTGCAAAAGCATTCGCGTTGGGATGAGATTGCGGACTTTAAGTTTTGGTCCGCAAAGTCTGTCGAGACGAACGACGGCCCACTCTCGTGGGAGCCGCCCGTCATATGGAATATTTTGGAGGATGAGAGTATTACCTGGAAGGGAGGGGTTCCTAGCATCGCTGAAACGCCAAAGGCTCTCCCCGGGATACGGTCCCCAAGGCGATCGTCAAGAACGCCAACGATATCGTCTGAAAAGGTGCTTTTAGCAAAAGAAACTGAATCCGAAAAATTCTCGAGATCTTCTTTCGCACTTCTATTCTCTGGCTCTGGATAATCAGGTATAGTTCTATCCTACCATTCCGTTCTCCGCAAATATCTAATGTATTGTCATATGTTTTAGCTCCGCCGGTACGTTGGTTTTGAGTTGATTGACCTCGGCGTGTTCCGCAGCCGCCTGGTATACCGCGTATCCTACTTCCCAGACCACCTTTTGTATTTTACTCGCGAATCCTGTACGGGTTAATGAGATTTTTTCAATTTTATGTTACTAAAGGGGACGACGACTCGATTTCTAGCTTGCGCAGCGTCGAGCTCGATTTACGGAATCAAACTATCAGGCAGTTGCGCATCGTGCCCCTCTATTTTGTGATACTCCCTTCCTCTTATATTTTAACCGTGCTAAACAATTTCTGGTGACGATGTACCGCTCCAATACATTTTAAAAGTATTACCAGTATCGAGAATTCGGGTGATATATTGTATAAAATGATTGATCTCTAGATAGGCATCGTTGGTATTCCCTCAACGGCTCGGTTGAACTCTTCTTGTAGCGTGCGTCGGCAGCACTGCGGCTTCCACGCGTTTTCCTATTATATAAGGATGCTTCGGGATCTGGGTATCTCGGGATCGGATCTCATAGTTATCGTGGCACCAATCCGGTTACTAACGTTATAAAACCTATCCATAAGTACATGTGTCAAGAAACAAGTGTATCTTGCTAGGATACAGACGAACCAACTACAGGATCCAGGGATAAATATCAGGCAAAGCTTCACTCTTGCATATACCCAACTGGCCGGAGGCATTCAGTTTCATTCCAAGGCTCCGGACCTTAAGGAGCAAATGAGTTCAGTGAATAGAACTTGTCGCTTTGAGGCCAGCGAATCCACTTTAACAGCGGCGATATGCCGTGCGACTGACAAAGTAAACCCTCTAAGGAAGAGCGGTAAAGTGCTGCTTGAAGTATACGACCCGATCAGTTTCATATTTTATGGAATATTCACTTCTCGAATTGACCAAAAGCAGGTACTTTTAGTTCGATCCATGAACCCACGAAGGCTTGAAAGTTTAAGGCTATTAAAGGAGTCAAAAATTGGGCATCAAGGTGAGTTAGAGAAAATTACTAACCAGTATTCGTCCGAAAAAAAAAAAGGAATGGTCAAATATTCCTATGAATCATCGTAGTCTGCTTCACTCCTATATTTTTCTTCTTTCCCTTAAGCCACCCATCGCCTTCATATTCCAACACTGCTAAAAAATGTTACAACGTCATTCGCAGTAAGCTTTGGCCCCCACTGCCAGCGGTTACTCATTTTCATGTCAACTAGAGAAGCCGAACGGTCGCTCCAGTCACAATCCCCTAGACCATCTCCTTCAGTGCCTACAACTGTCTCGGATGGAACAGATCCACCTTTAGAGCTATAGTGAGAACCTGGTGGACGTGGTGGCCCATCGTTGCCTCGTGGGTCCTTATTGTCGGATTTCGGATCCGGTGGCGGCTGTTCTTGTACACCCTCGCTCTCAGAATCTTCCGAATTTCCATCCGTATTCAGAGGTGGTGTCGGCTCCCTTCCCCACAGTAAAATGAGTTCAAATATGGAACGGAGTTTTTCGTCATCTATCCATGCCTCCCCACTATGAGGATAGCTGAGAACGCGAGCAGCATGCAAAATCAGGGCTGTCGGACTGCCGTGCCAGATTTTCCCGCGCAGGAATAGCCCGAGGATTTTTTCGTCGTTCCAATGATTTGATAGATGATCGGTCCTGACATAAACCTCATAAAGACCCCCTAGATCTTGGCATTCATTGCTGACCGCTCGATTAACCCCCTTCGCCCCGGGAGACGGGAAGGCTGCTAATTTGGCCTCCCGTTCTAAATGGGCACGGTACATCTGACCCGTGGGGACTATGCGACGCCTAGATTTGCCTTCCCGTAATAGTCTTTGTCGGTCACTAAAATCCGCTCGTTCAAAGTCGAGAAACCAAGCAAGATCGATCGGAAGAATAATAAATCCAGGAGGCCTTGCGTCGAAAGGGTCATGGCAGGCCACACAGAGGGGGATGGCATTGTTGATGTCGTGGAGTTCCGACAGCGGCAATATACCTCTCGAAACTTGAGCCTCAAACTATATTCTTCTGTCAACGAAATCCAGACGAAGACCAAAATACTCTGTGCATATAGGATACGGGTGGATTGTCAGGAATTCTTACTTCTGTATCCGCCCTGGGAATTACATGGGCAACATTTAATTTGCGATTGGGGTGTTCGCAAAGCCAGCAGCGATTGCTGTAATAGCGCTTTGTGCTCTCTTTAATTCCTTTGGGAAACTCAATTCGCCGGACCCCAGCGCTTGCGTCCGATGTCAAGGACTTGCTGCTGACAGATGAATGTCGACTGTTGGATCGACTGCTTTTCCTACTCGTGGTTTCCGTTTCATATTGGTTGGAGGAAGGATGGCGCCTTTTTCGTGGTGACGGGGAACGGGAGACTGGTTCTGATATCGACGAAAGGTCCAAACCCGACCTGTGAAGAAAATCGGTCTGACCACTCAGTGCGGTAGGGCTGAGGGTCGGGGAATCGGTGTTAAGTAAGGAATTGATTGTGATCGAAGAGCTTGTGGTGAAAGACGAGCTAGCGAAAGATAGGCGAGAAACTCCTCGATGTTCTAAGACTCTAGGTTGGACTCGGTTCGGACGGGGTGTTGTATCAGCATCATGTTGGAGATCCATTTCGGCGACTGTAAATTCAGGCTCGGTGTGAATACGATATCGCGACGTCCAAATCGACCATCGATTAAGGGTGGCTCCAAGTTTGCCATGGTGGAGGTAAAGCGGAGAGGTGTAAAAAGAGGGCTGCGAGTTACCAGACCCTCGTTGTTGGGCTGCGTTGCTCACGTCGTCATGCCATTTCACAACAACAAACATCCTTATTCGGAAACAGCGTTTGCCGCACAAAACATGTGTTGTTGAAGTCATGTTTGCCTGACCACCTTGGCGGCGACAGTGTCGCGAATTGAAACCCCGCTCACCCCGCGTTCGTTCAAGCTTGCTCTGAACCGCCACTTCACTGAATCTAACTACTAACGATACCCTGGTCTACACTATACGCCCATATGTATATCCACTGGAGATATCTATCAGTAGCATAGCTATCTATACTATCTCAGCTTAATTATTGTTCACGGTTATGGCCGACACCAGCATGGCCCGCTTGTCTTCTGACCTGGGAGATCTAATTCCCCGTCTCTCGAACCTGCCGCCCGAAGTCATTCTTTTGGTTATTAGGCAGATGGTATGCAGATATATCTCCCAAATACCTATTACAGTCGCACTACAAAAATATACTAATAGATTCAACAACAGGACTCGCAAAGTATATCCCGATTATGTCGCACCAGTCAAGAGTTTCGTTCATATACCCAGCCGCTGCTTTATGAAACGGTGGACATTCATCTAGATATCGAACTGGGAGTGGATCCACTTCAATCACAAGCGCTACTACATCAGGGCCACACCGGCTTAAAATATATTAAACATTTCGTGGTATCGGGAAACTTTGATGGCGGCAGCACCAGCGTCATCCAACCAACCCTATATGGACGATTAAAGGATTTTCAAAATCAGATCATACTCTCCATCTTGCGTAACATTCCCCCGGACACTTTACGCTCGTTTATGTATGATCACTTAGACGTCAATGATGCTAGAACTTCGTCTAATAACATCGGTATAGTTGGTCAACGGATCTCGAAATGTCAGTTTACGTGATGGAACAACTCTGCAAATATCAGCAGAGGTTAGAGGGATTCTGGGGTCCACAACACGACGAAGGCGACCCTGATCGGCTAGATCTTGCAGAACTCTCACTGAAAGGGAATTTTAAGCACATACATATGGTCGGTATTGACCGTACACCATGGTTTGAACTTCTATTCCAAGCGGTCCGGATGTCGGCAGCATGTCTCGAGACGTTGTCACTTCACCCATCACGCGGATTAATCGAAGTTCTGAGAGAAAACTTGATGTGGGGCGAGCCAGAATATGGGGAATCGAACCAAGCTACTGTCCTAGCTGCCTATCTTAACTTAGATATTGCCTCGCCCGAACTGGAACCCACTTCAGATTTGTTATTTCCATCATTGCGATATCTCTCTCTTCGAGAGTTCGACGAAAGTTTTTTAACGGAGTTTCCATGGCTAAAAAAGGCTATTAATTTCACAAAGTTAGAGGTTTTGAAACTAAAGGATTGTGGGGGGGTACCTAGCCTGACCAGCTGCTTACGAAGTAGTCAGCTTCACCTGAAAATCTTACATCTCGTTGGCTCCGGAGATGAACTGCAGATTAGAAACATTTTGATGTCGTTCGACGGTTTAGAAGAACTGTCCCTTGAGCATGAATGCGAGGAGGTCAACCATATCGCTTTAGCGATCAACAACCATAAAAACACACTGAAATCCCTGTACTGGAACCCAACTGGTCCAAGTGAAGATAACGCACCACCGGATTTAGCGCCGGATACAAAGGCTTCCTGGCTTCACGGGCTCAAAATTCTGACAGAATTAGCCGCTCCCCCTACCTTTGTAAGTCCGACCCATATATAAAAACCCTTGGTCACAAATTGACAGATGGCCATTCTAGATCCCGTTTAGCTATTATAGCGCAAAGCGACCCAACATCAACCTCAAGATGATATGGTTTCTATTGCCCCCTAGTCGCGTCAAGCCTGAACTATACAAAGTATTCTTGTCAATCTTGCCCACGCTATGTCCCGGGTTGGATTGCTTGTTGATTGGGATCAATTCAGCAAACCTCAGAATTCAAAAGCACCTCATGCGGCGTACATCTGGCCGGCTCCATCCTACCAAACCGAGCCTTTATGACAACTGCGAAAACTGCGAAAACTATAAGCTCTTACGATCATATGGGCCGTGGATGCCGTGTAAGGATAGATAATTTCATATCAAAGCTTTGGTCACTACCTGCATGCGATCCTAAGTACCCACATTGGGTCTAATAGAACTCCTCTGGGAACCTAAATTAATAGAGGCATGAGTGGGGCTGTAATTTATTTTACCGAAATATTAGTACCAAGCGCCCCAGCAAGGTACGGTGGAAAGGGAATACCAATGTTCTGATGTTGGTCTAACCTCTGTATACTATATCACTAGCGATAGAGAAGATGGTAGTATGTTGATGAGCATTCGGATCGATTCCTATCCCTAGGCATAGCACCGCAAAGAATGCGCTACCGTAGCACGCGCTGTGGACCTACGTTCAAGCATTGTTATTATCGATATATAATTATAAGCGTTACTGACGCCAGCGGGCTAGCTCCATAGCCCTAGATTCCGTAGCTCAGAAGGTCAAGGTGCACCACATTAGAAAAAACGTTTAAACTAAGTGATCATTAGTGCATTCTCCCGTGTTCCCTCCTCTCTCCATTATCCACGCAACGGATATATATGCGATTTCGGTTGTTTCTGTACCATCGCAAGAAATAATGAGGTATCTTAATCGTTTACTCGATAGCAAAAGTTATAATATCAAAAAATAGTTTATTGAGATGTAAATTGGATACAGTTGTGGAATTGAGTGGTGGATTTTGTTGGAATCCTAGCCTGGTTTAGATTCTAAATATAAATCGACCACTGCTAAGGTGTGGGGTGCTATCTAAGCTAGACATGCATCCTATTCTAGCGGACGCAGAGAAAGCTAGAACATTATATCACCACAATGCCTTGATCGATAAGCATTGGTCAACCATTTGGAGCTAATATGGCGGTTAGTTAGTGGCTATAACAGCGAACGGAGCCTCCTATTTTAGGTAATTCGGGTAATACTGACCTCCTCATTTGTCTTGCACACAAGAAGTTTAACCTTCCCATTGCCGTCTCCGATCGAATACACTGCTTCTGTTTCCCCACCACAGTTTTTATTCCTATCATCCTCTAGCCCACCGAAATCGTTACTCAGTCCGCTAAACCCTTCAACAATCATTCTCCGAAACTCCGGACTTCCTTCGCCAATCCCACCTGCGAATACAATAGCATCAATGGCCCCTTGTCCACCGTTTAGCTTTAGCCAATATGAGCCAAAGAAGCCCAGAATTCTATCCAGAAATAAGTTAACAGCTAACTTTGATTCCGGCGTTGGTGGATTTGTGGCTAATATTTCTGAGAAATTTGATGTTCCAGCAAGTGCTTTGAACCCCTGTGACATACAAAGATTAGCAAAAAAGAACTTTGAGAGATTCGAGACTAGAGTTTTTCTTACGGATGATGAGTTCAATATATTTTCGGCGTGGGAGAGTTCGACAGAGGAAAGAATCTTATCCTTATCAGCTGGCTTCGAGGTATAGTGAAAGATCAGACTATGTGCTTATATTAGCTCTTTTATTCTCCTATCTCAGTCTGTCTGTTTTTGTTTTGTGCAGAACCTTGCGTCTACAGTCCCTGATCTGGAGCCACCAGGTAGTCCTTCTAAAGGTGTCAAACCCATCCTAAAGTAAAATGAGCGTCTCAGAATTCTCACCTGCCTACGGAGTCTCGGAACAGTTAACGACAAGCTGATGACTTACGTTGTATCGTACGATTCACCATTCTTGATAGCGCACATAGAAGCTCCACTTCCTAGATGTAGTGCGATTATCGAAGTTTCTCTCCTATCCTAATTTCGATTATTTAGTGGAATGTAATTTTCTGGGATCGCCGTAACCAAGGCCAAGGAGTCTGTATCTTTCGTCGCGTAATCACTCACCTTTCCAAGATAATCCGCCACACTCTTCACAATAAATTCATAGCTGAGGCCATGAAACCCATATTTCCTCAATCGACGCTCCTTCGCTACTTTTTGATCAATCGCATATGCTTTGACGAAATCTGGCATAGTCGAGTGGAACGAAGAATCGAAAAAAACGACATTTTTAGCATTCGGTAGTGATTTACTAACAGCCTTGAGAATAGAGCTTGCCGGACCGTTATGTCTAACGGTTTTTGATCGATTAGCTATGGCCGGGCTTTCGGACTAATCCAATTGGTATGGTATGTTAATCGCCTACTCACAAGGGGGCCAAAGTAACAAGCTCTTCCAGTTCCTTAACCACACGATCGTTCACTACCAGAGGGCCTCTTTCTCCAATCTCTCCACCGTGAACAAGGCGATGACAAATATGCGTTATGTGATTAGTTCGCTCAAAACCAAACCCGCTGTCATCTCCTTTAAGATGCTCGAGAAAGAATTCGAAAGCATCAGTGGCGGATTGAATATCCTGGAGGTCTTGGGACTCTATGTTATGTTCTTTATTCTCAATGTTCTTAAAGGTAAATTTCGCTGGCATCGAGGTGATACCCGAGATCGCAGACTCGAGGATCAGTTTCGGCACTAAACCATTGTCGCCCTGAACGATAGAGAAGAGCTTTAGTTTCAGGGACGAAGACCCCGCGTTAATAGAAAGAATCGACGTCGATTCTCCTTGGTTGAACATGGCGACTGGAGAGTGATATAGCTAGTTAGCAGGTACTTTAAGCAATTAGCTGAGTTATGAAGAATGTCTCGAGGCTATCGCCAACTAGTGTGGACACCCCACAACACATCTGCGCGGCAGCCCTGACGTCGACGTTTATTTAGATACCATGACAGGACGATGATGTCACAACAAACTACTATCCGGCTCACAACTAACCTCTGTCTAGAATTTACTTCCGTAAGCGTTAACTACTCCTAATCATAAAACCTTCGGGGCGCGTTCGAACTATTGCTTCGGAACATCCAGAAAATCGACAAGCGAGGCCCTAATCAATCATCCTACTAACAATATGAATAACCAATTCATAAACCAACCAAACCCGCCGGCAGAAAAAAGTCATATCCCAGATGACATCCTCGGGCTCACCATCGCCCCTAACCAAAAGAATGCCCTATCAGACGAGCATCGCGATGCCATCCAGAAGTTCAGACGAACAGCCGATTACCTAGCAGCAGGTACGTCCAGTTTCCTCCCATGTACCCATCGTGTTCGGCGCCTGGCAAGCTATAAAACGTCGATGAATTTGTCTTGAAATATAAATGCTAACTAGAATGTCCCCGAATCAATAGCCATGATATTCCTGCAGGATAACATATTGCTACAAAATGACTTACAGCCTGACGATATTCGATCCCGACTGCTTGGCCATTGGGGCACATGCCCCGGCCTTGCCCTGGTGTATGCGCATATCAACCATCTTCTAACGACACACACCGACTTACGGAGTATCTTTGTCGTCGGCCCTGGACATGGCGCTCCAGCAATCCTCGCTTGTCTCTGGCTCGAGGAAAGTCTGGGGTGCTTTTACCCATCGTACGCTCAAACATCCTCTGGGTTGCACAATTTGATCACAAAGTTTAGTACGCCTAGCGGATTCCCCAGCCATATCAGCGCTGAGGTTCCTGGTTCTATACATGAAGGCGGTGAACTTGGCTATGCTTTATCCGTAGCATTCGGCGCAGTCTTGGATAAACCAGATCTCGTCGTGGTCTGTGTAGTCGGTGATGGTGAAGCGGAGACCGGTCCTACCGCAGCCGCGTGGCACGGCTACAAATACATTGACCCCGCCGAATCGGGTGCTGTTATCCCGGTACTTCATGTTAACGGGTTCAAAATCAGTGAGAGGACAATATTCGGGTGCATGGACGACAAAGAGATTCTGTCTTTATTCACCGGATATGGGTACCAACCAAGGTTCGTGGAGGACCTGGAAAATATTGACGACGATATGGCTGCGGCGATGGAATGGGCTCTCAGCGAGATCAGAAAGATACAGAAAGCTGCCCGGGATGGCAGCCCAATAGTGAAACCAAGATGGCCAGTCATAATCATGAGAACACCGAAGGGGTGGGGATGTCCCACAAAACTGGGGGACGAGTTTATTGAAGGAAGTTTTCATTCCCACCAAGTTCCACTACCAGCAGCAAAGAAAGATGAGAAGCAACTTAAGCTGCTGCAAGGATGGCTGGGTTCCTATCATATTAGTGAGCTTATCAACGAGGCAACTGGAAAACCTATCGATGAGGTTACATCAATCATCCCTAAGAATCCGGAGCGGAGACTAGGTCAGGTCCTCGAGACCTACAAGGGCTACTCTCCACTCAACTTACCTAACTGGCTCGACTTTGTGAAAGAAAACGATAAAACTCAAGCTAGCGGTATGCAAGTTTGCGGAGAGTTTCTTACTGAAACGATCAAAAGGTTGGCTTCACACTATCTCCACCAAGTTGAACATCTGTGCAGGCCTGTATTAATATGATTATTTACCCGCAGGAACAAAAGCACATTCCGCATCTTCTCCCCGGATGAACTCGAATCGAACAAACTCAACAGCATTTTTACAGCTACTAGCCGTAGCTTCGAGTGGGATGAATTTTCTCGTTCGAAGGGGGGCCGAGTGATCGAAATCCTCAGCGAGCATACTTGCCAGGGCTTTATGCAAGGGTACACTCTCACGGGTAGAACAGCAGTATTTCCTTCTTACGAAAGCTTCCTGGGAATAATTCAAACCATGATGGTACAATATTCCAAATTCAATAAGATGGGCCAAGAAACAAATTGGCGTGGGCCGTTGTCTAGCATAAACTATATTGAAACCTCGACTTGGACGAGGCAGGAACACAACGGGTTCAGCCATCAGTAAGTTCCCTGTCTTGCTGCACTCTGTTTAAAGCAGACTAAGCTAGTCGGAAATTAACTATGATGCCCTTATTCTCCTATTTAGAAATCCTTCTTTTATCAGCGCGTTTCTGCATCTCAAAGCAGCCTACAGCCGCGTCTACTTCCCACCAGACGCGAACTGCCTGCTGTCCACCATGCACCACTGCCTAGGCTCAAAAAACTACGCCAACCTGGTTGTAGCCTCCAAGCACCCTACTCCAATCTATCTCTCGCCTGAGGAGGCTCAAAACCACTGCAAAGCGGGAGCCACCATCTGGAAATTTGCTTCTACAGAAGATGGAATAGACCCAGATGTTGTTCTCTGTGGTATCGGTACGGAGACCACCTTCGAAGTAGTATCCGCCGCATCTATATTGAAACGCATTGTCCCCGAATTAAGAGTGAGGGTAGTAAACGTTACGGATTTAATGGTTTTGGGTAGAGATCACTCACATTCGTTGGACGACGCCGGGTTCGAAGGTTTGTTTACAGAGAATAACGTTGTGGTTGTGAACTATCATGGTTATGCAGGGGATGTTAAGTCATTGCTGTTTGGGAGAAAAAATATGGACAGGATCGTAGTCGAAGGTTACTGCGAAGAAGGTCAGTAGTAGCCTTCAATAGCAATTATACATTTTCAACTAACCTCAAGTCGGGGATTCCGCACAGGAACCACAACGTCACCATTCGATGTAAGCTACTCGATATCTTCCCTTAGTCCAAACACAAAAGTTTGTTTCGGCCTCATAACCTCGAAGCGAACAAACTAATTCTTCTTAGATGATGCTTCGGAACAATGTCTCCCGCTATCATGTCGCTGCTCATGCTGTGCGCGGAGCATCCTCACGCAAGCCGGAGTTACAGGCCCGCTGTCATGAACTTGTTAGTTCCTTGATGGACCAAGCGAAGAGTGCTAAAGAGTACATTTTCGAACATGGCGAAGGTACGTTCAATCCGGTCCCAAGACACCTGGCATATGAATATGGGAATCTACACGCGCCGAACAAAATGTATGAAGTTGATATTGATATCATGATTCTTCTATAGACCCGGAAGGATGCTACGATATGCCAAGTACGGATTGATGAAGGAGAAGGGAGAATATTTGACATCCAAGCCCGGACTTGATACGTATACACTATACCTTGATAGCTATAGTAACATCCCATAAACTTAGTTGCTAGGGCCCTAGGGTCCGACTTGGGCTATGTGATAAGCCCTTGTTGTTATTCACATGCCCTTTCTAACCGAAGCGATATTTCACTTAATTAACAAACACCTTTTATGATGTCTTAAATACAAATGGACGGTGCTGTGAGGCATGTTCATAATTCAGAGCAGCTTGAACATCGACTGAGCTCAGGCTACCTGCGGCTTGATAATAAAGCTCAATCGTATAAATACGATCTATCACTTAAATTCTTTCTTCTGTAATGAACCTCCAACGGCCCTCACATCCTTAAAACTCTATACCAATATTTCCCGCAAGGTTGGCGAAAACCTATTCCTGGCCGTTGAAACAACCATAGAAGTTCCTTGATCGATCATGAACTGCGGTGTCCGAAGCAACACCATTTCGCGTATTTGCCGGCATTCGCGTGCCAGCCTGCCTTGATAAAAGCGACGAGAAGAAGGTCGGTATCGTAGACCTTTCTTATCTCCTCCAATAAAACGTCAACCCCCAATCCTGATGCCCTGAACATCAGTTGATCAACTTTGCGCACCTCTCCAGCCCATTGCAAGGGAATTCTGGGGTTGAACATTTATTGCCCAACTTTATGAAAAGTCGGAAAAGCGCCTTTGTTTCCGTCTGGTAGGCCCCTTGTTTCGGGCTTTGTGGCGAAATGTACGGTCCCTCAATATGGGATTTTATGACACATCCAACATGATCCAGCATTTCATTCCTGGGTGTCGGCATATCAAAGTAGTCGGCCACATTGAACAACTCAATTGAGCTCAAGAAAACTTTCTTCGTATGGAGTGCTTAAATCCAATCACCCTCCACACATCCACTTAAAAATCTTGCCGAATGCCTCTGGGTTGGTTTCCGGGGTTTCGAACACCCGAGCTAACCTGTCGCGGGGCATCAATGCCTTAGGTTTGAGAGGCCTCCTAAAGTAGGCCGATGCAATGTGGTAGCGATCACTTGAGAATGCAAGTTAAACTCGTTTCGGTTTGGATCGACGAAAGCTGTAATACTGGTCGTCTCCTTGTCGTCCTTTATGCTATCCATAGGGCCTAATTAATATCATTATACATCTATCGCCGCTAAATCCGGTCATACGAACCTCTAAAGGGTATCCTAGGATAGAACTCGCGTTCTCGTTGTGGTCGGGTGTAGTAAACTTGTGGGCCCACGTTTGTGGTCCCTGGTCGCCGCCATAGCTCATTTCGGTAAATCTTGGGGCCATTCTCTCCGTTCTCTTTGGGCTCTTCATTTCTTTGAAATCGTAGCTTTTGGGGGCTAGTTACGATTCAGGGCCCGGGGTTTGGTAATACCGTGTGGTTACTTTCGATCAGTTGTAATCACATGAGTATCAAAATGGACTCCACGTTCGCGAAAATGTTATGGTTGTTTCTTTCGCGAATCCGGTCTAAAGGCCGTTTACCTGGAGCAAAGTTTCCTTTCTCGGACGTTCCGGATAGCGTCGAAAAGCGCAGCCACAAATAGAGGACTGGCGGCGTCGATACTGGGGTGTTCGTATATGCATATATGCCCAGTGGTTCCATCGGAAGACGAATCAAGATGTTCTCCGCACAAAGCAAAAGCTGGTTAAAGAAGGCGAAGAATTTATTCATCTCCGATCTATCGCTATCGCCCTTTTCAGAGAAGCTAACGATTCGTTGGAGTATCTCTATTCTCAGGTCGGCAATGCGTAGTCACCCAGCGACTTTGTAGACCTCGAGAACAATATCCCCATCATCAGGCAAGCAAGCTAAGCCGAAATCGTACATCTAGGACGAATTATCGAAATACTTTCGGATCGAGTGTCGGAAATGGTATTTCGTTTCCGGCTCCATTGGTCGGATCAAGTATGACTTTGAAATAGTCATAAGACAGACAAAGAGCGTAGCGGTGAAGTTGGAATGGTCGCTCCTATCGACCAACAAAAATCGTAGTATCCGATGACGCAGTACCACTATAGGCCCCAAGCACGTTAGGTACGACGTTCAGGTTCATCATTTAGGGTCTCTTACCTGACCAGCTTGGAAAAACTTCTTTCAAAGTCCATCGCGTGTGGAATAGTAGCTCCTTTTGACGCACCGTAGTTCAGAATCAATAGAGCATGGGCATTATTTCTCGCAGAGTGTGGTCTCGGGCTTGACAGCTTCTGCCTCGGTTGTTTGCGTATATTATACGTATGCATAGTAAAATGGTTGTATCGTTAGGCTGCAGCTGTATATAAGCCTAAGCGCATAAGCCTAGAAATTCGCGAGGAGATGGCGATATATTAACATTATAACGCTTAAACTTTCCAAAAAAAAAAAAGAAAAGAAAAAAAAAGAGGGATTCGTAGATGTAGAACTGACGCTGATCACCCTTTTCGGGACGAGTCTATTCCAATCTTGGTGTAGGCGGGTCTAAATCAACCGGGGCCCAAGTCTCCCAGCGTGGCGTTACGAAGCCTGGTTACGAGACTGCACAGCGTCTATATTTTGAAATAAATAAATTTGTGTCGCCGTCTGTCAGGACGAATACCTATCTATTGAATTCATCATAGTAAGATCTCTTACTTTGTTGACGCTCGCGCGCGCCCATGGAATCATATCACGGTAGCAATTCTAGACGAGTCGGCGCCGCGGGTGTGAATGGATATCATCGTAGTTAATTATATTTCCAGTCTATTCAAGCCTACTCACAGGTCGTAGTTAAAATGTATAGCGGGTATTTATACCGACACACACGGCCCGATTGCTGTATAGGATTGGGTTTTAATAGCCCTACAAGTCTAAATCCGTAGTGAGTTAAGTGAAAAAGTCGACTTCACCGCAAGCGTCGAGCAGAAATGTTAGCCTCTTATGGCAATACCCACCTACAATAAACGCAAAATACTCACTCTACAGCTGGCTCTGACCGCGAAAGGACTCCGTAAGAATTATCCAAACTCTAGCTCTCGCGAGTTATAGGGACCACGGATGAAGTATACCCGTAATCAAGGCGTGGTGAAAAACACTGTCTCGCGATACATCGTCCACCTGGGCTATATGAATTAATAGTTGGTTTCAAGTAGTTATATAATTATATGTGGAATGATATGCATATTCAGTCGACTAGTCTTGGTAAATACAAAGATTAGCTATATACCTGGGTATAAGGCCAGCTATATACATTCTAAGATTCAAAGCTTGCAAGATAACATTGGTAGAGATTTATTGCTGTTCGGTCAATTTCCTATGCCCCTGAGATAAATCGATCGTTTCACTTAACGAGATCCATGCTGTCTATCGGTCACAATTGTAGCTTAACTAATGCTACCCGTGCTGCAGCCTAGCACTAAAGGTATTCCGCTTTAAAAGCTTAGATCGTGCAGAGACTAAGTCTGACATCGCCGGCGGAAATCCAAGAGCCCTTCTAGCAGCTCAGGGGAGGTAGTGGGCCCAGTACGCGACAACGCCACCCCGAAATGTTCCATTGTCAATTCAATTTTCCCATCAAATGCACTTGCACCCCCTTTCATTCTGTTATCGGTAGCCCAAGCTAGGATTGCTTGACTACAAAGATTCTTTAGATCTGATCCTGAGAAACCGGTTGTGCGTCTTGCGAGGTGGTTAAGGTCGATTTGGCCTAGACCATCCTTCTTAAGTAGACCACGGAGGATTTCTCTGCGCTCTCGGCGAGACGGTAAATCGAAGTAAACTTTATGTGGTAGTCGACGAAGGAATGCAGCATCTAAATCCGCAGGCCGATTTGTCGCTACGATGACCAGTGGTGCATTCGCGGTCTGTGAGGAAAGACCGTCCATTTCATGAAGGTACTGGTTTAATGCAGTTCTCTGCCATGATTTGTCTCCCGACTGTCTTCCGTAGAACAAGGAATCAACCTCATCAAGGAAGAGAATGCTCGGGTAAAGCTTGCGAGCAAGGCTGAATACTGCTTGGATCGTCTTCTCGGTTTGTCCAACAAAACAAGACTGCAGATCTGCGGCCGTGAGTGAAATAAACGTTTGACCAGAGTCGTTTGCTATAGCGCGACAAAGTTGTGTCTTTCCGGTTCCAGGAGGGCCATAAAATAGAATTCCAGCCATTTTGAAATTTTCGAACAGTGGTCCGGAGTTACTTGACGGACCTAGTTTCGACAAATGTAGAAGCTCTTGGATAGTAGCTTTTGTGTTCGGGTTCATGACTACATCGTCGTAGGTCAAGGAAGATTGACCGGGAGCAATAGCGTGTTTGCTCAGCTCCCTTTCAAGCATTGGGAGATCATTCAGTCTAGGATCCGTAATTTCGCCGCCAGAGGTATCTACGATAGGCTTATTCGCGCGAACACGGCGTGATTCGGTTCTCTCCAAAATTGTCATGACGTCTCGCGGCTCAATCTTTGCTTTTCCACGTGCACGAGCACCAACGAGACGAATCACCCGATTCAGTTCTTTCGTGGGCATTTCCTCTCGACCCAGGAGCGAATCAGCATTCCGCATATCGTTACATCCCCAGTCTGCTTCCGCCCCAACAAGCTCATCATCTACAAGGTCTGAGAAGCGTCTTTTCAGGCCTTGTTTGAGCTGTCGTACGTTTGTCTCCCGGTTCTGGGCCGTTTGTCTCTTTTTGAACGTCTTAATGTCCTCAGGGTTCTCAGGCAGCTTGAAGAGCTCGCCCGCGCCTGTCCGCTTGCTAGGAGCTGGATCTCTAAAAGTTATGAAATCAGAATCTGGTCCGATCCACGAAAATATCCCCATTATCGGAACGCCACGACTACGACGCTCCGCAATGGCATCGCGTATGCGAGCTAGAATACGGCGTCCCTTGTGTATGTTCGATTTCGAAGTGTTGTTGGCATCGCGGAGGAATATAACCAAGGGTTGAACATCCCCATCAGGAAGGTTTTTAAAGCTTTCAGTATCCAGGATGGCAGCAAACGCAGCCTTATTTCGGGAATTTATTTCGGGGTTCGCATGCCTGCTGATTAATTTAGGGGCAGCAAAGTATTTGTCAATGTTGTTGGATCCGGAGTCACTTGTCTGGGTTGGAAACATGGTTCCAAAGTTGTGACGCACGCCGCATGTACAGCGATCCGCCTGTTCGGAGTCTTGATGATGGAAGTGGACGGCCAGTTCCTCGAGGTGGTTGATGTCAAACCAGATGAGGTTAGCCCGGATGTCCCGGACCAAATATTCCACAAAGCCTTGGATGCACCCAGTATCTAAGTGCTCAGAGCGGAGTATGATATTTGGCTCTTCAGGAGCTAACCCTCCATCAGGGTTCTTCAAGAAGCTGGAGACTACTTGGTCCCGAATTTCGAGGTACTCGTCGCAGGGCATAGAGTATTTGGCTAGCTCGTGCGGAGGATCGTTACGATCTGGTACGATCATACATGAGGAATTTTCGCCCTGGGCATCCTCAACTTTTTGTGAGCCCGCCTGATCGGAGACACCCACAGGCTCATACCCGACAACCTCGAAGGTTGGCTTCTGTAAATCGAGACTTGGTAGTGGTTTGATATTTCTGGCCAGGAACTCTGGCGATAGAATATATTTTGTAGCCATTTTTTAATTAAAGAGGGATGTGTACGAGAGAACGAGGACTGTAAGAGAGGCTATATGATTAGAACTCGATTTGTAGACTTCTGTCGCACGTATTTCGATAAGGTTACCGTTGTTCCCTGAGGCGGCTTTCGTTCTCGTTGGGAGATGACAAAGTGAGATATGAAGCTGATTTATACCGGTAAGGCAACGGTCATACGAATGTGCCAAGTACGACCACAAATGAAAAGGTAACTACTTACTCTGCTCGGAGGGAACGATATCTCGGTCTGTAGTGAGAACATAGGCGTACCTGTACCTGTCCACTCGAAGTCAGCCCCAGAACAAACCAATCTCTTGAGACTTCAAGCAACTGGCTCTCATCTTTTACGCACTTTTCTAAGTGTTTGGGTACCCCTATCCGGCTGGTACCGGTCCAGATTATGTATATATGCATGGTCGGAACCTCTAGGGCAGCTATCCCACCAAAGTTAGTTCCAGAAGATCTCACATGTACAGGAAGATGCGACGACTTAAGCTTGTTGGGAGCGCGAGCGATGCATATGCGTCTGCCGCGTTCATGTGCAGACAACGCGAACCAACCTGCTTCACGCTTCGGTGTTGTGAAGGATTGGTTGGTGTAACGTGGTATGGATGGCATGCCAAGACAACCCCTGGCGAGTTGTGTAACCAACGAACCAACAATAATTGCGAATCGTGTTGTCGAGGACGAACAGCCGGATAGCCGTGCACCGCCGACAGCCTAGCTTGTGCATGACGCAGGGCTTGGACCCTTCATGAGAATACCCGGAGTTCTCAGCTAGAGCGTAAATTCAGAATGAAGGAATCTTCTAGCCTTGCTTGACGCCCAAATCTGAGGATTAGCTGATTTTGTAAACTATCCTTCACCAAGTGACCAAGGATGGTGACGTTGTCGATCCACCGGCGTGCTAGTAGATGTGCCATTCTGCATCCTCTCGCTAGGCTGGTTGGGTCGTAGGGCCCTGAGATTGAAATACTGGGGCAAACTAGAGACCTTGAGCTAGTCGGCCAACGCTATCGACGTCGATGTAACACAGGCCAATCGATTAATCATCCCCTTCCCGCTACATAAATTCACGAAACTCATTGGGAAGAAGAACAAGAGCTACTGTTCAAACTACAGAGAGTGGTAATTGTTATTGGATCTATTAAAAAACGTTGCACAATCATACGCAATGCATGTAAAACCACTGAAAAGTCAAATATTGCCAATTACAAATATTTAAATAAGAAACCCTTGAAACAAGTACGAAACTCTATAAGTAGACAACAATTGATCAGACTATCAATACCATCTCATTGAACATCACCTTATTAGCGGTCTCTATCAGCTCCCGTCCGCTTTCTTGCGCCCAAGCCTTCGACCCAACAATGTGACCATGTATACAACCAAAATTAGCTTTATTCATTCTGAGTATCCAGCCTCCGCTTCTTCAACGGCATTTGATATTTTTCTGACTCTTCATGCGGCCTTCGTTGTGACTTGTTGCCAAACTTGCTATGAAACTGATGTATCTTATCCACAGTATCTGATTTTGGCGAAGGATGTACCAGTTCCAAAGCGTGCAAGAAGTGTCTATGGCAGATTACCCGCGTAAAGACCGCATCTTCCTCATTTCGAGGGACCCGGCAGATATCCCGCACAGCTGCGAGAGTAGCCTCGTATACCAGATTCTTAAGGTCTGATCCCGTAAAATCAGCAGTCCGTCGGGATAGGTCTTTTAGGTCCACATCCTCTGAAAGCATCTCGTCTCGCAGATGGATTTTTAGGATGCACTCTCTACCCTGGCGGGTTGGTGTATCCACTAAAATCCGACGACCAAACCGGCGGAGAATGCCTTCATCCATATCGAACGGCCTGTTGGCGGCAGCGATTATCATGATGTTTAGAAGACCATTGGAATTAACCCCGTCCATTTCTATCAAGAACTGTCCGACGTTCGTCGTGTGTGACTGTGTATTGTTGTCTTTTGAACGGCTCCGGAACGGCCCATCAGCCTCGTCAATGAAAATGACGACAGGTCCGTCGTGGGCACGTGCGGAAGAAAATATCCGTTGGATCTTTTTCTCGCTTTCACCCACACGACAGTCTTGGAGATCTGCTCCTGTCAAAGAGAGAATCGTTGCATTCGCCATCTTCGCTAGGGCCTTGACGAAAAGCGTTTTTCCAGTGCCAGGAGGTCCGTAAAGAAGTAATCCCGTACACGCATTTTGTGCAAGAACCCCAGTTCTGAATTGCTCCGGAAAGTGTATCTGAAGGACTAGGGGATCTAGCGCCTGGATCGCATCAGGCGTGATATAGATATCGTTGAAAGTGACGTTGATGTTATCTAATAGTCATTAGCGCTATCACCAACCAAAGCTTGCAATGCAGTTACTTACTAGGCCTCACAATAGAATCCCCGAATTGTGTGAGATGGTTTGAATTAAGTGTTTTGAGATGGTGGAGGATATCTTCGTCTTCATCATCAGAGTCGCAACTGCTTTCCGAGTTTGGGTCTGAGTGTGATTGGGTACTATCTTCAGGGACCGCAGAGCTGGTAGGGGCAACCAATTCAGCGCTATTCTCTGGTGACGACACCTCGGCCTTCTGAGCCAGTTGCCCTTGGACTACTTCATCATCTCCTTTGTCAATTTCGCTAGCGGCCGCGGCTATTGAATCTACGCACTCCGGTCCGGTCGAAGAGGGTGTAATCGCGTCCACTGAATCTGAATTAAAGTCTCCCTTAGGCGTACAACTTGTACTATCATCTTGAGTTGAGGGACATGATGCCGGTGGTGTATTGGGTTGAGGCGCCATTTTGAGGGGTGGCGCGTTCAATAGAGACTCTAGAAAGTTGGCTGTTGACAGCAGAAAGAGCTCGAGACGTTTCCAACTAAGGTTGATTGTTTAACCGTTAGAGTAACCGTGCTTAGAAGTTTTTGGGATTGGTGAGATTATTTAACTAGAAGCGCTTAAGTCGGGAACCAAAAAAAATCTTGAATAAAAATACGGAGTAGCTAACCCTTCAGTGTGATAGCCCGTGATCACGTAGGATCGGATTTGCGAGAGTGTATGTGCATACATGCATGTACAAAGTGCCCATCGCTTCTTATCGTCTGAGAGACAGGGGCATCAATGCCCATATCCTGCGACGGACACTCGCGGGATGCAGGGCTCCAAGAGTCAAACCTTGGCCTAGTCAAAGCCTGTTCTCATATGATCATGTAAGTTTGAAAACTTTACCAAATAGTCAATTCCGCGCAGCTCAAGCCAGATTGACCCCGAATGGATAGATGATCGTTTTAAAAAAAACGCAAGAGAAACTTTTCGAAACTTTCTAGCAATGGGATTGGCTAGGTACATCCATATGTAGGATCCAGAAAAGTTTTTCTCCCTACACCGATGCACTCTTTTCTTTTGTAATTCTACCCCGGTTGGTATTTTACGCACATACACGCCGTCCAGAGATACTTTTTGTGGTATCCAAAATCCCACTCGCGGACCTACCAGCTGGATGGAGGTAGCCCAAGGAGGATACAAAGTATTGCCAGTCCAACCAATCAACGGTTCAAACGACCAAGGCTGTCACAACTTAAGCAACGCGAACGCACTGCAATGCAGCTACAGGTGGAGACAAGGTATCCATATGGGCGCAATGTATCTGTAGGATCCAAAAAAAGTTTCTGGCAAGAGTTCTGTCGCGTACAGAGTGTTCTAATTCTCCTGAAGTTTTTGTTTTGCTGGGATACTTCTTGCAGATTGCTTATTGCGCGGTTTCTTGTCTATATCGACAGCGAAATTTGCGAACCCACATAGATGTACACATTATTGCAGAAGGTCCAACGAAGCTTGTGCGTTTGTGAAAATTTTGGGCCTTTGATTCGCTATGGGTTCAAGTTACTGAGTGGTGATGCAGGGTATTCGTGGATACCGGGATGCAATCGAAAATATGGGTTCTGCTACACCAAATTATTGCTACACTATACCAAACTCACCAAGGCGTACTTTAGTCTAGTCGCATCTCTGACGTGACGAACTAGTATTATAAATACCGTCGTCTAAGGCCAATGTCGATCTACTTGTAGGCAGCCTAACGGTTATTGCTCTCTAAAGCGTTCACCTTTTCGAACGCACCCGTTAAAGATGGCGACAAATGCTTGGGTCTCGGAGATAGATACTGAGGTGTCTGCTGCGGAAGCGGGGGTTTCGATGGATGAGCATCCATCAGACGCCGCTGCAACGAAGAAGGCTCCTTTGATTGACCCTAAAGTATGGGAGGCACATAAACCAGAAATCGAGGCAGCCTATGTTAGAGGACGGTGCAGGTTTGAAGACTTACAAAAAGATATGGAAAAGAAAGGTTTCAATGCTAGGTATCTTTTCGTTTCGATGTCCGTGATGACGAGTACCTTTCGGCTAACAAATTGATGCCTATCAGCCGGGCGCAATATATGAAGAAAATCAGAGAGTGGGGTTTCCAAAAAAACAACAGGGAGAATAAGGGATCTCAGAATCAACAAGTGGGAGGCACGTCGTTCTCCATATGCATAACTATCAATTCTAATGTTCGGTTGGCACTAACAAAAATAGAATTTGTGACTTTCGGCGCTTCAGAGGTTATGGCGAAACCAAGAACGTTGAAACGCCCAATCGCGGGCCCACTGCCCTCGGGACCCCCCCAACGGCATCAAAGACAGTCTTTCAACCCGGTGGTCTCTGAACCGCCGAACTCAACTTTCTGGGGTACTTTTTACGGACCAGAGGGTCCGACGTACCCCAATCCCACGGTAGCCAGCCCGTATGGAGCCCAGCGGGCATCCTCGTCGTCTCTACGAGGCCCTGATATCGGGTCTATGAGCGCACCTCCGCTGGCTTTCGGGACAAATCACTTTGGTCCTCAGAATGACATGCTTTTACCTGAAGAGACATATCAACCTGAGAACCCTTTCGACATAAACGATGATTTCATCCTCGAAGATAGTGACCAATACCCGGGTCTGATGCCAACCAGCGAGCCCGTCAACAACGTCGGTTCGAACACCGATCTAGAAAATCTCGATATCTCTGGGGAACCCGTACCCGCCACAGGAGCTGCAGGTGCGAATACTCAAAATCAGTCTACTCGATCACCAAGTTCCAGCCGTAATCAAGGGTATAGAGCAGGGGGTTCCCGTAGAGCTACGAGCGCTGGAAGAGCCCGTGTGGCAATCAGGAACTGGCAACCAATCCACAACGCTGTGCAAGCAGGTTCATTGTCGCTCGTCAAATTGTTTTTAGAAAAAAGCCCGGAATGTGCAGATCTACGAACCGACAAAGGCGTTACACCTCTTTGGATGGCATCCCAGGGAGGTTATACTAAGATTGCAAAACTATTGATCAAAAGCGCCAAGGTCGACGTCAACGTAACGACGCCCGAGTCGGAGCGCACTCCACTCCATCAAGCGGCACAAAGAGGGAACGAAGAAATTGTCAAATTGCTTCTAACACACGGAGCCCACGCTGACCCTCGCGACGTTCACGGTGTTACGCCGCTTTGGGCTGCATCGCAACAAGGAGCGGTTTCGATCGTGAAGTTTTTGGCGGCTAGGAAGGATGTCAATATCAATGCGACGACAACAGATGCGAAACGCACGGCAATCCACCAGGCCGCCCAAAATGGCCATATTGAAGTTGTCAAAATCCTCCTTGAGCATAGGAAGATCCTCCCTGACCCACGCGATCGAAATGGTATTACGCCGTTGTACGCCGCCGCGAACGGTGGCTATACAGAAATTGTTAAAATGCTGTTAAATGGTAAGGCGAATGCGGAAGTCATTGCGACTAATGGTTCGAATCGCCGGCCATTTCATCAAGCAGCAAACAACGGGCACACAGCTATATGTAAGCTGTTCCTCGACTACCAAGTAGATTTCGAACCATTGGATGACACGAATTGCTCGCCACTGTTCTTTGCATGCCAAGGAGGCCATCATGAAATTGTTAAGCTATTACTTGCGGCTGGTGCAGACTACGAGAACGCTTGGTGCGGTCAAAAGGGCGGAGGCAGACGCTGTCTCCACCAAGCGGCACAGAATGGCCACCTGGAAGTAGTCCAGCTCCTCCTTGATGCCGGAGCGGCTATAGATCCCGAAACAGACATCCCAAGCGAAAGCTCATCCGACGATGAGTCCAACAATTCTGACCAGTCTTCCTCAAACGATTCGGACGCAATGGGAGAGGTGGTCGTGCGGCGTCGCCGGGCGGTGCCCAGGGTGGGAAAAAAACCACCCAAGAAGAAACGCAGAAAGGGGAACAACAAGCGCCGCGGCAGGGCATCGGATAGTAAAACCCCTACACCACTGTCACTAGCTGCTCACGCCGGCCAATACGACATTGCAAAGTTACTCATCGAGCGAGGAGCCGACATTCACTCTATCTGTCATAAAGACCTCCGTCCAATCCATCAAGCTGTATTCAGTGGCAAAGCGGAGATAGTCAAGTTACTAGTTGACAAGAAGGTTGACGTCGATGCTAAAGAAATCGACGGCTGGTCGCCAGTCATGATCGCAGCACAGATTGGTAATTGCAACATTATCGAAATTCTCGCGGACGCAGGGGCCAATATCAATTCGGAAGCCACAAGTGGAGCAACGGCACTCTTCATGGCCGCTCAACAAGGACACACCGCAGCTGTTAAGGTACTTCTAGATCATGGCGCCCGATCATTTGCTACCCTAAAGTCAGGGAGGCATCCCATACACCAGGCGGCTCAAAACGCGCATTTTGAAGTAATAAAGCTCCTGGTCGAACACGACCCAAGCTCGATCAATAGCAAAGACAATGCTGGCTGTACTGTCATGGGGCTTGCTGCTTCTGGAAGAGAACCGGTTCGAGACAGAATCGTCCGATACCTGTACGAAATAGAGGAGAAAACCGGAAATACTGACTCGTGATATCGATTTATTACGATATGTTTGCATTTGGCGGCGATCGCGTGAAGCTTGACACCTATTAGCTATTGATATCGCAGGGGAGGATCTATATGAAGGGTAGGTAAGTTACATTTCGGTTAGCATCGTGTTTAATTAGAAAACGAGAAGATTATTATAGCATTGTTTCCATTACACTTTTGATTTTTCAATCCTGAGAACATTGAGTCCTTTCAGTGTAGTCAATGCGACCTTTAACGGTTTATTGTAGCTTTCAAGATTTCTAGATCACCGACGCTATTCTCCCATCTCGTAGCTCGTTATCCAGCGTGCAATCTATCAAAGGATTTCTCACTAAATGTTTAAGTCGTTAGCGCCATAGTGTAATTATAGTAATCTATCGCAAGCCGAAGATTAGATACCGATAGTTCATTGACGTCCATTTGAGCCATGCCTCTCCTGCTGTAGTCTCTTGATCAAATGAGCGCCGCGTTACGATTGGCACAATATATCAAGAACTCACAAAATAGGCATGTGTCTAGCATCGTATACCAGAGCTAGCGCTAGCCCGCATGTACCTACTATCATATACTAGCAGCAGTCCGTATGTGCCCGGCACTGGATATATCGATACCATCGGTATCCCGCATGTACTGAGCAACCTGTGCCCAAATCCTTCTCCTATTCCGCGCGCTAGACAAAATATTTCTAGAAAAGATTGGTCGTACCCAAGAAAAACATTTCCTGGGGAATATTTCTACCCCAGAAACTTTTCCCGAAATATTTCTACCTTCAAAACTTTCAAGAAAGTTTTTGCGCAATTGTTATGTCCACGCAACCCTACTTCCCAGAAATGTTTTTTGCGCACTGCCCCTTCGCGAAACTTTTACCGAAAAGTTTCCTCTGCGCGTTGAGAGTAATAAGTTGCGCTACCTTGCTTGGTGGATCAACTCTCGAAAACAGGAGGGGTGATCAGTACTTGTTAGAAAATTCCAGGATCTTAAAGAGAAACTTTCATGAAGTGGATAATACTATATAGTCATATTATTTTCTAGCTCTTGTAAGGTGTTTCGGTTGAGAAATATTTCGATCATCCCGAAAAAGTTTTAAAGCCGGGCCAAAACATTTAACAAGCACTACTAAGTATAAATATAGGGTACTTTCTCACTTTCAGCGGCACTCTTTTGGTAACGTCCACCATATTCCTCCCTACGGATTTATTACAGGCACCTGTGCGAGCCAAGTCCTCTTCCATCCTATTGATTCATTTCCAAGATATTCATCAAACCTTTATCCACAAAATGCCACAGAATTCTACCTCGAACCCGGAGCTCGAACGAGCAAAGTCGAGAAGGAAAGGCGGAATTTGCGACCTCCAGAAAATCCCAAAATCAAACCAATCGAATAATTTCGATCATCTCTCTCAAGAATCGGTGAGTTTGTCTTGGTTAAACAGCATATATTTGTGGTGTAGCTAAAGATTGGATTATTATATTAGCTGAGAACATTCGAAAGCGACTCGACTCTGTGTGATGAGCCTGGCGAGAACACTGACGAGTCCAACGATACATCCACCAGCCCTGGCAGCACCACCAACCGTCGAGCGAGTTCCGCTATGTTGTCCCATTGGCTCCGACAGCCTAAAGCAGATGAGCCTTACTCTGGACTAGGGAATTGGGATCTAAATAGAAGGAAGTTCTAGCGCCCTAGCACTCTACTCTTCATTCTATCTGATGGCGCCTTGGAGGTTTCTTTTCTTTTCCCTATTTTCCCAATATTCTTCCCAAAACTGGAGCTCATACAAACTGTTTGAAGTCCTCAGCTGTCCTTTTCTCTTTATAATTTTTAATTGTCGGTAGTTAGTTGGTTACTTAATGTCTGCGTTTGTTAGAGCCTTGAATTCCGAGTTAACCTTATAAAGTTCCCATGTCCAAGCATATTTGGTGTCCTGATTTTCGCACTGGAGAATGAGGAATACAGTATCCCACTAAAATAATAAATATTTTCAAGTACAGTCCCTCCGGCTTATGAAAAATGAACCCACACCACGTGTTACCCCTTTTTGCTTTTGGCAGCATAAGATTGATAACATGGTTCCAACTCCATAATCGATGTAATGAGCCCGACTGTGGTAAATTGTGTGTTGTTGGACTGGGAATCTTCATGTGTTGCTTGTTGCGTTGATCTTGTTGTAACTGGTATCCCACAACACAAACTACCCCGTTAGCCGCCAAACCCATCTTGAAGGCGAAATACACCCATTGATTGATCGAATACGAATCCACGGACTCACATTTCAGGGAGTATCTCCGGAACGCTACTTCCTGCCACTCCGCTCTCGCCAGGTCCATATCCTGTACTCGTCCGCTTATGCCTCTCCCTGGTCACTGGAACCATAAATACTAATGGTGACATACTACGTGGTGTATAAGCCAGGAGTTATAATTGATAACCAAAAACCCAAGATAATATCGAGAGACTGAGATATATGATCCCAGATTTGGAATAGCAATATCTGCGATCTGAAATCTGAACCAGTACCAAGTGCTAGTGGAGTGTGTTGCTCTTGAAGCTTTATCCATGATCACGTGGGACCCGTGGCGGGGCTGCGGTAACCAGATGAATATGAATGCCCCTGAAACACGTCGATTCACAGGTCAGCTAAAGCATCATCCCGACCGTCAACCCGCCAATCCGATCCGTGGGTCTGATCACCTCTGTCCCCGAGGCACAACCCGCCTTTATAAGATAAATGGCTAGACTAGAGAGGGAAAAAAAGAGGTAGTCTGATTTTAGCCTTCGCTCCGTTTCAAACGTTTCACCAAGATGCACCGGCAATTCTTGTTATACTTCGAGGACTTCGAGTACGAGGGGTGCTTATGCTTTGTATGACCTAATTATTGTGCGTTAGACATACATATCGATATTAGTTGACGGATCTCAAAAATTGGCCTTGGGTATTGATATCATGTATACATATGCCATCGGAGCGAGGGATGTGCGTATGTATATTCATCGACCCGCGTGGAAAAATCTGGGGCAATAGAAAATATTGCCCATATGCATGGGGAGCAAAGGGTTTATACAACGCTTATGCATAACCTGTGCCCTTCCGACATTTGATTCTCGTTTTTGATCCCTTGCAACAAAACCGCGTGGTTAACGTCTCTAGGCGCCTTTCCCATGGCGAATATACCGTCGGCTGGGTATGCGTCCTCGTCTCAGAATTAAACGCCGCTAGGGCGCTCCTCGACGAAGAAGATGAACAACTTCAGCCTTGCGACGGTGACGAAAACAGCTACCTTCTCGGTCGTATGGGACACCATAATGTCGTCATCACATTTCCTGGCTCCGGAACCTACGGCCCAATTTCAGCGGCGCAAACAGTAACCAACATGCTCCGCAGTTTCCGTAGTATCCGATTTGGCTTAATGGTTGGCATTGGAGGGGGTGCACCGCAGCCGCCCCATTCTGACGACACGACAATGGATATCCGACTAGGGGACATAGTGGTTAGTAGCCCTAAGGGTAATCATGGTATGAGACTCAGCCAATGGCCCATACAAGCATTGCAAGATGAGCTAAAGGAGACTAGGTGGAGTTTTATACTACGACATGGGGAAACAAAAGGACGGTGGCGTATTCGAGATTAGTTCTCATATGAATAAGCCCCCGAAGATACTCCTAAAGGCACTTGAACTATTACAATCCGACCACGATTTTGCAGAAGGTCAAATTAACGAATACATCGAAGATGTAGCCCGGAGATCGATGAAACTTCCAGCCCTTAGGAAATATAGATTCCCCGGCCGAGATAGTGATCAACTGTTCCGCTCGGAGTACGCCCATGTTGGGGGAGACGACTGCTCCGGTTGCGATAAAGCGGAAATGGAAGATCGTATCGAGAGAGATTTTAATCAGCCCATCGTTCATTATGGGCTTATTGCTTCCGGGAATGCTGTGATGCGGTCTGCCCAGCGCCGAAACGAGCTACGTGATTTGTGGAGTGTAGCTTGTTTTGAGATGGAGGCGGCTGGATTGATGGACGACTTCCCCTGTATTGTCATTCGTGGTATCTGCGATTATTCAGATGACCACAAGAATAAAAAATGGCAGCCATATGCAGCAGTGGTTGCAGCGGCTTATGGGAAAGATCTTTTGAGAGTCATTCAACCGAGGGAGGTCGAGAGTGCTGAACCAGTCACTGGGATGATTAAAGAATGTGGGTTCTTAGCTGCCCTGGAACGCCTATCGACCTGAGCATCCGCTAAATACGTCTGACAAGATTAGTGAAAGAAGATGTCACAGCCATAGCAACGGTTGTTATGAAAGGTGTTCCTTTAACTATTTCGTATACATTCTCATAATGTGCTAACTCACGTATATTTAGAACACAATCACAAGCTGTTGGATTGGATAGCCCCACCTTCATATGCCGAACAGCACCTCGATATAGTAGAACAACTACAACAAGGGACGGGGACGTGGTTCCTTGAGTCTCCAGAGTTTAGTACATGGCTAAAAACCGAAAATGATACGTTATTTTGCCCTGGGATCCCAGGTGCCGGGAAGACAGTTTTAGCATCGCTTGTTATTGAATATTTGCTAAAGTTATCTCGCCAGCGAAAGATACATGTAATGTATCTGTACTGCAACTACCGGCGAGCGGAAGACCAGACATATGAGAAACTAATTGCTATACTGCTTCGACAACTGATAGAACAGATAGATATACTACCGGACCAAGTTAAATCTCTTTACAACTCCCACGCCGGAAAAATAACTCGACGATCTTCAAAGGATATTTTCAAGACACTCTTGGCCGTGATTGGCTCCCTAGAACATGTCTTTTGGGTAGTCGATGCACTTGACGAATGCACACCAAAAGTACGGACTGAGCTTATACTAAGGCTCCAGGACTTCCGGAAGAAGGTAAAGACAAACTTTCTAGTCACTTCTCGTCCAATCGACAATATTGTGCAACATTTTACCGATTCCCCACATCTCAAGATAAGAGCGGACAAAAGAGACGTAGAAAGATACATCGATAGTCAAATCGAGCAACTCCCGCACTTCATGAGGAACAGCACTACTTTGCAAGAGAAAATTAGAACACAAATTTCCGAAACAGTGGATGGAATGTAAGTGCAACAGGATCGAGGCAGTCCATTGATATTCCCAGAGCGATATTTGAAAGACTAACAAGTTTGTCTTCGCTTAGGTTTCTGCTAGCTAAATTGAATATGAACTCCCTCTCAGAGAAAATGACCGAATTAGAAGTTGAGGATGTACTGGAAAACATGGAAAAGCATCCAGCAGATTTAAGAAGTGCATACGGTGATGCACTTACTCGAATTGAGACTCAAGCTGAGGGACATCGGAACTGGGCCTACCGTATCTTGACATGGCTACTTTATGCTAGACGCCCCTTGAGAGCGGTCGAAATTCAGCACGCACTTGCGGTGCGGCTGGGAGACCGGCGGATAGAACTGAAGAATCTTCCCGATATCGGGGAAGTGATTTCCCTATGTGCAGGGCTCGTTACACTCAATCAAGAGAGTAAGACAATTGAGCTCGTTCACTACACCACCCAGCAGTTCTTCATGAGTATAAGCAATCCACCAAACTGGATGCATGAAGCACAACAGCAGATAACAGCCATCTGCGTAACTTATCTCTCATTCGACGTTTTTGGAACAGGGTTCTGTTCCACAGATAAAGAATTAGATGATCGGTTAAAAAAGAACGCCCTTTACGACTATGCCGCTCGTAACTGGGGCTACCATGCCCAAAAAACGTCGAATAACGAAAACGACGTGGTTGTGGGGTTTCTCGAAAAGGAACTCCACGTGGCGGCCTCGAGCCAAGCCATGATGGCGTCTCCAGCATCCTTGGGCTATAGACAAAGGGCCACGGAGCAAATGGGAGGTCTGCAGCTTGCAGCGTTCTTTGGATTAACAAGGCCAATGCGAAGGTTTCTGGAGAATGGGTACGATCTAAACACCGTGGACTCTAATGGACATACGCCTTTATTTTATGCAGCAGCGAACGGGCATGACTGTGCCGTGAAATTGCTGTTAGCCGAACGGGAAGTCCAGCTCAACTCAGTAGCTACCGGGTATCGTAATGGTCGACTCTATAGTGGGCGTACTCCGCTCTCATTCGCCGCCGCTAACGGACACGAAACAGTCGTGAGACTTTTGCTCGCTAAGCAGGGAATTGATCCAAACTGCCAGGCAACCGATTACGCCGACGATGGAAAATCCCCTTTGTCATTTGCCGCCGCAAAGGGGCACGAGCTTGTTGTCAAGCTTCTCCTCTCACAAGAAGGGATAGACACTGATTCTGAGGCTGTTGGTCAGCATCATGGACGCACACCCCTCTCGTTCGCCGCAGAGAAGGGACATAAGGGCGTAGTAATGCTATTGATTAACGCAGAAGGAGTTAACCCAGACTCCAAGGCTGGAGGATATGGTATTAACTGCGGTAGGTCCCCGTTGTCATTCGCGGCTGGAAATGGTCATATCGATGTGGTAGAGCTACTCCTCACAAAAGATAGCGTTGACCCGGACTCCAAAAGCGCGTATGGACAAACTCCACTATCTTTTGCGTCAGCAAGTGGACACGAGATGGTGGCAAAGTTGTTACTCGACAGGGAAGATGTCAACCCGGACTCTGTAGCTACGGGCTATATCTACAAAGGCCGTACACCACTTTCATTCGCCGCGGGTACCGGTCACAATACCATAGTGAAGCGTCTTCTTTCCAAAGGCGCCAACCCGAACTCAATTGATGAGAACCGGCACACTCCACTCTCATTCGCCGCTATGGAAGGCCATGAAGAAGTCGTAAAGACTCTTCTGAAAGATGACGCAGTCGACCCTGACTCTACGGCGACTGGCTTCTATAATAAACGAACACCACTTTCACTTGCAGCTGAAAGAGGTTACGAATCGATCGTGAAGCTATTACTAGCCATGCGAGGCGTAAATCCTGACTCTGTTAACCAGACAGGGCGTACTCCATTGTCATTTGCAGCATCAAATGGACACGAAGGGGTAGCAAAACTTCTACTTTCAATAAGCAAGGTTGATCCAGATTCCAGAGACATCAATAAACGAACACCTCTGTCATTCGCAGCAGCTAACGGATACAAAAATGTGGTTAGCTTGTTGCTTGATAACGACGAGGTCGACCCAGATTCAAGGGCAACGGGATACTTTAACGGCAGAACACCATTATCGCTGGCGGCCGAGGAGGGCCACGAAACCGTTGTTCGACTATTGCTCGCTCGAGATGAGGTTGAAGCTGATTCGATGGGCTATAAACGGCAGACACCATTGTCGTTCGCAGCAGCAGGTGGCCACGAAGCAGTCGTCAAGTTGCTCCTTGCCAGATCCAGCGTTAATCCAGATTCGACGAGCCACAACAAGCAAACACCTCTCTCTTTTGCCGCCGCAAATGGGCATGAGGAAGTAGTTAAACTTTTACTCGCTACAGGGAAGGTAGAGGCGGATTCTCGAGCATCGAATGGACGGACGCCCTTGTCATTCGCCGCGGAGAAGGGCCACGAGGGAGTCGCCAAGGTGCTGCTAGCCACGAAGAGTGTAAACCAATTCGCGAAAGATTCCAATGGGCAAACGGCGCTATCATTTGCAGCGGCGTCTGGACACTGGGCGGTGATACGGCTGCTACAGGAGGAATAACCCATAGACTGGCAGACAGGCTTAAGGCTACATCGTATTTGGTTATATTCAGGCGTCATTATTTTTGGAGAAATTCCGCCATTTAGGCTTTTCGCATTGAAACCTCCATCGGCACTTGAACTTGGCTATTTTGCCCCCACGTATTTTAACCTTTCACGCTGAAGTGTCTACTGCGTAGTCTCACACAACATTGCCACCGAATTCATTCCCAAATTAAATTAATTTGATGAAAAGCTATTTACATATTGAATACCCAATAATGGGCTATAAAGTCCGCCTAGCTCAGGCGTCTTAAGAGCAGACGTACTCTCCGCTCACTGGCACTGAGAGTAGTAAGGGTTGAGGACGACGCAACGGAAGCTCTGTGAAGAAAGGTCAGCAATGATCGCCAGAATTATATCGAAGGGTAAACTTACACCGCAGCTCGTGCATCCTGTCCAACCGTTTCCACCGCACTGTGCCCATTGTCCACAAACTGCGCCGGAGCCTCCACCTGTTGTCGTCGTCGTTGTGCGAGCAGTGGTGGCTGCCGTTGTAGCAGCAGTAGTGCGGGCAGTTGTAGCAGCAGCGGTGGTGCTTGTGCGCATGGTTGTTGGGTTTCCACCTCCTCCAGTTGCAGGGCATTGCATGCTACCAGCTTTGTCGGAGGTACCGCCAGGCATGACAGGAGGACCGGGGATGATGTATTGGGTCAAATGTCCGTGGATATTGACGCCAATCCCTGGGTCGCTCATGCTGTAGGCACCTGGGAATTTGACACCACCGGACGATGGGAGCGATCCTGATCCGCCAGTAACGGTAATTTGGTCTATAGACAGTTAGCGACGCCAGGAGTTTTATCCTCGGAGTTCACTTACAGCAAGTAACGTATGGCTGGGGTTCCGATGGAGCAGAGTGAAGAGCAATGACTTCGGCACGGACGAGATAATCTCCAGACGGGATATTAGAAGGAATCTTCACGCCGACTTTTCCGCAGCATCTGTTCAGATCCTTGACTCCCCAGTTGTCATCGTCTGATCTTGTGGTTCCAGCGACCGCGGACCAGCCGTTTTCATAAAGTTTATACCAATCACCATCTCCTGCATCCGTAGAAGAGTCTCCAACTTTGGTAATGTAAACCATGACGGGACCATAGTGCTGACCGCCGATAGCCTCGTTGGCGCAGTTTCGATCGTTGAATTGCTACAATTATTAGCATACTGCTAGAGTACCCTCTGGGTGTGTTCACCTACCGCATGCATCTCCACGATGACTGTCCCGCCGGCGTTGACAGTGCACTTTCCAGGAACCGGACGGGTTCCAGCGTTGCATCGGATGCTTGACCCAGTTACACCACTGATGGGATTATTGTTGAGTGGCAGTCTAGCACAGCTAGTACCTTGGTCGACTCCATTAACCCAAAACTGCTGGAAGGTAGAATGGGCAGCAGCTTTGCCCGCCAGAACGGCCGAAAGAAGAGAGATCACAGCAGTCTTCATGATGAATGGAGGACTATTCAAGCAACCGGTGCCAATGAAAAGAAAGCTTTTGGTGCTAGTTGTATGGATCAAGGTAAATAGTGCTGGGTGAAGTCCTCCATTTATAACCTTTTGTATAGTTTTAGTCGCCGGAACATGTTTCCACATTTAAGACCAGAGGTGATATAATAGGTGGGTCATGGGATGTCATAGCGAATCGCCAGCTCTTCTAGAAACCGCAGTACTAGTTTGAACTATAGTGTGTTGGAGCATTGGCATAATTCTTGGAAGTATCATTTTCATTTTCGGAATATCGGGTTGGCGCTGTTACACACCTTTTTCTTTTTCGCGCTGGTTCCTCGGGAAGCCAGCCGACGGAGCGACAACTGCTTGAAACCTGGGGACTTCTTTTGAATAGGACTCGGCAGATCTGTTCAGTATTACCAATCGTTTCGACAGGTATCGCCAAGATGTTAAGTTTCAGCTTCATCCTTGTCCGCACCCACCCACCAAGCGACAAAATAAAACTTCGCTTCATTTTCCCGGGCTCCACCAGGCGCCCTCGTTCGTATATGCCCGCTCCCCCAATTTCGAACGGAATCATTGACCACCAGGCATAGCCGTGACATCAACGCATGACTCGCAGCTGAATGGTACGAGAGAATCTCATCGGCACACCGGGCACTTATATGCGCTGGTTGCATTTGCTCGTGCCAACTGAGTATAGTAGGAGGACACTGAACCGTCGATGACTTAATTGGCGTCCTATAGTTGGTCGGTGTTTAGTTACCCAAGTCTCTTTGAAAAATGTAAGGACCGATATCCCATTACGGAGAATAATCTTATTACATCCCTGATACTCCGTCTTATTACCGGTTAAATCAGCCTCAACAACTACAAAACCAGGAAATATTCCATCGGCAAGTCGAAAAACGCACTCTCGTCGTTTGTCGGCTATATAGGTGCACAGTCCTGTACCTGAGAGTTTTGCGTTGTTGCCCCAAAAATACAACAAAGGCTCTCGTACGAGTGGCCTCGGAAATTTAACCAGCCTCCACGAAGTGAACAGGTATGGAGTAAGTATGGTATACTACCAGTGGTATCGATTTGGTCTTAAATAACAGGCAGAGTGGGTATCTTTTAATAACATGAAAAGGAACAAAAGGCTTCGCTTTAGTTGTTCATCGCTCATTTGCCAGGGGTAGCTCTGAGGTGAACGCCCTATATTGCAAGGAGCTAGCGAATATCGCGAATATGAGAAGTAAATTTTTAACAGAAAAAACAGATGGGTATCAACGTGAAGGCAAGAAGAACCGTTAAAGAAAGCATTTCTCATCCTATATCTCCCCTATTCCACCGCACCGAATCGCAGCTTCTGTATTCCGTCGGGCCGGCAAGCGGTCATCGACCTATATCAACAGACCGTCGTAGGAGATCGAGAAGGCGCATTTAAGCGTATCCGTTGTAGGCAATCTTGTTTGGAGAGCCGCGGATGTTACCGGTAACTTGGCCGGTGACAGCGTTACCGACGATCTTCGCAGTGATGGAAGCTGGGTCGGCGCCACCCTGAGAAGCGCTGATATAATAAGCAGCCAAGCCGGCAACGTGTGGGCAGGCCATCGAAGTACCGGAGATGGTCTTGGTCTCGGTATCAGAGGTAGCCCAGGAGCTCAAAACATTAACACCAGGAGCAAATACGTCGATGAGAGTTCCCCAGTTAGAGAAGGAGGCAATCTTGTTCTTGTTATCGATGGCACCGACAGTGATGGCGTTGGGGGCGGAGGCGGGCGAAACGTTCTTAGCATCTTGGTTCTCGTTACCGGCAGCAACAACGATGGTGATACCAGCATTGAAGATGGAGTCAACGGCATTGTTGAGGACAGTAGACTTCCCGCCTCCAAGAGACATGCTGGCGACGGAAAAGTTTGGAGCAGCATTTTGAGCAACCCAGTCCATTCCAGAAACGACACCAGAAGTGGAACCAGAGCCACCGGCGCTAAGAACCTTGACGGCAACAATCTTTGCCTTCTTCGAAACACCATAGGTCTTTCCACCGATGGTACCAGCGCAGTGGGTACCGTGGCCATTGCCATCAGAGTCGGTCTTGTCAACAGAGTTGAATCCCCAGGCAGCTCGGCTTGTGCCGTTAGCAGTTTTGAATTCCTATGATGTGGTTAGAAACCAATGCTGATATTGTATTAAGCACCAAGACCTACATCGTGGGTAATGCGAACGCCAGTATCGATGACGTAGACGGTAGTTCCAGCACCAGCGGCAGCCTCGTCATATTCATATGTGTACGGCTCGGCGTAATCCTCGTGGGAGATACGATCAAGACCCCAGGTGGAATCGAGCTGTTCAGCATTGACCTTGACTACGGCGTCCTGCTCAACGTAGTCGACTTCTGGGGAGTTGAGAATCTCCTGAAGGGTCGACTTATCGAAGCCACCAACGTATCCATTGAATCCAGTGGCTGCGAACTTGAACTTTCTGCCGACACCATGGGCTCTGGCTCCAGTAAGATCGCGAGCGACGACAGAGTGGAAAGAAGAAATACGGTTGGTGTGCTTCGTAACAGCACTCTCAGAGAGGCCTTTCTTGAGGACGACAATGTATTTGTCGGCAATGGTTCCAGGAGCACCAGAGTTGGAAACCTTGCGGACAGGACCCGCGAATGCCAAGCCAGTCAGGGCTAAGAAAGAGATGAGGCCGTTGGTAATCATTGTGATGTTCAAGTAAATAAAAGTGTAAATTGATAGATGTTAAGAATTCGGCGGTCCGAGAGGATCTGAAGGACTGGAGTAGATTGTCTTCGACGCTGCTGATGATGAGAGTAGAATCGGATCAATCGAGGGAGCAAGTGCTCGATTTATAGAGAAAGATGTTGCCACTCGTCGTCATCGATATCTATCGTAGACTAATTGTCTATGTCGCAAGAATATCGTGCAAGGCCCCATTCGGAGTTAAGGGTGTATCCCGTGGGCCACCCGCACCCTTGGCACGTAGCGGCCTTCGTATAATGCTCGAAAGTTCGTATCATGGTAACCTTGCAAACCGAGAACCATGGTGTCGAAGCTGCCAGCCTGTAAGCTATAGACCGTTTAGGAAGTTGTCGACGTCTTGAACTCTTATTCCTCGCGATGATCTTGTAGAAACCTACATCACGAACCAGTTGCGAAGACACCTAGACGAAGAAGTGGCAATCCCTAACAGTTCTCCTCTATCACAACAAAAAGTAAATCAAAGTTTGTGGATAGTCAGGGGAAACTCCGCTTGCTGGATTCGACCCGCCAAGTGCAAATCCGACCTCAATGCGCAGGCTGTGTTGGATTGAGGTTCACGAATCACAATCACTACTACATCAGACATTGCAAATTCTGGGTAAAAGAAAGTAATCTATAACTGACAAATCCACCAGGGTATCGCATCTATCTCACGTAAGAGCTTTAGGTTGCGGAACTCGTCATATCTGATACCGTCTACATGCACAGCGCTAGATATCGCATTGCATATGTTGCTGCCTCGACCTAGCAGACGAGCCGACAGGGATCCCTCGTTTGACATTGATATCAAAGGCCTTTCTTAAGATCTTTCGGTGCTATTTCTTCGAAACATCGGCTGCAGCTACAGATAGCCAGACGAATGGAAAGAAAGATCCAAAGAACATTCCGTATGCCCCTCTGTCAGAAATTGATTTCGAGGAAAATTTCGAAAATTTGGGCGCTTGACATATCACCAAAACCTCAACCTTCAGTTGATCAATACCAAATAGCAGCGACTCGAGTCCAATCAAAGATTCCACTTTCTGGCTCCAAGTTCGCAAGCTGGAGATGTGACCTCCTCGTCCCTGCCGTCGGGCGATCGATGCAGCCATGTTGAGCGGAGCCTTGGTACCGTATAGATAGTTACGATATCATCAAAGATTGATTCCCCTTCAAGAAGGTCTTTTCATGATAATCATCACGAATCGTTGAGAAAGGGTTCCAATCACAAGGGCCATTTCGACATCATCCAGCCGAAACCACACCCGAGCAAACTTACAACCCCGCTTGAGCGCTCGAGCTCGCGGTCGACGTCGAGGGATGCTGGCCTTGAAACTATAGGAACCGATGGTTAAGACGAACTCCTCTACCAATGGAACATTGGCCGATCTTGTCATTCAATTTACATTCGAGGCATGTGCGCAATCAATCCCAGTCGTGACATTTCTTTTCATCCGTTCTCTTATCACACCCATTACATGCTACGGTATTGCCACAATTTCACAATGAGGTTGAATCTAGGCGGGTGAGGTTCGGAAAACCCGACCGACGGCGTGACTTGGTGCCTAGCCCTACCCGGAATTCTGGAAAAGGCAGGAAGAACACCAAATAAGTTTTGGCATTCGTTCTTATTACTATCACGACGATGCATATAGCAGAAACTTGGGTTGTTTAGGAAGTTGAGAACTTAGTTGATACGGGGAGCCGTGGGACAGGCCACGATCACCGGCTTGGCCCGAATGGCACAACACAGCTGCTCTATGAGCTCAATTAAGCAGAGTCGGCAGCGGGATTACGAGCTGGCATCAATATGCAACAATGGCATTCATCCAAACCGCTCCTGTGCCAAACTGCTTGGTATCTAATGTGTACAACTTAAGCTTCTATCACGCGACCATCTTGGTCCCATGGATTTGCAAACAGAGCGCTACTAAGTTAAGTGCCGACCCAGATATTTCGTCGGATTGTTGAAGTTGCACCGGAAGCGCTTTACTAATTATCATGACGAAACTCGAGGCTGTACGTATTGTTAACATGTACATGTCGAAAATATTAAATTCTTTCTCAGAGCAGCTTTCCCTTGGTGATACATTCCGTTGTATCCCATAAACGCGGTTGCAGCTACGATCGGCTAATATCATGTCGTCCAACTTGCGTACCATGCACAGATCTAGAGTTACGGTGAGTGCTTGTCGCGAGGTCGGAACTTGGTGTTATCGAAGCAACATCGCACCACAGCTCGCGGATGACAAAGGCTACATAGGGTATAAAGCGGAATTTTTGTATTTCGAGACAACTGAACCTTCCATATTTGGAAATTTAGGCAATCGAATCAAGTGCTATTACAAGGGTTTGAAAGAGGGCTCTAGACCAGATCCATGGAAGATCATGCGGGACCACACCTAATCCCCTCCACCTATCGCCTTCTCAGCATCCTCATCAGCAGGAGCAACCTCTAGCTCTGTTCCAATATTTTCACCAGTAGAAGCAACTTTCGCTTCAATACCCTGAGCTCACCGGAGATCTCAACCGCAGAAGACCTGGATCCATCTTGTGCAATTCCCTTGGTCACTTGTCTCTTATCGCACCCCAAATGCTCTTAAACTCACCACTGTTGTGAATATAGTTGTCCCAATAGCCCATTTCGAATTTCACAGCGTTGGTCTTGAGCAAAGTTTGCGCCTGTGAAGTATCCATATGTCCCGCATGCCAAAGTATATCACAGGGCCCCATACTACCGAACAGAATTAACATGAAATTAACCATTAAATCATCTTAGATGAGGAGCGATGGGTGTAGCGATTAACTGGATTTCGGGATCGGATTCTGAGAGCCTCTAGTGAAGATAACCCTATTACGATCACCACGTTCTTCTCTATAATAGTCTCCCCAGAATGTCCAGTTTTCCCATCCCGCACCGTCGTGACGACAAAAGTCTCAAGAAAGGCCAGAGACGCTGGGCTAACGCCAAGCAAATGAGCCTGTTCGTTGTCGTCTGGTGAAGAATGAAGAAAGACCAACGACTCAGTATTTTCTTTATAGACGAGTCAAGAGCTAGCTAAGAGTACCCTCCGTTTGTAGAGAGCACCTTACTTCTAAATATGCATATACGTCAACTCCCCTACGGCGCTCCAACACAGCCCCGAGTTCGAGACATACGATTGCTGCCAAACCACGACTATATAATGAAGTTCGAAATCCCGCAACTCCGCTTAGTCTGGCATGCACACCTGCAATTTTTCTAACAATACAACCAATTAATTGTAGTCTAGGCCATTGAAATTCCCTAAAAAAGATTCCATTTTGACGAACATTCGGGAGAACTAGGCTCTCATCTGCAGTTAGTTAACTAGTTTCGATGGCGTGTTAGGGATAACCACCAAATACCCTGCAGGGATTTCCTATATAACGTCGACGGGCACGGCAGAATGCACGCACAGAGTTGATCGATTTATCCATTGATTCCAACATACAACTTCAATTAGTAGCAGCATCAAGCCCATATGCATGCATGCGCATGAGGATGGCCTCGCAGACGAATCACGAATGTTTACCTCATGACCAACGTATTAAGGGCCCCATACTCGCCGACCCAAAAAGAAGTAGATACTATTCACGCAATAGCAGAAGTTGCATAGACACATATGGACATTCAACCAGCAAATGACTTGAACGGGTACAACGAAAAGGAAAAGCATGAAGTATTCCAGTGTACCACTTTTCCTCGAACCTTCATCGGAAAGCGAGTAGCTGACTTCCGATCTACCCCACAGGAGTCCTCAGCCCATAACCTTCTCAAGATCCCAAAACTCCATCTGGCTATTGGGTACGTAGTTATCATAGAAAGGCACGTTGTACTCCGGATGTTCCTTAACCTCCCTGAACTGCATCTCACCAATCCTCTTCAATGCGGGCTCCTTCCACATCTTTGCAATGTATGCACTCGCTTCAGGAGTTGCGCCAGATAGATCAGCCGAATATGTAAAGAATCTCTTTATATACCCACAATATCAGCTATCCTTAACTCTAGCATGTGAGTATGGGAAGTAATGTATTAAATTACAACATACCGAGAGAATAGGCCAGTAAAAGGCATCTGCGACGCTGAAGCTTCCCAAGAGGAAACCCTCATCCTGGTCGCCAAGAGTCTCCTTCGCCATCTTTCTGGCGGTATCAAAGATAGTGAGGACCCGCTTTACTTCCTTGATCAGCTTGTCGCTGAATTGAGGTGGAGGGTTGTATTTCACCGGGAAGTTGTGCGTAAAGTCTGTTCGAATGTTGACGAATCCTGAGTGGAGCTAACAAATGCACAAAAACATTAATAGAGTATAAACAAATGAGGAGCTAAAGAAGTCGATAGACACACCTCCGCGACAATGCTACGTCCATAAGTTCGCAAGGCGAGGTTCTCAGGCCATATTTTCTTCTCCGGGTACTTATCGTGAAGATACTCTCCAATGGCTATAGAGTCGTGAACCGGCTGTGACAGCTCCTTATCGATGATGACAGGGACAAGGCCGGAAGGGGATTCGGCATGGAGCTATAGAATATCCGCATACATGATAATTAGTACCGTACAACGTAACGATTCGACGCTAATCTTCCGCATTATATTACCAAAGCTAAGGATTCGGGATCCGCGAGTCGGAACCACTTAGCAGTGTACGGGATACCGAAGTACTCCAGCAGCACTACAGGTCGTACAGTCCAACCTAATATGCACGTTCGTATTAGACAAAAAGTCGACAGCCACATCAGTGGCGTTCGGGACAAGCTCCGAAGGAATTGATCTTACTGGAATACCTGAGAGGCAGAGCCAACAATTGAAGTTCTTGAGATGCCATTGTCGATTGTTGAGCTAGAGATATTGATCCAATCCAAATACACCACCACGTTTCACAAATAATTGCGGAATCACTGAAGTTGTAGGGAGTTTCGAAATGGTCCGCCGGTAGCTAAGAAACCATAAGAGTCATATCCCAACCCTTATAGCTATATAGCTCTTCTATCCCGATAAGCCACAACGGTATCGAAAACTGATAGCGGAGAAGGGAAAGCAACGGCAATCAAGTATCATGCATTTGTAAGCCGGGTGCGATAACGGCCGGGAAATTCTCTCCTATTTTGTCTAAAAAGACCACAAAGGCAGGCATCCAAAATGTAATCCATGACGTTTCAAACGAAAAACACAATTGACTTTTTGAAGCAGTACCAGGTTAGCTGCTAACTAGCTGCGGGGTTTCACGTTCATCGGACGTCTGCGAAAATGCAACACCAAGCTTTTCAATGCCGAGACTGACCGAGCTTCGAGCGCTTCGGGACTCGAGGCAGAATGGTCTCGTTAGGAGCTGATGTTTAGTCAGCAAGTTCAAAATGCAACACCAACGCATTCCGTGCAGCCCTCGCACAACCCATTTTCGCTAGCTCAACAACCATGACCCCTTAGCTTCACGAGTTCCCCTCCAAGTAAGCAAAAGGCCAATAAAATCTTCGTCCGATGTCTTTCCTATGCATCAGAAGCTTTCAGGTCTTCCCATCCGACTACCCCAGTCCCCGTGATAGAAAACTGCGGCTATCACGCGACGGACAATACCCAAATCCGGTATAGCTCTTTTCCCACAACGCAGGGGGCAGAGCTCCCCCTCGAAAAGTTTGAAAAGCTGAACCCTGAACGCCTATTGATCCCATTTCCCCAGAAAAATCAGCTGGACCTAGCTACTACATAGCTTAGCTGAAGCCCCTCCTCCAAGGAGGAACAAAGCCATCATGCATCATTCGGACTTTCTCCGCCAACTCTTTGCGGGGTCTCCTTAAGACCCTTTTTTTCGGGGAGCTGTGCCCCCTCATATACATAAGACCTAGTCAGCTGCAAGCTTAAGATGCTGCAGTATGATGTATTTTTATTTCCTTTCATTCGTGGAGAAAGACAGATGACCAGAAAACAAAAAACCCTTTAAGTTTCTTGAGCTCAGCAGGGCGCATGAGGACCGAGTACTTAAAGATGGCAGTCCCAGCAGACATCTTTGGAAATAGCTCGCGTGAGGGGCGGTATTCATCCTTATTATCCTTCCAATACCCCATATTTCTATCATCAAACCTATAATCCAACCAGCGCAATTTTTGTACTTTTCGGTTTCTCAAAAAAAAAAGAAAAAAAAGAATGGGGTGGTTTAAAAAGAATCGCGCGCAAGAGGAAACTGCGCAGGAAACCTCACCGGCGGCGGCGACTACAACTCCAGACGAAACGGCGTCTTTACTCCCCAACGAATCGTACAGATTAGAACGTCGCAGACCGAGCGGTAGCAAATTATGGCTTCTACCGGCCGTAGTTTTTCTATTAATGATGTCATTTCTTACCCGCGAAGGAGCTATGTGGTATTTCAGCGGCACTTGGGTATCTGATGTAAGCTTTCCGGGTCCTAAGCTCTAAAAACAGTACCAACTGTATACTAACGGCACTTTATCCAGGCGCAAGCGTTATCCGTTGATATAAACTATACAGACGGCCTAGGATTTTGGATAGAAGGCAACGGAAAGGTAGAGGGAAGCTTGGAGGTCGTGGAAATAGAACAAAACGAACAACCGAAGCTAGACGTTCAAGTTTATACCCTCACATGGGATACCGACGGATTCAAGTCCGTACAACTTGATAATACCGAAGGCTGCGTGATATTAAAAGTAGTACCTCCTTCCTCCCCATCTAAACCCACTCTAAAGCCTCGAGATTCCTAACAATTTTTTTTTCGCGATACGTGTATAGTGCGAACGAGCCTTCGAAAAATCCTTCTTCAAACGTTCCATGCCCCCCATCAAAGTCCGCGCCAAACTCCATTTACGCCGCGGAAACCTCCAAGACCTCCTCCTTGTCGCCAGTAATCTAAACATCAACCTCAACATCCCAAATATCATCCTCGATAGCGCAAGCTTCACCAGCGATTTAGGCGTCATCACTTCCCTCAGCTATCTAAACTCACTGGATACCGAAATCCACACCATCTCAGGCGATATTTCCGGAAAATTCGATCTCCACGAAAAACTCCGGATTAGAACAGAGAAAGGGAATATCAACCTCCAAGTCGCACCAGGCGAAGGCGAAGGCTACGCAACCACCGACATCAAAACCACCAGCGGCGAAATCAGCATCATTTATGACGAACCAAAGACGCAACGAAGCTACAGAACCTCCCTCCACACAACCTCGGGTAACATCTCAGGCCGCCTCCTCCTCGGAAAAGGACTTTCCGTAAAATCCAAATCCGGTGATATAGACCTCCACGTCGTAGGCACGGGCTCCAAAGAACCATACCTCAAAACCGACGCAGGATCAGGCTTAACCAGAATCACCGTTGAAGAGAGTCCACTAGATAAGATCCTAAGCTCCCACACCGCAAATAGCGGTGATATAACTCTTTCTTACCCATCAACCTGGGAAGGAGAACTCCATGCAAAAGCCGGGACAGGTGATATCCGTGTTCAAGGTGATGGTCTCGAAATCACCCAGGATTCCGAGGGATTCGTAAGAGGTCAAGAACTTTGGGCTGAAAAGGGTAACCCTGCAAATGGGCGGTTGATGACACGGTCAGAGACGGGTGATATTGTGATTTCCATTGCATCATAATTGGCGTTCTCTTCCTTTTTTTGTAGCTTGTTTTCTTGCATTTTCCCGTTACTGTTCAGGAGTTCAGGCGCCCCATAATGGATGGAGGGTACGGTACATATTATGACTATTTAAATAAACCACACAGCTTCAATGCATATTCTACATCTTACATGTCCCTTTCTAAATCTATGCACGTAGTGCCTCCTTAACAGCCCTCCCCCACACAACCCTCTTTTTATAAACCCCCAACTTCTCCGGCATCCCCTCAATAGCCGTAGCCAACGCCTCCCCCTGCCCTTCCTCTTTAATCTCCTTAAGCGGCGTCATATAAGTCTTAACAAAGAAAACCAAAGCCTTAGATACCGGCAACCTAAGCAAAACTTGCCTTTCAACTCTCAAATACGTTTTATCAAGTTCCACGGACTCAAGTTCTTCCGGTAATTCCTCTCCTTCGTATATATGATTCCCCGTCGGTAAGAATAGTTTACCATGCGTCGATATCGTCCACTACATAAAATCCACCCAAAAGGTCAGTAAAACTCCCCCTCCATAATCCTACAAAAATAGAGCTAGAGAGTAGAGGGGAGGAACGTACATTAAACCTCCTAACCCACCTCCCAACCTCCACCCTTCCAAAAAACCGATCCATACTCCCCGCCAATTTTTCTTCAAACATCGGAACGGGTTCATGAATCTTCCTCAATTCCATCCCCATCTTTTGACTTGAATCGAATCCGTTGGGAAAACATGCTATAAAGGCTTGTAAACTATACGTTTCCTTTTCGGGTTCCTTTTGTAAAAGTAATATATCCTCTTCAACTGTCTTTGCTAAAGTCTTTAATGCATCTTTGGGATCCGATGGCGGTGTAAGCGGGTATGTATCCCCAGATACCGAATTCTTAAACCACCCAGCTTCGTCGTCGATAGTAAACAGTTTCGGAAACCTCGAGGGAAGATGTTGGGATAAAATATATGTATAAAGCTCGTCTATCGCATCTCCAGCCCGTTCAGAAGCACCAATGGTCATAGAAGGAAACTGTTCAACGATCCGTTTCCTCATAGCAATCCTCTCCGGATAAGAAGAATCAATAAGGAACAAATCGTTAGGAACACACTTTTCAAGTCCCATGGTCATATGATAAACCGGTTTATAAGGCCGAAACGGGTGAGGGGGTGTAGAAAGGACATCAACATCGTCGAGTGGGGTGATGGGATCTTGAATATAACTTTGTATCTGAAAAGCCGGGCCGCGCAAACCAGCATTAGCATCGGGGGGATGGTTTTGACTAGTGATGGTGGTTCTTGGGCTGCTTTACAGTAGTCTTCGTAGATTGCTTGCGGGAAGGGTCCCAAAGGCTGTATGGAGCCGGAGCTGCTTGTTCTCCGGATGTCGTCTGGTTCGATTCTTTGCTTTTGATATATAGGAGCAATAGGACGGCTGCAAGGAGTGGGAAGAATGTGTAGATGAACGATTCGTCCATTACGAAGGGGCCTAATTGATAAGTCCCCATGATTGATGCAGCCTAATTAAATATAACGAGCGGAAGTGTCGTGGATGTAAAACGGTAGTTACGAAAACATCGAGCGACGAAAAGATCAGGAGAGATCTAGACTGCGACTCAAACCAACCGCTTGCTAAATACTAATTAAATCAACAGAGCCAAAGAGAGAGGCCCGATAGACGTATTTATAAGTCATACGACCCTCAAGGCGGAGCCCGATAAAGGACTTGGCGCTTGAGATTAGCTCGCGATCGGAGATTCCCGTAAAGCGGGTCCTATCTAAGACCTTACATTCTAAAAGCAAGACAACCGTCGCCGAATATTCAAACAGGACTCCTCCGACATCCCGTAATATATTAACTTATCGCTGACTTGCTAGCTAGTACTATGGTACAGATATAAAGAGAGAAAATAAAAAAAGTAGCTATATAAAAATACAGGCGCAGAAAATGCTCAATGCTATCTTCCGAAAAAGACAAAGGTAGTCGTCCTACCTCGAGGACAAGTAAATTACACAGAAACATATATAGATCCCTTCCATTCCTTCTTCCCAAAAACCCTATGACGCCTCACTTCCTCTCTACAAAGCGACCAACGAATCTATGAGTGGTTATTCCCATGATGCGCGAGATGAGACCACCACCTCCCACTTTTCTTCGGCGTTTCTTTCTCTTTGGGTACCTCCTTGACCTCTGACTGCTTAACTTCTTCGACAGGTGGTTCCGTGGAACCGCCTTCACCTCGCCATGTTACCGCCTGCCCAATGCGTGTTTTGCATTCGATTCCAGCTCCTTGGACGCAGATACAAGGGAATACGTCGTTGGTACCCAAGATATATTCCGGCAGAAGCGTATCGAATGGGTTACTGACGCCTTGCGGATGCGAAATCGTCAACTTCTTTACGCCGTTGACTACAAAGAATACCTCGGTAGAAACAGATTGTAAGTCTTTAGGTTCAGCATAAGGAACCTCCTCCTTCCCGTTTGCCGCCGATGACTTTCGCCGAAACAGTTCCTTTGACTCCTTCTGCGTGATTGGTGGCGGTGTGGTTGGTGGCGTAGGGACCGGTGTTACACCATTTGATGGCTGTTTCTCCGGGTCGACCTTGTAGGTGAGGCCGATCCCTACCGTGTCACCCACACCGGCGCTGAGAGTATGTTTGGTCTGATGACCGTCGATGTATATCGTACCGCCACCGTCAGAGGACCAAAAGATACCGTCGCCGGCTGTGGAGCAAGGGAAAGGGAATTCATCGATGGGTCGGAGGGAAGACCGTCTTCGAATGAAGGGGACCGTGTCAGGTGTGACAGATTTCACAACGAATCCGATGGCGATGGCGGCACCTGTCATTCGGTTGGATACTGGGTGTGTATGTGATATCGAACGAGAGAGGCCCAGATCTGCCAAGCCGTCTTCGCCGGGTGGGACAGCTGTAGGTTTCGGCGAACCTGGAGGGCTACCGAGAGACTTGCTGGAAGGCCCAGTCCGAGAAGTGGGGCTACCTCCATCTGTATGGTCGACGCTCGAGAACTTGGAGAAACCTAGAGAGCGGACTTGAGTCTCCCAATAGATGGTACGATCCGCTAGGGCGACATTCGGGTTGTAATAACGAGCAGCGTACAGAGGAAGACCCGTAGTACTATCCCAGGTGTTTTTATCGTCATCGCTACTCGCTGATGAGACGAGTTGCAAAAGTGTGCCCTTGGTGTGTATCGACTCAGCTGTCGTGGAGAATCTATAATTCGCAGTAGGCGGTCGCTCAAAGTGGAGGAAATTGCCAGAGGATATTGTGAATCGCTGCTGATGCGAATACCATTGCGCCTCGAGGATGATCTTCTCGGAGACGTCGAAATGGACTCTGGGACGACCTTGAGAGGCAACACTGTTGGAACGTGGAGATAGAGGCGGGGAAGCGATTGATGACGGTTCGTCTTCACCTTCGCTGCTGATGGAGTTTAGTCTACCCGGCTGCTTCAGAACGGATCCTCTCCTTCGATTCTCGGGAGCCTTTACGGTATTTGTGTGAGTGGGATTCACTTTAAGGAGGCCTGGCATGCCAGCATCGGCATTATCGGCGACGACTTCAGCGGCAAGAGCGGTTGCGAGAGCTTCAGCATCCGAGGCTCTGGCTAGTTGGGGGATGTTGGATATGGTAACGTAGTTATGCTGAGCATTGGCAAGAGACTTGGAAGATAAGGATGGCCTCGACTTCTTCTTCTTTTCTTTGTCCTTCTCTTTGTCCTTCTTGACGACGTCGGGTTTGGCGTCGGATTTGTCTCCCGAGCCGTCTGCTGGGGGTGGTGTTTGGGTGGATTTGGAGGTGCGGAACAGCTTCTTCATGTCTGCTTGTTCCGGGTCGCGAGAAACGCAACGGGCAGGTCCGAATCAACGACGAAAAGCTGCTAGCCTGTTTGGAGGCGACAATGACTCGAATGCAACCGTACAGTAGACAGTCGACCGGATGGGATCCTGGTCCGGATTCCTTCGCACAGGGGATCTGGAGAAGGGATTATGCTATGCTGCTGCTGCGATGGAGAGGAGCTGGAGAACCTGAAGTGGTGGTCTGGTCTGGTCTGGTTGGGGAGGGTTGTTGCCGCGACCTCGATCCGGCGGCAAGTCAAATAAAGTTGCAGGTTGGCAATGCAATGCGATCGATTCGGCTCGAAGGACTTAAACGACGCCGACGAGATCAAATTAATGTTAATGGGTAGTAGCGATGACAAGAAAGACTAGCTAGCCGGACGTACGTCGACGATGGGAGGGAAAGGAATGGGAAATGAATTCAGGCTGAAGTTAACATGAACAGGAAACAGGAACAGGAAACAGGAAACAGGAAACGGGGAACAGGAACTGGAAAATGGGGGAGACACATCTGCACAATTGGTACTTCCTTACTTAATTCTTACAGACATGTTTAGTATCTTAGTATCGACTAGTTACTAGTTAGCAGGACATGCGGGGATGACTGCAAAAAAACGTGGAGACCCGCATTCGCCTTCTCGTTAAGACAAGAAACCGACAAGACACTGTTAAGTTCAGTCCAGCCAGGCCCGAGCGCCTCTCAGTAATTAGCTGGTCAATCTCGTTAGAATTGCGCACTGGCATCATGCTCATGCCATGCAGGCCATGCGAGGCTCAGGCTCACCCGCTGCTGCCGAACACGCGGGACTCTCGAGCATTTCCAACGTTACCAGTATATATACTTCACGCATAAGTGTTCAAATAGATATGATATACTGACACGAAATTGGTATTCGAATAGATAGATAGATAGATAATATTACATATCCTACCCGAGTCTTCGTATTCTATTCTGTTCTATTGGAATCGAATCACGGCCAGATCGTGTGAGCTGGTGGAGCTCATGCTCAGACTGCAATTTAAGCTCCCCCCATATAATATCATATCCGAAATTTAGCTGGACCGAATCTCCCACGTGCCATTCCAGCCATTCCAGCCATGCATCATCCCAGCTCCACTTGTTTCTTTCCTGTCTTTCTTTTCTTTCTTTTCCTTCAGTCCAAATTCAAATTCGAAAACTCAGCTCGGTCCCTCTCACTTCCGGTAAACATCCAACACAACAACTCTTTTTATACGTTGCTGCTAGCACTCATGCATCCATTGGCATACATGGTAGACCGAGTTAGGATTCTTCGACGACTAGGATCAGTTTGAAACGATTGCAATAGCTGGTCTATTAAATGTTTTACACCTTCCCGGCATCCCTAGCCTACTTGTTCATGTATATATCTTGGATTTCATAAGCAAGCAAAGCTAGCATCCGGACAGGCGGAAACAGTCGTCAGACTAGACGGCACCAATGGATCCGGGTCGACGGTGCGAGTCATGCTTATATACATCTACCCAAATCCCCTTCTCTGATCAAGTTTTTGAATAGAATACCTGATAAACCCCCCAATTGAAGGGGTTATCGGCGTATTTCTGTATAACGTAACACAGCATCATATCAATTGCTAATATAATTCCACCCAGCAACAGCCAAGATAAAAGCACAGCCTTATAAATCGATCACACAAAATCCGCAACTGCAACCATATTACCCGACAATTCTCCGGGCCTAAATACTTTATACTCCACCAAGCTTGCCCTAACTAACACCTACTCGAGGTAAAAGATTGTAGTACGTATAATGCAAACTGCGAGGGCCTAGGGGGGGATACTTATAAAACTCTCAGCAATAAGCTTAAAACCCCATACCAAGATATTCCCTTATCGTCTCCGGAAATCCATTCTATGGATCCGATAAGAGCCTCCTTGTCCTACCACCACTCTATCTCATCCATACCCCATATGACCTTTAAACTTTTCCATCCATCTCATCAAAAGAATACGCCTTGCAAGCTTACCAATTGATTAATCTTCTGATAGTCGCAGCTCGATATATTAGCATATAATCCCCTTGTCTTCCTCTCTCTCATATCCAGACATGTCGACAGGGCTTCTCGTATGATAACCAGGTACGAACAATGTGAAACTTTCAGGTTCCGGGCGCCTGAGCCATGTAATCACCTTTCGTCACCATCGTGCAGTCATATATTACAATGCCGGCCGAGGTCGTGATTGGTGGATATCGATATATCCAAAGTTTTTAAAGTTTCGAGGCTTCAGCATGCATGCCCCCCTCGTACCTATCATCTGATCGATCAACATTGTAACCTCCCCTAGCACTCCAGTAGACTGGGGTTTTTTTACACGCTGGGATAATATTCAAACTCTTCAACGTGATGGAGAGTTCATCCTACCCTCCCGATAACCACTTCTTTTTTCTAATCCATGGGCATGTCCTAGTCTAGGTACGTGCACACGTACAGCATGTCCTTGAAAAAATCCAGGAACACAAAGGTCACGTCCCTTTCGATAAAGTAATCGACAAGAGATGAAACTCGAATTCGTCTCCAAGATGGAACTTCCGGGGAATTTAGCCGTCGGATCAAGCCACCGTCGGATTTCCACAAGAGCTTAACCCTGCACACACCTCCAAAATACACCACCGTCATATACAATGGCAACGCAAATTTGTTGTATCTGTGAATTTCCCATAGCTTCCAAATGTACACACACGCACGGCAGTGATAGAACGGCAGGTGATAGCGTTCCGTCACAATTTTTACCTTTTGTTTTCAAAAAATCCCGAATCAGGGTTTACTATACGATGCTATACTAAGCTATGCCCTACGATATCGCGCAATATTAACATGCCATATATTATATCACAATACTATGGTATCCCCAAGCTCTCTATAAATATGAGCCTGACACCTCCCCTCTAGAATGATAATCCCAATCCTCTACCAGGTCAAAACCAATCAGTAGCCACCATCCCATAGCATCTCTCTTAAGATCTAAGGAAAAATACCACCAAAATGCAGTTGACTTCCACTATCCTCTTGCTAAGCGCAAGCTTGGCCTCCGCCCATTGTATGTTCCCTCCCTTCTATCACTACATACCGCAAAAACCCTACTGACCATGCATATCTAATCCGTAGACACCTTCCCCGGCCTCATCTTCAACGGCGCCGTCTCCGCCGACTGGCAATATGTCAAAATGACCACCAACAAATACAGCCACGGCCCCGTCACCGACGTCACCTCAAGCGACATGAGATGCTACAAGGACCCCGCCGCACCCATCGCATCGACCGCCAACGTTGCAGCCGGTGCACAGGTTGGATTCCGCGTCGATACATCGATCAGTCATCCGGGACCATTGATGTTTTATATGGCCAAGGTTCCATCTGGAAGGACTGCTGCCAACTGGGATGGTGATGGTGCTGTTTGGTTTAAGATTTGGGAGAATCAGGCGACTATTACTTCTTCGTCTATCAGCTGGCCATCTGGTATATCCCATTTACTGCCACCTTAATTATAAAGGTTACAAAGAAAAATACTAAACATAAGAAATTTTTTACAGGACAAACCCAAGTCTTCGTAACCATCCCCCGCTGCATTCCAAGCGGCGAGTACCTCTTGCGAGTCGAGCACATCGCCCTTCACAGCGCCGGCAGCGCAAACGGTGCCCAGCTCTACCTTGCCTGCGGACAAATCAACGTCACCGGCGGCGGTAGCAAGGCCGGAACTCCATTGGTTTCCTTCCCAGGTGCATACAAGGCCACCGATCCAGGTCTCCTCATCAACATCTACTGGCCAATTCCAACTTCTTACACCAACCCCGGACCAAAGGTCTTCACTTGCTAAATGTCTTCTCACTTTTTGCTAAAGTTAAGAAGGAAGTTTTAGTTAGAGGAGATTCGAATATGAACATATGAAAGCTGGCCTTGGAAAAAAGGGATGCAGTGCATTTCATGTATATATAAAATAGCGGATGGTTGCAAAAAAAGATGTATATACTTATGACGGATAGCTATAGTTTTATGCTAAAATTCTATCGCTGTTGTCCATATCTTCTTAGTACCATCATCTAGTATCGTGCGCTAAATGACTAGTGAGATAGTATAAATTCTACCCGCCAACACTGACAATACCTTGACCCATCCATGGCCCATTCAATCGGTCAATCGCGATTCCATCAACATAGAAATCCAGAGCCTAGCTTTAGTACCAGCTAGTTCAAAACCACAACCAGCCATCCGAAATTCAATGTATATTTCTGGATCAGAGAAAAACCCCAGTCCAATAAATTCCGAACAGCTGAACATGCCGAATAAGCGGAGCAAAGGCCTGAACGGTGAACAACAGATCAAGAAAGGGACCCACAATCTTTCCCCATCCAGTTACCTCCGACCACCTCGTGGCGCCCAATCATCAGCCTTAACCCAGCTGATAAGCGAATAGGATAGACCGACCGCTCGGCCCCCAAAGCAAAATCCTGGCAAGGCGATTTCCTCAAACCAAAAAAAAAGCCCACCAAGTTGCAAGCTGCATTACATGCATATTGGAAGAGGGAAAAAAAAAGATCGCGAGCTCAGGGAAAGCTGCAGTGCACTGCATGCAGTTGGAAGGGCTGAAAAGTAGCTCCGAAGGCGATTCCGATAAAAGGCGGTTACCATGAAGAGCTTTGTGCAACAGCAACAGCGGGAGGGACCCCATTTATTTTATTTATACTGTATTTATTTAAAAGGATTGACGATTCTTTTTTCCTCGTCTGGAACAAATGATCTTCAAAGCTGTTTCCTGAGCTGAGACAACAACGCCAACAGCAACAACACACGGTCGTTGACAATGGTGCTTTTTACACGCTCGTTACTTCTTCCTCTGTCGCTGCTCGCTCTGTTGGAGTCGAGTGTGATAGCGACGACTACGATCACTATTCAGTCCAATGACAGTAAGAAGACTATTATTTGTATCCAAGTACTTTCTCAAGTACTTACTATATAGATATACTATACTAATTTAACAATTGCTTCACAGCTCGTTCAACGCTGTCCCACTGCGGACCCGACTGTGATATCGCCTACACCGTTGTCGAAGTCTCCTGGGAACCAACCGTATCCACCATCCCAGCATACGGAGATGCCAGTTCCGTCTCATGGACAAGTTACGCCTACTCCCGCTACTTCGAACAATACTCCCCGCAATTAGTAGTCGACAACAGCATAGCCACAGACTGGAGAGCCCAAGATTTTACGGCAACATGCTGCGATGATGCGTGGTATATCAGTTCCGGTGTTACGGCTCAATTTGAGACCGGAACTGCTCCGGATAACTGTGAGCCGACGGAGGCTGTTTTTACGGGTAGGAAAGTAGGGACTGTGCAGAATGCCTTTCCAACGGATTTACCGTTTTTGGAACATGATTGTGAGGTTTCGACGACGGTTGTTAAGACTGTTTTCACGAGGATAACTATTATGGCTGCCAGTCCGAATCCGCCGACGGCGACAGCGGATGGGCAGAGTACTTGGTGGGAGGATGGGTCGGATGAAATCACAATTCTGCTTCCACCGACTCCAACTCGTATGTATACCCTAATCCCTGATTTCCACTAAAACAGAAATATCTAACTAAATTTATACACAGCATTCTTCACGATCTCAAAATGCCCATTCGTGGGCGCTAGTTCATGTTCCTGGAGCGTAGGAACCATGAATCTACGATGGGAGCAATCAACAATCACAATCACTGGAAATGCAACCGAACTCGCATCTCTGGAGGCCGATATCGCAACATCCATCGATGATACCATAGATTGGGTGAACGCCACTCAAGGTTGGGGTGGTGGAGCCACATCTGCGACTTGCTGTTCAGAATCAATTTGGCTTGATAATGTGGTTACGATCAATTACGGTGGATGGTGTCCTACAACGGTACTTACGGGTTATAATACTATCTTACCAATCAGCATTGCGTATCAATTCGTCAATGGGTCGGAAGCGAATTGTAATATCAACATCGGTGGAGGTATCGCCTCTACGAAAACTGCCATTTATATCGAAAAGGTCACAGCGGAGACTGGAATGGTGGATCCTACCACTACGCCACCAGCGACTAGGGAACCTGACACTGGCCCAACATCTACGAGTTCCGTCCTCACGAAAGAAACAGATATCGTCGATTCATCATCAAGGACAACCCCAAGGACAACCCCGAGGACGACTCCACGCACTACTACTCTCCGTGCAGGTCCTCAAACGACTCCTCGACGTCCTACGACAACTTCAAGTCGACAAGCTCAACCGGTTCAAAGCTCCCAGCCAGCGTCACCCCGTCCTTCACAGCCACCAAATAGCCCGCCTCCAGGTCCAGTCAATCCACCTGCGAGTAGTGAAGAGCCAGTGCCTCCTCCTCAAAATACTGATATACCCACCAATCAAGGACCTGGAGGTCCTACCCCTCCTAATAACGGCCCAGTTAACACTCCTACTCAGGGCCCGAATAATCCTCCAAATACTCAACCGAATAATCCACCTGGTACTCAACCTAATAACCCACCTCAAAACCCCACCGGACCAAATTCCCCACCCCAAAGCAGCTCCCCACCAAACGAAAACCCCGGAGCACCTGTAATCCCAGGAATCCCCGCTCCAGAACCATCCCTCTCCACCATCTTCACCAGTATACCCATAGTAATCACCACAACCGACGCCTCAGGCAGCCAAACCATAATATCCACATTCACAACCACCCCAATAAGCACAGCCATCAACGTAATAACAACAGACGACGAAGGAAATACAATCACAACTCGGGTTACATTCTCAAATCCAACCGCCACAGCACTGCCCGTTGATGGCGGTAACACAACCGATGATCCAGTTCCTCCAGGATCACAGAGCCCCTTGGTACCAGGTGTAACATCCAGAACAACGATCTTAACCCTTACCAGCCGTATCGGTAGCGGTGTAACTGTCGAAACTAGGACTAGTGTTATCGTTGAAGGCGAACCGACGCCTGGGTCGGAGACGACTCCGGTTACCGGAGGAGAGCCTGGATCGGAGACAGAGACGAGTGGTGGATCTGAAGCGACTGGCTCACCTTCGGAAGGAGTGTTATCAAAGAGTGTACCGTTGTTGGCATTAGCTTTGGCGGGATTGATATCCACGCTGCATTTCTTTTAATGTTTCTTTTTTTTTTTTTTCCTCTTCTGCATTTCCGCATATACCATACCATAGTATTTAATGTTTGCGATATCCATGGAGGGCGCCTGAAGGCTATTCCCGTTCACGATGGATCTTTTGAAGATGTACGATTTACGATTTAATGAGGATGTCGAGGGGGTTAATGTATCATCACCACAGATTCATGACTGCATATTCATATTTCATAGAGCTTCGGCTAGAATTTACTCCTATCTATTGTTTATTCATTCCCTCCAAAGTAGATTAAAGTTATAGCTATACTACTTTCGATAATGTCCCAATCCATCACCCACAGTACACAATCACGACGTCAATTGGCAGGCCCAGTATTATAGGCAGTACATGTCAGTGACGAAAGAACGACATAACGTCGACAACACAAACCGCTCGCCAAAACCATGCACTTATCAACCACCTCCAACGATTCATGCAATATAATGCATGGCGCAGCACAGTTGCAACGTTTGTGTCGCGACAAGCTGCAAGCCTGACATTATCCAGGGATCAAGTGGATCCATGGACCTCGCCCGTCCGAATAACCGGTCTATCCGAGCTCGAGCTCTGGCAGACGTCCTGGATAGCAGCTGGGTTGGCTGAGCTGGCCGCCGTCTGCGATTGCAATTGAGGGCCGCCGAGGGCCAGGTTGGTTATATAACCTCAGACTCATCCTCACTTTTTCTTCAATCGGACAACTTTTACAACTTTCGCAACTTCAGAATCCTATTCCCGTCATCATCACCAAAAATGGCCGACAATGATACCGTCGATGGTATCCGACCGATGTCACAGGCTCTCGGATTGACGGCCGTGCACAATTGTCGTGATATCGGTGCTACAATAAACCATTTCTTCGGGAAAAAGTATGCATAGAATCCGTCACTCCCTTATCAAATCTCCAGATGCTAACTTCAGAATAAGGATCATGAAAGAAGGCCTCCTCTTCCGCTCCGGACGTCTAGGTATGCATACATCCATCTCCATTGATTCCAATATCAAAGCATTGCAGCTAACCCGCTCTTATCCGCCGCCGTACAGACCACGCAACCCCCGCTGACATGGAAATCCTCACTTCCAAAACCCATCTAAAATCCATCCTCGACCTCCGGTCCAAAACCGAACTCGAACGCGTCCCTTCCAAGAATCCAGACAACAATAACCCCGTCGCCGTTGTCTCCGGCGCAACAGTCTACCACATCTCCTTCCTAAGCGACCAATACACCAAAAAGGCGTTATTGAGCAGACTCCCTTGGTACCGTCTCATCCAGGTGATCGTTTACCACGTCTTAGGTTTAAAAACGGCAGTGGTGAGGTTAATATCCACCCTCGTCATCGTCCCTCTCGGGTTAAAGGGTATCGCCTACGAATGTCTACGCTGGTTACAACCAGAGATCAAACAGACATTTACAATATTATCCGATGAAACCAAGTATCCGGCGTTAGTCCACTGCACGCAGGGAAAAGATAGAACAGGGCTAGTAGCTTTACTAGTACTTTTAACAATCCTGGGGGAAGGAGACCCGGAAGTTAAGGCGATTGATTACGATTATATGTTATCGAATGAAGGGTTGAAGGGTGTTAGGGAGGAAATGTTGAAGGAAATGGTACCGTTGGGGTATCCTGAATCATGTGGGTTCGCAGATGCGGAGGAAGGATGGGTTGAGACTGTTGTGGGTTATATTGAGGATCAAGGGGGTATTGAGAAGTATCTTTCAAATGCCGATGTTACTGCGGAGGAGATAAGGAAGATACGAGAATGCCTGCTCGTGAACCCTTCGTGAAATTGCGTTACGAAGCCAAGCAAAAAACGGACTTGGTCGCAAGACAGCTTCCGGGCCGAAAGACTCCGTTGGATTTATCAGAGGTGTCAACACAAATAATACCCAAAATCTCGGGATCAGATCTAGATCACGCATATGCGCATTCGACTTCACAAAACTAAGCACTTGACGACATCCAGCACAGCAGTATAAAAGGGGGGGCGTAACGGGCATAAATTGATAATGATCATGTACTCATACATCTACATAACCATAATATTAAATACTAAGCGCCATCCGCACATAAAAACAGTACGCATTTTGCTATATCGCAAAGGACAAAACAAACCAGCACAGAGCATGCAAGACCCGCTCAAAACAGCAATTCGATTCAAAACCACCAGGCCTTTTAGGTCAAGGCTTAAAGGGTGAATCTAAACTCCTCAGACTCTTCCAAGATCTTCTCGCCACGGTCAGCCTTATCATTAGCCCACTTGAAGTAAGCCATCAAGCCGAGAGTGTCAATGATAGTGAGCGAGGCGGCGGTAAGAGCAGCGTAGAGACCGGGCTTGTAGTGTGGAGCATCCTGGGGTCTACAAAGAAAAAATTAATAATTAGCATAACCATTCAAGATACTGAAATCTTTTAGGAGGCTCTTGAATAAGCTACTTACCGGAAAACCAAGGCACCAGCAATACCACCGACAGCAGCCCAAATAACAATAGTAGCCGAAGACAACGCTCTCTTCCACTGTCCACGGATGTTATTCGCCTGATAAGCCAAAGCGATTGGAACGTTGGCGCTAGCGCCAGCACAGCAGAAGAAGACACCGGTGTACTTGGAGGCGTTGGTGGGGGACCAGCCGATGAGAACGACCCCCATGATTTCAAGGAGACAGTTGAAGATGATAACTGGACCTCGAGTCTTATAACGATCGCCGACCCATCCGGTTACGTAGAGCCAGATGAAAGTGAAGGCGTATGGTGGAACAGTGAGTAAGAGAGATTCAGAGATCGAAAAGCCCATTCCTAGATTTTCCCAACATGTTAGAAATCACTCCAAATTTAAAGGATAGAGAGTATTAAAGCATACCTTGACGAAGAATAAGTGGCAAGAAGAACGCAAGAGCGTATGTGACAACGGCAGAAAGACCATAAAGGGCACCAAGGAAGTAAATCTTGATATCCTTGCCACCGCTAAGGAACCTGCGAACAGTGAATTCCTCGGGATGAACGTCTCCACGGTCCTCATCGAGGGTGCGGATAACATAGTCAACCTCATCCTTAGTAAGGAATTTGGGGGCTTCGTGCGCATTGGCGTCTGGGAATGGAACGATCAAGAAGAATGCGATCAGGGCAAGGCCGATGGTGATAACACCCTCGATGATGAAGATCCATCTCTATTTGAAAGATCAGAGCGTTAGCGGGAATTCCTAATGTTCGATTAGGATTCGGAGTGAAAAGTCATACCCAACCAGCAAGACCGGCGGTACCATCCATATGCATCAGACCGTAACCGAAGATACCAGAGAACGCCGAAGCAATAGCGGCAAGCATATAAACGTAGGAGAATCGACGACCCATCTCATCTAACGGTTCAAAAACACCCTATTAGCACCTCTCGAAACCCTCAATCCGACTTGTCAATATAGCTACTTACAACGAGTATACCACGTGCTCAACAAGTAAGCGACACCGGGGAAGAAACCACCCTCGAAGAGACCGAGCAGGATACGCAGTCCCATAAGTTGATGCCATGTCTTAACGAAACCCATTCCAACGACTGTACCACCCCAAAGCAAGGCAAGGGCAGTCAGGAAGTTGCGGGGACCAAAGTAACGGATCATAGGAGTAGCGAAGGGTTGGATGGCAGTGTATAGACCGAAGAACACAAGATTCGAAATCGACTATTTGGGACACAAAAATCCAAGCTATTAGTTTCCATTCTCGTCACATTTGTACTGTATATCGACGAGGATATTAGGGTCCCTTACGTATCCGTTGTTTGCAACGTTCATACCAAGGGCAACATTCATGCCAGCAACCGATGCCGTTCCCATGTTGTTTCTATCAATGAGAGAGAAACAGTAGACGACACCGAGGATAATGATGATACGGAAGTCAATCCGGCGGACGATCCGCTTCTTCTGCGCTTCCGTATATGAGACATGGTCAGAGCCCTTGTCACCGGCCTCTAGATTCTCAGCAGCCCCAACAGCGGGCTGCTTCTCATCAATAGACACCATTGTGAAGAAGCCGAGGTAATAGGAAAGCTAAGGAAGCCTTTCAAGTTGCAAGACTCGTTCAAGAAAAGATACCCGTCACTCGCACAGCAACAGAAGGGAGGAGGGATGGCTGAGGGAATAGTCGAACGCCTGAAGAACCATTGGGACCTTTGGGAGGTTCTGGGGCCCTTGATTATATAGATCGCCAGCGGTCGACTGGGTCGACTGGGTCAAAGCATTCCCACTATCACTTTATCGTCCGCCAACCTTTCCGATTGTATTGAAACCGCAATGATCGACCAACAGGGCCCATGCCACAGGGTCGCAGAGACACAATAGCGAGAAGGTCTAAGGTTTGCCCCATCGCCCCACTATACTATTCCGTCCTGGGAGGGAACGGCTCAGCAGCTGCACGTGAATGGTTCGCTGCGGGAGATGCCTCCCACCTGGACCTTTCGTCGCTAGAGTCTCGGCTGCAGCGAAGAACGAACTGGATATCCTGGTGGCGTTCGTAGTTGCAAGACGATAGTTTAAGTTTAGCCCTATCCGGCTAGCACGGGTCAAGCTCTCCATGGCCAGGGTACCTTGGTGCAGGCTAGCAAAAAAAGAATCACCATCAAACATCCATCGAAAGATTATATGCTAGTCCATGTAGCAGCCCATAGCAGCCCATGGACAAATCGCAATTCCTTTTGTCTTGGCATATTGGGGCTTTCGATTAGTAGCTTTGATATTTGCCATCCTTTCGATCTCGGTGCCCATAGATGAATACGATATCAGTAACAAAGGTTCCCACAAGCTTGTGGGGGCCCCTCTAGATCAAGGACTTTTGATGTAGGAACGCCGCCAAGATAGAGTAATGCGCTCTTGCCGTCCGTCGTATTTGTCGGTACTTAAGCTGGCATCTGCAGAGCTTCTTTCGAATCGACGCAGCTGGTTTGGTTTTTGGTGGGGTCTTGACTCAACATATTGAAGCTCGCTAACACGTGGGTCAGGTGGAGCTATGGAGACAGAACTTGTGCATTCTGAGATGCGTACTTACCATTCTCAAACCACATAATAATCCCTTGAGAACCGTTTTTGTGCTTGAGCTTTGGCACGGATTATCTGCTTTTGTGAATGGCTGTATCAGATGCACAGAGTTTGCCTCACTGCGTCTGGAAAGTCCGAATGATTCTTTTTGGTGATTGGAATGCAGGGTTCCGAAACGCCATGCATATATTTACTAACCCTGTTGCGGAGTCGAGGGAGATAAGCTCGCAAGGGAAGCTAGACAAGGAATACGGTAATGGGTACTTCAGTTTGTATGTGATATAACTTTCGCACTGATGTTCTAGTCAACGTTCCGTGATCCAGAAAACTGACCAATTGGCCAACCGAACCGCAGTACGCGCCCAGACACCGACCTCTGGATCCATTGATCTGCGCAGCTGCACGCTAGCTTACTATCATCACTTGCCAGACCCACGCCGAACGTCACGCCGGTACACCAACCGGAACCCCGAACGGGACAAAGTCGGGATTGAGGGACGCCACCGCTTTTTTCTTCTATTTCATTTATTTTTTTAGTCCGCATTTCAATCGGAAATGCGTGTTCATCGAAGGACAATTACTTGCGCCCATCGGTCGGCCATGGCTTGCAGCCCGTCATCTGAGCAAAAGCTTCGAAAAAGCTTTGTCCGGAGCTCATTTTGGTCGTGGAGAAAGCATTATCCCGTAGCCACGGCATAAACGCTTTGCCATTTGTAACCGCTTTCGTATATCTTGTTCGGTAACACCGCGATATCCTCGCATTAGTGGATTGTATCCATATGCTGGAAGCTGGCACCATATGCTGGAAGCTGGCACGCAGGCATAAAAGTGACAGAAAGTATCGACAGGGCCGTGGAGACGCCAGCTGTCATATCGTCTCCACTCTGAAGTCTGTTTACACTAGTACTATGATTCAGTTACCGTGAATCGACGGAAATGTAATGGAAGTACACATTTTACTTCTTATTTACTTGCGAGGTATATTTTGTGTCTTGCCACAGGGCTTATAGAGTTTTATGTAAGACCGTGAGAGCTCATGCATGCTTCGTGAGGCCCAATGCCGAACTAGCGGCGGACCAAGCAGAAGCCATGGCAGGGAAGGGGGCTTCGAGACGAATAGAAGGTTTGGCTGGAAATGTCTTTAATAAAAAAAAAAAAAGTGAAACAAGTTTAACAATGGAACTTCGATGTTCGAAATATTCTCCTAAAGTATCGAGGCTCGGTTGCGGGGTTTGTTCACCAACGGCTACCCGTCTGTGGGGACGGACGGTGGTCAGGACCTAGGGTAGGATCAAGTAAGGTGGGGCCATATCACCCATGAATACGCACGTGCGATCGATGGGCCACAGCACTGCTAAACTCCAATAGTATTTCGAGACGAACGTTGGTCATCTTGCATGCCTATCCGGGCCCACCTTAAGCGAGTTGGGAGCCCAAAGCATTGGTTTGGCAAAGCGAATGGCTGGGTATGGATGACTTTTGCAAATGCAACAATTGGCAGTCAGGGCGCTTTCGCTTTTTCCCATTCTCATGAATATAAGACATTGAAGCGACTGAGCTTCTAGTGAACAAGCAAAACAGGGATTATTTCGCGTGTTCAAGAGGCGCAGATGCCCGAATAGCTTACCAGATTAATCTACTCGCACGAGAGCCAAAGGTCGCTGTATTGTTTTGATTGGTCAACTCTGGCCAAAGTTCGACGGCGACTATCAACCGTCTGAATATCCAAACACCACAATACAAAATTAATATACACCGAGGGCAAAACAAGGTTCCAGTTTTTAAAAAACCTGGGATAGATCCCGAGATGCTTTAACGAAAGTCTAATACCCTAGCATTCTAAATTTTAGAGCCCGAAACTCAATCTACAGAGCTACGCTGTCTCGTCCCACATCTACGTCGGCAGCACGGATCCATGAATAGCCCCAGCTTAGGCCCCAGCCTACTAGCATTTCCAGGTCGCTGGTGAGTGGAAACCTGACTCCACTTGGGCTCAAATTTATTTACTAGCTCCCGAACCCCACGGGGTATGTTTTTGCAAATTAGGGGCTCGAGACGAAGTGTGTATAACGTCTACAAGGCGGGACCCGTCGACACACGACAGTCGAGACGAATACATTAAAATGTTTTAATTTTTTTTGCGCCATCATCATCGGATGGAGCTATTCACGTAATTTAATTTAGTTTATATTCAAGATTTTAAATTTTCCGAAGATAACTTTCTTGTCTACCCGATGACGTTGGATAAAATGCGTAGACCTTCATTTCGCTTCTTGGACTCCAGAATTCTCCAAATCTTAAGCTAGATCGTTAGCTTGGAGCTCGCTCGTTTCATCAGTCGACACTCGTCGGATATCTTGCCGACTCAATTCATCAAAGGTGCAACCCGAGACACTGAAGACGAAAACTAATTTGCAAATCCACAAATGCCGAGAACGAACAATAGCGATCGCACCACAAGGAACATCCGACAAATCTTCGTTCCTAAGAATTCAACCTTCGACCTGCTCGGGTCGGTTAGTTTACGAAAACGAAGGCCCGAGGTTTCAATTGATCGATAGAACAAGAAGCCGAACGACGAGGCTGATACAGGACTTGGGCCGGCTTGGATATCCAAATCTCGGGCGTATCACGAGGGACCATTCGGTCATATCGATTGCGCGGCCACTTCCCAAGGACTCCAGAAACTCGTCCGGAAATCCATCAAGACGCTACTAAATTCTTACCAAACGTTCACTTGCCATCGCAAAGTCCTCCATTATCGAATTCAGAAGAACTGGTGTACTTTTTGCCTCTTCTCTGCCAATCCACGGATCCATTCCCCCAAAACTTCCCTAGGCTTTTGATTCGCCACACAGGAGGTTCTAGACATCAAAGTGTAAGATATTAGATACCAGATCGATATCCCAAATTCGCCCCCGCTCGACTAACCATGACCCGACAGCTCCGGATACTAGAAATTCCGAACTTCATCGATATGGCCCGGGTTCTAGATCCCAGTGGCAACTTGATGGCTGAGTTTCCGTAGCTCACGCTCGATGGCAAATAGCGGCTACCATGTACCAGATCGCCGATACACAAGGACTTACTGGATGGATAGAAGATTTTTCGGGCACCACAGCGAGGCCACAACGGTGATCCTGGCACCTGGGCTGAAATTCCTAGGAATGTTCGCTGGTGTTCACCTCCCACAGACCTACAAGGGAAATCGTCAACATAGAAAATGCAACAATCCAAGCCAGTCGTTGGATAGGGAAGCCCTTAACAATTAATCCTAACAAAACCCTTCCCAACTGGGTATACCAGGAAAGGAGGAGTACATATTAATATTACTATCCATTTTATGAATGACGGGGAATGATATTGCCTGGACTTGACACAGTTAACGTTGGTAGGTCATCGATATCGCGATTAAAGGATTCGCTTGAATCTCTAACGCATCCATTTCGTAAATACACTGGATCCATGGAATATATATATGAATGCCAAAGTTTAACTCGGCTAGGCATACTGGAAGACGACATCTAATTAGCATCTCAAGTAGTCACCAAACGAAGCGGATATACATTTACGAGAGCTAAACATGTTAACACAGATACACCTACAGCATGCAGCACCAGTACTATCGAATTGCAAATACTACAAATCGGATATCAGAATACACATTAACATATAGCTTAACTTAGACATCGATCCCCACATTCAGCCCCAGGTTTTAAACTCAACCCCCGCCTACTTATTCCCCGGCCCTACGAAAGAGCGTTTAGAGTTGATACCATGCTGACCAGTCGCGTTCACGTAGGTCGCAATCGCACTCGGTGTAATATCTTGGCTCAACGAACAGGTTCGCCTTGCGCTCAGACGTTTGTAAGATTTCAAGATGCGGGTGTATTAATTTCATTACGCACCGCGAGCCTACGATACCCAGATTTTGACAAAGGAGATGGAAAAGATATCGCTATACTGTCGCTGAATCTGGGTATTATAGCCGGGAACAGTACTGGGTGGTATTTGCAACACCTAAAAGTCCGGAGTGGCATAAAATACCACGCTGCCACGCGACGGCCACAAGGCTAGCAGTAATTCGGCTTGTTGGCGCGAGGGGGCCTCTTCATGTCTACAAGAAGTTGGTATCGATTGCTGAGCCCTTCTATTCGCCCGCACCGAACAGTCCGCGTTCAATTGCAGCCAAAGTTCACCCGGCTCGGTATATACGTATCCAGGAAACCCGTTTTCTCAGATGATCGGACGTTTAGCCCTAATGACACTACTTAAATTAGACCGACACCAAATGAGAACCATCCGCCGGAATTTGCCTGGGCTCGTCTACCTACCCAGTGGCTTGATCTCATCAGGACCGTTAGCTTTTTTAACGTAATTAACCTGCTGGGAAGAACTCAAGGAAGGAGTTCCTTGGCACCAAAAATAGACCCAACCGGTTGAACAGTCCATCATTCGCTCTTGTTCTAGACTGTATCCCCATGTTCCCCCATCTACAAATAGGATAACTTCCGAGAAAAGTGGAAGAAATTAAGCTTCATGAGCAGCCTTGGCCCTAATTCTGTAAGAGTGGAATTTGGGTCCAACTCCGAAGGTCCCCATGGAGAGACCGGGAAATTTTGCTCTATGCAGACCCTTTCATTCAGCCCCAGGAAAACCCTTGTACTAACACCATTTTAAGCCCAATTGCTACCGTTCCCTTCTGTCTGTTCCTCCTTGCACCACGCATATTTTCGATGCTGGTCATTGGTTTCCTCGTTCAGGCCGAAACCCTGGTGGACGCATAGGAGCCGAGCCTATCGGACGGGCAGGTGGTGCGCCTGTACAACTAAGCTTTGTAGACAAGAATGCCCTTTTGGTCGAGAATACGACGTTATTGCATGAAGGCATTGAACGAAAAATGACCAACCTCGACTTCTGCTGGTGCCACCCACACCAAGTGGTCCAGCACCTCAGCCCAGCCCTACCGTCATTTCAACAGTACAGCCTTATGGTGGAAATTACAAAGTCAAAATGTGAACGCCGGCAAAAATGTATAAAGGGAGAATAGACCAGCCCTCGAGAATCCGTTTTTTCTATCACCATCAGCTTCAATATCTGAAAGCAAAAGCATCCTTTCGCATTTCCATTAATCCCTAATTCTAATCTTTCACACTCGCTTTGAACACTCGTTTCGATATCCAACAAAAACAACACATTCGTTCTCAAAATGGTCTACATCAAAGCCACCGCTATCCTCTCCCTCCTCGCTGCCGTCTCTGCGGCTCCGGCTTCTGAGCTTGAAACCCGTGCGGTCCCCAAGGACACCGCATTTGGTTTCCTCGCTCTCCGATCCGCTTCTCCAATCCACTTCCAAAGCCTCAATGCCAACGGTGGTAAAATCTGGATTGGAAAGCCAACCTCCACCTACTGCCCCTTGCCAGTTAAGCAATGCCCCAAGGGTAAAGATACTTCTTTCTGGATCAGCAATCAGTACGGTACCGCCTCAATGAACACCGTCGTTCCCGGTGGCCAGCAGGTTTACATCGGACCAACCGGCGAGTTGTCCTACACTCAAGCCCACTCCGCTTTCATTCCCACCGGATCCACCCAGACGGGCTTCAAGGTCACCGAAAACAACAACATTGTCTACCTTTTCAACTGCAACAACAGCTTCCTCGCTTGTCCAGTCGATAAGAAGTCCAAGTCTACCGGTCCATGGCAGGTGTTCGTTGATGTTAAGGGAAAGCTCAAGGATAAGGATGTCCCAACCAAGTGCAAGAAGGACTGCTTGGGATTCACTCCCGCTGGTGGCCCCGCCAAGGATGCCGTCTGGCAGTACGCTTAAGCTATCCACTCTATAGTGGGCTAGCGGTGTGGGATTCGGGCACAGGATAGGAGTAAAGTGGTGTTTAGTACGGAAGAATGGGTGTGATTTTGACGATGTAACGACAATAATTTAGCATATCTACGGAGCCTTAGCGTCAATGTTTGGTTTGGGGTGCATGATACATACACATATAATAATTATAACCACATATACGAAATATAAGAACTATTCTAGTTCCGAACCTTCTTGGATAATTTAATTTCTTAATCTACGTAGCATACCCCCTCTTCTGAGGTCCCAGCTTGAGAAAGTGTTGAAATACTAGGACTTTGCATTGTAGTACCGCGGTACCGCTCGAACAATGGTGTTTCTAGAGTGCTTTATCTTAATTTGCCTGTAAACACGCCCTTATTTCTCAAACTCTAGCCCGATCCTGACTTATTCAACCTTCTTCCCTCGATTCGCTTCAATCTGTTCCAACTTGACAGCCCACAGCGCGGCACCCACAGTATGAGTAAAGGCGAAGACAATGTTGATAATCGGAACTAAATTTAGTAAAACGCAAGCCAGGCCAAAGCTATTAATTATATGGATTTCCATATCAGTGCCAATTCAACCTAGTTGGTCATTCTAGCGGATGGGTAGTGAACGAACCCGACATATCCACCCTGGTTCTTCTTCACAAAGTCTGCTCTCTCAGTATTCGAAAATCCCTTGAGCTGGAAGTATCTAGCATGTTGAGCGGGTCCAACGTTGCGAGCTATCACACAAGTTTAGAATTTGACATCAATAACAGCCATTATTCGAGTCATGGCCCATAAAATGTCAATGTGGCATACCATTCAAAACGAAGAAAACCATAGTACCAATAACCGGGATAAAGTTCAACGGGAGTAACACAATATACCGTATCAAACTCTTCATCAACCCGTCACCAAAAGGCTTCTTAAGTCGTTTCCCAAGTTTGCCAAGCGGGTCGGATGATGCCGCTGGTTTTATCTCGCGACCAGCAGCTACCAAAGCCGTCTGGTTTTGCTGGACCAAGACCTAGATGTCATTCAAATCAGCCAACCATGTCCGAACCAGTTTTGAGAGGGGAAAGTCTCTTCATACAGCATCAAAGACCTCAACAGTAGCATCATCAAGCCACCACCACTTGCTAATGAGTAATATCAACGTAGAACTCTCCGACAAAACCAGCATAGCAGCGTTGATAAATGCGATCGGACCATCGACAAGCGTTAGAACTGCAGCTTGTGGAATGTAGGTGACAAAGAACATCGTGACAATCACCACCACGGAAAGAAGGATTGTCGGCAGAACCTTGCGCCAGAGAGGGCGCTGGAGGGAAGGATAGCGGAGGAAATGATAGATTCCCTAATATAAAGGTTGATATCAATACCCTATAACCTACCGGGCCAAATTCTAGAATGTGTCAGACTACCTGGATGGGGAACATATATGAGCCAGAGTTGGCAGCATCTTTTGAGATATAGAGGGCCTGCTCCGCCTCTTTCTTGACGATGGATTTGACCTTATCGGAAGTAGACATTTTGGCGGTATTGTGGTTGTTGTAGTGTGAACGAGTGATGGAGTGTGGCAGAGGCGCTTCGAGTTCCACTGAAATTATATGAAATCTATCAATGATGTCATTTCGCCGACATCATGCCAACGCATTCTTCTTGCCTGGCCATCCCTTGCAATTGAGCCGCATGTTGGATAATACTATACGTAAGGGATTCCTTGAAGCTGTCTTCTTCGCGTATGTTAGAATCGAAATATCAAAACCAATGGATACGCCTTAAGAATGGATGTGTACATACTCAAGTAGCTAACGGCCCGTAATTTGAGTCAAGACGCGCAGAAACAACTATATGTTTCGGTTCGATAGTTCGTCTCGAGACGGCACGGATATGCCATAGCCAACCCTCGAAAACTATTGCCGTCGGTCAGTACACGAACCGATTAAACCGAGCTAGAAAGAATTAAAGTATTTCCTGTCCCTCAAACATTTCATCCGCAAGAGGCGAACTCGCAGATAAGGCATCAACGGCCTCGGACTTATACCTGGAGTTAAGAAACGGGCATTCCAGGATTTGAAATCAACCAATTGGGAACCTTGGAGCAGTTTCCGATCTATGGGATTGGGTTTTCGATGCAAAAAAGCTTAGCCATCCTCAATTGTAGGGCGTTACGGCAGGTAGTATAAGAACCGGCAAGGGGTTCGGCACGTGAGAGAACGACCGATGACACCATCGAAGAAGGCTTTCACGATGGTGGATTTAATATAACCTATCTTTTTGAACGGCGTACCGGATAAGTCGGCATGGGCTATGGATCGAAGCGATAAGAAGATGCAATGTTCTTTGTAATTGTACCGGTACTTGGGCATGTGGCATTGGTGTCACAATTGCCCGCAGTTGAGGAATGCTCTCCAACGTGCGAGACACGCGAAGGAAACGTCTAGCCATGATCTCGGGACTGTATGCGAGCGCACAACAGCAACATTAACAGGGACGACCTTTTTTTGAAGTCAAATTTGAAATCGACGGAGCAGTTCCTTCTCATCACCACCGACATTTAAATGCTGAGAAATAGATCCAGGATAAAGTTTTATCGGCCGATGCATGCTGGTCAGAGTGGTTGTCGAATTGGGCGAGTGGGAACGAAAGACTTGTCATTGGCCGGGCCAAAGCCGTCCCGTTGACCAGCCTTAACTCTTAGCTTCCTACCTGCCCAGCTTTACCGAGGGCCAAGTCCTCATGCAAGGTCCGATTCATGTCCCGTTTGTTCACTGAGGTTCTTTGAGCGTATCGCGCCATTCAGAAACGCGATAAGGGTTAGTCTAAAGCAGGCCTTCAGAGCTCACTGCGATGAATTGAGAAGCTTCGTGGTCGAGGAATAGTCTCTGTATGGCCAATTAGTTCCGCGAATGCTTCAGCGCATTGTGCAGCGTGCGGTTGTAGAAGAGCGGTATAATCTCAAACGGTTCTAGGGCCTGGCCACCACGAACATGCAACAGCCCTGCCGATAGCCGTATACGAACAAGTTACGAACCGATCTGGTTTGGTCTTTCACGCAACTGAATCGATTAGTTAAAAGTCACTAAGCTTTTAGGAGGCGAGGAACGGCGCTGTTTAGAAAAACCGTCCAGTGTCGGAGAGTCGGCGCATCAGCTGGTGCAGGCTAAAACTATGAGTACAGTGCGCTTCCATGATTTTAGTAATCGCCCTGTACAGTGCTCCACCCGCTCTATTTAAAATCGGCACAAGTATTTTTTTTTCTCCGTACCTCGTATATTTTGTTCCGTTCGTTTTCGAAAATTTTGTCCCACGAGTACTTGTGTGATTCCTCTAATAATCTTCGAAGTCGCTGAGATATATAGAAACGTTGTGATCTCGAGATACGGATGCAAAGGTTCAGCCTCGGCCCGGCCTAAAGAGGATAGCGCAGTTACGCGAAGAGAGTCAAATAACGGGTAGTTTCGCCCATCACCGTTCACCGTGGCTTCCTCACAACCTCCCAGGCCAAACAATAATCCGGCCGACGATGACCCCCCGCCGGCACCTGGTACCATCGATATCTTGGAAGACGAGAAACGCCGGTCTTCCTCAGATATCGATGCAATCGCCACCGAAAAGCAAATCGAGGCTGAGCCTCTAGGATCCAAACTTGCGATAGAAAAGACGAGGTCAACTGTAGAATCTGCGATCATAGAGGACCAAAATGAGAAGGATCTTAGGAAATCAAAGCCGTGGTACAGGCGGAATCCACTCAAGTCGAGTGTACCCCCTCCTGTACCAGAGGTTAGAGGACTCAGCAAAGAGAATAACGCGAATTTCATTTCGAAACTGACGTTCTGGTGGATCAATGACCTTATGACGGTAACTAGTTCCATCTTGGATGTCTTAAAGAATTTCGGGGGGAACTTACTAAAATCTGGATCACATAGGTCGGCTACAACCGTCCTTTAGAATTGAACGATATCCCTGTCCTAGCACCAGAGCGTCGAGTAGAGCAGTCAGTAGCCAAAGTTATGGAGGAGTTTAAGAAGCGGGTGGCCCGCGGTGATAAGTACCCACTTCTCATGTCTCTCAACCACGTCTTCCGCGATACATATTGGACCGCCGGTTTCTGCCGCCTCATGGCCGATCTTCTCTTGGTCCTAACCCCCCAGATGATCCGATATCTCATTACTTTCGTCCAGAACGCATACCTTGGGCGTCCCGAACCTATTGGTAGGGGTATCGGCCTAGCAATTGGCCTCGTAGTCATGCAATGGAGTGTCAGTATCTTTGTGAGCCAGTTCCTGTACCAAGGCATGTTGACGGGCGGAATGGCAAGAGCGACCTTGATCAGTATGATATACGAAAAAAGCACAACAATCTCATCCCGTGCGAGAGCTGTCGGCAGACTGGCTGGAACAGACGACTCAAAGGAACTTAGTGACAAAGAAAAGAAGCTCTTAGAAAAAGAAGAGAAGAAGAGAATAAAGAGAGCTAAGGGAGGAGCAGTTTCGGATGCTATACTTGGATATCCAAATGGAAAAGTTGTCAATCTTATGGGAACAGATACATGGCGTGTCGACCAAGCGTCTTCCTGGAGCCATATGACGTGGACTTCGCCCATCCAAATAGTTGTCTGTGTGACTTTGCTTATCCTCAACATCGGGGTATCGGCTCTAGCAGGTCTCGGTCTGCTTCTTGTCCTCGTGCCTTTCATCATGTGGGCTATTTCGACTCTCGCCAGGAAGAGAAAGGCGATGAACCATACCACGGACAAGCGGGTTGGCTTGACACAAGAAATCCTGCAAGGCGTGAGATTCGTCAAACTGTTCGGTTGGGAAGAGAGCTTCATGAAGGAGTTGGGGAACCTACGACATCGGGAGGTTAGAGCCGTCCAGTTCTTGTTAGCTATAAGGAGTGCGGTCAATGCTGTATCGATGGTGAGTTACTTAATATCTGTCACATCCGAGGAAACCTACAGGACTAACTCGCTCTGTAGTCTCTGCCAGTTTTCGCATCCATTCTTGCATTTGTGACATACTCGTTGTTGCACCCGACTCTCGACCCAGCCAGGATATTCGCCTCGATCACGCTTTTCAATGCCCTTCGCCTGCCACTGAACTATCTACCCGTTGTGATTGGAGAGTGCATTGATGCTTTCATCTCCTTACAAAGAATACAAACATACCTGCTTCAGGAAGATGAACCCGAAGAGCGGACCATAGATCTAGATCAGAAAGAAGCTTTAGTCCTCAAGGGTGCTTCCTTTACCTGGGAGACCACTGCCCCGATAGCAAAGGGTAAGGGCGGCAAAGAGGGAAAGAAGGCAAAGAAGGACAAGAAAGGAACAATCGAAAAGCCTGTCATTCAAACCCATGAAAACTTGACTGAAAGGGAACTCCACCCCTTCTCGATCCAGGACATCAATCTCAATATCTCAAGGCATGAACTTCTCGCTGTAGTCGGTACCGTCGGCTCAGGCAAATCTTCACTCCTCGCAGCTCTTGCAGGAGACATGCGGAAAACTAATGGAACGATCATGCAAGGCGCCAGTATGGCATACTGCCCCCAATCAGCATGGATTCAAAATACCACCGTGCGGGAAAACATTCTCTTCGGCCGCCCATTCGATCCCGTATGGTACGAAAAGGTTGTCCATGCATGCGCTTTAAAACCGGATTTCGAGATTTTTCCGAACGGAGACATGACAGAGATCGGGGAACGCGGTATTACCGTCAGCGGTGGCCAGAAACAGCGATTGAATATTGCCCGTGCCATCTACCACAATTCAGATATCATTCTCCTTGACGACCCCCTCAGTGCTGTCGACGCACATGTTGGTCGTCATATGTTCAATGAGGCGATTGGCGGTCTACTGAAAGACAAATGCCGAATACTCGCGACCCATCAACTGCACGTCCTCAACCGCTGTGATAGAATCATTCTAATGGTGGAAGGCAGAGTCGGTGCTATCGGGACGTTCGACGAACTTATGGCTACAAACGAAGATTTCAAGCAGATGCTTTCGATGACAGCTGCTGAGGAAGTCCCCGAAAAGAAATCCGACGAAAACGGGGAGACCCAAGCGCCCGATGAGAAGAAAAAATCTAAAAAGAAAGGAAAGGCACCTGGACTCATGCAAAAGGAAGAAAAGGCCTCGGATAGTGTAGGATGGGATGTTTACTACGCATACATCAAAGCGAGTGGGTCGGTTATCGTGGCACCCATCATTATCACCTTCCTTTTCACATCCCAGACGGTAAACATTCTTAGCACGATCTGGCTATCATGGTGGACGAGCGGCAAATACAATCTTTCCAAAGGAGCTTATGTAAGTTACGCCTCATCTGATAGGGGAGGTTAACCTGCTAACGAAACTTCTATAGATCGCGGGATATGTCGGCCTTGGTACCGCTCAGGCGGTTTTCATGTTCATTTTTGCAGTAACACTCACCACCGCCGGTACCGAAGCTAGTAAAAACTTGATGAAGAAAGCTATGAGAAGAGTACTACGAGCCCCGATGTACGTAACAACATCCCACTCAGTGGCCTGAGATATGATCTAACTCGTGTTTTGCTGGCAGGTCCTTCTTCGACACTACACCTCTGGGGCGTATTGTCAACCGATTCTCTAAGGATATCGATGTGATGGATAACTCTCTTACGGATGCCATGAGAATGTACTTCTTCACCCTTGCTGCATCAGTGTGTACGTTTGTTATGGTTATCGTATACTTCCCTTGGGTATGTGCCAGCTTTCATATGCGAATCACTGAGGTATATTCTGCTAATACTTCATCTTACTAGTTCGCGATTGCGCTTGTCCCACTCGGTCTATTCTTCATTTGGGCTGCAAGCTTCTATAGAGCTTCCGCTCGAGAAGTAAAAAGACATGAAGCAGTTCTCCGATCCGACGTTTTCGCCAGGTTCGGCGAGGCTCTCAATGGCACTGCCACGATTCGTGCCTACGGTTTACAAGGACAATTCAAAACCGCTGTCAACGACGCAATAAACCAGATGAATTCAGCCTACTTCATCACGTTCGCCAATCAGCGATGGCTCAGTATGCGAGTGGATATCGTTTCCATCGGCCTCATCCTCACCACTGTTATCCTGGTCGTGGTAACCCGAAAAACTACTAACCCTTCAACTTCCGGCGTCATCCTTAGCTATATCCTCAGCATTTACGGCATTATTCAATTCATGGTTAGACAATTGGCTGAAGTGGAAAATGCAATGAATTCCACGGAAAGAATTCATTACTACGGGACCCAACTACCGGAGGAACCTCCCCTCCGAACCTCGGTTACCCCACCACCCAATTGGCCAGACAAAGGTGAAATCATCTTCGAAAACGTAAAGATGCGGTATCGTGAAGGACTCCCACTTGCCTTGCATGGCCTTGACCTCCACGTTCAAGGTGGCGAGAGGATCGGTGTCGTTGGTAGGACAGGAGCTGGCAAATCTAGTATCATGACCACGCTGTTCCGTCTTGTCGAGCTCGCCGACGGCAAAATCACTGTTGATGGGGTGGACATCAGCGAGATCGGTTTGCAGGACCTTAGAAGCAAGTTGAGCATTATCCCACAGGATCCGACATTATTTCAGGGGACGGTTAGAAGCAACTTGGATCCGTTCGAAGAACATACGGATTTGGAGCTCTGGGATGCTCTAAGACAGAGCTATCTGGTCCTACCCGAGGACCAAAAGCTCGATGCCTCAACGAGCGCTTCTTCGACGGATCAGATTAGTGCTCTCCCAGAAGGAAAGGAGGCGAGCACACCACCCGCCGAAGGACAACTACAGCAGCAGCAAAAGAAGAAAGAGAGAATCACACTAGACTCACCCGTAGTCGAAGAAGGTCTCAACTTCTCCCTCGGTCAGCGACAGCTCATGGCCTTAGCAAGAGCACTTGTTCGAGGTAGCCGTATCATTGTCTGCGATGAAGCAACAAGCAGCGTAGACGAAGAAACAGACAGAAAGATCCAGAAAACAATGGCCGAAGGCTTCGGATCCAGTACAGTCCTATGCATTGCACACAGGCTTAGGACCATTATCAAGTACGACCGAGTTATAGTTCTGGACCAAGGGAGAATTATTGAGCTCGACACACCGCTAAACCTATGGGAGAGTGGTGGAGTCTTCAGAGGGATGTGCGATAGGAGTAAGATTCGGAGAGAGGATTTTGACGAAGCCGATTAGGCCTTTACGCCAGCAATACTAATATCATTCATACCCTGCAATTTTAGAGGACGCAGTTATAATCATTTATGTGCATATGATACCTAATGAACGAATATAATAGAGTTACTACAAATTACCTGTTGTTCTTCTTCCCTTTGTGAGTTAACCAGTAAAGTAGCTTCTAATTCAATCTTTGAAAGTTGTATATGTATATTGTAGAGTCCTACAACGATGCACAACCCAACTTACCTCCATCAACAGTCCTACACCCTTCGAATCCATCCTTCGAACGTCCCTTTGTGTCTTCCTCTCCCCATGTATCCTATAGAAGGCCTCATGAACATATAGTATACCTACAGTACCAGCCTCTCTCTCTCTCTCTAAATACTTGTCTACAACAATGGTATGTCCTCAGAGCCACATTCCCTATTTCACCTAAACCCACCATCAACTTAAACCACTAAGATACTAACCACGTCTGCTAACCTCCCCATTTAACCTACAATGTAGCCGAAATTCAACCCTTCCGCCGCCAAACTCATCGCCGTTGAATCCTACTTCATAAACCACCAACCAATCACCGCCCATTCCATCAAAGATCTCGAAAAGGCACTCCCAACGGCGACAGGAATCTCTGGCATGCAAGTCAAAGATTACCTCACTGCTCTCGTCGATGAAAACAAGATCCGAGTCGAAAAGATCGGTAGTGGGAATTGGTATTGGTGCTTTAAAGGTGATGAGAAGAAACAGAAGGAGAATGAAGTAAAAGGGTGGGAGAAGGAGGTTAAAACGTTGGAAGGAAAGGTTCAGGATGCAAAGCGAGAGATTGATCTTGAAGAGGAGGAGAAGGGAGGAGGCAGTGATGAGAAGGTAAGCGACTAGTATTAATACCGATCAGACTCCTAGACCAATCCCTGCCCTGATCTCGGATTTCGTAGGCAGCTAACGGTGCTACTCTCAAGGCCAAACGAGCAGGGATGATGAAAGATATACAAGCCCTATCGAAGGAAAAGGCAGAATTGGAGAAAGAACTCGCCCTCTACGCGGACAATGATCCTGCCCAAATTGACCGTCTAAAAGAACTGACTTTGTTGCTAAAGACGGCAGCTAATGAACATACAGGTCCGTGCATCTTCTGTCGTCGTGTATCTTGTTGCATTTTGGGTATAGACACTGACCAGTGTATACGGTAACACGACAGATAACATCTACGGGATAGAAAGCTATCTTAAGGGAGCTGGGATGGTATCATGTGACATTGCGTCCTTCAAGGGTAGTTTGGGAATTCCGGAAGAACTAGAGGAGATCGAGTAGCTAAACGTTGTCGTGAAACCCTTCATACCCTTGATTCTATACACCATTTTTTGGCGTTCACACGGCGGTTGACTAGCAATGCTGACACGGAACCAGAACGCTGATAAAAGGTAAGCACTTTGGAGTCTTTCGATCTCAGTTTTGCTCCTTCGAATATTTGAATTCAATTAGGACGGGCTTATACATCCCGAGCTTTCGAAAGCCCAATTACAAAAACATACCAAAGAAAGAGAAAGAAAGAGAAATCGTATATATACAAGGACAACAGCTTTTGCTAGCTCCACGAAATTCTTTTCCCAATCCTAAAGTGCCACGTAAAAACAACGATGACCAATATGATGTATAACGCCGGATGCTAAAATGGGACAGACAATAAATTACATCTTCATAGAATGAGGGTAGTCGACGTGTTCTTGCTTCTTGCCACCCAAAAAGCATAAGAAGCCTGTGAAAAACTATGAAACCAAGAAACTGGTGCCTCACGCCGTAAATCAAATCGCTTTGTGGTATAAAGCAGAGGTAAAAATAAAGGGAAATCGCTGCCAGGGTAAATCCTTCTGGGAGAGCCTCAAAAAGAGAGGTAGATTTCGGGTATAGTGCTAAATAATGAACGGTAAATTTGGGCTTTTCATCGAATATAACGGGGAAGTCCATTAGGTCCATGCTCATCTTCATCGGCGATATCAGGTGCCGAGGGCTCAACAATGGTAGGAGTCGTAACAGGTGGCGCGCTAGCTCCTGCCAGTAGTCGCTGCCTCTCTAGTTCCCCCTTATCTTCCTGTGGCTGCAATACCGATCGAGGCGTAGCACTGTCCGGCCTCTCATAGGCCGGTGCAGCGGCACCGTGAGCACTCGATTCAGGTACAAAGTAGAGGTCCTCCTCGTCATACGGGAGAAGTGGTGGAGCAGAAGCTTCGTCACTTGGCCCAGAGAGCGGTGGAGCCGACGGTAGGAGCTGTTCTTCTGCCATCCTCGCGAGCGCCTTCTCATCGCTAGCTGTCGGGAGGGTTGGTGGGATCATTGGGGGTGGTTGGATCGGAGGCGGCGGCGTGGAACTAATGTTCGAGGGAGAAGACCGTGTGCTGCTTTGTTGATATTCCGGCGCATCTAAGAAGTTCATGACTTGAGCTACTGTATGATCTCTCTCAGCGTCTCTCTCCGTCCTTGACTCTTCAGAATATGTTTCTCCAGAAGATGTATGCGAAGGCGTAGAAGCAGGCGCGGCCGGTGTTTCCTTGGATTTGTCCTCCTTCTTCTTCCGTCGTTTACCAGTATCGATCGTTCCAACGACAACCTCGAAAGTGCAGCTGATAACACCCTTCTCTCGCCGTATTCGGTCGGTTTCCATAATTCCTTCCGTTTGTATCCGCTTCAAGTCCTCGCCGGTGTTACTATCCATGATCACATCGCCCACTCCGTTGCGGCTAGCCAGCTTCCCTCCAAGGTCCACCACAACTTCAACGAAATAGGTAAATTCGAGTACCCCCTGTGGAACCTTTGAAATTGTGGGGAAAGCATCTCCTGGAATTCGTACGCTTGTCTTGATAACGGTAGTGAGGCTTCTTGGATCAACGATAAGAGCTGTAATGGATTGGGTGAGATCTTTGCGAAAAGTAGAAACACATGATTTTGAGAATGAGAGTGAGGATGCAGTGAGAACTTTATCGGCGGGAGGTAAAGTATCCAGTCTGCATTGCCGCGATAATGTTGTTATTACGCCAGACATGGATTTTAGCGGTCGGTTGTGCGATACTGTGATTCGGATAGGTATTGATTCCCCAGGTAAACAGGCCGGCCTCAAAAGTTCGATAGTCGCCATAGGATGGGGCTGTGCAGAAACGGTCGGAGAAGGAGGTAATGAAGGTGTGTTGTTGGAGGGCGTTTTTGGAATGGAGGGAGAAAGGGGCGGAGATACATTCGGCGGTTGGTGTAATGTTTGGATGTAGGTTGTGGAGTCGTTCGAGGACCCCGAAGACTTTAGGCGGCGGAGGGGCCGGTGGGGTTCTATTGAGATGGTAAGTGGTTTCGGGGGAGCGAACATCGAAACATCGATGTTCTCAGAGAATTTGATTTCTGCTGTACAGGTCGAGACTGTGTGGATGGTTGTCGGTCGGGTAAGGGTCGCAGTTAGTAGATATGTGATGGCTCCTCTCTCAAACTACATATTGCATAAAGTTAGTAACAGCGGCTAGCCAGAGGTTGAACGAGCGTCTGGAGAACATACATCCAGACTATTGATTCCGCCTTTGGCTGGGAATTCGATCACGAAGCCAACTTCTAGCCCGCCAGCCCCTAACCGTCCTTCGCCGACGATAACCTGTTCTTCCTCGAACAGCACTACGCCCCGACCGCTGTGTCTCCCTTCTATAGTCGTCCCTCGACTCCTACACCCTCTGATCATCTTACCATCACGATACGTGACGTCCTTAACGACATCTTCTCCCCATTTGTGGCCCCTTCGGTCATGAGGATATACCATAACACTGCCCCCTAACGTCAGCGTAAGATGTGTTATTCGGGTTGCGCGAGATGTTGTAAGGACGATGGATCCGGTGATATGCTCCCCGGGTTTATACCGCCGATGTGGGTAGTCGAGCTTGATGTAGAAGTCATTGATGGCGCGGCGGGAAGGTTTAAGTTGTGATAGTGCGGAGGTGGTGGTGGTGGTGGTGGTGGTGGGGCTAGATGTCTGCGTGGGTGACGATGGCGACCGAGGAGAAGAAGAGTTGCGTATCCGGGAGATTAGAGAGTTTAGTCGTCCACTGCCCAGTGTCGACATGGTGCGGAAGGATAATCAGGCCACTGATTGTGGACAAGTTGGAACCGGCGTCAGGTAAACTTCTCCCGCAACGATCCCACGAAGGGAGTCGCGCGTCCAGGAAACCACCGCGATCAGTGGAGGTGGTTTTGTAGAGAGCGTACGTATGCCTGTGTCTTAGGGAAATTGCCCAAGCCTCTTGAAAGGCGTCAATCGGTCGCTAGATCTTGGATGTTGTGCTGCAGGTTCCCACCAGCCGCTTGGTCTGCGGGAAAGGAAGTTGGGTAGTTGTGAACGACAGGAGTAGCGGCAGGATGCAGACAGCTACAGTCCGTCCTGCTCATGTAAGAAAGGGCGATGGCCGCTGGATGGATAGATGAGAAGAATGGCGAGCAGGAAATAAACAAGTTACGAAAAGCTTAGCCAGAAATAAGCCTTCGAAATGTAATCGAAGTATGGGCGACTCTGGCTTGGAACCCGACCGGGGTGCAGATGACTTAGAAGAACTCTTCAGCGATTGCAGCTGATGACAGATCGGAAAGAGAGCTAAGGAGCTGGGCAGGGAACAGGCAACAGAAATGATATCCGCAAGTTCTTTTCTCCGTTCAGACACAACGGGACAAGGCAACTGTCGTGTCACCCAGGAGCAGTAATTCTTTGACAACTTGGCCCAGGCAAAACAAGTAAGCCGCGACTTTCCTTTGCTGTCCGCCAAATCTGGCTTAAATTCCAAGCAGACGGAGTATCTTTCCTGAGAGGTCACACTGTCGTTTCAGCAACAGCCGAATGGTTTTCCTGCCGGATAAGTTCAGAGTGTGGTGTTATTTCCCCCCCTTTTTTTTTCTCAAAGCCACAGAGCCAGCGCTGCAGCGGGCAATGAAACCAACTTTGGGACGGAGGATAAGAGGAGGTAAGGCGATTGCGATATTGTTGGTGACGATGTATGGATGAGGTTATCTCATCCAAGTGGGAACAGGGCTTCGGCTGATAAAGCACAGTAGATCGGTGGTCAAATGGCTTTCTTGGTAACTTATTTGTTTTGAGAACCCGAGCTGAGTCGAATGTTTCGATCTGATTTGCCTCCCTTTCCCTCGGGAAGTCTGGGCTGGGTGCGTAAGCCTTTTCGGGTTCCTTGGATGCCGCCTTTGCTATTTCTTGGCTGGTTTGGCGGGTCTAAACAGCTGCGATCAAATGCCAAAAAAACTCCAGCAATACCGTCGCTTCGAGGTGTCAACCCCGGGTATAGCTAATTGGAAGATTATCGGATTTTCAAAAGAGACGAAACGGTGGAAAGGATCGCGAATCCCAAGGAAAGTGTATCTGGAAATCAGATGTTGTGAGTTGGATGCTGAATATTTCTTACAACAGGTAACAATCCAAGAAATGCAGGCTCGGGGCTGAGACTGGTGGAACGACAAATGATGAAATTGAAGTTTAACCACAGATAGCTTCGAGCACTGAGCTTTCAAAGTAGCTAAACCCGGGCAGTTGATACCTGCCTGTCTTTAGAGTATGCAGGGAGTAGACAGCTCGAGTCCAGTAAAGACTTTTGCGGACCCGCCTCTGCTAGTAAATTTGGGGAAGGAATGATGCAGTGAGCAAAACCAAGAGGGGTCGCCCGAATGGCACGCTAAAGTTTCCCGCAACTGACCTTTTTTATTTTCGATTGGGGCAGGTAAAAAAATCAACTGACAAAGTAGTGATTTTGCCGGGTGAAAAGAAGCCTCCAGGTTTTAAGTTTTTTCCTGCGGAGTTTCTGAGGAGCTCGAGATTGAGGATCGGGAGCAAAGGTTCAAATGCTCTCCCCTCTTGCTCTCTCTCGACACGTTAGATAATATGTCAAGAAAGCTTATATGTGTGGTTCGCGTGTGTGACTGTGGATGTTGGTCTTGGAAGCCCAAGAAGTTATTGAAGATTGAGAAGCAGGACGTCCTGGCAGGTGGTCTTGGTAAAGGGGGGGAAGTCTTGGGAGAAAAAACGTGGGCGAGGAGGGTTATTAACAGCCTCGCTCTTATCCGGCGAGAGGGCTAATGAAGGCCAGGTGCAGCCAATTTAGCGGCTTCACCCTCCAGGACCGAAGGATGCTCCACTCACACAACAGCCATTCCTCAAATTAGTGCCACCCTTTTCGCCGTTCAAACAAGAACAGCTCGCATTTTAGCGCTTCGAATGAGGAGGACAGGAGATGTTTTTCTCCCCAGGTCACCCAAATATCATGTTCGTCTCGTTGGCCAGACCCTCTGAGATTTAGCTCCTGAAGCCGAATCGAGGGAACGAGTCCACCCTCGTCGGCCACAAACCGGCCAGATGCAACCGCAGAGGAATCCAGAAACAGTGATACATCATGGCCATGATTCCTCCGTCATGATGCTGGGATTTCGGGACAAGTCTGCCAAGTCTGGAGGCGAGAGGAGTCAAGCCCAGACAAGCTTTTTCTTGAGTTTCCACGATCGTGTGTCTATTCCCGTTCATTTCTGACACGCAACCTGGAGGAGCGGTAACAGGGCAACATTAAGTTTGCTTTTTTGTTCTTCCACTTTCGATCCGGATTTGACCATGACTGGCTGCAGAAGTGGTATTGATCGAGGCCTTGACCGTGCAACCTCGATCATGTTCCACATTAGCTCCAGCTCAGGGAAGTCTTCGGAAAGCAAGCCTGCCAAATACATACCTCCTTCATACCGCTAGATCCCGTGGGCAAAACGGTCTCCCCTTTTCATATCGTAATGTCTGCATTCGTCTTCTTGTCGCGGTGCCCTGGTGAATGATGGTTATATGAGCAAGCTAATTATCAAATAAGACGTTGGGAAGGGGTAACCGCAAAGGATTCTACGCCATGCATCCTGCTTGAAACTACTGTGTGAGGTGCCGAGGCCGCGATGTGTTGGGGGTCAAACGATTGGCAACAACGCAACACATTCACCAAGTCGTGGAACACGAATCTCAACAACAATGTCAACACAATGTAGCCTCGAGGCTGGTCTCGTAGCAGAGTGTGAATGTAATCATCGTCTTCAAACTACGGCCAAGTCTATTTCGAGGCCATGTCCCTTACAAATTCATTCATAGAATTTATAATACTCTGGGGGTAAACCCTACGAAATACTATCGCTTGATGCGAGGCTACGACTTCTTTCCTTGTTTTCATGACCCATAGCCCCTGGCCAATATCTTCAAGTTCAATTGTAAACCATCTGAACTGATCAACTGGCAAACTGGGCCAACTAGCTATATTGTTGTACTCACAAATATACAACGGATGTCTACGGCATTCTTATTACTGATCCACTTCCTTCAGATCCATCTCTTATTCAAATATATACATATGATTAAGCTAGCTAAGTATTTACAATGATCTCGCACCAGATACCATCAGTTACTCGTCTCACGGTTTCCCCAGTTAACTAGTTGACGTATCCTTCGAAAAACTGGCTGTCGTCGATGCAAGAAATCTCTAACTTCCAAGGAAGTCGCACCCGTAATCCATTGATTACATTCGTGGTCTACCACGGGGACCACCAGGGCCACCGGGACCTCCTCGGCTGTTAACACGTCGAAGGGCGACTGGAGTGCAATCCGCAACATCTGGCTTAGCAGTACCGTATTGCCATGCGAGGCCAGAGACTGGACCGCGAGGGGTGGAGATGGTGCAAACGTGGAATCTGTTCAATCCGCCAACTTCCAAGATGCCCTGCTGAGTGAAAGACCAGCCGGCGGTACCTTGAGCGGTATCGTCGCCGATGTAGATACCGCCAACGTTGGAGGCCAGGTTGGTGCCAACGATGAATGGGTATTGTTCGCGGGAACCACGTGGTCTTGGCCATGGGATGTAGACGAGGGTGCCGTCAGTGGTATTGAGGAAGTAGTTGACGGAGTTGCGGTCAGGGATGGCCCTATCAAAGACAGATTTCTCTTATCAGCACCTATTTTAGATCTATAATAGAACGTGTATTCACTAATACTTACAAGTTAGAGGTGCCACCGATCTGAGTGTGGGAGATGAACTTGTCATTCCAGTTGGGGTTAGGACCCCTGATCTGGAGCGAGAATGGACCATCGAAATTGCTTGGTGGTGGTGGTGGAGGGGGTGGTGGGGGCTGGGCCGAGACGGCTCCAACGACAGTGGCGATAACCGCCAGGGCAGCAGTGGTGAATTGCATCTTTGATAGAAAGCGGTGCTTTTGATATGTATCTGATTAGAATATTAGGAATGCTACTGTATATTGAAGCTGTGTCCATCCAACATCAGCCGGGCGGACCTGAGTCTTTTATACCCAGCAACTGTATGTTGAATTCTGCAGCTGTCGCTATGTTGATAGCCATGGGAGAAGCGGCTGCGCGGTGGAACCTACTTCTTCCATCCAAATGGCATGCATAGAGAACCTCCTGCTGATTTCGACTTGAAGAGTTATTTCACTAGAGTACCTCGCCACCAGTCAAGCCCAAGTTGAAGTGAAAACCGGCCTCACGGTAAGGCCGAGTATAACCAGACGTCTAGGTGTAGGCACCAAGACCATCAATACCCTGCGATAAACCCGGACACATTCTTCTTTCTACAAGTGCATCTTTCTCGGCGCATGTGGCCAATATTGGCCAACCCAATGCTAGGTTCAGAACGGGGATTTCGACGTTTCTTCGGTGGGGTTCAGCTGAGTGATCCATGAACTTTCCCCTGGAGTCCGCTCTCTGCTTTTCGGGAAATTCTCACAGATGGGGCAAGATCTTCTTATAACCGAAGTGTGTCCCTCGTCTCTGCAGCTTTGGCACGGGACGGCGCCGTCCTTATCGTCTGCAAGTGCATTATCTCGCCTTCCCATCTATGGGATTAGTCGAAATGACCTTGTCATTGCTCAGCTCTTGGCCATCCAGTAGCCTGTCAATTGGGATTCAATCTCCCTCTCAGGAATCTGCTCTACACACACACTAATCTAATTACTGTCCTGCAAGCAAAGGGTTTGCTCCGGTAGGTTTGCTACCCCCCTGGAATTATACAATTGAGCCAATGGAACCAGTAGATATCTAATCGATTAGTTGATTAGCACAATATTAATACGATATGATACCGACGCTATTGTCTCAAGCCCACGCGAGTAGTGTACCGCAAGTACACACAAACAATCCATCAATTAGTCAATGGCTTGACAATATTCCTACATGTCTCGGTCTGGCCATGGGCAATCCCAGACAATCGACCCGTGGCAAATCGATAACTGCAAGTCCAAGTAGACGGCAACTGCGGAGGCATTTACTTCAAATCACGCAATAGATTAATAGATGTCGCATACAACAGCATATATATGGGGGAAAATTTTTACGCGGTAGTAAAAAAGGGAAGGTGTTAATTGAAGTTGTGATCTAGGCATTCATTCCCCAGATTCAGTAGGTTCAAACCCCAACTAGTCAACTCACAAACAAAAAAAACACCCATAACCCCTTGCAACATGGGGCTGCAAAAGCAGCCCATGTATAGACCAAAAGTGCCAAATGTTCTGGAAACTAGTTGGTAGTACATTTGACGAATCGGAAATCCTAAAATCAATAGTACTCGGCCTTTCCTCAATTCCGGCCCAGCTTCGCCAATATGATTATCTCATTTATTTAGCATATATATATATATCCAGACTAGTGGAAGAGCTTAAGAGCCGGAAGCTGGTTTACGAGACCAAGAGCCGCCTCCGACAGGATGGACCTGGGAGCCAGAAGCTAACATCTGATGTCTATAATACCTGACTTCCACTTTTATCTGGACCTTCTCCCCAGATTCCCTCTGGACGAAAAAATACTGGTTATGAATTTTGTATTCCCAGAGTAAGAGGTCCTAGATGGTTCCGTTTATTACTCTGTTAGCAACGAAAGAAGTAGTTAAGCCCAATTTAAGCAATTAAATTACCTTTTCCCCTATATCGAGAGATCCCAAACCTTGTCCCTCGTCACAATCGATATCTCCACAGTAAATTTGCCTTCCACGAGACGTCCACAGTTCCAGACCAGCTAGCAGATAGCCTTTTCCAGGCCTGGGTTTACGAAGTGAAACATTCGTAACCACTTCATCGCCTTCAAAATTTGTGAAAACGGTCGTCCCGGCGCAGGCACCTGCAACCTGACCCCAAATACTCCTGCTAGAGCTGAGCGCGGTGTCGTCTACTTCATATGTGAAAACAAAGCCAACAATATATGGCTCCGGTTTCCGTGTATAGTAGGCGTCATCAAGTCGATAGTACGGTGTGATAGAGGTAGCTTTTGAAAGGCTAATAAAAGATTGAAAATGACCATCGTCGATGTGTCTCACACAACCACGCTGAATCCATGCCCCTCTGTAGCCGGGCACTAGTTGTGCGTTCACGGGTGGCGAATCAATGTCCGGGGCTCGGGATATCGTAGGAGACGGGCTGGCGTCGCTGATTATGCCAATGGATTCAAGCGACCCCCATTCCCAGTTCTGCCGGCCCTCGGTCAGAGTGTCAGTCCTGTATAAAGTATCGATGGAACCGGGGAGCAGAAATCAACACTCTAACAGCGGCGCACGTACCGACGTACTACGTCCGTAAAATCCGACAATTCGACGACCTTCATCGAGATTTAGCTTGCGTACACTAGTTGGGTACTTCGAATCCGGAGAATCTGGCCAATTATTGAAATGAAACTTCCGTCCAAATGAAGTACACACCTATGTAAATCCCCCGAGTTCTTTCAGCATGCTAATTAAACATAAAACTTACAGTGAGAATTCTTACCTCAATACCTACTATGGGACCGTTGTCACTCAGCCGCGCGATTTCGTTTTCAGCCTCCAAAGTATTCATTGAATCCAAGGATAAAACTTTGCCATGGCTTTCCAACGTTACAATATTTATGCCGGAAATCACCTCACCCTTTTCCCATTCAAGGATAATATCAATAGATGCCATATCATCAAGATCGCGACGCCCTAGAACATGTACATAAGAGGAGTTCGGCCCATCCTTCGTCAAAACTTCGATCCCAGAGATATCACGAGAAATTTTAGTCCAGCATGTGAACCGAACAACGATCTCATCCCTAAAGAATATGACCTTCATTGGGTGGAATTCAGTCTTCTTGCGCCTGGGTATATACTTGGCCCTATAGCCGTAGCGTCCCCAAGGCCGAGATCTCATTCTCATGGACGAAGACGAATCGGACGAATCGTCCTCCTCGACTTCCATTTCCCGGAAACCATAGAAAGGGGCAATATCAGTATCAAATGCATTAAAGAAGGGGGCGACAATTCCTGAAGCCCATATGTTCCTCTGAATAAAGCTCTCCCGCCGATCTAGGGCCACGATGCTTGTGATGTCATTGCTCCAAATTCCCAATTCAGTAATCCTAGAGATCTAAGTATTTGAAATAATTAGTCGAAGTTAGATCAAATCTCAGCGCATCGAGTCTACATATGCGAACATACCTCCAGCCCAATGTATAGGCTCTGGACCTCTAGCATTCCATCTTTGATCGTGAGATAACGCCTTGTTATGGCAGCCTTGTTACATCTGCCTCCTATCTTCCAAACCGGGGTACTATTCAGTCCCTCTGTTATGGCGAGATCCAGTAGCCCGAATTCGCTACTAGCAGCCCACAGAACGAAGTTTGTAGCGCCGCTGCCTGAGTTAAAGGTCGAAAGTTTTTGATCATGCGGGTTGAAGCGGCCAACCGACTGACCGCCAGGAAAAAACTTTAGACCGCTCATAAATCGCATTTCACCGGAACCGACGTAAGAAACGGAGACATGGGACGCTTTAAAATTACCAAGGCGATCGCATGATAACGTTTGCGAGCCGGTATTGTTATCATCAAACGAATCATGAGATTCTGGAGAGAGTGCCCTTAAAACTAGACCATGCGGGTGAAAAATTTCGTCCGGGGTCATTGGCACTGGGAACCCCGCCAAATCGATGCTTTGTAGTAGCGGATTTGTATCGTGTATGAAGTCAACGATCGAGAGGCAGAGCTGCCAGATCCGTCGTCGATTCTGGACTGTTGACCAATCGGCCTCGACAAGCCTTACTGAAGAAATAGCATGCTGATGCCAGGTATCAGGTTCATCTTTGGCGGCCTCCAAGAACCCAAATTCAGCCCTGGGGTGAAACAGAGCTTTCCAAACGTACTGCGAGATCTCAACTTTTTGACTGCTAGTAACCTGTTGTAAGGATATCAAGTCACTCATCGATAGATAGGACAAGATTTCGTCTATCAACTCTTGGGAGAATGGCAAGAACGACGGCATCTCTCCGTTTCTGGTTCCCAGGATAGTAAATGGATCACACATACTTCCCTGCGTCAGGCATGATGCATACGCATGTAACGGCTGATTTGTCGGACTGGCCTCGATATACGAAAAACGATATTGGGAGTCCTCTATAGGCGAAACAGGTTCAGGGGCGCAACTTCCCCGACTCGCCCAATAAGCGTTCATACGCTCCTCCCCATACCCGTGCGGCCAAAGTATAGCCCCCGGGGTAGAGGGCGCAAGATTAGCAGCCTGGTATAATGTCGCAAGGATCTTACCATCGTCTTTGATGTGTAACTTTTTTAAGATCGCTTGAAATATATCCCAGCATGCTTGATGGACCGGGAAACAGGAGGGCAACGATAGACAGGATTCAAGTTCAACCCTAGGCCTATGATAATAACCCCTCCATTTCAATACCCGTGCAGACAGCCTCTCCGGGATTGTTGGGTCATCATCCCAAACTTCCGCATAAGGGATGGGCAACCCCGTTTCCCGGGTCCGCGCGATTCTCCCGCGAGAGCAGCTATAAGGTTCAGTTGACCTTGAAATATTAGCCCTCGAAGGACGGCAGCGACTTGGATAGACTACGAAACAGATATAGAGTCAGACAATAGGGCAAAGGGTCGGCAACGAGTTTTGTACATACTTACCTAATCGATAGTCGCAGAGCCATGACGGGGTCGGCTCTATCACGAATGCTGGATTCGGAGCCAATTCGGCATCGGATTGGTAGACGTTGCAAAGACGGGCTCCGCAAATTATGCACTGGAATTCGGTGAACTTGATCTTGGAGAAGGCCATGCCGAGTGTTAGTACTAGCTATATTTTCGTATAACTAGCGAACCGATGGCAGACCACTGAGCTTAGCTCAGCCTTATAGTTGCAAAAAAAATATATACGACCTCGTGGCTTCGCGCGTTTGAACGAGAGGCCTGGCTTTTAAAGCTGTTGTAGGGCTATATTTTGGAATCCCTGTGTATCTATCATGAGTGTTCGAATTCGATCGAACCAGAGATTCAAGGCCTAAACTGCGCACATGTACACGTGCGGGTTGAAAGGATCCAGCTGCTCGCTGCAGCTATCCGTGCCACCCAACTGCAGGTAAGCAGTAGCCAAAGGCATGTACCATCCCAGGTAAATTATAAACATCATATGGTAAGCTGCCCCAACGTCCCCTAAGAATACTCGTATCGAAAATGACCCATATGTACGGGCACATAACACGGTCACGATCGATATCCTGAGAGCATGCTGCTGATGCCTAGAACTTTATAGAGGCGCCGAGGCTGGCTATATATGTTAACTTTCTAGCTTTGAGGCTTTATAGAGAAGATAACTAGTGAGTTTCTAAGCTTTCATCGTTCAAATTATATATCTTATTATATGAGCATTGTCAGCTCGTGCAATATGCACATTCGACTGACCAAATAGCCTCGCTGGTCCCAGGCCTGATCAATTGAAAATCAATTTCCTGAATCTTCACTGGCGCAGTCCCTTCAATACTCAAGGAATCTCAGCCTCCAGCGCTGCAGCAACACATTTCTACAAATCTTGGGTCTTTTCGCGTGCGCGCAATAATGAATTATAGGCGTACAATTGTGAGGCTGTGGCCCAATAGCTACTTGGGTAGGCGACTAACAGTACTTAGTACTTGATAGGTGCCTTTGCCTCCTCTATGTTTGCAACCTCTACCTGGATAGTTCCTTCTGTCAATCAAGTCTAGTACTAGTATCGATATCCTAATATAATATTATAGCTAGCTGTGAACCTTCGATTGATTCCACCTTCTACAATCAGCCGCCGTCCAATAGGATACCTTGGGTAGGGTATTACCTTTCCAGGCTTTCGTGTTGCGTCATAGCCTCAATTGCCCAGCAATATAAGAACGCTTGCTAGCTTGTCCCGGTGGAAAATACGAGATATCGGCCTGGGGGTATCCTGATTCTATTCTATCCGCTATCTATTGAAAAATAGAGTGACAGATAAGCAGAAAATATGGGATGAGACTCCTCACAAGACCTTTTATCTAGATCACTCCTTTCCCCTACAATCTACATAATCCAACATGTTCTGGGGCATTGTTGCATTGATCCTGCTCACGTACTTCGTCTACCGATATTCTTCTCGAGACCAGCGACGGCAACGTCTCCCGCCAGGTCCAAAGCCACTTCCGATTCTAGGAAATGTCCGGGACTTTCCTCCAGCTGACGTACCTGAATTTGAGCATTGGCTCAAACATAAAGATCAATATGGACCCATTAGCTCAGTAACCGCCATGGGCATGACCCTAGTTATCATCCATGATAAGAAAGCTGCACACGATCTCTTGGAGCAGACGGCGAGTAAAACATCAGGACGACCTACGATGGTATTTGCAAATGAGCTATGTGGCTATGAATCTATCGTTCTATGTCAGGGGTATAATAGCACATTTCGCCGGTATCGCAAATTACTGCACCGAGAGCTTGGTACCAAGGCTTCAGCAACACAGTTTCGTGATGCTCAGGAAGTTGAAGTGAACCGACAGCTCGTGCGGGCGTTGGAACAACCTGAGAATTGGCTAAAACATTTTCAAACGTAAGTTAAGCACTAGACTACACCTTGAACTTCATTGCTAGTTGCTAACTATTGACTACTATAAACAGCACTACTAGCTCTACTGTCCTGAAAATGGCTTACGGCTACACCGTCGAGTCGGACAAACCTGACGCTCTGGTTACCTTGGTTGAGAAAATGATGACTGAATTCTCTTTGGCTGCCGCTCCTCTAGCTTGGATGGTTGATTTGGTCCCTGCTCTTCGACATCTACCTGAAGGTTTTCCCGGTGCTACATTCAAAACGACAGCCCGACACTGGAGAAAATCTATCGAAGACGCGGCATATATACCATATCAATTTGTGCAGCGTCAGATAGCTGCGGGGAGCAACCGGCAGTCTTACGTATCAAGGCTCATAGAACAATGCAAACTTGGGGATGAGGGTAAAAACACGGGTCTGAGCCCTGAAGATGAGGAGGCCATTATCTGGACGGCTGCAAGCCTCTACGGGGCAGCTGCAGATACTATGGTGATAACTTTGACTGCTTTTACCTTAGCCATGATACTGTTTCCCGAAGTACAGCGGAAGGCACAAGAGGAAATTGACCGCGTGGTCGGAACTGATCGCCTGCCCGGTTTTGAAGACAGGGAACAACTGCCTTACGTCGATGCTTTGATCAAGGAGGCAATACGATGGTGGCCCATAGCACCGCTGGGGTTTCCTCACACAGCTGATGAAGATATAGAATACGAAGGCCTCTTCATTCCGAAAGGATCGTTCTTTCTCCCAGCCGTCTGGTGGTTTCTGCATGATCCAAAGGCTTATGCTGATCCAGAAAAGTTCGACCCCGAGCGCTTTTTGAGCCCTCGTAACGAACCAGATCCTACACCTGACGCTTTTGGCTATGGGAGGAGAATATGCCCTGGCCGATTCTTTGCAGATGCGGGTCTTTATATCAACATTGTAAAATCATTAGCAGCTTTCAATATTGGTAAAGCGGTGGATAAAGATGGGAAAGAGGTCGACGTTGAGGCGAAGATGAAACCCGGGATATTGAGCTATCTGGTCGAATTTCAATTTCGAATTACACCGAGAAGTTCGAAACACGTGGACCTCATTGGAGATCTTGCGAAGAGGTATCCACGGGAGGCGAGTGACGCTGGGCTTCTTGAGAGCACCGCGCAGGAGTCAAAGTAGCTGGCATATAAGTTTGGTGTTTATCGGCTATAGTAACACTCTTTTTATCTTTCCTTTAAATTTATAAAACTTTTACTTCTACTAGTAAATTAACACGTTCGAACCCACAAAACCGCCAGAGACCCCGATAGAAGTTTAGGTCTAATTTTATCGCACAATGAGTCGTTGAATCCGAAGGCCTAAGGGCTCATGTCGACATGTCGTGCCTCAAAAATCCAACAAATTCAACACGGAGCCCTCAACACCATATACAAGTAGTGCAGACGGGACGGGATCAAGATGCTGCCTCGGACGAGGCTAGTTTACGAGACCACTTAGGACCTAGTGCAAACGTCGTAGCTTCATATCATAACGATAGTTACAAAGCTACTTACGAATTTGTATTTCACGATGGATACTATATTCTAAGACAATATCCCTGAACTAGCAACCACAATCTTCTCGAATCCCACCAACAGGGTTAACACAACGCATCTAACCAAAGGACTAGAAACGGGATCGGGATCCAATCCTTTCAAAATTCCCATCACCTCAACTTACTTCCCACCGTCTACGAAAACGAAAATTTTTTTAAAAGAAGATATATTTGGATTTTTCTCATGAGCTCAACCATTCGGAACGCAAAGAAGTAGTGGAACCATGACTCTAAATATGGCCTTTCCGGATGTAGCAAGCTCGCGAGCCGATTGTAACATCACCTGCAGCTTGCATGTCATACACGACTGACCTTGACGAAGGTATACGATCGTTCAGGAACACGTGCCCCATAGCCAACCCCGCAAGTTCGGATAATTTTCCCTCGTGGAAAATGTGGAGACAAAGCTTACGTTGCCATGCACCCACCTTCAGAATCAAGCATTTTCTTGGGAGGCTGCGATGTTTTACTTTAGACAATGGCAACTAGAATTTTTTATGTTTGCCGAAAAACTACGATCGATTGCACTAGAACATGGAAGAAAGACAAAAACCCCACGTGTATTTGATTTGAGTAGAAGTTATACGGAGCTAATAAATTTTGTGGAAATATTTCATCAAATCGCCCACAAAGGTGGGGAAAGGAGGGTGAGTTAGACATTATGCACTAGTACATGATTTTGAGAAAGCTTAATTAATGACAAGCAATCTCGATTTTCCATTAAAAGCAGGGAATCGATTGGTATACAGTAAGGGATATATGCAACGCCAGAAGGAATGTGACATGCCATTAGGTCATGAAGCCATGCTATGCAATGAAACCAAAAATGCAAGGGAAACAAAAAAAAGTTTAACTATTATGGATTATTTTGTTTTTCAAATACGGCTCCCGTTGCATTTAGCAGACGGTAATGTAAAGACCGACACTAAATCAACCAGTTAGCAATGCCGTTCCGAGAATTATGGCAAGTACTCTGGAGAGAAAACTTACGCTGAAGGATTATAGTCCTGGAAGTATCTGAGATTTGTATCTGTCGAGCTGATTTCAAAGGCAATCTTCTGGCCATAGGGGCAGGCGAAGTTTGTGATAGTATAGCTGTGTCCTGGAACAACCTTGGTGACACCGTAGTCAACGGTATTTGCACCCTGGTTGTTGTAGGTGGTGCCTTGAGTAGCTGGTGATGCTTTCTTCCAGAAATGGAGATTTCCAGCTCCGGAGAAAGTGTAAGAGCTAGTATCGGATGGAGGGTTGGTTGGGAAAAGGAAGACAAGAGAGCATGTCTTGCCTTTGAAGGCGGGGCGGACGTCAAAGTTGAAGATGGTAGACTTCGATGATGTGATTTCACCGAAGTATTGGGTTCCGTAAGCTGTATTAGGGCTCTTCTTGTCGACTGGAACAATCAAGTGCGGGAATTCGAAAGACTGGCCATTCGGATAAACCAAGTTATATGGACAAGTCTTTGGTGGAGGTGGTGGTGGCGGCGGTGGGGCACTGCAGCCTTTAGCCGTCAACCAGACCGCTCTGCACTTGGTCTGTCCTGCGACTGGTTTGCTATAGACATTCCAATTGCCATGATCGTCGACACTACAACGAGAGATAGGTATTTAGTCGACCCGTTCATGATAAGATCGAATTCAAAACTTACGGGCAGGCCCAGAACTCTCCATTTCCGTTATATGTAATAGCGCCGTTGCTTCCAATAGCGAATCCGGTAGTAGGTGATGCACCTTCGTCGCACTGGTACTGAGTAGTAGGAGGAGTCAAGATGCACCCACGGCCCTTGGCATCAGTTATTCCGCCATTGCATCCGAGATTATATTTGGCTGGGGTCGGTGTATTCGGGCCAACACGATTCTGACCGTCTGAAATTTGTCCGAGGGGGCCAGTAACACCGCCAGAGACGCTGATGGTGAAGCCTTGACACTTGTAGCATGGATTTCTGGGGAGGACCAAGGACTGGACCGAGGCCGCAAGCGCAAGAAGGGAAAGGGCAAACGTCGACCGCATCGTTGCGAATGTGGATTATAGTACCGGAACAAATCAAAGAGTAGTGTGACTAAAAAGCGAATGGATAGGATATATAAATCAATATCAAATCTGTCAATGACACTTGAGAATGGTATCTATGCAAGACGACTATTCGAGGGCACCAGGACTCTTTTTATAGCCAAGCTGCCACTCCCAACATATCATGCATCGGCATCCGTGAACGTATAAAGTGACTAACAATTAATCCTACCACGCATATGATGAAGCCAAGAACAAGGCGGATGTATCTCGGAAAATGCGATCCGTCGATATCCTCCGCAGACCTAACGATATTCCCTGTCTTTAGTTGCATGGCGTTTTTCTTCTTTTCGTTTATTTTTCTTTTTCGGCCTTGATAGTTATCGATACAGCTAAAGCTCTCTCAGTTAGCACAGAGTTTCTGCAAGTGATTGGGGACACATTTTCCCCAAAGAAGCTTTGTTACATTTTTGACGTCAGAACAACGTCTCTGCAAGTAGATGGGGTTGCAGATACCACGGAACAGGAAGTAAGGGCGCGAGGATAACATGTGAGTACTTTGTGCTTCGGAGAAATGGGAAATTGTACTAGCTTTGTGACTAGTAATGATATGGACTATCATGTTCAAATTTTGCAAATTTTGTAACTGAATGTAAAATTCCATACCGACACAGGAAGCTTGTGTGCGACGCTTGTCAGCCCGCAAAGGAGTGACCTTAGGAACATGGGCTGGGATTCGGATTTTTGATAAAAAGCAGGGTTACATTGCAACTTTGGGAAGCCAGAACTAGACCGCTGCTTTCGGGTCTGATCTGTACCCTTTGGCGATTTCTTGGATGCGGCAAATGGGAGGCTCAAATCCCGTTCGGTTAACGAACCGAATTCTTGCTTCGCTATACTAGCCTACTTTCGTCTCTCGTCTACGACCGCAAATCATTCCACTATCTTAAGTGCGGAGGCTTGTCCGACATCATTTGCCGGATACACTTCTGTCAGACGATTGTTCTACATGAAGTTAAAGCTGGTGGGATTGAGCTCGCGGCTGGGAATACTCGCGATTCTTCTAGGCCTCGGTGGAGAGAAACGTTGACCATGCCTTTCGCATGCATTTGAGCAACGATAGAGGGCCAGAATAGAACCGAGAATCCAGAGCTGAGGCCAGTTCTCGCCAATGGAAATTGAAATTCTCATCACGTAGACACGCTGGTATAACATGGTCATCCGCCAATTGCACCGCTTTCTGCGAGTCCTTACTTCATGTGGTCGTTTGTCCGCATATCCATCGTTATGGTCAGCGTTGGTATGAAGTCACTCCATGTTTTCGGCATCATACCACTTCTGCTTAGAGCGACTATGAGGAGACAGGCCGTTGACTTTCCTACCAGGTCTGCCAAGCTATAAATAGCATTGGATTCGGGTATTGACTGTCTAGCGCAACCTTGAGGTCAGGGATTAGGCTTTTCATGTGCGTCAATAGTTCCCGACTGGGATTGAAGATAGCTGCAAGCTAGCCAGAATCAGGTCGGGATCGAAGAAGTTTTTCGATGAAAAAGATGTAACTTCAGCCTCGGAGATACTAACGAACCCAATGGATTGTTTTAGGCTTCAGGGTCTTTGCAAGTTTCGTTTCTTGAAAAAACACCTGTTTGAATACATGCCTTGGGCCTAGCGCTGGCTTCGAGAGGACATATGCGGCATTGTGTTGGTCACAGTCTTGTCACCTTGACCTGGCGCGGAATGAAAAGATGGACCGGAAATACTCAACTCCGGAAGTTCAGATTATGCTGAAAGGTTTTCCTGGATAGACAGAACCTTCGTTCCTTCGAAACTTCTATCGATATCCTAAATTCCGGGCATGGCTTTTGAGTCCAGCCGCACAGAACTCGTGTTTTTGGGTGACGTTAACACGTCGAAAATCAAACCTTACATCCCTGTCCCTTGAAGGCCGCACTGTGTGGGGAAGCTGCAGAAATCCCGCTGCGCCGTGTGCATGCACCACCCTTCCAAGACTCGAGCTCAGTGGAGCTAGGGACCTTAGATTCGATGTCAAGCACCTGGCAAGAAGGGCCGGACGTCGCCGGTATAATACGTACGAGAAACCTTCACAGCGCCCATTCGCCAACATGCAACAGAATTGCTGTCCACAAAAATGTGCAGAATGTAACCTCGATCAAGTCGAGTATACGGGCGGTAAATCAGAAGGCAAAAAAAAAATAAAAATTGGCTTTGCTGGGGTTTGCAGTAAGAGTCCTTGGCCAGCATGACCGCAGCCTTTTTTTTGCCTTTCTACCCCGCAAAGCAGATCACTTTTTCCCAGCAACATGAATGATATGCAGACCGAGTATGGCTTAGGAGATCGAGAATTATAAATCTTTGCTTGGTTGGCTTGTCAATCAGCTGCCAGACCCACTCGGGAACGTTAAACGGAACATGCGGAAGCATCGTCCATCCACGAAGAATAGTCAGAGTCCTTCGAAATATCTAAGCCTACACAGATCTAACGAAGATCTGTGGAGACAATGCAATTGTACGATGATGGCGATGATGATAATACGAAATCGGTAGATAATAAACCTTCCTTTCAGAGTAAACCGATGGTTACCTCGGTTCAGTGTTGTAGGAGTGAAGCATCGAGGATTGTGCAGAGTGTAGCATAATTGATACACGCATGCACGGCATATACTATACTTCGCCGAATCTATGACTTAACACTAGCTCCGTGGCCCCTGCTCGTTGGCGGGACTCGAAATCGAGATTAATCATTTGAAGACTCTGGAAATCCTTGGCAGTTTAGGCCTTAGGCGTCGGCGCAGATATAGTGCGACTTCCACCATGGTCCCATCCAATGCAGCGCGTATCGATATATCGGTAGCTATTGAGAGTAAAACCTACTTGCAATTTCATTAACAGGGTCCATATGGAGATGTACATGTTGTAAACCAAATGCGACCAACTAAGCCCTTGAAAATCTAAGCAGGTATCGATTTCAAGCTAATTTGTAGTAGGCCTGTAGGGCTTCACTCTAGTTTCGAGCTTACAGCTGATAACAGGCTTTATAGCGAAAGACTTGCATGCATTTGTCAATGCAATGTCACATCTGCACAGCTACATATTCGGTATATTAAGCAAAGCCTTATGGCCGCTTTGAGGGCTAGCTGTCGACCAGCAGGTCTCTAGTCCTCCGCAAATCCGCATCGGTCTCTAGCTAACGCTAGCAAAAATAGCACCGGCAATGAGGTAAAGCAAAACCGGCCGAGGGATGCCGATTGCAATTCGTACATTTGAAGCCGAATCGACCATTGAAGAGAATTCGAGATGTCCCAGTAACTAAAATCGAAGCTATATACTACTGGATCGGTAAAAGTCAAGCTGTTTCTCGGCTGCTGAATCAAAACAGAACACCGCTCCCATTACAATTGTTTCACCACTGCTCATGGTCATGCTTAGCATCGAATCATGTCCCTGTCTATAGGTCACTTGTACTACTCCCTTCCCTCAAATTCCAACAACGACAACAACAGGGTATCGACTTTTCTCCTTACAATGAACGACACTGGAATTAACCTACCAAGTTCACACCGGTACAAACGCCTGAATGAACATAGGTGTTAAATACATAGACCTATTATTCAAGATCGATACCAAAGCTAGCGGCACGATATGGGACCGCCCGGCCCAAAGGTCGTTCAGGGTTTATTACGAATAACTGGCTTCATTTCCACCGCGACGCAACTCAGGTAAAAGCTGGTTGCAAAAAGAGCTGTCGATACAGATCGCTGTTTACAGTAAATCATTCTAATGTTTTTGTTTAATCCTAAAGGAATGCTATCATATATCTGAAAGGAGGGATAAATTTTCCGCTAGAGGATGTCTGCCCTCAAATATGCATCGCAGTTTCAAATCCTCTTCACTAACTAAAATTCGTAAATAGGACTAAGAACCTCTTTGTCTATATTTCTGGACGAGCTTGAGGAGAAATCCGCAAAACTCGCAAGAAAGCTACGGTTGTGGGATCGAATACACCGATACAGCTCCATCGATTTCTCCGGAAACTCTTCCATGGGTGGCGCCATGGCACGGAGAAGCAACGAATCAAAAGAGCGGCGCCCATCACTACAGCTAGCTAGATTAGTGCAATGCATACACTAGGACGGTTCTCAAATCCTATTTTTACCTTTATTGAGCGCCAACAATGGGCACCACCCCAAAAATTTACCACGGTATTCAGAGCAGGAGGTGGAAGTGGTGGAGGGAACCGGGAGTATGAGTTCGTTCACACTACAATTTTCAAGAACCCGAGTTTCCATACAGGCGGAAATATTTATTGCGACAGACAAGGCGGAAATAGCCCTCTAACCCTGGTAAGGCCGATATATGGAGTACCGGTCTAAAACCAAGTCTAGGGTCACAAATACCCTGGCGAAAGGTATGCCAGCACCTACTAAGGACTTGTTGCACCCTACATTGTTCTTTTCGTTATTCTTGTCAATATGATCCTTATTATTCTACCCATCTCTTTTTTATCTTAATAGAACGGAGGGGTATGTATCCTTACTTTCAGTTGTTCCATGGATTCTTAGAAGCGGCTAGCTAGCCTCGCAGGCCGACCTAAGCAGTCATAGTTGGGTAGGTTGATATCAATTAATTGCACGGGTTTACGTAAATAAATTACTAGGGCACGAACCAGCAGAAGTTTACCTAATAGTATACCATTGTCTATTCGTATTGAGGTTTTCTATATACTCTATCCACATGCGTATGTATCTCTAGACCCTCCAGCATCGGGACGCATGGGCTAACCGATCTACCCTCGTAGAGACCGATATATTCTACGGTATTAACACTATCTTCCAGCATAAACCAGAATCCCAACTCGAGGGTCTTATTTTACGAGCTTCGGTATCACAGGAACGTTAACTACCCATTTAAAGCTACCGACATATCACACCTCAATTGACTAAATTAATCCCAAACACCAACCTAAAATCAACAGTCTCGTACACTGTACACACCCCTGTCATATCGCGGCTGATCGACTGAAAGAAAGCTCAAACACCAATATGGCGGTTAAAAACTCCCACGGATGTCCCCTTCCCAACCCTTTAAATACTTGGTCCCACCAGACACCAGACTTCCCCCTGTCCTTGTAACCATTAAACGTTCCCCCGACGTCAGACGACCGGGTTCTGGAATCAACTTTTTCTACTAGGGACTTTCTTTCGAACGTTGTACGTACGCGATATCAGACTTGAACACCTATATCCCAATAAATCCCAGCTGTACAACAGAACAAGAACACCAGGTACTGTTCCTTATCGCACGACGTTTTTGCCACGCTTGATCATAGACCGTGTACTAGCACGCTATAAAAAGCGTTTCCCGGTTTCCACCTCCTCGCACGACATATACGAAATGATGCCGGGGATTGGAATCCCCATCCAATCCCAAGGCGTAATTTCGGACCAGGTGATCACCCGTCGTAGAAGCCAAGGAGCTCACGTCTGTCAATACCATAGATGTCACGAAGTCCCATGAAACAGCATTTTAGAAACACGCGTACGACGTGGTTTGTGCTTCCTCACCGGCCGAGGGTATTACTCGCATTTTTAATTACTTACTTGCTGCCTTACCATCCTGTGACGCCGTGTGAGACTGCGACACTCTCATTCGGCGTTCACAACGTGCGATATCAGTCCAAGTTCGCAGGGATTAACTGGTGGAGGAGATAGAACCCCGGCTTAAACATCAACATTGAGCGCGAGGTATCCAACAGAATCGATCAAGATAGCTTCCTAGATAGTTACCTCGGTACATTATCGATCCACACCGTCGCAATTCAAATCCCTGACAGGAGCTCCCCAAGCTCCGAAGCTACTCAATAGCAGCAGCATCAAGAGCAAGGGCATAACATTCAACCTTAGCTTCGGATAGAACTAAAGAGTTGCTATGGCACGTACGGGGTTTTTCTTTTCATGCTTTCTCCGTCCATACATACCTTCCGATTTATAATCTCATCGGCTTCAAGTTTTCTCTCGTTTTTCGACCCAAAAAGTAACCATCCCCTCGATTAGGCAGCTGCGAGCAAATTTTGGGACGGTATATTCATGCTGTTTCCCTCTTCTCCTTCTCAAAATCCAACATTTTTACCTCAAAGCTCCAGCTAAGCTAGCTTAACACCTCACGTCCATTCGCAAAGCGGCGGCGGCGGTAGAGCAAATTAACAGCTCACCAACCTCATTGCAGAGGGGGGGAGGGAGAGATTGCGTACGTACTCCTTACCTACTACGTATCAACAGTTTTCGTTACCAACCATTCACCGCGCCGTCCACCGCCACCAACAATCACGCACGATACAACTCCAACATCCCCATCTGTCAGAACTAGAAGGACCCGGTCCGCTGACGTGCAGTGCCATAGCAACAAAAGTTAGCAAGAAAGCTAGACATGTTGGATTTCAAAAGCTAACATTTAATATCTTGTTACCGGAACGTTTTAAACATCTGGATATTCGAGATTCCACGTAGTCAATTACTCTCACATTGTGTGTCGCAGAAAGGTATATAACACCCCCCCGCCACGGCACAAACCCCCCACCCCCTGCAGGGACAAATCTCCAACGTTAACTCGCAAATGAACAACATGTTGATTTTTATCAAATTACCTATCATCTACGGCGCATGCGAGACATCCAACAAAAATAATCGGTTCTGTCAAATTGAACAAGCGATTGCGCAAGTAATTAACACGCCATAGTACTATAGTATTGTAACAAAGTTTTTTTGACCAAGAAGAAATGTACGTCGATGTCATCATATACAAGCAGAAGTGAACAAGACGCATCAGGAAAAGGTCGAGACTAGGTATAGGCACAGTGAAGTGAAAATCAAAAAGACAGAGAGAGAGAAAGAAAGGTGTAAAATGAAGCAGACTAGAGTACCCCAAAAGATCTGAAAAATAATATCCACAAAACTCCCAAGCATTAATGAAAGAAAAGGTGTTCCCGTGATATCCATACATCGAAGAATAAGTATGAAAGAAAAAAATAGTAAATAGAGATAGACAGATGAGATCATTACTTCATTACAATATCCTCCGCAAATACCCCTTCTATTAGTTCAAAACCCCCTTGCATAATATATGTCCGTGACTCCGTGTGACACCCACCCTCTGCTCAACCCCTTATCCCAAAACTCATAGCTCACAGCTACTCCTGGGGCTAATCATCACCACCATTGGAGAACAATACTTCCTGATCTGAACTTGAATGGCTAGGCCTTCTTCTAAGACTAGATCATCCAAATCGTCTCCGTGCTCGAAACTGTAGTCTGACTCGTCGTCCGATGTCAAATCTGCAATGCTTGCCACGCAATCTTCGTAATCGTTTGTCATCTCGACGCTTAGGAGATCGTTACTCTTTCCGATGGGGGCAGACATTGTTTTCCTTGGGAATGTAAACTCCTGAGGAATGCCTCGTAGAGTTCCCTCCTTATCAAGGGACCCTGTGCCGCTGAACTCGAATTGGAAATCTGAGAATTCGGTTTGGTAAGTGCTGGTGCTCATGACAGAGTATTCTGATGATGCAGAGGTGTTTCTCGAGTGTCCGATAGGTGCGCCGGTCTTCTTATTTCGCTTGAGTTCGCATCTTTGAGAATCCATTGGTAGTTCAGGGCTAGGGTATGCGGATGATGATTGAGACTGCGCATTGAAACTCATGGGTTTACTGCCACTGATCATTTCGAAGAGGGTGTACATCTCGTCGTCTTGACCGTCGTCCATGATGTATAGGTTCTGATGGGCAGGAGTGTAATCCTTGCTAGATATCCTAGGTGGTTTATCAAAGACGTAGTTTGGTGAAGGTGCAGGAGAACCATTGGGACTGGCTCTAGATGATCCACCAGAATGGGATGGAGGACGCTTCTGGAGCCTACGAGTGGTGGTGGAAGATCTTCGCCTAGGAGATGCTGGAACAGTTTCGTGATGTGCTAAATGGGCACTGAGATGAGGATGGTGGATAACCGTCTCCTTGGCGGAATGCGGCGGAAGCGGGGTTACAGTGACCTCGCGAGGTACAACCATGATGTCCTTGAGCGAAGACACAGAGTCTGCTTTAGCGTGTCCACGGAAGAATGTACGTTTCTTCTTAACGATTGGAGTATCCGTAGTCGGGGTCTCAGGGAAGTCGGATAGATGAGAAGACTGAAAAGAAGCCGACTTGGGAAGTTGGGGCTTGGTAGCATGGAAGAGCGACATGGTGGGAGGAATATATAGGATAAGGTCGGTACTATTATAGGACCTGACGGGGTGGAATGGAATGGAGTGGGCGAACGGATTATTCGCCGTCGGTCAGTCTGAGGAGGCGAAGCTGCGACTGTTGGCTAACCGCGAGAAATGTGTTGCGTTGTTGTGTGTGTGTTATCGAACACACAGCAGGCACAGACACAGGGTAACAGGATCGATACCTTGATCAAAGCCCTGCGCAAGTCTCTGCTATGCCGTGCTTTGCTGTGCTAAACAAACGTCGCTGTGTAAGAGCGAGGCTGTTAGTTAGTTACTATCTCGTAAAGGTCCGTCAAGGATAAGAAAAGGAATGAACAAAGCGGCTATGGAGGGAGATGAGCCGTAGTTAAGTTATGCGAAGCTGCTCAGAGGCAACGACACGGAACCCGAAAGCAAGGGAACCAAAAGCCAGGGCAGCAAGACAGGACTTAAGAACGTTAACGTTCGAACGGGAAGATGGATTGATGGAACATCGGTATCTGAGACGGGGCAAAGCTCGAGCTCTCATTCGACAAGAGCCTTCTGGACACACCTACCTCACAAGAGAAAAATGCACTGGCGATGATTCGACCAAGGAAACGAAACGAAACGCTCGGAATGGGGTCGCTTCGTTTCAGCACGCCGGGTCTTTTTTTTGGAGGTGGAGGAAGATATAATTATAATGGCCAGCGCCTTTTCTTTCTCTTGCTTTTGAGGTTGCAGCTGAGCAAGAAAAAGAAGTAGCGTGATAAAGGGCTGTCGGTTCGATTCGTCTGCAGACGCAGAATGCACAAGGTGGCTGGGGTCGCGGTCTAATTGAAACACCTTTTTTTGACTTGACTCTTTTTTCTGTCTCTTGACGACTGTGAAAAGCACAATCCCCTGTCCAGGATGGAGAGAAAAATAGCGGTACCTCTTGACAGAAGGGAGGGCGACGGCCTGGACTAAATGTCAAGTCAATGTTTGGTGCTCTTCGAGGTATTGGGCGATTAGTATCGTTATATAGAATGTAGCTAGCAGATGCGAAAAAGAAAGAGCAGACCACGATGCTGTCTGAGAACGACGCCTGCTACTGGCAGACGGCTCGAGGGAACTTGGGTGTGCTCCGCATATAAACGACGAAATAGGGACGGACTAGACTCCTTTCAAGACAGACGATGGATCGAGGTAAGGGCCAGAAATTAGATAGATCAGAGAACCATAGTGTTTCCCTGGGTCAGAGACGAAGCCGAATGGAGCCACTTTTGGAGATTTAAAGGGATTCGACAAGTATGACTGCCTGCATATGCATTTTGTAGGCGAGTCTGGTTCTGGTATTTCATGCGAGCCACTATGATAGCATTCGAATTCGGCACTCCACCGCACCAGAGCAGCTAGGCGTTCTTCGGCCTGCCTCATTTTCATTTCCCTGAGCGGATGCCATCTCTCCCATTCGCCTAGTTTAATCTATGATATCAGTCCGAATCGCATATCAATGCGAGAGCAGGTTTTTCTCCGAGCACAAGTCGAGATATGCCATCATGTTTGCTACGTTTGGGGATGACTGGATATGGACCAGGTCTCAATGCTGTCGGATCCGACCTTGAGCACGCACGGTTAACAGGGTCTCTTCCCTGCCCAAAAATAGAGATGGCCAACCAGAGCGACTCGGGAACAGAGAGAATGGAACGGTGCTGGGAAAACTTTTGCAAGGTTGTGGGGCCTGGATCAGCAAGCCCCTCCAGAGAACGCGGGACAAATGGGCATTAGCACGAAAGCGATACCCAATTGAGGATGAAACCATCGACACCACAGCTTCAGGCGTCATCGAGTCAGGGAAAGCTGCACTTTAAACAATCATTCTATATCCCGTATATATCTTCAAAATTCTGAGGACGTGTGGTTTTGGATTTGTGCGACCCTGATCGCTCTGACCACATGGGTTTTGCATCGTAGATAGGGCAAAGAAACTTTTTCTTTTGCACACCTGGCAAGCTCTAAGACTTCGTGATGGGGGAAATATTTGGCGCGAGAAACCGGCGCTCAGCCAGAGTCAAGAAAAACATATATTTCTTCTTCTTTGGCGAAATTTTTTCCATTGTGGAGACATCGTTCTTCTTGGCTCGCCGGTACCGCGGAGTTACCTATCTCTTAGCATGTAACGGTAGTGTGAAGATCATATTCCTTCCGTCAATAATGGATGCGCATGTGAGATAAGACCGATGTACTGTATGTGTACCTGGAGCGTGGAATAGCATGGATATTATTATATATATTCACCTGGTGCCTGGATACCCGGAAAACTTGGAATTTTGTTAGAAAAGATAGATACCCCAGCATTTAAGTACCTTAAACATCAAAGACAAAAATGTTGGCGAACAGGAAAACGAAAAGAAACGGCAGGACATGGTTTTCGAAAACGGCGATAGATTGATAAGTGGATACCTAAATGCCCGAAATTCCGGCCACAATGCAGGTCCTCATTTGAAGATGCAGCCGCAGAGCGGTATAAGGAACGCCGCTATCGAATGTTATCGCTGCTGCATTGCAACATTATTAGCCCCAGGAGGCCTGCCGCGGGAAGGCACGGTCTTCGTTCGCATCTGCTCATCAAACAATATATGCAATTGTAATGGGGGGTGCCATGGTGGGGTACATAGAATCGAATCGCACCGAGCCGAATTCCAGATTAATATCCAGGTTGTACAATTGTTGAATTCGTATGATCATGCTCTATCGATCGAGTGTGCCGTGCATGGCGTTTCATGAAAGGATGGATATATCATCGGATAGATTAATCTTGAAGTGTCGATTGTTCACTTGCATGCGTTTGGCGTAAATATAATCGCGAATCCGATCGATGGAAAGACAATGGATAAGTGATCAAGATGCCCCTGCATGGGGACGGTATTGCCCCTTACAGGGACGCACATACAGACAGTACTTACATACATATCGGGCTTCTCGTATTTCTCGCGTTCATGTCGACGACCGGGACAGTTGTTCGCTAGTACGAGTAGCTGACATAATGTTAACATTGCACAGCCCCCATGGGCCCCAACATAGTCTACAGCTGAGGGTAATCAACCGACAGATTCCGTCGACCTGCTGACACCGATCGACTTCTCCAGACTAGATTGATATGTGCATGTAGACGTCAGAAAATAGCAGAGACATCGGCCTGAAAGCTTGTCACAATCCGGATCCCGGACAGACCGATTATATAAGGCACTTAAGCTTCAGCACATCCCGCCACGAGACAGGTCACGTGGGTGTCATCAACACGCAGCAATTTTGCGGCGCAGTTCAGCCAAGGCGTTGTTTTGGGTGTGTTGTGTTGTGCGGAAGAGAGTTACTCCGCGGGTTCGGCGGCCGGGACTCCTGGTGGGCAGGGCGATATTAGCAAGCGGTGTTCCCCCTCATAGTTACTGAGAACCGTCCTCGACTTCCCTCCGGATCCTCTGCCACAGTCGCTGACGTACTTTTAATCAAACCCTCGAGACTATCTCCTTAGATAGGTAGTATAAAGCCCTTTTTGTATCCTCTCTTCTCCTCCATCCATCCATCCTTCATCTCCAAACTCCAACATCAACTTCGGCTTCAACTTCAACATCAACTTCAACGTCAAACACCCGCCACTTGGATCCTCCCTTCTCTCAACAGAAGCGAGAGCCACGGCAGAGCCACAGGGTCCAAGACAGCCACTCGGATTTTACCCTGATTCAGCCTAGTCTCCACCTCCCTTGCCTTCCCGGGTCGTTGGGTTGGACTGGATTGGACTGGATTTGATCGATTCTTCTTCCTTCCCAGTTCGATCACGCAAACATCGGTTGCGCTCTGTTGTTGATACATTTACTCCGAGCTTGTTTTTACCCCCTGGATTCCCCTCTGCTTTTATGCTCCCACGCGACACTTCAAAGTCGCCAACTTAATCCCTTCAATCCGCCAGAATCCGACCTCTTTGGGATCCGGTGATATCTTCGTCCAATTTTTTTTTTACTTCCCAATCCAGCTCCATGACAAAACAGGACGACCACAAAGACGACGGTTCGGAATCTGGTGGTGACCAACAAGGGGTAAGTTGAAACCTAAACATACATACATAACACCCACTCTCTCTCTCTCTCTGGATACCGGACAGCACTTCAAGCTTTCTCTTAAAAGAGATATATGCATCCAATCTATACATTTCCATTGATATAGCCCGTTCAAATCCGTCAATTCCAGCCGTATCGTACTTCTAGCTGCATACGTGCCTAGATTAGACTTCATAGTACTAACTGCAAGCAGCCCGTCACCGCTAGAAATCCTGCCTGTGATCTGTGCCGTGAGAAAAAGGTAATATACAACTTCCCCCTACGCCATTGCCGTTCCGTATTCTATATACGGTTACAGCCTTGAGAAAGAAAGAAAATGAATAACCGAGATCTCTTCGATATAGGTACGGTGCGGTCGCGAGAAACCAATATGTCGCAATTGCAAAACTTGGAAAGCAGCCTGCACCTATTCCGAACGTCAGAAGCGGGAGAATGAGTCCACTCGCATGTATGTTGCATGACATCCTGTCTCAACGCCGTGATAGACAAAAATCGGATCTAACAAGCGGCATAGTGCCCACCGTTTCGAGGAGGTCCATGAGCGCCTGGGCCGATTAGAAGACACCATGCACAGGATCGCTGTTGCCCTTGAGCTATCGAACATGACCGCCAACCACAATCAACAGCAGCAGTCTCAAGCACAGGTTCTTCCTGCACAGCAATCGTCGCCGTTCGCAAGCCAGATGATGCATAGCCCAATGGCAACAATGCACCCAACCCCGCCCGGCTTCCCCTCGCTGTTATCTCCGTCACCGTCTCGAGAAAGTGGTGGGGCCACCACACCAAGTCGGATGCCGCCATCGTTTCTAAATACAGCTGGACCGACGACATCGGCTACAACCCCTAGGCACCAACCAGGTCAGGCAGGATCGCCAACTGGATCTGCCCCACCTAGAACCTTAGTCAAAGATCCAAAGGGGAACGTCCACTACCTTGGCGCATCGTCTATTCTATCTATATCTTCAGAAGCCGAAAGCTTAGCGGAGGCACGGCTTAGCGCAGCAGCAGCGGCACAAGCTGGACCAGGTAGTATCCAGTCTAGCACGGCAGCTGGCGTTGTCGAAGCTATGAGTGCATTACGGACGTTGAAGGGCCTTGACAGCAATATCGCAAATCTGCTTCCATACGACGGATACATGGAGCTCAAGATGGGTGGCAGAGATTACATTGCTCCTAGCCGTGATGAAGCTATCCGTCTCATCGATAACTTCTTCACTAAAATCAACAAATTCTTCCCGCTGTTCAGATATGACAGCTTTATGAAGAATGTGAACAAGATGTACGAGAAGCCATCGGCGATGAGTGATAGAGGGTGGCTAGTTTGTTTCAACAACGTGCTACTCTTTAGTCTTTATGGCATGGGCACCAACAAGAAGGAAGATATTCAGATTGCTCTTGTCGAAAAGTACTTTTTCAACAGTTGGGCCGCCTTTGACGATGTTAGCATTCTGCTGACTCCAAATCTGATCAATGTCCAAGCTCTATTGACCCTCGCCATCGTTGCCCAAGAAATCTCTAAGCCCGGCTTGTGCTGGATGTTGCTGTCCCAAGCCTGTCGATTGGCTCAGGCAATCGGCTTGCATAGACAATCCCACCCAGCTCAGAATTTCTCGGAGGAAGAGGCGGTTGAGCGACAACTCGTTTTCTGGACTCTCTACGTTATGGACAAGGCGCTGTCCCTCACTTTTGGGAGAAGTACCTGTCTCCCAGACTTCGATGTTGACGTTGACCTCCCGGACAATGTTACTGGCAATGTCCTTCTCACGCAGCATTTCTCTGGGTGGGTCTGGCTAGCAAAGATCCAAAGTCAGATTTACATGCGGTTGTACTCTGCATCGGCCTGCAGAGCTAGTGACGAGGATCGCCAACATGCTGCGAAAGAACTCGAACTTGAACTCCGAAATTGGTGGGCCCAAAATGGAGCTGGGCTTCAACTGATTCCCTCCATTGGACTGTTCGAGAAACAGTATCTCGAGCTCGAGATCAAGTTCTCCTTCCATAACAGTATGATCATGATCCACCGAGTCAACAAGGGTGGCGGCGAGTTGAGCGAGGCCATTTGCTTGGACTCCGCAAGAACCAGTGTGCAATTAATCAAGCAGACCCTCGAAGTCAACAATGACGCCGCCGATGGTAGCGTTCTTCTTTGGTAGGCATACCTCCCATTTTTCGATTAACTTCCGTCCCTACTAACCATTTATGAATAGGCTTTTCCAATACTTTCCTTTCACTCCATTCTTCGTCCTCTTCTCCAACGTCGTCCGCAATCCTGAAGAAAAATCCTCCCGCGATGACTTTGTTCTCATGCAACATGTCGTCTCCTACCTCGACCGTATGAAAGCCGCCAACGAGTCTGCCTCCAAGCTCCTACGGATCGCCGAAACTTTCACTCAGATCGCTGCCGTTCTCCTTCGCAAATTCGAGAAGCCCTCGCACTCAGAGTCTCGCAAGAGAAAGCACTCCGCTATTACCAGTGACTCCAGATCCGAAGATGGGAAGCGGCCAAACCCCAACTCCGGCTCCCGTCCGGGCAGCGTAAGCAGCATCGACACACCCGCCGGTGGCATCTACACAAACTCTGTCTCCCGGACCGATTCCGAACTTCCAACATTATTCCCACATGCCTTCAACTTCCTTCGCTGGCCAAACATCGGAGGCGCCCAGTCTGCGCCGCCAGCTCGCCCAGGCTCTTCCCACGACAACGGCAAGTCCTCGGGGTCTTCCTCTGCGTCTCTAGGATCTGCCTCCGCCGATCCATCAGCTCCATCGATACCATTTGATAGTGGTATGGCTGCGATGTTTGATGGTGCTACTGCTGGATTCGACTTTGACCTCGAGGCACTCATGGCCGAGCCTGTTGATTTCCAGAGCCAGATGCAACAGGCGCATCGACAAGGGCCACTGGATTTCGACTGGTTCCAATGGGACCAGTACACCCAGGGCCTAACTGATAGCCCTGGTGTCAGCTTCGCAACGTTGACGGGGATGAAATAATGGAAATGTGACAGATGATCACAAGACAATATTTAGTTAAAATGGTTGTATAAGAGGTGGATATCTATTAGGGCCGGCGGCATCATACTCACTACATTAGGGCGGCGTTTTTCGTAAGTATTACATGGTAAAAATAACGTCTCTGGGTTTCTTCATTTCAGGACGCTTCGAAAAAAAAAAAAAAGAAAAAGAAAAGAAAAGAAAACGAAGGAAAGTCTTAACATCATATCCTTTATAATAACTCTTCAAACGGCGTTGAAAGGCTGTCCTTTTTGCTGAAATTGGCGTTTACAAATCTGCTTTCCCCCCCTTTTTTTTTTATTTACCCTCCCACGACCACACTACTCTCTCGATGGTCGAGTTCCCATTACCCACTGTTTCATACAATGGGGAATGGAACTATTTGGGGAGATATCAGGTATATAGACATTTGTCCTTTCTTGTTTCAAGCAAAGCTACTACTTTTTAACCTTTTCATGTGAATAGATTAGCGGTGAGGTTTTAGACCTTATACGACCCTCCCGCATATAATAATACCACCACCCATCAAGGAAATAACATAATGAATAATCAGAATTCGCACCCATCTATTATTGTACATAAGTTCCAAAAAAAGTTTCCTGAATATATATAAACCAAAAATGATACCGCACCTTGGCGCACCTCTATAAGTAGTTCCCAAGAATAAACGTAAGTGCAAACGAGAGTAATTCCATACAAGATCCCAAGCATCCCAAGCATCCCAAGCATCCCAATAAACTCCAGAATCCAAAGTCACACCTCGAAATTAAACGCCATCAGAAACTCCCAACCTGGTAACAAAAACAACAACAACCCCAATAGCCAAGGAAATAGAACATACAGGCACCACGATCTTAAGTCTCCTCAACCTCGCCGCCCTCTGCCGTTGACTATCTATAACAGCGGTATCAAGATCCTTCAACCACTGCGTAACCTGCTCAGTGTGATCATGGAACTGTTGAAGTAAAGGCGCAAGCGTATCCAACGCCCCCATCCCGGTCGCACTCCCAGCCGTAGTAGTAGTAGTAGTAGTAGTAGATGGTGCATTATCAAATGCTAACAAAGAGTTACTTAAAGTTTTAGATAACGTGGAGATAACACTTGTCTCCGAGGAAATTGATTCTCTGATCCTTTCGGTGTCGTCTTTGAAGAGGTTTATTGTGAACTGGGAGGTTTGTTGTTTTGTTTGTTGGGGGATGGCGGTGAGGGTTGAAGTTAAGTGGTGGAGGATGGCTTTGATGAGATTGTGGGTTAGAGGGATTGGGGTTGGTGATGGGGCGGTGGACATTAGATGTTCTATGAAGGAGCTGCGGAGAGACTTTGTGGATGGGTAGTTGGATTCGTTTCCGTGGTTCACCATGACGAGGACTAGCATATCGAAAATTAGCTATATGCAATCAATTGTGTGCTTACATTTGCACGAGATGTCAGTATCTTACCTGTGGCTGGTTCTTCACCAACGGTATTATAATCCAGATGTATGGAACATCCTTCGCAGGCGTCCTGCCTACTTGTGGGGAGATCCTCCCCGCCCTCCTTCATCATATCCAATGACTCCGATGAAGAGTATCTTCTGAGCAATGGGATGTTCAAAAAAGATACTTTAGACCCACTCTCCGAGCCATATCTTACAAGCTGGCCACCAGAGCTAGCACTTGAACCCTCTGCACTGGCAGCTCCCAATTGCAAATGCGCATCCCAGAACTGGGGTTCGATCCCCAATTTTGCGCCAAAGACACCCATGATATCCGGTGTAATCCTGTCTAGCAGGAAAACTCTTGAATATACGGATAGAGGATCACGGGACACCGAGCCCTCTCTTTCTTCTTCCTCCTCCTGCTCGCAAAAGTAGTCGACGAGCATATCAACATCATCGATGCCGATAAGATGCCGGGTACCATCCCGACAAACTTCAATGATAGTTACAGCCGGGTCATCTGTATAAGGTTCCAGTTCCTGCACGCTCCCCGCCAAACTTTCTTCATTGACTTTGAAGAACGCGGCGAGGGCGTTTAACTGGCTCTCATAAGCTTGTGAAAGCGACTCGATATACTGGAGATAATTCGACGCCTTATGACGTAGATCTGCAGCTCTGTCGGCTTCCTCTACATCCCTTCCTACTTCGGAAGTAGGAAATGGAGCAGAATCAGATCTAGACCCGTGTGGACGGTCCTGAAACCTCAAGCTGGGTGAACAGGGATCGATAGACGTAATTGATAGAACTGGGGAGCCGATGCTCCAGTCGCCTGCAACCGAGACGGATGAGAGTGAAGACGCACAACTGTGTGAATCCGCGGTACGATGCACGTTGCCGCTTGCAGGTTGATGGTAAGGTGAAGACATTGTTGTAATTTGTCTCTTTTTCTTTGATACACGAATCCGGTCGAGTATCACAGGGGGGGAACAAGAGTAAAAGTAGAAGAGCTCCGACGGACGTATTTAATGCAGAAGCATCTATTGGAGCTTAAAGACTCTATAATTGATATTTCAGGAGAAGTGCGTAAAGAAACTATGCCTGCTTGCTGAGGAATGATGCCTTTTGATTCCCCTCGTGACCAACATGTGACCTGCAAGATGATATTTATACCTGGTGCCACTGCATAAAGCTCACGATGAGGATTTCACAGTTAGACCTGACTGTCCAATGGGATTGATTCTGCTTGCTCGTTTGAGAGGAATTGATTGCCTTTGGACCTATCGCGTCAAATCTTCAAGATGTCAGGTTTAGAATGCAGGCACCCGCAGGTGCATTGCATACCCGGCGCCAGGTGAAGCGAGAAACATCGAGGGTTCGAAACTCTCATCATGTTGAATAATTTTTCCTTCACCTTTTATTTTTTATTTTTATTTTTTTATATTCATAGGTGTGTGCCTCTCCGGCGGCTCTGAAAGTTCTGGGGTAAACGCCTTTTAAAAAGAGCTTTTTTGGGGGTGTCGCGTGTCCGGTCCAATGAGGTTATCGGATGGTTGGAGGATGACAGGTGGGATGGTGAGCTTTGGAGGTTTGATGGGTCAGCCCTACCACACCCTCTTTTCGCAGAGATGTGTCGCCAAATTTAGATGAGATAGGCTTGGCGACTGGGAAGGCGCTTGCTTGCTATTGCAAACGACCGTTCGGTTTTGACGATATTGCGATCATCTCAGGAAATTAATTCAATTCAGCAAGTAGACAGCTCGGGGTGCTCTGAAAAGGTGCCTATTCCAGTAGCTTCTAATCTCGGAAAGTGCTTTGTTGGGAGCTTCGATATGATATATCGTTTCACGTGCTTGGTCAAGGGGACGCTTGAACATGCAGCCGCGCAGCAAAGTCCATCCCAGTCGCGCACATGTCATGTCGTCGGTGGGAGTTACTTCACCTACCAATTTAACATGTAGTCCATCTTCCATCTGAAAGATTCTTCCCTGAGACATCGTTGCAGCTGAAAATAACAAGGGCCTGCGAGAGGTCGGGCAGTATTCCCGACTATTCCTAATATTGCCCAGTCCGTCCCTCATTTCAGAGGTATCTCGTATTACAGCTCGGTACTGAAGGATACCCCAAGAGGTCAAGAAGCAAGACACACAGTCTGTGCTGCGACCTATTAGCCTATTTTACCTAATTACGCGTAGCTGACAGCTACGGGCCGAAAAGCTACGAAGTTTTTTTTTTCCCTTTCTCAATCAACTTGCATCTCCCGAGACTTCGAAAGAAAGTCTTGGGCTATTATTTGCCATTATTAAGTTTTGATGATCCAGATTTCCATTTTTCCCGTAAAGAACCCTACTACTATACAGAAATTTTTTGTACTTTTGTTTTTTCGGTGTTCTCGACCCCGTAAAATGTGGGTAATAAAACAGGTTTCGGACTTTTGAGTTTTTTGAGCTGCGGCATGCAGGGCAAGAGAAAGCGAGTAGAAAGGACGTTGAAGCAGGAAAACAAGTTAATGAACAGAAAACCCCTTGTCAGCTTTTTTTCAAACCCATGATGGGAGCAATACGATAGAAGGAAGGATATGTGCAACTGGAATGGAATGCATGTACGATCGAAGTTAACAAAGGATATCAGGATTTGAGAGAAACAAGAAATGCCATTTTTTTTGGGAACCGTCAAGCGCCTAACACCATGAGAGAAAACAAGAAGGTTATGCTAGTTTTCCTGCTATCGTCGCAGTCTAATGCTAAGACAAAAAGCGGAGCGGAATTAATAATGCATAGTAGTAAGTTAACGGCCAGCCTTAAAACGCCAGTTTCCAGAGAAAAGCGAAGACACCGTAACACGAAAGTAAGTGTAGAAAGAATCAAAAAGGCATAGGCTCAACGCCGGACTTTTAGTTTTCCAGAAAAGGAACGAGAAAATAAATCGAGTAAAAAAAAACGAGAAGCGAGGTGTGAATGAGGGGATGCAGAAGCTGAAATTAGGCCTCATGTCTGAGTCTGTCGATAAGTTCCTGGTTTCGTAGCCAGTAAGGGGAGAGGACGGATGAGTGTATATCGTTGCGATCTTAGATCAGGAATCGGGGAAAGGTGAATAAGTGGAGGATGTTGGCGTCGTCGTATTAGTTAAAACAAGAAAATACTAGCAATAAGAGAGAAGGACAGTCGAACGGGGCTCCTTTGCTTCTGGTCGAGACGATGATCGGAAAGTTGAAGTTCAAAGATGCAAGAAAAAGCCCAGTCGTAACCTCATTTACTTGGGGTACTCGAAATTATATGCGAGCCAAACCCCATAGCTTACGAGGCAACCAAACCCAACGATGGCTACACTCTGCTACAATGAGCCAGGTTGAAATTTCTCGTCCAAATTGCCATTTTCGACATCGAATCCGTCGATGCGATTATACGCAAAAGGCTCTTCCTCTTTGTCTTCATCGTCATCAACACCTTCACGGCTTCCCCAAGCAGTCTATTCACACTCGTGTTAGTTATTTGCGTTCCACCCCCAAAATTGAGAATTGAACCTACCTCATTAAGAGTGAAGAGGGCGTAGTATTTGATGAAACCATGGAAGTAACCAAAGAGGATTGAGATAGGGAGATAGCGAATGTCGGCTGGATAGCGCCAAAAGTGAGGCAAGAGCTTGACAATCTTGGTGCAAAGAAGCCAAATGAGCTGTGCGGTCATACAGCGCTGTTGAAGGACCTCGTCGTGCTCGGTAGCCTTGTACAGAAGATACAAAAGGCCAAAGTCAGAGATCAATGCGGGTGGGTTAAATGTGGCCATGTGAAGGGCATAAGAGCACCATGGTTGACGGCTGTGATCAAATTCACTATGTTAGCAAATCACCTTGAAAATGGGGGGGTTACTCGAAATTGTCCTCCTACCTCCAGATCTGCTTTTCCTTGAACATGCTAGTGTAATTGCTACGCCAGTTGCTACGCGCCCATCGGAGACATTGCTTCAAGAATTTCGAGTCGTCGGAGAGAGTAGTGCGAAGTTCGCATTCATCGTGACATTGTTCATACGAATCCCAGCCATGGTTAACAATCCATCTGGTGAGGAAGTTGTCGTCATCAGTATTTAATGCGAATTGTCCACGCCACAATTCGTTAGTGAAGCCGTCCATGAATGCCTTATCCTGGAGAATCTTAGTGCGGTATGCGACCGTTCGTCCGCTGAGACATGAAACACCACCATCCATATGAGTTGTCGCCGAAAACTCGAAGTTTCTTCGCTCCAAGTAGAAAGCACCAAGGATTGTCCAGAAAGTACGGTTTTCCGAACGCTTGAGACGTTGGCTCGTTCCAACGCCACCAATCTTGGGGTTTTCGAAGGGCGCTAAGATCCATGGTAAGAAAGTATCGGGCCAAAGAACGTCATCATCGGCGAAAATGAGAATGGGCGTCTTGACTTCTGGAATTGCTTTGACCATCTGCTTGCGCTTGTTTGCCTTTCTAATGGCGAAAACACGGATGCGATCTGGGCAAATATCCGAAGCAACATCTTCAAGGCGTTGTTGCAGTTTCTTAACCGTGACAATGATGATTTCTTTGACACCGGTCTCTAGGCAGCGTCTTAGAGTCTCTTCAAATTCTGGCCCTTCGCCGCCGATAGTTGGGATGACTAGAGTTGCGTCCTTTCCCTCGTATTTTGGCTTCTCGGATGGAAGAATTGGTTTGAAGGTCCATGAGGAAATACAGTTCACGATCAAGCGAACATATCGGTATAGCCTGTATAACAACCCAACAAAATCGCCGGATATGGTTAGTCAAAATTCTCGAATGCCGTTTATCATGTTCTAGGGTTCTAATCTTTGCAATCTAAGGGCTAAAATCATATGGAATGGCATGGGAGATTGATGCCATGCCGCCAAAGGCTTATCGGGTCGGCTTTCGCCCTCCCCACTACCCTTAACCAGCTTGGAAAGCCCGACGGCTTCGGCGTGGGATCCCATAAGTCATCGAATTATGTACTCCACGGAATCCCAGCCTTCAAACCCCCGTATGCACGCATGCCAAACATTCCGTCCGAGACGAAATGCATGCGACGGTGTTGCTCAGGTTTGAGAACCTGCACTGTGGGCCGCTGGTTCGCCTGCCTGCTCAACTTGCATTTCCAGGCCTAGAAGGCAGAGGGAACCCTGAATGCTGCCGCTTTGAAATCAAATCAATGAAAAAAGAGGCCATCCATGTGCATATGCAAACTCCTTTCTCCCTTGGACGAATTTTCTTCAGCGAGACAAAAAAAAGTCCTCATGCATGTAGGTCTGCCTGGGGGAGGCGTCCCAAGCATATCGCTGTGCAAGGAAGAACCTCCGTTGATCGGGACCATCGAGTTCCAAGCTGGAAGCTCGGGTAAAAGAGACGCAAAGACGGGAATACAATGGAAATGCAGCTCCTCATTGTGTTCGCCGTGATGGGGAAGCATTGGGGGAATATTTGGGGAAGCATTTGGGGAAGGGAAAATGTGACCACAGCGATTTGACAGGGTTGAAGTTATTTGCAAGCCCTCGAGAGCGGAAAGAGTAGCAATACCCGTTGCCCGATCCAAGGAGAGTAAGCTCAGGCAGAGACATCCGGCTAGCGAGTTTGTCCTGCGCCTCCAGGTGGGAAACTCCGTGAGAACAATGACATGACAATGATTGCCAGAAAGGACCTTCCTTTCATTCAGGGGAGCGAAGAGTCCGGAGGGTCATGCGCGGGTTTCAAACGGCCGAAGCCATTACCAAAGCTTGAAGAGGAGGAACAAGGCAGCAAGCTGGTGGTTGAAAGATTTGATATCGATATTATACGGAGGACTATAAAGTGGGGAGAACATGGGTCAGGGAGTCTCGCACTTACCACAACACGACGAACAAGTAGAGGAGTGTTAGCTCCATCATTGCAAGTTTGGTTCAGACCCCTGTAGCGAGTCAACCTTTGGAGAACGGTGATTGGAGGAGAGGAGTGGCTGATTGGTTCGAGTGGAGGACCAGAGAAAAAAAGCAGGCGTTCCTCTTGTTTAACGGCAACGAGCCGCTCTGAGACAATGGATTTCGATTGCGCAACCTTAACTCTGCTGATGGAGAATCGCTCTCTTCGACTTGCCGGATGTGAAGTTGTTGAAAGGGAGAAGAATGATGCCGGGATCCCTTTTTTTTTTCTTGTCGAAATCGTTGTCGTGCGAGCTTCTTGATATCGAGGCGGAAGGCGGTCTGCCGTTGCTGGTCGGATGCCGAGTTCTGAGTGGCTAGCTCACGTTTCTGAACGTCCTGTTCCGCGACGGTGTCAGAAGACTGGTTCCCAAGGTAGAAAACGCTCGTTGCTGGCAAGCACGTCGCCTGAAAGTTTGGTGTAGATGTTGATGTTGGTGGTTTGATTTGGAAGGGAATCGTGATGTCGAGATTTGATGTGTCTTCTTGCTTTCTCTTTAGGGATCAGGAAATCAGATTGTAAGAAGATTGAGGAGAGTCGCTGGAAAGGTTTTTGTTGCTTTGCGGAGAGCTTTGCAGAAGAGTGCAATCAATGTTCCTGAGGGTGGAATATAGACAGATGCTGGGATATATTCTCAAGACTTTCTCTAGCCAAACTATCTTCTGGGTCAAACAGCTGCTATTAGCTCAACGGTGGACTGGAAAGTGTCTATGTGAATTTTCTCAGATTATCCCAGCGAGGTCTTTGGAGGAAAAATCTTATATCAAGGCTGATATCTAGATCGTGGAGGTGCGAGGTCGTTGCAATTGTCGTCGAGGCGGTTTGGGACTGTGGTGGTATATCGCAATATATAATGGGAGATATATGCTCACACCACTAAAGGACGATATTTTGAACCCGGATGAATCAGCGGAATTAAAATTGCAACGCTTGTCTAGGTTCGAATCGTTGATGTAGACCAATTAACCAGAAAATGGTTTCCAGGGGTCGTGGGCGATATGGTTTTTCAATTGTGGTGATGTCGTGACGTTGGATGTCGAGAATTGGATTCAGAGCCTCAAACAAATACACAGAATACGTGATTTAGGCACAGAAGCTCAAGAATCTTTTAAAATAGAACGTGCAGCAAAGCAGTTTTCGTAAAACAAGCTAACAATCAATGTCGTTCGTAGACAAAACCAAATGTAGTCATAACAAGGGTAGAAATAAGAATTAAGGAATTATGTCTGTGGCAAGCTCCTCGTCTAGCAAATCCCACGCTCGTCAAAGCTATATTGGCGACTTTAGCTCATTAGCGTCCAGAAGTAGCCGTCAAAACGATATAAAATAAACGATACGAAGAGGGAGAAAATAGTAATATGAAAAAATCGACCAGGCAGCAGAGTTAAAGGCAGAACGACGGGACAAAAGGTAAATTGTGGACGAGCTGAACGGACAATGGCGAGGCAGAGGGCTGATTAAGAGAGTTTCCGGTGGATGCAGAACGCGGCGGAGGCAAATTGTAATCGAATTATATTATCGAAACTTGCAAGTTTGCCAGGTCGAGGTCGGTGTCTCAAGCCCCAAGGTCCAGCTTTGCCTATGATTTCGGCTTTGAGATGAAGCTACCAATTCTAATTCTCTGGTGTTGCTCCTGCTCGGACTCTTGGATTTGCCTTTCTGTCTACTCGTCCACACAAAACTGCATATCAGAAACGAACGTCCTAACAAAAAACATAAGAAGGAGAGGAGGCTTTGGAGTAGATATAAAAAGTATATAAAAGGAACACCAAGATGGATGTTGGGGGCAGACGGGGCATAATATATATCCATGTTCCCGTCGTCCAGTCCATTTCCTTTTTATCAGAAGACGTGGAGGTCGAGGTCGGACAGTTGCGGTAAGCTTTTTGTCAGGCGGGAGGCCAGGACAATTTCAGTAGGCCAAATCCCGTCAGATTATGACCAGCGCGAATCTACTATCCGCACCCAAGCTAAATTAAATTAATTCTACAAAGGAAACAGGCAGGCAGGACCGGATACAATCCAGGTTTACAGGTAACTAGTACGTTCGAAGGACCCTACTCTAGTCTTAGTTAGAGGTCGTAAGCAATTGGTCTGAGCATCACCAATTGACCATTCTGTAACATTTTTATTTTGCGTGCATCTCAAACCTTGCTAGCCCAGCTAATTACAGCCAGCAGGCAAAGACCACTACCTGGGAGGAAGGACACCCCAGAGATCGAAAAAGAAATTCCCAAAAATAAGAAATGTGAAGGAAGAAGAAAGCAAACGGGAGAAAGGCGACAGATAGACAGACAGCCTGGGGTCGATAGCGACAGGGACTCTTCTCCCGAGCTAATGTAGTTCGTCAGTCAAATGGCATTTTAGTTTGAGGCATTTCACAAAAGAAGGGCTTCAAGAAGAAAAAGAAGAAAATACGGTATGTTCAATCGAGGGTACTATTAAGCCGAGTTGGTCTCGCGCATAAACCAGCCTACAGTCGTTTGCCTGACCTATAGTTATCGTTCCTTCAATGTATCTGTATGTAAGGTCGAAGTGGATTTCCGTTACGTGGGGAAAGCTGCACCAGATGCATATGCTTCCTTTTTTTAACCAATCTTTGGATGGTTGTAAGGAGTACTTCTTCAGCATATAATTTTTTATTTTTTTTTATTCTTTTATTCTTTTATTTTAGTATTTTGTTTTTCGCCCAACCCGCTTTCGCAACCACTTCCAGAACAATTTCATCTTCGAACGTCCCAGCCTTAGCTTTGCATTGTCGCAGCGAGATGCGTCGGTTATTATTCTGAATTCACAAGGTTGAACGCCGTGGGTCGGATGACACCACAAAACTAACTTTTTGCAGTTTTCTTGCCCATTCGAAACCTCGAAGAGCCTGCCGAACAGAGACACGTAAAACAAAGGGAACGAAATCCATGGCCAAAGCACTGGTCGAGCAGAATATTTCTCCCTCTCCTCATGGAAATACAAAAGTAATTAGCTTGACCTCATATGGTCATTGATTTGATTGAGATCAAAGTCATGGCTCAGGCTTCCGCGGATCCAGCTTCGAAAAAAAAAAAAAAAGTGTAGTTATCAGGGCCAACCAAGAACAGCACCCTAGAACTGCCGGCCCAATTGATCGAGGAATGTGAAGCAAATCGAGGGATTATTCCTTACGCTTCCATCTACGGCTATAGGATTTGAGCGTGGCGCCGTGTCGCGACTTTGGTTTAAGTCATCCCACCCAGCACGATAATCGTACACCCACACTTATGAGACTAGCTAGCCTATCAAATGGCTGTGGTTGCTTGGAGGATCATGAGAACGATGGGAATCTGGATAGCTTGGATGCAGATGACCATTGTTTCATTCTGACAATGTGGAACAAACATCCACAAACCACAAGTATTCCAGGCCTCGCGTTCTCCGGCCTCCATTTCCCTTCGCGCCGTCGCTATATTTAGTTTACCAGCGCTCGTTCATCGAGATGGAGATGAGGTTAACTATGGGATGGATGAATTGGCGAACTACAAAAATGTTAATTGAATCAAGATCAATTGGTTTGTTCGCTGTTTTACATTTTTTGTTTCTATAATTCTGGTGAAAAGGTGCGGCGCTTCGACAATGATTGTTCGATGGAACAGCTACCCCATAACATGTAACCGAGTCCGCAGCTATTATTCATCACTACTTGTTAAACTTTTATACCCATTTGAGATGATAGAAATCCGATGATAAACCTTCGCTGTGAGGATATACGTGCGCCTCAAGGTTTTGGCGGTCTCTCCGTGGCTACACGGTGACGACACCCTCCCGCTTAATTGCGTGTGATGCAGGTCATCAACTTTACTTTTCAGGGTCCAGACCTGAAGATTAACGTGATCTGGTATCCTGCAAATAATATGGGTAGCATCGGATATAGTTCGGGCAGTGCTTCTCGAGACATCATGGTCCAGATGATGACCATCCATTGACCAAGGGAAAATGGAGCGCCTTGAACTTTCGAGCACCTGATATTAAAACCCGGTCTCTTGATACCTGAATGCCAGGATATCGTTTTTGTCCTCCCACAGCCCACCGATAATTTGCCGCGCTGTGGAGCCATTTCAGCCCGTCTTGAAGTCTTTTCGATCGTGAGACCAACCTGTCAAAAAGTGAAGAAAAAAAGCAAGGTTTGGATGTGTGGTGGGGAAGAAACATGGATCTGGGGAATTTCTTGGACCGATGAGCAGCTAGCCTTGCTCGACTCCGCTTAGTAGGTACGATTGGGCAACTCCCTCGAGTCCCCAGCTACCCACGATGAGATCGGCTTAACCATTTCGATGAGGAAAGCAAGTTGCATCGGACGTGCCAAAGTAGGCATATAGAGTAGATATTTAATATAATAAAAGAGGTTTGAGTTTCCGTCGCGGTTTGCACAAGCTTTTGCAAACAAGTTCGACGATGAGGTCCAAATATAACCAGCCCTGTCACAAGACCTAAGTCGAGGTATTAAGAGACCGATAATACTCCCTTCCAGGGTCATTAGCTTCGTGAATGATTTAAACTTAGCAGGGCAATCCGAACACCTTTAGCAGGTGGAATCTTTTGTTTTACCGTAGGCCATTCTGTACTATGCTAAGGAAATTCAGGGTCCGCCTCGCGGTAGTGCTTTAAGGCGTCGAAACCATCTCTTTACTGACTAAGACAACTTCTGATAAGGATTGTGCTCAAGTTTGCAGATGGCTTGAAATTTCTTTCGGCGAAGTCAATTCTCTAATCTGGGCTGGCCAGTGGCGGGCCAAGATGCACTGCAGGTCATCTGTAAAAACTCGCTTCGATGCAACTCCCCAGTTCCGAATTACACAACCCCACTCGCTTGTTCATACCATGGACATGTGTGTCTACAGGTGCTTTGATTACGCTTCCCCTTGAAGTCTGGATTGGGGGTAGAAGGGGTATATGACTGTACCAAAAACAGATATGGGGTTTAAGTTTGGGTTCGACACGATGACGGTAGTTTTTGCTGTACGTAACAGCAAAAAGTGGATGCCGACCTCGCGCGGGAGAGGTTTCCAAAGCGTCAAAAGTAGGCACGGAACTAGCAACATCAATCCGTTCGCCGACGAAGTTGGGAAATAGCGCTGGATACCCTGGTTCTAATCTCCAAGCCGGCCCGTCCTACTATATTTCCACTCAGTAACTTTAGAATCCGGAGGAATATCAGCCTGTTACACTCGGATTCAGAATCAGCAAGACGTCAATATGGATAATTCCAGGCAAACACAGAACCCTTAGATTTCATGAAGAGGATATCTCGCGTACACCCCGATAGATCAGACACTCCTTCGTGAAGGTCTATGCCGCCGTCAAATTTTCCTAAATTTACTTGTCATGGGTCATATTCTGTATCTCAAAAAACCCTTACCACAGCCTGCCACTACTAACCATTATAGGACGTCAGGAAACCTACGACATACTTTAGTGTGGAACTCTAAACTTAGTGGAACCCACGTCTTGAAATCCTTCGCATAGCGAAAGAAAACCAGGCATCTGAAGAGAGCCCCCAACCAGGGAAATACCTCACTTTCTAGATCCAGACTCTGGTCGACATAAAAAAATGATATGAATCCTGGTATACGGAGGGAAGTCTCACAAGGGACAAACTGCATGGCTTTCCAACTGCCTCGTTTTTACCTAAAACTACGACACAAGATTAAAATATGCTGGTAGCGAGCTGGCTATGGGGGCAGGTGGCAGGTTTGCGATCGTAGGTACCTGACTTTCAGATGCTGCAGATGCAATGCACACCCCGCATAAAAAACGACTGAATTCTCTACCAGAAAAACTCGTCACAAACGTACACGGCTCCATGAACCGAACGACGGCCAAGAAATTCCAAAGGATGGCTAGCAGGGTCACAGCGATCGACCATCAGGGTATGGCCAACCTGAAATATGGGGTAAACAGGCAAAGCCCTGTCGCACAGACCTAATGATATATTTGCTTTTCGTTCCCTAACTGGCCGGGAGGCTCGCGAACTAAGCGGCTGTCAGACGAATTGCGCAAGACCTACGAGTCGATGGGGCCAGCGTTGTGAAAGTGGATATTGGTCTAGCCGTGTCCTGAGATCTCTGACGCTTGACTGCGTAGAAAGATATGGCCAAATATATGGAAACACGTCCTCACGCGGTTCACGGGGAAGCGGAATGCCTGTCTTATTGGTGGCTGACGCTTTCTGGAGCTTAAAAAGGGCTTCGGAATAGGTAATATTCATTCCTAGGCGTTTAACTGGTTCCCACGATACACGTACATTGCAGGTTTCTACACTACGGAGCATCTCTGGAGTGATGCATTTGAGCCGAGGCGTATCCACAAACTCCTCGCCCTTTCTTCTATGGGATCGGTGCCATTCGGGCGGAAGCCTGAGGCGAGTAGACCTGAGCGTATACACGTTTGTGGGGAGTTCGCATAAAGCTCAATCTGCAGGCCTGATTCTAAAATTATATTCCTGGAGAAAGTAGGTAAGAGGTTACCTATTCGAAAAAAGCACGGGTGTGGGGTTGGATTGATCCCAATACGTGTTTATGCATACCAGTATTTTACGGATACTTTATGATAATACAGCGAAGTAATTTGGGGAACTTTAGTCACATTTTCCTGGTCCGCATCGAAAGACGGTCACTGGGTTTGGGATCAAGTATTTCATCAATTCGAATGGAGTAAAGCCATGAAGAATTTTTCCTGGCCATTGGGGGGTTTGTCGAAACGTGGTCTCTTTAGGCCTAAAGCCACACTTCTAGGCTCGTTATCTGGGGTGGCTAACGCAGTTTTGCCAACGATCACACGGCCTAGATTCGATTGAGGGCTTGCAGTTGCTAATGAATATGGCTAATCCCTCCCGGCCTTACATTCAACAGCGGGTAGCAGGCGGTTACGCGCAAAGATCCCGCCCGTCGTGGAGTCTTGGCCAAGCCCGACGTGGTACACAGATAGCCTCTATCAACCTCCCACGTCGACCTTATCGCAACGCACACTTCATCCCGTCATGATTCCAAGTTCTCCACGTCGAAAGTCCGTTGTCGGACGCAATGCGAGCGTCCGGGCAGTCCAATTGTCTGTTTTGGAATATTATATTGAAAAAGTATAATCTAGAGCGGGAGCTCTCTATATTAGAGGGACCTTCTGTAAATTATGCAGCTTAATCGCATCAAGGCGCTCGTGCTTCATCATGGTTCGAGGACGAGCTCACCATTCATGTACGTCGATAACGAATCTCTTTCCTTCAATATCCTAGGGTTATAGCACAGCCCACGTACTTCCTTCCCTAGAACACTGCGCTGCAGTTTTGACAGGGAAGATATTTGCAGAATCTCCGGTTGAGACGTGGGGATTCCTTGGATCTGTTCGCAAACACGTACGGAGTACAACCTTTAACGGATGAAGTAAGTTACTAGCGACAGACATTTAGCTAAGGAGCATGCGCATGCAGTAAAGCGAGGGCTTGCATGTCAGGCGATCGTTAAAACTTTTTTCTTCTGGTGATTTCGGCTATGCTTGATTGATTCTTCAGCGAGATCCAGCCAACCAATCCGCCATGTAATGCTACGTTGCTCCGTGGATCCAAATACCATAATGCCCTCACGACCGTTCCTGCATGAAGAAGCGAAACATTCGAAACGGGACATTATCCGTCGAAACAGCGGTCTACCTGGCGTCTACTTGCTTCAAGCTCTGAGAATTGTACCGAGCGCGAGCTGCGGTAGACGTCTCCATCTCGTACCCCCAAAATTGACGCACAATGGAACAATGCCGTTTATTCTGCAAGGTATTCCAATTAGCCGGATAGATGTTTTGCTCCGTTTAATTAATTTTTCTATGTCTCTCTTTCTACCTGGAACCTAGTCATCTTCAACTACCTGATGCATTCCGTAATTCTTCAACACTTGGCGTCTTCTGGAAGGGTAACTCGAACCCCTACCCAAGCCAGTTTTCACGATCCACTCGCTTAGTGCTCGATATAATATCTAATGCAGCTCTCAAGCATGCTCCAACCTGGCAGTATATCTGTGAAGAGAACCTTGCATCAAGTGACCAGTTGGAAGTCCTCCCGCTTCCGCCCTTTCTCCGGACAGGACTCGCCTTTTCTTCCCATTACCTCTGTCACTTCTAGCTCCCGTAAACCAGCGAACATCTCAAGAACCGGATTCCTGGGTCAAGAAGGAAATCTTAAGCTGGTGTTGGATGCAATGCAAAATTTTCCCACGTCCACTTTGAACCAGGTATCCTATCCCTTCCCCCCCGCCCAAATAGCTGTCCGAGGTAGGAGCCTGATCGCGCCCAGGAGATTCATTATGATCCTAACCGTCGCATACTCACCCAGATTGAGCAGCTCGTCGCCCCCTAGGCTACCTTGCTACAGCAGTGCGAAACTTGTATTCTGAGATATTATAGCCAATTGGTTCTAAGTTTCACCGTGAATTAGGTGCCTTCCGCCGCTTCGACGTCATTTGGGTAAATATATCGATATCGCGCGCGGTGTTATCTAGATAGACGTACGTGCGTATTGCAACATCCTGCATATACAGGCAACACAAATATATATAATACCAACCTTTTAAGAAAGCAAGTTTTTGCAATTCAATTGGATATCATGTCAGCATGGATTTGAGATCTCGAGGATTTCAGGAGTCTGTAACTCCGTTCATGTCCCTGAACCGGAGAGTCTCCACTTATGCGGCTTGGCGCCATTAAGTTAACTTAATATAGCGAAAATTGCTGATTGGGATATCGGAAATGTTAGGTGGAGTGACTATGGTGTCCAGGAGCTGTTTTACCGTTTACTGTCAAGCTATATTAATATTACAGCCATGTAACCAATTTGTAGAGGGTAGCTTGGTAAAAGTTTATGCGACTTTGGATAGATGCTCTGAGCTATGGGACGCCACAGGGCGAAAAATTACACGGCCCTATGCCGGTCTTACTAGGGCAGATAGTCCGAATTTTGGAGCTAGCAGCTTCGGGATTTACATACAATTGTCCTGCTTTCGCCTGCATATTAGTAACGTTTCAAATTGCCACGGAGAAGCCATCGTTCGGAAGAACCCTTTCAAAGGGTGGCGACAGATTCTAGTGATTTCGTCCCGTGGTTCAATTTTCTCGCTGCGTCCAAAGGTGTCTCGTGCCCAGCCGCGAGGCCAGGTCCACACGGAAATGTCCTTGATTCTGGATGCGTAGGATCCAATTTTGAGTTTGTTCATTCGAACAAGAAAGCCCGGTTGCCGATCAGAGTGCACTGTCTCCGTTATGCAATGTGATGCATGAAAGCCACTTTGCCGTTGCCACGACCAGCCATACCCTGTAGGGACTTTCTTTAATCTATCTGAGGCCCGCCTGGGTAGCCGCATAGTGCAGCCAAATTTTGCCTATGCACGCGAAGTATTTCCTGCTTACAATGGCACCCTATCAGTACAGTTCTCATACATCCGTGGGCTGCGGGATCCGAGCTAGCTGTCGAGCGAATTCCTCCAAGGGGCATCTATATACATCCGATCTTATTATTCGCCTCACATATGCGCCCGTTTCACATCTAGCTAGAGTTCTAGATCAACCTTCTTTATTCGGTCTCATACGCGATATTGCCACGTTGGTAGAAGTAGGCGAAAAAAGCCTAGAAATATCTTGGATTTCTAGGCCGGCTCTATCTCTCCGGGAGAACTATATTCCTTTTCACGACTGGGAAATTCTTGAAGTTTCGAATTTCCTCGCACACACCTTCTGGATGATTGGGAAAATTGAGAATACGCTGCGATTGCCCCCCAATTTATTGCATTATGCCCCGATAGGCGTTATCTGCTTAAATCAGTTGAGGGATTATCACAACTCCTCAGTTGGAGATATCGACAAGTTTAAAAGCCGAAGGGATCCAAGCTTTAGCGGGCCTGGGGGTAGCTCTCGAACCAGGCTTGTTTTTAGATGCAGGGTAGAAGCTAGGCCGGATTTATGTTCCTACAAATAACGTCAATATGCAACCGGTTGCCAATCCTTCTTATGACTACCCTGACTATAGAAGCTCTACGCGGGGGGTTATGCATATATGGCTGGCTGCTTCTGAGAGTTGCCATACACTTCGGACCATCATGCAGAGCACTACGAAATTTGGTTAAATTTGGTACTATGCTTGATCAATTGAATGAGGTAAATTCAATTATCAGTGAGTTTTCCGGTATGTATATCCAGATCTATAGCTAGCTGTAGATGGTCGAGGGTCCGGGCACGAGACAAAAATGGATAACCTTCTGTGTTCATGCACTCGTGCTCGAAGCTTCCATGCCAATATATTAATATTGTGCGTTGGATCAGCCGCGTGAAGCCTCAATAAAACCTCAGAATTAAAAGGACTAACACCGTATACGTGATTTACGATTTCCGCAGGAGACGCGATCGATACCTTCAGCACACTTCTCGGAATTGCGGTCAGGTCGTGCGGTCAAAGCCCTCACTACTCTGTGAGGCATTTATGTATGTATTTATGGAGATACAGACAAATGGAACGCTGTAAACACACTACAGGAAAGCCCTGCATCGATATTTATCTTACATCTCGAGAGGCGTCAAGTGTACATCCTTCTACAACATCATATGCATCGGTTCATAGATGGTATATTCAACCGAAACCAGTGAATCACCTCCTCATGGTTAGATTAGGAAGCGGGCGCTCGGTCCCACGTCTCATACTCGGATATTCTCGATGATTCGAGCCCACCAGAATTTAGATCATGATATAGCTCATATACTGGTACTTCAAAACTGCTTGTATCAATGTGTATCTGGTTGGTCAACGTGCAGTTTCGGCTCTACGGTTCATGATCAACACATCTGCACCCAAAAAATGCAACACTTGCGGGGTCGCGACGTCGACGAGCCTCACGAATTTACGCTTCTTTGGCGTGAGATTTTTGATATTTGCTTATATTAAAGATGTAAGGCCTTTCGGGATATTGCGGACTAAACTATATTACAATAGACGAAGATATCATCTGCCTACGAACGACAGGACGACTCAGACTAGCACGTCTTCGAAACTTCCTGGCGGAAACTTTGGGCAGATGTTGCCTTCTCAGACACCAGATGAAATGAAAACGAATCTCAATATTTGCCCCTCGCCTCAAGGAATATAATACTTTCATGCCACATACCTCAAGCGGGAGGATTCTAGCGTATGACGACGGACTCTATGGCGCGATATCCGCCAATGCATCGGTGGAAGGTCTCAAGAGTTTTTTTGCTACTCCAGATCTACGAGTTCAACCATGTCACCGCGTGAGGATCGAGTCAGGTACATTCCTAAAGTGGCCTGAAAGTTGAGGGCTCTTTTAATTTGCTTATCCGACCTAGGGAGTTGTAACCCTGCTTCTCATAGCAGTGTCTAACACCAGGGATGGGAACAACGTGGTGTTGTTGGGAGCTCCTTCGAAACAGTGAATAGGGTAGACAATTTCAACGAGTCAAAATTTGCAAATGGTAGTAAGAGTAGTGGATTGACACAATGTTTCGGTGTGCGGTTGCATTTTATGCACACATGGGCTTCTCGTGTCCTACGGCGTTGCTTGTAAGCTTTGCATTTTGAGCTCTGTAGGACAGTAGCCAGCAGTCTCTGAGACTGCGGTACCGTCAACCCGACTGGATATTTCGCTCCCCACGGAGCGGAATTCTGTCGACTGTCTGAAGGGTGTTCAGCACGTCAAATATCTATGTATTTCTATGCAGAGTCCTTCACCGACCATAAATTTAGTTGTTCCTCGCGCTCAAGGCTCATGGCCCTGGCCGGCTATAGTACCGGTCTTGTAGTCAACATTTCGGGTCCGTGATCGATATCTAGGAAGTATTGTACCAATGGTAAGTTGGCATGTGGGCATATTTGCCATACCTGCGAAGTATCCAGCGCGAGATATGGTACCAAATTCTCGCGCTCAAGCCTTGCTAAACACATGGATCCAAGAGCCACATGTTGGATACTAGGATTTGTCTCGTTGCATGTAGCAGCCGTTTATTCACAAACATTGACTTTTATTCGCTTTGCCGTCTGTGCATGTGTGACAGACAGTTTCCCGATGTTTGCTCGCGATTTCTGAGATCTCTTTGCGTTCATGGACATCTCGACTGGCCTAGGGCCTGGTCACATGTCGGTCGATTTGAGGTTTCAGAGCCTTGTCAGAAGATGGATGCCCCTGGTGATCAAACACGGCCTTGTAGTGCATATTCACACGCCGACACTGGCTAGGGCAGCGCCTTGCAAGGCCAGCTGAGCATGAGTCTGATCTGGTCGACTGTATGCAACAACCGCACACAACATTGCTGGTACAACTGGTCCTAGCTTTGCAATTGCCAAAAGCTCTAAATGTTTGCATGATACGTAGTGATGTAACTCGGTGAATTCGGGACAAGGGCAACCCAGACTTTGAAACATCAACAGCTCGCACAAGGAACCGTGATGCACATGTATCATCTTACTAACAGCTGTTGACCGCCCTTCGCAGCAGTTGGTGTGTTGTTGGTGGCGAAGGTTTGGTGGCAGATTTTGAGGCGGACGAAGTGCCGAGACTGGCGGACGAAAATGCGTGTTGTTGGGTTGTGAATTCCAACACAACACAAAATCTCGGGTGGCACATTCCGGAAAGCTAATGTCGGCACGAACTCGTAAACTCGGAGACGTTGAATAGCCAACTTCTTTTCTCTCTTTGGTGCTGTGTAGTTCTCGCACAGCGGGGTTCAGAACTACGGTTTCCAGATGGCATAGTAGTTCATCGTTTATGCGTTCTATACACTGACTTCGGTATTACGATAGACTATTTCATTCTAAAGAGTGCACATGCACAGCCTTCCACCAATCCAAGTAGTACAGTTTCAAAATCAATGAGGCTGAGCATCCCGCCAACGATGCCTTCCACGCCTGGAACGTGCCGCGAAGTGGGGATGGAGGGTAGGTTTCTATTCAAAGAAACAATCTGATAGGTTTTACGATGTTCAGATGGCAGTTGCTCCGCTTTTTGGCAGATAGTGAGGCTAATTTTGGCAGCATGCGCTTCTTGATACGTATCTCGGATGCAGAAACCCGCTCACGAATTAAGACGATTCCAAAGCACTAGGCCTATTAAATCTTTGATATTTGTGAAAGCCTCGTGTCGCTCTGAATTCGAACCTATGGAGCCTCGCTCGAACTTCGAGCGATGATAAGGTCGTGTTCTAGATCTAGATTGCACCATGTATCAAGAGAATCATAACTTAGTGAATAACTTTAGTCCTCCATCGCTTTCGACGTCCTAGAAAGTGTGCAATATGTTATACTATGTATCAACTATCCTAGGCAGCTTTGGTTGCTGTCTTTCTTTGAAAACATGCAACTTCTGTGATGCTCTGATCAGCAGGCCTAGATGGCGTATATGCATATATTGGTAGCCCCGCATCATCAAGTCTTTCATAATCTACTCCTTTGACCCTCTAACGGTCGTTATTCACAAATACTACCGTACTTCTGCGCCTCGAAAGTGCCTGTATATGCCAACATGCAACTGAGAATGCATAAAGATAGACCCTTGTTTAAATGCGTCGTCGCGGGGACATGGCCGCCGAGGTAGCCTCGAGCTCGATGAACTTTCTTTTCTGGGGCTTTGCTATCGTGTATCGGAGAAAATTAGATATCTGCGAGTCAGGAACGGCCGGGTAAGCCTGTGTCGTCTCGAGCACCTCGGCATATGTTAAATTGAGTTTGAACTGTAAATAAATGGAAAATATCGAGGTCCTAAGGAACGTCGGACGATAGTTTTTGCAAATTTGTAGAGCCGATATCGCTGGGTCTCAACTTTTCGGCCTGGGAATCAGCCTTATTAGCTCTCCTTGAATAGTTGCGTTTCTTTGGACTGATATTTGGGATATTTATATGGCTCTGCCTCATAATTCTTCCAGCGTATTGCTTTGTGCGGAGGATTCGACGTACGCATAACCGGCGCGAGGGACAATGCAAGTGGCGACAATAACGTCGGACAGCCCCTGTAACCCACTAACGCCGAACCCCGCCTTAGACTCGCAGAATTATCAACCGTCTCCCGAGAATAGAAGCTCTCTCTGTGGGCGTGGTCGTGACGTGCGAATCGTGCCTCCTATCCTATCCTAAGTAAGTTAGGCTAGGATCTGGTCTCGAAGCCACGTAAGATTCGAATCCTAGCCCCGTCGGATCATTATCGATAGTAGCGTCTATGATAACCATTCGACGGTTTTCGTTACCCCGCGGCATCATGCAGGAATTGAAAGTGTTAGGTCGGCTGGCCTTGCAAAGAAGTATCAAATGTGTTGGGGTGTGTGGGAAACTTGCGCGTACATTAGTCGAGGTCGAGATCGCGAGGGCCAGAGTGTTTCGAATAGCAATTTGTATTTCCCCGCGATCTGGGTCTCGTGACCGTCAGGATATTCGAATACGTACTGTCCCTCCGACTCCGGGGGGCTCTTTGACCACAACCCCACTGAGCCCTTTTTTTTTTGTGGACAAAGCGCTGGTGCTATACTAGAAGACTGAGCCTTCTTGGCCGGTGTGAACCTTCGAATTGGTGAGGTCAAACAGTTCTGAATTTGGAATCACAAGAGAGATGTGTGCTAAATCTGGAACCTGCAGTGGAGCCGCAGCTTAACCCAATTCTGTTGATTTGTGTGTTACAGCCGTAACCAGCGAGCGACAAACGACAGCCATGGCACGGGTTGTGCCGCTTGCAAGAGATGGAGATGTCATTCATTCATATATCCAAGACCTAGGCTTAAGTTAAGCTTACGAAGAAAGTCAGTTGAGAGCGACCGGTTAACATGACTTGGTGGAGGGCACTGCATACGTGTCTGCGTCCAATCACTTGCTGACTCGAACCCGCTTTCCCACCAAAATCAAACCTATACTGTTATTTATATCTTCCGATCGATATTTGCGGGAATAACCCATCTGCATCGCTCTGGGGGGCTAACCTTGCGGCTCATCCATCTCGGGCGGGAACTTTGGGGCGGAGCCTTTGAGACGCACTGTCATGCCCCAGGTTTCATTCGATATCCATGTTTTCCTGTGTTGCGAGGAAGCCCTTTGGAGATATTTAACAAACAAAGGAAATTACGGATTCATCGAGGGAAAGAGAGCCAGAGAGAGCCAGAGAGAGGGAAAAGTCATGCGCGGTGCGAAATCCAAATGCCGGTTGTATCACACACAAGACTGTCGAAAAAGCGGTGCCCATTTGCACCAGCCTGGAACTAAATTTCAGTTCGCACAAGGTGTTAGTTAGCATGTGGCAGGTTCCATGCAGTTGGCTGATTACTCTGGCGCCAAGGCGACTTATTTGATACACCGATTTAAGCCCCAAACCACAGCAGGCGCAATGTAGTGTTGTGCCTGACAGATGTATCCAACAGCCACTTCAAGGTTCTGACTTATAACGGGGTTTTGCTTCTGCCTGGCCTAGCACGGCATCGACATGTATGTACCGAGCTACCATTTCGGTGTGTCGTTTTGGGTTGGCAGGCCTTAGCCCGAGAGTCGAACTCGATGCTGGCCCCGAATCGATCCTGTATCCGCGAGCATGCGCATTGCACGGAGTATGGGAGGGGTGGAAGTGCGTACACCTATCAGGTGCCCGCGGCCGTTGGATCTATCTGCATCTCTAAGTTTCGATTTCACATCGGACGCACATATTTCTTAAAGCAAGATTTAACGGGGCCCCTCCATCCATCGTATTCTCGGTGAATGGGTCATGCCATGATTGCAATAAGTAGCTACTTGACGCAGAACGCAGAAGTGCGGAATCGTACTAGGTGACGGGAAAAGAAGCGTCAGCCTCGTTCTCATTTGAGATCGCTATTAGAGGCCGGAGCATGCAACGATCTTATAGATTAGCTAGCACTGCCCAGCTTTCCGAAATACCTACTAAGAAGCTCCCTGGCAGCAATATCCTCAGTGCAGTGATCAAAATAGATGCTGTCTGACATAAGGAAGAGCGCCCCCAACCGTGTCCACGTTCGAGCCCATTCCTGATTACATCTAACGGCTTTCGAATCTCTTCCTGTTATATAAAATTTCTTTTCCAGAATTTAACATTTGTGTTGTCGTGTGGTCATGCTTCTTTGCAATAATATTAAGGCGCAACTTAACTGCAACTCGCCAACAAGGATCTCGACGCTGTAAACTGGAATTCCATGACCCGAAAACTAGGCAATCCCTAGGCCACCAATTTGCAGAAGGCTTCCTCGCGGCTTCTAACCGTTTATCAAAAAGGCCTTTCCCCAAGGAGTACTTGCAAGAATTCTGGACCGGTAGCGACGCAAATAGATTACTAAGAAAAAACGGCAATTATAACGTTGGCGGAAATAGTACGGAAGCAGAGCTCGAGAGTTAACGAGTTGGTTGGCTGGCTCGAGCTCGACTTGGTCCAGAAGATATCGACTACTCGACTCAAAGATGTACCAGCGGAATGATCAGAGAAGAATGTCACAGAGACACGGGCATCCCGAAAGCACAGACCGAATTTTAGACTACTACAACAATCCGGATTGTATGACTAGCTTCATCTTGGACTCTCCGAACAGATACGAAAACCCGAGTGTGGAGAACCCCTGGTCAAGTCAGTCAGGACATGTTAGCAACGAATACAACAGCGTAAACTCAGATATCCAACAGTACTATTTTCCAACTGAGTATCAGGACGTACCACAGGTGGGTGCAGAAAATTCTGTGATTTGATCGCTCAACCATATCCCTTACCCCTACATAAAGAGTACGCGGTCGAGCTAATCTCATTTGCACTTCGAAGTCACATTTTCAGAAGCCTGATACTTATAACGACGAAGAAGCGCTTGAGCAGATAGACTTTGACGAGCTAGAACTTCAAAGCCCTTATGTAATCCTGCTTGACGGTTCAGAGCTCAGAACTGAAAAAGGAACCCAAATTTCCACCCCTTGGATATATCTCTGGAAGGCGGAGACTGTGGATGCGAATCAAGTCACGTAAGTCCCTCAAAACCAGTGTATTTAGCTGCCCTGTACATGGATATCGTGCTAAGAGTGCACATTTAACCAGCTCTTTGGCTCCGTCCGAAGACGTCAAGCTTGAACGTGCCCGATACGTCGGAAATCCCGAAATGCAAGCTGCGAAAGCCTTCTATAACGCCCTACAAATAATGCGTCGAATGATTCAGTCAAACGAGGCAGAACTGTCGCCACGTCTGCGGACTCACCACGAACGGACGAATTGTGAAGAGGAAATGTTAGAATCGTTCAAAGAGTACCAACTGCATGCGGATGAGTGTGCGAACTGTTGTTCCGCCCTTGTGAACCTCAAGCACAATATATCGCTATGCGAGCTTGGGACGGGGCTTGCTGAAAAGGTCTTCCTTGCTATTGACTGGTACGCTACAGCAACATTCGGAGAGTATGAGGCCGTTACATTAGAGGTCTCTGAGCGCTCTGTTCAAAGCCTTCTTCTTGCTTTCACTCAACCCGAATCAACTTCCCTATTCAAAACGGACATTTCTTCAAGAGCCTCGCTTTCAGAAAACGCACCCCTTCAAACCCTGGCAGCTGGGTCACTCGGAATAATCAGCTCAGTACTGGGAATCGATAACGAGTCGTCCGTAACCCATACAAGAGTGCCGAAACGGAAGCGATCATTCAGGGAAGCCACCAGCAGCTATGACCATCACCTCTACTCTGACCAGTCCAACAACGTCGGACTCCTTACAGTCAGCACGGAGTTGGCTGTATCAAAACTAGACGAATACTTGAATTCACCCTCTCGAAGAAGGGTTTTGAGATCACAGATAGGACAAGAGGGCATGAGGTCTATCCGTAGACTATTCAATGTTTCGCTCTACGGTTACAACACACTCGAGCGGGCCTTTAGCAGCACTTTCGAGCATACATACGACTTTTCTAGGAACTTTCCCAACCATACTGATCTCCTGAGTCTCGGAGTTCAGACTTTTATCGAACTGAGTAATGAGAAGGCATCATATCCTACCGCACTAAGAGAAGTCTACAGCATTCTTCACCTGTGCGATAGTATCAACCAGATCCTTCCCCAGCAGAAGTACGAACGCAAGAGACAGGTAGAGGCTTTTTTCAGAGAACTGGAAGACTGGAGGAATATAATCGAAGCCGCCTGGGAAAGATCGGCCTTCGAGCTCATTGTCAAAATTCGATGGCCGTCTCGGTATATAACATCCCCGAACCTATCACTATCACCAGCTTCAAAACGGGTCAAGATGCCTTCAAGCAAGGACTCAGCGATGTGGACTCAACGAGCTTTAGACCAGGGCACGTCCATCAATATGGATGCTGCATATAAATCCACTTCATACCACTCCCCGGAAGATCGGAACCCGATGATGAAGGCGCTCCTCTGGATGCAGCTCATCGCTGGTATTGTCTTCACCACTATCGCCGCATACTTTACCTGTGAGTTCACTCAACCTAGAGACCACATCCTCCTAAACTAGCATTACTGACTGAAGACTCGTTGTATTTTAGTAAACCACCGCATTGTCAATGCCATGGTGCTCTACTTAACTGGGGGTGATTCAGAAATCTTGGACTCAACGAGAACCATCGATAATACCACGGCACTGCTCCCCAAGAACGCCGCTTGGATTTCATCATCTTCTATTGTATTCATTGATAAAGTAAAGCGCCATGTCATCGAGAAACTCAGAGGTTCCGAGTTCAATATATTTGGTCAAGCCGTAGATGTTGCAATGGATAGTTTAAGCTGCGGCTGGATTTCAACAATAAACTCTCTAGAAGTCCTATTGGTAAGACTAGCAAAGGTATGTCATCGCCTTCGAGATTTACCATATCTCAAGAGCTCTTACTAATGCTACCTAGCTCGTTGAGTGCACCAAATCCGAATTCAACGCCTTCATTCAGAAAGTATTGCATCTATGTACCGTGTGTGCTGCCAATATGACAGACTCCGAATCGTACCGAGTAGCTTCATCAAGGAGCCCAATAAAATACTCCAGTCCATACAGAAAGCCTCGAGCTGAGCAATTTCAATCTTGGATTGCGGACGAGGACGAGATACCAACCCAGCTACCAACCTTAAACCCAAGCCCTAAATCCAAATACAACTTCGACCATCCTTCCGAAGGTCCACACTCAGAACCACTTTCACCTGCAACAGCAAGCATTGCATCATCAAGGAGCATCAAGGCTCGAATCCAGTCAGACTTTCTAGACGAAGCGCTCATGTCACCCGAAGAGCGTCTCGTTTCCGACGCCGCGTCATATCTGCCTATTGAGAACAACGATCAGGATTTCTCCGGTGGGCCTGTAACCGCCTATACATCGATAATCAACGGGCCAGCTTTAGACCCCGTTCTAACACTCGAAAACCAAGATAATCTCCTGGCTTTGTCACAATCTCATTACGGCAATCCAGTATCAAAATCGTACTCGCAACCCCCCCATACACATTACCACACAAGCAATAATTTCGACTACTCCTGGGCATTGAACCGCCATCCTCTCGTAGTATCTAGCCTGCCAGAACATGGGGGGTACTATCTCGCCCCCAGTTCTGGCTGGAACCTCGCGGAAGACTTTTTGAGTTCAACGAACTCGCCTTCTAACGCCTACTACCCTCCGCCCACTTCGATCCCAACTTCCCTCCCCACAACATACTCTGACAACCTCAAGCCAACAATGGCAGCATCAATCCCACCAACAAGTCAGGGAATGCACAGACTCGCCAACCCGTTCCTCAGCACTCTCGCGGGGTCACCAATTTCTCCCTATGCCAACCCTGAGGAAACACCTCGTTTTCTTCCCACAGCGCCGACACCGCCCCCTCCAGTGCCCCCTCCAAAACCACGAAAGCGGCGTCGAAGCTCACCCCTCAAAGAAGAAGACAACAATGGTTCCGGCGCAGGCGGCGCACCTCCACCGAAGCGTCAAAAGAAAACCATGTTGTTCAAGTGCCCCATTTGCAAACACGACATCGCAGCTCCAAGAATGAATCTTACACGTCATATCAAATCTGTCCACGCGGACAGCAGACAGCGCAGGATTGAGTGTGAGTGGCCAGGATGTGCTACAACCTTCCAAGCAGCAAGGAAGGATAACTACAGAGCACACTTGCGGAAGCATCAAGAAAAGTTAGGGGAGGTAGGGAACTAGTTCCAATTCACAAGGCCAAATCTAAGCAAGGCCGTTGATTCAATGTTTTATCATTTCCCGTTGCGCATTTGAACTGTTTCATCGATCTATAGAGTTTCACGATCCTCTGATGCAGCTTGCAAAATCGTTCCTGTAGTATTTTTCTTCTTCTTCATTTTGGCATTACTTTACTTTACTCTACTTTACTTTTATTTTATTTTTATTTTTTCTAGAGGAGCTTACTGTAGAGATACCTATCATCATTTCCTGTATCTTCAAGAGCGAGGGATGGCCCATGTGCTTTCTGGAAAAAGCACTCCGCTCAAAATGTTATCATCATTTGTGTTAGCTTATCTTTGTGAATACTTTGAATGATTATATGAATACCAACAACTTCATGACAGGAGACTATAGAATCGGACTAGTATGCTACATGACATGTAGCTACCATGCACGGACCTTTCACAAATCGATGAAAGCAGATCGGATTTAAGCATTTCATAGACAAGGTGCGCAATCGAACCCTCTCAATAAATGAACCCGAAACACCATCCGGCCACGGGCGACCTCCGCTCCCATTCGAATTCCTCGTGTCGGCGAGGTCATCGATGCATCAACAAACTCCCTAAGGCTGCATAATGTCTTAGACGGGGCGTAGAAAGGAAGCTAAAATGTCAGCGGCACAGATGTTGGTAACGAGATGCAATTAAGATCACACACCCTGGGGCTACTAAGCAGATGCATGTATCATCCTGCGCCTACATCATGCATGCGTTGAGTATTCGTACATCATGTGTGTGCGCATGCAATCAATGCCGAAAATCAAATCCGAAGCAGCAAAAAATACGGCACACGCAATATTAATGCTGGGAGAAGTATACGAGGTAGACCTGTTCATCTCTAACATAGGGGCATTTTTTTTTTTGAAAATGGCACGTTTTGCCACGTGGTTGTTCGATTCCGGCACGGCAGAACATTGATTATCTTGTGCAATGTTATATATCAGTTTCGAAGCTCTTGAGAGTCTAAAGTTTTGTTGGAACTTTGAGAGTAGGCATACACGATTATTGGCCCGGATGAACCGCGCTTAGTGGACTATAGGATCTAGACGTCGACACAACCTTTGGTGCGGGTGTGGGTTCTCAGATTTCGATCGATCACGACTTCGCAGCGGTAAATTCCGTAGGCTAATGCATTGGATTAAAGAGGTTGTCACCGTATGCACGAACGGCGGTATATCCTATTACGTGCATCCAACAGGTAGTCAAAAAGTTGTGAATGTTTCCGATCTAGACATTGACTGGTGACTCCTAAATATAGACACTGCGCAGCTGCTGTGCAGCTCAGTGCATCAGATATTCCAACATTTAGCTAACAAACGTCTACAACACTATCTCTGATGATCCATGATCTTATGACCTGTTACTCGCCATGATGAACGGGGACTACGAAAATGTGTATACCATATGTAGACATATTGGAGCATCGATTATATAGTTATCATTAGGAGATATAGAGAGAATCTTCGGAAACGACAGTTTGCAGCATTATATTAGCTGTGGGGGGTATATAGTATGTGTAGGATATGTGTACAGAGAAGAAAGGGAAGACGTAAAGAGTGAGTGTATATGAATAAGGGAGTTAAAAGAATAGAAATTGTGTCGATGTGACTCCAGGCACCCATGCTGGAAGAACTGAAACGAAACAAAGGAGGCAAGAATTAACAAAAAGGCTACATTCGTAAGAGAATGATTTTTCTTTTCCCCGCGACGACAAAACCAGGCAAACAACGGACGCCAGTGGTTGATCCCCATATAGTCCCAAAAAGAAAAACGAACAATTGCAAGAGATGTTGGATTTTGAACGAATGGACTTTGAACCAGTTGAACCAACATGAACGACTGGTACAAGTAAAAAACAAATACCCTTAAGCAGAACGCACGGAACAAAAAGGAAATAATGGAGTGATTTATGCACACGCTGCAACGATGCCAGTGGTGCCTTCAATGCCGGTGACGTCCGTGCCGAGATCATTGAAGTTGAGCTCAAAGCCAAGGCCGATATCCATGTTCAGACTCGACCGTGCGGACGAAAATGTGAATGGTCCTTGCAGTATTGGAGAACAGGGTGAAATGGGCGAAGCAAGAAACGTGATAAACGGAGATTTCAACGAAGAGGCAGAGGCAGGAGCAAGTGGCAGTTGAGTTGGAAGGGTTGTGCAGTTGAGTGACAAAGGTGGAGGTGCCTCGTGAGAGTGTGATGTCGACGGACGAGTGGAGCCAGAGTGAGTGAGAGACGGAGAGGAAGGATATTCAGCAAAGGAATTTTCAGGACTCAGGTGAAGATCAGCGGCGAGATGGAAGACGCACTCCTGGGCGTCTTGGTCCTCGTCACGGTCCTCTACGTTGGTCTGTTCTAATGCAATTGCTTCAGTGGCGGCGGTGAGGGAAGCAAGAAGGCGAGCGGCCTCCTCTTCATCCTCTCTTTGAGCATCCAAGGCTGCCTGTCGCTCTCTTTCCATGGCGAGTTCGACCTCTAGAGCTCTTCTGCGGTCACGAGCCTTTTGTCGTTCGATTTCCATTCTGAGTGCATAACGAGCCTCTCGAACCATCTCTAAATCGCGGATGGCGCGGCGTTCGATTTCTGCAACCTCGCGCTCGATTCTATCTACCAACGTGATCTTGAGGAATTCCTTGCGCTGCTCCTCACGCTTCTGTGCGGCGACCATAGCTCGGGTTTGAGCCTCAGCGGCACGCTGACGACAAGCACGCTCGCGTCTGTGGAAGCTGGCGGTTGAAGAAACAGAATCTACGCTAGATGGACGGAAAAGATACGTCTCAGCGAAAATTGCCTCGGTTGGAGAGCTAGCTAGACGAGCAGCAGCAGCATTCTGTTGCATGTATACGGACATCATGCCCTGTTTGAAAACAGAGTCTGAATGGGCAAGATGTTCGTGGATTTCATTGATTTGGAATGAAAATTCCTCAATGTCGTGCTCAACGGGTGAGAGCAACTTGGAACTGACATGGTCAAATCCAACAGGTGGTTGTGGACTTGGGGGAGCTGGTGTTCCACGGCTGACTCCACTTTCCCACAACTTGATTGCACTACGTTGAGCAGCATTTGGCGGGGCAATTGGGCAGGTTTTATTTGGTGGTGGAGTAGGGGCATCGTCAACGTTACTCCACTGTTGTCGAAAATGGGTACCCTGACGGAGGCAGTAGTAGTCACTTGTACCTGTCGATGCTGGGCTATCGTATTCTGTTGGCGAGGTCTCGATATCAAAAAAAGTTCGATTACGAGCCGAACTAGTTGAAAGAGGGGGTCTGGTGGAGAATTGCGGCAGGGACATGTCGGTCTTCAGCAGTGGCGAATTGAGGGCTTCAAGCCTACGGGGAGAGGGATGCTGAAGGATGGCAATACCAGGAGACACGGAAGAAGCCATAGAAGATATCGTTGCAGAGGAGAATACAGACGAAGATTGGGAGAGTGCTGGCGAGGTGAATGATGTATTGATGGCGGAGAGAGTTGGCTTTGGGGACCGCCTGATACCAGTGGAAGTCGCCATTGTGAAATAAAATATAGATGTATAGCGAGGTCTACTCGAAGTTTATTGCTGAAAGATTATAGTTTGGGAAGATCTCGACCTGGAGATATATCTAAAGAGAATGTTAGTCTTTCCGCAGAAGAATTAGAAACGAACGGAACGGTTCAATGTAAAACTATATCCAAACAGGCCAAAGGAAAGAAACGACCCAGCTCGTGGGCACCTGATATGATATGTATAGCTCCAGGCACGATACTACAACAGACCTGCAAGCTCGAAAAGATTGTCGATGCAATGATTGTAGATATCTGGGATCAAAAGACCATGGGCGCGGGCGCAGGAAACGAACCACTAGCCCAAACCAGAAGGGAACTCCAACCCAAAGAAGGAAAGGGCTGAGAACATATATCGATAACCTAGAGCTTGCATGACTGCTATTGGAGCTGGAAGGAACATCAAGAAATCAAATGTGTATCAACAGTAGGTTGTGTCAACCAGCCCCAAGGTCGAAGCCATCCAATACATCTCTAGCCCTCATCCACAGTTGAGACACCAAACAAGAGCACAGAGTTTCAGGCTCTATCCAGCATGAATGAAATGGAGCTTTCATCTAAAGCAGCGGATACTGGAGCGCATGAAAGCAGTATCCGCAATGCAAAGCCCAAGACATCCCGACCGATCATGAGGTGCATGATGAGATGTGGGAAAGAATAAGGTAAACGAAGTGTTGGATGTTGCATTAGGCGCCTTTGCAGCCTTAGCGCCGCGAGCTTTGGTTGACCCCCCCAGCCTGGCGGTCGAGGTCCGTATTGAATTTCACGGATCGATTATCCAGAGAAAAAGGGATATATGAAGAGGGAAAAAAAAAAAAAAAAAAAAAAGGAGCACAATTTGCGCTAGGAATTTGCTGTTGAGAAATCATAAGCTTACCTGTGCTTGAATGAACTCGACGAAACAACCAAAAAACCGAATTACTACAGAGATTGAAGCTACCAAAAGTCCAAAAGCCGAGATTATAATTCGAAAAGGATTATCGGTCAAGGCAGGATTAGAATAAAAATGTCGATGCGTTGGAATTGATATTGTGGAACGATTAGAGGCCGCTATCGATTAGGAATGAATAGTATCAAGCACCAGGCCTGTGCAACTTCACGTCGTTAGTTAGTACGTGTCTCTGTACGACATCCTAAGATATCGATTGTCTAACGGGACAGCTGTCGAACTTCGACGTCACTTACCTGAGCAAGGGCAAACGAAACGAGATAAAGAAAGCAAAAACGATGAAGCACTCAGACTGGGTTAATGAACTGCTGCATGGGGATAAAAGAGAAGAGAACGAGCAGCGGTGATGGCGGCAAAACAGTCGAAGATATATTCTCTCCCCTTTCTTAACTCCAACGCATGTGCCTGCAGCGCAAGTCTCGTTTCTGCATCCCTATAATGCAAGTCCATGGAGATGGTGGGTGGGGATCACCCGTGCATCCGGAGGCTTACCAAGTTTACTCATTTTTTTCTCCCGTCGAGGCCGCGAGGTTTGCTCTTTTCCCGCAAAAGATGGATTTGGAAGTTGTAGATGACCCCTCTTCGCACCAATAAAGACGCGGGACGGGATGAGGGAGGTGTGGATCCATCGCCGCCATGGCTAAACTTGGTCGCTTCGGGAAATAAGCTGCCCAGCAAACGAAATGTTCGAGAAGATGGATGTCCAGAGTAATTCTTGCGCAAAGAGGCCAGTGTGGCTCAGAAGCCCGTCATCCCAGGGTCGAATGGCTAAAGGTCAAGGGGGGTGCTGGTGCTCAGGCATCCTTCGTGAGGCACATGCCTTTGATAATTTCTAACAATAGACTTGGACGGGTGGAAGCGCGCGTTTTCCCCACTCAAAATTCGATGGTCATAGTACCACTACTTATTGGGCTTAAGAAGAATCGACTATGTCAATTGCGTCGAGATCTAGAGTAAGGCTAATGGTATATAGGCCTGTGAATTATTTTGTTGAAAACCACAGCGCTAGCGAGAAGTTCCGAAATACTCTCATGATAAGTGAATATTTAAGAACCCGAAGGTCTCAGGAATAGCGGAAAGTACTCGCTCCTTGCAATGATCTTGATCTTGGGGATAGCTAGAATGGAAGCTTCCAGGAGAGCCGAGATATAGAGCTCTGGAAAGTTAGTAGCAATTTTAGTCAACGTTGGGCGCTGAGACAAATATGTACTGTCTACTCTATTCTGTATGTTATATTCAGCACGTCTTTTTCCTGCCGTGTAAACTTCACACAAAGAAAAAGGCACATGCATCTGAACAGGGCGTCTAAGCTGTGTCGATGGGCGTGAACGAATCACAGAGGGCGGAGAAGCGCTGGGCAGGAACACGCAAAAAGACAGGGCGAACGCCAAGTCCCACAATTGATTCTCCACCAGCTGATTGGCTCGAGACCTCGAAATCGATGGCATGGGTTTACGCGCCTTCGTTCCCAAAATCAACTGTTAGCTCATGGAATTTGGAGGACTCGCCCAGTCAAGAAGCTCGCACCACTGAAAAATAGCGGGGAGAAATTTCGAAAGCAGCCTCGAAAACGGGCTTTTGTAATCGAATTTACAAAGAAAAATGTTCAAATATTAATACCGACCGATGGTTAGTTAGTTGGTCGTCCCCATCCCTTGTTAAATACTTTTTCAACATCCAAGAGCTCTCGAGAGGACCCAAAAGTAGGGCATCACTGAACCTAATGGGCTTTGCCAGATCCCTCTGCGAATCTTTCAAGCAACTCACGCGTTAATCACATCCCACGCTCGGGTAGATAACAAGCTAGCCAATCACGAGGGTGGTAGGCGGCTACTCTGGTTTCAAGAGGAGAGATTCATCATAACCATACTGCATTCTCGGACTTCATTGGCTCCGCAAATCTGGCTATTCTAGAAGAGGCTCTTCCAAATGTCAAGATTCAGCCAGTGTATGCAATTTTCGTGTCACCACGCCAAACCCCATGTCTGCTGAACTTTTAGATTCGCCTTGACCTTGCAACCTGCCCTGGCCAGTCATTCATGCGAAGTGCAAATATAGCATTACAATTCCACTAGCATGTCGCTCCAGTAGCTGGAGGAAGCTCCGGAAAGATCTTGACGCTGTGAATCAGCAAAAATAGCTATTGACCACAAGATCGCGCATGGGTGATCCGGTCGGAGACGCGATAAGGCAGGGGCGAGGCACCGCATTACCCTGTGAGATGACTTGTTGATATTGAGTCGGGCGTCCACGTTCGAGGTTTCTTAAAGGTTCTATCCTTTCCGCACTGTTTTATTCTTCACAAATGCTATCGTGAACGGCAGTATACACGAATTTCCTTGCGTGTTTTTCTTAAATTCATTTCCTTTTTTTTGATTCGTTCTTCTCAGCATTGTTTTAATATTCTGAAACCATTGCTTCGTTTTACTACAATCTACACGTGGACCGTTGAAGTTTTTAATATTGAGTTGGCATATTTCGAGTTCACTCTGTCGGTCGATTAAAGCAAAGCAGTTTCCCTTCTCTATTCCCTTTTGAATATTCTTTCTGAAACGTCTTGCTTTTCATCTGATATCACACCTCTGTGCCCCCGGTCCCCTATAGCAAACCAGTAACTTGTTTGCTAGTTCATCATAAGGTTTTGATACCGGGCACTTATCTTCAAGCACGGGGCAACTCGACAATCTGATATCAGATCCGAACTGCAAGTACTATCCTTACTTTACAAGGCCGGGACAGTACATTGATTGCTATAGTCGATCATTGCATATCTGATCCTTGGTCGGTCCCGTTTCCGCTCTTTTGAGGACCCTATTCCTGGATTTCTTGCCTACCCGGATAGTAGGAAGGAACCTAAGGCTGGCTATTTTTTTTCTTTCACGAAGTCTTTCATTTATTTCGTCACTACTAAGCCTGGTGCAAATTTCTCTTCGACTGTCGTTAGACGTTCTTCTGCTATCGTTGGCGTCGAATATATATATTCGAATATAATATATCGGATCCAGCATCGAGGTTCACAACGCAAAAAATACAACATGTCGAACTCGACGAGATTCGTCCTTTTTACGATCCTCCTCCAGATATCTCTCTTGGTATCAGCTTCGCCGGCACCGAAACAATACCCAGAACTCAGCATATTCGCACGACAAGTTTCAAACGATAATTGTGGTGCTGGAAGCCAAAGATGCACAAATCCAAAGGTTTCTAACTTCTGCTGCCCCACCGGTACAGAATGTATAGCTGTGCTCGGAAATACAGCAGTCGGGTGCTGCCCCACTGGTCAGGATTGCCGTATCATCAGTACCTCTGAATGTAGCAGCATCGAGGGGGCTGTTGGTTCACCGTCGCAACTTACCCGCTGCAGCAGTGGGAAATGTTGCCCACCCGGATATCTATGCGATGGTACCCACTGTCAACTTGAGTTTGATAGCTGGCCGACAAGCGCAGGCGGGAGCCAGCCAACTCCCATTCCTCAGCCGGACGGCGGCAATGCGACCGCACTCTCGGAAGCTCAGAAGCAGGCAGGGTTTATATCAAAAGCCGACTGCCCTGCAGTTACAGCTGGTGGGTTCGCTGCGGGTTTCGCTCCGGGGTTAGTCGTTGGCGCAGCTTTGGCATCCCTCATCTTCTACGTCAGAAACAGGAAGAAGGAGAATACTGCACGTGCACGAAGTTGGAGCCGCATGCCATCCAACCGGTCCGGATCCCGCAAGGGAAGCCGAAGCGCCTCGAACGAGAAGGTGAACTCAAAGGTTTCGTCCAAACAAAGCGTCACTATTGGTTACCAGCCAGAGGTCGTTGTCACCGCCCCATCTGATAGCTATGATGGCTTAGGTGTCTCGATTGGAGGTCGACACTACGCCGCGAGCAATACGAGTACACAAATGTTCGCTCAGTATGATGAACCAAGCGACCCAGAGACCAGCCGTCGTGGCCGTCACAGAGTCCATGGAGAAACCCCTCCTCTACCTTCTCTCGCCATTCACGGCGCCGATTCCACCACCGCAGTGTCTTCACTCCAAAGCACCGATTACTTACAGCCATCCGGGTCGAGTACAACCATCCGTGAGAAGTCTCCTTCCAAGAAGCACAAGCGCAAGAACTCGAACCCGAGCTTCAAGGATCTCGCAAACGCTTCCAGACAGAAGTTCCGCAATCTGCTCTCCCATGAAAACCTAAAGGAGCAACGAGGAAGCTTGGGATCGGAAACATCAGTTGGTTCATCTATCCACTCAAGTGTCTTCACCTCCAGCGAAAGACAATCCCGTGGAAACCGATATCCAATTGCTGTGCAAACCGGTGTCCAAAACAAATCGAAAGGGTCCGCTCAAGTAACTCCAACGAGCCTTAGGCATGAGGTTACCCTTGAGAGATCCAATACCGCAGGCACTGATCACACAAATATCGAGGATGAATACACACCGATTACTCCATCGAACCCGAGGGCGTTCACAAACTCCGATGCCCCAAATCCACCACCAGCCCCCAACTCTCATATCCTCCCTGTCATCGAAATCCCCCCTCACGAGCACACTCTTCGCCCACAGCTCACCTCGCCCGAGCTTCGCGAGCAATACCTAAACATCCCGCAACCGTTGAAGGTCGGCGATAGAACCTCTATAGCAACTGAGATGACCGAAGTGGAAGGTTACCGTTCCCCATTCCACGACCGCTTCCAGTATGGCTCTTACGTCGAAGAAGCCCACGAAGGATCATCTGACTACAGTGACGATGACCGTCGCTCGCTGGCAGCCAACAGCACCTACCCTTCCTCCTTCCTTGACATTCATTTCGATAACAATATAAGCCCTGTCTCACCGGTCGATGGCAACACCTACAGCGGCAAGACCCTCAACCACGTTCCATCACTACCAGTCATACCCCCATTGTTCCAGCACAAGAACAAGCCAATCGAACAACTCGCCCACTTTGACTCAAACCTCAAGTCGAGTGGTTCGAGGAATGGCAAGAAGCGATCGGGATCCCCCATCGATCGTGAAAGCGTTGATATCACCTTCGTTATCGATGACCCGACTCACGGTGTGACCCCGAACTGGAGGAATAACCACAACGTCAACAGCACTGGTTCCAATCGTACTATTGGAATCGGCGGCGCGATGACCGGTGGTAGATATACCATGCAGACCATGGAAATGAACAAATTCTAAGCCTCGACAGAAAAATATCTTCACTCATCTATTATCATTTCTCTCACTTTCTTTTCTTTTGAAGCTCGTCTTTTAGCTTTCTTTCTCTCTTTTGTTACCTTTAATTACAACCAGCCTGAGTCGACACTGGAATGTCTACTTTTTATACAGGCATTTCTACCTTCACGTCACTCTTTTTTTGGGGATTACTAGTAATCTAATAACCCGATACCCATTACTTTGCATACCTACGGCGTTTCTTCTTTCTTCTCCCGATACACAAAATATGAAGGTTATCTTAGATGTAGTACTAGCCTTTTCCTTTCTCTCGTTCTTGATATATATACCCCTCCGGAGCTGGAGCCTTTATATCTCTAGTCTCAACTTGCTAGCTAGCCATGTCGTTATAGATACACGTGCATGGCTCTTCTACCCCCTTCCCCCATTAATGCATCTTTAATACCCGGCGTGTACGATACAGCGTCCATGTATTTCTTACCTTACTATTGTACTACTACTATAAAAATTGAAATTAGAGCTCTAGAAGTCCCATTCGTCCCCTTTTTTGTACCTTCAAAGCGCTAAGCTCGGTGAGTAGTTGTTGAAGTAAGCAAAAAACAGCTGGGTAGCTTTAGTAGTCCTAATATGATATTAAGCTTTAAGAATTTAAAACTCCCTACACCATCATGACACCACTGTTTACTCGTTAGTCAGGTACCTTGCATGCGGGGTGGAGATCCCGCCCGCCCCCCTTCACTGAATATACCGGAAGCGCCGGGTTGAGGGTAGCTCACTATCTAACTTCTACGGAGACAAATTCTTTTATTTTATGAGGTCTGTGAAGAAATCTGGAAACATTCCACCCAAAGGAGATATACGATCGCCAGAGAACACCCCAATACCTGGATATGTCCGTAATGATACATACATAAATCCAACAATAAAAGGGGAAAATAAAAGGTAAAGAAGGGCCTTTTTACGTGATGGTGGGGGAAGGAAGGGACCGAAGGAAAGGAAGCTTTAAAGCAAGCAGATAGAAACATCTAAGGAAAGAAAGAAAAGAAAATTCGCCGGCGCTTCACGACCGCCCCCGGTTGAGGACGGGCAAAACTACCGGGGTCGAATGGATCAGGTGGAACTGATTAGAGGCGCATGCAAATCCCCTCCTCTCCAGCCGAACGGGCTGGAGACCAAAAAAAAGAGGTCCCAGGGTTTTTTTCTTCAAAGAGGTCGAAACTGGTGTGGGGCGGCGCAAAGAAAAAAGAGAGAGCTTGAGAGCTTCCTGAGTTTGCTCCTTTTATCATCGCAGTGGGCGGCGGGATATTGGGGCTGTAATGCAGCACGGCTCGATGGTGGTTCGGTCGGGGAACCGCTTGTTATACCGACAATGCCACACATTTGTGTACAAGTGGTCTAGGTGGATCGGAAAATGGTTTTTCCCCCCATCTCATGCTCCGTTCAAGCTTCAGCAATGGAATATGTGGGACTCGAGAGAGAAAGCATGTATGTTCAAGTGAGATAGGTAGTTATTGTTCATTGAAGTAGAGTTAGCCTTCTGAGGCATGTTATCCATTGACAGGCCATTTGCTGTAAGGACAGGAAGGTGTTATTATATATATAACATAGATAGGAAGAGCAGATTCCCGACTTGTGATGAGATAGATGGTGAGGACGTGCGACATGAACATGAGGGTCGTTGTGAGTGTGAAGCTAGCTGTTCTTTGTCGCCCCCTCGATGGCAAAGAGAATAGGAAAATTAAAGGAAAGGTTTGGGAAAAAATGAAATGCAAGATGTCTTCATAGTGTAGAAAAAGAAGCCAGCAACCCAGTTAATTGAAAAGACAGCATTGTATATGAGTATCTGATATATAAAGAAATGGACAAGAAAAAAGATGAACTCCATTAATTGCAGTCATGATATCCCCAAAGACAACCCTAACAAGCTAATCGACAGACATTTAGTTATAAAAAAAAAACAGAGAGGTATCCAAAAAAAAGGACGAGTAGTTATATTATCAACATGAACAGAAGAAAAGATCCTGTCTTTTGAGTCGTAGTAGTTTTTCTTTTCTTTTCTTTTCCTTGTTTAGTCTACTCTTCTCTTCTTTCCCTTCGGGGCCGCCATGAGCTTCATCCGCGCTGTTCTTGATAGGGCAGCGGCATCAGCTCTTATTGTGACGATCTTCTTATGTCTGCAGGCGTTGGTCTTCTTCGGCCGCTCGCCATTAGCGCTAAGAATACCGGACTCTATCAGATCTTCCTCATCCTCTTCAGTGATAGGTGTTCTTGGTGTAGCAGAAGAGTAGATCGGGAATGGGCTCTCGAATGCAGCGTTATAGTTTGGGGAGAATGCTGGGGAAGGTGGTATCCTTAGTCTCTTAGTTCCCGCGGAGAGAGGAGTTCTGAGAGATCCTGGAGTCATTGGTGTGTATGGAGTTGGCGGTGGGTAGTAGCAGTAATTCGAACAGATAGCAGATCCGGTGCTGTCGCACGAGGACTCTCGGCTGCTGTTGTTGCTTTCGTTGCCCGATTTTTTCGAAAGGCTGATTGGCTTCTTGATCATTCGTCGACCGCGACATGTGCAGCCGGCAGAAAGTGGAGCTGATGTCGGTGGGAGAGGCACATCTCTGAATGTTGCGGATGTAGGTGTCCTCATGACGATGGATGTCTTAAGGAAATCCAGATATGCGGATGGCGGAGTTAATGGAGTCTTTATGCCATCGTCGAGGGATAACGACTTCAACCCTGCAGATTTGGGTGTCGGGAGTTCGGATGGGAAGGATGGAGATTGGGGAGTATCCGGAAGTCGGGAAGGTGGAAGAGAGACTGCATTAGCAGATTTAGGAAGGAGAGGAGTTGGAGATGGAGACATTGTGTCGATGTTATTTTGAGTGTGAATGTTGGAAGTGGTTCAGAGTCCAAGGGAATCTCCGCTCGCAGAGCTGAGAAGAAAAGATGATGATGATGATAGTTGTCGGTGGATGTATGTAATGTATGTATGAAAGCGGACTGTATGGCTGAAGAAGGTTAGGATATATTCGATCCAAGTCGAAAGCAGTGTGATGTGATTCGAGCGTTCCAAGAGAGCAAACACGTAATGGGTATCAAGTGGAAAGAGAAGAGAAGAGAAGAGAAGAATCGATCAAGTGGAAGCCACAGCGGGTAAAGGCTAACTTTTTAAACGTCACTGTCGTAAAGGGTATCGCAAGTGGACTCGGGTATCTTTTGAAGGGGGGAGGGGAGAAGTTTGAGGCTTGAAGTTTGAAGTTTGGGGTTTGAGGATTGAAGTCTGATGTTCGAATACAATGGGGTATGGTTCGGGGAAGTATAAGATTGGATGGAATGACAAAGGGAGGTCGAAAGTCTTTATACAAAAGGACATGAAGGGACTCCACTGGAGAACAAACAACAGATGCCTACATGCTACAGGCGGATGCTGCATATGCACGGAAACGCTCTCGAGGCGAGAAGGGAAGGGCTGTTGGCGGTACTGACCTTATCCTGTTTGTTGTAAGAGAAATCGAAAGCGCCGGTTGTTGTATGGGGAACTTGCACAGGCGGCTAAGGCTAGCTCGGTGCTTAGTGGGAGCGCACAAGGTAAAACCGGAGTCGGGCGAAAAATAGAAATTGGGATAGTGTATCTTTGTAGCGGGCGCAAACAGAGGTATACTAGCTTTGGGCTGTAACGAGAAAAGAAGGGAAGAAAGAGAAGAAAGAGAAGAGAAGAGAGGAAAAGGCCGGTGTTCGGTGAAGCAGTAGGCGACAAGTAGATATACTGGCCTCAGCTGTCGGGCGACAAGCCAGGAAGATTAGATCGGGGGTGGAGGTTATCAAGGAACAATAAGCGGGTAATGGAAATGGATTGTCAGGACAAGAGAAGGGAATGTGACGGCAAGCTCTGGTCTGCGACAGGCAAACGGACCACTCAGAGGAAGGCACAGGCAGAGCACTGCGGGAAGGGGGAAGCCAAAAACGTGGACAGCGGGGGGGTATTGGGAATTCCTGATCTTGATCTTGATCTTGTTACTTGTACTTGTGCTTGTGCTTGTTCTTGTTCTTGTTCCTGAGCGTCGTGATTTGTCCGGGTTAAATTCTCTAGCAGGCAGGCAAGCAAGCAGACAAGTATAGTATAGTATGGTATGGTCTGGCAGACAAACGATCGGTTTCTTTTTTGCGAGTGAGAGAATTCACTGCCGAACAACAGAAAAACGAATATAAAATAAAATAAAATGGAAAATAAAATCAAAAAATTATGCTGCTACAAATGACGGTGGATGAATCGATTGGGGAGGAATGGATCTGAAAGTTTTCCCTGGTTCGATAGGAAAGGGTCGAAGGGTGCTTATTATGTATGGCGAAGTAGCTAGCGCGCGACTGAGAGTAAGGAAACGGGAGCCAGAGCAAGGAGGCAGGCATTTGCATGGGCAGAACATGGTCCCAGGCACGAGGGCGGCGCTGTGGTTGGCTGAGGGCCTGCAGTCCCACTTTTAGCAGCATCGACCGGCATGTTTCTTTTTGCTGCTACCGACTGACGGGTGAGGCAGACGGGCTGACACCTGACTGGTTACCCAGTCTGAGGGACGAGACACTCCGCTCACCCTCCTTGAATTGAATTCGAATCTGTGAGGTCGAGGGCCGAACGTCCTCTGACCGGGCAGGGGTTAGTTGAACATTGAGATTTGCTGCAATCTAGGAAATACGATAACTCTGTTTTGCTATTGACGAACTTTGCTAACAATCCCAACCTTCGAGTTAGTCGGTCTCAACCTAATTTCATAATACCATTTCGAGATTCCATTTCCCGGAATTCCCAAATTTCGCTGGATATGATATCAAAGCGAGAGGTTTCAATTTGACACTAAAGAGGGCCCCATGTGTGGTGGGGCTCTCACCACAAGCTCGCTCGACGGTTCCGCCAAACAGGATTTGGAAGCGGGACGAGAGGGGAGGGGAGAAAAAAAAAAAAGATAGCCCGTAGATGGTTCTCGAGCGGAGCCAGCGGGGTGTCAGTGCGTGGCCCCATCGGCAAAAATCACTTCCATGAACAATGTTAACAAGAGATAGAGCTAGAGAGAGACATCGACGATTCGAAGCCGAGACCATGTGCAATGCCATGCAGAACAAAGAAAAATTAAAAGAAAAGAAATTCTTCACAGTCGGTCCTACATACATAATCAGATCTTTTATCCGCCCGTGATACGACTCTCAGCGCCAAAGACCCATCATTAGCATCTACATATGATATCTCTATGACGAAAGCCGACCAGGGTTCCAGACTGCGCACAGCTCCATGTGGATGTGGGGAGACTATCAGGTCAAAAAAGGTAGGGTCGAGCCTTATCCCTAAGTTCCGGAGTCACCTTTGATAGGTCAAATTTATCGTAGACGATCTCAGGCACCCAACAATCATCCCTCCTCAGATTGAGTGCACTCGAGTAATGAGGACGGCAGACTTGTTTGGTGTTCGAGATATGTGAGCACAGATGCCCACGAGGCCAGCCCGGTGAGTGTGAAGCCGGAAAGTGGGGATCAAGGCGAAATGAGGGTGTCCTCCCGAGACGCTGGAAATCACCTGATGGCGCAAAATCTCAGCGCTGAAGGACCCAAATGAGAGGGTCTGATTAATAAAATTCATTCATTCTGGGGAGATAAGCCCTCAATGAAACTTTGTTGGAAATACGTTGTCCAACGTTGAAATCTCAACCCAACCGTCACATATCAAAGCCTGTTGTGTCGGGTACACTTCCAACATCGAAGAGATATGTTTCAAAGATATTGAACTCATGAACCGGGGACCAAGGCGCCTAGGTTATGACAGGATACAGGAGAACGGACAGCTGTCGACAAATCTTTCCTCTTCGAGAGCTCCCCGAAAGGACGGCAGGAAACAGATACTGAGAAAAGCTCGGTCGCTCGGGAAGGCACTGCGGTGCGCTGCAGTATCAGATGAGAGCAATGCCCATCTCCTCAAACGAAATACTCCCTAAATGAGTGAAACGAAGCCTTCGGCATCGGGCTTCTTACTTTAGCGAGATGCAGGTTCAATCTTACAAGTTGATGAATTGCAGGATACGAAACAGAACCGAGATATTTATTGATAATCGGAATAAACGTTTCGCAGGCTTCTCTATCACTCCCAGGGTTCTTTATTTTGGAGGTTTCATTCCTCTGCACAACATGCAACAGCCGGTCATGTAAGGCATGCATAACCCCATACCCAACCTTCGAAAAAATAAAAAAAAATAACAGAGCCGCATCTGCGATGGAGGGGGGGAAAAGAAATCTCCATTGTTCTCCTCGAACAGATCTTCTCCCACACTCCAATGATATTTTTTTTTTTCTCCCAAAATGAGTCGTTCGAATTGCCATTTTGGTTGCCCCGTTTGAACAACTCATCAATGCATATCCTCATCCCGTCCGAAAGGTATCTCTACTCTGATCCTCGAGCGAAATTGGTAGTCCCAAACGTCACTTTTTGCCAGAGTGACCCTGGTGTGGGTGTGGGCTCTCATTTTTCGCTCAAGGGAAGGAAGGGGACCCATGAACCAAGTATCCGGTAAACCGCTACGATTGGTCCGTTTGAGACAGACTTTCTCCACACCCATTTCAAGGAGGTGGGCGCCAACTGAACGGACGCGAGAGGTCAAAACAGGCCGTTCATTGGTCGTGATAACTCAGGCTCATTGGCTGATATTCCCCCCAGCTGATCAATGCAACTGGGAGGGTGCTTAGACCGCGCGCTTAGGAGAATAAGAACATAATTTTCCTTTTCCTTTTCTTTTTCTTTCTCCTCTGGCAGACGAAGAAGAGGTGTAATTCTCAAGCTGAACAGCGACTTCTTCTGACGGCTGCCTGATTCTCATTTCTCAGGTTTCAGATTGAAGATTTTATAGAATTTTGAGATCCCGTTTCTGATGTGTGTTGGCTGTCAAGATATCCAGCGGTTTCAGATATCAACGTAACAGCTTTAAACAGCCGTTGGACCTGTTCTATTGTCGCGATTTGATTGTAGTGGACCGGAAAGACTTACCGTAGGGCTAAGTAATCATCCAGTCGGTGGTGGCTATCGGCATGCGTATTAGTCGAGCCAGGTAACTTTTAGCTGCATCGCCATGCGCAGACGTGCTCCGGACGTGGACTCTAAGAATAGAGCTGCTGGAAAACTTTAGAAGATGCCCTGCAGCTGCACCGCAAATGAAACGGAGAAAATAATAACAAATGAGGTTCGCTGAAACACCAAAAATAGATTCCTTCGCATCGTCGACACCGATGCTTAAGATCCCTTTTGTAAAACGCACGATGCAAGCCTTATCTGTAGGAAAAGATAAGTTTCATCATCAACATCTCTTCTGCCTTGTGAGGAAGGGCCTTCTCTCTTCTTTCTGTGGGTGAAGAAAACTAAATTTAGAAACCTCTTACATCTCCGAAAGCGGAAATTATTTGGCGTTCCCATTATCCAACACCGCTGGTCGCCCGGATTTTGTGTTGTCGATGCAACAACAAACTAGTTAGGCAAAAAGTTGTACCGTCTATCGGTATATCGATAGACCAATCGATACTACTACACATGCATATGCGCATACGGGAGCGCCTATGGACCGCATTAGTGGGAACAAAAAGTAGTTTCTTAGAACTAGGAACAAATGAAATTCTTGGATTGTATTTAACAACTATTAAAGGCTCTAGGACGCTAGTTTTCGATGATGTAAATATATATACCAACTAAAAAGCTTAAAGACGACAAGTATACAAAGGAAATATATTGGAAAATGTTACTGTTGCGTTCAGTAAGCGCAATACCTACTGGACGACCCTGGAAAATGAAAAAGAATAAAAAGGAAGACTACATTGACGCCGTTCAAACCCAATGCGAACGAGAACGAAACAGAAAGGAAAAAGGATTCGAAGCTCCCTATGCGATATTTAGAACCGCAACAGCGGCAGCAACCAACAGAAGGAATGCGCATTTAAATTCAACGAGATTGTGTGAAGCAGCGCTTGTCATTTCCCTTGGATGAATCACGGCTCTCTCGACGTTCCTAGCCACTGTCGGGGTATATCGAGTTTCCTCTACGGTTTTTACAACCTTTGACAGTGTGGTTGATCCTTCCTCGGAAGCCAAATCAATATCGCGAGGAGTTATGATAAATCCAGTACGAAGTGGAGCCCCCGGTCCAGTTGTTGACGGAGCCTCTACTCGCTCAGGATTTGGGGCCACTTGGATCGTGGTTACAACAGGTATTGCGGCTTCAGAACTAACTGGGGCCGGGATCAACGGCCCGGGATAAGTAGCCGATGTGGTTACTGAGATAACATTGCCAAAGTCTGGTGCAACAGTTTGGGAGGGGGCCGAGTTAACTGTGGAAGTTTCGGACACTGTAACAAGAATACCGGTATCCGTTGGTACAGGGATTTCAGTTTCCTTTGTTGATGGTGCTGGCAGTTGATAGATAGTGCTATATTGTGTAACTATCACGTTTTGAGTGTTGGTGACCGTGATATATTCGAAGATAGTCGACTGGGGAAGTGTCGACGTGGAAGATGGTAATTCGGTTGTGGATGGAGCAGCTTCCGATGTTGCAATTGGCGCCTCGCTGCTGCTTGGAGAAGCATCATCTGTTGGGGCAGGGCCATAGGAAGCCGGTTCAGAAGAAGGGATTACTATGTCTGGAGGGGACCCAGCCGGTGCGGTCGTTGGAAGAGGCTCAGGAACGGGCGTCGATACATCTGGGACGCCAGCCACGGAACTCGGGTAGACAGTCACCGTTTCTCGCGGCAAAGTAACAAATACAGTAGAGGGTTCTGGGGTCGAGGTAGTTGTGTCATCAACAGCTGTAGTTGGCAATGTGAGCATAGTAGTGCTTGTCTCAGTGCTGACAGTGATGACAGAGGTTTCGGTGATGAACGACGTGGGTAGCTCCGACGTCACAGTCACAGTCTCCTCCTGACCACCGCCACCAACGGGCTCGGTCTCAAAGCTATCAGAAGTAGTGGAAGGAAGGATTAAGTCGGGAGGAGCTCCTGGATTTCCGGTTGGAAGGTATGGAGTTGGTTCTGGCGATACCTCGGTTGGAGCAAGACTTTGTTCTGTTGTTGATGGCATAACTTCAGACGTCGGAGCGGGAGGGGGGGCAACATCGGAAGGCGGCAGTGGTGTAACCTCACTCGAAGTTGGGCTAGGTTCGGGTGCCTCCGTCCCGAAACTTGGTTCTGGGACAAAAGCATCCGAAGTTGACGAAGGCAAAACAATATCTGGCCCACCAGGTGTCCCTTGAGATGGCACTGGAACAGGATTAGGGGCCTCGGTGGTGGGAACAAGATACTCAGATGTAGTTGGGACGACCTCAACTTCTGACGTCGATGGTGGGGCAGTGACAGTAAGATACTCTGTGGTAGTTCTGGAACTTATTATCTCAGAGCTAGTCAACAATATTGTCGAGGTAATAGTTGTCTCTTCGCTCGAGGTAGTTGAGGTCGACACAATATCATCTGAGCTTGTGGTCTCTGCGGGGCTTTCAGAAGTGCTCGTGGAGCCATACTGCGGTGGGGTTATAAAACTGAACCCGGGACCGAAACTTGGAGTTCCAGTAGGTACAACGGGCTCTAATGAGGTCGATGAAGTGGTAACTTCCGCAGTAGTGGTGATATCGGCCTCAGGAGTGGTGATAGCAACCTCAGTAGTGGATGTGACAATAACCTCAGTAGTGGATGTGATAACAGCCTCTGTAGAAGTGGTGGGAACTTCTGTAGTGCTTGGAACTGCCTCGCTACTGGTTTCACCAGTTTCGGTTGGGCAGTCAGGTTGATTCAACCCACCGCATAGGCCAGTTGGGTATACTTCTTCAACGGTTGTGGGAAGACTTGATGTTTGGGTCTCGACTTCAGCAGTCGTGGGAACTTCAGAAGTAGCAACTTCAGAAGACGAGCTTGTAGTCCTACCCCTTCTTCTAGTCTTTGTAGTCGGCTCAAGGCTTTCAGAAGTGGAGACAACTTCCTCCGTAGTCGTAGTCGGGGCCACGGCTGTGGAACCCTCAGTAGTAGGCTCCGAACCGGCCTCAGTCGTGGGGGCCTGGGTAGTTTCTGTCGATGTGGACAAAGTTGGAGGAGCGATTGTCTTGAAGCCAGACTCGGCGAAAAGATCAGTCGGGAGTACATCTGCGCTCGTAGTGGATGGCACCGTCGTGGGTTCATCCGTTGGAGCCTCATAAGCTTGCGTCGTTGTTATTTCTTCCACGCTTGTCGTAGTGATCTCGGATTCTTCTGTTGTCGGGGCAGGAATAGAACTTTCAGATGTTGTAGTGGGCTCATAGAGGACCTCAGACGTAACCTGACTTGTTTCTAGATCCGGGGAAGTGCTACTGGTGGCTTCAGTTGTGGTTTCAGGCAGCTGGGAAGACGTCTCGGATTCGACAGTCGAAGTTATTGATGAGTCTGTGGTTAAAGTTGTGGGGGTCTCAACGTCCGTGGTGGTTACGGCCTCAGCTACGGTTGTCGTTGGCTCTATCGTCGTCGTTGGCTCTGTGGTTGTCGATAGATCTTCTGTCGTTTCTGCACTCGACGTTGTCTCGGGCTGGGGCTCCTCTACACTTGTGGTAATGGGTTCTGCGATTGCAGTGGTAGGCTCAATCACCTCTGTTGTAGCAGGCGGGATATTTTCAGCTGGCGTGGATATCTTCGTGCCATATACGATGGTGGGGAGTTCGAATCTTTTGTGCAGCTCTTCTAACAATTGACCGTCCCTCTGCTGCACCTGCTCAATATCATTTTTCTCCAGTCTAACAGGGGCAGCTGACGTAGTGCCCAGCACTAGGAGTGCCCCGAGTAAAACTGTAGTCCATGGCTTGACTTGAAGCCGTGATCGACCCATCTTTGTGAATGGTATTCACTACAGCTCCGCCGTGCAATCAAGACCTCCTGAATTCCCGCTTCTGTGATGGTGGAATATTAAATTGAAAGTAGGGTAATGGTACCAATTGACCAATCGTGCTAGTGGTGTACGAGATATACCTGATTCTCTAGAAGGTCAAGGATACATATAAAGAATAAATTCTGCCGGAGAATTCTAGAATCGAATCTCGAATACGCCAGTCTAGGAGTAATAAGGGATATACTCGGAAGACGATATGTCCAATATATTCTCTTTGGGACACAGCAGAACCGTGGATATTAAATTCCTGTCTGTCGAACCTAAAAACTCTCTTGTTAGATTCAAGAACATTTGAATCACATGGAGATATATTGAAAATGTGAGGGAAATGTTGCGCACCAAATCTACAACATTCACTGCCAACGTTACGGCAAAGTCGATCTAGATTGCCAAATCTATCAAACCTGCCAATGTATCTGTGATGATGTTGTGCAGAGTCGAGAATTTCTTCGACTTGAAACAAAAGTGTACAACTAGTTTCATAAACTGGCCTGCACGAATTCCTGAGAAATATAACTGACTTGCGACGTCTTGTGCTATAGTACCGTGCAGTGTGGCTGAAGGATATATTTTGAGTTGGAACTTAAGGTTGGTAGAGCCTCCAAGTTCGAGATTCGAAAAGAATGTATTGAATAAGTTTCACAGGCAGTTACCTGAACCACCTCGAATACTTAAGTTGTAGAAATTGCCCAGTTAACTTGCGCGGAAAGTATTGACGAAGAATCGAAAGCCTGCCGCACGCAGCAAAAAATCGAAAGCTGCTAGTCGACTAGGGTGTTGTAACGAAGGGAAGTTGTATACACAGATACAACAAAGTTAAAGAAAGAATTAATTAAGGTTGAAAAAGAATAAAAAGAGAATGAAAACTCGTGATCAAGAATTGAATGGAAAACCACAAAGGACAATAGGATTTTGGGCGATCATGGAGCTTATGTATATTTCCTAGTGCAAAAAAGTATTGACAGCAGGGGATCGCTGAACTTCAGGGAGCAAATGTATGAAGCCGCGCCTGCATACCGCGAACCCCGACAAGCGATTCGTTGAAAGTCTCCAGTTGAAAGCCTGAGCCTAGCCAACCCTGGTTTAACCAACACCGCAAAGCTGCTGCCAACTGGGGCGAGAAGAAATCGGTACGTGGACATCAGTAGCAAATGAGCAGTGAACCCGCGTACCTATTGTGTCCCAGGAAGCCTTCTCGACCCTTGTTCCGGAAATTTTGACAGGGATCCGGGCAACCACACATTGACGAGAATGATCGCTTCCTCATCTGACAGGGCGAGTGGGTGCATCATGAAACGTGGAGCAGATATACCGCGAGATCTATTTCCAGCCCGATCTTTTGATTTGAGCATTGAAATGTTACGCCTCATGGATCTATCCTGGCTAATTTTTTCGATTGATCCCTCTAAAGTATCAGGCCCCGCAAAAGTACTAGGGGACACGTCGATACATAAAATCCCAAGTACTGTCTTGCAATCTCGAAGTCGCGATACATAGAGCGGGCATTAGCTTAGGAATAAAACTGATGCCTTAAAACACCTTTACTGATTTCTGACACTCATTACTTCATAACTCAAGAGAATCTATCCCCTAGTACTTTTAGATTACATAACATTAGTTAGAGTTTCATTTAATGAACAAAACAATGAGTCTCGAAACCTTAAGCTTTGCAGAGAAACATTTTCAACAGCAACGCTGCGGCGAGCTCGTGAGGATGCTGTACCACTGACATGTTACCTTTTTGGGCGGCGAGGCGAAATTGCTGTAGCCAATAACGCGCGGTTGCGACCCCCCTTGGCAGGAACACGGCGTTCCAAAAATATTCACTCAACTCGCCACAAGCCGACCGCTTGAAATTAATATCGCATTGACGATGCTCCCGATCATGAGGTAGAAAAGCTTTCCGAAGGCACAGGAAAGAGGCATTTTTCATAAACCTACGCCGTACCTGAACGTTCCAGGCTTGCGGCACGATTGAGTCACCGTGGGCGCAGCATATTCGAAGTTGGGAAACTTTCAGCTTGCAATGTATGCACAAGCTAGTGTTGGAATTTTCTTTTGGATATATCTGCAGTAGAACAAAACCAGAGTCTCGTGAAAGGTCAACATACATCATCAATCATAGCATCGTCATCATAGGTCGTAAGAACACATTATCATGTAGGCATGAAACATTGCAAGTAACAGACAACGCAAGAGCTAGAAATTGTAGAGATATTGTTAAAGAGCTTAAGAGCTAGCATAATCATACACAAAATCAAAGACGACAGGTACATGAGGATATATATAATCATCTAGGAATGGATTGGGCAATAACGAAAAGAGAAGGGGGGGAAGGAAACTTAAAGAGAAATAAAAGAAAGCAAGAACAGATCAAACCCAGGCGAACCAGTCCACGTTTCGTTGGGTAGAGGTAAGGGGATCCGATGAGTGTACATTTTGTAATATTTTTGTGTATCGCTTTTGAGTAATCCAAATATTCCACGCCAGGCTTTTGAAAGAGGTTCCATTTTGTACGGTCCTATGATAATCCAAGGGTTCTCCGGAGGGTAGCATTTTGTGTTTTTCCCAGGAAAGAAGTACCAGGGAAGATAGACCGTTAACCATAATCTGTTTGGTGTCGGGGGAGATCCTAATCCGGTTCCAAGCAGGATTCGAAGAGTGACGGGTCCATAAGTCCGGGTTCGATCCTGGGGGAAGAGTCTAGATGTCCGTCCGAAGGGTTCCAGGGAGTTTCTGGAAGCTTGAAAAACGAAAACTCAACAGCATAAAAATAACAACCAAGCCTCCCATCCCGTATGAACTCAAAACAAAAAAAGAAGACCCAAACACCAGGAAAATGCGAAAGGAAATATCAAAGGCAAGCACTCAGTCAAGACCTTCGGATTCAGCGTATTGCTCTAAAAAACGCACGTGCTTTTTGATACTCTCCCTTCTACGCCGTCGTTTGGCGATGATATTCTCGGTGTTCTCCTTAATCTTGAGCATCTCCTCCATGCCGTCCCAGTCCTTGATAATCTGGGAAACGTGGATTCCTGCACTGATTAATTGAAAGACACCCATGTCACTTTTGAGGGGGCGGCTTGGATGTGCAACGACATGTCGAATTTCGCCTAAGGTGTGTATGTTGGTTAGCCAGGTGTACATTTCTATGGCGGGGAGGACAGGGCCATGGAATGTGATAGAAGGATATAACGCACCTGAATTTTGAAGAATTGTGACAAACTCCTTGATTCGCTCGTTGTGTAGAAGGGTTTTAGGAATCATCCGCTTCTCACACAAAGCAATGGCAAGTTCGAGCCATTCATGCCACTCGCGGTCGGACGGCTTACGGATGCGTCGCTTTCCAGGATCAATCGGAATAGGGAACTGGTGCTTCGCGAAGAAATTGAACATTCCTTGCGATAATAGGTCATTGAGCTTCTGGAAAATATGGTCTTGATCATCGGCTTCGAGAGTGGTTTCAAGATCTGGCAGTGTTCTGTTCGGGTCAGATTGTGGCGACGTCCTACGGTCGTAGTCCAGATAGTAGTATAAATCATCAACCTCCCCTGTCTTCCTAGCCTTTCGGTGATTGTTGTAGGGGTTGGTTTTGGGCGGTGAACCGGAAATGTTGATATTCGCCCGGGATCTACCTTCCTTGGGTTTTCCATGCGTCGGTAGGTTCGGTTTGCCTAAGTCGGGTGGGTTCGGAAGCACAGGAGATTCAATCTTTTCCGCGGCATTCCAAGTCCCAGTCCTATATGGATCCGTCGACGGCGAATCTAGTACTGGTGCGCTTGGTAGCTTTGCAATCGGGCCAGAGGGAGCAAGGGACCGGGATGGCGGAGCGAAAGTGTTTCCGTAAGGCCCAAAGAAGTTGTTGGATTGTTGGGGTGCACCACCGACGGTCTGTTTCTGCTGGGGATACGGAATCTCCAAATCAGCAGCGTTTGACCCGAATCCTGTATACGAGGCAGATAAATCGCCGGAGTTCCGATGTCTTGTGAGATGGAAGAAATTGTGGTCAGATATGCGTCAAGTTTGGAATATGAAAAGGGAAAAACAAGCTTTAGAGATGAATTGGCTCGGGTGATATCACAAGAAGGCCTGGAATGTATTTTCTAGGCCAAATTGCAAAGAGAAGGGGTAGGGTCGCATCGAGACTCACGAACGCCCGATGTCACGAGAAAGAAGGGACATCGACGGGATTTGGAAGCCGGGAGGATGGTTCTGCGGAACATGGTAATATGACGCCGCATCAGACCTTCTCGAACCCGCACCCAATGTAAGTCAGAATGAACACTCAACAAAACGATCAAGGGGTAGATATCTAGATAGACGGGCGGGCAGATTTGGAAAGCACAATTGAGAACTTCTCATACACTCTCTGGTTGTAATTATACCGTTGGTCGGGAGCTCTTGCGCTGGGCATATGCTGCTGGGAATGGTTCTGTCCAGAATAAGCTGCGGTATATGGCAGGCTCTGTCGTTGAGGCGGGCGAGTGCCAACTGGGCCCGGGAACCCGAAAGGAGGACTCATTGCGATATCCCTTGAGTCACAAAGCAACATCGTTAAGGCCCGGTTTACTTAAATTGCCCTTTCTACCGAAAAGTAGTAGATTTTTGTATATGAGAATTAAATATTACCACGTCTGGGTCAACGTGCTATTTCGTTGGAGATCTTGCGATTGAGGCCCCTGGCGCTGGAAGACAATAGATATGGTAAGCACTCTAGTTCGTCGTGATGACTACGATGTAAAAGAGTATTGTATCGGACCTCAGAAGCGCGGCCAGCCTCGAATATATAACCGGTCAGTCTATTCGGCTGCATAGCTGCTGCTGCATACGACGGATGAAGTTCAGTTGTTGCGTTTGAATCGTAATAATGCCGCTAGTTATGCAAGACACTTCACAGGTCATTAGCGCTCGAAGCCCTAAGCCCAGTTGCGAGATACTAGATGATTGGCATGGTGCATATGCAGGTATGTGCATGTATGTACCATGTACCTCGAGAAAAGTTGGAAGGACCTCTCTGCTCACCTGGAAGTCGTGAAGTATTCGATCTCCACCGGAGTCAGGATACGTAACCTGGGCGAGGGAAGTGGAGGAATTCAAGCGAGAAAGAGTATCGTGGCCCTTTGAGGACTTCAAAGGATAAAATACCGGACTACATTTGTGACCAACGGGAATAGCTATCCTTACCCGAGGATCCAAACTCCCTATTCGTTTCGCTGGCTTCGAGAACACCTGCAAGAGAAAAAAATCCCGCTTTGTGCAGGTGAGGTTCAGGGACTCCCGAAACACTCATTCAGTGAGTGCCGTTGGTCCGTTACGCGTGATAACCAATTGAAACCGTTTGATGGGAGTCCAAATTTCAAAAATCATACCATTGCTGGACCAGAAGAAGCAAAATTCCCCTCTTACGAAGCGTGCGCCTGTGCGGTGGGGTCAAACCATCAAAGCTCATCGCCATCGCCATCCTCACGGATACCGTCATACTGTCTTGGTTTGCGAAGGACAGTCTTACTGACTTTGAATTGCTTCGTCTCTTCTCAGTATCCATTGAAGACATATTGTTATGTCTGCCACGTCGAACTTCTCGGCACGTGGTGGGGCATTTCTGCCCGACAAGGAAGGATCTTCGTATGGGGAAGTATGAAAAAGCAGGGCTAGGATGTATCGATTGACCCTGCTAAGACTGTGGTATTGTGCTCGGTTTGGGCTGTATATGCCGCTGCGACCGTTGACGCCTCACTCGAGAATTTGGCAGCAGTGCTAATGATGCATTTGAAGTTCATTTAGACGTGGTGATAGTGTTTGCCGGATTTTCATGTAATTTTATTTTGTTACACCAGCCTGTACCTGCGAATCTTCATACCGACATACCGACATAGATTTTGTCTAGTTAAGTAATTGACAGTTTTCGTCAACAGGATCCTTCAATGGCATGCATATGCATTGTTCTGAGGATCCGCACTGCAGTACTTGCTGGATGGCGAGGACCGGATAATTTTGCCACAATGTATTGGGCTGACATGGTACACATGGTATACCTAAAAGCCAATCAAACAGATATCGGATTTCGCATGGGCATCTAGGTTTTGGTGATGTATTTGCATTGGATTGATTGAGACGAGCTGAGCTCATGAACGCCACACTGGCGGGGTCCGTCCACTCTCCGAACTTTCGCCGATGCGACATTAATATCATAGATCGCTAAAATGCTCAAGAATGGTCAGAGGCTTTTGGCTCGCTGTATCCATGGGTGGACAGCCTGGTACCGAGATCGAATAGGGAGCAAGGCAAGTTGGGTACAGGCTGAGGTTGCGAAGGGCGTGTAACAGAGGGCCGCATATGCAGGTCATACAAAGTGCGGCCCCCAAATGCGAAGTGACATCATTCCCCGAAAGAGGAATTGGACCCTGGAAGCAGGGCAGAATCAACATCTCCGAGTAACCGTCCCCTCAAGTAAAATCCAAGTTTGGTGTTGATTGTGTTTCCAATTGCCAGCGGGTATAATTATCCGCCGATACTTTCAAGACAATTGCGGGAATGGCCGATACTTAGCTTGAATAAACCAAGTATACGAGCAACATGATTCGATTCGAAGCTGAGGGGCTATGCCTGGCTGCGTCGTGACCATCTGCCTTGAGATATCAAATTCCCAGGCGGTTGCATGCTTCGAGAACTTGAGCGTCAGAGATCATCGCTATTTTGACACCTCATCAGTGGAGAATCTGGATTTGACCCATCGCATTGCTGGAGATATCGGTCTCGGTACTGGAGACCAGTTCATAATACAGATGCACGATTGCGGAGTGGTGCATGGATTTCGTGATAGCCTCAACTGGACGCGAGTTGATAGAAGTCGCGAAGCAAATAACGTCACTTCGCGTGTATAAGGGCATAACATCATATCATACGCGCAGGCCCGAACTCCATGGTCACTCGTTCGAGCTGGAACCGCTGTTAACTGTTTGAAGAACTCGCGATGAAGCTTGCCAGGGTCGTGTTGGCCCAGGGGGCAACCTTAACCTTGGAGATACAATCCGGGTGGCGAATAACTGGTGGGTCTTGTCGATATCAGGACACGCTATTGCTAGGATAATAGCACGACGGATATGCGAATTGAAGTTCTGGAATGGAAGAAGTTTTGCTGGCTAGTCGCGTTCCCAGTGGCAGGTTGAAAAAACAGGGCCTGGAAATTCGGCCGCTTCCCATCTTAACATCCAACATCTTCCTCAACTCAAAATAAAGTGGATGCAACCGACTCCAAGGATATAACTAGACCACATTCAACCTCTCCTCCATGGATCTGGGGGCAAATCCAAACGACTGCCAGCTCATCAATTTCATTCTGTTTCTTTTTCTCGTTCTTTTTTATCCGCCCGCAATTCTGAGGAGGGTCACATTCAGGCCTAACCTGAACACCTACATACATACATCGTGATCATGCTTAGCATAAAATTCCCGGAGGCCCGTTATTATGTTCGCCTAGATGATGTGAGTGCACGCAAGCCACTGTACCTATCTGATGCTATGCATACTATGGTTGATCTCTGCAAAGACACGTCTCCAAAGTTTCGCGCATAATCGCAGTAAACATTGTGATTTCGTTCTAACCGCTGTATCCGGCCTGACGAGGCGGACCTCGCCATTCTGCCGTTAGCCTCTGCACGGTGTAACATCTCCCCGGAACTGCGAGAACTTCAATATTGGGGGCAGAAGAGCCGCCTCAAGCGTTTTCCCTTTGTTGGAAAAGGCTGTTTTCTCTGCTTCGGAGCAAGCAGTCTGTCCTTCCTGGGACAATATTATGATGGCTCCTTCAGGACCGAGCCTCGTTGTCGAGTTTTTTTTTGTTGAGCTCGTGGGATTAGCTTCTAGCCACCATAGTGCTAATGGCTTGACTTTCGCTACCAAAGCTTGGAGCTGGTCCGACGTTTCGTCCGGGATGACCGTCTTGAGTACTGTGGTTCTGAGGAGGGAGCACGGACTCAAGCCCTGCCACAGATCCACCAAAATTACGATTTCCCGAGACCTTAAGATTTGATTACGTCTGAGCACAACGGCCGAACTCAAACTTCGGTTTCAGCCCCTCGCAATTCAGATCGCCGTTGTACAGATATTTGCCCGAGGTGGGTATCGGAATAATTCCTGTCGAAACGACCAGGAAGCTGCACACTTATCGCCCTACAATTTCGTCATTTTAATAACAAACAGTAGATATTATCGCGCGGATACATAGATCAATCATCGACTGCTCAACTATGTCGACGTGGCCGTGTGGGAAGATGAGATGGCATCGATGATCCTCAACCTCCAGGCCCGCCGCCGCAGCCTTGTTCGTATAGCAAAAGCCTCATTTTTGATTTCCTTGTATTGAACTGACAATGTGCCAACTTTGGACAAAGTTTAGCAAAAAAGTACATCTACATCTTCAACAATTGGGTGTACCTGCCAACTTTGTCCACCAGCTCGATATCCACTCGATCAAGCAGCCTTGGACGAAGGAGGTGTTTACGGAATGCTACTGGGTGACGGCATTTCCTTTCAGCTTGTTCCGAGCTTTTCAATGCTTGACAGTTGTCAAATTCCTAGGATCTGTGTCATGCGAGCCTTTCCAACCTCTGCAGGAAACGAAATGTACTGGCATGTTCCTGGTGGAAGCGGGGTGGAGAGCAAGGACTACGGTTGAAGAAAGGTGGGACCATTCCAAAGAGCTTTGAATCTAAATTAAGCTAGGCCACCTGGATATAGATAGCTCTGGATTAAGCTCCCTCTATACATTCCGGCCTTCGGTTATCTATATTACACTGTATCCAGAAAAAAGGTTGAGGAGGCTCTCGTTTACTTCCACTTATTCTAAAATTATCTCAACCTACACCTTCATAGCTATTTTACCATCTTAAACCTTTGTCCTAGCTCCAGCGTCTACAGTTACACTCTATTATCGAATCAAATATCATAATTCTTCTACTTTAATCCCTCGAAAACTCTAACAGAACTCATTTTCAGCAATTTCAGCTTTAGAAAGATTGTAAAATGGAGATTTACGGTAGATATTGGCTTGGAGAACAGGAGACCTCAGTGGTATGCGAGGAGACCGTGTTAGAAGAGACAGTCTCACGAAAGAAGCGGAGCCGTCACAAGTATGACCACCTCTTTAGCCTCCTTTATCATCAGTTAGTTATTGCAGCTACTTACTATCACCCGTAAAGTCAATTCCGATTCCCTAAAACTTCACGCATCCCGTCCCGGTCCCCCACAAGGTCACCTGAAGCTATCGTAAAGCGCTCTACACTTAACACCCGATCCAAGAAAACAACTAGGACTCCTCACATTCGTAGAGTCGAAGGTTCGTTACTAAACCTCTTAGACCTTTTATAAACTTGGTTGCAATTGGGTTGGTGCTAGTCAGGTTAATACTGTTGCTAACTTGTTATATCCGGTTTCAGAGAATGAATACGCATCTCATAGGGTTTCAACAACGGCGCCCAGCTTTCAATTACCTGACCCCCACCCGCTTTTCAACATGCCAGATTTTGACATGAATACTATTAGCCAACCTAGTTCGTTGGATATTTCGTGTTGTTCTCTATCAGATGGCGGTTTTTGGTCTGAGTTCGAGAAAGGCTTTCGAGACATCGATTCATACAAGGCTAGGTGCCGTTCCAGCCGCTTCTCTAAGAAGCATACATCTTGTGAACTATGTAAGGAGTAGATGTATAATCTCGGATTGGCTCCGGATTGAAAGGATTGTGAACCTGTATTTTAGCGTTGTATCACCACATTTATGGCAGAATGAACTTCAGCGTTGTCGCGTCGTATACTTATAGGTATACATGTTAATTATTTAGGTATAATCACTACTTAGCTATACATGGCCTGTGGATTATCAAGTCCCGTTATATTCGGAAAACTGATATACATTTGCAGCAGACGCGTGCCAGTGTCTTCATTTCGTGCGTTCACCCGCCTGAACGCAGCTACTATTACTTCCGTGTCAATGCCAAAAGCCTAATCATTCTCTCGGGCTTTCAGCTTGATCCGTTCACTTAAATTCCGTTCGCAAATTCATTAATTGTCATATACGTGTACCTGTTGAGAGAAGAATTTCCATTTCGATGTGAGCCCGAAGGCCCACAAAAACCAGAGCTAGAGTACCAAAAATCCCAGTTCAACGAACCAGTTGAAAGCCTATAATACACGCTCTGCAATAAGAACCCAAAAAACTGAAAAAGTTGTGAAGTGTATGATCGCTCGTCAAAGAAAAAGAAAGTAAAAAAAAGCGAGAGAGAGAGAGAGAGAGAGAGAGGTGAAAAAAGAGATATCGATATCGAAATATGCTTCGTTGATATCGCGATATCCAAGAACGAAAATAACGCCCCTTGCCCGAGATAATTCCTTCGCCTCTCACAAGACCTAAAGACTTTTGTTATATAAACTCGTTACAAGCTTCTGCCCGACGCGTCCAGGAAAAGATGCTTTCTTGGATTGGGTCCATGGACCGAGTAGGTGTCGAACTCCACCCCCCCCAAAGTCGTGCCAGTCTCTTTTATCATATAGTATAGCCCATAAGTTAAATGGAGAACTTTCTTGGCAGCTTCGCGATTTTCGCCGCCGCTTTGAGTAAATCCTTCACCTCCTTGTCCTTCGCCAGGTCGATTGGGGCCTTTCCGTCGATATTCATATCCTCAAGGCGTGGACCCTTATCCAGCACCATTTTTATAATCGGGATGTTTCCTTTCTGAACAGCGTAGTGGAGTGCTGTGGAGCGGTTCCTGTCTTCCGCTTCAAGGTTGATATGTGAATGATTTAGTAATATCCGAACGATGCCTTCATGTTGCTGGATGATCGCTACCATCAAAGCTGTCTGGGAGTTTATAGCGCTTCTATATAATGTATAATGTTAGAAAATTCACCATATGTATTCCTAGATTTCACTAACCCTTTTGTGTAGTTGTTCACGAGGGCCCCCAGCTCCAAAAGCACGGATAAGATCCCTTCCTTCCCCATCATAGCCGCGAGATGAATCGGTGCCATCCCATTGCCGCCGTATCCATTGATAGCCGCCCCGTTTTCGACTAGAAATCGTACCAAAGATTTCATATCGTGGTGCACGGCGAGACATATTGCGTTTTGCTCGTCCGCGGTGCGCTCGTGGATATTTGCCCCTTCTTCGAGTAGAACTCTTGTCAAGGTTTCGTTTCCTTTCCGTACCGCCCAGTGCAGCGCCGACCAGCCTATATCGTCCCGGTGGTTTACGTTGGCCCCTTCGTCTAGCAGACATCTGACTGTGGTTTTATGTCCACCCATCACCGCTTTCATCAATGGGGTCCTTCCGCCTGACCCTGGTGTGTCAACTTTTACTCTCGCCCGTAAAAACAGAGGAACAATGTTGGAACTCCCGTAAGTTGCAGCCACGTGTAACGGCAAATCACCCTCGTCATCGATAGCGGTTAAGTCGGATCCAGACTGAATGAGCATTCGTGTTATGCCCTCCCCTCCATCCGCTGCCGCTAGGTGTAAGGGCGTCTTGCCGTCTTCGTCTTTGACATTTACTGATGCTCCGCGCTGTAGTAAGATCCGCACAACATCTTCATGCCCGTTTTCGCATGCCGCGTGTAACGCCCTCCTATTTGAAGCGGTATTTAGGGCATCGATATCCGCCCTCCAATCCAAGAAAGTAACTGCCGCAGCTCTGAATCCCTTCGATGCGGCAATATAGAGGCACTTGTCGAGCACGGCCTGTGGGGGTATAACGCCTTCTCGTCCACCGAATAGTCGAAGAATTCCCTCCGGGTCATTAGGGCATGGGACAGCGTTTCCATTTATTAGGATATTGCTCGTGACGGACTTTCGCTGGGACATCAATGGGGATTTGGCGGTTAGGTTGTGCTGGAGGGTACTCATGTCTTGGTGGGACATTTGTTGGATCATATGGATTGCGACGATAAACTCTTCTGGAAATAGCGAGTGGTTCATGCGGAGGGGCATTGGCGGGTCGCTGATGGTTTGGCAGCTGTCCCATATCTCTGCCAATTGGTCTTTTGGTAACTTCGAATTGAGCATGCAAAGGTAGGCCTTCTCGTCTATTCACCAAACGCGGTCAATACGATATCGATGTAACGTCTAAAGCCAACTAGGTCCCGCGAGACTTACGGGATATTCCACCCCCAAGATTACCTTCGTAAATGTTCCAAGCGTTGAGGATCTGTTTAGCGCACTGGACGTCATCTGCTGCCATCTCAATTCGCTTTCCATCTTTCAGGCGCACGATCAGTCCTTGGTCTAAGACGAGGTCGCGAAGGGAATCTGGGAGATCTCTCATGAGGAAAGGATTAGGGCTAGATGCTATCGCTGAGGATGGTGTCCTAGAAGATTTCCTTCGGCCTAACCCCATAGAAGCTGATAGAGGTGGCGAACCGGGGTGTCCTCGGTCACTGTGTAAAACCGGCAATGCGCTGCCTCCGGGACTACCGGGCCCTGCTAATGGATGCGTGGAAAGTCCTAATATATGTCTGGGTGTCGATGCAATAACTTTAGGATTAGGCATGATAGGGGGTAACGTGGGACTATCGGGTTCCTGGATCTCATGGACATAATTGGGTGCAATTGTGGTCGCACTCGACCTATAAGTTTCGGCGCTCATCTTGCGGACTTTAGAATCACTTGAATGGATTTGGGAGGGTGGCTTGAGTTCGCCGGAGGAGGAATTTGTGCGGTATATCTGTAAATTGCTGGGCTCTTCAATATGACTGGTTTCGTAGTCTTTGGGGAATAAACGGTTTTCGCCGACTTTAATTTCGGGTGATTTGGGTGTCGTAGGACTCGATCGTTTACTATGTCTTCCTATAATTCCTATCCCAGGAGTTAGCGATAAACCTCACGATAAGAAAAAAGATACGTAGCGTAGCCGGAGAGAGAGGGCGGGGAGGAGAAGAGAGAAGAGGAAAGCGGGGAGGTACTTGATAGTTTACGGGGAAGGATACTTTCGAGTTCCGCGGTCATCACAACCTTCTGAGTGTCGATAGCTAAAGGCGTTCCATCGAGCTCCGCGACATGCGCTGAAGCTGCGGCATAATCCTCGTGAGTTTCATGCTTTGAATCAACAAACTTCTTGCGGTCTTTGCTCGGGGAAATTGAGCGGCGGCCGAAGGACGTACGTCGGCGGCGCTGCTGCTGGGGTTTAACCCGGTCCGGTTGGTAGTTCTGACGAGTTACAATGTAACTCCTCGAATTTAAATTGTCCATGGCCTGAGGAAGAGAAGAAAAGGAAGTGTACGTATGCTCATCGACGTCTGCCTGGAGAGGGTGGGGATTCGGGAGGGGCGGCAACAGCAATGGTATCTTTTGTATCGGGAAGTGCAAATAGCTAAGAAGCCTGTCAAGCCTTCGTTTGCAATTGCGAGCTCGAATAGATAGCTTGTCTGATCTGGTGGGTACAAGAAAAATTCGGATATGTAAAGGGTAATTTGGTATAGTATACAGTGGGTGTCAAGTGCAGATGCAGCGTTATGGCATGGAAGAAGCAGCTAGTAGCACTCACAGACGGCTGGCCCAGAAGTCTTGTCCACGGCCAAACTCATGATTAGAATGAAACTTGGTGGCTTTCGAAAAGGATAAGGAGGTCTTGTGGCTTCTTGGAACGACGACGACAAGTGGTTCTGTTGTCATACGCTGCGAAAGAAGGTAAGGTTCGAGATGTATGTCTGTATGTATGTAGCTAGGATAATAATTTGCCTGAGGTGCAGTTGGGCAAGCAAGAAAGGCAGGGTTGGCATGCAAGATTACTGTCCCCACGTTCCGCCGGCGGAGCCAGACTCAGACATGCACCCGCCGGTTACCTTTTGTTCTGCAGTTGAGCAGAATTCCTTTTGTCCTAATGGCTGGGTTTGGGTCAACCGGTCCCACTGTCTGTGAGGGTACGAAGGGCCGGAATTCAATCAGAGGAAACAACTGTGAACTTGGAACAAGGGTTGGCTTTCGGTGCCAGAAACGTGGTCTCGCCGTTGGCTGATCTGTTCCAGAATCCAGCCGGTGTCGCCCAAAGTAGCAAAGTCAACCCTCAGAGTTGGAGTATAAGAGGTCGACAAGTGCGTTCGGTTCGTGAATGTGCAGGTGGGTGCATTGCAGGTTGTCGGGTCGCTTCGTGGGGTGCTCAAGAGATGGGCCAGTGCATATATTTGGGTCGCGCGGGATGTATTTAATATCAGATGAAAGAAAGGAAGAGAAAATTCGAAAAGGCCTTAACTATGTAAGCAAAGTTGAGAGGGAAAGATTCGTGTACCCTCGGGATCCCAGTGCAAGGGTCACCCAAAATAGCAAATGCTATATGAGTATGTGCGATCGATTGGAAATAATCCAAGCTCTGCGGTGACCTGTTTGGCGTGTATATATATAAAACAATGGTTACCACATTCCGATGCAATGCATCCTCAATCGCGATATTTTCGGAGTAAGAAGGAGACGTCGAGCCTGATGTACAGGATCCCAAATGGCTGAGCAAATCGATAGCTGGCTTTCGCAGCGTTCCATCAACTGGGCCAGCTCTACGGAGACTCGGCGTGATTCGAACTAAAACTTTGACAGACCCAGCTTGTGCCATCGTTTTTTCCCATTCTCGTTGGGTTGTTTGTAGACAGGACGTTGAAGCAGACCAATCTGGGGCGTTTCTTGGCTCCACGTTGTGAATTTCAAGCCTCTTATTGGTGCGCCCAGAGATTCGCGAGGTTCGGCTGGTGCAGGCATATGCTTGGGGTACAATTGGGGTACGACTTTTGCTGTCCAGTTTGTCGGAGCGATTCATTGTTGTTCGGTATCATCCGGGTAAATGTAGGTACCACTCGCCCGGCCCGAAACGTCATCCTTTTTGGTGCGCATCGATCTCAGTCTGGGCGAGGTTCTGGAGAGTCACCAGACATATTCTATTCGCGGGATACTGATAGCTTGGTTGTGTGGCGGGCTTCACCTGATCTTACAACTGCATCGGTCAGTATCAAAGCTTTGCCATTTGTATGCAATTCTTTGCCGGTTGGTCATGAACGAAGAAGCTTCATGCTTGGTCAGGGTGATTCGATTGGCCGCAAGCCAAAAGCCCAAGCACGGGAAACTGCAAACTGATACACTCGATTTTCACAAATGCATCAACCAAGACCGAAAATCATTTTTCTATAAGGCTGGGCGTTGAATTTTATATATATCTTGTATTTAAATTTACATAATTGTCATGTCGAAAGGCAACTGCAGTTGTGGCTGTGGGGTTCGAAGGGGTCTCCTCGCCTGCGCCACCATATTATGGCGACTGTAAGCAATGAAGTCTGACGAACAACACAGGAAACATGAGGCAGTTGACTGCCTTCCCGCCTTGCATATCCGTGTATCAATATATCCGTATCGTAGAGTCGCCCTGTTGGGGCCTATAGCTATAAGCTACCATTTTCGAACTACCGTGTATCAAAATACTTGCGATACGTAGGTCTATAAGCTATCTTTACATGGGTTGGCCTAGGGCAGGCCTGTCGTTGTTGTGGCGCGGCGGCATCGACGGGAGTCGAGTCAAGAATACCTATCTCGGCTCGTTAGGCAGCATGCATGCGGAACTTTAGAAGGATCGATTCGACATTGCGCACATTATCTATCCTCTGATTCGCTCGCCTTGTTTTTTTCTCTCCCTTGTTCTAGGTTACACAGCATTAACGTTAAGTGAGAAGGGTTGATGCTTAATTACTGCAGGCAGCTGTTGGATTTTTTGCACATGATTAATTGCTGATATCATGATGTGTTATTGAGCGTTTAGACAAATTTGCTCCGTTATTGACAATTAAGTATTCGCGGATGCAGCTGAACTTGAATTTTACGTATTCTTATTAATTTTTGAGTGTAATTTGCAGCTACGAGCTAATAAATGTGTCTTCTGCATTGACGTCGTTGACTCGCGGATATTAATTTCAAGACCACCCTCGGGACGAGACCATCAAATCTTTTTGCTAGCGAGGCCGCGAGGCTGATCGATTGTAACATTAAAATTTCGTGTGAAACACCACAATACTACGTACATATAAAAATTTGTGTGTAAGTAACTATAATCTAAAGGAAGCTGGCGTCGCGTCGCGTTTGTATTTTGGTGGTGCGGTTGCGCAAGTAGTATAGGTATGCTAGTAACGTTCGCGAATATCAGAAACGTTAAACAGCTAGTGTTACAATATTAATTGTAGAGTCTTGAAATCATGATGTGGTGCTCCTCTATATATATAGCGCTCCGTATAATGGCCTAGGGTGGATAAATACTGCTGTGTGCTGGTAGACCAAGGCAACGATGCTCTGCCCGTATAAACTTTTCAAAACGGATTCCGCTCTTAAGCTGTCAGCCGTTCGAGATAGGAGATCAAATTCTTCCAACGTGTGATACTTCTTGGTGGTAGCCGTATAGCCCGCCAAGTGCAAGCTGGAAGATAGCTTTGTTCAACAGTGTCTTTTGATAACCATAACGTCTATGATAGGCTGCGAGTGGTCACATGGCACACCGGCAATCCAGGAAATGGTTTTTCTCCCTCAATCCTGTCCGGCCAGCTCCAGGCCACCGGCCAAAAAAACAAGGTTTACAGGAGATTCAAGAATTAGGATCATGATATCAAAGTATATTAAGCCTTCGTCTAGACCGACAAGCCCGTCATATGTTTCTGCTTTGAGCTATTCTAGCCCGTAGCTTCCCCGCCTCGCGATTTCTTTTCCATAATGAAGATCTACCGTTCGCACTACTGCGAGATCTGTTGCTGGGTGAAAACGGTGTATGGATGGCTGATTTGTGGACGTCGCCGTCAACGCCCGCTATAAACCTTGACGTGTGGGTATTTTCGACAGGTTGGACCCGTGGGAACTAAATTTGAACCAGAGCTCTGCATCCAGAGATAGCAAGCTGTCTATGAAGCTATTTTTGAGCTAGAGCTTCCAAGATCTGAGCTAGAAGACTGCAAAGTTGTCGACAGCTGTCGTGCAGACTGGTAGATCGGCCACCAAAATGTGTAGGTTTTCAAACCATGGAGGCGCCGACGGCGGGGCCATTGTTGGCACATGGCTGTAAGCGGTTGGAATTGGTTTTTCTTGATATCATATTTGGGGATTGAGGCTTGCAGGTTTATAGGTACAGTATGAGATAGCGCTCTCCTCTGCGATTGAAATCCGGGAAGTCATGTCATCTGCCTTGATGTAGTTAGTCCGCGAAGCACTCGCTCGGGTCGATGCCTCGGATTTGGTTTTTCTTGCAGAAGAAAATATCCTCGAGGTTGGTTGAATCCTTCCTACACAGTTTTGATCCTCTATCGTCGGTTCCACTGATATTACCAACGTCAGTGGCAACACATGTTTCGGAGCTCACAGCAGGGGGGCTGGGGCACATATACCGTCCGCATTCACATGGGGCATAGCTTGGGAAGAATCTGCTGCCGTCTCTCCTTTTACGACATGCCAAGGGAGGTTTAAATTAAGGGCCCGCAGGTCAACAGGGTTCGCGCATGCAACGACGATACGATTAGTGCGGCACCTACGAGCAGTGAAAGGCTAGTTCGGTTGAAAGGTCTTCAAATTCTTTGTCGGGATGAATTTGCATCTATGGTGCATACATGTAGACGAAAATCCTTTCTTCTTTGTGCAGAGTATCTAGGAGTACATACATAAGTATGTAGAAGCTTTTAGATCGGTTTCGGTGCATAGATCGATAGACGCCCCGACCATATATAGACCGTCGCATGCGCAGATACCATACGTGCATACATGAACACTATCCGACTCAGACATCGGCGGACATGAACGTTAGCGCTCGCATAGTACGTCGGTACGAACATCAGGTATTTCGCTTTTAGAGACACCTGTGAGGCTACCTGTCAAGGTTGTAACCGTCACTTTGCACGGGATGCATCGGTGCGCATGTGGAATTACAGGGAGCGAGATATTTAGTCATGCATACATCGGTGCCGGCAAACCGTGTCTCATGCAATAACTGGAAACACTCTATGCTAACAACTCTCAGGACTTTCTCCGGATTCGGGTGCTGCTAATGTGGAGTTTCTTGTCGGTTGGTGGCTTTATGATGTCCGAAAGTTTACGGAATAGTTGGGAATCCGTTATTGTTCACCGCCGATAAGATGCTAACTCGTAGACCAAGAACCCGGATTTCGCGAGATAAGTTGTATCTTCGAGACGATATGTCGGCAGAATAAAGTTCATGGAAAAGGTGCTGTTCGTATAGACCCCGAGCCCCGAGACTGTCCATTGCTTGTTAGTTCGCCTTTCCTGCGACCAGATTATGGCCTGATTGTCAGCCGCGATATGTTCAACGGTAGTGATTGTTTCTCATCTGAACGGTCGATCATTGCATAGAAATGAAAGAACTTTGAGTCTAGCCCTTTGTACATATGTACGTAACATTGATCAATTCGAAGGGTCAAATCCGAGCGGTCGAGGTGAACACTCGGGACTCAAATTCTCGCCACTAATCCTCAACTGGGCCAAAGCGGCTGAACGGGCCCGCGATACGCCAATCCTAAATATACGTATGCACGGATTCTGGCTGTTAGTTATGTGGAGATGGGTGAGGTGTCCAGCAGCAGCCTTGAGCCTTGAGAACCGACTTAATCCTATCTCCGCGACTGCTGGCTTGGGGCGCCAAGATGGAGAGTTTTCCGCTGAGTTTGTGTTGCTGTTGTTCTTGAAAGGGGCCTATTTTTGGTGGGCAAGCGCCAGGCCAAGCGAGCTTCCTCAAGAAATCAACCTCCGGGTGGTTCTGCTCGATGACCCCTGGCGACTATGAAACGACAGAATCCTCTGGCCAGCAGCGAATCAGGGACATCCGGTCCCTCATTCTGTCTTCACGCGCCCGGACTGACCATTCCGACCCCTCCGCAGCTCTGTGGTCCGAGGCGGGACCATCGATCGAATGGATCCCTCCGCCTGCCAAAAGGCTTTCTCGTCTGATACTGAAAAATGTATCCATCAACGGTTTATCACGATGACAATGCTTGTTCACAGGCCTGACGGCATCATTTTGCCGGGTACTGTTCGACCTGTAGTTGAACGAGAGCGCCTTTCCACGGAATCTTCAGGACCCCACTATGCACGGCAAGCATGGGTCCATGCTGCCTCGCTTGTCCTCTTTGAGGCCCCGCTATACGGAATTCGGAACATTTAGCTATTTTCAGTGCACCCCTGATCCCTGCTTTCCGTTTCGTAACGCATTCGTGGGAAAAGCAACAGCAACGAGAGTTCAAAGAGTATGCAAAGAAAGGAGTCTATGTCGGAACCGACCACTCAGAGATCTCTACAATCGAGATTGAAGAAAAGCCGACAAAAGAAGAAAATTTTCTCTCTCTTTTCTCCACGTCTATGACATGGGAGCAGCGGGTAGAAGCCCCTGTTTATGGTCCGTGAAGAAGCAACGTGCCCAACCACCTAGGGCTCCCTTTCCTCTGCAGTTGCATTATGATCGTCATTAGAGACCTCGGCGTGCAGAGTGCCGGGTTTCTACGCAGGTACAGAGGCGATGCATACAAATACTCACCATCGTCTGTCTGTTCGTGATACTTTTTCACCCTTTCCTTTCCTCACCAGCGCAGCGTCCTTCGTTTTGGACTGCTTCTTCGATTCCAGTTTTGGATTTCAGTCATTGCGTACCAATCCTTTCGTTTCATCGTTTCGACATTCGTTTCTTTGGCACAATCGACTGTCAGAGATTGCTTGCGCTACGGTATTGTTGGATATATTCAGTATTATCAGCCGACAAATTCGACTAGAGATAACAGACCTGAGATAAAAGAGAACTACTACTTGGACTCCATACGACATTCTTTTTTCCACGGCTACGTAGCCACACTCTTACCTAGTCTATAAGGATGAGAATCCTGTCGACGATATTACCGGCACTCTTGCTGGTGCCAGTGGCTTCTGCTGCGTAAGTATCTGCGATTCCAAGACAATATTAGCGCATAGTTCCTAACGTCAACGTTATAGTGCGCTACCAAGGGGTGCCGCTCTCGTCAAAAGGCAGGCTTATTGTGGTGACGGACCCGGTGAAACACCATGTCTCCCACCAGTTCCAGAAGAGGAGTGTGGTGAGGAATATGATTTACCCGCCTGCACCACAACCACCACAGAGCCTCCAACTACCACCACAGAGCCGCCAGAGCCTACCTGCGATCCTGGTAACCAGGAATGCTGCGGCGAGGGAAGCGAGGGGTGTACTACTACTACCACAGAACCTCCAACTACCACCACAGAGCCGCCAGAGCCTACCTGCGATCCTGGTAACCAGGAATGCTGCGGCGAGGGAAGCGAGGGGTGTACTACTACTACCACAGAACCTCCAACTACCACCACAGAGCCGCCAGAGCCTACCTGCGATCCTGGTAACCAGGAATGCTGCGGCGAGGGAAGCGAGGGGTGTACTACTACTACCACAGAACCTCCAACTACCACCACAGAGCCGCCAGAGCCTACCTGCGATCCTGGTAACCAGGAATGCTGCGGCGAAGGAAGCGAGGCGTGTACTACTACTACCACAGAACCTCCAACTACCACCACAGAGCCGCCAGAGCCTACCTGCGATCCTGGTAGCCAGGAATGCTGCGGCGAGGGAAGCGAGGCGTGTACTACTACTACCACAGAACCTCCAACTACCACCGAGCCACCGAGCACCACCGAGCCTCCTAAAACATGTGGAAATGGTTATGAAGAATGCCCGCCAGCCACTTGTGGCCTAGGTAGCACAGAAGTCTGCACCACAGAGCCCCCAACCACTACTGAACCACCAGCTACTTGTGGTTCAGGTAGCACAGAAGTCTGCACCACTGAGCCTCCAACCACTACTGAGCCACCAGCTACTTGTGGTCTAGGTAGCAACCAGCCTTGTTGCGGTGACGGAAGCGAGGCATGTACTACCACAGAACCTCCAAGCACTACCGAGCCACCGAGCACCACTGAGCCTCCTAAAACATGTGGAAATGGTTATGAAGAATGCCCGCCAGCCACCTGTGGCATAGGCAGCACAGAAGTCTGCACCACAGAGCCCCCAAGCACAACCGAACCACCAAGTACCACGGGACCGCCAGCGACATGCGGCCCTTATAGCGACCAAGAGTGCCCGCCTGAGACTACTGAACCTCCAAGCAGCACTGATGAGCCAACTTGTGGTTTGTACGGACAGCCCCCATGCCCACCAGAAACCACTGAGCCTCCAGAGCCAACCTGCGGAGGTTACAATCAGCCAGACTGTCCACCAGAGACCACGCAGCCTCCAGTTCAGACCTGTGGAGGATATGGTCAGCCAGCATGCCCTCCTGTTCAAACTTGCGGTGGTTATGGTCAGCCACCATGCCCTGGCCACACAACCAAGGTAACCACTACCACTTATGTTACCAAGCCGTGCAGGTATTGCGAGCCAACTACTATCACCACTGTCGTCCCATGCCCTGAAACCACTCCTCATGAGACTGTCACCACTACCACCTATGTCACCAGACCTTGCAAGACCTGTGAGCCAACTACTATTACAACCACCATTCCATGCCCCGAAGAGACTACGACCGATGTCATCATCTCCACTAGGACACATACTAAATACACCACAATCATCATCACCACCAAGCCTTGCAAGAACTGTGAGCCAACCACACTCACTTCTACTGTTCCTTGTCCAGAGACAACGCCAACTCCACCAGAGCCAACCCCCGGCTGTGGTGAGCCCGGTGGTCCAGACTGCCCAGAAGAGACTACTCCTCCATACAACCCACCCAAGCCCACACCTACCCCAGGATGCGGTGAGCCAGGCGGTCCGGAATGTCCACCAGAACCTACTCCAGGCTGCGGTGAGCCAGGCGGTCCGGAATGTCCACCAGAACCTACTCCAGGCTGCGGAGAGCCAGGTGGTCCAGAATGCCCACCGGAGCCAACGCCAGGTTGTGGAGAACCGGGTGGTCCAGAATGCCCACCAGAGCCAACTCCAGGATGCGGTGAGCCAGGTGGCCCAGATTGCCCACCGGAGCCGACTCCAGGATGCGGTGAACCTGGCGGTCCAGAGTGTCCACCTGAAGAAACTACTCCTCCTTACACTCCACCAGAACCTACTCCTACACCAGGTTGCGGAGAACCAGGCGGCCCAGAATGCCCACCGGAGCCAACGCCAGGTTGTGGAGAACCGGGTGGTCCAGAATGCCCACCAGAGCCAACTCCAGGATGCGGTGAGCCAGGCGGCCCAGATTGCCCACCGGAGCCGACTCCAGGATGCGGTGAACCTGGCGGTCCAGAGTGTCCACCTGAAGAAACTACTCCTCCTTACACTCCACCAGAACCTACTCCTACACCAGGTTGCGGAGAACCAGGCGGCCCAGAATGCCCACCAGAACCTACCCCAGGTTGTGGAGAGCCAGGCGGTCCGGAATGTCCACCAGAACCTACTCCAGGCTGCGGAGAGCCAGGTGGTCCAGAATGCCCACCAGAGCCAACTCCAGGATGCGGCGAGCCAGGTGGCCCTGAGTGCCCACCGGAGCCAACTCCAGGATGTGGCGAACTAGGTGGTCTAGAATGTCCTCCAAAACCTACTCCAGGATGTGGAGAACCCGGCGGTCCAGCTTGCCCACCAACTCCTACCACCCTCTCCGTCTGTGCTCCTGGAGATACCTCTTGCCAACCACCTACCACCCTACCTCCTCCACCAGCTTACACTGGCGCTGCCTCCAGGATGCATTATAGCCTCGGTGCTTTCGCCGGCGCTATCATTGCTGCTATCTTCCTAATCTAATGTATATGACTAACCTTTTCTCTCTGTACTTTTACTAGCCGGAGGCTAGCCCATTATCTGATGAACATTAGCATAATCCCTTTTCTTATTTCTTTTTCTTTATCTTTTCTGGTAATCGAATTACATTTTTCCTTTGTTCACTCTTCTCAATCGACAACCTTGTTGCATTTCTTGTGTTGCATTTCCTTCCTCTCTTTTTTTATATATTATTGTTTCAGCGAAAAATAAAACAGCATAATTGTAGTAGCATTAGTATATTGTACCTGTCATTTGCGATGTCGGGGTTTGCCTGTATCTGCCAAAGACAATTGAAAAAATAAGATACCTGGTGTGGCATATATTACTTCCTTATCTTTTGTGATTGCTTAGTTGTAATTCATCAATGAATGCTGATTTGATCGTGGTGGTATTGCGTATGCATCTATATCTGCTTGCTTGACTACCAGTCTACTACGGTCGGGGGATGAGACTATCTTTGATACGAATATGGTGTAGTATTTTACTTTGTAATTGAACGTTGAGGATGTATCGATATCTATGGACATCTCTACCGCGAGATCAAACCGTGTCTTCCAATGAATAAGCTTATCTACTCAGTCGCGGTCTCCCTCGAATTCTTTGTTGCCTCAGTGTTAGCTCTCAATTCTTCCAATCCAGTCCACACAAACGGTGTAGCCCCAAAGTTAATCGTTGCTCTAAACATCGCAGTTCCACCGATCGCTGGCCATAATCTTTCGCCTGTGATGTTGTCCAGCCCCCATCCTACACCGATATATTCCCCATTTCTGGTGAAGAATACTTCTCTCAGTACTTTATTATGACCGCATCCGATGACATCACCGGGTTTGAAAGTGGTCGTGGTACTGAAAGCGTAGGATAAACCGGGTGCTCGACTGGTATAGAGGAGACCGTCGTCGCCATGCCAGCCGTAGCTGGTGGTATTTGCGTATGCCAGGCCGGGTGTACGGTCAGTTGGGCATGGGTCGGCGACAAGGCCGATGGCAACGAATCTACCAGAGTGATTATTAGCAGATGCGTGGTTATATTGTAAACGGTGTGTTGGCTGTACTTACGCGGCTTCTGGGTCGAACGGGGTTATTGCGGCTTCAAAATAGAATACATCTACCTTCGGGGATATTGGTGAATCGGCGAATATTGTGGCAGCCTCAACTTCCTTGCCGGCTATAACAGAAGAGAGTTAGTCTGGGGGTTACTTTATTTTTTTTTTTGCTAGGGATATAGCACTTACTAAATCGATCAGGTATGTCCGGCTCGCTTATCGTCAAGCCGTCATCCGAAAGTTTGATGTACTGGCTCTTCTTTACGCTACTCATCCTGCTCGGAGATGTAAACGTCTTTGATTCGAAAGTTGACTTTCTGTACTCTGAAATAGCTGCTTGAATACTCGGCGAGTCTTCGGCCGTAAACCCTGTTCCGATTGCTAGATCCAAACAATTCCAGCCAGTTTCGTCTTCCACTAGTGGATCAACACCAGCATTCACGAGGGCCGCAGCAAATGGTACTGATCTTCTGGAGATAGCGCCGCGAAGATATGCGTCACCTTTTCCTTTGATAAGCTCAGGATTTGATTTTATCAAGGAGACCATCATTTCCTCTCGAGTAGGCAGGTCTTTTGGCGGGTTGATGAGTAGAGATTTGAGTAGCCAGTTATCAAAGATTAGTTCTAATAGAGTGAGGCCTTCAACGTCCTCCACAAGGATATCTGCTCCGAGTTCCATGTAAAACTTTATAAGTTCCAGCCTTTCAAAGAATGCTGCCAAAAGTAGCGGTGTTTTGGATCTTTCCGGCTCCTTCAAGCTTAGCATTTCGAGTAATTGTTCCTTGGACAAATGTGTAGAGAGGATTTTGGCACATTCGAGTCCCACGTTTACTCGTGTGGCGAGATGGAACAGGTTCTCTCCCTCGAACTGGGAGCTGACTAGGTGCTCGGTTCCAGATTCATCTTGCTTCAGGAGTCTGTCAATGAGGTGTTTGAAGATGGCGACATGCTTGTCCAGCAAAGCTAGTTGTATTGGTGTCTTGCGGGATTTCGCTAGACATCTCGGGTTGGCGCCTTTCTCAAAAAGCATATCGAGGATCGCCAAAGCTGTTTCGTCATCTTCATATATTGATGGTGCTGCCGCTTCATGAATCGGTTGATATCCTCGGGTGTCTTCATCGTTTACGTCGGCGCCGTGTTTGATGAGAAGTTCCACTCCGGGCTTGTTCTGAAAGATCACTGCTATGGATAATGGCATCGCACTATCGATGTCCTCAGCGTTCACATTCGCACCCGCTTTGATCAATTCTTCCGCCATCTTTGCTCGATCTTCCTTTGTTGCTGAAGAGTTGGGAGCCCAGACTTTATGCAAGGGTGTAAACCCCGTAAGGTCGCCTTGGTGGACATCGACACCATGCTTCATGAAAAGATCGAACAGTTCAAGATCACCGGCGGCGAGTGCTGAGAAGAATGGCGGTCTTTCTTTGGGCATGGCCTTTTTATCATTAACATCAGCGCCCGCCTCGATCAATAGTTTCGCTACCTTGATCAAGCTCTTGATAGTAGGGGATTGGAGGTCAATATCGTCCATGGCAAGTTCAGCAGAACTAGCGACTAGTTGGAAGCAAGTCCTGCCTTCATCTGTTCGGGCAGTTATATCGGCATCGTGCTTGAGGAGCAGCTCTACGATATTTGGTTGCCTGAATGATGCGAAAAGGGGTGTGCCTCCATCGGAATCGGGTTGGTTCGGGTCGACCTTCATGACTTTCAAGAGGTGCTCCATTATCATGGAAAGGCCCCAGTATGCTGCCAGATGAATGGGTGGAAGTTCTTCGATGACACTTTCTTCAATACTCTCACCGAGGGCAAATTGAAACCAGTGAGGGGCCCATCTGTTGAATGTTTCTGGTTGGAAGAACCTCGTAAGTTCCTCCCAAAGAGCATCCCACTTTTGGCCTACCCGTTCCGCCGGGGCGAAGAGTTCTTCAACTTTCTTCAAGTGCTGGCCCCACTGAACTATCTCATACCGGTGGGTATTTTTCAGCCCCGAGTTGAGATACCCAAGTGCTTTGCGGTCATCGTTTGGAGAGTCCTCTGTGGTTTCTGTTGCACTTTCTTCTTCGTTGTCGTCGCCTTTAGCGTCGGTTTCGTCTGCCTTGTCCTTTGTCTCCCCAGATTCGGTCTCGCCTTCAGTTACAGGATCCGGATTGCCCTCGGCTGGCTTGGTTTCTTCGTCAGCTGGGGTAGCTTCAGTGCCTTCTTCAGCGGTGCCATCGCCTTCTTCAGCGGCAGTATCGTCTTCCTGACCCTCCTCGTCCTGGCCTTCTTCCGCTTCCTCACCTTCGTTTTCTTCCTCACCGTCATCATCATCTCCCCCCTCGCCAACGTATTCGCTAGGATCCGGCATATACTGCTCCTTGAACTTATTATTATTCAAAACCTTCAGATTATAAATAGCGATATCCAGGTGCGTATCCCTCTCGCTCTGAAAGTCCACAAAGTTATTCGATTGCATCAAATTCGTCGGAATCGGCATCGAAAGCCTCAAACTCTGCGTCTTGTCGTCCCACGTGAACAAAGAATTCAATGAGACTTTATTATTATCTCTCTCAGCAGCCTTTGCAGCTTCGTTTTCAACCCAGTCTCTGACGGACTTGTGGATTACATCCATTGTTTTCTTTTCTGCTGAAAATTGGAAGAAGTCGCGGCCGGCTTGTTCGAGATGGTAGATTGTGTCTGCTACTTCGGGGTTGTTGAGGGCGTTTTGGAGGGATTTTTGCCAGATTGGTTGTTCTTCTTCGTCTTCATCGTCGCTATCGATGTCGTCTACGACGGAGATGGCGGCTTCTTCTTCTACGCCGGTGGTTTGGAGGTGTTCGGTTTCTTCCTTTTCGATTTCATCGTCGGGTTCCTCGCCTCCGCCTGCTGTACTCGTTCCAGTGTGGGAGATGACATCGAAATGGTCCTCACCGTCTTCTTCTTCACCATCTTTTTCGTAGAATTGTTTGAATTGTTCTGCGATTTCGACGGTTCCGATGTCGCCTAACCCGAAGACAATCCGCTTAAGAGCGAGAGTTACTAGTTTCCTCTCCTCCATCGTCAAAGATTCAAGACGACGTCTGTAAAGCTCATCCATACCGTCCGGAAGCCTTTTCAGTCTTTCAGACAAACTTAACGAGGACGGTTGACCTAAACTTGCGATAACCATCGCACTGTAGGTGAACATGCCGTTTGCCTTCTTTTTGATACCTTCAACCATTCGAGTGACATCGATAATCTTGCCGCGTCCGAATCTGTGGTTTACCATTCTTCTTGTGACGAGTTTGGTGAGTGAGCTTCGAAGATATGCATCCATGTCTGCTGAATTCGTCTTCTCGGTGACGGTTAGCATGATTGAGTCGCCAAACCTCTTCGCTATACCTTGTTCGTCTTCTTCCTCTTCTGCATTTTCTTCTACCTCTTCGTCTCCCTCCTCATTTTCGCCTTCCTCGTTAGAATCCACATCTTCAAAACCATCGTCTTCGTCGTCGCTAGAGGAGCTTGAACAACTAGATGATCCAGATTCCGTACTGCTCCCACTGTCGCTGACATCTCCACCCTCGGATTCAGTGTCTTCGACGGGATTAGCATCAGGAATCAAATCACCACCTAATAAACTCTCCAAGCCTAGACTATCACGACTCGAAAACAGAATCTTGATATTACTATCAGACGACCTCGCGAGTTCCAATAACCAGGGTACCAGTTCCTCAGCTTCGTAGTCCACACATTCATCGATGGCGTCCAGGATGAAGTATATAGGCTTCTGGTGAGTCCTGGCTAGATTTTCTACCAGATCCTTCAGAACAGAGTTCGAGAGCATACTGACCCCCGTAGCGCCTTCAGCCACCTCGCCCTGAGCACTACTCTCGTCGACAGCATGCCAGGCACCTTCAACAAGGGCGCTAAATTTCTCCATATCGGCCTTAGTAGTCGCAAACTTCTCACTAAAGATCTGGGAGGTAAAGGATAATAAAGCCTGTCTTGAAGTTTGCGTGGATTCATCACCCTTTCTGAAAAAGAAGTAGCAGACGGAGCATTTTCTATCTGGTTTTGCGAGTCGAGTGAGTGCGCAGGCGACGGTGACTGATTTTCCGAAACCAGGGCGGCCTTTGATGTAGCATATCCTCGGTGGCTTCTCTTCGTCCGATGTGGTATCGACGTTTTCAGAGATCTCGGTGATTTCGATGTCTACGTTAGTAAGATCTATTTTATCACCCTTTTGGGATCCGAAAACGATTGTTGGGACGACAGTTTCCGAGGCTTTGGTTGTGTCATCGCCGGATTTACTAGTTGGGGGGGACTCCCATTTTAGGTAATCTTCGTCTTGGAAGAGCCATTGGCAGAGGTGCTCTGTTTCGTGGGAGAGGGGGGTTAAGACGAGGTTTAGCTGGTTTTCGTGGACGGAGGTCGGAGAGAGGGAGGCGCGGTTGCGGAGGAATTGGTCGCGGATTTGGCTTTCGGAGAGGATTTGCTTGATCTCTGAGATTTCTTCGAGTTTGCTTCTGATGTCTGGAGTTGGCGATTGTTAATTAGTTTATATCTTAGGACTAATATCTGGAAGGTGAGGAAGTACCTTCTAGAGCCGGGAAGAGTGTGGACCGTAAGTCCTCGCCGTGTTTGCTCAGTTCTAGTAGATATTAGTATACTGATTCTTCCGAATAAATGGTTCGCCAGATAATCTTACGGTCCAATGTGTCCATAACCCGCTCCTGGAAAGCATCTCCAGCAATTTGACGAAGCTTCTTATATTCCTCCTGAAGCTCCTCATATTTATCCTTCAACTTCGGATTGAACGTCTCCTTGAACGATCGCACTGCCATCCATCCTCAAAAGATTCCTCGTCAGTTGGCAGTTCAAAATCGGTCAGATCATAGACCCTTATCATATATAATAATATAAATACCGGGCTCTCCTACATATTTTATGCTCGCTCAATCGAGTCTGGATGTACCACGAGAACTCCAGTACTAAAGATAGAAGACTGGGTATGGCATTCATGATTTCCAGCTCGGTGTCTTTATCACCGGCTTCAAATCTGTTGGACTGAGCATATCGATTTTCGTATAAACGACAGTTTAGAATAACTGTCGCGATACTGGTGCATGCTTCTGCGATTAAACCGCAATTCTCAAGGTCACTGGCGCCAACCTATGATCAATCCCAAAACCGTGTTAAAATAGAACAATGGCCTTATGTCAAGATGTATAGATATAGCTGTGATATTAATCCACATACCTGAATCAAGAACGAAACCGCACTCCAAGCAATGCTCACACTCTCCGGCGCAAACTCCAAGAACGGATCCGCCACCTCCTTTACCATAACCAGCACCTCCAACAGCTTCCCCACAAACCGCGAACCTTTCCCCTTATTGTACTGATTCTCAGCCGCAGTCTTGAGGGTTTCACATTTTGAAATGGCTTTGTCGAGGCGGAAATCCTCCTTTAGGAAGCGATCGATACTCTCCTGGCTAGGCCGCTTTTTGGAGGAAAGGATGTTTTCGAGGAAAATTTTCTTGGCTTTCGCCCAGCAGGCGGAATCGGGTGGTGGTGGGGGGTCGGCGGGGATGGTCATTGCGGGGTTAGCTGTTCGGTCACGGCGAATCTTTTGATCCTGGTAGGCTGTAGCGTGATAAGACAAGGCGGATATACTGGTATCTTGTCAATTGTTTGTTGATAATTAAAGGAAAAGATGAAATGTGAATGAGGTAGAGCTAAGAGAAGGAAAAAGCGTAAACAGCTAAAGACTGAAGGTATCTAGAGTATCCTTCAACCCGAACATCAGACTCTAGAGCCTCCCTTTATAACGCCCATGCGACCACGAATTGATCGGATTAACTCAATCGACGAGCGCCGCCGTCCATGAAATCTTTGAGTCAAAAAACAACCCTTGCCAGTTACCACTCTTTTTTAGGGCAAACGTGCATGAAATTCTTTTTTTTTGCGAGCTACAGAGTAAGGCCTGCACTAGAATCTAGGTCGTAGCTAGAGAGTTCGGTACATGCTAACCGACCTCAAGTAGCCTAGTTTTGCTGGGTGTGGGACCAAGCGCACGCAAGCCTCGAACCCTTGTAGGCTATTGAATGTTCGCCCTGGGCGAAGGAAAACGTAATCCGGCTGTCGATTGGGAGTGCTGCCTTTATAATCCGGAATGTACCGAGAGAGAGAGAGAAATGATCCTCATGCAGCGAACAAATCAGCTGGCCCGAATATTTGAAGCGTCAGAGCAAGATCAGTGTTGTGTCCGGAGCAGCATGGTGGGGAGTACTAGTTGGATTGGACATCAATTGACAGGCCAAAGTGGGGTAGCTGAACGCTCAATTGCTCAAGTCTACATAGACAATTGGGTAGCATCCGATTGGGACACTAACTAAAATACTAGCTAGCAAATCGAAAACTAGTCTTATCAGGATATTCGGTTTCTATATTGTCCATTAACTAGATGTAGCCGGGTTAAACCAAGTACTCGAACTGGTCTCGGTACGGTACCAACTCGAACCTGCCTGTTATATTTCGGGATCCGACAACACAAATTGCTCCGTGGTATTTTTTGCGTTGCCCGACAAAACCCCCAAATTTCAAGCCGAATCGGCTTCCCTCCGGCTTGGGCCGACCAAGTCTCGGATTCAAGCTTCAAACATTCAATCCACTTTCGCTCGCTCTCGGTCATCGCAAGGTCCTATCGATGCAGGGTCTATACTTATAGAATAGAATCAACTTAATTGGACACCGTCACTACCATTACTCCTTACTCTGACCAGAAATCAGACCGACTATATAGTACCCCGCTATCCGCGATGACCATCCCGCCACCAATCCCCATCACGCAAGTATTCTCTCGTAAACACATAAAGACGACGACTAACCTTATAATTTACAGCATCGTCACGGGCTTCCTCGGCTCCGGCAAGACCACATTAATCCTAAACCTCCTCCCACAACTCCCCCCACCACCAACCTACACCCTCGCAATCCTCAAGAACGAATTCGGCGACGTAGCCGTCGACTCTCTGCTAACCTCAACCACAAACCCCAATGCCTCTTCCGTATCCTCCGTCACAGAACTCCTAAACGGCTGTATCTGCTGCAACCTCGTCGGCCAACTCTCAGACGCCATTTCCGAAATCCTACGAGATGTAAAACCGTCACGGATAGTAATCGAAACATCCGGTTCCGCGTTTCCCGCAACGTTGGCGATGGAGGTTAACCGTATTGCTAGAGATTTGGAAAAGTCTGCTGCTACGGATCCTGAGGTTTCGCGGATTACTTTGGACGGTGTTATCAGCGTTATCGATGTTGAGAATTGGAAGGGGTATGAGGATACGAGTTATACGGCGAAGTTGCAGGCGAAATATACGGATTTAATAGTGATGAATAAATGGGAGTTGTGCGATGAGAGGAGGTTGGATGATTGTGTGGATAGAGTTAGGGATGTGAGCGAAGATACGCCGTGGGTTAAGAGTGATAAGGGATCCATTGGGGTGGATTTGGTGTTTGGGATTGATGGTGCTAGGATTGGAATGTTGGAAGAAGTTGAAGAGGAGAAAGGCCATGAAGGCCATGGGCATGGACATGGACATGGACATGGAAGTCACAATGACGAGGTGGAAGTTCTAAGTGTTAGGGTACCAAAGAAAGACCAAGGTTTAGATGGTGGGAAGTTCTTAGAGCTACTAAAGAAGGCGCCGAGAGATGAAGTTTACCGTATTAAAGGAATTGCGTGGTTTGCAAACCCGCCGGAGGGAAAGAGCGAAGAAGGAGCCGGGAGGTATATCTTCAACTGGGCATTTGGAAGGTGGACGTTCACACCGTTCCCTCAGGATGCAGTGGAAGACGGAGGGATGGCCCTGAAGATGACGATGGTTTTGGCAAGGGGCGAGAGCAACAAGTGGACCAAGAAGGTTCTGAACGGTGGGTTCTTAGATTATCACGGCGGAGGCATTCAAGATGCCATTACCGTTAAAAGAGTTAGTTAGTTGCTTCATTAGCTAGGACTGTGCAGTGGTTAGAGTGTATACATGTAGACTAGAGGCTCCGGTAAGTACTCAGGTTGTTACTTAAGTACTAGAGCTAGAGTTTGGAGTTGGCGTTCGACGGCGTTATAGAGCCACAGCTGGCAGGTGGGATCATAGAATTAACTGGAATCTTGAATTTATAATTCTGTCAAGTAGACCGACACCGGACACCCAAATCTCTGTTCAGTCCCATAGACCTACTAGGACATGAAAATCGTATAGGGCAAGCGTCACCGTCGCGTACCGAAACTCTTTATATTCCTTTAAATTTTCGTCAAACCCTAGTTCTTTAGTAACATTTTCAGTCCAGTCTTCCAAATGGGACCTACAAGATCCTTCTAAGAGTACCATATTTTCTCTCTCTCTTTTAGTTAACTGTCTACTATAGCGGGTTCGAAGGATATGGCAGCCAATTGCAAAAGGGGTTCGCAAGTATATAATACAAAACGACACAAAATATATATATAACATCACTAAGCAAGGCATAAGTCTGGTAATTTAGCACATTTATGCTCTACACCACCAACGCATCTCAATGGTCTGGGTACATACCTGGCTGCTGTACGCGTACCAGCCAGCTTGCTGGTTAAGAGTAGGCCCGCTGGTTGGTGCGCTGGCTGCAAGTTGGCCGTCGACACCGGCCCGGCTTCAAACCACGGCTTCTTCAGCCTGCACTTTTTTGGTTTATGGTTACCCAACTAGTGATATATTATATATATCTATATATTGTTGTTTTCTTGTTGTAATACATTATGGCCCCTTTGGGCTACCATAGACGGAGAAACAAAAGGGTTGTTAAATTCTAATATAAATTCGCCGATTTGATCTGGGAAGGTTGTGTAGCGAAAAGAATATTGATGATTTAAAGATATTTTGCACCCGGCCCGGAGCTGCAGCTGGAGCCATATATAAGTATATATATATTTCTATTAAACCAGGTCCTGGGGGTTAAAGGTCAGCAGCCGGGTAGGCATGTTGGTAGTGTAGAGTATAAATGTGGTAAATTAACGGACTTATACTTCATTTAGTGATGTAATATATACTGATATTCTGTATCGTTTTGTATTATATATCAGTGGCCCCTGTTGGCCGCCATACACCTACAAGCCGGGCGAAAAGGATGCCCAACTTCTAAGTCCGGGTCTCCGGTAAAACCTTCATGCATGACAGCGCCGCGGTTCCTGGTCGTAAATCCTCTCCACCCCAGATCGGTCCCAAAATATACATATTATTTCTCCTGGAAGGATCTTTATATTGTATTTATGTTATAAGTAAGCATACTTAAGCTTTATGTAGAGCTGTTATGTAGAACTGTTGTGTAGAACTGTTATACGGCCATGTGGAGCTGTTATTAGAAACAAGTAACTATGGGCCGGGCCTCGAAAGAAATGCCCCGTTCGAAGGGGGCTCGACTGAGAAAGAAAGGCCCCAGTCGGCAGCTATCCAGTTAATATAATAATTAAGTAAATACTCAAGTATTTAAGAAGTAAATAGGTTGGTTGGGTTCCAGTCAGGTTTCCATGCCGTGGATGCTCCCAGACTGTACTCGAAGTGGTGCGTTGTGAGTGTGGTGGGAGAGCAACTCGCTCGGTGGGTGACCGAGCAGTGTGCGGGGCAGCTGTCCGAATCAAACGCCCCCGAGCTCGCCACGCCGGACGGGATTGGCCCTGACGAGCAGCTGAGATTAGATGGAGGCAGGCATCGTTCAGATCTGAGAGCTTGGGGGTTAGCTAAGTAGCTAGCTCGAAGCTCAAAACCCCGACACGTCTCAGTTTACTCCTCTTTTTGTCTCCTTTCAATTGAATCCCATCCACGACTTACTTCCTTCTCATCACGGCCAACATTGAAACCCTTCCATACAATACCCATCGACATTTACATTTTCACAATGGCTGAGATCCTCCCAATTCAAGAGCGACCGATCAAAAACACAATCGTCCTGTTCGATGTCGACGAGACCCTAACCCCTGCTCGACGGGTAAGTCCCCCCCCAAGCTCCCCCCCTTCCAGCTCAATTGAGTATCTAACAAGTATCACCCTGTCTATAGCCCGCGAGCCCGGAGATGTTGAAGCTCCTCTCCGACCTACGCTCCAAAGTCGTCATTGGCTACGTCGGTGGCAGCGACTTTAGCAAGCAGCAGGAACAACTCGGCGTTGACGGCGTGAACGGTTAGCTAGCCCCTTCTCCCTTTTCTGAATGAAATACCCATTGGCCGAGCTCTAACATATCTAATATTATAATTTAGTCACCACCCTCTTCGACTACTGCTTCCCCGAAAACGGCCTGACAGCCTTCCGTCTCGGCGAGAAACTCCCCTCCACCTCCTTCATCCAACACGTCGGCGAGGAAAAATACAAAAAACTCTCCACCTTCATCCTCCACTACATCGCCGACCTCGACATTCCCGTCAAACGCGGAACATTCATCGAATTCCGCAACGGAATGATCAACGTCTCCCCCATCGGCCGTAACGCCTCCCTCCAAGAACGTCTGGACTTCTGGGAATACGACAAAACCGCCAAAGTCCGCGAAACCCTTGTCGAGATATTACGAAGGGAGTTTGCCGACTTTGGGTTGACTTTCAGTATCGGTGGACAGATCAGTTTTGATGTTTTCCCCAACGGGTGGGATAAGAGGTATTGTTTGAACCATGTTGAGCAGGAGAAGGATTCCCAGGGAAATCAGTATTTTACAAAGGTTCACTTCTTTGGGGATAAGACTATGGAAGGTGGGAATGATTTTGAGATTTATACGGATCCGAGGGTTGTCGGTCACAGTGTTCAGAATCCCGAGGATACATTGAAGCAGGTCAAGGAACACTTTGGGCTGTAAGTTTTCGGAGAAGGGAGGTTTCAAATCCAATTGATCAAGGGCACTACAGACCCAGACAATATGGAATATTTTTTTCCACACGGAAAATTAACATGATAGAATAGCTTCTAACAAGCATCAAATTAAACACTAATGGCATACCAAAAGGTCAAGATTCTTTCTATTCTTTTCTTGACCAAGAAATACTTCTCAAAGGGTACTCTCGTATCCCTATTAATTGATTTAACTTAGTTGGCACTCGTCCACGTGATACTTTCCAGCTACGAAACATCAAAGCCAGTCAGCTGAGTCGAGTGAGTCCGTTTATCCCGACTGGCGAGATGGACAGGTAATGGTTGTATATATGAGATTCTGGTACCAAATATAACCACACGGTCAACGCAGAATCGAGGTTGATTGCCATATCCGTACCCTGATAGCCCAAAATGACAAGTCGAAACTACAACCGTCACGGTAGTATCGACACAAGAACGTTGAGCCAGAGTAACATTAACATCCATGATTTCTTTCTAAACATGGAACCCCCTCACGGTCGTCCGCAAACTCAAGGCGGGTTGTAATATAGTATAACGACGTTGTTGAGCTACTTGCTGGCCACATAGCCATCCTTTGCTATCGAATACTCGTCGTGATTCACCATCACCGCCTTCACGTCTTGATCCAAGTGATATCTCAATAAACTAGGCCAAGATGCGAACTCCAATCCCACTCTTAAATCGCATCTTACAGCATTCTCTCCTAACTTTCCTCCTCCTCTCCCACATCAAACAAGTCTCCTCCCAACCCTCATCTTCCACAGTAACAACAAGCACCCTCTTCCAAACCATTCAAAACCAAAAAACCGTCTTCATAAGCCTCAACTGTCCAAACCCCCTCCCCAGATGCGAATTTCTCCAATGGAATTCCTTTCTTCCTACTACTACCACGGCTACTACTACTACTAGTCTTACCCCTCCACCTCCTCTTTCTACCTTTGTATTACACGCGTCAGAAGATGGAGAGGATAGATATAGTCTATTCGACGAAAGGTCCCTCTCTTTCGTTTTAGGACCACTTGGTATCCCTGGCACCCGTTTAGCCACATTAATGCTGACAACGGACGGGGGACTTGTCGACGCTGAGGATACATCCCAAGTCATCTTCCTCCGCCCAAATATTACGAATAATTTATCCGCTCGATTACATCCGAAATCAAAACGACAGATTAATAATAATAATACTAATACAAACACCGGGTTTGAATACGGAATCATCCTCTACGACGATGAAACAGATACAACTCCTTCGGATATACAATCTACCTTTTTATTTAATAATGCTGATACATTGGAATTACAATACGGCGATACGGTCTATCAGTCTTATAAGGAGATACAACAAGATGACGATAGGGGATTGTTTAATCTTTATATGGGGGAGAAAAGGGATGATACTAACAGTATCCCTTCGTCGCTGGAAACGGTTGATTTGAATGGGATTGATATAACTGATATTACGACGTCTACAACAGCGGTATCAACGGAGTCGGACTCTATATCTAGCTCTGTATCTACGGGATCCACCAGCGTAGTGTCAACCCCCGTTACCACCACCACCGCAAGACCAGTTCCCACCACAGGAAGCATTACAACCAGCAGCGAACCTACTTCCAGACATATGACAACATCGAACTCCATGCATTCAAGTTCTACACATACGCCGACCTCCTCGGAAACCACATCACAAACCCCAGAACCAATAACCCTAGTCAACGAAGCATACCGTATCATAACTTCACTAGGATACCAAACCTACTGTTCCAGCCTCTTGGACTCCATCATCATCGAAGACTTTACTTCAACTACAAAGTCCGGAATCAAGATAGAACCATCAACCCACATCTCCACCGAATACATCTCAGCACCCACGGAGGTACATTATACTTACTACACCACTTCATCCGGACTAGCATACTCCGCCAACCAGGTGGCGAATACAGTACCAAACGTCGGCTGGCGGAAAAAGAACCAAAAACTAAAACTCATCAAAGCACACGATATATTCCAAACCCTGATTCCCAGAACCCCCCCGCTAGCACCAGAACCCCTCTCACCTTTCCCCAACGGAGTCCTCACCGAAGCCTGCGAAAAAGCCATAACCCGCACTACAATAACCAAAACCAACAACATAATCCTCACCAGCCCCGACTCCACAACCCTCTCAATAATCTCAACAACCTCCACATCCCACTCTACAACAGGTATCCCCTCAACCACCACCAAAACCTTCATAGACTTACTCCCAACCTCCACCTTCGCCTTCCTCGGCCGAGGTAAAATGTTCCTAAAGGACCAAAACCCAGTCTACGGCTGCAAAGACCTCAGCGACTTAACCGCCATCCGTCTCGTAGCCGTAAACCAACGAACCCAAACCTCCCAGGAAACAACAGCATACTCCGACTGGAGGATCCGCTACAACACCACTGATAACTACTACTACGTCGGCAGAGCGCCAAATACCGGCGGAGGCATGGTTTTGGTGTATAAAAAGAATCAAACGATACTAGCAGACTACGCTCTAACCATAAAATTCTACGACACAGTAATCGGAAGAGTCCCCCCCGCAGCTGGTGATAATGTAAGGGAGTATACATTATTTTATATAAATTATAATACCTCACCTCAAGCACCTATCGACGATAGATACTCCTTCGTACCGAGTATTCGGCCGGAAATGTACTCTAATGGTAAAATTTATTCTTGTCAGTGGAGGGATAGAAACGGGGTTATTCAGTCCATTGATGATTTTAGACAGTTTTATTATGTGGATATGGATAAGGTTTCGGATGTGGAGTTTAGAAGGTTGGTGGCGGGGGAAGGGTTTGATGCTACGCTTTGTAGGGTTTCGATGGATAATAAATTTCAGTTGTATTCGCCAAGTTTGCAGAGTTTTAATCGGCGGGCAGGTGGACGGGGGGAGAGGTATATGTTTGAGGATAGTTAATGTTTATTTATATACTACTATTCAGTATGCATACGCATACGATGCCTTAATCTTAGTTATGGATTCGATGGCCTTCATTTTACGTAGATAGGTAGATAGGGCAGGAAATATATTTTATGTTTTATTTAGTCTTGAAGGCGTGATCATCTGCCTACTATACTATTGACTAAAATATTTGTCGATGGTCGTATATGCAACGAATCCATCTCGCTTCATACCATAAACAAACTCCAGCTATCATACAAATAAACGATGCATCCATAAAATACTTTTGGAAACCGCTAAGGAAGTTGAAGCAAAATCGACTCAAGCGGCCTTGATCATCAGAATCTAAGCGTTTAAATTTAGCCATTGTGAAATTTCGAGAAAAAAAAAAAAAAGGATATAAGAAAAGGGACTGTAATACCTCATTCAGCGCTTTGGCGTCCATGACTGCCATCCTCTTTTGCGCAATCCATTTCGATCGAAGAGCCTGGCGACCATTCACGGGTGTCGAAGTTCCGGATGTATGTAAGGAGTTCGGTAGTGATTTGGCCTTCTTTTCGGGTTTGGATGCTGGTTCAAGTTCCGCGGAGGGCATCGCGGGAGGGGTGGATGCTGTGGATGAAGGTGCTGAAGATGCTGCTATTGCGGATTTTAGTGCCTTCTTTTCGGCTTTCGCTCTTCGTTTCTCGTCCTTTCGTAGTCGTTTTGCCTCTTTTCGTTCCTTCTTTGCCTGTTTCTCGGCCTTTCGGAGTGCTTTGTCCGCTTTCCGTTTCGCTTTATCGGATTTGCGATCTTGCTCGGCTGAGGAGGTGGAGGAGTCGCCGTCTTCGTCGTCTTCCGAGTCCGATGATTTTCGCTTCTTCCTTTTCTTGCTATCTTTGTCCTGCCGTTTCTTCTCTTTCGATTTGTCCTTTTCTTCCTTCGAGCTCCCGGATTCGTCATCATCATCTTCTTCGTCCTCCTCATCAGTCTCCGTCGATTTCGCCTCCTGTTCCTCAACATCCTTCATCTCCTCATCACTATCTTCCCCATCCTTCTTCTTCAACCCCTTCGCAACCCACGTACTTTCCAAAACCTCCCCTCTCACAAACCTCATCCCATACCTCCCTTCAATCCACATCTTCCTCCTAGTATCCTCTTCACTCCTAACCAACCCCTCCGTCTTCCCATTCAATCTCCCCAACAAACTTTGTAAATCCCCCAAACCGGTACAAGTATCCTCTTGATTCCCTTTACAACCAAGTCCGAGTGTATCGTCTTTCAACATGACTTTGATACCGAATTGGGAGGCGGCGGTGTGGTGTGGATTGTTGGGGTCAGGGCCGAGGATTGTACCCGGTGACCAGCCTTGGGAGGTTAGCATTTTGTGACCGAAACCGGTGGAGCGGGTCCATTTTGTGTTATTTGGGTCGTGGGAGATTTTTCTGGAGTTGGGAAGTGAGGTATTAGTCCTCCGGGTTTTTTTTTTTCACTTTTGATGCGGGCGCGGCGCGGTGCTACCAATTGGTGTGGATTTGAGGTTAGGAATTGGAATCGCGGTGGCATACCTCTTCTTTGATGGCCCGGCGAGACCCATTGTGACTAAATAGCGAGCGAGTGGAGGGTGTAGAAGCTAGCGGGTGGGGAGGGGGTAAGGTCGACGTCGGTATATGTCTAGGAAGTCGCAAAGAAACTCGAACTTGTTCTTACCAAAAAAAAAAATGGTCGCCAGAAAAAAATTGGCGCTAAACTTAATCCTAGCCAAGTATCACGTGATCCCAAAAATACAACATGTACAACGCAGAAATTGCTGTCACTGTAGTGTTGTCAACGCTCTAGAAGACTTCTAGTTCATAGTTCAAGAAATGCGTAGATACCGACGATACCAGTATGTCCTGGAAAACCGGATTAGGCTTTCTTAGCATTTCCATTTTTGGAAGTATTCTACACGCACTTAGGGACTATAGCCAGTACAACATATTCAGTTCGTGCGGGATGACAATGAAAGTTGAGGACCCCGCAGCAGTTCACAAGCCAGAGTATTTAAACCCCTAGATATTCACCAGTCTTGAGTTTTCTTTCTTTCTTTCTTTCCTTTCTTTCCATCATACCTCTTTTTTCATCACCTCTCATATTGCATCATCACCATCATCATCAAGAAATACTTCATCTTCAAACATGAGAATTTACCTATATCAACCTTTTATCATACCTCTTTTAAGATGTATACCAAGAGGACGAATATATATTCCGCAGTCATTTACGTGCGAACGGGGGAATTCATTCCTCTAAACCTGACATGTACCTACAACTACGACGCGCCGTCGACGAAGTTGGCCAAATCCATGGCAAACAGCCCTAGAGCGGTAAGGAAAAAAAATCCATACACTACTTCCAGGTTATGCAGCTACCTTGGTGGAGGTCGGTACCCAGCTATGATCTCCATCCTGATGGAAATATCAATATTACGCGTTGAATTCGGTGTTTGGGTATTATCGAATACGCGTATCCGGACTTTCTTCTATCTCTCAAGGGTCAGGAAGGTATGACATCAGCTATCTACCCAAGCTTGGACTTGTTCATTTCGTGGAGACTGGGTTACGAGACCAGCTTGGACCTTCATGTTAGCTATTTTTTTTTGTTAAACAACTACCGGCCCGAGTTGTCTCCTCACAAATGCATCTAAACCCGGAGCTACAACTCTAGTTTCCGCCACAGGCATAAGCGGAACGAAAATTTCACTATTCGGCAGAATTTTAGGACGACAACAAACGAAATTGACGACCCCAGATACATGCGGAAGAAAGCGAAATCAAACAAATGGCATGTTTTTTAAAACGCTGTCAGCCTATATAGAGGGGTTTCAACATGGAAATGAAAGCCGCGATTTATATTTACCCAACCTTCATGATCTATATACCAAAATATCTACCACTCTACCGAGCCTGCAAAAGTTTCCCGGCATGAGAGGTATATATAATTGAGGTACGTCAAAAAAAAATAAAAAAATTCTTAGTGGGTATACATTAAACTAATCCTTTCTCCTAATCTAGTTTTTCATACATTCAGAGCGATTAAAGAAGGGGAACACCCCACCGAATCCCATGGACCAACGCTCAAAAATACAACGACATCCATGAATTCCATCCGGAAATATCTGGATCCCTCCTTATGGATTCATTCTATTTTTCGGGAGTTAGGGCAATGACTACCTATTTATAACCGCTTGCGAAAATTGTCCCTGATGACGGGGATTTGAAATACCAACTCATGATAACGGAAATATTAATATTAACCGCATCGTACGACGAACTCAATGATATCGATTCGATTTACCAAGGGCATGAACAAGACCCATTCAACCCATGAGCCCAGCTATAGTGGAGAACCTACAAAAAATATTGAGTTATTCTCTTATTGAGACTAGTTCTTTCTTAGTTCTGACAGGCTTGCAGGATTCTGTCAACTTTTATGACAGCTACCATACATCAGACCACTTGGAAAGGTTTCCAATTCGACATGAGGAATATAATTTATCATTAAAGGAACCACAATTACTGTGGGTACTAAGCAAAAGGAGGTTATTTTATCATGAACATTACTAGTTAATATCAGCAAAGATTTAGGACTGGGAACGTCGAAATCGAATGACTTATCAATCGATGCAACCTCAAAGAAATATTAAATAATAGGAAACCACATGATCATGAGATACATATATACTATACTATACTATACTATCATAAAGCGCGAGCCTTCATGACACAGCATGAAACGCCGCGTACATCGACAAAATTCTTCATGCCTTCTGCGAAGATATCACGCCGCATCATGACAACCAACTACCTCCTAAACGGTAGACCGCAGAATTCCAGATCCGACTATTTGTTCCTTTGGATTCTCGCGACCGGTTCTAGTGGAGGCTGGGATGAAATCAAAGCCGATATATATTCTTATATCGCGATGCTTCAGTTAATTACTATCATTACCTAATTATAACGGATAACGTTTCCAAGATGAAGTAAATCACACCCCGTTGTATCGGCTTACGTGATGATGAGGATATATAACTTTAGCAGCCCCCATATCTATCCTTCAACAAGCTCTACGAACCCGGCCAAATGGTTGATCGGCACAGAAGATGGGCAGCTCCATGTGCCTCAGCACCAATAGTTTCGCCATCTATCATAAAGACCAGGAGCTAAATATGTCTTAACAAAGAAGAAGAAGAACCAAAAAAGGCAAAGGAAGACATGCAATATATTAAACACGAAGACTGGGATCGATTTTTCACCTACCTTCTTTTAATTAAATTGTGGTTCTATAACAATTCTTACACCGTGTAAGAGCGTATCTAACCCCCTCTCTTGGGGCTTGGGAACCATGAGATCGAATAAAAAGAGAACGCGTGAATGGTTAGATGGCGGAGCCGGCGAAGATCGATAAATACATATATATTGCATTGGCACCAGCTTGGATCTAAGCTTCCACATGAGGTCCTAGGTCCCAAAGACAGCGACGTTCAACGTTAATATGATACTCTCCAGAAAACCTTACTGAGAATCTCGAGCACTCTTTAATCCAGCACGAGCTCCGACGGTGGGGGCGACTCTAGAGCTCCTTGGGTGACATCTCCTGGCGCATGTGTCGCCGATGCCTACAGCAGGATTAGTGGGGATATATCCGGATACATACAAAAACCTACATACCTATTTAAAAACGCCCCCCTCCTGCAACGGAAGCACCAGTACGAGATTCAAGATATCGTCATGTTTGATATCTTCCAATCTTCTTCGTCCTCTATGAGCTTCCAGCCTAGCTCCAGGTCTTCATGTCCGTATATATATAATATGTAATTTGAGACGGGTCGGATTGTTCTCTCTCTTGAACTCGGCCGATCATGCAACTGCGTACCCAAATTGCAAACCGGCGTCGGTATATGCGCTATATTTCTACATATTTTTCCAAACCCCGGATTTTGAAAAACAGTTGTATGATCTACACCCCCTCTATACTAGCTAGACCAGTGCAGGAGGCCCCCGGCGACGTGCAAATACTAGAGGTTATCTAAATTTATTTGAGTACCCCGCTCATTTACTTCATAACTGTCTACATTGGTATGGATATAAAATTCACAGAGCCGAAGAGGCGGGACTATGGACCATGCGCATCATACGATGTCCTAAGTTAACTTCGTGGACGAACCTCCAATCCGAGATTCCGTTAACGATGCCGAGGATGATATCATGACGTGCTTCGGTCGACCCACCATAAAACTACTTCTACACTTTCGAATCAACATTATCTTTATGTAACAACGCCAACGAACAGGCCTATGGGTATGCCTGAAGGGCTATATCGTGTTACCCTAACAGTTTACCAGCACCTCCTTTGTAGCGTCTGGGAACGAGACCAACCAGTACCGAAACACAAAATACCGAGTCAAACGTCACGGTTATCGGTTTCTGCCTTCTTCGTCGGTGATGGCTTCCAGATCTGAAAGAGACATACTTCAGCTTTAGGAATATGTGTTCTATGTTAAATCGTTACCTAAAACCGGGAGATGAACCGCCTCCTCTATCGGCTTGCAGGCCTGCAACTGGTTCAGTAGAGAGTGAAGACGAAAGCTAAGCAAATGGACTCGACTATTTTATATATAGACTATCAAGAATTGGCCTGAATGCATCGAATCCTATCCGGCATCTTGGCCTTTATTGATTTCATGGACATTATTACATACATGGAGCTCTGCCAAAACGACCGTCTTCATAAATGCATTAGTAGCATATATATCCTCGAGGCCTACAAACCCTATATTCCAAATAACGCTACGAACACTCAAACTATCCCAATCAATCCAAGGGAGAGATAACATCAAATACTATGACCACTACAATCGTTAATCTAAGCCGAGTAGCTCTGGTCCTCCTGCTCCAATCACAACAGGCTGATATTCATAAGTTTTAAGACCAACGTCGATAAGGGCTTATGCACCATTCGATCGCATTCTCTATATTCTTCAGAAACAGATATACTACGAGGCTTAATACATAGCGACACAGCAAGCCCATAACTATTATACCCTAACAACTTCGACAACCTTAAAACAGCCCAGGCCAGGCGATAAAATTCGCGATATCGGGTACTGGGAGATGGGGGATCTTGAAAACCCTACCCCGGATGTAGTTCCAGATCTAGGAAACGGGTCACAGAAATCTAGAAAGGCTCTTAAACCAGAATCTGTTTGGAATGCATTAATGGAAGTACAGCCAGCATGATATATACAAGCAGATCAGCTATATATATATGGAAGTTGAGGAAGAAGAGGAGGAGGAAGAAGAGGAAATATGAGAAAACAACCTCAGCTTTAGAAAATGTTACAACCTACCGCCATAATGAATACTTAGAACTTGGCGAGCGACAAGGCTTATACATACTGTATGGGGGAAAATTAGCCCTAGGAATAATCTATTCCGCATCCATGGGGCCTCGAGAGAACAACTCCGAGAGGCCTCATGAACTCCAGCCAAACATGCACACAACATGATTATATCAGCGATCTACATACCCGGCATCGATCGAGGTCTTAAATAATACAACTAGTTGCGCCATACGGCATTCTAACTGCCAGCGATTTTGGCTCGATCCGCGCAAAAAAACATGTGCACATACCCAACAAGCAGCTCAAACATATTGGCAAAGCTACCGCGTACCGCCATTGATATCTAGATATATCGATATCTCGACGGAGCATATCTTCAAGCTATGCAAGTTGTAACAATAAGTACCTAGATGTATCCCAAGACCAACAGTGCCTTATTTGGGGGGATTCGTCCCTCGGGTCACGAGTCTAGGTATATTAAACGTACTCAAGTCTATGATAAATGGAAGCTCACCTTCATATCGCTTCTTAATTACTCACCTAAATAGATTATAGAGCTTTCAGAAATTCTCGAAGCCGCGTACATGCTACAGCACTAAAGCTTCTCACTATTCTCGCATGCACGAGCGCAGAACAATAAACACGCATTAACGAGTGGATATACACAGACAGACACAGGGCAAGCAAGACCTCGAACTCAACCCCGCATTCGATGCGAACCCATAAATCTATGGGGATAAGCAAAGATAACAGCGACGTGACGACATCATCACAAAATCAAAACTGCAATTGTGCTATCGCCCTCTTCAAGAATTAACTCTAGTTAATTTTATACACCAGAATAAAAATGAACAAATATATGGATCATTACTTACTGAGGAAGCACACTAGCCGGATTCCAGCTTAATACGTATCACAGATGCATTAGGTACTCTTGTCAACTTCGTCCATATGAGATCGAAATTCTAGGTCCGCCCACCTCTTTACGATATATATATCGATTAAGAGAACGATATTATATAAATGGTTTATAAACTTATTACTACACCGCGGCAGCGTCCAGAATCATGCCATTTAATACGAAAAATATATACGAAGCAATACCAGTGGACCGGACTTATTTTCCAGGAATGTTAACACCATACTTTATCTAGGCTAGCAACATTGCCGCTAAATCTAAAGCCCTTCGCCAACCAGAACTTATGAATTAATTAAAGCTGGCACTCCTCGCTCGCGGATACTATACTTCCATCACAAAGGTCGGAACGAGGTGGTAATATCACACAATGTAAATGTGGGGGGGTATCGAACGAAGGCATTTAAACAGACCTATTAATCACGATTAAGTTTATGAATTGACAGCGGTCCGATGTCCTCGTCGTAGTCGCCATATGTTACAAGCCGAAATATCAATATCAAGGACCCGGATATTATATGTCCTGGATCAACATATGCCTAACAAATTCCGTTAACTAGTTGGCACCCACCCTTCCGTATATTACTGCCTTAGAGCAACCAGGTTCGAGAGCAAGGATAACAGAGAGTTCCACCACAGTACCTATCAAAGAAGTGATAGCAAATTCCACACAGAACATGGAAACAGCGAACAATCTAAGTTCGCTTAGCACATGAGATACTGCTGGATACGAGACTAGAAACAATAAAGAGCTAGTCCGAATATCATAGTAGAACCGGAGTTCGAATATTCATGATCAGTTCATGAATCCACGGAAAAACTCGCAGTCAGTCAACGAACACTAGGCAGGAACACGAAGTCCGATTGCATACATATTCAAATTTATATACCATACGTCGACTAATGACTCGAGATAAGTCATTCACTCCTAATAGTATGACTATATCTCTACAAAATTCTAGAACTGGGTCGAAATGTGCTCACCATATCACCCAGGGCAGCTAGAGCAAGGGTCAAATGTTCTGTGGCATATAATTACCTACTTATCTCACCAACCCGATATCTACTTTTAAAACATTGATCAAATGCCCACTAGTAACGCTTATCATTTGCACGAAAAGACGTTGTAGCGTTTAATGATAAAACGCTTCGAAAGTTCTTCCCAATCTCTGGCATCTCGGATGACCTGACATTATTCCTAAGGATATCAATCAAATGACCTATCATAAAAATTACAAGGCGGGTAGTATATAATTACTAGCAACTATCCAATCGGTGCATGGCATCTAGATTTACGCAACTCCGAGATCGCGAAACATGTCATTGTCGAAAGGCTTTAAGGCCGACGTATGCCCATGACATCAAGATCAAGAAGCCTAGTTTGAGACCCACATTACCCTTTTATCGACATGTACACGAAAATTAATCAACCGCTCTCACCCCATATCGAATATCACATTTGAGTGGCATATGATTTCATTTAATATTGATCTACCCCAAAGTTATGGTTCATCATTCGATCAGCACTGGGAAATACTTTGTGATACTAAGTAAAATATGAACTAGACTCAGATCCATCCCCATCAACATACGATAATGATCCGTATCATATGCTCAGCGGACTAATTCATCAGTAGTTGCGTACCTCTACGTTTCACGCACACACACGGCCGTAATTAAGACTATTTATATAATAGGCTCTCTCTATAGCTATGGCCCAGAGCTCGGGTATACACTATGCGCCGCCACCATTATCATGCATACATCTCTAGGTAGCCCATATTCTGAAAGGTGTTAAAGGATTCCAGGACAAATCGTCCAACTATGCATAGTCCCAGAATTCCTAATATATCCATTTTTCTCACCTACATCTTATGCACCAGACTAAATCCATAAGAGAACATTCCTGAGCCGCCTGATGAACCAATTTGCAAATTTACAAGCCAAGCATATTGTTTCAGACTTAATGGGCACCCGAGCTCGAGTCTATCTACACAATATAGCTATAAAATATCATATACACCGGCGGGCGTGCGTGCAGAACCAAGGGATAGACTGTCATACCTTATCTAACAACCAAAACATACCAAGGTCTACGTATACGCTAAGTCGATACGTACAACAGATACACGCACCTCATAATACGGGTCAAGAAATACGATAAATCTCGCTCACGAAAGCGGAGCGCCTGGGAACACAATCATTTACCTATGCACCAATACGGCCAATTATGAACTCGAGACCTCGGTTTGATATCGCTGCCGAACCATGATTCGGCGAAGTCTCCAACTTGGAGAACAATACTATAATGACAAATATATCTCGCTTCAGGAATACAGCCCCAAGGAAAACATAGAAGACAATGGTGACGTCGTCCTTAGTAGAGAGATATCGATATGTCACCATCATTCGTGGTGACTCTCTAGACCTTGCCATGCTCCCCAGCTGGCCCTATTCTCGAGCAATGTCTAGCGCTTCCCAGTTTACATGTTTATGGAAGTCAATCGAAGCGGAAACTCTTGACGTTGAGTCGGTTGCCTTCCCGCTTTTTATGGGATATAAAGAATGATTGTTGGAATTTGATGGGGGCTCCTTGTATTGGTAAGATTATTACATACAGACTACGGGCTGGTTTACGGGACCGCTGCGCATGCGCATGTGAGCCAGATCGATTTATGAGAGGAGGCTTCCCAGAACCTCGCCGCGTAACTAGCTCCCACTTCACTATCTCCTCAAAAACCTTTTATGTTAGCTTTGGCCAGACTAACTTTCCGAATCATGCTATAACCACAAAACAGACCAGTTATCAAAGAGTTCCGAAACTCCAGCGTATGTTTTATCTACTACCCAAAACCCAACTACCCCATTCATACATAATCCACCAGCAAGAAACCGCAAGAAATAATACACTTATCCTAAGGAGCCCAGTGTCCTTCAGATCGTCCATGGCTCGAGACACCACTACTGGTTTTTCTTGACTCTCTTCATGTGCATAGTACTCTCTTTCATAGTTATGACCAGAGCCTTCGAGAAGTCCTTCCTCTATTGTAGTTAGAAAATTGAATGGAAAGTACAATTCAATCCGCTAAATACATCGCTATACACCTATTCCATCCCCTTCCACCCCCCCTCACAAGCCCGTACTTTTTGAAATGGTAAAGTTCCCAACCCAACCGCTCCAAAAACATGCATGCAATACTGTGACGACCTAAAAATGAAGATAGTGACAGACAGACCAAAAGGAAATCGCAAGGAAAAAGGAAGGAAACGTAAAAGAATAGGAAAAAGAAAAACGCGGAAATGACTGATATTGAGTATTCTATGTACTGAAAAAGAAAAAAGAAAGAAAACTATCCAACTATATCTCTCTTGAACTACACATCCACCGTAGAACCGTCCCTATCTCCATCCTTTGTCACCTTGGCGTAGGTAATTTTCGAGTAGGACTTCAACTGGCCCGTTCCTCCGGCAGAGTAATCCATGTCGCTCGCATCCTTCGCGCCCTGAATCCTCGCTCGTAGTGCTTCCTCATCCTCCTGTGGCGCGTCATCATTAGTAACGATGCCCAAAGTTCTTATGATTTCTCCAGTCCTTCCTTCAAGGACGCCGGGGTTCTTTACCTCTGCCTTTGGTACGCTGGTGCCGGTACCTCCGTTTTGGCTCCAGTGGGTTTCGTTAAGTCCGCCGGCAGCGCCGTCGTCGTCGTAAGACCAGCCGCCGTATCCGGTTCTCTTCTTCTTGGCGATCGAAGTAGCGGCCGCTTCGGTCATTGAGGCGGTAACATCGACGTCGACAATAGTGCTGACATCGGCGGTACTCGCTGCACGGCTAAGACGTTCATGGTCCAGTTCGCGCTGCTGTTCTAATTCACGTTGGTAAGAAGAGTCTTCAATCCTACCGGCAACGCTGTGTGAACGTTCAACCTCAGATCCCGAGCACCCAGCAGCTCCAGTGATAGCACCAGCAGCTAACCCGGCCCCAACCCCGGCTCCAACGGCCCCAGACATGTAACCTTGACTGTAGGTATTGCTTCCTTGACCATAGCCAGCGTATTCTTGTCCGTAGCTGCTACCTTGCGCGTAGCCACTGGTTCCTTGAGCATAACTGCTGCTTCCTTGCGCGTAGCTGCTGCTAGTCTCCTCGAGGTGTGAAGTGCTCGAGAATTCAGATTGGGATTGATGGGAGTAGCCGAATTTCGAACTGCTGCTACCCTCTGCCATAGCACCGGCGGCGTATCCGGCTGCGACCCCAGCACCAGCGGCAAGTCCAGCAGTAGCAGCTAAATTACCCTGGCTATAGCTAGCGTTTTGCCTCCTTCTCTCTTCCTCGATGCGAGTGGAGCTTGAGAATTCAGACTGAGATTGATGGGATTGTGACTGGTGAGATTGATCGATCCGCGATCCGCTGCTGCCTTCTGTGATCGCACCAGCCATATAGCCAGCCGCAGCTCCAGCCCCGACGGCGGCAGCCACGTTGCTCTTCCCGTAACTAGTACTCTTCCCATAACTGGTACTCTTCCTCCTTCTCTCCTCCTCCTCCTCAATGTGAGTAGAGCTCGTGAATCCAGCCTCGGACTTTGATCGCTCATGGCGAGAGCTGCTGCTGCTTCCAGCGATTGCACCGGCCGCGAGGCCAGCTGCAAGTCCGACTCCGGCGGCGGCGGCCATGTGACCGTGTCCCTGGCTACTGCTCCTTCTCCGATCATCTTCGTGGTGGACGATATCATACCCAGTTTCAGACTTTGATCGTCCGCTGGTTTTCTTCGATTCCTCGTAGTATGTGGAGCTAGAGCTAGCCTCGTACTTTGACTTGGCGCTTTTACGTTCATGTATCGCGCCAGCTGCCAATCCAGCCGCAACTCCGACACCGGCCGCTGCAGCTAGTTTTCCATGGCTGCTGCTGCTGGCCTTATGCCTCTCTTCCTCGATTCTAGCCTCGTACCTCCTCCTCTCATCGCTGCTCAATCTAACATCGTACTCATCTTTCCTAACCATCTTAATCTGATGGCTTCCCTTCCTCTCATGTGTCGTAGTCTTGGCATTAACTCTGCCCCAGATGACGCTACCGGCCAGAACACTGCTGAGAAGATACGCCAAACTGACGACCTCCTTATTCTTATACCACCCGACTTTACTAGCGGGAATAGCAAGGTCGCAGGCATCAGCCAGGAGCTGTGTCACGATGGCGCCAGTCTTGGGTTTGTCCTCATTGCGCGTGCCAGACGTCCTAGCAGCGTCAACAAAGAGTTTCTTACGCTCCCATTCAGCGGCGTTAGCGAGACGAGCCTCGGCAGAGAGAACGGCAGGATTTAGGGTCGGAGAAGCAACTGAAGAGCCGGTGGATACCGGCGACGCGGCGGCCGGTAGGGTTTCATGGGAATGGCGGCGGCGGCGGCCAACACGTCCTTCATCCGAAGAAGAGGAGGAGGAACTGGAAGAGTCGCTGCTAGAATCAGAGCTTGATGAGTCGCTGCTGCTGCTGTCGCTATGACGGATATGTGCCGCATATGGAGTAGCGACGCCGACCGATGCTGCCATAGCGATCTTTTGGTGCTTCATTCTTTTCCTCTCCCTCTTCAATTGATGCTGAGCTACGGTGATTTCATACAGCTGGTAGGCGGAGGCGAGGACAGAGAAGACGATAGAGAAGAAATAGAACTTGTTGCCCTTGCGGTTTGCAGAGTGAGCCCATTTCGATTTGACGTCGCTGAGAACTCGCATCGTGTGTAGCTATATTCAATTATGTATCAGTTAATGCGTCTTTGGGGAAGACATTTAGGATAGCCATGATTCGTACAATTGTTACAGCTTCACTCGCGGCATAGACAAATGCACATGCCCATTTGCCGACGATGAACCATTTCAACGGGCCGCCCTTGGCACCCTTCCGTGCCTCGAGGGCCTTAAGACCTGCATCGAGGACATATAGGAATTTAACGACTTTCCGGGCAATGCTCAATTCCTTAGATGCCCTTTCGACTTTACACCTAGCGCGATGGGAGACCGGAGCGAAGGATCTGAATGTTGGCGTCCCGGGGACAAGAAGAAGGCCAAGAAGACATTTGAGGATCTTTTCCATGCCCGCTATAAGAATACGAATATTAGCGTTTTGTGATTAACATGGATTAGTTGTGGAGAATATGCGTACCCGTGTTATTGGAAAAGCGGATGATGTCACCCGCGAGTTCACGCATTGCTGCGGCGGTGGAGAGTTAGAGAGCTCTCCCGCTCTATCCAAAAAAAATTACTCGAATATTCAAAATTTGCGTAATGATGTTGATGATGTTGTTGATAGCGTTGTTGATATTAGTTCGGGGCACGCGCCCCCCTGGCTTGATGGCTGTCAGCAGGCGTCGTTTGACGCCTCACCGACGAGGCAAAGTACTCGATTGGTCACGCCTCTTGATGTTGAGAAGCGATGTGATGATGAATGATGTTTAAGAAAGAAAAGAAGGAAACCCGGAAGATCAAAAAGGACAGACAGCTGTGGGCGAAGAAGCTAAAAGGGATGGCTGGGTGTCAATTGGCCGTCAGTCGCGAGACTCAGCCAGAAACGGGCTGAAGTGGGTCCGTTCACGAATCCGTCCGATTGGAACCGGAAGCTTGTCAGGTCTTAGCTCCCTGAAGGGGCTTGGTGGTTCCGAGGTCAGGTCACGTTGGACCTCCGCAGTGTCCGAAAGGTGGATTCCAACTGCATTCATCTGTCGAATAGCAAGGCCATTGGGAGAACTAGATATCCATCACGACTCAGAAGCTCGAATCAATTCACGATGTCGCCGTGAATAGCCCTGTCTGGGTGGTCAGTGACGAGCTGAAGGTGGGTGGGGAATGATGCATGACGTACTGCGTGCTAGCTTCGTTGAGACATGGATGGTGCCGAACGATGTCTTGAAGTTGCAATTAGCTAGCTAACTGACATGGATGATGGAGAATTGTCGAGGTGGTTCTTTTCACAAGGCAAATTGATAGATTTTGGATGGGATTTGGCCAGTGCCGATTTGAAGCCCGAAAGCGTCACGTGCCGAATCGCACCACCGTTGTACTCTGTAACGTTGATTCCATGTCGCCATCCACCCGTTTAGGAAGGCCCTCAGGACTACGGAGGAGACGGTACTTACTGGAGGTAGTTAGCATACGTCGATGCTGAGAAATGCCATATCATACTGCAGTGCATCAAACCCCCATTATCGATAACCATCCCCACTTCAACATACAGAAGGTATAATACATATCCCGGGACCATTAATAGCCAAGATCTTAAGATATCATAGCATACGATATCATGTCCTACGTCCAGTTCCCTATCACGTATCCCTCCCTTATTCAGGGCACTCCCTACGAGAATGCCCCTCCCTTGCCCACGACGATAACTTCAGACGGCAAATCACTCGAAAATCCGCGTTCAGAGTCCTTGTCTTCTGCATACAATGAGTTCTCAGACCCCTTGGACAAGAGGCCTGCCAAAGCAGCGTTCGACGTCCATGTCTACTACCATGAACCAAACAGGAAACAGAAGGCGTTCGCGAGAAGTCTGTGGGAGAGAATTCGATACGAATGTATGTACCTTCCAAGACACCCATGGATACATATCATACTGCCTACCTTAGGTCTATAGATACCTGTATTATAGATCTACGCTAAAGGGTGTCCGAAAATGATATAGTTCCCGAGCTAAGAGTCTACAGATTCTGGGAGCGACCAATCGGTACGTACATGTGTCCCAATCGAAGAACCCACGTGCATAGCAGATCAATACTAATTCTCAATATCTCTTAGGACCCCATTTGTAAGTGTTTCCTGCAAGCCTCTATCTTGGATTATAACAGGGCGCCTAGGGCTAACACGTATGTTGATCTATCAAAGGACTGCTATGTTCGAAGTAGGCCCTCCTCCCCCATAAACCCATTATGTATAAAACCTCTAATATTTTAAAGGTCAACCTCTTCACCCCGGCGCAATTCGGTGCATTTATCCCTTGGCTTATGATCCACCGTGGACCCCTAAGCGTCTTGGTCCATCCAAACACCGGTAACGAACTGCACGACCACACTGTCGGTGCCGTCTGGCTGGGCGAGAAGTTACCGCTCGACGTCAGCATTCTGGAGCTCAGAGAAGGCTCGGGCGTTAATGTTATTGAAGGACCAAAGCTTTCTTAGCCATTTCTACCGACAATACTTCAATCAGTCGGTTGATAACCGGGCCGTACGCAGCGAGCACACGTTTACTGCCCATTATTGCAGACTAGTTGTATGCTAAGGGCTAGTTAGGTGGCCCAGCCTATCATTACTGACCAATCTTGAGCCAACTCCGTTGTTAAAAGAACCCCAATAGTGGTGATTTATTCCAATATTTCCCAACTCTAACTCCGTGTATATGCCAATATCCATTCCTTAAGTCCCACAAATCCCAAGATTACCATTCAGATATTCCCACTAGTCTACCAAGTAAACGGGTGCTGTTCTCACATTAATAGCCTCCACACACCTAAACCACCGCAGCATTAGCATGCAAACCACTCCATCCGATCAACAGAATTACATACCAAGAATAATAGCACTTGTACCGGTCGTCACACCGATCAACCACTGCAAAGTACTAAACTTTACCGACTCCAACTGCGCGCGCGCCTGACTCAACTCCGTCTCAATTCTAGTATCCGTTTCCTTGATCTTCAATTCGTGCACGCTACTCTCCTCTCTTATCCTTCCTTTCTCCAAGTTCAGGTCAAGCCTTACGTTCGCTTGTGTGCGGTTAATCTCTTCTCTAAGTCTCGAACGTAGTTTATCAATCTCAGAGGTGAGATGCTCATATTGTGTCGAAGTTTGAAGAAGTTCTGATGAGGATGTGGTTGAGAGATCATGACGGAGTTTGGCAAAGTCGACCTTTTCTAAGAAATTCACAACATATAAGATTAGTCTACTATGCAATCGATGTATAAAAGTCAGAAAGGATAATAAATACTGACGGGCATAGGTAACCTTCTCCTGCTCCTCCTTCAGAACCATTGCCTGACTTAGATTCTGAATACTCTCCTCGATCGCATCGCTCAACACTCGCATTATAGCGACCGATTGTGTCTCCGTAAATCCCTCTGATTTAAGCCGTTCAACAAACTTGAGCGTGTCGAAGTGGTGCTCACGACTGAGCGGCGGGGTGCTACTGAACCCTCGGGTGGAGGGGTATAGGAACGGGAGGAGGGGCTGTGAGGTGGGGCGTAGGAAGACGGCAGATAGCGCCCGGCGCGAGGTTAGTAGAGACGATATATGGCGAGGGGACGGCATCTTAGTAGTGGTGATAGCTATAATCTATCTACAATGGAGAATTAGTGACGTGAAGCTGAAGTTGAAAGTTGAAGTCGGCTGGTCTCGTGAAGTCGGTCGGCCAGTTGGCGATACCACGTCACGGGACCGCGAGCCTCGGCACAAACCCGGTCAAACGGCGGTCCAACACATCAACACATTTTCAGCTTCTCTCCAGCCACAATCATTATCACCTAGCCACATACGCTAAGCCACAGCGGCCCGGTGAGAGGCTGTCGTATCCTCATCCCGATAGAGAAGTCTCCAATGCATTCGATGTGATTAGAGTTAACCAGCACCTAGACTAGAGTTAATCCTAGTACTGCATGCGGTATGCATCTACAACGATAAGCCATCACAGCACCGATGGCATCGAAGCAATGGCCCCGAGCCCGGAATCTTCTCCACCCAAGCTATACCATCATACCATATCTACGACCCCTTCAGTACCTCTAGCGATAATTCACAGCCCCACGTTCTATTAAGAGTATGTCATCACCAAAGTATCAAAAATAGTGAGCATCTCTCGCCATCCGAAGACTTTCACGTACTCCCACGGCACAGCAACCCCAAATTTGTGAACAATCCCCCCACTTCCCCACCAGAAATCTGACAACCGTGCGCCCAAGACCCAAGACCCTCTTTTCTCTTAATATAAACCCCTCATCCCAACTGCATCTATAGATCTACCCCGTTATACATGTATAGCATTGTTCTATCGTTTCATCTCTGTATATCGCATCTAAATTGTGTGCTTTCACCATGCACCTCGGCAAGCAGCGAGATTATTTTTACGAGGTGCAGGAAGCCAGGACCGGGATATTCATGGGGAGGGGACGGCAGACGGCATATTATCCGATGCATACATACCTGTGGCAGAGTCCATGCATGCAGTCCGGTCGGCATGCACTCCCCGGGATGATGTCGCTTGGTGGCACAGCGTCAGTAACATGGTTGTTGTTGACCTTGTTGCATTTTTTGAGGTGCAGCCCGTATACATTGTCAGGCCGGGTAAGTAGGTATTATCTGCATTGAGGGTTAATTTTAATGCTATTCAAATTAAAAATATTACAATACCTATTTAAATAGAGGTAAATTTAAAGTTGAGCCGAATCCCGTACTCGTCATATGCTGAAATTGTGGGGATATTAAATCCGTCGAGATCGTGAGGTATCTTACGTCGTATTCGATCATAACCGATATAATGAGATCGTATGTACATATTTATCTGTCAGCGGCGCAGTTGGCATAATGGTTTAATCATCCTTTCGCTCGGTTTCATCTTATTTCAGATATCAAAATTATAGCAGGATATCAAGCATCATACGATCAATCCTTACGTATCAGTTGGATTATGCTAATACCCCGGGCCTCATACCCTGATCATGACAGTCTAGTCGGCACGCACGTGAAATCCACGGCAAGTGAGTACTTACTTATAAACAACCGGACACATGTTACACCGACGCCACCAATCTCCATGGATCCAAGTCCTCAAATGTCAAAAATGTTGACGTTTTGAAACAATCCTATCATATACCCTCACGGCTATGCTTCCGAGTCCAGGATCTAGAACCTGCTAGGTCATAGAAAAGTCATCCAACATCACAACACTCGATCCAACAGTAACCTTCTGGAGACATCCGAAAACATGAACCGTCTCATCGGGGATATGTGCCATTTGATATCCAACGATCCCCACAATGTTGGCTCGCGTAGTGAAGGAATATCAGCAGGGTAGCCGTATTCGAGACGGAATATCTCGCTCGGTATGCATATGAGACGACGTGAAACTTGATGTATCTTGCATGTTATTCCGAATCCTTTACAATAGTAATCGCCGTAAGAACCGAAAGATCACCACAGCCGACTACCAGGATATACTGAATTGACATAAATGCGGATGTGGCTGAGATTAAGCTTTCCTGCTGTGGTTCTACACTCACACATTGCCTTCCTGTATTGTTGGCTCAGGCAATAACTCATATAATTCAATTGATCAATCGATCAAACAGATGCTCCTAGTTGCGAGGTACAGACTTAGTTGTCTAGACAAAGGCATATCCAATGTCCAGATGTAGATTGGCACGCGCATGAAGCCTAAAGGTATCAATCAATACAACATCTATATTACGGGACTACCAATGTTAATATCCCACATCCTCCAACCCGCTGGCCCGTTTCAACAGCTGTATACTCGCAACCAACGTGGCCAACCACCGGGCTACAATCGTGAGGATATACAGCTTCGCCCCATATCCAACGTCGGTGATGCATGCATGGCTGTGACAAATCAAGTTTCAAAACTGGCGCAGGCTCGAGTCTGTACTCTCTTCGATGAGAGTTCTCTACTCCGGATCCACGGAACAGACTGACTCGCGATAGATCACAGGAACTTTCAAGCCTGCCTTGCACGAGTCCACTGAATCAAGAGGCGAACTATAGATTACACCTCGATGTCAAAGCTTCAGCTCCTCTGCCGAAAATTCCTATTCTTAGTTGCTCAACGGCTCAACGAATGCGTATGTTTCATCAAATAAAGCTGTAATGATGAGCTGGCAGGTCCCTAGTTGCGATATCACGGTTCGATTCAGGAATTCCCCACAGGTTCGTCCTATCAATCATGGGAATCTAAATCATGAGACCGTTCGAGTCATAGTTAGACACCCATCCGATCCTCAGACGACTCTCCACTGGGTGCTTCCATTCATTGCCCAAGGCACTCTGGACAATAAACCGGGATTAGCTATTGGCGCTAAGCTCAAACCACTTGGGCAGAAACCAAATGCACGAGCTATCAATACGAATCATTATCGAATTTGCCAAACAAGTTTTTTTTTGCAAATCTCGAGACCCATGTGTGCATGCTGGGTCCAATACTGTTCTTTGTTGCCTCCCCAAGGTTAAGTGCGAAGGAATACGCTAGGCAAACGTCGGAATTCGTGGCAATTCCTATCTTCCAGCTGTTGTAACATGGTAGTGTACGTAATCTTCGACTTCGCCATTTCTTAAATACAAATTTGCCAGCGTCGAAGGGGCATTGAAGAGTTGTGGCGAAGAGTGGCGGAGTTTCTTGAGGTTAGCGAATTATGTTGCATTGTTCGGCTCCTTCAGCTTGGGAGCTTCAGAGCTCGGTTGAGCAAAGCACTTTCCGTCCTCAAATCACCCATCCGAGATGTTTCTTCACAAGGGAAAAAAAAAAAGTTTTATGCAAACAGCGACGGATATTAACAGTCTCGTAGGACGAAACATTCAATCAAAGAAAGGAAAAAAAACTTTCTTCCAGAGAACTCATCTTCTAGAAGCACCAAGCCTAAGAGCCCAGGCGGTTACTTTGCCAATCTCACAAGACTGTCACAAATTGCGTTGTGTCAACAGGCGCTGCGAACTTCTACTGGCTACCCTCGAAAAAATTGGCCGAAAAGCATCGTGCAGGGATCGGATCTAGGGATCCTAAGAGAGAAAGCCCCACTTCCAATTTTTCTTGACAAGTGATGAGCCCATGAACAAGCTTGGATGATTGGTGCTATTCTTGGAGTTAAGCTTAAATATCGAAATCAGTTTTCGTAGACGGATAAAAAGGAAAACTCTCCCTGACGATCATATGCATATATGTGCACTGGCAAAAAGGATTAGGGTCTCGAAGGTGGCAAAGAATTCTGTCAACATCGTTATGGCTAAAAGAAAAGAATGTTCTGATCGTGCCAGGTAGATATTCCGGTCGTCTACGGCCCTGCCCAAGGCATCTTCGGCAGCGGATGGCCGGTGCATGAAATTGTTCATGCGAGCATGGTAAGAATCTCGCCAGATTTCCTTAACTTAGAACGCCTTTATCTGCCGTGTATCTGCACTACGCACGAGTCAGGAAAAAGGTAGTGTAACGAATCCCCGGTCGAGCGCGGGCCTAAAAAGAGGGATTTGGATTTCGTCGTAAACCCCTCCACTTCCTTGCATACGAAACGTCGTCCACCATGAACACTTGGGACCGTAGGATTATGTATACCGATGAAGATCGCATTCCAAAGCGTGGTCATGTATACATGTAGCGTGGCCCATCTAACTATATTTAGCTCTTCCTCCCGTTATTCCAATGGTTCGGAAGGAGCTTTAGAAATCAATGACATCAAGGGAGGTTGGGGTTTGGTCACCAACTTTCTGGGTACTTGCCGAATCAATTGGGGCAGGTTGGAATGGAAAGCTTCTGGTCTGGTGCTATCAACCATTTGTAACTTGATAGTCTTCCAGGTGTCAAACCAAAGCTATACTGCGCCAGAGCTCAAGGCGTGTGGAGAAGGCAGCTGTAATGCAACAGCTATCACACTGCAGCCGGAGCCCTCGACCCGAATGTCGAAAAAATCTGCAAATGTGATGCCAGATTTTCGTCAAGAAACCATGACACCACCTTTCCGATTGCCAGAGCGATGAGCGCCTGGAAGATATGAGCCGTGTATATCGACAGCATACAATGCATAGACCAGATAGACGACCGACGGGGCGTCATCATGGCTTGATAATTTCCACTCATTCTCGAAGCAAGCAAATCTGTTCTGAGAGCAACAGCGAAGTCACGATCTCGAGAGAGCGGAAAAAGCCAACCTTTCTCGGCGAATAAGAAATGTTATCTGGACGGGAGGAGCAGCCTTGGCCTAGGGAAAGTTCCCCACACCCAGGCTATGGACCCACAGTTGTTCGGTTCACACGGGCAGCAAAGTTAAAAGAACAGGGCTCGTTAGCCAACCACAGACGATGGAGGCATGCAGGGGTGGAGAGGTTGGCAACCAGCCCATCCAACGAATCAGGGCCCATTAAGCAAACAACAAGGATGTCCTCCAAAAGCCCGTTCCCTGTCGCTTTCCCCTTTCAGGCTTAAAGCGCTTTTTGGCCATCTTATCAGAAGCCCTCCAAGACCCCTCATTCGTCAGAATAGTGCACTCTGACCTGGGCGCATCCCTCCACAGCGCGAGTTTTTAGTTGGGCGCAAAGGTCCCAAGAGAGACAGGAAGAAAGACACAATGGTCATCTGCAGGCAGCGTGAGGGGCCAGCCAATGAACGGCTGCTAGGAGTGGGCCTGTGTGCTTTGCGAGCCAACCGTAGCCTTCATGTTGGCGCCGGAAAATCCAATGGACCACCACTCCGCCTGAAAATACATATGGTTCTTCATGCTCTCCGGCCCAATAGGCCATTTAACGGGATCGCAGAAAAGAAAGCTACGGCAAGGAACCAGGAACGAAATTGCCTTTTCGTCCATTAGCTCTCATCCAGTCCATGAACCTCGTCGCTTACATATATTGATAGATGCCTGGCTCCAAAAATAACTTGCCCATATACTCCTCATCGTCCGCTCCTGTGACTTCTTAATCTCTCTTCCTCTTTTCCTCTCGAACATACCGATCTGACTCCAAGCATATACTGACAATTCAAAGTTCCTCTTGACGACCTGAACTTTGGCCAACACTTTCGCTTTCTATTCTGCTATCGTCTTTTCGAGGCCTCACGAAGAAAGAAAGATACTTCAGGAAGAAATATTGCGGGACAGTCTTTCGGATCGAAGTTATATCAACCTCTCCGAAAAGGATAGCATCTCTTTATCCATTCATTGTATTCGATAGCGGGCTTCAGAGAAGACGCATCCTTATCCTTCTGTTTTAACAGGTTTGATCTTGCGCGCATTTATAACTGCCCAAGGTCCAACTTTCCAAACCCTTTAAAAAGGTTATACTTCCTCCCCTTCGAGGATATTAATATCTACCAATGGATTCCAAGCGTCCAACAACTCCACTGCGCATCCACCAACGAGAGTCTGTTAACGTAGACTTCTCTTCGGCATCAACGAGCAACTTCAGAGAAAGCAGAATCAACGCCATGGCTTCGACTGAGGCAAAGCTCTCTGAGAAGAAGAAAGGTTCATCCGACAGCGGCAGCAGACCCGGCACTTCCTTGAGCAACATGAGCAACATGAGCAATGCGGGACCCAAAAGGCCGAAAACTGCCACCTTTGCTCTTGCGGAAGACGACACCGAGGATGCTGAAGCCAAGCAACAGCGAATCCAGGAACGTGAGCTGCATGTTAAGGGTATCATGGAAAAAGATATGAAGATCAAGTTCAGAATCAGAGCCGCCAAACTTTTCCTACGATTCCTCAACTTCGGCTGCTCTCTTGTCGTATTGTCTCTTGCCGCATCCAGCTTTGCAATTTTCTTCGCAACAAAGCACCTTGCCAACAGAAATAACCTTCCTCCATGGGCTCCTCAAACCGTTCTCTGGCCTACATACGCTACCCTTGCCATTGCCTGCGTCTCGCTTCTCATGGCTATCATCGTTCTCATTTCGTATTGGAGGGGCGGTCACGAAAAGGCCGAATCTGCCAGCCTTTGGTTTACCGCTTTCTCTGTCTTCGGCTTCCTCTTCATGATCATTCTCTGGGCTGTCATCGCTGGCACGATCACCAATGCAAAGAACAACAGCAATGGTAATGATATGTGGGCATGGGCATGCAAGGACAATCAGCGAAAGGAACTCTTCCAAGACGACATTGACTACGACCTTGTCTGCAAGCAATTGGTATGTATTCTCTTGAACCCCTCATTGTATCGACTATAAATATCTAACTCTGTGTAGGACTGGACCCTTGTCTGCTCGATCATTGAAATCGTCATCGAGTCTCTCGCCATCATCCTCTACGTTGCTGCTTTCTGGCGCTACGCCTCCAAGTCCAAGCTCCGCAAGTCGATGGATCTCCGTGACCAGGCCCGCCACGAGCTTTACCTCCGCAAGCTTGCTGATGGTGATGAGGATGTCTACCGCCCAACTGCTCACGAAATGAAGACCACCACCGACATCAACCTCGCTGAACGTGGGTACTCGATGTACATCCAGACAACTACTGTCGCCGTCGGTGCTCCAATCATCGATCCCAACTCGGGATTGGCTATCGATCCTCACACCGGTGAAGCCACCAAGCCACCAAGCAAGTAAATTGCTTGATGACTTGATCAAAGCTTTCGTTTTCTTTCACCGTTGATCCCTAATTTGCATGAGGATTCACGAGTTCCTTTTCTTTTCTTGAACATAGCCAATTTCCTTTTTTATACCGGTGGATACCCATTGTCTTTCTGCTTTTGCTTTTACGGCCCATTTACCTAAAGTTATGGCGACCAGGATAACTACGACTCACGTCTCTCATCACATCTCCCTACTTGGTGTGCACAACATTGCGCCTTTGAGTTTTTTTCCCCTTTGGTAGTACTGGTTTGTACTCGTATATAGTCAGGCCCAAACCTTTTTTTTAATTTCTTCGGCTACCTTGTCTAGACACTGGGCACGCTCGATCTAGATATTGCAGCCGCTTTCTTCTAATATATCCTATCATTAATTTATATTTTCCTTTACAATTGTTGGATCTTGTCCCCTGGTGTCACTTAGCAAGCAAAATGTTTTAGTGTTCTGGTTTTCGTTTGAAGATTTCGTTTCGAACTTTCGTCACGCTCCTTTACTGAAGGATATATAAAAACTTCAGGTGTATTTAGAAAGAAGTTAGAGTGCGGTAACACGGCTTTCACGAAGCGGAAGGGACTTATACTCAAGCAGGTTTTGATAACCAGTTTGAGTATTTGGGCTTCTGAAGCAGAACAGCTATGGTGCCTACTCTAGCTCCGGTGTATTTGAGCTGAGATGAATATAAAGATTGGAGACGAAAAACCCGAACTTACACTGTATTCCGTAAAGCAAGAGTGATCATGATATTGCGTACTATGAGAGGATACCAGACGCTTGTTTGGTACTATAAACGTTAACCGCTTATAGACTTGATTAGATAGACAGGCACCGTTCGAGGCTTTGCGAAACAACTTAACTTACTGCTTATATGGCCATATACGTTATATATGCCAGAACTTACCCCTCGACGGTTCGAGTGCACTGTTGTAGCTATAGCGCTACTAGCAGCTAATGCCTGCTACTTTTCGTATGAAGTAGCCCCCCACAAATATATATATTACTCAACGGTTTGATCAATGCCTTTTGATCTTATCAATTGAAGCGTCGGGGTAACTCCTGCCTAAGTATTGGTCCCCACGTCTAATGCAATGCATCGATGCACAAACCTGTCAGGAACCTGGCCTGGCCCTGTTCGTCTACGAAATGTAGTACCTCGCAGTCGGACCACAAACCGTCAACCGAATAGCCAGGACAAGGAAATAAACCTGACAGTTCGTCCAATCTATCCGCTATCTTCCCGATGTTAGCCACGCCACCTTCCAGGAACCAACCACAGCCAGATGCAGCCCGCCGACAACGCAAGAAAGGCTGGTAGATGATGGCCTGTCGACGAATAAGATGTTTCGGTTTACCGCCCGACAAACAATCCCTATTGTTCAACCCATCCCACGACACACGGATGCTAGACGTAATAACGGCTTGCGAACTTCTATCGATATTCTTGCTAGCTTCGTAGCCGTTTGCATCGCCATAATCCGTCTTTTTTCGCTTCAGCTGTGCGAATCAGAAGGCTTCTAAAGATCAAGGTGGCCCAATTATACTTTCGTCTTGTTATAACGTTGTGCTTACAACAGCTAGATTCCCACTTTTGTCAGCAAAGGACATGTGATACCATAATTACTGCTATTGGCTTTCAGGAACCGACAGTTAGGTTCAGCCGTTTCATTGCACAAATTTTTTTTCTCGAAAATCCCAGTCTTCGCATGCATGTTTCGATATTCCTTCGGACTTGTCGCCTGAATGACAGTTTTAACGTTTCCCGGGCTTACTGAGGACGAGGTTTTCTTTTACGATGGTAAGATCGTCCCCGGGAATATGAATAGCAGATAGGTGTGTAAGTCTCAAGCATCAATAAGCGCTCGATTCGTGAGTTCCCTCGAGCAACAATTAAAGTAAATGCTCACGTTTTGAACAAGGCCACGACTTAAAGTAATTCTCGTATTCGCTGCTGAAATGTTTGAAGATGGGACTAAGAACCCTGTACTGGAAAATTTGCCCGTATCGTCTCTGCTATCAGCTCGGGTATATTTTTTTGGTCTGTATACATACGATACTATCCCATAACACAAAACATGCCATTTGCTCGTCGAACCGAGCAACTTCGTACCATTGACCTTGCTTCTTCATGGTCAACTAAACCCTCGAGGTGCCTTTACCTAATTTCGTTTGAGGAGTAGCTGAATGCAGCTCTGAGCTTATGCATGCAAGGCTTCCAATTCTCACTGATTCCCACATGGGCGTCTACAGTGACACCAGCTGTTTTGTATTTCCTTTTTTTTCTTCTGATGAGAGCTGATGGCGCTACGTCGCCAAAAGGAGATCTAAGATTTGATCGGATCCCAATGTCAAATTCGTATCGATGCATAGACGCCATAATCCATTGAGGCGTGGACACGAGACATTTGATGATTTTGGTTTCTTAAATTGGAGACGTCACAAATAGATCCCAAGATCGATCGAAAATGCAAAACCCGGACCAAAGTTTACGGTTATGTTGAACAAATCCAACACCGAACGGAGGCCGTTCCAACATTTTCGAACCGGATGCCCCGACCACCTCTTTTTGGCTTCAATCAGCTGATTTTGTGCGCATGCATGTAGTTCAAGGTAACCTGGAACGTGCATGCTGTTTGTGGTTTGTCGGTTGTCAAAAAGACGTCGGTAAGATTCACCCACGATATCGAAAGGTTAGAAGTTGTCATAGTTGCACAATTATACCCGCGGGTGACCACAGAATGGCCGGATCGACGGCCAGGAATACCCAGTAAGGGCAGTTTTCAACTTCATAACTTAAGACATGCAGGTAAGACCCCCATTCCAACGTTCGAAGATTGCACTGAGTTTCTTCGACTAGCAAAATGTCGAAGCCTTCCGGTAGAATTAGGAACTTGCGTGGTCCTGACCTCGGTAAACTATAAACCTAGAGGCATCACGTTTGCTTGAAACGACTTGAGCGGCCAAAGCCAACCGTGCGACTCCAACAATATCCAATCGGTCGAACGTGTTGCCGATGCTTATGAGTGATATTCAATTCGAGATCTGACATTAACCGTCGAGCCGTTATATTGCCAAGTCTCTGGAAATTTCTAAAGATCAATCCCTTAATTCTTCCTTTTCTCTCTCGACCCTTTCTAGTAACGTAACCGTCCCGCGACAGGCATTGTATTAATTGCAATATGGCAGTGCAGCACTCAATTAATTATCATCAGACTGCTATGCCTCATGATGCTCAACCCTTCGTAGTAATATAATCTGATTATATCCGAACAATATCCCCCCCAGGCATCGTCTATCCCGTATTTTTCCTGAAGATCTCCTACCTCGCGCCGCACATGCACAGATGCGCAAAAATCTCGTACCACAAGGATCGGATCCATGGATTGTACGGGACCGCATGGAACTAGCCTAAATCCTGAACGATTATATGGCGTAATATACATTGATCATAGATATATCCGTAATGCGAGCAAGCATGGACCGTGCGTGCACATATCACGACCACATTATTACTTCGGAGGAAGGACGTGGAGAGAGAACGGAAGAAATCTGTGATAAATCCGCCAACAGGCAGCGATAGTGGATTTCTCGGTCTTCGGTGTGGGGGATCTCCAAAGTTGCTGGGATGTAATGAGAGGAGCCTATTATATTAGACAACCGGTTAACCGTGAATGCGAAAAGCGAGGTGCCGGAAGAATCTAACCCCATCACGGGGGCCGTGGAGTTCTTCTGTTTGTGGAGGGCACAGGCCACTCTGTATCTAGACCTTCGGGTACAGAACCTTCTTTTGAAATTAGTGACCCGGATATCATTATCGAGGCGATCGACTGAGGGCTGAACGGCCTCTGTTGGAGGTTGGATCAGGTGCATGTTGATCTAACCTCTCTAAACTATTGCATGCATATCCGTAATGTACCACGAGACAGCCATCAATTGTAGTGAGAACAGGGTGGACGAGGTTAGGACAATCGGATTGATCCATAATATATACAAAAGTAGAAGTAGTATGCAAGCTGGCAAAACAGGTATTCAAAAATGACTAAACAGAGTGGTATTGTGGGACGCGAGCAAAGTATCAAAGCCAAACTGATTCCATCGGTATAACGATCCCGAAACAAAAAACCCAAATCATGTATTAACAAACGCATGTCAGATAATAAAACGAAGAAACGAACACCCGTTTGTAGCTCGCGCTATTACCGACGTCCCTGTGTGGATGCCGTAGTCTTTTTTGAATCCCGCTGTATATACCGCTAATTACCCAGATATCGCAACTGCCTTTTTTGTTGGTTTTTGGTGGTCGTCGTAGAGCTGTGGTATCTTGTTCCAGGCCGCCAGTGCATAGAAAGAAAACCCATATGAAAGTCGTTAAAAAGGAAAAAAGGGAGAATAAATTATGCTGAAAATCCAATGCTAAACAAAAGTGGCAAGGCCAAAATAGAAGATAGAGCTCGCTGAAAATGCATGACAAAGATACAGAAACAGACATCAATGCAGAGAATCAGAACGCCACCAAAGATAAATGCTCAGTGATAGAAATAGGAATCTGTATATGATAGAGTTTGGTTGATATGTGCAGAGAGAAACGTAGAATATGAACAAGTGAATAATGGAAAAGTAGAAGTGGGATGGGTTCTGAGTGAATTGTGATGCTGCCGTCTGTTTACATCATCTTTCCGTTGACCTCGACTTGGAATCCGGATTTCTTCTGCTTGATGGCTTTAGCAAGCATAAGTTCCCTCATCCAGTCGATACGCTCCTCTCTACTGGAGACAGCAAAATGATGTTCTTTCTTTTGCTCGCCAGCCTTCTTCGCATCTTGGTTGGGAACAAGTTGGAAATGATACATCCCGTCGGAGTCTTTCTTGGATCCGGTCTTGAGGCCCTTGAATTTGTTTGATCCAGCGGTGGTACAGGTGACGCTATAGTCATCGATTTCGATTGCTGCAAGGACATCACGACTGCTAACGGATTTGTAGACCGTGAGCTTGGTGCCCCGAAGCTCGACGCGGTGGGTAACCCATTCGTTGCGCAAGAAATGATTGGTCCTCTTCTTCATTTCGCCTGTAAAGACACGCTCGCTTGGGGATGGAGGGGCTGAGCCGTGACTAGAAGCATCCTCCCATTCTACCTCTTCATTGACAGTATCGATCAATGATTTCCCAAGGCTTGGTGGCTTCTTGCTGCTACCACTGAAAGAAGGCTTTCGGTTAAGACCAGAGATGGAGTTCGAGCGGAATACACTGCTATTCTGGGATGGCTTGGGGCTTGCCACGGATGCAGATCGAACCAATTGGGGAGGAGGGTTCTGGGTTCCGAGAGGCGGGCTCGGGGCGGTTGAAGATCGCAGAAGAGGTGGTACTGGTCTAGCAGCGGCGGGTACATGTTGCGGTTGCACTACCTCTGGGGGTTGGTAGTTCCGAACATCTTCGGTATTGCGGGGAGTGAAGCCGGCGCTTGCTGGGCCTGGTGCTACTGCTTCATTTGATAATTGCAACGCACGAGGCTTGTGTCTATCGAAGGTTCTGAGAGAGGTACTCCTCTGAACTGCCTTCGTCATAGGAGGCTGAGACTTGATCGAGTAAGTACCATGCGGTGAGACAGGGCTCTCACTCTCACGTGCCATCTCGTTCTTCAAATTTGACGGAGCTCGCTCTTCCAGCCTCTGCAAGTGTTGGAGAGTGATGAACTTGTTCACCTGCTCCTGGGCAGTCAATGCGCTGACCTTGCGGAGTTCATCCGCCTTCAACCTCATGTCCCCTCGGTCTGATGGGCTCAACACGTCGCTTGAGGCGCAAATCGAAGGAGCCCATGGGCTCTTGACGTGGATGTCGTCATTGTCCCATCTTGGGGATTCAGCCTCGAGCATTGAAACACGCTTACCCTTCGTTAGTCCAAGAACGGAAGGTGCGGCGAATATTTCAATCGAAGCAGACACAGGCGAAATCGGAGTCGAAAGACGCTTGCTGACTCTCCTCTTGGCGGGATTCGGTGCGGTGAATCGGGGAGCATGCTTATGCCTGCGCCCTTCGTGAGAGGGTGTGTGAGACGACTTGGACTCAGCTGAATTCAATGCCTTAGGGATCGCGAGAGCAGAATCAGGGATGATGATAGAAAGACCAGTTGGACGACGCTTCTCCTCCATTGGAGGCGGGGAGTACTGGTCGTGGTCACTGAAATCGTCGACTTCCTCAATTTCGTCCTCACTCTCGGGTTCAGGAGGGGCAGAAACTTGGAGCCTTGGACGATGTTGAAGGGATGCAACGTCCGTGCTAATTCTTAGGACGGGAGCATGTTTTCGGGGGCTGGGAGCAGATGGTCTGCTAGTTGCGACAGTGTTGGAGCGAGTGACGGTTGAAGGGCTGGAGGCATATGATGAAGGTGACACTGCAGAGAGGTTTGGGGAGTGTCGGAATTTCGACTCCCGAGATTTTCGAGATGCATGCCTCGAGAGGAGCGGTGGGGAGTGAACAGAGCTAGACTCAAAGCTAAGGTCCTTCTTAGGAGATGTAGTTGAGGCAACTGGGGATTTCCTGAGATGGTTGAGTTCGGACCATAATTCGATGCGCTTGCCGAAAGATTGGATATCTAATTCCTTCAAATCCTCCCACTTAAGTTGCATAAGAATTGCCCCCGAGATATCATTCTGGCGAAATTTCTCAATGAGGGATTCTTCGAACCCGAGCTCAGACATCCAGTTGCAGACCTGCATCGGAGACCAGTTCTCAATCTCATACTCTTCGACATCGTGTAGAGCCATTGACATGGCGCTGACAGGCCTTTCGTTGACATTGATGTCAACGGCGAGATGCTGTCGAGGGGGTGCCTGTGGGACTTGGAGAAGGCTGTGCTGAGATCCAACCGGTGACTTCTTGGAATAAGGACTCGAGTATGAGTGTTCGCGGACAGGAGAGATTGGCGACAGATAGTCGTCATCCAAGTTTTCTTCGCTCTGGTGCGGCTGTAGGAATAGTGTGCTGAACAAATGAGGACCACGGGGCCCAACAGTTGTCCTCTTCATGCTCATCTGCATCGACTGCGGCGCCCCAAAGTCCAACGGGGGAGTGGTCGGAGTCTTTGCCTCGTCACATGAAGATGCGGTTTTCATGCCATCCTGCGATTTCCATATTATCATTAGCTTTAGGTGGAGTTGAGGAGAAAAAGAGGGCCAGGAAAGCACTCACAGATCCGACAGAGTCTCTAGCACCATCTGACAGCCAATTGTTCATCCTGAGCGCCTTATTGTATAGACTGTCTTCGGGGACACCTCTTCCACGTTCGTATTCATCATCCTCCTCCTCCTCGTCTTCCTCCCGAATATCATCAATTATATAATCCCCCTCTTCCGTATCTTCCGGAAGCTCCATGTTGTCATATGAGGAGTATCGGTAACTCGGCGCCTTCGAAAGCCTGGCGTGCGCCATTTGAAGTACTACTGGGTCCTCGAAGTCTATGGATGATGCGATTGAGGTCGCTTCGGATAAAGGGCGCGGATGCCTCCTGCTCTCCATGTTTACCAGGGGAGGCAAGATGGACGAGTGGAGATACTGGTACGACATCTTGGACACTCTGTAGGGACTGTGGTTTATGTGTCTTTGCAGCTGCTGGCGACAATGCCGCTTCCCTCAGGAAGTCGAGCCACGGCGGACAGTGGCAACTAGCTATATATACGATATCTGGAAATCAGATAAATGTTAACAGGTCGGCCGTGCGTCTATGTTGTTGGTTATTGTTAGGTCTCAGTTGAACCAGCCGTTATCTAACAGCTGTCACCACCCGTCCACGTTGTTGATGTCTGACAGTTTGTAACTAATGCTGCAACTGAGGCGTGATGCGTATAGGGAACTGAAATGGGGCAAGTTCCAAGTCACCCGCAGGTACAAGGTGCAAGATGATGACAGAGGTGAAGAGATATATCCCAAGTAACCAGGGAAGTGGGTGAGAAAAAGGAATAGAGGAGGCTGCGTCTCGCGTGTGGGCGAGGGCTTCAAGCTTTTTTGTAATTTTCTCTTTGTAGCAGGCCGGCTTAAGCTTTTTGCGTCGTCGTTTTTTCTCACCGCTTCCTTCTCATTCCTTTTTTTCTCACGAGGGGTTCAAAGATGAAACTCGACGCTCGAAACTCCAGTGTCATGGGTGGTGGTCGTTCTCCTGCTTCGCCCGAAGCTAGAGTGTGGCCGGACCCTGTAAAGGCGGGAAATAGCAAAATGGAACGGCAAAATACCTTCCCACTTGTCTAGTGCGATGTGAGCAGAAGGAGCAAGGAAGAATATGAAGAGGAGGAGCTGTTGGAAATCAACGCTCAGAGCCCGAAATAGATGACTGTTAGGATTGGAGTGGACATGGGCTTTAGGTCATCTCCTGGAAAGACCATCTAAAGCAGGTTGAGATTCGAGGTTCTGGTTGGCGCCTTGGAATTGGTTCTATATCTGGTCTTTCTCCTCCTGGCTGCAATTCAACGGGTCGCAAGCTCCAGTACCTGGCAGGTCACTGTACAAGTACCTACCGACCCTCATCGGAGCACGAACCGTTCAGAACCCAAAGCAATCACGGGTTGGCGTCCTGTCCTCTCGTTTGGTTTGAGCTCTGCTCATGCCTGGTTCTATACTGGGAAAGAAATGAGAAAAGAAAAGAAAACAGACCCCAAGGCAGGCTAATCACGCTCTCCTTCTGTTGCGTGTCTGAGATGTTCCCTCTGCAGAATCGATAGTATTGGATTGGACAGCATAATAATGATGGTGGGGAACCTTTAGCTTAGGCGCTGGGGGGCATGTTTTCACCTGCATATCCCAGCCTCGGCCTCCCAATTGGATCAAGCAGTGCCTTAATCCTTGCCCGCAGATTTTTGATGCTGTGATCCATTAAAAAGAAAGCATGGATACAACCGCACCGCACCGAAGAGAGGTTGCAATTAGTAGACCTCATCCGCCTTGACTTCTCCCCCAAGCCAGACACCCCAGGTCACTCCTTCCGAGGGGTCAAGAATCCAACCTTGTTCGATTCACCCCCCAAGGTTCTTCTTTCTCTTCTTCCTTTTTTTTTCTTTCGAAGGTGCCCCAACCACAAAATAAGTTGCGCGCCGCTTTCAAGTTCCCTGGAGGCGAATAGTAGTCGATGATAATGTCGGTATAATATCTCGAGCTTTAAGGTTCTTCTCATGGCTGGTTCTCGACTTTGGTCTTCGCTAAAGGAGGGGCAATTGTTCTCGTTCAGATGTCAGTGCGCGCACGCCCGTTTGTTTCTTGCATTGCGGAACGGGAAAGCCGGACTCGACCATCAAATTTGCTGTTACGCGCAATATGCCGTAACAATTCGGCGTGATCGGCCCCATTATTAAACGAGCCCAAGAGTGCCGTCATCAATGACCCGGTTCACCATGCCAATCGCTTTCGTTATCATCACGGGTTTTCGTTTTCTGAAGTTTGAGAACTAACGTAGCTCCTCTCATTTCGCTTCATAAAGTTGGTCAATTGCGAAATCTTCCGCGGGAGAGGTGGAGCCCATCTGTGAGAACAGGTTTGATAGATATCAGGCTGTAGCTCTCCCGCAATCGAACCGTGAAAGGGCGTATCACCCAATCGCAAAATCCAAAACGGGCGGTCGTAGTGATTTCTCGTGCTGCCACACCTTCAAGCCGTCTCAAGAGAGACGGCAAGTTTCTCACAAGTTCAGAGAGAATATTTCTATGTCGGTCAGAGAAATACGATACCCAGACCTGCATGTTCTCTCATTAGGCGAGAATCTGAAACCGTCTTCGTCCTTTCCCACTCACATCATCATTCTACTCAAGAAATCAACCTTGTTGCGGAAAAAAAAAACTCTCTGTCCATCTCGAGTTTATCAAGGCCCTGGTAGGTAAAGTTATCCCGCATCCGCTGACCAAACAAAACGTTTGCAAGATTCGTGGGGTTCCTGATCGTGCATTATCGTTTATAATGTCATCCCAATTGCCCGAGCTGGATATTTGAAATGCGGGTCGCCGGGATGTTTCGGTTGATAATCACTTCTTGTGATTTCATTTGTGGGCTTTAGTGATAAAACAGAACGGCTACCGCCTCAGATGCCTTGCACCCTAGGCCACAAATCATACGATGACCTCGCCAATGGACAGGATCTCGATTCGATTAAGGCCCTGCTTAATCGAGGCATTCGTGACGATTCAGGACATTGCACCCCTTTGTTAATGAGGCTGGATTAAACGTGCTGCCTTGAAGTTGCCGTGTGGTTAACGTTGTCGGCGAACGCAATGAGATGTCTTGGTGATTAAAAGGGCTATTGGAAGCAGCCCCAACACAAATGGTTTCCAACATGATACCAATGAGATTTCCAAGCTCGATGCCTGCCACAGTCGCCTCCTACAATACTAGCTTCTGGCACGGAATTGCCGTGCTATAGCTCTGAGGAACTTGTCGACTCGTAGATCTTGGTTTGACTCGGAAGCCCCTTCCATAGTAGCAGGTGGATCTTTGGTCCCTGACCCTCACTTGCATTGTGGCTGCATTTGGAATAGCTAACGTCGTTTGACGTCGTGGCCGGATCAAGTAATCGTCTATAGAAAACGTCTCAGTTAACACATGGCAGCGACTGGTGAGACTCTCGGATACAGGCTTTCTCGAAATTTGTTTGAGGCAACTAGTTCATAGCACATCGAAACTATGCAGTGTTCACGCTAATCGGGCTAGACTCGACTTGTAAAGGCGCGATTCAGCATGTATATATCACCCATAAACTTAATCATATATCCAGGGACCCATTATCAATACCACAAGCATCTATCCGAGACAACTTTAAACACTGGACCTTATCGTTCCTTCCGGCCTACCATCATCTCTCTTCGACATACTATCTGAAGCGTTGGTACACACGGCTTGTTTAAACGGTTTATGCATAGCGTATAGATAGACGTATCATTGATTCGAGCTTCATTTCACCTAAACACCCCGACGGATAATTACCAAATATTGGGGGTATCATGTCTCGTGTCGAGAGGCACCAAAAAGCTAGAAAACTAACTTTGACCACATGAACAGGAACTGCAATCACGATTGGCCTTAGGCAGATATTCGGAATTGCACGCTAAGGTTTACACATTTAGATGCAGATACAAGTTGTAGCTTCTCCGCATCTCATCGCACGATATCTGACGTTCAACTAAACTCAAACATGGATAGCTTCAAGTATGGTTGTGACATGTCTAACATTTGCAAATGGCTGCACCCTGACAGACAATCTCCCACTTCCCCTCCCGTCCGTACCTCCAACATACTTGCGATTAGCTAAAACGAGCTTCTACTAGTGGCAATCTTATTACAAAAATACATTCGGGTGTTCTTGCTCATACCCAAGCCGAGTCTCCAGAACTATCCAATAGCGAATTTTGGCGATACTACTAAATCATAGTTAAGATGTCTCAGGACCGGGTTCTCAGGCGCACACTAAAATACTGGTCGAATTCTACACACCATTTCCCAAAAATAAGCTAGTAGAGTCTCCACTTCATAGAAGGCTTCGAGGATACTTAGTGGTGGCTTCCAAACTGACCCCTCGCGCTCGATACTTGTACAGGTACTTCTAGAGCTCGGGAGCTCGAATCCGCATCCAAATACAAGCAGTACTTTTTAGCTTTGAGACCATATTGCCTAACGGATTCTAGTGTCCTACCATTTCGTAAAATCGCTTCCCGGGCCGTATACGCCTGTCACCGGCTCTCGGTCGACTAACTTTAGGAAGCTAATCCATCTCTTATAAATCTTATTTCTTCAGGAGACGCTAAATTTATGAAGCCACGCGGTAATGATAGAGAAGCCGAGTCTCAGCCATCAACATTTGAGAAAGCTATAACGCATATTTCTTGTCAAAATATCGCGGCCTCGTGACAAGAGTTGAAATTTTGAGAGAGTGGGCAAGTTGAGATAGACAGGGTTTGTTGCATATTGGAGGACAGGCTCGCCTCAACACAGATACTATTGGAAGATGCATGACCGCACATACCCTGTACACCGATCCGCAAAACCTACTGGGACTTCATCGTGTCAACGATAAAATGTATCAATGCTCTTTAAGGAACACGGGGAAGACAATAGTGTTAACCTTGAATCTGTAGCTACCTGAAAGCATCATTTGTTCCAAATATATCAAGTATTCCCAGTTTTAAAAACTACCAAGTGCCTCCACGCCCGGGCGACATCTGTGATGAGTATCGCCGAGTTCCCATAAGCGCCCGAATACCCCTTAACAAAGATTTATCTGCAACCAAGAATACAATTCTTCGAACGAAGAACTCGCTATTTCTGGGTCGATAAACCTACAGGATCGACGAGTTTAGTAACTGCAATATCCAAAATCATGTATGCATAGTTCTGAAGATAGCATAGGCTCGAACCTTAACCTTTCTCGGATTACCGAACTATTGAGGTAAGGGATGCTTGAAGACGGCACGTTTCTCTCCGACGATGATCATCCGACTGGTCACTTGCCTTTGCCGCTTTCTTAGGAATGCTATGATCATGCAAGCAGAAGGCGTCCAAACCGGCCGTCCCGAGTAGCTAGCCTTCAGGTGTGCCCTTCCAGAGCGCTCGAGCGTGGAGGCAAAAAATGAACAGGCTTGATTTGCCTCGTGATATTTGAATTCAAGCGGGGCGTATCAGAACCTAGATGCAATTTACTCTCTTCTCCTTCAATTTTCGGAGTAAGCCTGGACGAGGCCCGGGCTAGCCCGTTGCCATCGGGTCTAGAGCTCGAGCTGAGTTTATCAAATTAGATTTGCAAATCCTTCCTCGAAATCGAACGGAACGTGATATTCCAGTCGTATAAGCCAGCTAAGTACAAGGAAATATCTATATCTTCATCGTTTATTGAAACAAGCTCTGGCCAAACTGCAGGCTATGAATAGGATCCCGGTATCCACTTGTTGCTCTGTATCACGATATATCGATATGATGATCGTCACATCTAGAGTAGATACGAAAAATATATTTTCTGACTCAGGAATAGGCAATATAATATGCAAAACAAGGGCAAACGATCTACGGCAAACTAAATTACGCCTTAAAGCAAGCATTTGTGCAGAAATCGTCGAATTGTGGTTCCTATGATCTCATTTCGTAGTCAGATAGGTACCTCAAGTAGTTGTTCAAATAAAGACCGTTTCAGAATACTACCCTTAATCCCTCCCGATATCATCCTCTTTTGTCTTAATGCTAGCATATGCTGCAGGGTTTCAAGCATTTTGACGTCGCAAGATCGGTTAACATGCGAGGCCACGTTTTCTCCACAGGCGAAAAAAATGTTAACCACGAGGTTCGGAAACGCAATGTCGCCTTGCATAGAGCAAACAAATGCAAGTTCGACATCTAGGAACCTGAGACGTCAAGCAAACACACCATATGGGCGCACGGACAGTATACAGAGTGGCGTTCGAAGTGACTTCTGTAGATTCCTTTGGAACTCGCATGGTAATTAAATTTAATTTCCAATGCACTGTGATGAATTCGAATATGCGTCACTCATGTGATCCTTGGAGATCCCACAACTCGATTCTTCACCTCCTGGAAATGTGTTGTTGCACCCGTGTGTGCTGTTTTGAGGCATGTTGCACAAGCTCCCAGGATCCTTTGTGTGACATGGAAAGGCCAAATGTTTCCTGTCTTCGACGACCAAATGTTTCCCGAACTTGGATTAATGTAGAGCGCTCATAGGCGCATCTTGCTACTTAGGACGACAAAGTAATCCTAGTTAGTATTCCTATTCCGGGTTCACAGAAAGTGTCCCCCTATATCGTGGTGTTTTATTGAATGCAAGGGACGGGAAAATAAGCTTCAATACTTATGATGTATGTCACCCGTTCGGATTAGGATCTCTGAGAAAGTAATACCTCCGGAGCAGGTACGTAGGCCGACTCTGTATCCCTGTTCATGCTGTGGTATCGCCAGCACCGATACTCTGTATACAAGTGTGCTTGTGCCACAGAAATACAACTCTTTTGGATGGTTTCCTGGCCTCTGGCACGGGCTCTCGATCATCTCGTCCCATCTCACCTTCCCACCAATGAAATTCCACGTGATGCGGAACAAAACCTTTTGCAAGCGACGGGATCCATCTACCAGCTGCAGCATTGCGCGTTGTGCCGTGAACGGGTGTCGCTTGGTCGTTCCGATGCCGCTGCAAAGAAGAGTCCTTCACGCACGCAGGGATCGACCGGGATTGCTCTCCAAGAGGCAGGATGCAGTATCGGGGGCACAGAACCTGTGCCGGGAGGTCTGCAGCTGCGTTCATGGATGACCCTAGTTCCGGACCCTTCCCGCGCAAGTTGTCCGCAAGCTCTCGGCTTTTCTTCGTCTAGTGATCGTTTTGGGCCTTGGTTTCGAGCCGTGCCTCCACTGCAACGGTGAGGCGAGGAGAAATCCGGATGACCCGAACCTGGGTTTGGTGAGGAGCCCACCGCTCCCATCGCTGGAATTTGGGACCTTTATTTTGGGGAGTTGAAGAGAGTAGCAAATTCTGACTGATACACCCCGCCTGAATTGACATCTCAGCTCAGCTCCGCCTCCCATAACTTTAGTCCGGTGAACTCTTCCTGCTCTGATTCAAAGACTAGAGCTCTTCTTTTCGTCCCAAATCCAGTAGTTCGGTTACAGGCCAAACTGGGGAGCTGCTGAGCAGAATCATGGCCTTGGGTAGAACATGACATCTTTGGCACCGTTTGACAGGCGCTTATGCTGTGGGAGCAGCCGGGCGCCTAGGTAGGGCAGAATTGCGGAATGTTCTAATGCCTACTTTGTTACTTAGAATAGAAACACCACCAAGATGTGGGGTTTGGTGGGGGGTTTGTACCTGAGCGTCCCCGGCGAGGATCGAGAGCAAGGGGCAAGCTGGGTAGCACCCCGGGAGGATCAGATGAAAGTACTAGTACGCCGAGTACCAGATGACTGCCAAGCCAGAACAGCTCCCAACAGCAAGTAGGTCCTCGCCAGATGGTCATACTCTAAGCTCAAGCTAGACACTGTCTCTTCGCAAAGGACAACTTCTGTCTCTGATGCCTCGATCAGTCTCGCAAACCAGCCTCCAGCCTCCAGTGAGGTGTCCGATTCCCACCACTAATTGGGTGCGAATCCAGTATCACAAGCTGGCAAGTCCCAGAGCGTAGTTCGTGTCTCCTTTGCAAGCAGCTCAGATCGTGAGACCTGTTGTGACAAACGGAATAGCCCGTTCAAAGTCGGCTGGGCTCAATTACCAAAGGTAATGGAAACCACCTCGAAAGGACCTAAAAGACCGGATTAGACTTTAGAGCCAGCGCTGTTGCAAGGAAGTGGGGCGACGAATTGCTGAGTTGTTCGTTCAGCCTATTTCGTAGCTTACCTGCATGGTGATAACTTTTAGAGATTGCCAACGCACAGGTGCATAATGACGTGCGACCCGCTCCCGCTGTAAAGAATAGCATATTAAAAATTGGATAAGGAGGTGTAAAAGTTTACTAGAACGTCATGTCAAGGACATCGAGGTTCCGTTTGAGGCAGATAGATTGATTGTTTCATTCTTCGAGTTTTCGTTCAGGGCGTCTTTTTGAGCGGAGTTTGGCAAGTCAGCGGTCGGCAAGATTAATTGATCGAGACACGACACCAGAACGCAAAATGCAACACTGGGTCTCGCTGGTCTCGTAAACCAGCTGGTCAGCGTCCACGAAGTAGCTAAAGCCAGGCTGAGGATGGGGCTGGACTTACCTGACCCGAGATGGGGTTAAAGTAAACCTTTTCAAGACGGTTAACTGTTGCGGTCGGGACGAAGCAACTATCGGTTAGTGCACGCCCGGGTACCCATTCGAATGTTCGTAGGGATTCCAGAAAATCATGAAGATAGATTCATCCTGCGAAGGTGAATGAAGTCCGCTAAATTCTATTAGAAGAGACCATGTAGAAAGGAGTACTCGAGCCCTCGATTATGGTCCCCGCATAGAACACCAAGGAGGTTATCCTAAGATCGGAGGGCACCGGTCGCAAATCCAAGCGATACATCGATGATCCATCGGACAATCTAGAAAGATACGAACCTAAAAGAGTCCTAGGTGCTAGTACCTGAATATGTTCAAGGGACCTAGAGACAAAGTTCAGGCGCCATCGATCCGGAATCTTCAGGGCCTGGAGTTCAGTAGTGCAGCCTGCGACCGATGATATCCATTAACCCCCAAACCGGACGAGCCTCCAGGGCGAGCGTCTTTCTTGATGATAAAAAGCAGACGTAAAGAGCAACACTATGGCAAAGGGGATTCAGTCTTACGATGTTAGAAGTTTGAACCTAAGGAGTCAGTTCGAACTCATGGCGGTCTCTCTTCGGGTTCGAGTAGGGAGATGGATTCGTTCGAGGAGAGCCTTTGGAGGACAGGCTGAGGGGAAAGATGGAGAAAACATTGCGGATTACCTGGCCAGGCGTCCCCCAGAATCTGCAATCAATACCACAGCCAACCGGATGCAAAGGCGGATTTTCAAAACCTCGAAGTCCAATGAGAACAGCGGCAGGATGCACCCGGTCGGAAACCGAAGAACTTCAAGAGCATGAAAGACCAGATATGCTTCCCATTTCCTCCTTCAACCAGCGGAATCGCAGGATATGTACGGGTATACTATAGGGTATCTTACTCTAAGTTTCGCACCGCTGGTGGACGTCGACTCTAAAGATGTTTCTCTGAACCGGTCATGATACTGGCTGGCCTTACCGATTCGGCCTTCGAGATGGCGGGCCTGCAGAAGGACGCAAAACCACGAGTCGAATAGTCAAGTCTTCATCAATTAGAAAGATGCCTAGAGTTGAAACTAAATCTGAGCTACTATAATGCCCCGAGATTTTGATGCAACTCCGGCCAAAGTTGTTAATGGTGGGAGAAGTAAGTTCAAGACATATGGGCTAGGGCACCGAATTCGCGAAACTAGTCGACCGGTAGAGAGGTTGATAGGTAGACGGGTAAGTTCAGGTCCAAATCCCATCTCATCATTCTGCCATTTCCACTAACATGTTTACAAGTAGGCTCCCAAGTACAAAATCCTATATAATCCGAAGCATCTTTCAGCAAACTTCATCGATACATCGCCGAGGCCGTTGTCGACCACAGATGGAACTACTAGGGTTTCAATGCTACGTCTCCGCCGCAAGGACCCCCCGTATATGCAGCTACTAGTGTCTTGGTAATGCCAACTTAGATGGACGCTTCGATGGTTCATGGCTTGTTTTACGAACTCCTCAGCAGCAAGGATAGAAAGGATCGAATCAGATGGGGGCCGCTCTAGCTTTCATGAGATCATGTCTGAACGGAAAACAAGGCAATCAAGCCACAGGAGTCCAAAAAGAAATGGTTTGGAAATATCCGTAATCATTAGATGCATAAGTAGTGCTCTTGTGATAATGATGATCGTACCATTTTTTCCTTTCAATAGTGCATTGCATCTTGCAGAAGTTAGGTCCTCGCAGTTCTATTGGTAGTGTGGTAGAATGTTGCGTTGACCTAATCTTTCTACACCTGTAAATTGCCTCATCACTTGAGACCGGGCTGACCTCTCATGCTCATCGATACGTCCTTCATATAATTGTTAAAAAAGACGTTGGATTTTGAAGAGCTCAGAGTTAACAAATTTGTTTCTCGGCTTTATTTTGGAATACCTAAATCCAGCAAGTACATAGTAGAGTGCCGGTACCCGGGCGAAATTTTGATCGCTCAGACCGTTAAGCTACTTTAACATTTCAATACGAACCATCGAGTAGGTATATAGAACCCAAGCAAGTGAGTCGACGATTATTAAATCCCTCAATAATCACTTAAACTTTTCGATTTCCATTGGCCAGATTTCTGATTTGAACTAGACTTCGAAAGTCTGATCATATCAGACATCCAAACAAGGGAGGGGCACAGCGCGGAGTACGAAGTACCGGAGGAATTCACGACTCTCATTGCATTGCGCAATCGACAAAAATAAAATTCCTTCGGTTGACTGAGATTTGTGAGGGGCGGAAACAATTGACTGGCTGTGAAGCCCGGTCGACTCCTTAAACCCGTGAACACCATCAGGTCTTGAACTCCCATAAGCCATGTGTCGGTATTGTAGAACATCTACCCAATCATGAATTTTAGCAGCTACCACACCACGGTCACGGGACTTGAAGTCAGGGATGTTGTGCAGGACGCTAAAAACTGGGTGTCTGGAAATGGATTCGAGCTCGGTAGACTTTACAGGATTCATCCTTCAGAGAGGTTGTATATGCAAGCCTTTAGATATAGCCAAGCATGTGAACTATTGCCTCGTTCGAGAATGGTGAAGGAACGGCTAAGCATCTCGAAAAAAATAAAAAAATAAAAAATAAAAAAATGAAATAAGATTCCCAAAGTCCCTGGTTTGTACCAAATGTACAGGTACAAGTAACTAAACTATCCAAGCAAATCCCGAAAACATCAGAGTTTCCTTCCACAATGTGACTGATAACATTTGACAAGTTATTCTGTGCAGTCTTCGCGTGCTTCCGCTCTTGCTTTTGCATTCCCGTTTCACCCGCGGGCAGCCGACTTTAATCAATTTTTTCTTGCACAGCCGGCTCAGCTCAGCTGGCCTAGGATACGGCTCGAGAATGTAGTTGCTGTTCGAGGATGATCACATCTGGCCGGCATAACCCACCAGGTCTTGAAATATCAGATCAGACAGATTTCATTCGCAAGATGCGAATGACAGTGAGCTCGGACACAGTTGCACAAAGATTTTTTTGAGAAGAGCTGTGGACTGAAACCAGCAAAACCCGGTAGGCTTTTTGGCTTGGCATGTTGGAAAGCTTCTGCGATGAGGTGACGCAACAAATGTCTTCTCACTAAACTGGCATCTCGAAAAGGCAGCCCTCCCTCACGGGTTGAGACCCACCGAGTTCCCGTGCAAGACAAAGTTTCTTGTTTCTGGGCACCAGATTCGAGGCTAGATATATCCAAGGTCCTCAGGCTCGTAACGATCAATTGTGCATATTTATTGGGCACCCTGCGCTGCTCTAGGCCGTTTCGCTTCCACATTGTTGCAATTGGATAGAAGTCTATGATCCTGGGTGAATCTGGTCATGCAGATGGGTGGTCTTAAACATTTTCTAAGAATCTTTCCCGCCAGGGCACATTTTAAACCAAGGTTTTCTTGTTCGTATTCGGTGTTAATGCGCAATGGGGAACTTGCGTTCGATATAATTCTAGCGAGTACAACTGCATGCACGGACATTGGGCGAACTCATCGATGTGGAGCTCCAACCCATTGACCATCTAAGAATTTTCTTGCATTCGCATTGACTTGATGCAGACACCACCCGCCTGACTTCTTCAGAGACAAGAGGGTCGTTTAAGCGGGACGGCAGGCCCGCTGTGCTGGTGATCAATGGTCATGACCATGTTCTCGTTTAGTTTTCGTGTCGAGAAAGTTTAAGACTTGGAAATCTAACGACCGTTAGATCATCCTGAGACAGACAAATTATAACTTGGGTCGCTTCTTTTAAACGAATATGAGATTGACCAATTCGAGACACTGGTCGGGCCAGAAGATACCCACGAGATAATCTCCCGTTAATCGCACCGTCGGAGAGGCTATACATCTGAGCCACCAATCGGAGTATCATTTCCTCTCTGATCTTATAGGGAAACGGAAATTGTGTCCTTTGTAGCTTTGAGATGACCGATGCACGTGTGGAATCTAGAGACGGTCTAGATTCTCGAAACCTAGCATTAAAAAAGGTATTATGATATGTGGCAAGTCTGTTATTCATGCGAGCCGTGTGTAAAGTTAACTAAACCAGTCGACCTGCAAACTTGGTAACAATTGATACAATATGGTCTATAACACTAGACCATATGCATTGCCTCGTTGCAATGTATCCTGATTTGAAAGAACAACATTGATTGTCGACAGATATGACCAAATGAGAAACCATAGGGGAAACCTGCGTTATTTTTGTGCCTCGAACGTTCGAACATCTGAGTGGGAGTTGTTGGTATAGGAGCTGATTGTTCGACTGTATATAATATCGTTCAACAGCATCTAGAGCGTTAGATATGATTTAGTTTCTGCAGGGCTGACTGCTGTGATACATCCGCTTCGAGGTAAATGTCGGAATATTTTAGAGCCTAGCATGGTCAGTCTCTCGCTTACTATATTAAACATCGTACCTGACAGGAATCCGACTGACTGACGAACTCCAATCCGACAGTTGAGAGAAGTTGGATTTCGTTGACACGGCAAAGGGATTCCATTTGCGGCTTTTCAATCCCAACATCAAACCCAATACGGATCAGCGCAAGTGGCTACGCACAAAATAATTGTTGCCCTGTTGGAAGACTAGTATAGTTCGGTCTGTAAACTTGGTAAACTGGACATATTAATGCTGAGTTGCTGGTTGTTGTTTCTTGAAGGTCGTGAGCATACATTCCTGAGGTGTAGGCCAACCCGAAGGTAGTCTAGCTCCCACATAAGCGAACATATGGCATTGCTCCCATAGTCTGGTTCAATATGTTAGTTGCTGAGGGTAAATTTATCAGGATAAATTTGCTATCTGATTCAAGATACTCTGTCCAGTTTGAGGGAATGTTAGGGTTTTGGATTTGAAATTCGATAGTTTGACAAGAGATAGATAACATTTGCGCTACTGTTTCACAATTGCAAACTGTCAACCTGGCCTAGGTGGAAACCTCCCGAGCAGGCTGGCCCACGATATACAGTTTGTTAATACACTCCGGGCCACAATCAGATGCACGCTAGGGAAAGGAATGTGATATCAGGTCAGCTACAAATATTAGAAGCACTATGGCTAGACTCGACTCATGGTGTCATCTCGGTATTTGCGACTTGACTGTTCGTGAAGCGGATTGGGTATTGATTGCTCGTTGTCAGAGAATTTTAAACGGGGCTGAAGGCGAATGATGCTCACTGCAAGTGTGGTTGGTCTGTCATGCAAATGGCAATAAACAATCAAGGCGAAGGAGCAACTACAATCACACTAGGGCGAATCCATCACGGATTTATATCATATCAACCGGGGGGTAATGGCCATTCGCCTCGTCCAAAGGCCATTTCCGAGATACAGTATGACAGGACGGTGTTAATGAAATTGTTGTAATGGACCCATTTACCATGTGGCCATGCAATGCATGCGTGGTAAAGGGCAAACATTCGCATCTACGGTAGAGCCGTTTCATTTCTCCTCAACCGGGCTGCCAAAATGGACTCTCTAGGCCTATTGCTCGCGTGTGGAACTTCGCGAAGGCAAGCTTCGACTGTAGCCATGCGACGCCAGCGGAGCCCCTGCATCTAGGTTCGGATGCGGATGGAATGCATTGGAGCGAAGCGAATCTTGATCCCAAAGCTTCCTTTCTTGCACCGAATATTTGATTTAAGCTGGACCACTGCTCGGAACGGGAAGTCCCAATGCTCGCTCAGGTGAACTCCCTGGAATGTCAAGGAGAGAGAAAAAAAAAATCTTGAAGGTCATGATCAAGGATTCATCGATCGGGATTTTTTTCGATCAAGATGGCCGGTAGCCAAAAATAACTTTTTCGGTCCTCTGATTATCGTAAATTTGAAAGATGCAATGGCGTTCTACTCCGTAAGTGCAGGGTCGAGGAGCAATCCCGTCCGCACATAACCTTCTTTTCGGTCGATTTGCTTTTCCTCAAGAGCCTAAATACCGGCCCTTTCGAGCTCACCTTAGGTAAGGGAAGTAAAAAGAAAAACGAGAAGGTCAGCTCAGGGAAGAAGCAAAGGAAAACATGATCTCGTAGCCCACGGAGTTCATCGTGACCCGAAGGTCTCACTTTTGTGCTTTTTCCATAAACTGTGCAGAGTTGGACAGAAATTTCGCACTTGACCCTTGTGCACGTGGGGAGGGTGAGAGAGATGGCGACCTCATTCTCGTTCCTCCTCCACAAGCCGTCGCTCTCTTTTCTTTGGGCAAGGCTCCAAGCCTGGGGGTGGGCTCCCCATGTCGAATAGCAGAAGGGAACGACGAGGTCCACCCCTGCCCAAGAAAACCCCCCTGTCTAGCTCGCAAGGGCTGCAGCGGCCAATCAAAGCCTGCATGAACCTCGTCTGTTTTTTTGAATTCTCTCAGGAAAACACAATTTCTTTTTATTCGCATCTGCGAGCCTGCAGATGCATGTTTGGTTGAACTGATAGGAGGACTGGCTCAAAAGTTAAGATAAAGTATCTGGGCTTGCACCCATCGGGATAAATGGACCAGGGTGGTCTGTGGGGCATTTGGTGCATCCATGTAGGCGCGTACCAAATATAAGTACACTGGCAGGACCGGCATGCTTTCATGCAAGCTCCGGGCGCCAAAAGGTCTCTCTTCTCAAGAATAGCAGGAAAGTCGAGCAGGAAAGCAGAAGGGACCTACATAGCACACATACAACAGTTCTTCATCCACCCCATACTACTACCATACTCCCACACCGCTACCGCTGTGCACGCTACCTGCCAGCACACGCAACCAAAAACTTGACAGACGGCCGACCCAAGATACGGTTGTTACTAAGAATAACCACACGATAGATCCAATATCCACCAAAAAAGAAGTCCCAAAAGAGTCCATTCTATCAGTTAGTTAGGCTTTTGACAGGGGAAAAAGAAACAAAGCTTCTATCTTCGACAAGAACTTACCTTTCGAGTCAGCCTCTTGATACTCTGGTATGTCTCCGCTCCAGGCTTTATAACTTATATGCTCCCCATACAACCGCCATTCTGCTTTTCGTCTCCATTGCCATTCCATATCGTACCAACTTCAATTCTACAGGACGACGTTGACGCTCTGCCCTGTTTCCATTTCCCTTGTTTCTATTTTATATAATAGTCCTAGTATATTGCGTTGCTTTAGTCGCCCGCCTATTAGAACGGCGCCTGCTCTTGGATTCTTCGACCACTTGTTTGGTTTTACTAATTTTTGTCTGATACCTTTTGAGTCCAAAGACTTACCACCTTCCTTTGATCAAAGATACTATTCACTACTACAGAGGTAGTTGTGTAGAGTTGAAGAGCAAGTAGCTTGACGCCTTCCTTCAACCTTCATACCCCTCTCGTCGCTTAACCCTCCTTCCAAGATGCAACCAAAGGCCCAGAAGACAGCTTCGAAGACCCACAAGCGGTCGAGAACTGGTAAGTCTCTTCCTTCATAACATACTCCTCCCCAATAGTATGTCGTGAGTTCAAACTAATCTTCCCAAAGGTTGCTTCACATGTCGCCTTCGCAGGAAGAAGTGTGACGAAGGAAAGCCTGTGTGCAGAGCATGCAAGCACTTGGGGTTAAGTTGCGACTACAAGAGACCCTCCTGGTGGGGAAATGTCGAACACAGACGACGACAGAAAGAGGTCATCAAGCTGCAAATCAAGAAGACAAAGGTTTCCGAAAAGGCAGCGAACAATGCTATGGCATCGATGAGCGTGACAGCATATCCGTCTTCGGTGTCCCAGTCGACCCTGCCTACTCCGGAATACTACTTCGATGGCATGGTCCGGCCCGTACGATCTCATTCTGTTGACTCTGGATACTCGTTAGAGTATGACTATGAACAACAGGACCCAAGCTTCGACAAGATGCAAATGGCCCATCCGACGCAGGTAAATTTCGTCGAAACATACGACTCTTCCGGCTATTCCTACAATCCCGCATACCCAAACATCCTCGAGAACAAGTCGCAGTCGTACTTGAACACCATGCCAACTATGGATAGGAGGGAAAGCATGGCTTCGTTCTGCAGCACACAAAGAAAGGATTCGAACTACAGCACAATAAGCAATGCCATCCTTCCTTCGATGCCAGCAGAAATATATCCAGCGAACGACCTACCGACTCCTCCATTACATCCCGCCGTTATCCTTCCCTCACAAAACGGGACTCCTGGTGAGGACATTGTTGACTTCAACTTCGTTGATTTCAATAACTGCCCAGAGTCCGTGCCAATCAACCACGTTGTCGATGACGACCAGGACCAACAGCTTCTCAATCACTTCGTCATCAACGTCCTTCCTATGGTCTTCCCAATCCTCGACTTGACCGTTCCATACTCACAAAGCAACTTCATCGCCCCCGCTCTAGGGACAAACCCTGCATACCTGCATTCCTGCCTTGCTGTGGCTGCGATGCACATTAAAGCCACCGAACAAAACATTGATACTTCTGCCGTTGACGAAGATATCATGAGGCATAGGAAATCTACAGTTGAGAGGCTCTGTGAGGCTATGAACCTCAATGTTGACCCAGTGCAACCATTGGAGGCAATCCTCAGCGTTATCGCACTGAGAGCCTTCGTTGCCTCGGCTCACGATAACCTGCCTGATGTTCCATGGCACCAGCATTTCGAAGCCGCAATAACCATGATTCAACAGATGGATCTTACCTCCCAATTCCAGCAGCTCACCCCATCCTCCACCAGTTCCGCCTTCAACATGACCTTGGCGGCCTGGATCGACATCCTGGGCTCAACAATGCAGGGTCAATTCCCGGCCTTCGCCCACGAATACTGCCAGAACTTTAAAGAAGGAAAGAGCGCCGGCTTCAAGGAGTTGATGGGCTGTGATGACAGTGTCATGTATTTGATCTCTGAAATCACATGTCTTGAATACCACAAGCTCTTCGAAAACCTCCCTGACGCAACTCTTTTGGACCATATCACTTCCTTGAGTGCCTCTATCACTTCTACTGAAACTGAGTTCGACCCTGTTGCCGCAGCCCAGAACGGCCCAATGGACCCGACTATCCTCTCTGGTCTCATTACTGCCGCTTACAGATACGCTGCTAGAATCTACCTCACCACCCTCGTCCCTGCCTACCAGGGAGTTCCTTTCAACCACAACGTCCCAGCCGTCATCGAACTCGTTGATAAGCTTACTACCGTCCTTGAGCTTATCCCAACTGGTGAAGATGGCTTCGATCGTTCTCTCTCTTGGGTCTACCTCATTGGAGGATCCGTTGCTACTCCTGGATCTGCTTTCCGTACTTTGCTACAAAGCCGCTTCGAGTCTCTTCCACAAGAGCTTCGATTCGGTAGCTTTTCTGACATGTACGAGTTGGTCAACCTCGTATGGCGAGAAGCCGATGCCGCTGGTACTTACGTCCCATGGCGAAGCGTCATGAACGCGAACAACTGGGACCTCCTCCTTCTCTAAACACCATTCTAAAAATCACTCCAGCATAAACCGCTAAACATTTTACTCTTCTTGTACATATTTTTTTTTTTTACCATATACCCGTTTCTGCACCTAATTTTGCTGTTTATTTGCAGGAGTTTTGCAGTTTTCTCTCCCTTCAGGGTCGGCCATTTGTGCTTTCAATACTCTGTATAACGAAATACCTCCTCAGCCTCCGTCTATCCTCCTGCGCTGAGCGCTCTTCATGACTCGAGGGCGCGCAGTTTATCAATTTCTTTTCCTGTCATCTTCGCTAAACTAGTTGACGAATTCCCTTTTTTGTCGAACATTCACACGTGTCTCCTTGTATCTCTCAACCCCTCGTCTTATCGTCTTCCCGCTTTTGCAAACTGTAATACCCATCTGAATACCCTCACGGAGTTTTTTCTTCTTTTCCTCGCACATTTCTTTTATCTCCATGATTGGATTTCTAATTTTCCTTGGGATCTCGGCGGGCGGAAAAAACATTATCTTGGGAAATAATTACATTCGTTCATAGCATACATCTTTTTCGGTCCATCCTACTTCTCACATAGCGAGATCATAGCGGCAGGGCTCATTTCTTCATCTAGCCATATTTTCCTTTTAACCTTTCCTTATGGGCTTCTATATTAGAGACTGGGGGAAAATTATTCGATAAGCGGAGTTTTACTTTTTTCTTTTACCCATTTACACATCCTATATAGCATTGGAATTCAATCAATCAAAAAAAAGTTATTAAAATATATTGAACAAAAAAAAAAAAAGTAGACGTGAACGATCTTATACCCTGTCGAGCAGCTGTTAGTCGTGAGACCTTTCGGCTCGTGATGTTTCGCCTTGGTGACCCTTAACGAACGAAAGGCAAATGCCAACCTTGTTCTGTACCTGATTTTCCCAGGCCCTGCTCAATATCCTTCAATCGCCAGTGCAGTGAGTGACTTTTTGCCTTCAACCATCCCCGGTCGGGGCAAGCTCCAGGTCCCACATTTTCAAGAGCTCCAAGTTAAAATATAATATATTATGAAAATGGCGTCTTTACCAGCCGAAAGTCGATCCAGCCCGCTTTTTACACAAGGGGATGGTACTTGGGGTCACGGTTAATGGGACCTTCAAGTGGTGCCTGACATAAAGTCGCACAAGACAAAGTTCCTACCCTTTGAGCATCTTCAAGATGTTATGGTAGGTGTGAATTAATACCTCCTTCGTATGCGTAAGATTTAATACAAGCCTCCAGGCTCAATTTCACCCGCTGGCCGTGTAGATGGCGACACGCATCTACTTTTCTCTCGGAATGTTCCTTGACCTTTCTCTCCTTCGACCCTGAATCCTCGGGAACCGGAGGCGGCGTGGGCGACTCAGGTTGGTTTGTCAACAAAAAAACCCCACACTCCCATCCTTGCTTTTGCAGCTTCGTCCCTCGTTTGGGCCATTCGGACCAGTTGAAAATGTGGAGATGATTGCAGCGGCTTAGAACTTACATCTAAGGCCTTTCGGGAATGCATAGAAATATAGAGCATAATTCGAGGCGTTGTAAGTATCGATACATTCAATGACATTTTGACTTTCATTGTACACTTTCCCTTCGCAGACGATGATTTATGTTACAGCATCAGTCTCTTCCATAAAGCCATGCCCGTTCCGAGTCGGAGATACCTTCAAAACGGTCTCGCCTTTTTATTTTCCGGTATAAAAAAGAAACTTTTAGAGATCCGAATATCCGAATCCCATAGATTTCACCGAAACGAGGACTTTTTTGCGAATGGATTTCATTTCCGTTGGGATAGGGTTGATGGAGTCGACGACTAGACTTGAAGCCAGGCCACAAGTAGCCAACTTGGTTCACAACTCCAACTGCAGACGACCTGCAGAGACTGTTCTTGGGTCGCAAAAGGCTCCACCACACCATGCACTCTTAATTGGGAATTTACGAATCGGAATGGCCACAGGGCCATCCGCGGAGCACCCATGCATTGCAGGACGTCTTTTGGGGTCCTAAAAATCCTGACCCTGTACATGTGTAAAATCTTCTTTTCACAAGCTACATAGTACACGGCTGTTAAGCAAGGGAACGGATGTGGCAGCATGGGGGCCAAAAGGGTTTGTATGTATCTCAAAGCGAAAGAAGAAGATTTCTGGACCTTTTGATGGAACATAACCAAATTCCTTATGTATCGTAGAGTTGTAATGTTCGAGCGAACTGTACGAGCTCCATCAACATCGAATCCAACTGGGACAATGACAAAGTGAAATCTGTCTTCCATGTGCGCTCACGTGTTCAAATTCAAAAATCAAAAAGTTAAGGTTATATCTAGCCTTTTCTCTGATCTACTAGGTCTCACTGCCGTTAACCTCATTCCTTTCGTGAACAACGTGCGTCATCGGGTAAGTTCCATGCATTTTCTATCCCTCCTTTAACCCTGCTGGGTGGGATATACAATTTAACGGAGTATACTTCTAGGTTGAGCAGACGGCAAGCTCCTAGGTCGTACAAGAAAGACGGCAGAGATTCTAGGATCCTTAAGATAGTAAGTAAGTATATATTTCTACCTTTGCAACCGAATTGCAGATCAACAGGGTATTTTCGACTGCTTAACTCGACTTCGATGTTACCATTTCAATTAGTGGACCGTCGAAAATTTTTCTCGCAAATTTCTTCCTCTTAGAAGCCTTGGTCGCAGCCGGCGTGGGGCCGATGTGTGGGTTTATGGCTCTTGGTTTCAAGAAAAGACGGTTAGATCACCTGGCCTCGTGTTCATCGAATTCCAGTTGGTCTTACTTGTGCACCCATAAGTCCCAGGGGATTGGTATTCCCAGGTTTCGAATGCAACGTCAGAGCATGTGCATATTTCGTGGGGTTGTTTGTGCATGGTGTTTTTCAATACCCTCCCAATAAGACGGCCTTGGGTTCATGATTGTCCACATATTTGAGTTTAAAGGTTGGCTATTTTTTGCCAATTGAAGCCGTACTTTATATTAATATTGCATCGCCTATAGACCTATACATGGGGCGGTTTTATAGCATCATCGTTGATATTAACTCGGCCGCAGTTGGCTGACATGGTCCACCATGTAAAAGGAAGGTGCATTAACAAAACAAGAAAACCCCGCACACAAACAGGTGCAAAACTCCTACAATTATGTTGTCATGGGTGCATCTGGTAATCATTTAATCAATATAAAATCGTGGGGTTGCCAACTTGTTCGTGATATCCCAAAAAGGTGCGTCAATGGCCGGGTCTGGAATGTGTATAACCTGAGCCGTGCCTCGTCTAACAGGCTACCGTTAACTTCGATGTATCCTTTCAAATTCACAATGTTCAATAACACAACTGGCAACTGTGAATTCGAAGAAGTGGGTTCATTCCACTCGACTGAGACAGTGTGATTCGATAGAGCTTTAGAGGTAATTCAGGACCCAGTTCTCGCTAGTGGGGCGGGCGCGGGAGCGGGACAGCTGCAAAGGTTTTCCAGTGAGGCCCAAGTGCATGGTGTTCAATGAGGAAATGATTGCCTCGTCTCGTCTCCTCGAACAGCTTTAGTGAATTTACTTCCCCAAACATAGAGGATGCGCGGTCCAGACTGTGATTGTACGACCAGACTAACACGAGAAAGAGGAAAGAAAACTGCCTTCTATCATCAATTTTAAATTGCTTCAAACAAGCTGGAGGGAAAGGAACGCGGCTTGTGTCAAGGTTTAAGCTAGCGTCGCTGATCCGCACTGTCAATCGGAAGAATTAATTCAGCCGCAGTATGGTTTACAAGTGGTTCTGGATGCAGTGCAGTGCACAAGGCGTGAGAACATGGGCCAGTAATCACGGGCGCCGCTCGGGCACCTGGACCGGACCCATACACCCACAGTTGAGTTGAAGTATCCTACTTGGAATGATACGATGTCTGCCGAACTATCTCACGCTCGATAGTTACAATAAAATTTGCGAACTCAATTTACTGTGCCGTTAGTGCGCATTGTAAGTCAGGAAGGGTCTCCAATGAATTTGCGCGCTTCATCGACGCTTTTGGTGAAGGTTGAATCTGCGGCTCGGAGCGAGAATTCCTGGCCCGGGCTCGTCACCTTTCCCTTTTTCTGCCACCGGCCTCAGCCGTGAACACAACGGACTTGCCGAAGAGCGGGCCTTTCCTTTCCCCCTTCTCTGCAGCAATTTCGGTTAGCTGAGTGGTTCGTAATCTTGATGGCGAATTCCTCCCGCTGCGGAGCCAAGGTCAACGTTCTTATCCGGCCGGCATCCCCACCTTTTAATGTGAATCTGTTTTTCGGCTCAAGACAATTGCAACGCCGCGCCATGGGTGTCAATCACGGGCGAGGCTGTCCCCACCTTGACGAAAATTTGTGCAGATAAGGTTATTACTCTTTGTCACGCTTTGTCGATGTCTCCATCTTCGATACCCATCATGCCCAGGTAGCTACACCAGAAAAGGAAGTATCAGCCCACCTTCAACTCTGCTTAGCCGTCTAAACGAGAGACATGATCAAAGGTAAAGAGAGACATTTCCCTGTAAGCGGCGTAAACTTGTCTTTCCTCGGCGAGAATCCTTGACTTTCGTCGATTATCAATCCTCCACCTGCAGCAAAGGCAGCATTCTTGCCACACCTTACACGTCTTTGCCATATGCAAGGTCAGTGGATACAGAGCGAATTCCTGGAATCGGATTGTCGAAAGATTCCGTCGCCTGGTATATGGTTTGCAGCAAAGTTCTAAACTTTTGGCCAAGAAATGACTTCAAGGGCTCGCAAGATGCAGGGATCTGGCATCCATTGTGCCGCTTTACCCGCAGAGCGTTCCTGACTTCGAGCCTTTTAACCGACGGTCGAAGCTCTGGTAGAACATGAGGATGCTTCGATGACCAGGCATGGTAATCGCGGCCTGATGTTTTCAACCGGATACAATGACGCCGATGTATATAATACCAGTATATGGGGTTTGAAAACTCGAATCTCCACCGTCAAATCTACAACGGCGGCGGCGGATACAACGGCCGCTTCCACACTTACTCATGAACACGGCACGTTAAAGGTTGTATCTCGAGCTCGGTTGCACAGATCACGTTTCTTCTAAAGTGGGCAATTTCCCGCCACCTCAGTTTTTTTTCTCTCCTAATAATCGCCATATCCATTGCCATTCGCGAATAAAAAAAAATTTCGTATCGGTTTATAATACAAAAGGTATAATATCATAACGGCCGCAACTGAAATGTTCGGCTGCCCTAAAGCGCCATTGGCTAACGCAGATCCATCCCGACTCCGAACAGCCCTCATAATCTTTTTCAGTTTCAATATGTTTCCTGTCCATATCCCCAAAACATCCGAATTTCAGACGGAAAGCGAAGAAGCAAGAAGCAAGAAAGAAGAAATTTACCCCATAAAAAAGAAATAGTCTCGTGACATAATGATACCGAGTCCCCAGCCCGGATTTAAGTTTTGCCCTCGGAAAACTCCCCCGCAGCTCGTATTCCACTATCGCACTCTAATCCACCAAAGCACACGCTGTCACATCTGCATTTTCGCCTTATGTTGCCCCTCGATTAAACTGAACCACTCTTGAACTCAGGAAAACTCCTTGAAGTGCCAGATGATCGATCCATCACTTGTCACAACTGTTGCTAACAACCCTGTTGATGCAACTCGACGGTGATATTGATGTTTAGTCTGCATTCGGTTTTGCTGCCGCCTCGTGCGCCGTTCCCCGGCCATTTCACCCGCAGAGAGCCCAATGTAGGCATCCTCTTCGTCGTCGTCATCATTATCGCCATCATAGCCATCACCGACTTCCGCCGGTGAGAGTAAATGAAGTTTGTCGAAGAATAGAGGTTCTAGCCCGTCGTCATCGGCTTGGCCCGCCGTTCTTTCGCTCGATAGCACGTAATTCGTCGCAGATAATGCGGGCGAAGGCGGTGGATTTGTTGGAAGAGTCGTTGCTTCTTCCTCACAGTCGAAGTCTAGGCCTGTATCCGTGGCGGTATAATCAATTGACCCGCCGCGGGAACGTGGGGTCGCGAATGGCTCGCGAAGGCGAGGGATAGAATGGTCAAGGCATCTCAAGAGGAGTTTCTTGTATGGGTCCGCTGTTGGAGTCACACAAAGTCAGCAATTGAGCTGAGACATCTGGGATATCACCACTCACATGACATGATGCAAGCGGTGTGATATGTGGGGGAAACGTCTTGTATACAACGTTTCGGATATGATCACTTACTTTCCCATGAAGAGCCAAATAGCTCCAATTGACTGATCCTTCGAAGATCCGTTTGATCGGGGAAGTCAAGCTCTTTAGCGAGGTCCTCGCAAAGGCATTTGTAGAAATCGCTGTCGAATGTGTCGTAGATACATCTCGGGTCGCTGCTCGAGTACGTATTCTCAGATATCATACCGTAGGTATTGTTGTTTGGTCTTGATTCCATGCAAACAGCCATTTTTCGAGCTCTTATACGTCTCGAGGTAGAAGAAAAAGTTATTGGCAAATTAACTAAGGGTAATAGATAATTAGGTCGAATCCGAACGATCTTCTTTTAACAGTATCTTGCGAAGTTGATATAATTGGTATTTAGTAGCGAAAGGACGTTAGAGAACAGAGACAACTAGAGATATCGAGATCAAATCGTTAAATAAAATATGAAAAAGAACGCCGTTGAAGCTTTGCAGCTATCCTGAAACTCTTCTAGAACTATGAAATACAGAAACGAGAGAAATCTGTACGAACACGTAGACGTGCACAGTGTTGTAGAACAGGCTGAATAAAATATCCAAAGCGGATGCGAGGATCTATATATCTTGAAGCCTTACATAGCTCGACTGCGCCCGCGGGCCCGCCGTAGGATTTCCAGCGAATGACAGACACCCATCGCGATCCCTGAGCTAGACTTTACCTGATCAACTGCCATTATCATCGTTTTTTGCTGGAAAACTTCCGTGCTTATTCGAGCTCCCCAAGCCTCTTACGATACGAATTGCATGTTTCTCCTTTGAGAAGCATCACACCACAACATTTTTTTCGAGTCGAAGATGACCCATATTCCGTTTTTGACCAAGGTTATCCACCAAGCATGTCCTGTGGCGAACTCTAGGCCATAGATTATATTATCCTGCATTAGAAACTTAGATGGTGATAGGGGACCCTGAGCCAGCTCCGGCCAGTCAGTTGTCTCAGCGCTTATCCAGGTGGTGTGTCTCGTTTACCAAAGACCTGGATCTGCCGTGTTGTGATCTATATCGAGGGAGGAGTTCCACTGCCACCGCTTTTCGGTGGTGTTGAGGGGGGCCAGCGTGGGGATTCCAACCAAGTCCGAGAGTAGGAAAATGCGAAAATAGGTTGGGGTAAGATCAAATTTTCTTTGGTCTTGTGGGGTGGCCAGGAGGTCACCTTCCTTTAGCTATTGGTGAGGGTGTAGGCCATCGATGTGATTCGACGCATTTGTGTGCCGCACGAATTCGATTGGAAAGCGAGCTGTCATCTAGTTGGGAGCTGGGTACAGGTACCTCGCGCAGTTCGGCTTATCGATTCGACGCGAACAGCGACCGTGTGGTTGCAACTAACAGCGATTGCGACAGGGAATCCAACAGATTGTGGTGTTTACTTAATTAAGGATATCGGCTCAGGATTCATCAGCTCAGCTTCAGCCCGATCGATGTGTCTACATAGACGGGAGCTCTAGTGCTTAGGATTGTATACAAGGGCATGGTTATACTAGTAACTAATTTAGTCAAAATCTGATTCGTAGACTTGAAAAAAAAAAATCTATCGCTTAATGCGTTATGCATACCTAACCATGGAGGGGTCAGATATTTCGGCATCGCATGATTTTCTTGACTAGAACCGGAAATGTAGCCTCATGCCAGGGACTATTAACAGATCGAAGCTGAGGTGCATATTTGGATGCGCGATATTTATCATAGGCTCGCCCATGATAGGATATCCTCGCCACCCAAGTACAGAATATGCACATGATGCATTTATAATTTCAAGATAATCGAGGCGGCCTGAGACATGTCCAACGAGCGCTCTTCGGCATCTAAGCGATTGGATAAGCGAGAATAATGAGGATCGGTTATTTCAAGTATCAATTTGATGTAATGGGTGTGAGCCATTGAGCAGGTTTCAGATATCTCTTGCTCGATTGCTCACTTAAGTGGGAAGTGACGAGGATTAATTTATGATATCTGTTCGTACATGGGTGCTGTGCTACGCGATTGTATAAAGTGATGCATCACATCGTAGATATCTAGATACCAATAATGTGAGATGTCTGGGGCTTAGAGGAAGAGTGATTACGTATACTGAAAGGGCGTGGTACGATTTGTACTTCTAGAGTCTACTAACAATTGTCGGCCGCTACCGTAACGGACTCTCCGGTATCTAAATGCCGTCTGTGCGCACTCGTATTTTTGTGAAATATCGACAAGTTAATTCTGGATCCCAAGTGAGGTAGATCTATAGACGAATCATTCAGACTAAAGGCGTTTCTAACGCGGCCGGCCTGCCATGCCATGACTGTTTAAATTTAAGGCGAGACTATAGCGCTATAGTACCGCAATGGCAGTAAATCCACCTAATATATCTACATTTTCCCAACCGCGATAACCGGTTTCCTGTATAAGGGCTCGATCGGTCGTGGTCGAATGCAACTCTCAGGGGCACAATGGTGAATACATCCGTGGGACGTTCTGTACATGCATTGGGGCCATATATGCCCATATCCTCAACCCTATAGCATCATAGGTGACTATCAGGCTCAATGGCCCTCGGGCAGGTATGGGTAACCTATTATTTATGCAGCATGTAGCATCGGGGTATGATATGCACCATGGTACCGTGAGGCTCTTGGACTTCGAGGTCTGGCGCTGCATGGTCCTTCGAGTATAAAGATGTTATTGGCAGCGATATACAGCACCCTGCGGAACACTACAACATTGTGATCTTTATTCAAAGCCCTATCGCGGTGCTATTCGATAAATACTGCCAAAAAAAGTGCCCGGCCGGGTGGGAAGGGGCCACCAAGTCTGCGACGCATTTGTGGTATTTTGCAGTGTGTTGTGTTGAGTGCAAGGATGTTTGTCCCATCTCCACATTTCTATTTTCGGCAGTGCCCTTTCAGGCTTCTCAACAACCTCAACGACGTCCCTCGCTTTGAGCTCGTGACATAGCTCCCGACATCGTCGCCAACTTCACCATTGCCTGTAAGCTATCGCCGCCGGATTCTACGACTTCAGCAATATCGGACACGAATATCTGAAGTTCATACTCTGCTAGCATCTCCGATACGTAATACAGCAGGGCTGAATTTCACGAAAACCCTCCACTTCGTCCTTGATTCCTTGCCGCTTCAGACGTCGCTCTCACAATTCTTTCGGCCCTGCATCTCCAGGGCATGCAAAGCATGGCCCTAACATTCCATCCCAAGTCCTTAAACAAGATGTCGGTGTACGTTCGCACCCTCACGATAAACGACATCGACAAGATTATCGAACTGGAGAACGCCTGTTTCCCTGAATCAGAGAGGGCAACACCCGCTAAGGTATGTTAAGATCTGGCTCTTGGTGAAAAGTTTTAGCTGTTATAGATATGCTAACGATACTCTTTCTCTATCAGTTCCGGTATCGATTGACTGTCTGGTAGGTTTTCTTGGTGGAGAATTGAGCTTGTGGCTCGGCGCTTACATTGTGTGATCGATAGCGGGGAACTCTCACATGGCCTCTTCACATTGTCCAAACCCCACCCTGATACGCCGAAGGGCGTTTCTGACTTCCAGCCAAAGGAGATCTTGATCGGAATGATCTCAGCTACTAAAACAACCTCACCACTTATCACGGACGCGTCTATGCGAATCCCTTACGATCTTCTTGAGAAATACGGGGCAGAAAAACCAGCAGCTGAGCCAGCCGCCTCCCAGCCAGCCCAACCTTCGGGATCTCAGAATACCCCTCCTACTGGATCTATAGAATCAACCGTGAATCCTGAAACCTCTACTGCAGTATCATCTTCTGAGGCTCCCAAACAAGCCGCCAAAGAGACTACACCACCTGTTGAAGGCCATGTTGAACATGGAGAGACCGTCTGCATTCACTCATTGTGTATTGATCCTGCTTACAGGCAGAACGGGTACTCTCAGGTTCTTCTTAGGGACTTTTGTCAGAGAATGAAGGATGCCGGTCTCTCCAAGAGGATTGCCCTGATATGCGTTAAGGAAAAGACGGCTGTATACACGAAGACTCAGCTATTTCGCTACAGAGGTAATAGCAATGTTACATATGGCGGGGGCAACTGGGTCGATATGGTCTACGAGTACACGACTCCTCCAAAGCGAGGCGCCGCAGTGAAGGCATAGAGTGCCCTCAGCAAGGGTTCGGATTCTACCATCGACCATGATGCTGGCGGTACTGCGGATACACGTCTCGTTTCGGAGGAGGAACCTAAGCGTCCTCGATGGGTGCCACAGCCACTTACCCAAGATCATAGTCGGCATGTTGGACGACATCGTCGATCTAAGTGTGTCTTTGATATCAAAGTTAGTGTTGATGACGAAGGCCGAGTTGTTTCCTGTGATGAATGACGAGACGTTGGTCCCTTTACCCTTTCTTTTTACTTTTACTTTACCAAACCTCTGTTACGACTATTATATGCATGCGGCGTTTTGTTATCGATTCATTACTGTCATTTCTGTCGTGTGATGCATATTATATCTGCTAGTAAATCGTCATGATATATCGAATAAAGTCTGCGACTCACGGTCCCATCACGAATATGATTATAATGCCGTTTCTCTGTGTGGAGGTTTCCATGCGATCTTAGCCACCGTTTAGGCATCTACCTTTGATATTTCTTTCGACCGTGCGTCTCTTGACATAGGTACATAGCACAGTCCGTACTCGATAGCCCCTCCCTTGTAATACCTAACTAGATGCTAAGGATCACCATCTATTTTCTTCAGGATGCCAAGCCTACAAATCCGCTGGCTAGTCCCAGTTACAAGTCAATCGTATTAGAGAATTGTTGCAATAGGTTCGATTGAACTGTCTAGAGGGTATCTTAAACTATTCTGCGACTGTGCTACCAGCTATCTTGGGACATTGGGATTTAAATCGCTAGGCCTTGGGCGGGATAACTGTCTCGTGGATTCATCGTCGTCGGCAGGTTTCGTATTTAGAGAGGTGACGTCCGTTCAACTGCGAGTGGGTGAAATCTTGTTTCCCTTCCACACCAACCCTTTCGCCCGGTATATCCGAATAACACCTTTCGATGTCGATAACCGCCTTCATATCAAATGATGTATTCCCGTAAATAGTAATCATTTATCTGCAGAGATATATAGCACTACAGACCCACCGAACGTCGCATTAGCATCCGAACAACCAGGGCCTCTCTGTAGCCCGCCCTCAAGGCCAAGGCGCATAGGCTAAAGGATAGACTCTTCCTACCGTTATTCCCTCTAATAAACACATCTCCATATCGGTTCTTTCGTTCGCCGTTGACGTATTCTTCGGTGTTTTCGAGCGCAATGTTCATATAGCCATCGACCGATTGAAGTTCACCTGTTGGTTCCACCCAGTGGCATCCATGGTTAGCACCCATTCCCATCCAAATTTGACAATACAGTTCGGGAATGTAATCTTCAACCTTTGTATTCAACCCCAGAGTTGAGCTTGACAGTGATCGGAGCACCATGGATCTCGGAGAGGAAAGAAGATGGGTCCTTCGACGCCGAAGTAGGAGCGGATTCGCCAGCTGCGTCGGCCATATTTGCTTGTTATATCCGACAAAGATGAGTGGTGAAGCCTGTGGTGGGGAACGTGGGTGCTGTTGGAGGATGGTGGAGGGATGGTGGGAGGTTTCGTGACGCGATAAGGATTGGGAGCTTAAAGCTCAAGGCGCTGGAAACTTTGGTGTAACATAGGGTTGCAAAACGACACGCAGACAACGCAATTGTGGCGGCGCGGCCTCGGAATTCTGGCGAAAGGATATAGGGTCCGGACCATATAAAGAATCTTAATATATGGTCCTGTTCTTGACAAGAACCAACACATCGGGGGGAGGAGGGGTAAACGATTGGGCTTCCCGAATCCCATAACCCCTCACTTGAGGCTTCAATCTTCAAAGACAAATTGGGGAAACTCCTCTCTCCTCAATCTAATTTTATTAAGCATTCAGTAAAATCAAGGTGGACGAAAATGTATAATTCCTGACCGTAGTATCATAGCCATTATCACCACCATTCATATCACCATTGATATCATCTTCTAGACTCCTTCTTCTTCATATATGAATTCAGCCTTAAGCCCTTGCCTTCTAATGGTATTGCCTGACTCTTCCATATCCCCATTACATATCCTTCCACTAATAGTTCAGCTCCCAATCAAAATAAAACTGAAATCGACAATCGAAATCCTAACTTACCAACTAATTCTTAACGAATTCTAAATATTCCCTGCTGCCAACCTTCCAACATGTCATCGAAAACATCTCATTCAACAATCTCAAAACAACCGAACTGTCCTGAACACCACCACCAGATTCCGAATCAATTTCCAAAACACACTTCTTAGCAAAAAGAACCATCACAGAAACCTTCAAACAAGGACGCATCATCAACGGCGTAGGTTCATCCCTGGTCGTCGAAACCACAACCTCCATCAAATTCCGATCAACATTTAAGAAACTACTCAAATTGCCTGTAACACCGAGTCTCTTAGTACTAAACCTCCTTGAGAGAACACCGGAATGGAACGACCATTTAAAACAAACCTTTAATCATATCCACCAAGAACCTCCCATCCTGGGAATCACTTCGTAGCCCAAAGGATTTCCATTCTTCAAGAGAAGAAGGGCTGAACAGCAACATTTGCTTCATCAATTCAATATCCAAAACGACTCCCATTTCTTCCTGAATTTCACCTTTATTAATTTAAAAGCTTCTCACTCCTGTGGGGAAGAATCTCGAACAATTGATACCAATTAAACCTCCCAAAACAATAAAATTTGTTCCTTTTTTTTTGGGTTTTCTGCCTCTGGGTCCAATCTCCCGATGAGTAAAGAGTCAAAAAGAACCCCCCCAGAAAACCCCCCCTCAGGGCGCCATCCCCACTTTAAATCAAGATGGAGTGCGCTGTGTTCTAAAAATTCGGCGAAAAAACCCACCTTTTGTGCCAATGCCAACCGGGAAATCTCCGACGGTGTCAAAAAGAACACCTTTTGAGCACTATGCAATGTTTGATTTCCACACAACCGTTCTACCAACCAACGCGGGAACAATGTCCTATGTCTAACCTCTATAATTCCCGATATACAGCTTTTCGGGATCGGTTTATGCCACTTACAGAGAGTGGCGGTGCTCCTTCTAATTCTCCAGTTGATCTTCCCATTAATATTTTAGCGCCAAGTTTAGTGGTGTAAGTTCGTTACACGAATCAGGAGATCAAATTTTTGCTGGCGTATACGCGTAGTGGGGACGCAAGAGATGAGAACACACAAGTTCAAATGGATAACTCGGCAGAAGGACACTTGGAGGACGCGGTGGGAGGAACCGCGCATACTCCAACCGACTCTTATAACGAGGACGGTTTAACCGAATATTCTAATGACGAGTTCGACACTTTCGGGCGCAAAGTCCGTAAGGAGGCTCCACCAGCAGGATCATACCCCCATCCCTTGGACGGCAGATCCTCGTGGGCCGACGCCCTGACATTTAAGGAAACATATGTCCGCGCTTTCTCTGCGTCTGTCAGGGATAAACCAAACTGGACGGAAAAGATTTTGGATAGAGAATTATTTGCAAAATGGTTAAGGGAGGCGCAGGCAAAGGATCCACTGAGTGACGGCCATAGAGTTTTAACCTGGGACGCAGATGATGTAGCTTGTGTGCATGAGGAGCTGGTGGATGCATATAGACCTTTTGTCGAAGATTTAAGAGCCCAGGGGTTGAATTTAGAGCCCGATATTGATGGTGTCTGGAGGTCGGATGATTTCATTGACGAGGAGCTACGCCTGCAGTTGATTAATGGTAAGTGGATTAATCGACCCTACGATAGAAATCTGGGAAGGGTATCCAGCGACGGCCCGCCAGGAGCACGGCAGAAATTCTAACCATTAATTATATATAGCGGTGGCCACACTCGAAAATGTCCCTGAGAATCAAAAAGACTGGCACCCAGGCTCCAACAAACAAGTGTTAGATCTCGTTCACCCGTCGCTTTGGCCTATAGTATACGGCCGTTCAGTCAGCCTCCCGAATGGAGAGGCAGTTCGGGTACCAGAAGGCATGAAAAATGACGAAGACGGTTTCTCAGACAAGTTTTGCTGGCTGCCATCTGAATTCGAAGTGTCTCCCGACGGCAAGGAAACCAAAATCAACTCATATATCAACAACCTAGCGTCGCAAAAACAGAAGGCGCTGTTTTATCCTATTCTGGAAAAGATTTTTACGAAGTTCGTGCCTTTGTTTAACCACGTTCTTGGCGACCTTCGGATGAAGAAGCATAACTTTAAAAGAGTATTTGCCATTGCAGGTCGTAGGTGGTGGCGTGACGATCTGATCATGCTCTCTAACGAGAACCATAAGTTGAAATGGGACAAATTGTTGGACCAATTTGTGAAAGGAGAGGATATGGATGTCAATTTCTTAGAGGCCCTGCCACATCAGTCAGGACGATTTGATCCCGATGACCTTGGTGACCCGGAATTTGAAGGCTGCGATGATAGTGAAGACGAGTTCTCGGCAGGAGATACGGATTTCTATGAGGTTAGGGATAACACGGGCCGGTACTTTCCTTCGATCTGGGAGCCTCCAAAAATTACCGACGAAATCAAACTGGAAGGGAAGACGGTAAAAGTAATCGTTAAGTTAGCAAACATCGTGCTAACACCGGAAAACCCAAGATATAAGGGCGGGAGTTGGCACGTAGAAGCAATGCTGGTAGGTCATTACCGAGATCGATATCACCAACAGCGTGGTGTGAAATTTAGGCTGTGGCACCAATCTTGACGATGATTCTTGGGGATTTCAATTAGAACGAAAGGATCGTGTCTACTGGCATATGCTACTATGACCAAGACAACATTACCGACAGCAAGCTAGCTTTCCGCAGAACTGTCGGTAACGTACCGAATGTACACAACACTGTACAAATGATTGAGCAGTACTCTGATTGGCCGATTATCTTCAATATGAGCTCGGACTATCAGGCGTCGGCCGTCCAGGAGATTGGACGAATTGCGACAAAGGTATGGATTAAATTAGAATTTTATACTCTGATGAAACAGGATATCAGCTGATAAACCCTTTTCTTATCCTATCCAGGAGAAACGTGCGATCGCCTTCCCGAATATCTACCAGCACCAGGTCCGGTCATTCAGATTAGCTGATCCAACAAAGCCTGGATACCGCAAGATCCTCGTTTTCTTCCTGTGTGATCCGTCGCCGGGGCACGAGTTACCGACCACTAAAACCGTCGCCCCACAGCAGCCAGAGTTCCGCGCCAAGGTTGAGGACATGCTACGTGAGGGCCCCATGTCACAGGTACCGGAAGAAATATTTAGAATGATAAATGAGCTGGTACCGCCCGTTGTGACACAGGAGGAGGCTTTGAAGTATAGGAAAGAGTTGATGAGAGAGCGAGCTTCATTTACGAATAACACCACGATGGTGCAAGGTCTCTGTTATAGCTTGTGTGAGCACTGAGCACGAGGTTTAGCTTATTGGGGCTTATTAGATCCTCCGTTAGATATCATCATGCATCGAGCTTTATGTAACTTTGTAGGTTTTGTTTTGTAGGTGTGTTCGGAAAGGCTAAAGGCTCAGGTTTATGAAGAAGTTTATTCCTCTAGAATATGTGCCCTGTATAGACTAGGAAGCAATTCATAGTCTAGAGCTCAAGACGGATACCGGCGCACTCTCGACAACTGAACCGTTTTAACGAAACCCCTGGCACATGGCTGTCGACCGGGCCTTCTAGCTTCTGCTCCCAAACTCTACCCGAACCTGTTGGATTTTGACAACAAAATGCGTTGTCGGTCTTCCCAGCTAACCCCTGCAAAAATTTCCAGTTTGAGCTTTGTATGCGACTCATCCCAGAACTTCAACCTTCTCTGCTCCTCTCCTTAACAACATCTAGACGAGAATAGTACTCGCGATCTCATATAACATACTTCAGTATATTATTCGTCATGACAGACCCGGAAGTCTCTTCGAATGCACCAACAGATGTAGAGTCTGAGCCTTCTTCCAAAATCTCAATCCCACCAGCACCAATCCCCTCCCCCGCAAACCCCTCCAACAAGCCGCCTCGAAACCGCCCAATCGCCGACGCAGTCCTACTTTCCTCTTCCCTCCCTTCAAAACCATCTTCAAAACCATCGTCGAGTCCTGATCTTTCGGATAATACTACAGAATCGACACCACCGCCTCCAGAGACATCGTCTACAAAGCCACCAAAGCCAGATGGCCTCAAACGCTCGGATCCATTTCAATTCGGCACCCGTTACCTCGAAGAAGGTGACGACGAGTTCTCGTTTAATGCTTGGGACCATGTCGAGGTTGATGACGAGTATAAAGCCTACGCTGAGGAGCAGTATGACATGCAGAGGAAGAACCCTGTGAAGGACTTTGACAAGAGTATGCTCCCCGACAGTGTTCAAAGAAGATTGGGGGAATTTTAGTTAACAGAGGGCGTACTTGGTTAGATCGTTTCAACTCTGAGCCTGAGAAATGGTGGAACAACTTTTACAAGAACAATCGGGAGAATTTCTTCAAAGATCGTAAATGGTTGCAGCAGGAAGTCTGTTACCCACGCCATCCTTTCTCTTTAAACTCCCTCCGCTGACAAAAGTAAACCAATAGTTCCCGATCCTGACAACAGCAACTTCTGCCACATCTCCACCAATCCGTCTTCTCGAAGTTGGCTGCGGTGCCGGAAACACCCTCTTCCCAATATTAGCTGCAAACAAGAACCCGAATTTCCACATCCACGGCGCCGATTTCTCCAAAACCTCGGTCGATCTGATACGTTCCAACGACCTCTATACCCAACACCACCCAAAGCACGTTTCAGCGTCAGTATGGGATCTCGGAAACGCAGACGGAGTACTTCCGGAAGGCATAGAGCCGGAATCGCTCGACGTGGTCATCCTAATATTCGTGTTCTCGGCGTTACATCCCAACCAATGGCCCCATGCTGTCAGGAACGTGAACCGATGCTTGAAAAAGGGTGGAAAGGTGCTATTTAGGGATTACGGGAGGGGCGATCTGGCGCAAGTGAGATTCAAAAAGGGAAGGTTTCTTCAAGAGAACTTTTATATTAGAGGAGATGGCACGAGGGTGTACTTTTTCGATAGAGAGGAGCTAGGGAATATATTTGATCCGGCGTTCGGACGCCGTGACACTGGCGTTTCATCGTCAGAGGACCAGAAGGAGGAGAAGGAGGAGGAGACGCCAAGAGAGGATACAGGCATGAAAGCTGTTTTGTTGGGCGTGGACAGACGAATGCTGGTCAACCGTGCGAGGAGGATAAAGATGCATCGATGCTGGCTGCAAGGTCTCTTCGTTAAAGGCGGTGACGAGGAGGTTCAGGATACGCTTGCCCAGCAGAAAGGCCCGGAGCCACAGTGGATGAGGGTGGCACACACCGATGTGACAGAACCCAGTCAAGGTGGTAAGGAAATTGAGGAGGTGCAGGTTGTTGATACCCCAAAATTAGAGGAGCAGGTGAAGGGTCTAGATCTGGGGAGTACTCCGACTATATGAGTACCTAATATATAGAAGACTTAGCACATATGCTAGAATTTCGTGTGATGATTTCTCAATGATACCCACCCATAGATGCCTCAATATGGCAAACTTGTCTGCTTCAGAGCCAAAGAACAAGTGAAATCTCAGAGTATCGATCAATCGTTACCCTCCTGCTCAAGGAACACCAGATCTCCGTTCTTTCCTATCATCTCTCTGCAATATTCTTCCAAGATAACCCCAATAGCGAGCAATGCACTCTCATCCATACCCCTACCCATAACACCATCCCAACCCTTTGCAGTGTAGAACTCAGCCACATATCTGTGCACAGCCTTGAGTAGATCTGAATCTGGTAAATCTTTGAGTAAATTGGCATCCTCTAGGAGGACCTTGACAGAGTCTGGTAGTTTGAATTCGGGATCGAGAGGGTTGTGGAAGAGGATTTCATCGGCACTGGCTGCCTTGGAGTGGGTGGGATTCAATGGACGGCCATTTATTGTAACAAGAGAAGATGAAGCGGTATAGACGTTGGTTGTAGAGATTGTATATGGCCTCCAAACGTGTTCTTTGGGCGGCTCTTCATTTTCTTCATCATCATCGTCGTCTTCGACTTCCTGAGAAGGAGTAGGAGGACTTGGTGATTTGGCGGGCGCTAACGAGGGCCGTTCTTCTGATCCAGTGGATCCGGACGCTGACGACGAGGATTCTTCTTCGTCGGATTCGATGTAGTCCGATTCGCTATCCTCCAGCGACGACGACGAAGCCATTTTCGAGGTTTGGAGAAGCTATGTGATGAAGTGCGACAGGTTGGACGAGAGGAAGAAGTTGTGGTTGGAGGACGTGAAGGAAAGAGCCCAAAGCGCGCCTGCTTGGCGGTCTTTTGCGGGTGAAGTTCACCCTCCAAACTCCAAACTCCAAGCTGCCCACCACCAAAGCATCTTCTTAGTCATCACCAACAGCACAGTCGCAAGGACACCGCTGCCCACGAACGATCGATAACGAACATGTCATGAACATCTCACCACTCCTCTTCCACCGTGGCCTCGGCCTGAGTGTGCTCCCGAACCGACCTCCCGCCGAAGACCTCTCACGCGTCTTCACGACGTTTCTATACCATGATATAGACTATGACTCCTCTACGCGATTTAGTGCATATGGGAAGGGTTTGAAGGGACATCATAAGGGCGTTAACTGCCTGGGAGCCGATGAGACTGATGGACGATGGTAGGCATGGATACCGACGGGTTTTGAAAGGCCGATGGGAGGGGAACTTATGGCTAATGTGTCATAACGTTGGATGGATAGGATGGCATCGGGAGGTGCAGATGGAAGCATTCTAGTCTGGGACCTTGAACAAGAGGACCATGAGCACAGAATAACGGCTGCCACCATGGTCTCAGAGTACGTTAGATGACTTTATCGGTCTTCTCGCCCACTCTAACCGGCTGGTTGTGTACAGAAAGGACAGACCCGACCATGGTGTCTCCTCGATCAGATTCAATCCTCATAACTCCTCGCTCGTATGCTACCACTGCGGCCCCTATCATGAGGGCGTCTCATATACTAACTGTTTGCAGTTCTCAACGACCTCTTACTCCGCTACCCTCTCACTCTTCTCTCTCACACCTTCAAATCCATCCCTTCTCCAAACATACCCTCTTGACTCACACCTCTACACGCAATCCAGCTCCCCAGCTTCCACATCCACGGCTCTAATCGCCGTAGCCGGGTCCTCTCCACATATCCGCCTTATTGATCCTCGCACATCCTCTGCCTCCCAAACTCTCTTTGGCCATATCTCATCCGTCCTAAGCGTCGCTTGGTCTCCTCTTTACTCCTCGATTCTTGCATCCGGCGGTCAGGATGGTAGTCTTCGCATCTGGGATATCAGATTTGGTACCACCTGTCTAGGTACCCTAGATGTGAATAGACATCCACGGCCGGCAAACAGAGCTGCAGGAAAAGCCCACGACGGAGGCGTCAACGGGCTAATATGGAGTTCAGACGGAAGAAGAATAATCAGCGCCGGTATGGACGGTAAAATCAGAGTTTGGGAGATAGAGAACGGAACGAATACAGGTGTGGTGTTCCCGCCTGTGGTTAGGAATAAGTATCAAGCGGAGTTTCCAATGGTTGTGACGGAAAGTAATGGGGCTGCTGCGGGAGAGATGTTGTGGATTGGAGGTGAAGAGCAATTGCTGGCGTTTGATTTGGATAACGGTAGGATGTTGAAGAGAGTTGGGGTCCCAAAGGTAGAGGCTCGAGATGGGATAGGAAGAATCACTGGGCTGGTTGGGAGGCAAGGTAGTGGGGAGTTATATACTTGTCATGCTTTGAGGGATGTCAAGAGGTTCCTTGGGGGTAGAGAAGGGATTGCGCGATGGAAGGCAAAGTGGTTGTGTCAAGATGAGGAGGTGGAGGTGGAGCAGACCGAGAAGCAGAAGACGTTGGAAGATATTTTCGAGAAGGCGACAAGAGCACCGGTGAGGTTCGCTTGATGGCTGCTTCTCGACACGGATGTGGACGTTGAATGTTACAGATTTGTGCCCGGCGCACTAGCCACGAAAATGTGATCAATTCGCAACTTCAAAAGCATCCCGGGCGGCTTTGCGACCCTCCATATATGTTCCTTTTTCCTGCTGTCCAAATTTGCTTTGCTCCTTCTATAGAGTGTCCCGATTGTTCAGTTGTCGCAACCGTTCGCCATCTCGTTGGCACTCTGATATACTCAAATTCTAGGAGGGAATGGTTTGGCAGACATACTACTCCGTCAAGGTCTGACCTGGTTTAGCTTGGAGATAACCGAGCCTCCCGCTTCTGGGGCAAACCTGGTTGTTGCATACAAGCCGTCCGTCGGTATTACTATTACGTCCAGTTGACACTAGCTCCGCATTGCGCCAGGATCCAATTTATAGAAGACCTCCAACCGTTGCAACCTCTCTTCCTCCTTTCAACATTCAACTGCTCCTCCGCCTACCAAAAAGACAATCTACAATACCGCACGAGATGCCGAACTTCTCAGATCTCCCCATCGAACTGCAAACCCGCATCCTCCGCTTCGCTCCTTTTACCACACAACTCGTTGCCAGAGAAGTATGTACCCTCTGGGCGCAAATAGTTTCCACCCGCGCAGTTCACAAATCGCGATACGTCCCCACGTTTACCACAGAGGGACTACCAAACCTCCACCGTCTCCTCGATTTCGGCGGTTCCTTCCGATTCACGATTAAGAACGGCAACGTTATCGCCCATAAGTTCTGGCGCTTTTCAGACGGTAAAGAAGGCTGTGAAAAGGGTGCTTTGAAGGATTTTAACACGGAATGGCTTGATATTACCGATCACCCTTTTCTTGACGAACCAGCTTTTTCACCGTTCATCACTTATCTCTCGCGCGGGGAGTCTGAAGCATTATCAAGGGGCCCACGACACCTGATGATTCTCGATGACATTCACTTTGAAGTCAGCAGCTTGCCACCACAGTTCGCAAACGCAATATATGATGATAAGGGAGAATATAAGCGGCGATTTGCGAGTCAGGGGCTTACGGTTCGAGATATTGTTGAGGATTTTAAGAGGTCGATTGTTCGGTTTATGAATAGGTTGTCCGCACAGCCGAAGAATGATGGGAAGGTTTATGACGTTGTGCTGACGCATGGGTGGAGATGTTGGGAGGCGAGGTGGGTTGGGGTTATGAATGCTAGTTTGGTAGCGCCAGAGGATAAGTGTATGAAGACGTTTCCTGAAAATAAGGGAAGGAAGAAGAAGAAGGCTTGAGGGCGGATTTTAACCATTCTCCCCAGGTCACCACTGTGGGGTGGAAGATAGGTATACGCATATCCAACCTCCCTTTCATGAGATTCTAAAGTTCTTAAAAGATCTTTCATCATGGAATGAACCAGCCAACTGAACATCAATCACAAAAAACAAAGGCGCAGAAATATACCTCATCTTCGGCTTCGAAACTAGATATCTCTGGCCCTTTCTGGGGCACAAATACTAACCTCACTTCGGTCTCATGGAACTTTAAATCAATATATTTCCGTTCTTTCTTAATTCCCTGGCAAAGTTTAAAACCTTTGAGAATTTTTCTGGTTCCTCTCTTGTTCCCTGTTCTGATTGTTCGCCACCATCTATCTCCCTTCCTGTTGATTTAGCGCACGAACATGGTGGCACTCTTTCTCGTATAGATGTACGGTTAGGGAAAGGATTTAGTGGGAAGGATATCTACGAAGTGGAGATGGAAAGATTTAAAAACCAGTGATCCGATTAAAGAAGCAAAAGTATTTCGCTTTGAGGGGATGATGAATATTTTTTGACGAGGCATGTTATTTGGCAGGAGGATATAAATGGAGGGAGACATGGGTCAGCCAGTTACCCACAAGCTTGCAAGGTGGGGGTCCAACTAGCGACAAAATAAATACCCTTCAAGTTCGTTATAAGGCCGTCTTTATCTTCGAACATTAAACACCAACCAACCTCACGAAAAATATATTAATCTCAACATGGATCCATGTAAAATTATGACCCTCCCCGTGGAAATTCATGATTTAATCCTCTCGTTCCTACCGTTTTACAGTCACCCATCGGCGAGCCAAGTATGCAGGCTATGGGAGACAATACTATCGACACGCGCTCACATCGCGGCGCGATATCTACCCCTCCATCCGAACGATACGGATCACATCCCCGGTCTGCACCTCCTAATCGATGGTAGTGGGAGGCTACAGTTGATAATTAAGGATAAGGAATTAATACGTCTTGAATATATCGTCCAAAAGGGGAGGTCGATGGATGTTAAGAAGAGTCCCATGCTAGATGATGAACTCTTTTCGTCGTATTTTGAGTATACGGAACTATGGCCTTCTTCCAACACTTTTAACGCGTGTCTGGAGAGTATGGATCCCTTTGAGTCGAGAGAGTGGGAGTTAGGTTGTATGTGGAAAGTTGGAAAGGGGTGGAAGGTTCGTGATATTGTTGGGGCGTTTTTGAAGGGGATGGTGGAGGAGTATATGGACGATGAGGAGGTGGGTAGAGAGAGTTGGTTGGAGTACGAGGTTTCGTTGACGCATAGGTATTCGAAGGATGATGATGATGGCGTGTTCGACAGGTTTACTCTTGTTGGGATGGTGGAGGATATTGAGAGTGACTGACGAGATTAGTTATTATACTAGTACTTAGGATATACGAGATACTATGGGTCTATATACTAGAATAAAGGAGATGAAATGAAATGAACTCCAGCGCTATCCAAATCAAAGCTATTCATTATTAGAGCTATTCCTTTCCAGCTGACTCCTTAACGCCACATTCAAATTCTCAACCGGACACCACCCGTAACCATGAAACCGAGTGCCGTTTGCTAGATGTATTGTTTCTGTCTTCTCTTCAAAGCTCTTGATATTCCCGTGCCATTCCTCCAGCAGATTGAACACTTTTACGAGTCCCGACTGTTCTACACTTCTTATGAGATTTCCGTATGATAGGGTGACACAATCCCAGTTTGGGCAGCCCTTTGAGACGTTTTCTGAGACGAAGGATTGGAGAAAAGTGCGCCAGACGGTGATTTGGCGGGTCAGTTCGGCGGAGCGGGAGGCCATTATCCGTTCTAGATATCATAGTTGTCAGCGTCTACTACTATCAATACTTAAATAGAGAACATAACGTACTTAATACGATCTCGGGAATGAGACTGGTCTCCACCTCCCTACCACTCCTAAGAAAGTAACCCCCACAGACGCTTAAAGAACTACTCTCCTCAACCAACAAATCCTCCAACTCCTTCACATTTCTATCATCCTTAAACACCTTTGCAATAAACAACCAATCTTCATAACCCGGTTCTAATACCACAGAAGCCCATTCATCTAACCATGATTTCGAATAAGGGTTTAAGATGTGTATGCAGTCGTATTTATCGCATAGTACGGCAAAGGACTTTAACTGCGCAAAGTCGATGGATGTTGTAGGAACATGTTCGGATGAGAAGTGTAGGATGCTTAGTACAGCGAGAAGAGTATCCGGGTCATCGTCGTGGAGTGTCATAAAGATATGAGGGCGGCCAGAGACGGTTTCGACAGCTGAGGAAAGGGATTTGAAGGGACTGTCCGGGTCCAGGTAACGGCGCCAGACTGGGGAAACCACGCGGAGGATTTGGGAGGAAACTAAGTAACGGTGGGCCCCTGGGTTGGTAGGGGTGCTGGGGAGGTGGATGATGAGGTCGGAAACGGGGGAGATGGAGTGGGTGACTGTGTCTAGGGGCGGTGTGGCGTGCATGTCCGTATCTACGTCGGCGCCCTCCGTGGTTGTCGTAGCAGCAGCAGCGGGTGGGCGGGCGAAGTTGAGATCGTCGTCTCTGGGCTCGTCCGTCGCCCATAGCGGCAGAGGGTCCCCTGCGTATCTATTATTATCATATCACCCTCGAGACTAAGCAGTCACGTAGTTGGGAGAGAGTTTAAGCTGGAATAAAACTTACGGCAGCGGGCGCACAAAGCTTCCCCTCCTTCTCTTCGTTCACCTTCCCCGCCAACTTCCTGCGCCGTCGTCACCATCTTATATTAATTTTATTAAAAAGGATACTCTCGAACAAAAAGAGCGATAAGCCTGTTATCGTAAGAAGTGAAGACGGTGATGATGATTATGGAAAGAGAGAGAGTAGACAAGCATGGGAGCCACGAGGACCGGTGGGTTATTAACGACACTAACCAGCCGCTTAGCTAGCCCTGTTCTTGGAACCACAGGCTAGCCCGTCTCTGGCGACAGCCTCGATAAGGCAAAGTGGGGGAACCACAGGGCTGCATCTTTTGGCCCTTCTGCGCGGTTTGTCGTCGCCACTTCGAATATTTTCTGTGGGTTCGTCGTCCCTTTCAAGGCAGCGAAGAGTTGACGAGGGTGATTCAGCCGGTGGATTGGGCAGTCGAACAGAGAAACGAGTCTGTTCCACCTTTCCTCCAAATTTCTCTCTCCACCACGCGGCCACGACGCCATCTCAATTGCCCTGGGATTGAAACACCAAGATTGGCATCGAATTGCGGGTGGTAGCGAATGCCGGGGTCCCATGTTAGCCCGTCTTGGGCTGAGTCCCAATCGCATTTCCGGGCCCCATCCGCATCAGATCCTGCGTCACCGCTCCAATGTCACCGTCATCGTCAAAATGGACAGACTGACCTCTTCGGCCCTGACATTAACACCGCTGCCATTACAACTATTACTTAAGGATTGTATGCAACTTTCCAAGGTGGTCTCATCCAGACCAGTCCAAAGTCCAATGCAAAGTCCATCATGACCTTCTTCCAGCCCACCGTCGCAGCCTTCAAGAGCATCTTCGCGAAGCCCAAACCCGGTCCCACCGCCTACAATGGCACCCACACCGGCCCCGGGGTATACACTACAAACCCCACATTCAAAAACATCAAACCCGCCAAAATTGTCACCAAGGGAATCCTGAGACTCCCGCCCGAGATATTGCTTGATATCTTCGAATTAGCTCTCTCGAACAATGAAGGCATCAGCAAACTATTCCATCCCAACACCATCGGACGAACATGCCGTCGCTTCCATGAAGTTTTGCTGCCGTACATTTACTCGGATTGCAAGATGGTCTTCCAGTATTCAGCGTTTTGTGATACCCCTGGGTGTATCTACTCCCGTGACAAACTTGAATTGTTTAGAAACTACGGCGTTTTCGTGAGGTATACTATAATTCTATCCCGTCGTAAAAACGTTTATCTAATAAAACTCCATAGAAAATTGTCCATTATGGCCGACTGCACCGTTCTCCCCCGCGAAGTCGAGCGTATTCGTAGATTCCCCTGGGCTCCTTCCCTCCCATCCGCACTCTTCGACCTAACCCCATCCTTCACCTACCTCACCTCCCTCGAACTCGACGGTAAATTCGACAACAGTATACCGGATCTCGTTCATAGTCTACAATACCTCCTTACAAACTCTCCGTACCTCATAAAGCTATCAATGAACATTCACGCCCGGTGGGGGGTTGAGCAAATGGAAGTCCATGACCATCTATTCAAGACGATAAAGATGGAGCAGAGCGACGAGAGTACCTCATACGCTAATCTAGAATGGTTGAGTTTCTCTCTTGTTGAGAATTCTCCGGATTCTATTACTCCGCCGGGGAAGCTAAAACGGTTCCGTTTACTTGAGATATTGTGTTTGATATTGAAGCCTGCCACGAAGAGGACGAAATATTTACACTTTAATATTCCGATACAGGGGTTGGAGACTTATTACGATAATCATCTTGAGCAGATTGAGGAGGAGAGAAGTCAATTCTTTCATTTTCCTGAGTTGATGACGTTATCGATTAGTGCTGTGTCGTCGCATATATACCCGTTGTATCGGTTTGTGGATGTGGACTATGAGAGGGTAAAAGAATTGAAGGTGCTTGTGGATTTGACAAAGTTTGACAGAGCCAGAGTGAGTAACATTTCCCGGCCAAAAAAAAAGTATAACATGGAATTCAGACAGCTTATCAAATCATAAATAGTTCCCTTCCTTCCTCAAACGCTTTTCCATCCTCCGAATCCTCGATATCAACAACGTTCAAGAAATGTTCACAGGCCCCGGAACTTTCCAACCACCATGGTGGCACATCCAACCGTGGAAATATCTGAGGGACAGTATAATTCTACCACGACCTCGCTCGCTAAGAGTGTTTAAAGTGCGGACTACAGGCGATGTGAAACGGGTTATAGAAGATCAGTTGGGGTGGGATGTTTTGAGGGTTTGTAAGGTGGATGTAAGATGGAGGCATACTAGTTCTGTAAGGCAAGTTTTTAAGCCTTATCAGACGATTGTGGAGGGGAAGTTTGATGCTTATGAGGTTAGGTTGGAGTTTTAGGGCCTTTTGTTTCGTGGGTGAAAGGATTTGTGTTCTATTTACAATGATATCGAGGCCAGATTTGACACTTGGGGTATACTTTGGGAATTAGATAATAAATAATAATAACTACACCGAAAACTACTATCTCATGTAGATACCATTCTTCAAATCCATAGACACTCGTCAAGCCAGCCTAAACCTAAGCAACCTCTGCAACGCAACCTTCTGTCTCGTCCCCTGCCATTCTATCGATTCCCTAACCCGATCTCTCCACCTTTCAAATACCTCATCCATAGCTATTCCAACCTCTTCGTCAGGGATATCAACGTACTCCCAGACATTTGTATCTTCATTTAACCACCTCTCCCGCCCATGAGTATCGAATATATATAGTGTGATTATATCACCCCGTCGCAGAAATTGATTGATGCGGGCGTAACGCATATTTGGGATTTGAAGACGGTTTTGTAGAGATTTTGGGGAGATAAGAGTTAGGAGTGAGGAGAGATGGCGGGGGAAGAGGATGTCTATTTTCCAGGAAGGGGGGAGGGCGGAGAGGGGTGTTGATGGTGTAGCTTCATAACGGGATTTGGGGCGGGAGGATCGGTTTGTTTGTTGGATGAATTCTTGGGGGAGGTTAGATACTTTATTTTGATAAAAAGAGGGATGATAGAGTACGTACGTATGATGTAAGTCCTTACATCCAGACTCGCCTCTGCTAAGGTCTTTTGATTCCAGTTATGGAAAGCAAGTGGGCGTGGGGCACCATAGTTGCTGATTTTTACGTTGAGGTAGAGTGTTTCGTGGTCTCTTTTGGCTATGTAGGCGTATTCTTCTGGATCTTGGGGTCGGGCGGTCGGGTAGGTGCCCCGGCCTTGTTCTGTGGTTGATGCTGTGGGGTTCCAGGTTGCTGCTTTGGCGGCGATTATGCGAAGGTCTGTAGCCATGGTATGTGGCTTTTGGGGGGGTAACTATACTGGTATGCTGAAATATATCGATAGGTCTACATAGGCATTGACTTTGTGATGTTACAGTCAGGCCAGGGCGATATCGCGATATGGTGGTCTGTAGGAATTCAAGAGAATAGTGTGATATTCGAATATTTGATGCTTGTTTGGTCCGATAACTTGAAACCAAAGAACTATTAATGTATTGGCAAGCCTCGGCCCTATTGCTTCGAATCCGATGTAGAGTTCTAGAATTAATTTGTAAAGGTCTATTTTCCACAGATTTGCTTTAGTCTTGTCTAAACGTCTGCGTGTGAGGCTCTCGAAAAGCTTACGATAAGAAGCGTCAGATCGAAATCCTGTGAAAAGAAACTAACCTTGAAAAAATATTTGGATTTTAGGCTAGTGGCTGGGGGAGCACATGCGTATGCTTTTTAAATTTTTGGTTAAAAACACTGTTGGATTTTAGACGCATATATCTATAGGATGACATCTAGCTAGATAGTATCCACAAACTTCGAGCGTAGACTGGGAACAGAAAGTTTTTCCGGTAGTATGGAATGTCCGGACGTCCACAACATACCGGTACCACCAGATGGTGAAAGATACCAATATTGGGTAGAGCCAAATATCTATTGAAAGACAAAGCATCCAATTTTGGTCCTGAGTTAGCAGCTTATGCCCCCAGATTAGGCCTTAACTAAGGCCTTGTAACTCCGCCTTAAAGGCCTACTAGAAGCAATCCAAGATTAGCTTTGTATCCGAGACCCTGTTTCAGGGAATACTTACTCTATAAATTTTTTTTGAGTAACCATGTTAGTAAGCCAAAAGAGAGTTTCATAATGCTCCAACTCCTTGCCTTCTGGTGGTGCGGCACAGTTAAGTTGCCTTCGCTGGTGAGATCCATCTGGTTGGTCACATACATGCAATATCGGGCTGCAGTGGTCTCGGATGGACTCTCACTGCCTTTCCGACGGATGGATGCATACATTTCAAACGTCTGCGGTGCGGGTCATATTGCCTGTCCCGCCAATATCTGCATTCGATATCCGATAATATAGAGGATGGAATATTGGCAGCAGAGGCCCGCCTAAGCAGAACAAGGGCAAAACCATCTCTCTTGAAAGGTACACTGAGTTTGAATATGATGCTTGTTTGTGTAACGCAATGCACGTATCGGCAAGGTGTGCCTAGGCGTACATATGTACCGGGGTGTATGCATGGTTCAAGGCTGCGCTGCTACAGCATACCCTCCGATCCGATTGCATATCGTGCAATCCAACATCCCAACGGTTTGCTCAAATTGCACAGTAACTGCAGTACTGTATTTTGTTTTTTCAACTACATCTAGGTATCTTTTCATATCCCTCATTGGCTACTAATATACAAATCACAAATTTCACTGCTTTTTTAGGCACAGTTCGACGGGCCGCGGTATATGCATGGGATGTAGCCTGGGGCACCGAATGCCGCGGACCGGTAGACCCCCGCTATAGCTAACACACTAACCTAATTCGAAGTTTTCAACTTCTTCGAATTGCGCATTCTAAGATGAAGACGAGATAACTAAGGCTACGGATTTCGGGCGCTTGAGCTCAGCTGATTAGTTGAATGCGCATGAGTACGCCCAGAAAGAGTCTTTAGAAATAGGTAAATATAATAAGGATTCATTGCATTGTGGGGGTTGATAATGATGTTATGTATGCTAATATTATTCTACATACTGGAATTATACACATCCAAGAGCGTTAATAATGCAGTCTAGATTCGCAACCATATGATTTACAGCCACGTAGGTCTCTAGAACGGAGAGTATAGATAGAAGATATCGAGATAAGTTTATGGAAGAATATAAGGTAAAAGCAAAACGAAAACCGCAATACAGGTCTATAGAAGTGATGTTTCTAAGAACAAAAACGCCGCCGCGCAATGATAGTTCCTCTAAGCCGAAGACAAAGATAGAATAACGCCTAGTATATCTTTATACCTATATACCCAGCCAATGCAATCATTTCCTCCGAACTGTGCACAACATACGTATACCTTGATCCCGGAGATGACCCCGAACGTGGTTCTTCATAGCCAGTGAAGAGACATCGACTTACACGTGGATCTCGCGAGCTTGGAATCCACTCATTCTGAAGGCGCCTCCGGATCCTCGACCCACATCAATCGATTCGGCCTAAACTTCAACGTCCTTTTCTGCCCCGTCACGTCCTTAACGTGGCAGGCGCTCCCCTCATCATTCCAATCCAAGATTTCTCCCATCCCCTTAGCCTCCTTCCATGCATAGCTTTTCACCACCGCCATCTTGAAATCCCCGATCCCAACAAATACAATGGCAGACACATATCCCATATGAGATGCTGGGATTCTCAACCGCTGATTCAGACTCCGTAAATAACAAAGTTTCATCGAGGTCAATGAAAGCGATCCCTTTGTATGTGTGAATGGAGTGTATAGGATGTTCTCATGGACCGCAAGTCGCGCATCCATCAGCAACATCTCTCCGGGTGCAGCATGTGCGGCCCATTGCTTCAGTTTTGCGTTCCATTTGAATTCAACTGGTGGTCCTGGTGCAGTTGATTCTTGAGGTGATGTGAGGCGAAAGATCCGAGGCACAAAGGTCTCACTACCATAGATGACATCCTTTACTAAGAGGTTCTCTTGGGGTTCGCCGCGGTAAGTGAGCAAGTTGACCATGTTGAGGATGGAAAGATCGCCAAATGTGAGGTCAACAGTCCACTCGAGGGAGTCGACTGGGTAAGGTTTGAAATATCCAGACTGCTCGAAGAAGACTGCAAGGGCCTTGGCTATCAGTTATTGAAACGTTTGGATTAGTTTCGTGGGGAGTTAAAAGAATAATATGTAGATCGAGGGGGGGCTCACGAACGTTTGATGACGTGCAACATGTTTTCGAGGGGCGCATTTTCGTCGAAAACGAAGGTGACTAATTCATTGACCGCCGCCAGATAGATGCGGACGGTGACTTCGTTGGTAGGCGGGGCTGTGGTGAGCTCGCCATAATTAGGTAGAGGTTCTGGGGGTGGGCTCGGCCGCTTCTCGAAGACCGACTCGACCGGCTCCACCTTGATTTTCTCAACAGATGTGCCTGCATTGACCGCCCTGAAGTTTAAAGAGGGTCGTTCGCCAAAAGTTTCAGACATGGTAGTAAGTTTATAAAAGCTTGGCTTGGTGTAACAGAAACTTTAGGAACAACTAGAGGGTGGTAGGTGCTTCAAGCTAAAGGTATATGCATGCAGCGTATCAGCCACAACTGCACAGTTGCAATGAGAATTAAATGAAACAAAAATTTATTTTAATAAAGACGCCACCGAAGGACGGTCTTAGAGAGAAAGCTAGCTAGGGTCACTAGACCAAAGATTTTAGGATGTCTTCGAGGATTTTGGCTTGGATACGTTTTTAGGATTCGATACTATTCGGGTGGGTTTAGCCTCCTTTATAACTATAGGTATTCACTAGTCTCGAGGATCCCGGCCAGTTCACAACGGTATTCGCGGTTAATAGGGTGTAATAGGCCTTCATTATAAGGTTAGCGTGATTGAATCGCCACGCTGCACCGGCCCCGGGATCCGGGATATATCGATATCGTAATATATCTAAGTTTGGCCTGGTAACTCTAGCTAGGTTGGTAAACGATGAACCCATGGATGTTTGCATATACGCATGCTGGCCGGCCGCGGTTGGGGCCTAGGCTCAGCTAACCTGAGGCAAACGGATTCCTGCTGCTCATATCCACACCCGCAGATGGGGCACCCTAACTCAAGTTAGAATTCCGCTGTCTTGAGCCTGGGGGTTAAAATTGGTTAAGCGACCAGCTGCTAGCCGTATGTGAGATATGGGAATATATCATTGATATCAATTGGTATATGTATATATATGCGCAAAGGAGTGTCTCCTTGGACCCACCTTAGGAGTTCAACCTCTCACTATAACAAAAACACCCTTTGGGAGCTCATATCATCCGAAATCTATATCTTACTCGCCACGGGTTCTGTATACTTGCGCATACAGGAGTTTACGGAAAAGAAGAGACACTCATCCCTTAGATTCGACGCTGTGAGCAGCGTGAGAAAGATGGTATTGAACAGATAGGAACCGGGTATTTTAGTCGCAAACTCATGCAGGCTCCCTGAATCAGCCACTTCCCTACAAACGTATACGGCTGTTTGTGAAAGAGTACGGCGGGAAGCTAGGCAGCTTTAGCCCGAAGGCGCAGCACTGGGTCGCAGAGACATGCAGGCGATTCCGTGTTTACATTAATGTGATCTGGTGTCCTCCCGACGGGACTAGATCATTTCATAGGTATAATCCTCTGTCTCGGAGATTTTGAGTGGGACATAAATATTTGATTTAGAAGTCAGAAACGACCAGCCACAGCCAACAGTAACAGTGTTTTAAGCTTCCGTAGGTGTCTACCCGCGCCGGTGCTAGCATTTGGATGTACCAGTGTTGGCCTCCACCACGCCAGCGTGCGCTGCTACTTATACGTGCACGGAGTCGTTCCTATCCTATTACTCCCTTGGAGGCTTATCTACGAAACCAACTATAGTGCCTGATTTTCCCTGATATCATGGTTAGCAGTAGTAAATACGTGCAGGTTGATCAATTGATCATTGACAGGCTCTCTAAGTCCAGCAAACCAAGGGTACTCGCACATGCGCATATGCGTGCAGGCCTGTCCGAACGTTCTTATCAATCATCTCAATCTTAACATCCTGGTCGATTAGAGATAGTTCCGATTCTAACTATTTGCCTGAATTTATGGATTTCTATCACTTTCTCTTGATTACGCTTTCAACATTCTTACTATAGGCTACCACACCAGGCTGACGCCACGATGAAACTTACAACTAGCAAACGTACCGGCTATCATGCACCACCTCTTAAGCTTTCGAGCGAATGGCCCGATGATCAAATAAGGAAATGAGCTATTGCCTCGTGATAAGTCTATATGCCGACTGTGGATATCCTTCCGCGTCATACACATGCCGGAAAAAAAATGATATCACAGTCGAAAAGTACGCAATCATGAATATACTGCCCCTCGGGGCACAACGACTACTTCCGCTGCCCGTAGAAGGCCGCGCAGCTATGTGTAACTGCGGCAAAGTTTCAGATAGTCCCCATTATTCGGGTGCCCTCCATTTCCATACCGGTATTACATCGCGTCGCAGGAGCAATTAGCTGGGGATTCGAATATTCACAGTACCTATGCTAGTAACACAATAAGCCTCCCGCGCCTGTTGGCAAGGACGACAGCAAAACTAATTGCGTACAGGCTTGCGTATTCATTGTGGATTCATTGCGAATTCGCCGCGGGTTCATCCCACGGGATAGCGGGATCTAGCCGCTGAATAGAATCTTGTAAATGTCGTATTATCACAACTTCATGCTAATTTTTCGTTATATATTTTCGCGAAGGATCCATCAAGAAAGTGGCTCGCAGACCTAACTACGGTGCTGTGTGAAGGGAAATTGCATATTGTTACGTCTGAAAACCCGATCCAGCTTCAAAAAATAGTCCTGTGTAAGATGTTCGAAACGCTGGAACTGCCCATCGGAGCTGGGGTCGTTGTTACACATGTTCAATTTGGATTTCACTTGGAGAGTCTACCAATTGAGTGCGCAGGAGAGCGGCCATAAGGGCAAGAGTTACCAGACCACCATAAGGGTAATTGTTGGTACTGCATTATTCCCCGTCAGAGATAAAAATCTTCTATTCTGGGTTTGGGAGAAGATTGGCGGATCTTGGTCTGGTAACGGCAGACCTAGGGGGTTGGGCTGGGGGGACTTTCTCGAGCAAGGGTCTTCAATACCATTGTCTGAAGTCGCCGAGGTATCCAACATTGAATAAAATATCCACACCTATGGCATCCCTACCTGTCTGTATTACTAATGCTGGTGTTGTCCTTTAAACAGCCTTGAAGACCTCTGCCTCAAACTAAATTCGTCGTATGACTAGCTTCACATCCTACCCTTAGTTTTCATAGTGGCAAACTACACATCATGGGAGCGAGGAGTCCTGCAAATGGGCCTCGGTAATAGGCACTAATTGCTGTACTACATTGCAAAAAACTATTTTTGAGCCTTCAGTGTCTGATGCGGACTCGTCTCCAGCCTGTACAAAATCTCATCTTAGGTCTTAATTGTGAGACTGGAAGATCCTGACCCTCGGTCCAGCCTAAAGTTTGCTTATATATATCATAAAATATTGGACATGCATACTTGGAGGTTGCTAGGTCCAAGACAAATTATCGAAGTAGGTATCAAGATGCATGATATGCCCATTCCGGCCAATTGTGAGGGGGGCACCGGTGTTCGAGCCCACCAGTTTTGGGTATAGAATTTTTGCGGGGAATATTAGTGTTATTTGAAGCTAGATAACGGCACGGTTGCAGACCTATGCCAGGCGCAAATCCTGTGGGCATATGCATCTATACATGTGCGGTTCCTGCGAAGTGTTAAAAGCTGGTATTCCACCAACCAATTCTCAACTCCCAAACGTCTCGAGTCTAGCAAGCTGTTCCATCACAATTATGACCAACCAACCCAAGGTTTCCACCAACATTGCTCTTTATTCCAATCGATGGAATGCCTTTCACAGTAAAGTGTGATTGCTCAAAATTTTTTAAAAAATGTGACGGTGCGTATGATATGGTTCTGCTTAGAGCGCGGTACTATTTTAAAATTTCGGGCATTGACAAGCTCTGCGTTGTAGGTTTGAAAATGCAACAGTTAGTATAACCCCAGTCTCGTAACCACCCTGCAAGCAAACAAACGGCCTTGCACCTTCGAGTTATCCACAGCTGCCTTTCATGACAGGGCTCTGAAGGCTAAGTACTTTGCCAAAGCACCTCATGCGAGTCCTGGTTTTATTCCTTATGTGACAGCTATCCCTCTGGAACGGATTCCACAAATCCAAATCGATTTATCGATTTACCAGCTTCAGAAAAAGCTAAGAAAACAAGCCGCAGCCGCAGAAAATGAAAGCCTCAAGCATTTTAAGTTCGTGTCCAACAGTTCTTTGTCCAACGTTCACACCGCCACAGTTGTGAGGCAACCACTCTCACAAAAAAGTCGAAAATACTCCTATCGATTGCTCACCCGCTTTTCTCTCCCGTTTGGCTTGGTAATGCAAACCAGACGGCTGAAAAAATGTGAGATGTTACAAAGAATAGCCCGTACGAGAGGTATTCATAATATAGTATTATATCACATTTCCCACGCAGAAAGACCCCTACCCTATAGCGCCATGTATTAACCACCATGCAAATACATTACAGGGAAGAGCCCATATTCGACACTTATGATACAAAATGGAAAAAGGAAGAAGTAGCAGCACGGGGGAAAGGAAAAGCTTTCCAGCGAACCATTTCTCATGCAGCAGTCGCAGCGGTTAACGGATACCTAACGGATTAGGCAGCCCATTGCATAACTTATGCGTGGGGATTTTGGCGAGAAACAAGAGGATAACGAAGGGAAACGAGCTTGAGCAGCCGAATACACCATCGAGATGTCAAAAATTGTGGAGTCAAGAGTTAAGCCTGGTTTTAGCTTCGGCTGGTGGGGAAGGAGTGTGAATGAGGTTATGAGATACCTCTCACTAGTTATCACCCACGGTCGAAAACGGTGATGCGGCATCCAAAAAACCTCGAGATATCGAGGATCCTACGCTTCGCAGATCTCCGTCTCATTATGTGGTGGCATGAGTCGTGAAGAAGCTAATATGGGGAAGTGAAGGGGGAAGAGTCCGTATTGGATCGACCAGTCACGGGCCAAATGTCCTTTGTATAGGCGGCTGTGATATAGCTATGCATGGAAGAGAGGAAGTGTGAGAGAGTTGAATATCACGATCGAGCAAGTGTGTGATAGATCTCGTAGGAGATAAAAATGCCTCAACGCGGAGATATATTGTTGGCTGTGGTCTGATCTCACGTTCCTGGTTGTAATCTCCGACTGTGCAGGAGCATGGCCAACTGCTTCTAGACTGTGATACAGCAGCGAGGCAATTGGAGTCGCAGGTTGTGCAGAGCATTTCTAATAAAGTCACATGGGAAATGGGTGGGGCCGGGTTGAGATATTATTAGGAATTGCTGAAGGGAAGGAATTCGCGTGAGGACGGTTAAAAGTTGGCTGGAGTTCATCTATGTTTGGCGGCCATATCTCTGGAACCGAGTGAGAAAACGGCCCACTCTGGACATCCTCCTCTTTTGGACAACTGCACGAAGCTGATCACGGCTCTTCTTAACCCTTCGCAATCTCAATAATCAAGGACTGGCAAGTTTACGCAAGTTAGGCGCTGGATAGATCGTTTTGGGATGTGGAGTTCAGCCCCGAAAGACGTGGAAACCTTTCAGGACAGTGAAGCAAGGGTCCTTGTCGCCCATCCGAACACGTTTTTGGAAGCCTATCGAGAGATCTTGCCTCGCATCAAGAGTGGGTCGAGGTCCGATGGCAAGTGAAGACGAGGCAGGTGGAGACCAGTTGGCCGGAGATTCCATTTCGGATCATGATATATCCGCCTTTGCTATAGGGTCCGTGAAATTGTTCTTGCTTGGCCTGCGGGTGTCGTACGATCCAGCGACTGGGTTCGATTGCCTGGCGTGGCCCGAGTGGAATTAACCAGTTTTTACCCAAGCGTGTGGCTACTGACAGGCTGGGATAAACAGTATATCGGCTCGAGGTAGACGAGGGGCTTTCGTATTCATTCGCCCCGTTTTGATTGAAAAAGATGCATCTAGACCGCGCAGAGTTTATCCTTGAGGTACATACAGGCGTATGTATCTTTTGCATGCAAGAACGTGCAGGTAGATACATGCAAGCCCTGTAGGAGCTTTCCTTTCATGTCCAATGATCTCATACACGTCGATACAGGGTCTCCCCATGGAACACACGTAGGTATGTCTTAAGCAGCAAAGGCGCGTCACAGGATTTGGTTCAAGGTTTGAACGTTGGGCATCTGATTAAAGTTTCGAACGAAATGGATTTGAGTGGCATTCGCATTCGTGGAATTTGCAGGAGAGACACCAACAACCGTAACAGACTGGTCTGGACTCTGGAGGTCTATCGGTCTTCGCAAAATTGAATTGGAAGGGGTGAGTTGAGGACTGCTACCTGCTCAGCACGCATGCACATGAGGCTCTCACAGGTAGTGAGCTTGAAATTTGAAACACCATTCTTCGGCTTTGATCGAAGATATTTATCTTGTGCAGAATACTTCGGCACAGTAGAAAAATACTAAGAGACGCCTCCCTACGCCCCGAATCTCTTGGAGGTTGTCGACGGCGCCGAAGTTCGAAATTCAGCCGTTGTTGGCATGCAGCGGAAAATGAGGCGTTTTTTCGCAGTCGGCCCACGGCAAGAAGCAAAGCGAAATTGGAGAATCAAACTGCAACGTATTCTGCGTCCAAAACGGGCAACTTTCAATTTTATTCCTGTGATTTCTTCTTTGCCGGGTGGTCAGACTCCCGACGCTGCACGAGATGGGAAGGGAGGCCCAAAAACGTGTCCGAATTTATATCTTGTGGGACATGACAGCACAGACATAATGTCCCGAACAAGCCTTTTTCGCCTGGTTGACCCAGATTCGCGATACTTGAGGAGATGGCACAGTTTTCAAGCGTGTTCAAATTGATCAGATCATGAAATTGAGAAGTGTCAAAAAGCGCAATTGGGGAAGTGAATTGTGTGGGCTTGGCCTTCGAACCCTGCTCAAAAACCCTTGCCCGAAGCCAAAGCCTGTCTGAGTTCAAATCCTGTGTGCTGTGCTTTGCAGTGCGCCGTTGAAAATCAAGCTGGGCAAGATGACAGGCTGGTAATGCATGATCCAACGTCCCGAATGTCGACGGTCTTTGCCAGACGACGACGGTGCTCGTATGTATGAGAATGAACAGCGAAGTGTAATATAATATGAAGCGCAACTTGTAGCAGATACCAGTCCCCAGTAAAGTTGCGGCAGGGACGTCTCTGATTGGCCAGCCTAGGAGGAGTCGGACCACCTCTTTCTGCAATCGACCGGGGCATCTGATGCTTCCAAGAGTTCTAGACGCGCCCATTGTTCCCACACCTGCTCCCCTCACTCCCATCAATTCCCGAATGGGTCTCCCATCTCGAGTCAAGTAGGAAGCAACCGCTGCTGCAGGCGATATTAAATAAGGATTATCTAAGCTGGGACTCTTCGCAATAGTGAGCAAAAAAGAGCAGTCGCTATTTCGCCAAAATTGCATTTTGTGACATGGTCAGTCGGCCAGTGACCCTTTGGATGAGTTTGAGCTGAACTGTGGGGTCTCGTCTGTCCTGTCTGCCTCCTCTGTCGGGTTCTCCTGGGAAAGGGAGCCGCAGGCCTTCGGAAGACCCGTTGTACTGGTGCCCGTTTCCTTGGGTCGTCTGCCATCCCCTTTGTACCGCTCCAACATCTCCACCGCTACCAAAAGGTATCTCTTCTTGTTGTCTCTCAGTAGCTGTCGTCGTCCTCTCTCGCGTCAAGAGGGATACTATAGTTAGCCTGCTCCATCAATAGCATTCCTGCTTGGACGCATGTTTGAACGCCACCTTCCCTCTCCTTGTTGGCAGCATCGGTTTGTGGAAGAGCTAAGGGACCCCTCACTTCCGCCCAAGGAGACTGGCGAGGGCATTTGCTCGGAAGGGTCATCCTTGCCAGCACCCGATTTCGATTTCTTCTTTGTGGAGCCCCAACTTTTCGCAGGGCGGTCGAGCCAGACACAGACTGCTGTTATTGGCTGCGGGAAGGGGAACTCAGTCAGTCCTTGTCCCTCTGGCTCACGTACGACGTCTGCTTTGGTCGAGCTATCCTTCCTTCATACTTTCGGACAGTTTTTTTTGTTATTTTTCCCATTTTCTCCTTCTTCGTCTGTTGCGTTAGTTAGTCCGCCCAGTTTTAGGCCGGTCGAAGTGACAGGAAGGAAGTAAGAAGTAATTACATAGGAGCGAACGGCGACCTCTTGTCCCTTCCAATCCACTAACAGTCCGCCGCTGCCTGTCCTGTCTGGTCGTCGAGTCGACTGTTTCCCAAGTTTCAAGTTCAAGATCAGTTGCTCCACGTTTTTGCATCCCTCCCACCCCCAGCATCAGCCTCGCGATCCGGTTCCAGTTCAAACGGCGGCCTTTCGCATGTTTTCTTTTGCAGCGAGGCACCTTGAGAATTCACCACCATAGTTACCAGAGCCTAACGTGGGCCCTGGTCTGGATAAGCTGTGTGAGAGTAAGTAAAAGAGACAAGCCAGAGGGCGTTCGTTCGTGCGTGTGCGTGCGTGCGTGCAGGTGCTCGTTAGCGTTATAACCACCGGACCCGCCTTTAGTAGCATTAATAATTGTTCTTCTGAGCGATTCGAGTCCGAGGCCATACAATACAATACAATCCATCTTTAACTTCTCATCGTCCTCGAGGCTTTCTTCGAGACGAATTCGAAGCATCCATCGCGGCTGCTGTCAAATAACTCCCCTCCGACATCCAATCGATAGCGTCGATAGCATCCCCCCCATCCCGCTGCTAATTTTTATTTTTTCCGGGGGCAAGAAACAGCATCCGCCGTTAGAACAGCCTAGCCTCCAATCAGCCAGGAGAAGAAGGCCAACCTCCAATTTGCCAAACAGTGGCGACGGGACCCAGAACATCATCCATTCGCAACCACAACCACAACCACCATCCGACATAACTACAACCACAGGGATTCTAAGTGGGAGGTACTTCGGGCTGAGTACACATAGACGCACACGCATTGGTACTATACTATATACTCTTGCGTACATTGCATACGACATCCGCCAATATTACTAACCATTCCTCCAAACGCCGACGAACGTAACGACCGCCATCGAAATCCAATCACAACCACGACCACAACCACAAAGCCCTTTCTGCTGACTCTTGCTCCAAATTGTCTTCGTCCCCGTCCTCCTTTCTTGGACTCCGAGCTAGACTCCCTTCGAGGTGACACGAGGTGCCAAACTTTGCAGAATTCGTCGACCAACTTGTACTTCTGTACACTCTCCCTGAGAACAAGAGCTGCTTGGAGGGACCGCCTGGGCCAACGGTACTGGGGGGTGGCCAGCGAGCGTGATAGTATGACCAGGCCGCTAGAATAGTCGAGAGCAACGAAGCAACAGGATCTCTCTTTGTTTCTGCTAGTGTGAGATTAGAAAGCATTTCTCAGCTTGCTCGCTCGTCATCGTATACAATTTCCATCCGTCCCATCTTTCTCCATCGAAGTCCAGAGACGCCGACTGTTGATAACGACGGGTACTTGTCATCCCTAACTTTTTGACATTCTCGACCAACCTTCGCATACATACTACATACATCCGCATTTTCTCAGCCTCCATCCCTCCATCCATTTCAGTCAAATACGACCATTTGCATTGTGGGAAGTTTAGACGACATTGCCCCCCGAATCTTCGGTACCTCAAGGCGGCCACGCGAGTCCTGCCACGATATTTTTGTCTCAGCTTCTTCTTCCCATTTTGCGCCCTAGCTTCCCGCTACACTATCGCTCTTATATCCCTTCACGCCTGTCTGCATAAATCGCTCGGACTTGCCATAGACTGTTGACGTCCCACAAGAAGCCACCAACGTTGCAACAAAAAGGAGACTGTATGTCTAGTCCAAGTTCTGGACCCACTTCTCTCCATAGCCGTCATATATCAAACCCTCCCTCGAGGTATGTTCGTGTTCCACTAGATCTGCCCGTATCCCTTTCTTGACTTCCCGTCGGACTTTTGTCTCGTGTGCGTGTGCGTGTATGTGGGGACGGCCGTCATATGCATGTCGTTCTTTTCGACCTTTTATTCCCATTTCGAGTCTACCTCAGTCGCAATCGCTGTCGCATTCGACAGCTGCTTCGTTACCTTTGTTTTTTATGGCTAGCCCCAGTTGCATGGCAACTTTATCTGTTATTGACCGCTCTAGGACTTATTTGCCTACCCTAGAAATAGCATTTCATAGCTCACATAACAATCTTAACCGCAGTTGTGCAACATTTCTAGAACCCCCCTCTCGCATATACCCTTCTCGCCTCCTCGATCCTGTCCTTCCCGCCTATCCAACATTCGAAGTATTCAGTTCTAGCCTTCGACCTCTCACAAACTTTCGATCTTAAGCTAGGCCCACCGGATTTCATAATATTCAGCCCGATCTCGACTAGCCAAAATCCCGAGAATCCGGATACTTTACACCTAAGCCTTTGAAACGACCGGAGCACTTACCCAAATAATATTTGGAAACAGTGTCAAATAAACTAGGAGGGCACCTTGTGCGACGAGCCATTCTGCTGCATCTCCCCACCCTACCATCTACAGGCCCCCATCTTGCAGGACGACGAAGAAAAGAAAACTCTTCCGGTCTCACAATCCAGGCCACGTCGCTGCCACGTTTTTGACTTGCCGGAAATATTCCCTGTTCACACGTTTTTTTACAACCTGCTTGGAGCCGGTCGTCGACATTTTACGTCCGTACCTCCTAAAATAAATACCACGCGAGATCGCCGTTTTTTCCTGGGACAATATTGCGCCGGCTGAACGAAAAGGGCCCCTCACTCACGAGCTCCTTAGCTCACTAGGCGTATCGTTTCGATCGCCGTATCCTTTACCCCTTTCCTCTCGCTATTTTGTTCGATACAATATTTCAAGATGAATGGGCCCAGAAGTTCCGAGATGGATATTGATAGTATCCCGCTGGGAGACGTCCTGGACCCTTCAATATGCATCCCCTCCTGCGATAACAAGTCGATAATACATTCCGGCCAGCCTGGGTTCCTGGAGATGATGAATAAACACTACCCGAAGGATGAAATGAACGCAAGGCATCTTATCAGTGTACTAAAGCTAAGATTACACTCCCTTCAAGGCCAAGAATTTTGGAAAACCCTTATGACTGGCATGGCGGATATAACAGGATCGCAGTACACATTTGTGGCCAAAAGAGTACTGAAGGGCGATGCAAAGAGTGCAGTCGAGTACCCACCGCTTGGCGAAGAAGGATCCTGCCTCATGGGTCTTGCTTACTACGTGCGGAATCATGATGGAAAAGATGCACTCTATAATGACATCCAATATAAGGGCTATAAATGTCCATGTGCACACATGAAGCATGATAAAGTCCTTGTTATCCCGGATAGCCTGCAAAGGCTATTTCCTGATAACCCAAACGCTGCTTCTCTGCCAATCCCCGCCGAAGCGTATCTAGCAATACCTCTATTTACGGAGGGTAAATGCTACGGCCATATTGGTATGATGTGGTCAAAATGGGGTTTGGACAACAGACCTGGTCTGAGTTGGGCAGTCCTTGAGCTCTTTATGAAGTCCCTAGAAGACCTGGTTACTTGGCGGATCCTAGAGAAGCCAGGAAATCCGTCCGATACGACGAACTCAGGCACAAAGCCGTGGAATCCTTTCATGGGCAATGTTGTCCTTCATGAGGATGTGTCTCCACAGCAGACAATACGTCCGGCTGCGAGGAATCTGTCACATGAACTGCGGACGCCTTTGCAAGGTGTTGTGGGCATGTTAGACGTAATGCTTGCTTCACTGGATTCTCTGGACGAGGAACCGACACCCATTCTTTTGCGCCAGTTCGTCTACGATATGCGGAAAAATATTGAGAACTGCCAAGGTAAGATTATAAGGAATCTTGGCGGCGTTCTAGACTAGGAGTGATTGCTAACATACTTTCCAACTAATAGACAGCGCACAGCGGGTCGTCGACGCCGCGGACAATATGGTGCACGCATTGGACCTAAATTCAGACATTGCTCTAGACCCACCAGCTCTACCTCGTCCGGATCCTCTTCCGACAGCTCTTCTGGCAAAGGTAAATCCAACATATGTAGCGGATTCCCTAGTGAACCCAAAAAAACGGAAGCGGAGCGATGGCAATGATAACGCCGGCCCACCGACTCCGCTTCCACCTGGCCGCTCCAAAACCCCACCAGCAGAAAACAGCAAGCGCCGCATGTACCGCCTGCGCGGCAGCAGAGCCAACAGCCTGCCACCTGAAGAGCTTTCCAAACGGGAAATAGACACATCGTTGAACCGGCCGGGAAGCGTCCTGCCCCTCCCTCCAACCGGACCAACCCCATCTGGTACGCATACAATTCACCAGGAAGCCTCTGGTCAAGTCACCCTCAACCACAGAAGACTCAATTTGATTGAATTCATCTCTGGGATGTTGCAGGTCGCATTAAAAAGCGGCGGCAGACCAGAAAAGGTGCAGGTCGTACCTAACCAGTTCGGAGAGGTTGTGACAGCGACGAGGAGATCGGGAACCTTGAGAATCGATTGGTCGGTCGAATTTGTTCCACCGATGCTCATTAGTAAGTACTCTAAATTCATTAAGTTGAGGGAACCTGGCGCGGCTAACGTTGCTGTAGTCGATAAACTCACTCTCGAGAAGACTTTGTATGCTGTTCTTCACAATGCAGTCAAGTTCACACCGAAGGGAGACGTCAAACTAGTTGCTACTGTTACTCCAGATTCCAAATGTGTCCAGTTCAAGGTCACAGATACAGGCCCAGGCATTCGACCCGAGTTTGTTCCACATATTTTCAGAATGTGGCGCCGACAGGATAACAGTCTTACGAGGGCCTTTGACGGAGTCGGACTTGGTTTATTCGTGGCAAAGAGGCTTGCTGCTCGACTCGGAGGCGACATTACTCTTGTCAACACTGTTACTGAAGGTGAAAGGACTGGTTCGGAATTTCATATTGTGTTACCGATTGAGATGGGCAAAGAGTCGAAGCATGGAAGGTCAGGTTCACCAGCGATCGCAGCGAGGAAACCCGTCGACAGGTACTCTTTGATGCAAGGATTGGCATCTCCCGAATTCCCACGACCTACGACAAGCTCAACCGAAGTTTCTTCTCCCGTTTTGACGACACATACCCGCAATGGATCTGGGCCTCATGTGGCGAGTAACGGGATTATTGAAGAAGAATCAGTGCCTTACCGCCCACGAAAACAATCCGTCACCCTCCGTCAACCAGTCAACGGCCTAAATGTCAGGAAGCCTAATAAGAAGGGTCGCTTTGATAAAGATCTCGGAAAGAAGATTCCACTCCGTATCCTCGTCGTTGAGGACAACAACATCAACCGTAATCTTATTACCAAGATGCTTAGAAACCTCGGATTCGCCGACATTATTGAAGCGGAAGATGGGGAAGATGCCGTAGCAGTCATGGCTACAGCAAGTAGCTTCGAACGCCCGATCGAGCTCATTCTCATGGATCTATGGATGCCTAAGATGAATGGTATTGAGGCTACCGAGAAGATCTTCGCGCTACCGGAATACGCGAGTGGATCCAAAAAGCTTACAGTTTTGGCGGTCAGCGCGGATGCCAGTCCTGACGCTCATAGGGACATTCATAGGGTTGGAATGCAAGGATTCTTGAAAAAGCCATATACTATTGAGGGTCTGGAGCAGCTTATTCTCGACAATTTCAAACATGGGTACTCGACGACTGCCGCGACGATGTAAGAGAACGATTATCTTCCGTCGACATTCCGCACTCCCTCCGACACGACCGACCAATCTGTATAAAGTCACAGCCACGATCCCCTAACGATTCCATTATTTTCGTTTTATTTATTTTTTTCGTTTTGGAGGATTCCGTTCGCGGAACTTTGGTTGCTATTCTAATCTTTCTTATTTTTTTGTGCTTTTTTTGTGGGAGTATTTTTACTAAGGGATTTGCTCAGACATAAAAGTTTCCGCATATACCTCATATCTCTTTCTTTTATCTATCTTGAGCATCAGGTATCATGATTGCGTTTACTGCAAAGATATATCCGGCGTTTTCCTTGATCTCTTTTTTGTCTTTATTTTTTGCCATTTCTATAAAGCGGGACAACTCTTTTATTGGCTGGAAAGGCGTTCATTTCTCTTCTTTTTACTGAAACAAACCTTTCATTTCTAATGATGTATTTGTACATCTTTATCATCTTATCTACTAGGGTAGATGGGTGTTATTTGTCTTTGGTTGACACGAAATTCAAAATTGAGCCCCGGCTTTGACTCTTTGGGAACTCCCTTCAAGAAACAAGCATATCTTTTTCCATAGTAAACTATTCAACTTCTGTAAAACGTCATCTTACTAATCTTCTTACAGGCCATAGCTCCGGTTGGTCTAATAATCGCCAGGTAACCGAACCCTTGCAATTTCAGCGGGATCTAGAATCGGGTGGAGACAAGTTGATCTTCGAAAATATCCCTTTAAGCCCTGCATTGCGATCCACTCTCTTAGGGCCCTATCATAGGTCAAGGCCAGTGCCGGGCGAACTGTTGATTCGAGCTTTGGGATTTTCCGGTTTGTCCATATGGAACCGTGCATTGCATAGATGGGGAACGAAGAGACAGCTCTTCTTTGTTGTTTCGATTATATCACATTCCATTCCTCGAAATGGAAAATGAACGATTAAAGACGTCTACCTAAGATGCAAGTGAAAAGTATCTGATCCTAGATATCTAACCTCCGAGACTAGGCAGAACAGATATATTTCTAAAAAGCACCACTGTGCTTTCTACCACGGCGAGTGTCTACTACGCAAATGCGACTGATCCGGCGACCACGCAGAACTTTCTCCAATCCCGTGATACCATTCATATCGTCCGTTTTCCGATGTATACGTAACGCCTCGTCCATATGCACTCCTGTCCTCGGCCTCTCTTGCTTCTTTCCAAACCTTGTACTCCCACAACCCTTGCCACGTTTTTTGCTCTCTCCACCCTCCTATCTTCTTGTGTATCTATGTCTGTACACTTTATGCGAGGCGTGGGTTACTGCGGAAAAAATCAGAAGGGCTGTGATACGTTAGAATTTGTTCAAGTGGAGCCAAAAAGAAAGGTAGGTGTGGTAGTAAGCCTATCGGAGACATTATAACGTTGGGGTTCCGGTTCGATTCATGGGGAAGTAACTGTATCTACAGATATCATACATTGCATATGTGTGCCTAATTGGGTCGCTGCTTTCTATGCAGCGTTTAAGATCAGCCTCGATTCGAGTCCATTGTTGGGGGAACATTCCTCGCCAATGCAGTCCTAAACGGCAACCTGCAGCCTGTTGAAGTTCGACGAGGTCAGGTCCATGTATGGACAGCCAAGTAAAAGAAATAGATACTTCGGCAGTTCATCTTGGCTCTTTTGATCTCTTGTCTGTGAGGGTATCCACAATTAGATCGTGCCAATTAGATCTGCAAAGCCGAATGGCTTCGACCTTTCCCTTTTCACATTTTTTTTTCTTACCGCACTGTGGACCCCAAAGAGGAAAAACTCTACGAAAATTCGCTGTGGGTGTCACGAACTCCTTTTTAACGTGGCTGGCTTCAGAAAACCTTAGACAAAAGGAGGATGCCGATTGCACTACCAACCATACACACAAGTATGAGCCAAGATTTGCGAAATACCTGGGGGGTTTCTTGTGTGAAAATGTCGAGCAAAAAGAAGTTCGTGATGCCCCTCATGACCAGAAACACCCCAATCGTTGGCGCCTGATTGGGCTGTCTGGGTATAACTGCCGGAGAAAAAAAGTGATATAGGTTTCACAAAAACTACAAACGACACCTTCAACAATGTGATAGGTAGACTGAGATCTTGAGTGGGAAAAATGTCTGAGATTTGTTTCTTTCCACCACCAGATTTAGGCTGCATGGCGAGGCGTAGAAGGGGCATTCGGCGCGCTCTCTCTCACCACTAAAGATTCGCGAATACGAGGTGAAGACTTGGTGATTCGGTCAAGGGCACATCTAGAGCCTTGTTCCTCGGGAATCGTGTGAGCCGGAAATTGCAAAACTGAACGTCCGGCCGAGAGTGATGACTTATGGATGAGAAATGTTGTCAACTGCAGGAGACTGCTCTAGAACTCTTGTTATACAACGCCGACTTTTTCCCGATTATAGTATTTAGACTCGATCTCGGGTGTGGTTTTCGAAGCAATTAATTTGAATTCCTTCAATTAAGTAGTTTTTTTTGTATGCATCCCATTAGTGACTATTGGTTACTAACTCATAACGGTTGTGAAATATCTTGTTTGGGACGGTGCTTACGACTGAGGAGTTCACATTTTGACATTAAAGCCTCACCGCCTCGGAATTTCCGACGCCGAATAGATAGTATTAGTTGTTAGGATTGCGACGGGACAGAGCTGGGATACCGGCATGCCTGAGGCCACAGCACTTGCATGCTTCCTTGTCAAAAAGAAAAGGAAGGAAAAAAGCGGAATAAAGAGTAAAAATTTTTAAAGACCAATCATTTGCAATTCGCAGTTTGAGCAGAACAATCCATTGAGTCATTGAACCTGAGCAAGGGTCTGGCTCCACGTGTGAGCTCTTACTTGTTCCCGCTTCGTTACAACATAGATTTCCCTGCTTCAATAATAGGAATCTCAACATATCGATCTCAAGGTTTCCTCAAGAAACAACAGTCGACCAGTGAGAACCGTTAGAAGGAGGGCCAGATGATACCAGTTTCCAGTCGGTTGGGAAGTGTACAGGGATGTGGATTCTGAAAAAGCAGAGCGATCGAGGCGAGGATGGAGCTGAGACCTGGGAAAAGGACGCTAACCTAGATCTCGCATTTTGGCGAGAAAGGGACCCACAATGGACCCACACATGATCTTTGGGCTCGGAATCCCAAGAAATTTGATCTCAATGCTGCTGCTTTCTGCAGGATCCTCACCTCAATCAAAGTCCGTTGAGGCCAAAGCCGTGTCAGGAAATATTTGACGAGAAGAATTCGGGGTTACACAAGATGCCTGCTCCTGACTTTAATTTCCTGTAACAGCACTGCAGCGCGCTCAAGGATTGAGGGAAACAGTATCGGCGTTAGGAAAGGGGCCGCGCAGGTCTTGCTGCACTGAGGGATCCCTTGCGTTCGAGCCGTCGGTTGCAGGGAACAAGTCTGGAGACAATCGATAGCCAAGTCAGATCCAGACCAACAGCCAAATTTAATCCCCACTCCAACGCAATTCTCGAAGTCCTGCCGTGCCCACAAGTAAAAAAGCCCCTCCGAGGTACCGACGACAGCCCATCATGACACCACTTGTGCATAAGGTTTCTTGCCGAATCCATGGCATAAGCGAAGAATCCGAGTCCTTGTGGGAACGGTGAATACAATATTCCATAAATTCAGCAAAGAAATCATGCCAGTTGGGATGTAACTCGCGATTTCGTGCGAGACGATCGGCTTTAGTCTGAGGGACGGACTCGCTTGGCGAGACGTCTATCTAGCGTCCGACATTTTAGGAAATTTGGAGGGTGTATCATGTAAACGCGGGAAGTTTCATGCATTTCGCACGAGAATTTCTGTCGCCATATTGAAGCTCGAGCCGTTGCCAAGGCGGTTGCTGTTGGATGTTGTCCTTTTGAAGCGGCCATAACGTTGGAAGTTTTATGGCGTTCATGGCTTCTACAGACGAGCCGAAGACATCTGACACGGTCAGCAACTGGCATCGGGGAGGGATATATTTGTGGCTGATTCGGGTCGTAGGAACTCATTCCTGACGCCAACTGCAGTGTCTTTCACATATATAGTTGGAGATGAAATTAGTTAACTAGGACTATCAGCGCTTCTTCTTCCAACAGATAGGAAAGAACAAGCGACCAATATCATGCCCTGTGCCCCTCTGTTTCTCCGCGGTTCGAAACATTCAAGACAAGCCCGTTGGCTAACAGCCTACCGGCATTTTGCTAAGATAGACTAGCATTACCAACTAACGATACACCTAAGCACGGCTCAGCCCTTCGGAGATCAATTCGAGACGTCCAAATAACCACTCTATATCTCCTACAGATCGTCCCTCGAGCCCTTGCTTATACGGATAAGATAGGATAGTATTGAAGAAAGGAGAGGTGAATAACGCCCCGAGAAGCCCCTCACATGCAGGAAGCGGTCGTCAATGCAAATCCGTCCCGTTTCTCCCTTCCCGTTTCCGTGACAGGACCCATGGTATTTACTTGCATATAATTGCGTGAGTAAGCGGCGCCAACCATATATCGATGCCGAAATTTTCCCTTAGCTTGCGCGATTGGTGGAATGAGGCGAAGGGCTTAGATAGTTGTGGTGTGGATTACTCTAAGCTGAATTGAGCAAGAATAGTCAAAAAGAAAGCTATCCCTATGAAGGCTCGATGTTGTGAATCTAGAACCTCAACTCCTGGATCCAACACTTTCAAGGTAATTCATTAGTTGTATTTATAGTATCAACCGTTATGACTGGCCAATACTTTACTGCCACATATAAAATTCCAACATCGAGGCCACGCATACCCTTCGTCTTCGGATACAAGGGGATCTTGTTAGATAGGTAGTCATCGCTCTGCAAGCCTAGAATAATGTTAGTATCCAACCTCAAATTCAGCTATACCCTTAATAAGTTCTGATATAGTCCTATAACATGCATGCAATTACGTAGACGAGGCGATGGAGCAAGTTTGAGATCATGCGGTACTAGGGTGACCCGGTTGTTACGTGAAAACGTTCGATTCTTTCGAAGTACTTGCCGACGGTTGCCCCGATCGTTTAAAAACGGAAACGTTCTAGATCCCTTTGGGCCGATATATATCTGTTTGAGTTATAGTAGAGCTCCGTCTTTGATGCGGGGCATATAGAGTGTTATTGATCAGAAGTAGTTCGTCTCTAGGACTGAATTGTGAGCATAGCTGTCAATAGGTCCTGGCGCCAGTGCCTAAGGTAAGGTGCTAGGAAGGGATATGTGCTTCTAACATTTCGACAAGCGAGTTGGGGAAAAGGTGCTCCTGTATGAAGCTCGCCGAACAATTCATATAGACTCGGATGTGTCGGCGTCCTTTCATATGCATACTAGGCAGCTAGCTGCAAGTGAACGGCGACATGACTCGCCTTATCGATCCCTCCGTTGTGACCGTTGCAACTCTCAATGGTATAGGGGTTAACCGGTTGTCATTTCGGCAGTGTAGTGATATAGAATACTTAAGATCGTGAGGCAGTGCCTGCGAGATAACAGATTAGGGTATGTGCAGAGTCCAGGCCCTAGACTGAGTATCCGAGGCTCGACAACAACGCATTTACTCTTGTTGCATTTTATCGCTGTGGCTAGGGGAGCTTCGAGGTTGCCCAGAGTGGTACCTCTTGCATCTAGCTTCGTCTTCTCACTTTTAATAAGTCATTTCCATAGTCTAGATCTTAATCTCAAAAATCTGGGCTAGGTATGCCTAATGCTAATTACTTTCAGTTAAACAAATATGCTTAAATCCGGGGCGATTCGAAACTACTTCACTAAATCCATCGGTTCGGTGAAAATAATCACAATGATAACTTGGCTGGGCACCTAAATCCGTCGCAAGGCCTAATTGATGGGAACTATATTGCAGGAGTTAAGCCGGGATGAATTATTAGGGTGCCGAAGGGGCGGGGATAAGGTGCATTCCTCGCCAGAATACTTATCTCCTCGAACCCTTTCCTTAGAATGTTTCTAACGACCGTTGGAATTTAAATCACGGATATACTGAATAGTCGGGCCGAACCCGTAGGTGAATCCACTAATGTCCACTAATATCCTAGGAATGGGTATAGGCTGCATACGGGTAATTAGGGGGGCGTGTCTCCCTAGCGGCATCTGGCGTTAAAAATTTTGAGAAGCTCATACACTGGTGGAGGGCAATTGATTGGACTACTTCTATCTTTCGGATAACTGGACCGGTTGACTTGTCTTTCATCTAAGGATTACAGTGTAAATGGATGAGATTCGAGGTCATGGATGAGATTCGAGGTCGTGGAACTGTAGACTACCAAGAATCTAACTACAGCTAGTCGCAAGATGGAAGCTCTATAAGTTCCCGGTGTAAAATTTAGATGCTAGACACATGATAAGAGTGCGATCGCACTTCGGATCTTACGTTGGAGCAAACTGCCACAAAGAACCCTAGCAAGTCTAAAATCCGCAGCAGTGCACCTGTTCCCGCAGATGGGAATCACGAACATTTGCTGGCAGCCTTTAGAGAAAGTAAATCCCGGGAATAAACCGGCCACACAGAGATGCTGAAGGAGAGGTTATTGTCATTGGAACGTAAACTCCTGAAAATTCGATAGCTTCGGTGTAATAGAACGCCAGTTTTACGAAGAGGAAGACTTAACTCCACAACCAACAGTTCCAAATCGTTAGTTCCATACCAGATACCTTGAAATCACGGCATTAAGACGGCCAATGGCTTCATTAGACTCCCGACAGACTGGAGATAGCGCTTGATATCAAGAAATGCGTTTTTGTCACCTTCAATTAATTCTGGAGTTTAGATCTCATTCGGCGCTCAGAGCATCGTAATCCCCCCGATTCACAGCTTCAAAGGTTCTTAACTCCTCTAGTTTTCTGCAGTACAGACCCACAGGCCCTTCTAGACCCTCCAAAACGACGGGAATAAGACGGCCAGAGACTATCCGAACGATGGAGATTCTTCAGAACTATGAATTTGAAGCTTATTCCCGTATTCTGAGACGGTAGAGGATGGTTTCAATCCCTCCGGTCCAGAAACGTCGACGTCTTAACTCCATTATGCGGCATTGCCAAAGGGTATAAATGCCGGGTGAAATCCACTGGAAAACGTGGGCACTGAAGTTTTCTTGTACTGTTTCGCATATCGGGCGACATGCAAGGTGCATCCGAGGAGTAGTATGCGCAGGATTTGCCAGCTGGTGATGTGCAGGATTGCTAACTCGACTACAAAGCTATGATAGTAAGCTCACTGATTTTCTCCTTGCTTGCACTGGGTTACAACCGCTTCCAGGGCGTGGGTTTGGTAGTATTAATTTCCCTGCCTTCGATATTGGAGTAGGCTTGGACTTCAGTTGGGTACGACATTTCAGTGGTTGAGATTTCAACTTAATTTGAACAAATTTCACTAATCACTATATCGATATATTGTACCTCAGCTGAGAGGCCGCTCCGTATCATCGTATATTGTTATGCGGCACAGGCCCTGTTGGCGATCACGCATGCGCATGCATATGCATTCTTCGTGCATTTTGTAACTTGGTGTTATTTCCTTGCTTCGGGGAAACTATCACACAAAGAGAGGTGGAATTAAGATTCGGGCGAATCTGGACGAGCCAAAGCGTTCTAAATTGGAGCTCATGTGGATAACTGTGGTATGATGATGTTGTTGGGTATGTAATTGACAAAGTGGATCAGGACTACTGGAGTGAGGAAGCTAGACCCACTACTGTAGGGCGAGCGCTCCGTGAATCCATATCACGTATATTGAGTTCCTGGGAAGTGGGATACGGGGAGAAAATCCGTACCTCGGATTGGCTAAGGCGTTTATTCGGAATGCGCATGTAGCAATGCGCAAAAGTGCTGAAGCCATATCGACGCCGCCTGTGCCAGCTCTCCAACCGGAACCAACATTCGGAAAACCCGTCTGCAGTTGGATGTTTAGTAGCTCTTTTCGCAACCTGGTTACGCGGCTGCCTTCAATTGATCAAGGAAAAGAGTATTTCCTTGCGTTTAACTCTGTGCTTTTGTGAGCAAGCCACATTCCACAGCAGCAAGCCGATATCACAAACTGTTGCAGAGCAAGATCTTAAGGGCTCTAGACCCCAAAGCTAAGACTTTCCTTTCGGTGTCTTGTCAATGCACGCTGAGGTCAATAATTGCATTGAGAAAACATGGAACACAAACTCCGAGTGCCACGCGACCAAAATTACACCGATTACGGCCTGGAGTCCCACAATTGCACAATCAGTTGGTAACATGCACTTGTGGAGTAGTTAAGAGCAGCCTGAGTGAAGGGGCCGAATTGCGCCGTCATGAACAAACGCATCAAAATGAAGGGTCTCATGCGGCGACATCTTAGCTTTCCTAATTGGCGATTGGCGAACCAGCCCAGACCTTTTTACCAGGGTCTGCCCTTGCCTTGCCACTGTCAAAACAGCGAGCGAGAACTGTTCCTGGTGAAAGTTAGGAAGATGCGACGGACTTAAGCCAGGACTCGAACTTGCGGGGAACTGCGCGGGCAAACGAAAGACCGTTTTAAAGATCAACCTGATGCCGTTTTTCCTGGGCATAACGCAGGCTAAACGACATCATTTCCCGACTCCTGAAAAGCTACATTTGCGGTTGAGAACGTTAGACTCGATCTGGATAGTGAGGTTGTTGAACCGGAAGGTTTTGACGAGAACTGGACGACATGTCGTAAAAACGGGGTTGTGTTGGGCCGAGATGCATGGGCCTTCTGACGGACTTAAAGCAGTCCCTTAATTTTCAACTTCGAGCTAGTCAATTAGGCCTGGTGAATCCAACAGCATATTGGGAATATTTACTACCTTGCGAAGTTGTTAGTCCCGTTTGCATAAGGCCTGAACGTAAGATCATTCAGCTGCAAAACTGGCTCATTTAGTCCTTCGGTTTCGGGTCCTCGTTGAAGCTCTTCAATTGAGTCCTGTGATCATATATATGATGTCCAAATATTATAATACATGAACCAACAATTTCATCCTCTATTCCAACAGCAAGATAACGAAGCTAATCGGTTGTTTAGGGACATGTAACTTCGTAGCAGTAAACCTCGTAGTCACGGAACTATTGTAATCGATGGTCTGGTGCCGGACCAGAATTGTACCGAATTTCCCCAATAGCCTTACAAGGAACGTTCTTAAGGCCGCCTGCTTTAACGAACCTGCCTACCAATTGTCGGGCCGTAATTAGACCACCATCATCCCACCGTCTTACTTCTGAGCGCCGCATTGCCGCACCTCTTGCGTCTTAAGGTGGATCAGAGTCTAACTTATACTAGAGGCTATATTTCATCGGTATATATCTGCACAAATATGCAACTACTACATGATCATAAACCCGTCGTGTCGGCGGGTTTATTTGACCGATTTTGAGAAAACAAAGGGGTCTTATTTCCGTGACGAACGGAATTTCAATGTCTGTGGATGTTTTCTATTGAGATAAAGTATTGGGTTATGCGGCATGGAGTTATGTTGTGTCTGGCTAGTAGCGTGGTCGGTAGTTCACATGATTATGCGTTATGCAGTCAGTACATGCTATTATGTCTGTAGCTTGTGAAAAGTATTCTACATCTCGGTTTGGTATTAGGGGTGTAATCCTTCTATAGATCTAGGGAATTGTAAGCTTTCGACCTTCACACCTGAGCTGGGTTTATGGATTGGGAGTGGCGACTAACCCGAGTATTCACGACATGTCGACAATAAAACTCCGGAACATACTCATACTCTGCCATTTCTGCTTCACGATATACACAGAATAGTCTGATCTTTTGGGACTATTTTATACCAATTCCTCACCTGGCGAACACGTCTCCTGAGTACTATAGCACTCACAAAGAACACTTATACTGATTCTACGACTGGGCACTTGGATTGAAACTGATATCAAAAGAACTTATTATTCGAATCGAATCGGTCAATTAAGTATACATGCGCATGTAACAAAGGGAACTAGAATACTAGCTAGTATGATTGTATATGTAAGTTGTAAAAAAAAAAAAATCCAGACAGGCTCCGAAGAATAAACGCCATATGCTATGCATCATGGTATCCCTACTTCCAGCTCGAGCTAACTAATAAAAATCAGAATAATGAAAGTAGAGATTCCAAACTTCACAAAACAATGCAGTGATAAGAAGAAAGAAAGACAAAGATAACTTTATTTTAGGCTAAGGGCGCCATTTAGTTAATAAAGACACTCCTGACAAATGCTTCCCTCTTGGGAACAACCACGGTCAAAAGTCCGTTCTCGAGGATGGCGCGAACGTTATCCTGATCGATGAGACCTTCGAACTTGAATTTCCTTTCAAAGACGCCGACTGGTCGCTCAGCGATCCAGTACTTGGCGGTCCTCTCTGGCTTCTTTTCCTTCTTCTCGGTGGTTGGTTCGGCTGGCTTTTCGGCCGCTTCAGACATTTCGACGTCGGCATCCTTGGCTGGGGCCTTTCCTTTGTCGGCCTTGGTTAGGAGTGGGCCGTCGACAACTTCAAAGGAGGCGTTGGAGGCGGTTTCCGATTCATCGACTTCATCTTCGACGGTTACGGCCTTTGGCTTGGACTTTCCGCTGGATACGGAAGCAGCGTCGTCATAGACAACGGTCTCACCATCAGCGGTGGTAACGGTAGTGGCTTCTTGAGCAGCGACCGAAGCCTGAAGGGCTTCTTCGGTCAACTCTTGATGTTCTTCCTCAGCCTTGGCGAATGCTCGCTTCACTCGGCTGATTTCGCCTTTGACGACAATGGTTTGTGCGTCATCAAAGTCAACAGAGATGGAGGCCTTGTTGGAGACTCCTGGGAGTTCACCTTCGAGGATGTAGGCGTCTGCGGTTTCAGAGACGTCGAATTTAGGGGTGATGTAGCGCTTCACGACACGATTTTGACGAGGAGCACAAGCACGGGTTTGACATTGGGCTGGTGCACAAGCTGCCGACTTGTTAGACTTGGGATGACAGCGGGATGGAGTATTCTCCGCAGCTAATGCAGCGGCCAAGAAGTCAACGAATGGGTCAGCGGCAGGAGCCTGGAAGGAAACTGGTTGGAAGCGGACGAAAGGCATGTTGATTGATTTTATATGAGGTTTGGATATACGGTTCAAGAAAAGTATTTTGAAAGAGATCTTAGATTGAGATTATTTGTTTGGAACAAGGCTTGAAGGCGAGTGAGGTTATTGATTGAGGAGGATGCTCAAGAGTGAACTGATGTGAATGATGCTGAAAAAAAAGATTTCGAGTCCAACGAAGCTGAACTCGGTCGTTTATATACACATTGAAGCCATAAACTAGAAGCCGCTCGAAGAACCTGGCGTGCGCGTTAACGATTACGACGCTCGTCAATTAGAAATGCATCGCGCTTATGAAACAGAGTCATTGGAAAAGGTGTTGCGAGAAGGTTGAGGAATGTTGGGGAAGATTCGAGAAATTGGCCAAATTTGGAGGAGCTATGCCTAATTAGTGCACATGCCACTCCATATTAGGCTAGAGAGTTTGCATTCGGGTTTCGGTGCAAATTAGTAATCGGATTGGGGTGTTCATTGGAAATACAAATGGAATTGTAAGCGGACCGCGAGAGAAAAGGATTAGTAAGAGGGATAACGATGCCTTTGCTGGCCTTACAAGGTCGTGCCAGTTTATCGGAGACGGTGCAAAAACGTTCGACGCGGAAAATCAAGTTATCTAAGCTGTATCCTTATTTGGAAGTCCCTAGATTTGGTTAGTGCTGCAGAATCCAACATTCAACACTTCTTGCAACTTACTCTGGAAGAAACCTTCAAAATTGGATCCTGTAGTTAGTCTGTAAGTTGGGCATCGGGCTTCAACTGCCTGAGCCCCTCGAGGAAGGAAGAAATCAAATCAGCTGGATTTATGGTTCAGGGCCATCACTAATCTCCATAGGAACATCCTCTGAGCTGACTTCATTGTTTGGCTTTGGTGGAGGCTCGTGTTTCAAGGCCTTCAGGTCGTCCAGGCTCAACCGAATACCTTCTTCCACTTGCCTTCTTCTTTCCAACCCAGCCTTAACTGCCAAATCATACCAGCCCTTAGAAGTGTGGTCGCGAAGATAAAGGGCCACCAATTCCCGTGACATGTCAAATCGAATATCTCTAACACCTTTCCTCAAAGCAGTTACTAGCTCCTTCTTTTTATCCCAAATCTTTTGTAAGTAGGTTGCCTCGACGGGGTTCTTCATAAATTTTGCAACCCGCACCGAAATGTCTAGTAGGGTTCCTAGGGCAAGGCAGTTCATATTATGCCTATGAACTGTTTGGTTCCTTAGAGCTATGAGATCCCTGACACTTCGTCTGAGAAACATCTCCGGGTTCGCCGTCCTGTCCACTTGGCGCATAAAGTCAAGATCGAGTGCGAGATCCGGAATCCTGGAAAGGTTCTCTCTCTGAATCATCGTTCGAACCCAGACGCTCAATTCTGCGCATTCGGGGTAAAGGAATCCGGGCGTCGAAGTTAGATGTGGAAGCCATTTCTTGGCAAATTTGTGACAGACGCATTCGAGGACATACTGCGTTTCGGTTAGGATGGTGAATTGAACGGGATAAGGGAGGTAGATCACGTCGGTTGGAGGGAGATTTTTCCATATTATTGCGTCAATAGCGTAGGACATTTTATGATCTGACATTATCAGAGTGTCATATAGTCGGCGCGAATCTGGCTGCGATGGTCTGGGGTTAGTAAACGCGACGACGCGAGTAACTGGTGGTGAAGGGGTGGCCTTCTGGGCAACGGCGACAGTGAGGACTGGACGTGGTGGTGATGATGGTGGTGAAGCTGGAATGTTGATTGGTTTATCTTTAGTACTACCTGGCGCGGTAGTTGGGTTCTTTGTCTCTGTATGGTCGCTTTTTGGCGATATGAACTGGATTTCGGAACTGCCTATCGCAATATCTACAGAAGCATCCATGTCTTGCGACATGGGACTCGTTAAATCCTCCGAGATCTTTTGTTTCTTACCCTTCTGATTTTTCTTCTTAAACCCCCTCCGGTTCTGTCTTCGGTTCTCACCCTTCTCCTTTTTTGTTTTCAGCGATAGGCTTATATTTCTTTCCTTGAACAGGGCTTTGATAGACTTGCGCCCTGCCAAGGACTCTGGGCCAAATAAAGGGGCATTTGCTGTACCCAGAGCGGTACCTCCGATAAGAACGGGGAGGGGGGTATAAGTAGGAACTTCGATGTAATTTTCCTTCGCAGGACTGGCAACTTCGTGAAGTTGCTTCTGTTCCTTTGGTACCCCACATCCGCTCTGCGGGGGCGTGTTCAGACTCAGGGATTGCATCATAGTCGGCGCCATTAATGGGGTAGTAGGTGTTGTAATCTGGGGGCTAGGAACCCCGAAGATGGGCCGGTAATCCTGGGCTGGTTTGAGAAGAGTAACGTGGCTCTTTACAGGCGATGCATCGAGCATTTCTTCGTCGCTATCAATGCAATCGACAGTACGAATCTGATAGTCGCTAAATTTCCCATAGTCCGCCAGTCCGAGGGCTCCAGGGAGCCGGAAAGGTGTAATGAGCGTGCCTCGTTTCTTAGACCCTTTAGATGTTATCTTGTCCACTAGTTTCTTTAACGTCTGGGACACAACACCTTGTGGGACTTGGTTTCGAGAGCAGAAGGAGCGTATATTGTGAACATTGTAGGGGCTTTCAAAGGCTGCGACGAGACGCTTTTGACGGGATTGAGGGTTCCCATATCGGAAACGACGACACAGGAGCAGTTGTTTGAACTCGGCGAAGACAAGGGCTTCTAGTTGGTGGTTGGATGTACTGGCGATGGTGGAAGTGGGCCTGGTTGGTACCACAGGTATGGTTGGCACTGTCGACAAGGGAGACATCGGTGCAGTGAACTTCCCAAAGGGATCCACAGTATTGAGCTTCTCGTAGATACCTGTAAGTGCCGACATGGTTGGTGGTAGTTCAAGAGCTGTCGTGCCTGTTGATGGGTGGTGATGATGATGAAGAAGGGAGGTGAAGGGAGAGAAGGAGGTGAAGGGAGAGAGGTGAAAGGATGAAGGTTGGTGAAGGGGGGAAGGTGTTTGGGGGAGAGCACTGGGAGGATTTTATATTCAATTTGGGCTGAGCCCACTGCAAACCCCATCAAGTCATAATATACCTACTAAGTATATCATACACTCCTACAACAAGCTATCACCACTTCCAGATACTGACCCTTTAGAGCAGTCAAAGTTGGCAAACTTCGGAGTTTACACACTTTATAACTACTGCGGTAAGTATTCCACACCACTACGAGGCTGTTCAAATCCTAGGTGGGAAATGTCAGAGATGCTAAAAAAATTGGGGATATAAACCATAGTTATCTCATGACATTCCTAAGCTATGTGCTAAAACCAGCAGGAACAATAGACAAGAACTCCTTTGCGAATGCTGCAGCGGTTGCGGCCGCATACGGTTGCCATCCTTTAGATTTGTGGGAATCTGCATAGTCACAGATACCTCGGATGACCAGGCACGGGAGGTCGTCCATGAGGCCGGCAGCCTCCATCTCGACGCATATGATATTAAGGTCCTTCTTCAACCTCTCTCGAGTCTCGCCATCTTTCACGACAAGGTTTGATGAACTAATTGTTCCATAGTGAATTCTGGGTGCTGTTGACTCTCTTGGAGCGCGGTTGACTATCATATCCGGTGTACATCCCGCCTTCTTACAGTCACCCTCTTCTAGGCTGTGATGGTAGTCGTAGCGATAAAGTACGTCGTTTTCTTCGCCCTGGTAGACATATTCTCTACCCATGCTTGGGCGCTTTCGTATCAACTCTGAAAGATGGGTTGCGACTTTACTAGACCCCATCTTGTGCCTCCCAATAAGTTCTTCAAGAGTTGATAGTAGGAATTTTGAGGGTTTATTCAGAGACCCTGTTCTTTTAAAGCAATTCCCGGAATTTGCCTTCCCTCGATCGAATTGAACCGCACCGCTAAATGCTTCCGTTGGTTTGCTCACTACGATATCGCCGAGCCTGATATCACGCCCGTCCGGATCTGGAATCCCTCCACCCACACCCACTAGTAAGCCGAACCTCAAGGATTTGAAGTCGTTTGTCAGCCGTGTAACAACAGCCGCTGCGCTATTGTTACCAATCTCGGGCATAACCGTAACGACCACATTAAGCCCCGCCATTTGCCCCAAGATATATTTGCTAGTATTCATGTTTATGGGAAAGGGGATACTCTGATATTCCCTGTCTAGCATTGCTAATACCGGCGCCAATTCGAGGCCCATCGGACAGATAATTGCGATTTGGAACGAATCGGATGTATGTATAGCCGTGGATAAAGAGAAACAGTCTACTCTGGTTTGCGTCGGGGCTCCCATACGCCCATTTATGATTGGGTACTCCGTTCGAGATGAAGTCATTTCGGTATGTTTGAAAGATGCTGCCCCCGAGACACCCGCGAGTTCTTGAGTCTCCGCAGGTGCTACGCTTGTTACCGGGACACTGTCGATGCTCAATACGTTGAAGGTCTGGGACAAGCTTGATACTTGAGTCGGAAAGGATGGTTGGAATTGATAATCTTTTCTGAAATCATGTTGGAGTGAATCTAGCTTCTTGAGGTCAATTCCGTATCCCTTGAATAGTTCTTCTTCCAGTGGGGCGACGATTCTCTGGTAAATGAGACACCTGAAATTCGCATCATCGAATGACGTGTCTACGGTCGGTAGATATTCTCCGCAGTCCAAGCACGCTTCAATAGCTGATTTGTAATCCTGGTACATGTTCTCGGATATGTCCCTTAATATTCGATCGATCATAAAATAGCGAGTATTAGGGGTTTCTTGTAGGGTGTTCTTATCGAAATCCGGCTGCGTAGGCTTCATCGTTTCCCCACACTGGATTTCTAAAAGTAAACAGGCGAAATCGAGGATGAGAGGATGATTGTGTCTGTTGTTGGGGTCATCAGTGTTTGGATCCGTTTCCGCCCATTCAGATGACAGAGAACCATCGAGATACGGTTGTTGAAAGTTGACAATCATTTTGTTGGAGGAGTGGTAGTAAGGGAAATGGATGTTTTCAGCTTCCCACCTATCTCTTATCCAAGGTCCGCCACACAGTTTGAGCATGAGATGGGCCAGTATCACTGCGAGAATCCTTTTCTTTTTGAGAGAGGCATTTTGTCGGAAGTAACCGTTCTCGAGAAGCGAACGTAGCGAGATACTTGGGAGCTCGGATGAATCCTCAGCTCCCTCATGTGCGGCGGGGCGTCGACGGGAAGCCAGGGTATGGTATAAATCCCCACCGCCGTAGAGCAGGCGTAGGGCCTGTCTTCGAGCCTGTGATTGTTTGATTATACCGCAAAGATTATCTATCTCTTTCTGGGATGCGCAGGGCACGATGGAATGACTAAGGAAAACGTATAGTCAGCACATACCCTGCATAGGTAATAGTATACTTATTGGATATTTAGTTAAACCTACTTTTTAATGGTGCATGTGGCACCTTGCCAGTAGACTGGATCTGTACAAGTAGAAAGGTACATATTGACGCTAGGTCCGGATTCTGGAATAACTTGCTCGGATTTCTCTGGAATTGGGAGATGGAGTCGTGCTTTGTGGGTAATTTGGCAACCTGGCAAGTGGTCTCTTAAATTAGAGTAGAGGCCTTGCATCATCTCGCGGACAGCACCCACGGCCCTGTTCCGAATATCGATCGCCGCCTTTGTATCGCTTGCTATATCGAAACGACGAGCCCCAAACTCGGAGGTTGGCAGGAATGTGAAGACATCCTGCATGTCGGTCTTGAACTTTCTCATGATATATAGTATCGCCTCGTAGTCTTGATTTCGTGGTTGGATAAAGTTGTCTACTCGCGTAACTACATCCCTTGGAGACTCTGCCTCATTCAATATTTCTTTTATGATATTTAGCTTTGGATATAAACCTGGGTTAATGCGTAATAGTGGCGAGTCAATGTCCCTCGGATATCCCGTTGGCTCTTCACATCCTCGGCGCGCATATCCGATTGGAGAGAAAAGGAAACTTGGAAGGATCCGAAAGCCAAAAAGGCTGCTTGAATATGTGGTCCCAACGGTGGATCCCTAGAATGTAGTAGTGTAGGTTTAGTGTCGGGTAGGCAATATTTAGGATCTGGCATATAATATGGTCCTTAGCTTACAGGAGGCTTGGAGGAATCAGGTAGGATTGAATCGTCTATAAGGCCCTCGAATGACTGTAACAATCTGTTTATCGAATGCCGACACTTCACAAATTGTTCGGGTGAAAGCTCGGTATGCTGTTGGACGTGCCGAAGGACATCATATTTTACATCAAATTGAAAAAAATCGATATTATCTTGCAAGCGGTTAAACTGGATCTTACTCTGGTCTTTCGCCCTAGTGCAGTTGTAGCAGGATAGAGGGTTGCAGAAGAGCTGGTGGGCTACTTGTAAAAGCTCCCATTCTTGCACGCATCCTCCTTCCACAGAGAGCGTCATACTATACCATGATTTGTGGGACCGGCGGGATCGAGCTGAGCCGCAGCTGGTTTGGCCTGCGTAGACTGGGTCGCCTGTGGATAGGCAGTAAATCGGTTGCTCTCGACACTACGGAATCAGTGTAACTTTGGCCGTGGGCGACCTGCAGCTGGTAGCACAGTTGTGGAATAATACAATGAGACCGAAGAGGGCTGGATTGTAACAGAGAGGTGTATTAGCTGTGCAAAAAATACGGCCTGGCCCTGGTCGCTGCGATTGTGATCTTCCCGTAATGTGCTCGACTATGGGCAAGTGGGGTAACTCGCATAGACCGTTTGGCCTGACAGTAGAATAAACGTTGGAATATTTGGCGAGGCTGTTCTGTACATGCACAACAAACGAAAACTACAGGATTCACCTTCTCCCCCGCTTTACATTTAATTTAACATCGCGACGACTGTCTGCTATAATCACCGGCCCTGAGATTCTTGGAGGAACGACTCCAGGATAAATGTCTTAAATCGATTCTTAATTAGCGGGAGGCTGAAACTACCAGCTACTATACTAGGTCTAAATCTAGATCTTGGTATATCGATATTAAAATTAGGATATCTCGTTTTACTATCTACCCATTTGTTCTTTGGCTAGACCGATTGCGCAATCTGGTATTATATATATCTCTTATACTGTGGCCAGATCATGAACCCAGCACATTCTGGTGATATTTAAAACGGTGCACGTGCAGCGCAGGCGCCGATATATCGATATTGCAAAGTTTGCAGAAATAATTAAAGGAGCCAAGTCAAGCCTTTTAACATCCGATACCGATAACTCTACCAAAGGAGCCGATACGCCTCCTCGAACTCTCTTTACTGATGGAGGAGTCCATAAATGCCGAAAATCCGATATCAATATCAGTGTTTACTGCGCGCGGCCGTAGCCTATTCCAGGGGCTCTTGGGCATCCTCAACCGCGAGGTCGGGCGAAAAGCTGACTACGAAATGGTCGAGACACAATATGCCAGACTCAACCTATGGACCAGTAATATAGGTGCTCTTGCTGGCGAAAACCTATCCCTTGATTACCGGTTGAGATTAAGTCCAGATATCAAAGAAATGGTGGTTCGATTGCTGCAAGTTCTTGATAGGAATCTTTTACAAGGTAAATATCTGTACTTGAATTTCTTATATGATGAAAGGGCTGTGCGTAAATCGACTGGGTTGGTCATGAGTTTATTTTGTAAATTCGCATGTGGCACGGTTAACGGTTAGAAAAATGCAAAGCGGCTGACATTAGTTTTGGGTGTCTATAGCCATCGATTCTTGTGATGAATCCGAAACAGACGAGGCAGACCTCTATGATACACAAATTGCTTTTGGGAAAGCAGTGAAATCCATTACTGCAAGTCTTGATAGGCTGCAAACTTTGGCAATTGTTATCCGAAAGTCGTCAGCTCAGAGTAGGAACCTTCGGTCTCAGGCCTTCCACGGTAACGGAACGAAGAACTTTGAGGAATTCGTTCTAGCCGTATTGAAGCATCGATTTAAAGAGGCAAACGGATCGCTTTGTGAGCAACTAGCGGAATCGATTGCTCTCCGCCGGAGACGGTTCGAATACAACAGGCAGCACCAGAGCAAGTTGGCCTCCATTGCTACTGATCGTTCAGTAGAACTAGTTGAAGATATATTTGGGCAGTTGAAAATAGGACGTAAGCAAGGGAGTCATGGGGGAGACACATCGTCGCGAGTTGGACCTCAAACCGTACACCCGTCGAACCGTCATTACATCATGCCGGGGGCTCTGGAGCAAGTCGATATTGCATCGACTATCATCCCGGGAATCTTTCGGAAGACTCTGGCGGCTTACAAACCGCCACAGTCACTGATAAGCAGGGGCACATCTGTAGTTGACGTACGATTAGAATACCCTCCGCCACCGACCCACGATCCTAAGCAAAAGGAATGCTCCTGTCCTTACTGTTGTGAGATTCTCCCCTTCGTTAGGGTATCGGACGAGAGATGGTGGAGACACCATGTTGATGCAGATATCGAGCCTTATTCGTGCATATCGGAAAATTGTCAGCCTAGACCTCTCCAGTTTGTACATTTCGAAGACTGGGCTAACCATATGGCTACTCACGGGCCACCAAAACTGGCATGGAATATCCACCTACAGATGTTCTATTGTCCAGTATGCGAGTCACTTGAGCCATTTCGTTGGAAACAGGAATTTATGGACCATCTGATTTCCTGTCATTCTAAGGAATATACACAGTCGCAGCTTGTGGCACTGGGTCGACGAAGCACCACGACTGTTATTCGGGATCCTCACATATGTCCTTTATGCAACTGTATGCCGGACGAAATAAAAGAGATTACACCTCAGAACCGAGAGAAAATCGAAGAACTCTTACCTAAGCATATCGCAAGACATCTCAAGTCACTAGTGTTCATGGCTCTGCCGTATCGGGACGATATAGATGATTACAAATCAACGGGCACTCAGGGCCCGGATTCTAGTGCTGGAAGAAATACAATCCAACAATATGAGTGGGATAATAGCGGCGAGAGAGTGGTCGACATAGGGGATTATGATAGCCATGTAGAGGGTCTGGAAGTTCCTGGTTTCGTAGACCAACCCCTACAAAGTCACCAGCTGGTAGTTCCGGACACCGAGACTGAGGAATACTGGAGCTTCGTATCTCCCACCATCAAATACAATTTAGATGGAGATCCTATCATACAGGAATTTATTGCTCGCCAGCAAGCACAAAAGATTTACAATAGCACAATGTCTAGCACCACGGGCCCAATGGTGGAGTCTGAAGTGAGGCGACCTCGTCTAAAACTCGAGACTCAGGACCTAAATCTAGGCCCAAACGCGGACCTTTCTCCCGTGCCGCCGGCCCCAGGTGGGTATACTAGTGGTTTGCAAAACTCACCCCCGCTTCGATCTGGAACCAAGTCATCCTACGACGACTACGTCGACCACGACCCCTACGGCGACCACGACGCCGCTTCCCCCCCTGATTTCGCCACGGAGGCAAACTCAGCCGTAGCTAAAAAAGAGTTATGGTGGGAGTGTCACCACTGTGGCACTCCTTACAACTCGGCCCTATACCCGGCGTGCCTTGGCTACGAAAGTGACTGCTATGGTCACCAACCTTGTTCTAGATGTAGGCATTGGGCCCAGGTGGCCGACCCGTTGTCACTTCGTGGAGGCTGGCTTACGAGACCAGCCGACGACCCCTCCGCCTGAGATAGCCACATTCCCATAGTAGAAAGGCAAATATCGCCAAAAAAAGGAAGATCTTTTAGACAAATTTAGTCCTCAGGGTTGTTGGACCTAATTAAATGAGTATTTGTGACCGATAATGCAGTCTCATAACCAGACTTTTGTAGTGCAGCTAGAATAGTTGCAGCTGCGCTTGTATCAAATGCTTCGTTGTAGTGTTGCATTTTGGCATTGTCGAATCAGGTAATTGTGCCGAGCCGAGCCGAGACTGCAGGTAATTGAAGTACGACATTAGGATCGCGAGATACTATTAGCATACTACGGCACTATCTCCGCGCTACGGGTACTGGAAATAATCGATAGTACTCTCTGCGAAGCATAATTCCGTAGGGCATCATTATCTAGGCGCTATATATTCGACCCTTCATCGCAACAGCATCGGGACACATAGATGTGCCAGCCCGAATGCCGTACTTTCCAAGCCGGTAGCAGAATTTTATACAAAAACTCATCATACAGTCTATATACAAATCTCTCGTACTATATTGTTCTGTTCACTTAAGGAGCTCTACCTCGAGCCGGACCGCCTTGCAACCTCATCCGCCAATCTTGTCCCCCCAGCATCCCCGCCGCTGTCATCTCTCACCGGTGACGGACCGCCGTGCATCTTCCTGTCCGGCTTCTTTCCAAACCCACAAGGCTCAAGTCTACTCCAAACAACACCCCAATCTACTGCCTCCCACCAATTATTCAAGTACTCCTCCTTTTTATCAAATCCATAGTCTACTAGCCAAGCGTGCTCCCACACATTCACGCACAACAACGGCGAGAAACCGCCTTCCCTGCCCGCGGCCTCTTCATTCTCAGGAACATCGATAGCGAGGGAACGAGTATAGTTGTCGCTAGAGTTCGAGTAGTCTGGTGTTTGCAGGGCTGACGGGAAGGCACTTGCATCTTGTTGTGGACGTGAGGTGGTGTTTACGTCGACGGACTGGCGACGGTGGGAAAGACCGTATGGTGTGCCGGAGTTATAGGTTGTCAGGACCTTAAGTTTTCTGTTATGATGGTCGAGAACAAGCCAGACAAATGCATTCGAGAAACATGCCAATGCAGTTGCAATGAAGGTTTCCTTCAAGATGTCGATATGGCCGAATGATTCTTGGATCGTGAGCATGAGCACCGATGAGGGAGGAGCGGGATTGGCGGTTATGGATTCGAAGAAGAAGTGATTATTATGTGCCATAGAAGCGTAATTGAAGGTGGAAGCTTGGTCCGAGTCACGGGAGGTGAGGATGGCGACTTGGAGGGGGTGCTGGGATTGAAGGTTTGTGCCAGCCGTGGCAAGGTTTAGACGGTCGAGGATATGGGTCTGGTATTCTTTCCAGGCAATCTGGAATTGGTGAGGAGAGTAAACTGGTGGAATGCCATTCTGGAGCTTGTTATCGATCTCTACGAGTGCCGGGACCGTGAAGTAGGTACGGCGGGCGATAGAAGGTTGGGAGACGAGCAAGGTCCGGGTCTGCAGACACAAGTTAGTACCGTAGCTATTGAACCGGGAGCTTTTATAGGACATACGATATTAGAGCATCCTGAGAGCAGGCTTGTCGGCCGTAGCCGCGGAGGAGGCATCGTGAAGAATGTGAACAGGGCGCCGGTCCCTTCGATGAAGTCCTGTCGAGGAGGGTCGTGAGAAGGTTGTTGAAGTTCTGGTTCGAGGTTGCAATTGGAAAGGTCAGAATTTTTGGTGTTGCGGCGGACGTTGGAGAGAGACCAAACAGGAAGCGGAAGCGAATCGATGCCCCTCCACGAGGCCTCCTCCGTCCTCCATCCTCATTCCATCTTCGGCTTCATCTCCTCGACAGAATCCCGGCAAACGGATAATACTCGATACCCACTGGAAGGCGTAGTAGAGCAGGAAACATAGCAAGGAAAGACGTGTAGGAGAAGGATCGAATCGAGCTCGGTGGGATGGCAGACGCGGTGCGCCGGGCGGTCTGGGACGGCAGCATCCCCTTCAAGGTCATGCTGGACCCCAGCGAATGTCGCATCTTCGACAAAGCCGACCCATACTATGTGGGTACTCCTCCGATTTGAATGAATTCACTTCAAGTGACTTCCTGCTGAGATTCCATGGATAGAAGGGCTGATTCGCAGCTTCAACCGTCTGTCTTTAGTTCCAAGCCGACCGAGTCGCATATCTACCATTCTACCTGCCTAGGATATATAAGTTCTTCGAGGACTTTCTGATAGATAGGGCCGTGGCAACTGTAGAGAGCGCCTGGTTTGAGGTGGATAATGCCCCGTTGAGATGGTACTTCTCCCTGGCCTCAATTCGACGGACTTACGTGTTCGCAAAGTGGCTTCTGATAGGATGCTGATGGGATGGTACGGAATAGGCACTGGCCTGTTGGCCTGCTCTACGACTTCTATACTGCTCTCGATCCGACAAAGACACCTACATTACCGCCTACAAATCACGATAGGCCTGGCTCTCCGCCTCTCGCCGCTGATCCTGAACCAGGCGCCGCACCTGTTCCGTGGATGGTTACCCTCCGATTTGCCTCGTACCCTCACGACCTTTTAACTACCCTCACACCTACATCGACACATGATGCCTTTATAAACTCCATCAAAGAAGCAGATTTCGCACGGAACGGAACGGCGAAGGCTGTGATGAGCTTAAGTCCTAGCGATACTCGAGAACTGTTTGCCAGCCTGCAGGATCACGATTATGACAGGTTCTGGGGTGTAACAGACAAGCTATTGAATCACTCCGGAATAACTGTCAAAAACATTCCAGTTAGAGTCTATAATCCAGAGACGGGCCAGGTGATACAGGGTAGCGTCCCCACGAGGCAGCCTGGGACCATACGTAAGCGCTTCTCTCTGTCAATTGCTGGCCTACTTTGCACCGGTCGCTGATACTACAGCCTACAGGTGGCGACGCGCAAACCCTTGGCTCAGCTCTCAATTCTCTCGTCCCGATCATCTTCCCATCAAAACGGAGTGTTGTCCTCGCCCGGCCCGTTATGCACGGCATCGTGCTTCCGCTAAGCGCACCCTTGTTGGAGTTAATGAGAGAAGCGATGTACCCAGACGGGTTTCTGCATATCACACTAGCGATGATGTAGGTATTTTTTTATAAAGTCTTCGAGGGAGCGGGAAGGTCTTTTTTCTTTGGTCTTCCATACAAAGCGATTATTTTTCTGATGGTGACAAGGAATGACGACAATGATAATTCAAACTCCTTTGTTCGACTGAGGGAGAGTGAGGGCGATGTCGGCGCAGAACTGCCACTGGAGGCCCTGGTGGAGGAGTTGGAATGGGTTATGCTGTAATGTCGGCGTTTGGAGCAAAGAATACAGGACTTTTTTTTATTTTTTATTTCGCCCAAAATTATTCCTACGAGGCTGTAGTCTCTGAGACAAGACGCTAGCCTGCCGTTATTTCAAGCCTTCATTTGGGATTCCTAAATACGCACGTGCTCGTTCGTTTCTACAAAGTGAAGAAGAGCTGGTCACCTTGAAGTTTCGTACCCTCGTACCGACACGAATTTGCTAATGGACATCATCATTGCATTATTGGTGCAACCAACATATGCGCCCGATCGCGATCGGCCTATTATATCGGTAAGGCCGCCCCAAGACGCAGAATGGTCTTGGGGTTGATGCGCGATGCTAGAATGCATCCTTCGGCCTGATTTCTGTCTAAGATGCAGAGGCTCAGCGGTATCCCTTGATCTTGAGCTTAGTCAATTGAACATGCAAGCCTCAGCTAAGAATCCTGGATTCTTTGCCTCTATCTGCCGGCACTCCAAAAAAGGCAACATTTTCAACGCATCTATTGCCAAAAACAGGGTTTGATTCGATGCGGGAGGGCAGATGATTCTTTCTTGGATCCTGATAATTTTTAAGGATGGGTGTCACAGATGTCAAAATTCAAAGCCTAGTCCAAATAGCGGGTGTGGGGAAGGTTAAAGGTAGCTGTGGCGCTACATGCTACATGTATACATCTTAAAGGCGGGTGAGATAAACGTCAAGCTGCAGGTGTCGATGCCCTATATCTACAGCTTAAGAATTCGCCTCTACTTCTTGACAAATGCACCCTCCATACTCCTCATCTCTTTTATTATCATCGATCAATATCTTCGATTAGACCTGACTCTATTCATAATAATTCTGACTTCGGTCATCAAAATTAATGCGCCCAAGATGAAACTCCTGCCACGAGTACTGGCAGCCTTCTCCCTAGCCTTCTCCCTGGTCGCCGTCTCTATTGCCCAGGAAGAACCCATCGATCTTACAGATCGCGACTGCCCTGAGTATTTCAAGAACAATACCTTCACCAACTCGCCGTGGCTATGGAGGGATCATATCACCAATTTCGACTACGAACTCTTCTTCAGTCTTAACCCAAACCTGACGAACCCGAACTTACCTGCCTCATCGCAAAACATAACGGAAATCCTGCTAGCGGCATCAAGAACCACCCGGGTTCGTCCTACGAGGATTTCGTACCCCTTAGCCGTATCATATAGCGCTGTGAAATCTGTTTGCACTGCTACTTCCGGACTCTACGAATGGCCTCTGATATCCGACACCTTGACTACATGGATCTTACCACTCTTTGGACTTATCGTCTCCCTACCCTGGGAATCAAATAGGAGAGGCCATACGATTCTCATGATATTCAGGTGGATTGGGTCACCATTCGCGACCCTCACATATATCTTCTGGAATCTCCGTGCGATAGGACGAGCAGCCACCCTCGCCGACCTTGGTGTCCCTAGACGTCCTCGTAATAACAATACGCCGTCCAAAGGGATAGAAGATGAGGAAAACGGCATCGAACTTGACGGAACGTCCAATTTAACCCAACGCCCTTCGGAAGAAGAGTTAGACCCCAACACCCAGTGTCTCGAAAACTTGGACCCCGATAATGGAATATTCACCTCCGTCCGCGACTCGTTCGCCATCCTCTGTGTTATGAATCAATACAAACTCTCTTCCCGTCTACCAATTTCCGAATCCACTCTCCGCCAAAATATTTTATCCGCCCTCTTCCTAGACGACGACGTAGCCAGAAGACCCGGCCTAACAAAATACCGTGCCCATGTCGCCATCGAAATCCGAAGGGTCCGCAAACGCGGCGTAGTCCCTGTTTTGGCTTCCTTAGGATGGTACTTCTTCGCTCTCGCGATATCAATGTACAAAGCCTTCGGTGATGTTGGCGATAACGCTACAGCTCATAATCTAGCCTTAGGACTTCTAATGGGCTGGCTTCCCGTCCTCGTCGCAACTGCCATTATAGACCGAAACAACGTCGACAGCGAGCACGTAGTCAAACTTCTCAACAGCTTGATGCAGATTATTCACAACCACGAGGTCACATTCACAAAGTTTGTTGGCCAGGGACGCAGACGATGGCATTACGGTGTTGCTCATCCAATTCTTTCCATGTTGGAACGATACCCTGAACGTCTACAGCGACCTGTGGACTGGGCCCGTGTTGCGAAAGCTTGTGTCAGCGACAACTGGTTAGGCTACGAAACTAGAACCTTTTCGATCAACTACTTCAATAAATGGGAGTTTGTACACATGCTCGCTGCGTGGTTAACACTTGGAATGTCGGTCCTTGGAGCCTGGTATATCAGCTACAATACCCCAACTGTCGGTCTCGGATGTAGAAGTTTTAGCTACGCTATGTTCCTCGCCTTCTGTACGTTTACCGGACTTGTCGAGCTCCCACTTTACCCGATTATTTATCGTCCTGTAAAAAAGAAGCATACAGGTGATATCTTAGTCGGCGAAGGGTTTCGAGGTTACATACGATCCAAGAAGTTCCGAGGACAGATGAGCGTTACGTTGGCTGGATTAGATGTTATTTCGACCTTGATACTTTTCACAACGGTGTTTATGCAGACTACGGGTGCATTCCAGTTTTATTGGTGCAGAGCAAGTTTGTTCGGGAATCGCGGTGGGTATATTGTCTTTGACACAGTAGGAGATATTAGACGCTTCTTCGATGCGAGGATGTACTGGATGGTTGGGGCTATCGTTAGTAGTATGGTTCCGGGGCTAGGGACTCTCTGGGTTCTGAGGGAATGGCTAACACAGAGTTTTTTGTGGAGCGGTGATGTTACGAAGGCGAGGAGGGGGTTGGGCAGTGTTAGAGTTTGGAAGGGGTTCTGGTGGTGGGTTAGATGGCGCGGGAAGTTGAACATGAAGTGGTTGAAGGGAGGAGTCGGATGGCGGCCTTGAAGTTTTCCGACTTGGTCCGTGATGTTTAATGGCGTTATGGTTTGTTTTCTCTCTCTCTTGACTAGTCTTTTACAGGTTTAGAGAATGTTTTCTCGTGGATATAATAGCATTGAATACAATAATATCTTCTGAATTTCTTTTCTTCTAGCTTTATAGCTTTGGATATAGATATATTCCACCAGTGTTCATTCGCATAGGCCCCTTAGAGATGCATCATGTGTATCTACTATGAACCCATTAGTGCCCTCAGATCCCGAAAGATTGTACCGATAGGTAATTACAAATCACCGTGCACATATGCCGGCAATCCGAAAGTCTCAAACCGTGCATCTTGTAAAAAAAAAAAAAAAAACTAAACGTTCGAACTTACATTCGCAGACAATAAAAAACAGTTCGACTGTTGAGGTTATATATTTGCTTGTTGGAATTCTCGACCTCGCCATCTACGGATTCGGCAACGGCTAATGCGTAAATGCCGAAGTCTACTTTAAGTTAAGCGATGTTATGCTATACCCCGCTCTATCGATATTAGAATGCATATTATAGTAAAAACGATATTGGTATCATGGGTTTCATAATATAGAGGCACGAATATACCTCTAGGCTATTTCTCTCGCTATCTGCTCTAACAGGCTAGACTTTGAGGGCCGGGGAGGGTAACACAACGGAGATAAAAAACGAGGGACCCGAAAGTTTAAAACGTTTTCCCGCATGAAATGCAAAGCATAGCAGCAATTATGGTAATAAGAGCCCTAATAACGATTGCGGTAAAGAGGAATATACATTTACCCATGGCTATATCGTCAAGATCAGACCATATAGACGGTTGACAATGGCCATGCAGCGTCTTCGACGTCTCGCCTCTCAACCCGTGCCGTTGAGAATTGAGCTAAGTCACCTGACACTTTTGAAGCACGAAATGTGGCGCACAAATCGCGAATTTGACTCTCTAAGTTTGGAACCTAATTGTGGAAGAATGGATCAGGTTAATTTTATTTTGACAACGGGATATTGAAGCACGCATGTGTAAGATTTCGTGTATCTAATTTTCGGGCAATTTTATGGATTATTGGAGAAATGGCCGTGGGGTCAAAATGATACTTCGGGAAATAGGTTTGGGGTTTTGGTGGTCTCGAAGATGTGAGGCAATATACCACAACCCAATGAGACGGATTTGTGTTGCAGTGTATAACTCTCGGCGCTCTAACCGTTTCTTTCGATATTTCTTTTCTTAGAGGCATATGCGATATCGATGCTACCGTACGGTTACGAGAATAGACTAGTAGATTGGCGAATATGCCGCTACCGAATAGATAATTGTCCATGCATAGTTGCACCAATTCCTATCGTTTAATCACGTTTTGTCTTCGTGGTCCCCAGTTGCATGATGTATCGATAGACGCTGGACTTCTTAATAATGTTTGGTCACGCATAAATATACTTAGGAGCTTCTATAGTAAGGTGATTTTATGCTTTGCAAAGCCCGCTATAGCGCGGTGACGATAACGATGTTTGCTATGATCACACCTTATGCCGGGCTTCATGAGGTTATCGGGTCACGATAATTGTTCGAAACGTTTGAAACCTAACAACTACTAAGAGAATTCGAACGCTGTTCATGATGTTTCTTTTGCTGTGAAGGTGTATATATTCAGGACCAAAAGACCCCAGGAAAGAGATCATTCTGCTACACAAGCATCTCTGAGCAATCTAAGGGACAGCGATACCACAGAAATCCTCCAGAGCTATTAATATTAGCTTAATATTACTATTTCTAATACCAACTTTCAACATGCAAATGAAGAACATCCTCTTGTTTTTGGGCCTCGCGGGAGCAGCAGCAGCCCTCCCTACCCAAGTCTCAAAGGTCATCAGCAACACCAAGCGTCAAGCTCCTGTTGAGAGTACCATCTGGGGCGACAGAGTCTCCGGCAGCCCAGATTTCTGGGATGATAACTGGGCCAATGTGACCCTGCCCTTCCCGATCAGCTTCTACGGCGTCAGCTACAACAATTTCTGGGTCAGCATCAACGGCATCCTTTCCCCGGGCCCTGACCAAATCCTTTTCCCTGATACGTCCTCCGGTGCCCAAAACCACATCCCAGTCAACCCAAACGTCGGTGCTGGAACCCCAAGACCAGACCGCGAGTGGGTTCCTGAAAAAGCCCTCTTCGTTCTCTGGGAGGATCTTTTCATCGAGTTCGGCGAGCTGCATGAAGTTTGGACCACCGTCAGCGGATCCGCTCCTTCCCGTTCGATTTCCTTTTCCTGGAAAGGTTCTTCCTACGGAACCGTCGGTGGCAATATCGTTGTGCCCCAATTCAGTGCTACCTTCAGGGAGGCCCGTCCAAACGTTGCTAGAATTGAGTATACCAACGTTGCGGATAACGGTGTAAATGCTGCTATTGGTATCCAATCTTACCCAGCTGGAGTTGAATGGAGCTATCAAACTGCTTCTTTCGTTAGTGGTGATACTTTGGTTGTGGATATGAACACCCAGGCATTCGTCCTTATTTAATTTTGGTATCTTTTCAGCCTTCTGACCTGGTCTCATTCATGACCCAGATTGTCAGCCTTCACTTGAGGGTCTCTAGTACAATCGATCTCTTTAAATGTCAACCAAAATCGATCCTTTATGTTTCATAACACAGACATTAGTATAGTTGAAACATGTATTAGTTTAGTCATAGTATCCCTACATTCATTTAATATTTTGAAAATCAAATCATTATTGTGGACCGCGAATTCCCGAAGCTCGGCGATCTGAGATGCGAGTGACCGTAGCATATCAACTTACAGAACACGCCCGCAATCAAAACATGCATGTGCCCGAAAACTTACAAAACGTATGTATAATACACCCTGTAAATAAGGAATCGTAGATTTTTAATATGCTTTAGGGCGGAATTCTAGCGCTAGGACTAAAATAAGGCCACCCAGATTGCAGGGCTAAGTTGGCATATGCATAGATAACTTGGAAATAGAACGATAAACCGACTACAGATTCGCTTCGGATATCGTGGGCAGCGAGTACGTACTAGTGTTTCGAACAGGGACTATCCTGGGAAAATTAGTGTAACGCAAGGACTTCACAGCTAAACTTTGGGCTTCTGGCGCTCTACTGTTCCGATGGGCGTTGCAGGACAGAGCCTGTCATGGGGGTCCCACCAATTCTGCCATATAAAACCTGACTCTCAACTTTCAAAATCTCGTAGCGTTACAACTAAGCCGTTGTTTCTTAATTTTGCGAGCTAGTTCAAACGTTTCCAAGAATAATGTACCCTATCCATTTCACTCTTCCCTATTTAACTAGACCTACCCTCCTAGAACCCTCAAGTTTTATTAATTTTTTTTTTTAAAAAAAAAGAAAGAAAAAACATAAAGCCCCAACCATGAGAATATCACCAATATACTCTTTTTATGCTGATATGATCAGCTGTCAATGGGAAAGCAATTAAACCTATTATATATTGGTCTAGACTGGGAAATTGTCGGACAAAATATCGAACAATATAAAAAACCAAATGAGAAACGGTCGAAAATGATCATGCAGGTATATGCATCCAGCGAAGTCTCGTAGTCATTCAGCGCTCACCGATTTATCCTTCGAAGCTGTGTAACGGTTTTCCTTTCATACATCCAGCCAGCCTCGAATGTATAATGGGCACGACGCATGAGCATATGAGCAACATCGTGCCAAGCGCTTAAGCTGTGCGGAGCCACATTGCTGTTTTCTAGTCTGGTGGTCAAACATACTTATAGATCAGGACTTTATCGGCCAAACGTGCAAACCGCGCCGCCGTTGAAAACACCTGAGGGTGGGGTTTCCCGCTTCGCTCACTCTTTTTGTTTAACTGCAGCGCCTCACTCCCTCAAGCCTAGTCTCGTATAAGCTAAAGTTTCTGCTTCTCGTGCTCTTTTAGGCAACCTCCACGGGTATTGCAAGTCATGTCCGAGCTGCCACATCAATTCTATCGGCGTAGGAGGGGGGCTGCCGGCTCCGGCTCCTCCGCAGACGATTTAAACGCTTCTGAAAATCCTGGAACGGCCACATTCAACAATACCGAGGGATCCGTTGGGATCCAAGCGGGATTTGTTCAAGGGAATATAACTATTAACCAGTCAGCACCCAGAGCCCTTGTGCCTACCAATGCACAGCTAATATAACTTGCAGAAATCAAAACTACGACTCCATTATTAAACAATTGCCTACGGCTCCACAGGCCGTCTTCAATTCGGCAGAAAGGTCACACGATCCTACTTGTCTTCCTGACACCCGGGTCGATATACTTAAAGGTATAAGGAGATGGGCTGATACAAAGGATGAGAGGTGCATATTCTGGCTGAATGGGCTCGCCGGCACGGGCAAATCTACCATTTCTCGCACAATCGCACGTGAATACTATAAGAAGAAGCGCCTCGGGGCAAGCTTCTTCTTCTCTAGAGGCGGCGGTGATATCAGCCATGCAGGAAAATTCTTCACCAGTATTGCCGTACAGCTGGCGGGTGTTTCACCATCCCTCAAACGCCATATCTGCGAAGCTATTGTTGAAAATGGTAATATTGGTGCACAATCCTTACGTGATCAGTGGGACCAACTTATTCTCCAACCGCTATCGAAGTCGGGCAGCTACCCTCACCAATCACTAGTCATTGTGGTCGACGCTTTAGATGAGTGTGACGATGAAAATGACATAAGAACGATCCTGCAGCTCTTAACCGAGGCGGCGTCTTTAGACACTGTCAAAGTCCGCATCTTCATGACAAGCCGCCCCGAAGTCTCCATTCGACACGGTTTCCGCCAAATCTCGGATTCTGAACACCATAACTTTGTCCTTCACAACGTCTCTCCTTCGATAATTGACCATGATATCTCTATTTTCTTGGAATATCATTTTGAGCTCATTAGGAAGCATTACGGTCTTCACGACGGCTGGCCAGGTGACCAACAAATAAAGGCCTTGCTTCAAAGGGCGTCCGGTTTGTTTATATGGGCCGCAACAGCCTTCCGTTTCGTTAAAGAAGGCAAAGGTTTTGCTCCATGTCGACTGTCTCTTATACTAGAAGGCAATGCTTCCTTTGGTGGACCAGAAAAGCATTTGAATGATATTTATCTCACGGTCCTTGAGAATTCAATCAGCCCCGACTATACCCCTCAAGAACAAGAGATACTATTCAGGGCCCAAAGGGAGACAATCGGGACCATTGTTGTTCTGTTCTCTCCTCTTTCCGCCGTCTCGCTGGCCACATTGCTCCAGATACCAAAACCCGATATTGTCATGGCATTGGATGACCTACACTCCATCTTGCATATCCCCGAAGACCAGACCCAACCGATCCGTTTGCATCATCTTTCGTTTCGCGATTTTCTTCTTGATGAAAATAGATGCTCTAATCCCTTGTTTCAGGTGGACGAGAAGGAGGCGCACAAATTCCTCGCCCTTTCCTGCTTACAGCTTATGTCGGAGAAACTCGAAAGAGACATATGCAAACTACGATCTCCTGGTACACTTGCTGCGGATGTCCAGTGGGACTTGGTAATGCGGTACCTTCCTAATGAGCTTCAGTACGCATGTCTCTATTGGGTGCAACATGTTCAGAAGAGCGAGACACAACTACGAGACGATGGACAAGTGCTCCAATTTTTACAGCGTCATTTTCTTCACTGGCTTGAGGCTCTCAGTTTGATGCGGAAGACTTCTGAAGGGATTCTTGCAATACTATCTTTAAGCTCCACAATCACAGTAAGTGCCTCGTCCTGTAGATATTATGGATACCGACTTACATACCTTAAGGGCCAAAGTCCCAGATTAGAAGCCTTTATCTATGACGTAAAGCGCTTTACTCTATACAACAGACCCGTGATCGAAGAAGCACCTCTCCAGCTATATCACTCCGCTCTCATTTTTGCCCCTAAAGAGAGCGTGGTTCGAGGGTATATCACAAACGAAACCTCAAGTTTGATACGTAGATTTCCAGAGGTTCCAAGCAATTGGCACACCTTGCAACAAACCCTTGAAGGTCACTCGGGAGCTGTTTCGGCATTAGCGTTCTCCTCGGACGGTAAAAGAGTGGCTTCTGGATCCCGGGATTGCACAGTCAAAATTTGGGACACGGCCACCGGAGCCCTACAGCAGACACTTAAAGGCCATGATGATCGGATTTCGGAGGTATTATTCTCACCAAATGGTAATGTAGTAGCCTTTGGCGCTGAGACAGCTAAGTTATGGGAGGTTACTACGGGGGCTCTACAACGGACGCTTGAGGGCGACGGGACATTCATAGGCCTGGCGACTCTCTCTCCAGACGGCAAACTACTGGCCTCTGGGCTTTTTGGCGGGGAGATCGAGCTCTGGGACACAACCAATGGAACTCTACGACACACGCTTCAGAATTCAGGCTCGGCGTTCAGTTACATGAGCACGAGGCATGCAGGAGTTTGCGCGTTAGTATTCTCCCCGGACGGAGAGCGGCTAACAGCCGCCTCTACCAAATATTCCGGCAAAGAAGTAGCTGTCACGACCTGGGATGCCGCTACGGGGGCACGGATCCGGACATTGGATATTCAATACCCCTTGGATTTCGCAATCCAGCAGAATCATTCCTCGGAAAATCGGGCAGTGTTGTCTCCAAATTGTGAGCTAGTAGTGTGTAACCTGTGTTCCCAGGCAATTGGCATCTGGAGTCTGGCTACAGGAGCCTTGCTGCAAATACTTGTAGGTCATCCGCGCGGGGTCAGTGCGATGGCATTCTCGCCAGATAGTAAGAGGATAGCGTCCGGCTCTTTCGACCAAACCATCAAGATCTGGGACGCCGTTACAGGTTCTTTGCTACGGACGCTTAGGGGTCACTCAGACGAAGTTAAGGCAGTGGCGTTCTCCCCGAACGGTAATCTAGTGGCGTCAGGCTCCGTAGACGGCGCGGTAAAGCTCTGGGATGTATCTGAACGAACTCTCGAGCAGGTGCCCGAGGATCACTGGAACCGAGTCGTGTCATTGGCAGCCTCCCCGAACGGCAAATCTGTAGCATCCGGTTTCGATGACGGCTTAGTTAAGCTCTGGGACACGGCTACAGGAGCCCTACAACGAACACTCAACCATTTAAATTGGGTTAGTGCCGTAGCATTCTCCCAGGACGGTAAACAGGTGGCTTCGAGTTCCGATGATGGATCACTTAGAATATGGAATGCGAGTACGGGGGCTTTGCAATGGGAGTGGAAAATCTGCTCTAGCGGTTCCCCGTACGAGTGCACAGCGATAGCCTTCTCGCCAGACGATAGTCTAGCGGCCTTTGGCACCAAGAACATCATAATCTTGGATCTAGCCACAGGTGTTTGCTATAAAGACCTCCGTCAACTCGACGAACTAAGCTCGGGGGCCGTAACTACATTAGCATTCTCGGCGGATGGCAAGCAGCTTGCATCGGGAACTACCCAATGCAATGGCTTCCTCAATATTTGGGACGTAGCCACCGGCGATCTAGTATATGGCCATACCTTTCTTTGGGACTCTAGTAGTGATATCGACGACGAGAGTGATTCCGACCACAAAAGCTATTCTGACCATGAAAGCAATCCCGAACATAAAAACGATTCCAACCATAAAAACAATTACGAGTATAAAAGCCATTCCGACTATAAAAGTTATTCCGACCATAACCGCAATTCCGATTACGAAACCTATTACGACCACGAAAGCAACTACGACTTGAACACATTCGATAGCGGCTTCGGGTTTTACGAATCCGGTGATATCACTGCCGTAGCATTCTCGCCGAGAGGCAAGTTGTTGGCGAGATGTAGCGACCGTGCTATCCAGCTATTGGATCCTATTACGAATCGATGGCGGCAAATAACAGAGGTTGACGCCGCTATAACAAGACTCTCTTTCTCTAAATACGGACCATATTTAGAGACAGAAAGAGGGCTAGTGCAAATTGCGGGCACATCCAGTCATATTCTACACCCACGGCTGGCATGCAATATATTTGTGACGGAGCGCTGGGTAGTTCGAGATATGGAAAAGATACTTTGGCTTCCACCTGACTATCGAGTAGTTTATTTGATAACCTCGAGCCGTACCTTAGTTCTAGGCCATCCATCTGGTCTAGTAACATTCATCGAGTTTAACTAGCTGGTAGTTGGATGTGCGGATCTGTTGTAAAGGGTTGAGTGCCGACTTCGAATTCGCGAATCAGATTATGCCACCAGCAATCCCATCTTTTCTTTTATGTCGATAGTACCCTGCGGCTCTCGAATGCTTAGATCTATGCAAGGACCTCTGATCGTACGGATCGATCTGTGAGAATTCACTAGTCTTCATGAGGGTTAGAAGGATCGATATCTGCTTATTTCTACCCTATTCATTTTCTTTATTGCGAGGCTTTTCTTCCCGCTTGCGGCCCCACCTATATATATATCTTAGCCATTGATAATTTAACCAGTACCTAGGTTGCACAATTTTGATATCGAGAAGGCTACACGGAAGCAACGAGTAGACTTTGGGCGAGACTATTCTATGACCCTTTCACTGACACGAAGCTAAATTGTTTTAAAAAATTCAATATCGATCTAATGCTCGACTGCTAAGTTGGGTTCCCAGTAAGCCTTAATGCATAATAGCATCAGTGCACCACATATAGCCATAAACCCTCGCTAACCCAGATCAATCTCAAAATACATAATATTTTTCAAAAGAATTTCTATATTATATAAAATACTAATTAAACTATCTTCATAAAGTTTCCATGAACCCAATTATCAGCTAGATTTGAAGGAGAGGCCCCAAAGTCCACGCATTTAGGGTAGTGACGGCATAATCTCGGAGTGACGGGATATGAAAGCAATTAATGATAGCCAAAGGCTACTTGATAAATCTTAACTACAAACACCGATTTTTTCCTGCTATCATTATACCCTCTCTTCAAAACTTCGAAAAGCCGCTGTATCGAAGATTCCATCTATGAGCTCTTCAGGGTAGCCCTTCCAAACAAACGTTTTTCCATAGGTAGTATTTAGCGCTTGATATCCAGGCTCTTGCAGTTCGATTAAAATTTCGTTGATACCATAATTCTCTCCTTCATAGGCAACCAGTCGTTGTAAGTGCTCTTCCGTTTCAACTGCGTACGCAACCCCAGGGACTGCATCTCGTGGATCATCGGGTGACGGCCTCACCAAAGCTGGGTACGGGCCCCACATTTTAAGCTTAAACGTCCGCGTGGTAGCTTTGAGTAGAATCGGGTCTTCTGCTAAATCAAGAATTCGCCGCAAAACTTCAGGAATGGTCAAAGTTCCATAGAAGAAGAAAAGTGTAGGTTTGAAGACTATCTGTTCGAGACTGGAACTCGGTAGGTGATTAATATTTAATGCTTCGTTGACATTGCGTTGCATGGGGATCAAAGATGCCCAATCAGCCTCGTCTATGTAGTCTCTCGCTAACGTTTCCAATGTTCCTTCGGCCATAATTCTCGCGAAGCCGTGGTCAAGCTGTTCAAGATAAGTCCAGAGATTGGTGAAGGGGCAGCGGTCCGGCAGCTTCCAAATGTCCGCAGTGTCTGCAAGTGAGTAACGTTTGGTTGAACTATCAAGGGCGAGAAGCTAGAAGCTGGGTAAATATTAATAACGGACTGAAACGCTAAAGTGAAGTGTGTCCTCCTGTTTAGCAGTGGTCAAGTCGATTCTAAGTATCTATAGCATGTAGAGTGCATGGTGCGTTGGTGCGTAGGTCTTGGCGGTTAACTTATCCAACAAAAGTCTGGCTACGAGACTGCCTTACGGCCTCCACATCGCCTGCACGACAACTGTTTGCAGGAGGGCTGCGTGATTTCGTTGCAATATGTATCTTGGGCCCCGCTGCTCCATAGGAGAAATCCTTTACATGGACAATTAACGAACGCTTGGTCTTGAAGGCAAGATATTACCACTCATAGCATTTTTCAGATCATATATAACCTCAATGGCGACTTCGACACAAACTATACCAAGGTGCGTTCGCGCGACGTCTCCGCTCTTTCTGGAAATCATGACTGAAAAAGGAAATCTAGCAAAACTGGGAAAGATCAGCTCCAAGATGCGGTGACAACATTTGCCAACAGCCTATCTACAACAGATAGGCAAAGCCTCCCTGCGAACCCAGATGTGAAGGATATCATAAACTTCGTCAGCGACGCAAACAAACTCCATTCTAAAAGGAAGTCGAGGGTGTACGGAGAACGAATCCAGCCATTTCTGAAGGCTCTTCATCAATTCGCCGGCACAGTAGACGTCATGGTTCAGAGCAACCCCGAGATTACATCCTTGGTCTGGGGGAGCGTGAGATTTTTCATGACGGTATTGAGCCTACTTTGTTTCGATATTTATACCGTATATCTACAGAGTGGATAGTAACTAACCAGCCCCAAACCGCAAATCAGGTAGCGATGGCACACAACAACTACTTCGAAGATGTCAGCAAGATTCTACAGCGTGTTGGAAAACTTTGCCCCTTAATTGAAGAGTTTAACGCTCTCCTCCCGGACCCTGACCTCCAAGATGCTGTCTGCGAGTTTTATAGCATAATCATCAAGCTATTCACAACATTAGTACCTGTCTTACAGAAGGGAGGCTGGAAATCCTTTTTCAAGGCTGTCGTTGGGTCTCTAAAAGGCGATGTTCAAGAACTTGAAGCACAGTTAGAGCGACACCGCGGCTACGTCGAAGGTTATATCCAATTAGCCTCAGAAAGGGTTCATCATCGGGAACGGCAGTTGAATGTGCACTTTAGGTCGCATGTCATTGATCACACGGCTAGGGAAGTCTCTCGGTGGAATACATCCTCAGACTGGAGGATACAACAGGATCAGCGATATATCAGTTGTGCAATCACTGTTCCCCAACATCAAGATGATCTAGCTAGGCTAACTCTCTTTCGTTATTTTCTCTTAGAAATGAGACGCAATCTGCTCTTAGAAAAGATCACAGGGCACAATTACCACGATATGTATTTCCGCCACCTTTCGAAGGTACAAGAGGGGACAGGAGGTTGGGTATTTGATTTCAACGAGTTCAGAAGCTGGGAAACAGAGTCTTCAGCAAAGCCTCTCTTCTGGTGTCATGGGATCCGTATGAATACCAAAGCGTCTTCCAAATTAGTAGCCGTTAGAATAATTACAGCTAACTAGAACCTTTATACTAGCCGGGTCCGGAAAATCGGTTCTTACAGCTACAATAACGAAATATTTCTTGGAAAAGCACCCCAAGTCGACGGCATTCTTCTTCTGCGATTTCCAGCAGAAATCATCGCTTCAGTGGGAAGCCATCGTTCGGAGTCTTATTCGGCAGCTACTTTCCACAACAGATCAACACAGTACCATTCTAGAAGTTTTCGAAAAACCTATGTCCCAGAATCAAGTTATCGCAACCCTTCAAGAATTGCTAAAGCTAAACGGGCGATGCTATTTGATTTTTGATGGAATTGATGAATGCGAAGAAGCGGACAAGTATAAGCTACTTTGGCTTTTCGATCAACTCTTCTGTTCCAATGAAGGAAAGACCAAGATCCTTGTTTCCTGTCGATATTCGGTAGATATTTCTAGAAAGATGGCTGAGGGACGGGTCTGCGAGATCAACCTTCATCAACATGTTGGCCCCGATGTCGAAAGATATATCGCTGCCGAATTGCAGGAGCGGATCCAATTTCGGAGACTAACTGTTACTCCGGAGATGCGCAAGGAGATAGAAACAGCCCTCGCCGCAAATGCAGACGGAATGTACGTACAAACGCCAACATCGAGTTATCAACTGAAGGAACAGCTACTAAAGCCCTCATAATCGGCAATAGGTTTCTTTACGTCCGATTCCAACTTGACGATATCTGCACCGCGATTACTGAAGATGCTCTCCGCGATTGTTTGCAGGGGCTCCCTCGAGGGCTCCCTGAAACTTATGATCGAATTCTTGTCAAAATAGAAAATGATCAAGACTTTCGAATGGCCAAGAAAGTTTTTAACTGGATTGTAGCCGCCTCGGCCCCGCTCACAGTGGAGGAACTTGCTGAAGCGTGTGCATTCGAACCAGGCGACAAACAATATACTGACGGAAGATTCGCTACCGATGACTGGAAATTGGTATTCAACTGCAATAACCTTATAACAATCGAACGCCGAGATGGAAGGGATTTCGTCCACTTCGCACATTCAACGATTTTAGACCACCTCCGCAAAAAGGATGTCGTCATCGACTCAGTCGCAAACCAGGACGCAGCGTCTATATGTCTAACCTATCTCAATCTCACTGATTTCGAGCGCCAGCTTATTCCTCATCAACCAAACCAGCCAGTATACGTGCCACCCCCAAAAGATTGGGTCCCGTCATTGATCTCCCCTTCACAGCAAGTATCTACTACTGCCAAAGTGGCTCACACAGCCTCCAAAATTAAAAATCTTGGAACATCAAAGGCATCCACACTCACTCTTCCGCCTATCGACCTCACGGCCTTTCAAAATAAGTTCTCTAAACCCGACTCGGCGCTCAAAGGATTGGACAGGAAATACAAGTTTGTCGAATATGCACGCCAAAACTGGATCGAGCACTGCCGCTTCATTTCGAGCGATAGTCCATGCCGGGATTCTTTTGCTAAACTAGTCAATGGGAAGAACCTACCCTTTAAGCATCTCCCATGGGCCGACGACATTCCGGATAACCAGGATAGTATAGAATATAAGGACTTCACAATTTCGATATCAGAGTGGGTCCCTGTTGAGTGGGCTGTGCGCTGCCAGCACCTCCCTCTTTTACAACTACTACGACACCTAACCAACAATCCCGTAAAATGGGATATTATACTAAGTTTACATATCACGCCCGAAGAAAAAACGAATTTCCTCCGCAATGGCTATCGTAAGAACTGGTGCCTTCTTCCGAGGATGGGAGACTGGAAGCCATATCTTACTGAAAAGAAGTATCTTGAATTGGATAACATTGACAGGCACTGGATTTTTGGGTTCATGGAAGACACTCTCTTCGGGCAAGGGATAAAGCAGGATCTCGACATCGCTGAGCTTTTGTTGTTCTCCTGTCCCAGTTTTGGGATTCCGCTGAGCCTCTTCTTCCGGAGCACAGCTGTACTATCTTTTTTCTGCCGTGAGGACTCGGATATCAGTCCAAAGGAGGTAGTGTTCCGATACGGACCCTACTTTGTAACCGCGCTCGGGGCGATGATAGCAGTAGTATCGGATTTCCGGCTCCAGGGCTTGGAAGAGGCTAGTCAGATCATGATAGAATTGATAAGAATAATACTAAAATCAGGCAGGATCCAGCCCGATGAACCAGCCTACCACAACATGCCCAAAGCAGCCCCCTTTACGGCGTACGCCAAGGGAATCCCCCAGACTACCCCCCCGAAAAGACCCATCCCTACCTATCTCAAGTGGGCTCTCGACCTCGGGTTACCAGACGTCGTGGATATGTTGGCATCATTCGATGCTACTACACGGGCTCCGATGGTCGGTAGAGCCGCCCCCATAGGCGCGTCTGGGACTGGTACACGCTACTTTGACGATAGCTAGAAGGACGAAACCCCATCTTTATGAAGGGGACTCTACTATCATCCCGGAGGAATCCGCAAGGGACTATATCTTAAATTTGACCAAATTTAAAGACGCGAACGAAACCATGGGTGGAAACTAGTCACCGGTGATTAAGGCGAGCCCCGGATCCGCCCCAGGTCCTGCATACACATTTATATTCAATAATCGTAATATCAACCTACCCTATACTGAACTCAAGAGCCTAATGATATTTTACCATCCAAAACTTCCGTTAAATACCATTCCTTAACTTATTGCATACATCGAACTGTTATTTCCAATCAGTCATTCAAATTCGGGGCCACCCAGACAGGATAGGCCAAATCTAGCTATGAGAATAATTCCGAATACAAATATATGTAGACATCATCCACAATTCATCCGAATCAGACTCCACCGCAGTCCTGTTCGTTGTTCTGGACTATATATCACAGAACAGAAAAAATAATTTACACACCCTGTATACCAACATCAAGTTGACCCAACTCTTGAGCAGCAGCAGCAGCCTCACGCCTCAATTTCGCTTCATTCCTAAGCTCCAAGTCCCACGGTGTCGTAGTATGAACAGCACACATTCTCCAAATCGGCAGACGTTCATCTAGAATTTCCTCAACCCGTCTTCGAACAAACCTAGTAATCTGATCAACACTATCAGTCGCATTCGTTTTGTGATCCTTCATCCATTTAGCAAACTGAACTTGATCCCAGTACTTGTCGATTCTGCTCAGCAGGTTGGATTCTGGAAGATAGCCTCCCTCCCAGCACTCTTTCAACTCCTCCCACTCCTCTTCGAAAGGCGCACGCATAACTGGGCAGCTCGGATTCTCGTATAGACGCTTAACATTGGTGTTAAAACCTCGGGGTATACCATCGAAAACGCGCTTAAGCATGATAGCCTGCGCAAGGATCCGGTATTCGAGGTGTCGCACAATAATCTCCCCCTTCTTAAGCTCGATGTCTCGATACACGTCACGTATCACCACATCCGGAGAACCGGCCTCAGTAGAAGGAATCCGAAGAGATACTCTATCGCATTCGGAACATTCGTGATATTCTTCAGGGAAGTGATGCCCTTCAGGGAAGTGATATAGAGAGCAGATGAACAGGACCCAATAAGTAAAGTCCGTCTGGCCGGACGCGAATTCGTCTGGATACCACTTTCTCGCTTCACTAGAAATTTCCTTTTGCTGTGCTTGTATCTCTGCCCGGTCTTGATCTTTTGCAACAGCAGCGGCACGATCTAGCAGATTATAGAGAAGGGCATCCCAGAGTACGAAATTGAGTTTCTCCAGCGGGTACTTGCCGTCTAGGCGGAATTCTGGTGGTTCAAGCTCATCCGGATTCACGAAGAATCCGACCGATTGTAAAGCACCCCACAAGATAAGCATCGCCGAGTGCAATTCTATCCTCAACTCCGCTAGGCTCCATAGTACTCGAAGGTACCTTGGTTTCATTTCATCTTCCGGTCGAACTGGGAACAAGACGACTATGGGACTGTTATTTCTAAGCATTTTTCTTGCAATTGAATGGGGTGATGCCTTGAAAGCGTCATCAAAATATCTAGACGATAGTCGTAGGGCGGGGAGGTCATCCGGGTGGCAGAAGTCCAAAAGGCAGGCGGTTAGGTCTATTGAATAAAGAACATGGTATATCGGAACTGAGCCCACGGCGGAAGGCATGTTGGGAGGACCAAATATATCTGAAGAGTTATCTGCGTGGGCAATTTCTGTTCGATATCGCGTTATCTCCCGTGGGAGATCAAGATCTTTTTTCGTAGCGCTCAGCTTTTTATAAGATACAAGAAGATTAAAGATTAAAGATTAATGCCAGCCCAACTCGCGGAAGAGATAATAGATATATCGCGTGCCGACATCTCAATCTTCGTCCGAAACCAAATTTTATTTTGCCAGAAGATATGGGTTCTAAGTTTTAAAACAATTTGGTCTTCGAAATCGATTTCCGCGCAATCATTGATAATCTCGAACTCGTAGCCAGCTAAACGTGTATTAACATCTCATACTTTCACCAAACGATTTCACCCAGGTTGAAATCACCATTCTGAATTATTTACTATTTGTCTAGTTGAAGTCAGAAATTTCGAGGTTAGAAATATATGGCCCTAGCCACTTTGCGCAACCTGGGTTTATGAGACCAAAATGGTCTTTCGAGGCTGCATTTTGAAACCAAATATCACCAAAATACCACACTAGGTTCAAACGGGTTCTACCAGGTACCCAAAGTATATACGTACCCAATATCTCCAATAACTCCAACCCTCATAACCGCAGCAGCCTGGTGCGGCTGATACCTCAGGTAGTCAATATATATAGCATCCTCGCCTTTAATTAAGCTTTTCTACCTAACCTTCCGTCTACAACTTTAAGAGCAGCCTTGCACTGCCACACTCCCCAAAAACCGTACTTAAACAGATGACCTGATACTTTTCGGCCGCCGAAAGAGCTTTTAAAAACCCCCCAACGAAAATGTAGCATGTAGACCCCTTAGCTTAGTACAGCCAAAGGACTTCAGCTCAAAACCGTCTCACCCTTCGGGTTACTCCATGGATCCAGATTCGTAGCAGTACACCAAGCTTAACCTGCAGCCCAATTCAAGGCGTTCCTTCGGCCCCCGCAGAAAAATACAACATCTACAACGCAAGATGACATCCGAGTCCGCGCCATATGTCGCACTATATGGCGACTATTACCCGAAAGACCTTCACGACCTACTAAAAGAATCTCAAGAGGTTTATGCAAATAAACCAGAGAGGCCAGATTATGTAATACCCTCCATACCCCCACAAAATAAAGTAAAAAATAGCAATTTTACTACTATGTGCAAGATTCTAACCGGCAAGTTTTTCGAATTATAACAGCCCGAGAAAACTGTTCCCGAAGGATGGCCGACTCAACTGCCCCCATCCCCAATGATCTGGGACGCTGAAACGTTTCCAAAAGATGGTTCTCACATGGTAGATATCACTCCGGAAGAACTATCAGAGATCAATGCAGCATTAAAAACTGTCGAAGGTATATATATATTACGCCAAATTTCACTTCCTCATCTTTTTTATATGCATCCACCATCAACTAACATATCATAAGAACTTTCGATCCCCCACTCCTTAATAAACAAATCCTCTTTCCCCCTCCCCACCTTAGGCCCTCGACTAGACGCCGCCTGCCACTCCGTCCACTTCGGATTAGGATTATGCTTCGTAAACGGCATCCCAAGCTCCCAATACACCGCCGACCAAAACGTCTACATCCTCCTCGGTATCTCCTCCTATTTCGGCGAAACCCGTGGTCGGCAGAGAGATGATGGCGCTCGATTAAGTATGTCACCCTCACCTCACTATCTACTAATTAGCCAATCCATGCTTCCCCACTCCCCTACTACTTACCTGCCTAATACTTTAAACATATTAATAAATGGGTACTGTACAGTCCACATCTTCCACGCCCACTCCCACGGCCTGCCCCCCAACCTCTCTCCAATCTTCAACAACCACGCCCAAGTCTTCCACAACGACATGACAACCGACATCCTATGCATGTACTGCATCTCCTCGGCTTCAAACGGTGGTTCAAATTCTTACGCCTCAGTTTATAAAATCTATAATTATTTGGCAGAGAATGAACCGGAGGTGTTACATACTTTGGCAGCACCGGATTGGCCGTTTGATACCTTTGGGTATGAACCGGCTTTTCATACTAGACCGTTGTTGTTTTATACTCCTCCTGATGATGGGGAGGAAGAGGGAGAGGGAGGGGGGTTTGATAGTGATGGGGAGGATGGAGATCGTACCCCGCGTGCATCGGAATTAAACCACCCTCCCCCACCACCACCACCACCACCACCACCAGCAGAAGAAACAGTCATCCCCAAAATCGGCCGAATCCTAGCATCCCTCTCCCCCCGCCAACTCTCCGGTTCCAAAGTCCACCCCCGCCCCACCACAATCCCCCCCTTAACCCCACCCCAAACCCACGCCCTAACCCTCCTCGAACAACTTTGCAAACGTTTCTGCATAACCCATACCCTCCCCTCCGGTTCCTTCGTATTTTTAAACAACCTTTCAGTTTTACATAATCGTTCAATGTACTCTGAAAACCCGGACAAGGAGATTAAAGATCATAGGCATTTGATACGTGTGTTTTTAAGGAATGAGGAGTTGGCGTGGGAGACGCCGAGGGAGTTGTGGTTGGATTGGGGGAGGGTTTTTGGGGAGTTTGAGGGAGTGGAGGAGAGGTGGGTTGCTGAGAAGGTTAGGGATTATAAGGATCAGCAGAGGGGGATGGTTAATTATACGGCTGGCGGGGAAGGCGGGGAGGATGCTTATTAAATACTTAAGTAGTTTGGGGGGTTTTATTTTGCAAAGGACTTGTAATACCCGCGGTGGTAATAAGGCAAAGAGTACAGGGTAGGATCAGAATAGCTAATCATAAAACGAATTTACAACAGCGAGTTATCCTCCTAACAGCGGTGGTAATGGGAACTTTTCCCGCTCGATCGGTCCGAGCACTAAACAAGAAGTAGCAGTAACAAAGAAAAAAGGAAAGAGAAAAAAAAGGTCCAATCCGCTCCTATCCAATGTAAATGCGTAGTAGTAGTATATATATTAAAATATCAATAGCCTCCCAAAGAAAGAAACCAGAAAACGAAAGAGTAAAACGGAATTTTAAGCCTCCTCGGGCAACCACTCCCTCCAGAACCCCCATGCTAACCTCCCAGACCCCAGCGCCTTAACCCCAACCAAAGCCTCAACCCCATCATCCCCATCCGCCGCCAAAAACATCTCTTTAGTAATCGAAACCCTCTCTTCCGGTTTTCCGTGCATAGCAGGCCACAAAACTCCAACTCCATCACCACCAAGTGTAGCTTCATAAGTAACCATCCCTTCCTCCTTCAACGTTTCTTCAACCTTCAATTTCTTCGCCTCGTCGCCAGGCATTTGGATTGGTTTCAACACCGAAAACGCACATCCACCACCTCCAGCTCCAGTCAACTTTGTCCACCCGATCCCACTGCCATCCACAATCTGCCTAACCCTCTCCAACTTTGGATGACTAACTCCCAAACTTACTAACAGGCCATGGTTAATCCTCACCAGCTCCCCAAGCCTAGTAAGATGACTATCATCCGGTCTAAAATGCTTGTTATCAAGCAACATCATAGCCTCCGCCGTCACATTATCAATAGCATCAAGCATCAACCCACAAGTTGTCGGATGCGAATTTCTCAACCCATGCACCGCAGCAACCAACTCAGCCGTCCTACGCGGCTGATTAGTATTAACGAGCATAAGCGGTAACTCCGGGAAGTGTTCTAATCGTTTCACTTCCGGTGGTTTTGAGTAATCTCCTCGACGGAATAATACGGCTTTACCGCCAGTGGCGACAGTGTTATCGACTCCGGATGGGTTTCCGTGGATACACATTTCGCCGACGAAGGCCCAGTCGTTGATGCGTTTTAATTGACGGGCGCATTCTTCTTCGAAGAGTTTGGCGGAGGGACGGACGAGCATCCCGGATTGGAGGTGGAGGGCTGCGGAAAGGCAGACGGTAATACTGGCTGAGGAACCGAGTCCTGCACCAATTGGGATTGTGCTTCGGAGGGTAAATACGGCGGCAGGAGAGTGCTTTGAGCCGAGGCAAAGGTAGACGTAGAGGAAAGCTGTGGCGGCGGAGTGGTATTTATTTACTATAGAGGAGAGGAAAGGCTGGAGAGCTTCAAGGAGTTCGGGGTCGAGGGATGTGACGGTGTCGAAGTGGATTCGCTTCTTGGCGGGGGAATTGAAGAAGTCCCAGGGGAGGGACTCGATATCCCAGGTATGATTGAGGTCGATGTCGGCGAGATGGAGTGTTACGGTGCGATTGTCGCGAGGGAGGTGGTGGACGTGGAGGTAGGAGCGGAGGGAGAGGGCAGCAGCAATCGCAGCCTACAAACCGTTAGCATTACTCCCATTGAACATATATATACTAGAATGACGACAATAATAATAATAAGAATAAGAGTAGTAGCGCATACCTTGCCGTGCACGACAGCGTGCTCGCCGTACATGATGACCTTTGCAGGCGCAGAGACCATAAAGTCGGGTAGTTCGGGTTCCATTCTCTTCATATAGGACAGACTCCTGGTCCGCGACAAGCTTCTCGTTCTTCCGTTCAATCCGGGTCTGGCAGCTTCGTTGGAGGTAAAGGGAGGAGTAGAGTTTTGGAGGGTTTCCGATGCGACGGAAGTAGACTCCTGTGCGGGCGATCCCGATCCTCTGAGATATTCGTGGCTAAGCGGCTGGCGAATGTTTGGAGCAGCAGCAGCGGTGTAGATTCGAGAGATGGAACCGGACGACGAGTTCTTGCGATGATGATGTTGGAAGGTCAGAGGGGCGGTGGGCATGGAGAGAGATGATTTCCGGGGAAGTTCTCGTGCTCTGCCTCTACCACTGTCTCGACGCTGGAGGGGGGGCACAGCGGCAGCACCAGTACTAGCAGCAGTACCAACAGCGCCGGATCTGTAGGACGAGGTTTCGGAGGACCCATTGGAGGGTGAAATGTCGGTGTCCGGGATGTGAGAGAGGGAGAGAGATTGGACGCCATCGAGGAGGTCATTTGAAGGAGAGGAGGAGGAGGAGGCGGGCTCCTGTGCGTCGTAGTACCTGGAAACCTCGCTTTCGGCGCGTTTTCTAGAGGGCGAGGCGACGCCCAGCAAGTCGGCGGCGGAGTCGACCATCTTCAAGTCCTCGTGGGAGACGGGCATTCCGGGGTAGTTGGTATCTGATTATGAAGTCGTGAAGTTCGAGGATGAAGGTATTCCTTAAGTAGTATCTAATAAGTAGTGGTGGTGAATGTTAGCAATGGATAGGTTCACGGAGTGGTGATAGTTTGGAAGAGTCGCCGACACACGACAGCACGTACTCGTTCTTTCACGACCACCACCAATTGCAGTCTCTTTTATAAGTATCCAAATAAAATAAAATAAAATTAATTAGAATAAAGTAGGTAGATGAAGACAGATGAAGAACAGGATAGTAGCTTAAGTATTAAAGAAGAAAGGACAAAGATGGAATTGCAATAGCAAGGAAACGACTAGTCAATTGCAAGCCAGCCAGGAGAAGCCACTGCTTGCGAGGGTTCGCTCTGGTCAGAACCGACAGGGGCTGGTTAAAGCTCAACCAAAAACCCACACCGGCGCACCGCAGCCCGCCTGCCGGGAACATTACATATCATATCACATACTCTTAGACATCAGATACATCGCATCGAAAGAAGAAACAAGAAGATGAGGGAGAAGGGAGAGCGAGAAGAGGGGGGGGTGCCGTACATGTACAGCGTCATACATAGCATAGCCGGGCCGACATTCAGCTGCACTCTAAACGTCTGGAGGCTGTGCGTTCTGGCGAGCATATGTATGTTCTGTACAGCTAGATGTATCTCTTCGCTGGCTGAGAATGTACTTAACCAATGTATCTATCATATCATTATGACGGACTCGATTCATTCCCCGGTTGACTAATAGAATGTATCCGCGGGGATGGTTTTGGGACCCGGCTGCAAGGTACGTCCACGGACAGGCCCCTTCTTCGGCCAAGCTCCGAACATATAATACATACCAACACAATGTACTATTAATATTATCATTACATACTACTGAATCGATACTAGTACACTCTTGGATATGAAGAAGTTGTGAATTCAAAATGGTATTGAATATATAATATCGCAGAGAAGCGGTAGATGGTGATGTATATGGAACTACCATACATTGACATACGCATGAATCCGCACCTCCCCCAAAACAGCAGCCCACACAAACCCCGTCAGCAATACCACAATCTGACAATCCCCCGGAACCGTCCAGTTCAGATCTTTCACAACAGTCTCACACCCTATAAGCCCCTCGGGACCCTTCCCCGCTAACGGGTACCAAGCAAGACAGGTAACTCCAGCCCCAGAATTGACGTTATTCTTCATGACAGCCAATGTCTTATCGGTCTTCTTATCATAGTTATGCTGGGTCTTTACTTCCGTGCCTACATCGAACAGTGGGTAGAGTCGAGCAAAGTCGTCGTCTGTGTATCCGTACCAATTGCCCAATGATGATAACGTAGTCTTAGGGACGGATAGGATCCTGAGTGAACCCGTGGGTGTGCGAGAAGAGGAAAAAAAGTCGGCACTGATCCGGATGGATGTGATGAACGAGGATTTCAAATTTATCGATGAAAAGCAGAAGACGGATGATGTCGAATTGCAATTATTTGGCAGGAGCACGATACTCTGGGAGCCTATATTTCAATCCCTCTCGGTCAGATATATATAACATATTTTGAATTGAACTGAATTGAACATACCGATGGACAGCTGCGAGGAATGAGCATCTCCAGGCTCTTCCGCGGGCCCAGGCGTCTCCAGAGGTGGGAGAATGCCTAATATAAGTTAAATAAAAATATTAGCTCCAATACTCCATATTAACCATCCACACAAAGAGGATGGAATATATGATAATCTTGTAAATTAAAATCAGGCAATATATAACCACCAAGGGAAAATCCACATACGCCTTTTCGACGACATCTGGACCTCTGCCATGTTTGCAATATAATACACTACTAGCTGGTACAATTGTTCCTCTTTTTTTTTTTGGTCGTAAGTGGTATCGATATATCGTACGTATACACCGTAATGCAGAATCCGTCTGAGCTCAGACTAGACGTGAGGGAAACGTCCCCATCTTATATACAGCACCAGAACCCCGCACAAGAACTAGACTCCAGTAGTAGCTCCCGCCGTATCACACTTAATTACATGAAGGCTGGGAGAAATGTCAAGGATACAAGATCGCTATAAACCCCGCCTTCGCGTCGACGTATACCTTCTCCTCGGATCCACCTACTTGTTGTGTATTCCAATATCGATGATTGGACAAAAACCGTTGATATTAATTCAGCTCATATAGCAAACCGGTATGGGTACTTGGGTACTTTGGGTAGCTATCTAATCTAATATGTCCTTCGAGAAACGGAGGATATTATTTAGTATTGCATATTGGTGTACATGTCCCCCGCTGAAGTTTTGACATATTGTGTTGAACAATCCCAATACGTATCCCAGTCTCTACACACCAGTCTCGGCATCTACACACGTCTACAGTCTCGTCGACCGCTATTATAAATTACAATTACAAGCACCGGATTGCCATCTCCTTTGAACTTGAGAGAGGGAGCGAGAGAGATACGGCGCCATGTAATTGAGTGATTTTGTTCTAAACATTGCATCCTCAAGTACAACTAGTAATAGAGGATTTATCACTCGCGTTCAACCCCCCAAACATAGAAAGCTGAATTAAGACTTGGAAATATGCAGGCCTCAAACTCTCCATGGATCTCTTCCCTGCACTTTTGTATGCCCTCCCCTCGATCTCCCTTTTCTTTCTCCACCATTAGACGTCATCACCAGTGCCACCGGAAGCAATGAGCCTTAAACAGACGGGTAAGGTTGAGGGGTTTGAGAAAGCCGATTGCGAAGTACTAGCTCTATACCGTCCATGGCACTTAGCTTTGAGCTGTTCGCACTCGCAGCTCTGCTAGCTACCTCACTTCGGTAGCATTGTTGTTATAGGCTCCGCGCGGTTATGGAGGAAGCAAGAGATCTTAAGGTTGTAACTGGCACTTTCTATGTATAAGTATGTATAATGGATTGAGCAGCATCGGAGTTACAATTATCGGTTTCATTATTCAATCGGCTTTAACACTATCACCGACCACTCGCCACAATATGTGTTTGTCGTGTTGTGGCGGTACTCTTAAAGTAAATGTGGCGCAGTGGTTTGTCGCACAGCCAGAAATTTTCCAACACCCAAAACTCATCGCGACAATTCTTTCTTTCCTCGAACATCACCACCATCTCCAACCTCATCTTCAGCTTCATCAGAAAACAATGGCCGACCCAATGGATATCGACAATGCCCCGCGCATCCAAATAAACCTCTCCACCCGCGATCCATCCCTCTCAATCCCCCTACAACCCCTCCGCATCCCCACAAACCTAAAACGCTACGGCCTCTCAACCCTCGTAAACCACCTGCTCGAAACCCCCAAACCAATCCCCTTCGACTTCCTCGTCGACGGCAAATACCTTAGAACCTCAATAGACCAATACCTCACCTCAGCAGGACTCAGCTCTGAAAAACCGTTAGATGTCGAATACGTTCGTTCTCAATTACCACCAACTTATGTCGGAAGCTTCGAACAAGATGACTGGATATCATCCGTCCATATATCTCCATCTCCATCTCCTACAATCCTTACAGGATCGTTCAACGGAACCGCACAGATAACTTCATTATCAGGCGAAATCCTCGCCAAAACAGTGCCAATGCACACTCAATCCATAAAATCCATAACCTGGGTCTCTCCTCCCTCTTCTTCATCGTCAGAAGCATCATTCCTCACCGCAGGCCTCGACCGCACCATAAACCTCTGGTCCTACACTCCTTCTTCAGACCCATCAGAAACCCTCCAAATAACCCCAACAACATCCTACATCTCCCACAAATCAACAATAACCTCCCTCTCCTACTCCCCCTCAACATCCCAATTCCTCTCCTCCTCTTCAGACCACACAATCTCCCTCTGGTCCACAGACTCCTCCCTCCTCCCCACAATCACCACCCCACAATCCACATCCTTCACCCGAAAACGCCGCCGCACAATCTCAAAACCCCCTTCAACAATCAAAAAGGGTCCTTTAGCAACCTTAACCCCCCACACAGCTCCAGTCTCCCAAATAATCTTCCACCAAACAGATAAATCAGCCGCATACTCCGTCTCCTGGGATAAATCAATCATAACCCACGATCTAATAACCACCCAACAAATCTCTACCCGTCTAACAAACCACCCTCTCCTCTCCATCACGGTTTTACCTTCTTTAAACCTTCTAGCAGCTGGTTCCGCCGCAAGACATATTACCCTCCACGACCCCCGTGAATCTTCGAAAACGATACAAACGGCGGTATTAAGAGGCCACACGAACGGCGTTGTAAGTCTTGTAAAAAGTCCAGAAAACGAATACATCTTTGCAAGTGGAAGTCACGACGGTAGCGTACGGATTTGGGACGTCAGAAGCGTTTCTTCGTCTGATACAGATGAAAACGAAGGTAAAAGCGGCGGTAGTCTTTTCGTGATCAAACGCGAAAGTGGGACTGGCAAGGTATTCGGTGTGGATTGGAGTCGAGATGTAGGCCTGATAAGCGTCGGTGAAGATAAAAAGATTCAGATAAATAGAGGAGAAGGGATGGCGGATGTGACGGTTATGGATCAGTCGTAACCAAGGTTTTATATATTGGAACGGGGGATGTGTACGATACCTTTTTGGAGTTTGAGGATATTTTATAAGCCAGCATAGAATAGTATATATAGATATTATCATATCAAAAAGTTCTTCTCAGCCAAATAAACATATATAAAAAGGTAGTAAATTATTCTAGAACTACATAAAAAAAAGAGGAGAATTAAGATATCAAAAGAATATAAACTACTACATCTCGTCGGCGTTATATACACCATCAACCAACCACACTATTATCTCATCCCCCACCATCCACCCAATTATCCCAATCATATCATAAAAGCCAGCTCAATTGAAAAATTGCAAAAAAAAAGCCTAATGCAGAAGAAAAAGGATACGCTAAAAGAAGTATCACTAGAATCAAGAAGAAAAGCTCTCAGAGAAGAGAAAATAGTCAGCAAGAAGGATAAAGGGCTACCGAAAACCCGGGGAGGGGATGGGATAAAGAAGAAGGAGGAGAAGAACACACAATCCACTACCTTTAAAAACCTCGCTGCTGGTCATCCGTTGTTTCCCAAAAAGCAAGCAAGCAAGCACGCAAGCAGGAAGCAAGCAGGCTTGAAAAAGAGTTACTGAAGATTTCAACCGGGGTGTGGGAATAGGACAAAATGGAAGAAAAAAGGGCCAATGAATTAAAAAGCTAAAGAAAAGAAAATGAGTTTATAGTAAAGATGCTGCTAATCGGAGAAAGTAAAGAAAGGAAAAGAAAAAACCCGCTATCAAACAAAAAAGACGAAGAAGGAGCATAGAGCGCAGCCGCATCTTTCCCTTATTCGCTTTCCTTCCCTTTTTCCTTCCCTTCTTCTTTGCTGAAAAACAGAAAAAATCAACAGACGCAATGCAAGAACTGGAAACAAAAGTGTTAAGGAAAATATGCATCGTACAGTTGGTATGGTGTTATGAAGGTTTTTTGGAAAGGCGAGAGAGAGAGAGCTAGAGAGAGAGAGAGAGGCTATGTTTGTGAACGAAGATGTAGTAAAACGAAAACGAAAAGACTACGGAAAATGCTAAGATGAGATGCTAGATGACACCCGGGAAAACATTGTACATGAGAAATGAGGGTAAAGAAAGCTGATTAGATAGAGAGATTTTCAAGCTGCACTCTGGGAGAAAAATTACAAAATTAATGCCACACCCTCCTTTCCAACAATCCTACTTTCCTAGACCCTTTCCTCCCCTCTCAGTTTGTCTTCCTCGATCCTCCTCATTAAGATATCCTCTGGTTCGGCGGATGGTTGCAAAAAAAAGAGATGCTGAACTTTTTTTACCCGTTGTTATGATTGATGGTGGTGGTGGTGGTGGTGGTGTTGGTGGTGGTTTTAGAAATTATACCGCGGTATAAGTATGTGAGTAGACGCTACAGGCTGATATCCGAATGCCGGCAAATGAAAATGCGAAAAATGTACAGAAAAGGGCGCAGAAAAAAAGGGAGTCCATGTGTACGTGAAGGAGTTAAAGCCATCAAAGTCGTATGAATTTATATATAAAGTTGCCTCCAAAAGTCGTTGGGTAAGGATTTCCGTTCGGTTCGTGCTCACGTCAAAGGTTGGCAAGGTTTAGTTGCCACCAAGCTTCAGCACACTCCGGATGCCAGTCTCTTTCTTCTTCCTCCAGGTCTCTTTCTTCTGGTTCTTCTTGCTAGCCATCTCCGCCCATCCATCCTCGTCATCGCTATCATCCTTGGGCGCAAGAGTAGTTTTCAAGCCGGATGGTGGCGCCGCGGAGAGCAAAGTCCTTGTCCTCTCGCCACCTCCACTGCTGTTCCCGGAACCAGTTTGGTACGTCACAGGTCGGTATCTGGACGGCTGACCAATGTTGCTCCGCTCGCTCGGCGCAATCGACGGTGTATATCCAGGCTGCATGAAAGTTGGCAGCGTGCTAGACCTGGTATGTCCGTAAACCGATCCGGCATATCCTGGGCTCAAACTCGAACCAGGTTGCTGGGGTTGCTGCTGCTGTTGGGGCATCAAACCGGGCCCAGGTTGGAAGTGTGGCATGGAGCCGGTATCTACCATACTCATTGCTCTTTGTCCTGGCATCATCATGTTTGGCATCAGACCGTTGCCCATCATACCCATCCCGCCCATTGACGAAGCATTTGGCATCATTCCGGGCATTGAACCCGGCATACCCATCATCATCTGTTGCTGTTGCTGCTGCATTTGCATCCACTGCATCTGGAGCTGCATCATTTGGGTCATCTGGCTGGCCATTTGCAGCTGGACGGTATCGTTCTGGGGCGGTGCTGGTGGAGTAATTGGTGCTGGGGACATCATCGCTTCGTTATAGAATGGTGCTTGCTGAGCTCCACCCCGACGAGCGGCTCTAAGTTCCTCATCACGCACAATATTTCCAATCAAGCCGGTTGGGTAACGTCCAGGAGGAGGTCGTTGTTGTTGCGGAGGAGGAATAAACTGCGATTCGCGTTGGCTACCACCGTATATAGAGGATGGGGCCATCGAAACCCTGTTTGTTTGATTGACCAGACCAGCACCAAAGTATGGATCTGCTGGTAGATGTCTCGCGAAAGGCGGGAGGTTGGTCGTGGATGAGTTGTCGTTAAACTGGGTGGTTCCGGAGACCGAACGAAGGTTGGGGGAGGAATTGGAATTGGAGAGTCGAGTTGGTGGTCGACCGGTTGACTTGCTAGGGAAACCGTGTGCCATGAGAATTCCCAATGGAACCTCCTCATCCTCACCATCTGACTTGTCGCCGGCAGAGCTTGGAGAGGATATGCTGAGGTGAGGCATGGGGGCAGACAACGACAACATTGGTGTGCTATTCGAAGCAGCCCTGTTCATCATCCCCAAGTTGTTCGTCTGGAGATTCGTGGTGTCGGTGCCATGGGATCCAGTGATTTTCATCATCTGCTGGCGATACACCGACAAATGAGCGTCCTGCTTCGCGCGTTGTTTCGCCTGCGCCCGCTGTCTTTCCAATTCATCATCATCATCCGAAACATCACTCTCCGAATCGCTATCATCCTTCTTGCCGTTCCTGGCCTGGTATTGCCGTTCCTCTTCTTGTTGCGCCTTATACCTCTCAAACTGAGCTTTCGTGAACACTTTCCGCGGTTGTTTTAGGCGATCAGACTCCCCAGCCTCAAAAGAAGATGCAATTGCAGCATCTCGCATTAAAGTAGCGGTCAAAAGGTCATCCGATTCCGCTCTCACAGGTAGTGGGGGTCGTGTTTTCGGTGTAGTCCTCTGAGATTCCGCATCAGTGAATAGATTGTCCTGGGGTACCGAGACTGGCGCGGTTTTGACACGTGGGAGTTTTGGAGGCGAAGAAAGTGTAACAGTCGTGGTTGGGATTGGGGGTGGTGGCGGCACGGTGATCTTTTCCTCTTTTGGAGACGAATCCGAACCCTTAGAAGATGGCACCTCCTTCCTCCTCACAGTCGATGCTGGAGAGGTCCTCGTTTCATCCTGGCTTACATTCGAGCTGGTAGTAGTTGGTCTCTTCCCCATTCCAAGCGTCCTCTTGCTATCCGGTCTCGGCGCCCTTCCGGTCTGCGGTGGTGTAGCCAACGAATCCATTGACTCAGCCTTCAATGGGAGTGTCGAAGCCGGCGTCAGGGTCCGATTGTGACGCGGTTGGTAGTTCTCCTGTTTTGGTGGTGGTGCTGGAGGCCCAGGCGATGGCGACTTCTCTGCAGACATCAAAGAGTCTTCTTCTGTGTCTTGCCGAGATTCCCAAGGGTACATGCCGTCCCTAGCTCCTGGTGATGGCCTTGTATTCCCAATCTTGGGGCTTGGCAAAGAAGGAGCTACCTGTGTCTGATAACGAGAACTAACAGCCGACGGGTAGATGTCTTCGTCATCACCGTGGATTCTCGAGTCGAGAAACCGCTTGCCTTGTGGGGTACCCGAGTTCACCGACTTCGGTGGTGGAACTGGGGGTACGGGTTCAATTGGCGCGTCCTTCTAATATTCAATCATGTTAGATTCATCCTGCAAAATATCCAATGCTGTTTAGACAAGCATCTTACAGATGGAATGAAAAGGCTGGTGGCAGCCTTGGGTCCCACTGCGTCTAACAATCCTATTGCCGACATTCGCTTTCCGTCCGAGGTAAACTTGAACATATCATCCCCAAACAACGGCTCCGAATCCAATGACGTTTCCAATCTTGGAGGCTCTGCTAGCTTGAAATGACCCGAAGAAGGGCCTTTCGACATGGGTCCAGCTTTTGAGTTCTGCCATCCTCCCCTAGAAACAGGCGCGGCTGTTCCGTAAGCCATAGGGTCTTTCAGGCTCATGCTATCGGAGACAGCGAAACCGGTGCGGTAGTGGTCCTCAGTAGAGGGTGGAGTTCTCGGTATATCGGCAGACGAAGGCAAAGTTGAGCTCGACGACTGCCTGTCAGAGGCATAATACCCCGTACCGGTACTCCCACCACTGTTGCTGTTACTCCTGCTGGCCGAGGAGGAGCCGGTCGAGTCTCCGTACTTGAGATGTGTAGAATATCCCTGTTGGTACTGTGGCTGAGGGTATTGGGGAAAGTGTGATCGGTTCTGAGGTGCCGGTCTTTCAATCTCGTCGAAACTGAATTGACTGTTACCACGAGGAGCACCTGGAGATTCGGGTTCGGCTGCTTGGTAGGTAGCGTCTAAAGAATTACCAACGGACTTGCGACGGAATCGTGGAAGTTTGATAGGCATATGGTTGGTTGGAGGTGATTACCCCTGACTTTGGGAAAAATGGGATATATATTGAGGTGGATAGAATGTGTCGTGGAACCGACAAAGGGGGGATGAGAGAAGAAGAAGCTCGTACGTTTCGTTCCGAATGCTAAGAGTTTGGGAGGTATCTTAGATTCCAAGACCAGGATAAGGTCCCCGAGGAGTCAGGAGTGCGTGTGAGTGGAAGGTATTAGGTAAAACTATCCCAGGCTCAGAACGAGTGCAACATCGAATGTCTTTCCCCAACAAGCTGGCCTGACGAGTGGTGTGTATGTTGTGGATACGTGATATATAGGGAAGGAGTGGGTAAAAGGGCGAATTGGTGAGTGGCGACGAGAGACAATCGTAAAACGTGAGAAGCACGATCCAAGACGTCAGAGACCGGAGGGAGACGACGGTGATGGGTTTGGTTTGGAGTACGGGCAGGTGCACAATACGCCTCCTGAAAGGATATTAGACCATTGTTAGCTTAGTGTATTCCCTAAACAGACTCCGAAGGATTCCGATGCGAGCAGATGAGAAACAAAGACGCGAGAAGAAGATTGGCAGAATGGAGCACGGGAGAATTGAGGTATGGAAGCAGCGATGAGAACGGGGAGGAGGAGGGAGGTTGGAACGTTGTTTGAAGGCGATGGTGATATAAGGACGAGGTGAGGTGAGGAATGGGGGAGGCCGCCGCAGAGTTACTTTTGGTAACCGCAGCAGCGAAAATATGTACCAAAACCGTCGAAATCGAAAAAAGGGACCGAACCAACTGCACGCACCAAAATATGACCGCTTGACGGCAAGTCCCTAATGGAAATTAGGGTGAGGCAAATGAGAGACAGAGAATTTTAAAGAAAGAAAAGAAAGGAAAGGAAAAGAAACGCCTTGGGTCTGTTTTCTACCGACCTTCTAGGAGGTATGTAGACACAGACACAGACAGACAGAAAGACAGGCAGACCGGACCAGACACAAAGGCAGACCGACGACGGACACACACAGGAGAAACAGGTGAGAGAGAAGAGAAGGAGAAGGAGAAGGAGAAGGAGAAGAAGGAAAGAAAAAAAGAAGAAGAACTAAGTAATTAACTAGGTACTGTACTAACTTCTTGATAAACGAGCTGAAGGAACACGACAACCTGCACAAGCACTGCACTTTCGCTGACTGATCTGGATTTTGAAGCCAGGACGGATATAAGCCACAAATAATCTCCCTCGAAAAGTGGAGGAGAGCGGAGCGGTGAGAAACAGGAGAAAACAGCTTTGAGAGAGTGCACTAGGGTGCAGGGCTGGGTGACAAGCACGCTATTGGCGCCCAGAGGACGGCCAAACCCTTTGCAGACACTAACGCCAGATCTAGGGAATGAGACGTGTTTCTTTGCGAGCAAGCGACTGGCTGGCTGGTGTTCTTGACGATGCAAGTGTTTGACAGGAGTCAATGCATGGCGGCGAGGGCCATACAAGGAGTGTCGCGAGTATCGCCTTTTGATCCAAAGATAACAGCTCAATTGCTTGTCTGCTTTGCTTTGTCTGTCTGTCTATCTGTCTGCTTGCTCTAGGGAATCCGCTCGCCCAATGGATATATTTTGATATTGATTGATTGATTGATTGGGATTGGGATTGATCGGGATGACGATGGTGCGATCGGCGCGGATGCCACCAGTACCGAGAATCCGCCGCCGGATTGCGAAATTGAGACCAGGCAATCTGGGTGAATGCGAAATGGAGGTGGAATGGGACGGGGAACAGGCCTCGAAGCGTGGAGGTTGGTTGGATTGGATTGGATTGGTAACACTCCTCCAACCGAACCAGGGGAGGACCCACCGACAAGCGGAATGATGGATGATGCCAAACAGCAAAAATGCGAACGGACTTACCAAAGTTTTGATATTGATATATATATAAAGAGGATATCAAAAGACGGTGGTTTTTCGATATCTCGAGATTGATATTTGATATTTGGTATTTTATATTTTATACTTCACACCGGACCGATTCGAGAGATGCCGCCTGTGTTGTGCGGCGTGTTGTCTGTGCGACCAAAGGACGTTGGGAACCGTCTATCGTCCTTGTAACAGTTAACAACCGTCAGCCGTCGACGCACGCTTGGCCGGATGGGAGGGGCTGTCCGGATGGTATTATGGTGGTATGGTAGTATGTCGGTTCGGTAAGTGCCCTCGCCCGATGTCCAATAAACAATAACAACGGCTTCGAGCTAACTTCTGCACTGGCTGGCGGTTCAAGACGCTGCCGAGATTGTCCGATGGGCTATAAAAAGTAACACGATCGAGAAGAAGGAGCAGGAGGTTGTGCCTCAGACGAGAAAAAACTGGTCGTCGTCAAATAATACCAAACCCAAGGTACAAGCTCAGGAACAGACAGGTACAAACCAAAGAAAGAAAGAAAAAAACTTTTACCAAACTACGAGGTGTCAAAAAGGGAAAGAAGACGACGCAGCTTCTAAAAAGCGAATGGTCGGGTCAAGCGACGACAGGACGTCTGCTGTACAGGGCTGAGCGAAGGAATAGTTACGGATCTGGATGAACGAGTGTGAACAGCAAAGAAAGAGGACGACGCTGACGCTGAACGAACGAGTGGGCTGGGCTGAGGCGGGCGAGAGCTGGTTGTGAGGGGGAAAGGAGGATGAGAAATGAGAAAGATATCGGGCTCTCATGGTCAAATTCATTCACCTAATAGCCTTAATGCCTTGTTGGGCCTCTAAACCGCCACTAACCACCGCCTACTGCCTACCCATACAATACATGCTTGCTCGTAGGTTTTTTTCCCTCCTCTGTCTTGCTAAAACTCGCTCCAATACCACAAACCATACCACTTTCTGCTTTCTACCAGGAGTCGACGGGAAGCGCAGGAGCTTTGGTTCTGGAGGCGAATAGAGAGTAAGGAAGACAGGAAAAAGGAATATATCCCACGAAAAAAAAGCAGTCGTTCGGAGTTCCAGAAATCGGGCCTTTTACTAGTCAATATCAACATCATCTGTCAATTGACGTCCCCACAGATGGCTAGCACCTGAATCCACCGAACAAGTACAAGTCTATCACGGGATTACATTTCGAAGATTCCTCGAAACCCGAATCACAGAGCTGTTGCAAATCGAGAAAACACCACGGCCGGCGGCGGAGGTTCGTCGCTCGGTCCAGCAGAGCCGGCGCTCTATTGCATCAATTGCAATATTTCACCCCTGCATCCGATTTCCGTGAACCTGCGGGCGCCACTATCTAATTCTTGATTAGTGAAAGAAAAAAAGGCTCAACGCCTGTGAAGAGTTCGTGATGTTGAATTTTTGCACGCCAATTGTGATAGGCCAAGCCTCGGCCAGAGACTCCACCGGCGGGAATCCACAGACCCGCCACTACAGACCCGCTTCCAAGCTCCCTCGGTGTGTGACAGTGAATCCTCAAGAAACAAAACTTTTCTCTTAGTGTGATCATCAGGGTGCTAGTACATAGACGACAATTGCACAATTCGGAACCTCCAGCATGGTATGGTTACCTCCGTCTGTTCATGTGAACTTTTTGACGTTGCCGACGTCGACAGCCATCTTTTTTTTCTCACCCCCCTCAGCTGCTCTTGTGTCATGGTCGCCACCTACCGCTGCAGCTACTACCCCTGCGCCTTACCCGGTCAAGCTTTGCAAGCTCAAATTTTATATACGGTCAGGGGTGGCCGATCTTTATTTTAAGAAGCAGGGCCTAAGCTTCCCAGGCCGTCTTCTGGATTTCGTGCTCCCGTCATCTGCAAAGTGCCTTGGGCAACCTCAATCTACTTTATCTATTAGACAGAAACACGTGGTCGTTAACCTTCTACGCCATTCGCAGGCCCTTTATTTGCATCATGAGAATAAAATTCTGCCGCAAGGGCGAAATCATTTTTTATTCCATAAACGTCAGGGGTGGTTGATTCCCTTTTTGTTTCCCTTCTGCTATTTGTGATCGATCACAGCGACATTTCATATTAAATGGTGATAATCGCATTCTCTTGCGGAAATCGGGTTATTAACGCCCCACCAATGTTGCAACCGCTTAACCATAATCGGTCGTCTGTTCTCCCACGTCCTTGTCGATAGCGCCGAAAAATTCTTAGATGCGAAATTGTTATCAAATTTCCACCAAAGCACGCTTCCAGCCCAACCGGAGGCTTTTTTTTTCTCGCTCCCTTTTTTTTTGTCCAACCTCACTCCTTTCTCTTCAGAATTTTGTTCTAGAATACTGCTTCTTTAGGAAAAATATAAACAACTGACTGTGCTGAGAGGAGATTTCTTTGGTGGGTGAACTTTTTTGTTTCTTCGTTTCAACAGTGAGAGGGGAAAGAGCTGCTTCTTATGCAATTTCTCGCTACATAGGGAGAAATCGAATTCCCTCTCGAGCCCTAAATATCGATTTTTTTCATTTTTTTTGTAACCTCGTGATTTGCGTGCGATTATCTCGTTATCTTTCCCCATATTCCCATCTCATGCTTCAATCCTCGCGTGGCTGGTGAGGCGAATTCGGATAGCAATTGCGCATCTTCCTAACCTCGTGGCAGATGCCGCCGGTACAACCACGACGTCACCCAGAGATGTGTATCAATCCACCAATGCATCCGCCACGAATCCAACATCAAAAACAAAAAGAGAGCTACCCCTCCATCCCTACAGCTAGTAGCTACCCCACCGTCATTCGCTTGATATTCGGATCTCCATAAACCTCCAATTGTCTCTTCCCCTTCCTTATCAGAAACTCAACGGTATCAAAGTCCTTCCGATCGATCTCCCCCGCATGCTTCCGAAACTCATGTGTAACAAATGATTTGAAATGTGCCCGGCTATCGATGGGCTTGTGGTATATAGCGCGGAGGCAGGCGCGGTAGAGGGACAGGACTTCGCGTTGTAAACCAGTGTGGCGGGACATTCCGTAGAGCCAACTTTTTACCTCCCCCTCCCTTAGAGGTACGTATGTGGGTAGACTAAATGCGGGGTATTATGAGTATGGTAGGCTGACTATTTAGCATGGTGTTCTTTTTGGAATTTTCTGTGGTTGAGGAATCGATTGGAGTGATGTTAGAGGACGAAACCAAAAAAAAAAAGACGTTGGTCAAAGCTAAGTTTTGCCGGCCCGTCGTCGTCATTTTGCATAAAAAACGTCAACCTCGGCTTCAAATTTCGGGAGCTACCCGTCAACTCCACATGTGCATATCCATGCATGGTAAAGATAGTCTACGCAAAGGAATTTGATGATAATTGCATATGGATTAGTTGCTTAAAGATATGCTTAGTAGTAATTTGGAATCGAAACTCTACATGCATATACGGTATGTCCCAACAGACGCTAGCGCTCAATTGCGCCGACTGATAATTCCGTCCCGCTCTTGGCGAGATCATGTCGACTTCGATATAGCTAGATCTATGCACCAAAAATTTGAAAAAATCAGGATTCGACTTATGAAACCGGATTTCAGATGCCTAACTGTTAAATCCTGGTCGCTCGCTAAGCTGCATATATTAGATCAATCTGTATTCCTCGTTCGGCACATCTGTTAAAGCCGCGCCCATCTAATCTTCGACGTTGATATTAGATAACGTATTCTAACTGTTTCATAGCGGTAGGTTAGCGTCGACAGCATGCACACGACTAGAGCAGTAGCTATAGTGAGACTTGCTTCATCGAACACTCGGAGTTTATAACTGCCGGGTGACTAATTGTTAGAAAGCTAGACATCTCGGCCGGCGGCTTCGAGATCTCTGTAATGCCATTTCCGAAGGCATCTAGCTATGTTTCGAATTCATACCACAATTATGACTATCCCATTTACGATAGTAAAATTCATGGGCAGCGAGAATCATCCTTCCGTTTGACCCAAAGCTACATTCCGCAATCATCAAGTACATAGTTAGTATCTGATCGATCATTCGACGCACCATATCCGAAACTCCAAAACATCTCGGTGCTCTTTTGTTGCATTTTTCTTACGATAACTTGTTTCTGAGATGTCGAATACAGTCTCGAAACCGTGTCGAGCATGAACGTGCTAAGACTGAGCCTCTTCACTTATTCACGTTTTGGTGGAATGCTTTAGTGCCTTACCACCAATATTTATGAAATTAATACCAATTAGTCTTTAAGAGACAAATCAAAAGCTTTATACCTTAACGGCGCCAATATTTCAGGCGTATATAGCCTCGTAAATGTATATATGTATATATCGCCACTCAAACCAAATATTAAGCATAAGAATGAGAATTATACGTTAACTTGTCTAGAACCGGTGGGGAGTTCATAATTAAGGATAGCAGCTAAGCTTTGGAGAGTGTCGGTTGCGCGGTATGCCAGTGGGTAAGCATGCCAAATTCCACTACTAGGTCGACGGTCTACAGTCGCAAATATTAACTCCTTAGCTAATTAACTTTCAACGAAGGCACAGGGCGCAGGGCCTAGGAGTGGCTGTGAAGGGTAGCGTTTCGCATGTATATATGTGTATATCTTTAATATCGATTCGTCTTATAGGCTTGGGTAGCTAAGTACTTAGGTATGAATAATACGAAGATTTTGAGACCCTGAACATTCGAACCTCTTGCTGACCATAGACCGTGGCCATTCCATACCCATCAGTGCTTGCTCCTATCGACAAAGTTCATAACCTTATTCCCAGTTTTACTCCTCTCAAACCCGCTGAGGCTATCCAAAAACTCGACCTTGAAGTAGTCGTTATTGTCTATGTTCACGGCACCGACGACGAAGAAACTCTTTAACTTTCCCAAAATCTCTTCGTTGGAGAATAGAGCATTCCCCTCTTCTGGGCTTACCATGCCCGGATTCAGGCGGTAGAGACGGACTGTTAAATTGAGTATTTCACTCTCTGGTATGGTCTCCAGCAGGATTTGGTACTGCAGAACTCCCCACCCCTTCGATTGTAATAGCTCCTTGAGCTTGTGGAATTCGAAGTATTCGCCGAACCATTTAAAGCTGAACCGACGGTCCCGTCCGTAGAGTCTTATAACCCGGAGATGCTGGGCCACTTCTTGCGGGATCTTATCCGTGACAGGGAACGGCCGTACGCTCGCCATATCCCCCGTTACGTACCTAATGAGCGGATTTCTTAATCTCGAGAGGGAAGTCTGAACGAGGATCCCCTTCTCCCCATCAGGTACTGGGCGAATCACACCTCCAGTTCCAGATTCCTCAAGAATAGACGGCGGCAGGATCTCAACCACCATCATCCTGCTGTCGTACATGAAATCCACCCCATCTTCATCCGGTTCTCCAGTTATCGAGAAATTCGCAGTAGACCACGCTCCTGCTTCGCAACTCCCATTGACGGAGTAGATCTGAGCCCCAAAGACCGATGAAACTATCTTCCTTTGGTCTCGGGTCAGGGCGTCGGATGTATAGAGCACCTTTTTGATGTTGACCTTTTCTCGTTTTTCAGCCGGCAATGCTGCTACATCGTGTGCGAACTGAAGGACCTGGCTGCCATCGCCTGCGATCACATTCGCACGTAGTTCGATAATGCTATCTATGGCATCTTGTCTTGGTACGTACGGCCCTGCACATAAGACTGCGCCACCAGCCATCTCGAATATCTCTGTCATGAGATCCAAAGCCCTTTCAAGCAGCGTTAGCAACTATATTAACAGGGTATATAGGATAATCGGCGTAAATCTCTAAAGGTCTCTTACCGATACAGTGACCCGGTCACGTGGACTGAAAATACAACATCACCGGGTTCAATCACCCCGCACGCCCTGACTAGAGCGCCAGCGGCGGCTCGGTGCCTTCGGTTTTCGTAGACGTCCGTCGCGAACAACATAGGTATTCCACCAGAGCCACCGCCTGTCGTGCTGAGGTAGGCCGCTTTACGGTAGGAGTTCTTTGGGTTGGTATCCTTCCATAGGCGGTCTATCGTAGGATATCTAAAGGGTATGAGTGGTTAGCATGTGTGTCTTTCCTTCTTAAATTTAAATATGGCATATATATATACATCGGGGGCCTATGTATTGGCTTCTGCAGTTTTTAAAGTTATGACTTACAAAGTTTCTTTCGTGGCCAGCGGTATCGCACTCAAGTCAATGGCTTCATTATCTTCTTTGCTGATGCTACTTGCGATTGCTAATACTTCTTCTGGGGTAGGAGGGTATTCGACATCGGGGTTATAGAACGGATGCACTTTAGCTACCGCAAGGACTTGTTTTAATGAGTATCCAGTGTCCATTGTGTCAATTGTGTCGATTGCTCTATTTTTCGCAATCCTGAGTGCTGGCTATCGATATCGAGGTATATTATAGTATGTCCCAAGTCGGGGAGTAAAGTAAATCAAGAGCTGTCGAGGAACCGATCGAATTGCGCAACTAGTCTCATTTGTTCAATCTTTCCAAATTCTCTGGGGCATCAGAGGGGTTTTATTGTGTTTCCACCCCGCCCCACAGCCTCGCGAGTCCGATTCCCGACTTCGCAGTCGCAGCGCGTAGGCTCGAGTCTAGATTCTGCAAGGTTGTACACGGAGCTAGGGTAAGATCCCAATCGACCAAAAAAAATTGACCGACCTTGCGTGATACTCGCAATCGTACAAATATTAAATCCGCAAATGCACCTATCCGATATTCCCATTGGATGAAAAATAGCCTCCTTGCAAAGTTGCAAAATCATCGATTAGGCAGGTGCCGCCCGTGCCGCCCAGCGAGATTTCTTTGAGATTCGCGAGGACGGTCCTAACCGAGCCCAAATCTCGGCCATTTTACCGAAGGGAAGAGAGATCGGCTGCACCTATGATGAAAAAATCGGATTCTCAGACTCGAATCTGCATCTGCGCGTGCTGGGGTCGGTCTGCGCATGCATGACTGGTGCCTTCTGAGTCTGCGACTGGATCGATCTAGATTAATTTGGAGCGTTTTGATCTGAAAGCTTCGAAAGTAATCCTAGCGAAGCCCTCGATCGAGTTTGGTCCAGGCCAGTCAATTTGATCAGCCAAAGGTACCACGCAATCTAATATTATATACATAAGGGTAAACAGCATCGCTCTACGAGACCAGTATCGCTACCTTCCTCCTTTGTGGCGTCTGGGAACGAGACCACTACCTTCTAGTTTTATTTAATTACGATCTCAATAATGTATACTATCGCGATTGGATCCACCATGGTGCTCGCCAAAAGTTTACTTTTCTGTATATGCAAGAATCGGTGTAATGCATGCAGCTGATCAACATTCCCCGTTCCAAACTCTGCAGTGCAACCTGCAACAAGAAAGCCTTTCCAGTGGGGTCGCAAGGAATGTATGCGTAAGCCCATATCAATTCCTGACCAAGGACGGGAAATCGGGGTTTCGATTTGATCGTGCGTGTAGCATGTAGTACGGATCCCACACGAGTTAAAATAACGCTAGCTTCGACGGCATGCGCAGCGACGAGCACCAGTTTAGTTTCGCGAATATATATTCGAATCATATCAACAAAGAAATGGGGGTCTGGTCGTTATAATGGCTTTTCATTATTACCATTTATATTAGCTGGGACCATGGTTTGGTCACACGAAAACATTTTACCTAATTAATTGGCTAATGGTCCCTGAAAAGTTGAGTGCGTCTCAGCTTCTACCCAATTGAGAGCTGGATATTTTGGACAGCTAGCTAGCACTTCTAGTTTCACCGGTTTACGCACGGTATATGTCTCCTTAATCCTTCTTTTCGCATCTGAAAGCGTATAGTAGGTTATAGTTGAAGGGTTCAGCCTACGCATCCTACTAGTCCTAAAGGCAACTGCGTAGCAGTTCACCGAATCTTGTATCTATATTCGCACCTTCTATACATGATGACAATATGGTAATGAACCTACATGATAAATAAGGATCCAAGAGCAGAAACATGTTAGCACACCTCTCATCAAAACTCGTCATCAAAAGCCACATAGTTCCCTGGCATATAAAACCTCTCCCAAAACCTTCGCTCCCTCTTATTCACCCTGCATATCCTAGGCCGCCGATTCCCATCCAAACCCTCCTCAGAAAAGCAATTCAAACTCCTAAAGTCAATATAGTCCAGTTTCCCAAGCCCCTCTGCAGATGCCAGATGCTCTGTCAATTCATCGCCAGGAAGATCCATATTATACGCCCATCGCGGCCAAGGTATCAAAGCCTTTTGAAGACCATGAAGGCGGGAGAGACAGATATAGACATCTATCACATCGATAACATCGTACCCATCACATGTGAAATCATCAATTCGTAGATGCGTAAGGTTTGGGAAGCGGAGGGCGATTTCATCGTATACCTCAATAGGTACACCTACCGGCCCGTAGAAGCGTATCCATAACTCTTCAACTGATGGAAAAACTGGGGAGGGTAGTCTACCGTTATGGAGTAGTGCTCCGGTAGAGATGAAGAGATATTTGAGTGTGCCGCCCAGCGCAGCCATACGAGAGAATAAGAGGGTTGGTAGTGGGTTGATTTCTCTTGAGAGATCGAAGGATCCACCGTCTGAGTCTGTTATGTATAGACTCTGGACTCCGGGGGGATACGGGATCGCATTTTCGTGGTGCAAACCCGGGTTTAGAGCGGGAGCTAAGAATTCTCTATTTTCGGGTGACAGGGCGATTGCCGCCTCGATGTCTTGTTTGTACATGAACCTTTTGATAGTTCCGAATTCATGAGAGTGTATTTGGTTGTTATCGATGGACAACAGCCGGAGTCTTGGGTAGAACTCATATTTAGATATCCTATGCAGGACGGCTAGTGGGAGAATGAATCGGAACTCATAGGTGGTTGAGTACCACAGTCCGAGTTGTTCGATATGGGGGAATAATCGGAGCCCGTTCGTCCAAATCCGGAGGTGGTTTATGGCTTCGAAGGCGTTGAGCTCCCAGAGGTCTTGGGATTTGAAGTTTATCTGACTATACTCGCGAACAATTGTCAGTATCTCACTGCTGCGGTAACCTCTATACATAATATATGATATCGAGCTGTCAAATCGACCCCTAAGGGGTCTATAACGCAATTGCGTGCTACGGGTTTGGTTTGATATTTACCGAACAGCCTTTCTATAGTTCTTCAAATTCCCTGTCTCAAATGCCGCAATTGAGGCCTTCGAAAGCGTGATCTGCCGAAGAAGCAGTGGTAAAGTGAGTTTTCGGTGATATTTGGAGCACCGTGAGAAGCTTTTTAAGTCCCTCTTCGGGAGTAAATCGTACACCGAAAGCCATATTTCCGCTGGGTAGTACGCAATCATCGCGAACGGAGAGACTGGTATATGTAGACCAGTATATATATATAAATATGATATGGGTTGCTTTGGAAGCTTGAGAACTATGTGGGCAGAGATACGGCGTGGGTAAAGTGATGAAATACAGAATGGAAACCAGGCTGTCCTTTATAAATGGGACTTTAGGGTGAGGTATGGGAGAAAACAGGCTGCCGACGTCTTAGGCCTTGGGTATCACTAGCTTCTGGAAAACATGCTCGTTTTCCTATCGCGGTATCGGAGGGTGGGAGTGGATTTGGAATAATAATATCAGTCCTATGGGTGGTCATCTTAGGTGGGTACCCGGGGTTGCATCACCATGATATTGCCGACTATTGGTTCATGATATGTATCTCGAGTCGCTGAGTAGCGATTGCATCGATTGCCCCAAACATTCCCAATCCAAGTACGAGTAGACAATTCCTGAATTCAGACACTTTATTGGAATTCTACTTCCTCCGCTGAAGCACCGTGATCATTCGATATTGTATTCTCTCAGTGACTTCAAGAGGCTCACACCCTCCGGCGATGCAGAGATGGCGTGAGGGGTATGTAACTTTGCGAATGTTCCGAAGTGCGAGTTTGTACCGCCCAGAAGGGCTAGCTTGGTGCCTGAGAGCTCCTCCAAGCGGCCTGGCCTGGGCAATTACAGCTAGCGTCGTCATTTCCTCGCCTCGGCACAGCGGACTTAATTGCCTCAAGACGCAAACGGGTTAGAGAAGAGCTTGAGTGGTTCGAACATGACAAACTCTGGTGCGTACCTGGCATTTTACAGACATATCGGTATCGAGAGCAAAGAGTAGATTGAAACGATAAAGAACTTAGGCTACGTGTAGAGTCTTAGCAAAGAGTGCCCGCTGGTATTTAATATATCTGGCTACCCGGCCACTGTTGCGTTGCTTGGTCGTTAAACTCGCGTACGGTTTTGGCGATCCCGCGTTGGGCCAGACAACACAAAGTCAAAGCGATCCCCAACACGAGACAAGATAATTGGTCCCGCCCTAAACCTCACCACAGTCAACACAGTTTCAAGCCGTCGACATCTTCAAAGCTCTTTAAGGCTCTGATTCCCAAGGACTTCGAAGCTAACCTGGCTCTAGTCTTCGCCAACGGCCTATAACGTTAGGAATGGCTTCGTATGACAGCGACGATGAGGTCGACTATGCTACCGATCCGGCGTGGACGGATATCACCCCACTTCCTCAAGACGATGGCGAGAACCCCCTCGCCCAGATCGCGTACCCTCCGGAATACGCCCTCGCTATGTCCTACTTACGTGGTGTAATGGCTGTTAACGACCATTCTGCTCGCGTTCTGGATCTAACTGCCGATATCATCGGTATGAACGCTGCACACTACACCGTCTGGGGTTATCGGTTCAAGACCCTCATGGCACTTGAAACCTCAAATGGTTTTAACGATGGGAAGACGGATTGGAGTTGGAGGAAGGAGTTGGATTGGGTACAGTCCATTGCCAAGCAATACGAGAAGAACTATCAGATCTGGCATCATAGGCAGTTGATTATAGATCATCTGAACGATCCTACTGGTGAAAGAGATAGAACGAATGAGATGTTTGCATCAGATTCGAAGAACTATCATGTCTGGACGTATAGGCAGTGGCTGGTAAAGAGGTTCAACTTGTTCGATGCTGAAGAGCTGGAGGCAATGGATCTATTGCTAGATGACGATGTAAGGAATAACAGTGCCTGGAATCATAGGTACTTCATTACACTTGGGAGGCTGGGGGCCGAGGATCCGGCGGAAGGAGTGATAGACCGAGAGATCAAGTTTGCAAAGGAGGCGATATCAAAGGCACCACAGAATCCAAGCCCTTGGAACTATCTGAAGGCGTAAGTTCTACGTCGCATGCTAGCAGAACATTTTGGAATCTGCCCGACTATGAGCGACGGACATTAATCTCTTTCGTTCGTTATCTTTAGGGTCTTACGAAAAGGTAATATCAATTTGGCGTCGTTGAAGGACTTCTGCGAACGGTTTGCACCAGTGCATCCGGAGGGTGAAATCAGTTCATCCCACGCTCTCGACATATTATCGGAAATATACGACGAGGCCGGAGACTTTGTCAGAGCCGAGCAGGTATGAGCCCCAAAAAGACTTCGGATATAACGAGAAATACTGGCTGTTCACCACGTTCCTCTTTTGGAGCACCGCCTCGCTAACCCATGTCTTTCAGGCCCTGGTGCTTCTTGCCGCGAAGTACGACCCCGTCAGAAAGAATTATTGGCGATATCGAAAGCGACTCCTGGGGTCCGACGAAAACGTGCTCATTGCAAGCGAGAAAACACCGACTGTGCACGCAACAGCTTAAGGACCGTGCATCGGAGCTTCTTGGTAAGGAACAGGTAAAATTGTTTCCCAGGTTGCCGACTGTGCTTAAGATTAAGGAAATTGTGATTGGCTCGGGTAGCGGCATAGCGTTTTGAGATAGAGGCGTATATATGCACTCATGATCATGTACTGTATGTACTGAGGACAATAATGTGAGCGTTTAAAGCATACCTTCCCTCTTTGGATGCAAATATGAAGAGCTCGAAGGGTCACAGTGTCTAAATAACGTGACCATCGGCAACGAGGGAACTCTTAAGCGGGAGATTCCGAGGGGAGCGCTACGGCCTGACGAGATCGGACCACCCACGATAACATGCAATGCATTAATAACATTGTTGAATTTCCAACGGTGATAGCCACGTAGCTAGCCATGAATCAGAAGTTGTTATCCGACCCAAGCTAAGCAATTGCTTTTCAAGGCAGAAGTAACATTCCACAGGCGCACAGAATGCGTAGCACCTTCTTCGTAATCGATATGGTATAGCCCTGAGCCCTGATATAGCTTTTTCACACCGGCGGGCATCCCTACATGACGATATATACGTCGATCAACCAAGAAGCCCGTCTTTTACTGCATTTGATTTGATCGCCAGCATGCAGTTGCCCGGGTCGCCAGCTAAACCCGCGGCTGTCGGGATGTAAACCCACCAATGGGGGGCAGGGTGCTGCGACGACGTCTGCAACACTTGTTCTTTGGAATTCCCTGGAATTAGGTCTTGGGGAACTGTGGATTCGAAGCCTGAGACTTGTCTTAGATTTGTTACTTTGTATAAGGTGATCTATGGTTAGTATCCGCCAACGACAGTTGATGCGGTAATTATAAACGATTTGTCTCAGTGCACAGTTGGATTTAGTGGACGGGTCTAGCTAGTTTGGCTAAATTGGAAGAGTATTCAAAATATCGATATCAGAATTTGTTTGTCTAACCACCTTTCCGCCCGTCCGTTCCATTCGCCTGACCCGCGGGACCCTCCTTCTTAGTTCTTGGTTCGGCTTCCTCTTGCTTCCCCTTATTCGCACTTGCTGCATCCAGAGTTTTCTTCAAGGTCTCGTCGTCCATAGAAAATAGCTCTGGAGGTATGTTGCTGGCTCGTATTAGAGCTTCGAGCTGGCTGTCGAGATTGTCCAGGCGGGACTCAAGTTCACTGGCTGTTTGCTCCGCTCTGATATGGATGCCGACATCAGAGGGGAAACGGCTCGCGAGTTAGTCAACTGCCCCATGGCCCAAAGTATTACGTGTACATGGTTGTTTTTTCTATTTCAGCCGTCGTAGTGAACGAGACTTCCCACGGGTCGAAACAATGAAGGTGGGAAACAAATCAACGGAGGGAAATGCAAGGGGAAAAGGAATTTCCAATTCTCTTTTTTTTTTAACACGGAAATCCGTCGGATAGAATGGAGACACCTCGCGGCTACATTCCCATGTCCAAATGGCATTGAGAAATCAGAGACATCATTTACATGCAGCAGCAAAAAAATGTTTCAGAAAGCTGGTGGGGTGGGGAATTCACCTGACAAGATCTTGATAGGTCTAGACAAAGGATGGAGATTAGCGAGAAACTGCTGTTATCGAAAGGGAGGAGTTCGCCTAAGTACCTGTCCGATATTGATATCTTCCTCAGATTCGGAAGGCATCTTGGGAGTCAATTTAGAAATATAATTAAAGGATTAATCGATTTCCAATTGGGAACTTCCGGGTTGGTCGTGCACGGTTGATTGAGGGGACCGTCTTGCAGGGTGCAGTAGTTGGTGCTTAATGTGCAGGAGCAGAACGGTGCCCGTTAAAGGCGTTTTTTTCTTTCCTTTTGTTTTGGCTTGTTCTTGTGATATTAGAAAAGTGGAAGTTATGGCGAGCAGGAGGATGTCGAGTCGAGCTTGAAAACTTTCGTTAGCTGGTGGATCGGAGTTGAGCCAACCGTCGGGTCCGTGTTGAAACAACCGAATTCCAAACCCCAAAGGCTCCTTCTTCCAGCCTAAATCGTGACCCACTGAAGAAGAGAAGGAGCTTCTGTTTGTTCTTTTCGGGGGTCAGAGATGGGAGCCCGGAGCTTGAGGTGGGAAGCTTTAAACGAAAAAGCAAAGCGAACGGACCCATTGATTCAGTGGTCGCTATTGCTTTTTCCTTCTTTCTGGACGCCATTCGATCAATCCTTTCATTCTGGTTTGGCTAGGTCGCAGCTATCGACCCGACTAGAACATCAACAGTATGCAGGCTGATATTGGGTCTCGCATTATATTTCAGTAATCACCAGAGTCCAAAGCATAAAAAACTTGCAAGATGCCCTGTTCGTGCAGCAGAAGCCAACTTGACTTCATCATGGGTCTCAGTCTCGTGCATATTGTGCCAACAAACCCTGGGATATGTTCCGCTTTCAATTGTCACTTTTCGCCATTGATTGGATACATAACGGAGCCCGCATTGTGTGCGCGTCCGTGTGTCTCTATGTATGTACATACCTGGGTTTTTATGTTCGTATCCGCATCGCCGGTGTGGAATTTCGTTTTCCTTTTCCTTCGAATTTAAAGTCCAGAGTACAATGTAGGCATTTGGGGGCAAAGAAGCTGCAATTAGCTAGTGCGGGAATATGCGATATAAGGTTTCGATTTGAGACTTGTCTCTGAATTGGTGCCAATGGCGAGATCTTACTGGTGGGTGATATATCCTGAGCTACCAAATCGTTGAGTCTTAGCAAAGGGCCAGCCTTTTTGCGTCAGGGTGGGTTCGATTCAGAAATGCCACTACTGCAGAGAAGTTGGCAGTTGGGACGGGCAGCTTTTTGGGTGTCGTTTCGAATTGTCCTCCCCTCCTTCGTTCCGAGGAGAGCAGATTGTGGGCGACCCGAGCGGTAAGTCGAGCGACAGAACCTGCAGAGTAAATCTTGATTGAACCGGACCCAGACCCGCTTTCCACGATATCGATATCGCGAGAATTGCACCATCTAGGTCTACCACCTTCAGCCCATCGTTTTTTGAGAATGTTATACCCCGTATTTCGTACATTTCCGACACATTGTCGGAATGAAACAGCTGGGTACATATATACATGTACCTCGGTACTTTGCGCCCAGCCGTAAAACCCGTTGACTGCTCCCAACGCGGGGAATTTCTTCTTTTGAATTAGGATATTAAGGCTACGTCATAGCTACCGTCATAATGCACAGGGGCCTCCAGTAATGCACAGTTTGACAACCTCTGAAGTGAAAATGAAGCAACTATGTATCGTCAATGGGTCAAAAAAGTTCGTATGTTACATAAGTTTCTGGACGGTCTGGTGGCTTATGTCTCTCCCTTGAAGAGAAGGGGACTTCCTTCCCAGTTCAATGGCTTGCTCCACTCTCCACTTAACCTTCGCCTGAGCCATTAACAGTTCACTTGGCGGTGTGTAGTGCTGGGTCTTCCAGCGAGTCTGCCAGGAGGGCTTAGGTGATCGACACTCCCATTGACAGACATGCATTCACGGACCACGTTTTTTTGTTTCTTCGGGTTGAAAGTCGAATGGAGACTGCGATAACCCAGTCCCAATCCGAGAAAGAAAACAAGATCCCGCAGAGGCTCCACAAACGAAGATTACAGGCGAAATCTCCGATCGTGGCAACTAGACACTGATGTATGGTTGTTCTCAAATGTCTCTCTCACAGAATGCGATTTTGGGATTAAAAGACGGCTGCAACGAGTGTGGGTTTTCTTCGTCTCAAACTAGCGGAAACCTTGAGAGGGAATTTGACGGAAATCCATCTTGATAGCATCGTATGCCTTTGAGATTTCCTTTCTGTGTTTCTGGGCTGCGTTGTTGAAACTATCGCCGAAACACATGAGTTTCTTTTTTGGAATGGGTCGGGCCCGGCTACTCTTGCTTGTGTAGCTCACGAAGCTTGGATCCGCATTGTAACCTGGAGTGGGCTCATAGGGCAGCGATCTTGTATCGTGGCTGACCTTGCACTCTCCGCTTTTGTCTGAATATCAAGGTGCGCAACCCGCTTTGGGCGCTGCACCTCGGAGCATGTATCTGCGTACATGCGTATATGTGCCTGACGATATGATAGTATCATTAGGTCTCATCTTGGGTTATGAGTTTATGTTCGAAATTCCTCGTGATTTGGTGTCGGAGCTGAAATATTCCTGTGGCTGGAGAAGACCCCACACTGTGGAAAAGGAACGGACCAAGCCCGCTCCTCCTCGAGAATGGGACTCGTAACTTTCGCTAGCTTGGCCGGTTGCGACTCCGAGTGAGACCTTAGAGGTTTTGGTTGAAATTCGAGGGTCTCAGAACTTCCCGAGGTATCGCGTCTTTTTACCCCGTGAAGCCAGCGAAAAAAGTCATCACGAATGCTTTCCCCATTCTCTCTCTCCCCTGGCAAAAGTAGCGGCTATTTGCTGTCGGGTGCACCAAGTGATTAGAGGAACTGCCACTCATGGCGGTTCAGCTTCCTTCCGTATATCCAGTTCTAGTATAAACTATGTGAGCCAGAACTGATAAGTTATGGGTTGCGCAGCCAGCAAAAAAAAAAAAAAAAAAGTGACCTAAACTCAATTGAGGCTGCCAGCACCCTGACTTTTAACTGCTTGGTCTCCCCAAAAAAACAATTTTTCTGATTTAAGGCCAGAGAAGAACACAGAGCCGATTAGCATTCAGGTCGCCCGCTGGTCCTGTGAGTGAGCTGAAATATCATTCGCCAAGGTCCATTCATGCACCCGAAAAGGTACTTGACGAAGGAAGAACCAGATCCCTTTCGGAGGAAAAATCTCACCTGAAGATCCTCGTGGGCAGCTTCTGCTTTTCGTTGGGGACTGGCGACACTTATGTGAGATAGCCGAATTTTCGAAGTAGCTGGGGTTTTCGAGCAAAACTACGATATTTTTCCACCTCGAACTGGAGCTGCGAGCGAAGCGGCGGTGGCGATACAACTGGGCAAGGGCCACACAACTTCGCAAATTAACCCAACGACGGCCGTTCCCTAAACGTTCGGTAGGGGAGGGTACACCGGTGGCTGACAAGGCTTAAAAGTCGAGTCGAGCCTTTTCGAAGAAGAAACTTATCAAGTCTAAAACAGAAGTGGATGACAGAGAGGGGCCAGAGGTTAAGACGACACACACCACGTATTATTGCTTGAACATAATTTCCTTTGCGAGCAGACGATTTCCGTCCGAAGTACCACCGACCATTTAAACGTCATCGTCCTGCCTGTCATCATCAACTGATATCGACGTCTGATTTGATTGCTTTAAGCTGCGTGGGAGTTATCGAAAGTGTCCTTTCGTTCTTGGGAAGGTTGTAAGGGAAAGGTGCAGCTTCTAATCTGGTCTCTACCATAAAATCCCCAGAAGCAAAAACCGAGTCAAGAGGTAAATGAAGAGAAATAGAAACGGACAAAGTCCTGGGTTAGGAATTGCCGTTCCCAAATACTCAAAACTGAAGCGCAGCTTAACAGACCTATACTCCCCCACCAGGTTACGGACTTGTTGACACATATAGCTTGGTTATGGGACCTTTGACCCAGTGCTCCCCCAAGCAGGCGAATATTGGTTATCGACAGTCTTGGATGTTCTCGAATTAGATTTTGCGACGTCTGCAATAGCTGCATTTAGCCTTCTGCACCTGGTTGGCCCGTTCCGTGGTGTGTAGGAGGGGGCATTTCTTTTCTGTCGAAATTTCTTATTTGCATTTTTCACCCACGTTGAACGTCTCGACCTGGAACCCTTGGCTGTAATGTTATCAATTATCAATACCGTCACCCCAGAGCAGGACTTCAACGCCGCAATCCCGACAAACATCGACGGTTGATTTCACCTTATCCCCATTCAGCCACCGGATTACCGACTGGTCGGTCAATGCTTCTTTTGTGGATTGGGACGAACGAACTGAATATTTCTTCTCCGGATTTTGGGAAGGCGCAACTCTTGTCCACCCAAACGTTTTCGAATTGACCTAGAACAACCAAATACTGCAAGCTCCTCCCTGTTGTATAAATTTGCCCGACCTGGAGTGAACACAACAAGATATTCTCATCAGAATAGATTTTTTTTTTCTTCCCCTGGTCTGTCAAGAACTTATTTGCCGTTCGCCGGCCAGAGTATTTTGCATGTCGGATCTCAGGGAAATCCTCGATAGACTTGGGTTGTCCCAGTATCTGGGGCGGCTCATCGAGGAAGGCTTTGATCGGTGGGATACCGTTTTGGATATCCAGGAGACGGACTTGTGAGTATATTTTGCCCCCGCTGTTTCTTGTCGACTCTGTCGGCTGCATCGCAATTGGCTGGAAATGTTCTCCCGAGGAAGCTAACAACATTGTCCCTGCCCAGAGCGTATATGGGGTTTAAATTAGGGCATCGTCGGGTAAGTAATGTGCATCCCCAAATGTTTCATGACCCCATTTCCAGCTTTTTATTAAAAGCTTGCAACGGTATCAGCCGTTTTCGCAATTTCTGAACGGGATCAAGTTGCACACGCTTTTCCAACTTCACGGTCCGTGAAGGTAGCATCGGGATCCGTCGAGACAGCGTTGTTTTTCTTCTTCTCTCTAACTCATATCAATTTTTCGGTTGCCAAAGGTTCTTCAAAGAGCGATAGCACGGGATAGAGGCATACCAGAGAATGACCCGATTCCGTGGCTCTACCAGCAACCATTTTCAGAAGATGCTGGCGATGAGCCTGACGACAACTCCTCGCCACGAGGTTTCAGGCCTGATTATAAGGGGGCAGTCCAGACGAAGCGGAAATACCGTCGACATCCCCGGGTAAGAATATCGACACTCGCCAACTTCTGAGGTTTTCTAGACACAATAGGCTAATAAACATACCAGCCCGATGAAAATGCCCCTGAAAAACCACCATCTGCATATGTTATGTTCGCTAATAGTGAGTTGTCCGAAGGCGCCCGTCCCACGAATTCCTCTGTGGCTGTGCGCGTGTGAACATGGGCAAAATACCAACTGATTGATGGCGTTTCAATAGATGTTCGCGAAGAACTCAAGGGCCAAAATCTTTCCTTCACCGAGATCGCCCGCCTGGTCGGTGAGCGGTGGAAAGTGTTACCCCCCGAGCAGAAGGAAGAGTATGAATACAGAGCTGGTGTCATGAAAGATCGCTACAACCAAGAATTAGCAGCGTATAAGAAGACGGACCAGTTCAAAGAGTACTCCCAGTACTTACTGGAATTCAAGAGCAAAGAAGCTGCAAAGGAGGCTGGGGGTAAGTTCGAATATCGCCTGACACCCGAGATTGAAGCCCTTAGTTTCAATTTAACCTTACGCAAGGCTTTCGATAGAAGCATCGTTCAACCCTACCCCTGATATACCTCGAAAACGACCCAAGTTAGAAAGCCTTCCATCCCAAGGTTCAACGCATAGTTCCTTACCTGGCTCTAGCATTACATCCACTGGAGGACAGGCTCCCCAACCGAATCCATCGTCTCGAACTCAGCAGCAGCAAGATGCAGCGGGGAGTCCGAATTACCCACAGGCGGCAGGTATGGCCATGAGCCAGTATCCTTCTCAGCATGGAAGACGAGAGTCGTATCATTCACCATTCACCCAACCGTCTACTCCAGCTTCTCAAATGGTTAGCCCTATCGCTTTTTCAGACGCTGCATCAACAGCCAGTAATCATAGCCATCGGCAGTATCAATCTGGAGCACCAGAATCCGTCATGACCCTCCCTTTTCGTGATAGTCCCGGCCGGTCGACCCACCAGCAATATTATGAAGCAGCTCGACCACCACACGGAGGGGCCCATCCTGAAGCCTTCGAACAGGGGCTAATGCACCTACCCAAGATCAATCCTCAGCCGCATATACAACAAGTACTGTCGTATTCGAGAGGACAGCCATCGCCTGGTGACTCGCCATCCCAGCATCCGAGAAGATCAGGCAGTATATCGGGTATGTCATATGCACAACAACGTCCCGCATTGCATCCGTCGGATACCCTGTCCACACAGAATTCGATGAGCAGCAGCGGTAGCTCTTCGGTACCATCGCTGACACCAGCAACGTCTTCAGACGGCGACGGCCGTCAAATCCATGCGCACAACACCCTTCGGGCGCTCCCTCCTTTGCGAAACCCAAGCCCGTCCCAAAGAGGTTCGTCAGGCTACTTTACTCAACGGCCAACGAGAGAGATTGGTGGAGGTGGTGGAAGTGGCGGAGGCAGTGGTGCTGGATATCCAGGGCATGGTTCGGCATCCTCATCGCCTCGTGGCCAACTCCCATCACTAGCCGGGCAACCGATGCAAGAACCTCCTCGGAGAGGTGGGGATGGGGCGGACCACTCATGACTATCCAGGCCCATCGACCTATCTATTAGTCACCGGTTGTTATTAGTATACTGTGAAAGAGATGTTATTGTTAAACAACTAAACCGTCGACAACGCAAAACCAATTGTTACCAGGCATAATGAGAAATCACAGACTTGCAAGGAATATATCCTCAATTACCACTTCACCAAGGAGAAAAAGAAACATCGTTTTATACTAGGAAAAGGCACTCACTTACTAAGCTTTTTGGACTTCTCCACCAAACATTTTATGAAAGAAACGCCAGGCCTGTTTTCCGCTCATTTCTCGTCCAAGCAGATTTTTCGTGGCGCAAGACATCCCTCGCCCGCCATTCTCTCGACCAAACTTTCGAATACCAATGGAGAGAAAAGGGCACAACGGGTTCTTTTAAGACTCCACGCTAGAGAGGTCGAGGGCTGCACATGTCCAATCGGGATGTGCTCTGTGTTTCTTTCTCTTTCTCTTGAGCTGCTAAGATAAGTTTCCTTTTAGTCGGGGTGGGCTGCACGACATGGATTGTCGAGGTGCCAGTTTGAACCCTGCCACACCGCAATCCCAAGAATCCCATCTTCCGCAAGAAGGGAAATTGCATGCCAATTTCTTTTCCCGTCTTCCTCTTCGCCACCGTTGGCTGGGCCATTCCGTTCGAAAACTTATGTTGGAGAATCAGAGACATCCCACCAAGAGAAAACTCGACCACGCCCCGCGGGGTTATTGAAATTTATAACGGCGTTTCTGGGGCTACTAATAAAGTTTTTCCTGTGAGCAATACTTGCCCTGTTATTATCAAGCATTCTTGTTATTGTATTCGAGGCATCAGGTGTATATAGTGATTTTCGTACCTACCGTTCTGTAGCATTGTTTGATTCTATTTGTATCGATATCCCGGAGAGACATTGACGGTTGCATTTGAAAGGGTTTGAGGTTCGGAGATTATTAACGGTCCTATTGTTGTTTGCGAAACAAGAACGGTTCCCGCTGGCATTTGAACGTTCATGTTGATAAATCCCTTCAAGCATTTGTTTCTCTTGGCTTCTATCGGGGCTTTCCTGTAGAGTTTATGCATCAGTGTGAAACTACACGCGTCCGTCTGGTACTAGAATCAACCACCTTCTAGTTCTGAGGCCGTCCGCTGGGGTTTCCCTCATCCTAGAATTTGGATGTTACCTGTGCATTCGTTGTGCAAGGCTGTAAGGCAATTGTTCTGTCGTAACATATCTTTTCAACCCTCCAACTGGCCAACATTTTTCCCTGTTTGTGGAATTTCTTCTTTCTCTGACTTCTGCATCTTTATTTTCGATTCCAGATCAGTCGAGTTTTCTTGTTGAGCAAGGGCGCGGCGCTAGTGCAGTGTTTTGGGTCCACCTGAACCGAAATTTCGCCACTTGTTTGAAATGGTAATTCACTTTCCCCTTTTCTAGCAGTAAGAATCCCATCCAGTCGCAAAAGATCGAGCTCGTGTCGCAAGGGAAGTCGAGCAACAAACCTTCTCGCGACGTGGGTTTCTTCAAAGCAAAAATTGAAATGACAGATATTTTTTTTCATTTCTTGGTAAATATAAATAATTCATGCTTACCTCGAAAAAGTTAATGGTGCCACACGACGGATGGGTCCAGAATTTGGTTAAGGGCTAGCAAGGTACCCTCTCACCTGAATCGGCGCATGGGTCGATTATTAGTTCTCGTAGTTGGTTCGATTTTAAGTTTTAGGTATCGAAAGGCTCTTTGTCATCGATACTGATAACTGGCCGTTGACTGTACCTCTTAAATCAATCCTATTTGCCACTCAAGTAATACATTTGTGTCGAAGTTGAGATCATCAGACCAGATCAATTGGAAGAACCAGAGGGTTGTCGTCGCAATGTTCCCGTCTTTTGTGCGGGCAAATCCATCCTTATGGGTATTTCCGAGGCCAGCCACAACCTTCGTGTCATTCGGAGTTCACGCTTTCCACCTTGTCGCGGAGGTGGCTGCGTTATCGACATCCCAGCTGTCCTTTCTCTTTATAAGAAAAGATTTTCCTACGAGACCTAGTCTGGCCATGGTTGTCTCTCGAATCATCACCCTCGTCCCCGAAGTCTGGTAAGCGGCCGAATCGACCGATTAAAGGCCTGCCGAAGAGTCGATCTTTTTCCGTAGACACATCGACCCCAACCTCCCTTCAACGCATCCCTCCTTTGGATACGAAAGATTCTCGATACGACTGGAGTTCTTTCCTTTATTTCTGCGGGGGAAAAAATTCTTCTTTCCTTGCGATCCGACCTTCGGGCTGAATGGAAGGATCTGAGGAGTTTAGTTGGGCTATACGTGGCATTGGGCGGGTAGCCAGCTGCGGGGTTTTTATTGTACCGCAACCACCAACGATTGCGGTACCCTCTGACCCAGGAGAGCTTGGAAGGAGAAAGCACTATGTTTAAAGCTGAATCTCTGATCGACGTCGAGCTGAACATACTCTCCGTTTTCCGATAGGGGTTGAAAATGCCAAAGTGTCTTCACGTTTCTTGGTTAGAAGGACTCGATCAGCCCGGGTTGTCCCTTTGCCCCAAATGACAATATTTTCAGGACGAACAGATAAACGAAAGACCATTCAATGGTCCTGCAGTCGGTTAACGGGAACCTTCGGACTTTACTCTAAAGTTCATCATTATAAAGTCATGCGATACTTGCGTCCAAGCCTTACCTTACTGTTTTTCCTTTTTCTCAAGCTTTCTTATACCAGATACTAAACCTATTCTAGTGCATAGCCCCTTCAGAATCCGTTAGTAAGCTGCGCGAGCATTGCGAGATAACAGCCCATGCGAATGCGAACGCTAAAATACATTTGGTAGCGTTTCAATATCATATCAAGGGAAAAAAGAAGGGCACCTTTTATCGTTCGTAGTTCTCCCAATTGCAACACCGATGCGGATATCAAGATTCTTTAACCCTATTGGCTGTCAGCTACCCGGCTGGCTGGAGACAGCGGTGTCTTATGGCTAGGCTAGGAGCTTCTGCAGCTGCAGAGCGACAAGAACGGCTGTGGAGGGTGGACAGATGTGCGTTCAGGGATGTTCCGCTAACGGGCGGTGTGGGTGGGACTGTGATCAGTACCTACTGGAGGAAAGACCAGGTGCTCATGCTGCTCATGCTGCTCATGCAGATGCAAGAAGGGTGCTATTCCGGATTGGCCCTTCGCTATCGGTGGGAAGGGAAGCTCTACCTTTTAGTCCACGACGATCCTTCTGTAACTTTATTCCTACCATGGCGAGAGTTTTCTGAAACGGTCTGGTCTCTTGAAGACCCTGCAGTCTCTCGGATTGCTCTCGAACCGGGCAGCGGCCCCTGCGAGTTTACACATGACCAACCCACTTTATCCACAAGGGAGCAGGGGAAATGTTGGAAGAAGAGGTTAAGATATGCATCTCCTTGCAATGGTCGTGCAGAGACCTAGACCTGGCCAATGGTGTGTTGGAAATGTAGAATGCAACACAAAAGGCACGACAGAATACCTGCTTGACTGTCATTTTGAATATTGAATTTCGATATCTGACATCGGGGCGCAGGACTAGAAGTCTGGCTTTATAACTCCTATGGAAAGAGATCGTCAGCAAGGAAAAGTCCGAGGCCACTGACCATGCTCAAAAGTTGGCAGTGCAACAGGCAGTGCCTTGGAAAACTTTCGGGGAATTTACATGTACGCTTTGACATCCTCCCGGTCATATATTCCAAAAAGGACGACTTGCAACCAAGGCAGAGAGGCATCTGCAAGGTTCCTTTACCAGGTTTTGGTGTGAAATGCGTTGTTGAGGCGGCTGCAGTTGATGTGGGCTTCGGCATTTTAGAGCAAATCGGCATCGCGAAATCCCCGGAATTGAAATCCGGCGGCCCAAACGCCGCCCCATTATTTTTCTTCATGGCTCTGGGGCTGACAATTGATCGAAAGTTTCCCTCAGCGCACTTGCAATTCTTATGGAGATGAGAGTAAAATTTTCATATGATCATATATCCTAAGTTGAGCTGTGATACATGTTTCAAGTGGAGGTGTCTTGACTTTTGGACTTTCGACTTAGTTAACCGGTTGGATGCCAACGCTAACCAGCAAACTAGATTCAACCGAGGTGGATATTTCGTCATAAACTTCCTTCTTGAGATCGTTGCACCTGAAATTCTTGGAACTTGCATGACCTGAGACTTCAACCGCATCATGCATTAGATTATGCGTCGCTATCACTAATAACTAAGTGGATACTATGGTCCTGCTTATCGGACGGAATTGCAGAGTAGTTTAAATTACAACCTGCTTGCCCGGTTTGTATATTCGTTAGGATTCGATACTTCCAAGTATTAAGTATGTAGTAAGCCCGTTGCATGTTATATTCCCCACCTGTTAAAGAAAAAACAGGGATGTTACCAAGGGCCTAATTATGGTAGCACACATGCAATACAAGATATAGAGTCCACTTGTTCGAGCCGGTAAATACCAGCCACGGCTGCGGCATGACATCAGTGGCTCCTTGGTCCCTGAATTTGGAGAAGGCAATCTTGTCAGAACCTGTTTTTTATTCCCGATCATAGGCAGCCACAATCACAGCTACCTTAACCTAGCGTCCTAAAGAAATCAAGCTTTACTATCGTTTACGGTGGCTTTGGTGTGGCACTAGAGTTTGAGTATACTAACTACACTGAAGACGATTCGATCAGGCGCCTTTCAAAGTGCTGTCTAGATCTATAGGCTTGATTAAGACTGACCTGATCTCCGAGGCCACCAAACGGGATTACGTTTCTGGCAAAACACCCACATTGCATTGACATTGGGGAGTTTCCCGAGACTAGTTCAAATGCAGGGTCTCGCTTGCTTTCCGCAGGTTTGAATTCTGGATTTCCTTGATTTTATATGCCAAGACTTGTGGACCCAAAAAGGGTCAAACGTCGCCTCTGACAAACAGCCTGGCACGTCGACTCAACACCACACACCTCGCCCCGAATTCCCTTCTCATCAACCACTCCACCGCCAACAGCGCTCCGACCTATTCGAAACCTATCCAAGCATACCCTGCTTCCAAGGCAGGCTACTCCTGCCTAGAGAAGCCATTTTGGCGTTATGATCTAATCGGTAGGGAGTTATCCGCTGGCATAACGTTACATCGCAAATTCTGAGACTCAGATCCTCAGGACACGTCTACGCTCCTGAACGTCAACGAAATCCCGAGGTGTCACGTTCACCGCTACACCATTATGACAATGGACCCGCCTTCCAAGAATACGAGTGGATTCTCGATTTCACTCGGTTCAAAAAGACCCACGGGTGGGCCGACAACCACGGTCAAGAAGCCCACTCCTGGGTCTGCATTTTCTAAACCCGGCAATAAGCGTGGACCAGCCCTTTCCGACGATGAGGATGATGACGGCCATGAAGATGACCATCGGAATAAAGTACAGCTAGTCACAGGGTTTGGTAGCAAGGGAGCGATCACAGCTGAAGGAGAGAAAGAGGCGAAGACGTTGGTTATACCGGCTTTGAAGAATAAGGATTGGCGGGCTGAGAGCCGGAAGAAGAAGGGGATATACTTGCCTCCGGAGGCAACCGCTCAAAAAGATGGAGTACCAGCCGACACGCGAGATATCATTGGAGATGAGCCGATGAAAGTTGGTCTCCAATTTGTGGAGAAGTCGACGGCCGGAATGACTATCGCCGAAGGGGATGTTGCCATGACGGATGATCAGGACGAGGATGCTGAGGGCGAACGGGCGGCCGAGAAGGTCGAAAAGACAGAGGATCAGCTTGCTATGGAGGCCTTGTTGGCCGGGGACAAAGCTAAAGCAAGCACCTTGACAATACCGGCTGCTTCGGGGAATGTGGCAGATAATCGAACTTTTGTTCAGAATGAAGATGATGCGTATCGAGCCGACGTTGCCTCGCGTCCAGATGCCGCAACACTTGATGAATATGCTGCCGTGCCTGTGGAAGAATTTGGAGCAGCTTTGCTCAGAGGTATGGGTTGGAAAGAAGGTGAGAGCATCGGAAAATCCGGAGGCGCCGGAAATAAACCCAGGATTGTCGAGAAACGACCCGCGTTTTTAGGCATTGGTGCCAAAGGTCTTGGAGCCGAAGAAATTGGAACCTGGGGCAAAGGCGACAAAAAAGGACGACAGAGAGTTGATAAAACATACCTGCCCATTGCTTTAGTGGATAAGGACGGAAATAGGGTCGAGGAGGAAACAAGTAAAGATGTGGTGAAGAAGGATGTGGACAAAGATTGGAGGAACCGGGACGACAAAGATCGATCGGATAGGAGAGACCGAGACTACCGAGACGACAAAGAGAGCTCGCGATCGAAACGCGATCGAGAGAGGTATAGGGACGATGAGAGGGATCGCGATAGACGCGATAGAGATAAGGGTCGGGATAGGGATTATAGAGAACGATCACGCGACAGGAGGGATCGGGATAGATATAGGGATAAAGATAGCGATAGGGACTACGATCGGAAACACCGTTCCTCCGAATATGATGACCGGGATCGAGACCGCCGGAGACACCGAAGCCGTAGCCGCGAGAGACACCGGCGTTGAAACATGGCAAGCACAGGAGCCATCCCGCAACTCTACTGATTCGACAATTTGAAAACCTGGGAGTTAACAAGGAAGCGATGTAGCAGATTTCATGCCTGCTTGATTTTGAATCCAGTCTTGCGTGAGGTTTTTAGGGAACGGTGTCGCAAGAACGTTTCACTGGGGGCGAAGGTACTGTTCCACGTGTATTATTACCATGATTTATATTGACATAGAAATAAATCGACTAACGTTCTTGAAGTTGCTTTCCAGGCACGTGATAACAGAGTAAGTGTGCGCTTGTGCTAACTTGAATTCTTGCTAGGCTCGGAGTAATTGGCTTCTATAGGTCTCGTAAACCAGCCTTCCACGGGGAAACTATATCGACCACTGCCTGTGTCAAACTGGGTATGATGTAATGAGGAGACTAAGGTCGGGAGATATTACTCAACTTATATCATCTTGCGCTCAAATCTCCCCCCTGTCTTGGCCCCGACAACCTGTGCGAATTTTATGATTAATCCGTTCTTCAAGACGGCTAGTATACCGTTTTGGGAATGCGGCCACTTGCAGATAAAGTGTCTAAGCGCTGCGTGATGGTCAGTCGACTAGCCAGCATCCTAGCTATGCCCATGCTCAACGGAGTATATTATATATTCAATGTTTAGGAGATCTTGTCCACGATTAAAAACACCTCAATAGAAATATAGAATATAATCTATTAGAATGTAGTGAATCGATTCTTCTAATTAAGTGTGATATCTACCAAAAATTTCTCCCAGAGAATTCTAGAAAGGGCGGAGGCAAGGCTCTTAGTATTTTTGCTTTCTGGTGTCCGCCTTCAAACGGCTTTCTCTCCTGCGGCTCTCGGTATTTTATTGGCGATTTTGGAAAGGCCTGGGCGTTATCGCATAAGAAAAAGCGCCCATAGTTGCTATATAGAGGATAGAACATTCAGAACACAGCCCACTAGCGCTAGTAGATCATCGAAAGAAATTATTCAGTCCCTGGATCAGTAAGGAGCGCAAGCTTGAGCTCGTGGTCAGAAACTAGGAAGAAGAAATAAAAGGCGCTAGTACACATGGCTACAGGCCTAGATCCGACAAGCGGAGGATCAGGGGCTGCGGTGGCCGCAGAATAAATGTACTAGACGTTTATGATTATGTAAATTAGTTATTTCAATGTATCTCTGAGGATCTTATAACTAAAAGAGGAGTAAAACTCTTAAGAAAAACTTTGCAATCTAAATTATTAATTGAGAGTTCCAGCTCTGTATATAAGCTATTAAACGAGAAAGGGACTGCCTCAAAGACTTGATGGGGCTTAAGACTTGATCAGGACTATTCCATAGAGTACATCTATAGATTCAGGGTAACCTTGCTGGCGTTGGTCTCCTAGGCTGTAACTATACAACCAACCCCCCATCTTAAAACGGGATTCGTCACGTACTAAGACTGTATGGGCCGGTTCGTCCCGTGCTAATTAAGCCTAGCCACTGATATTTACTAGAACCGCCATGAAAAGCCATGCGACTCCTACATTATAGATGCGATAGGGCGAAGGGATATGGGGTACGCTTGGAAACCTAGATATCTTGGGCGTTCGGATCGCGGGTGATATAAAATAAGAAATGAAAGGTATTTATATTATATTAGAGCCATGTCCAATTTATTTTCAAAGGTGAATCGGAATGATGGGATAGCTTTGTGCACCTTGTACTTGTCTCGTCTCTTTTTCCTAGATAATAGCCCATTTTCAAGTTTCCGTGGGTGCACCAGTATTGAGTGCCCAACTCCTTACAGAACAACGACCCCATTCGAATATTCGACAACCCCATTTAGTTGTTTTCAGTAGGACGAAGAACAAAGACGAACAAGAATGTTGCGGTTAGGGAGAGCAGCAGTAGCTCTCCTAGCACTTTCCGTAAATCTTACGGCTGCACAATCATGTAATTGTGATTGTCCAGTGGACGACTGCTTTCTAGCTTTGAGGGGAACAGATGCCTTCCCGGCTCAAATCACAGCGGATGACTGTCGGGCGTTTTTAACGACAACGGTAACCCCAGCAACTTCGACTTTTACTAGTACAGTTACCACCACCACACGCTCGACATCCGAGAGGACCGAGGTGGTGACAAATACGAGAAGGGTTTCTGTAACGGAGGATGTCGTGACTACTGAGACGCTCACTACTATCACTGAGACGACAACGCTACCTAGTGCGGTACCCCTAGAAAGCATAGGCGTTAAGAACCTTCGAAAGCGCCAGGTCACAGATATACGAACGATACCAGATTACGCTGCAGCCGCTTGTACAAATTCCGAGGCGTACGTTAGAGCCTGCGGCTGTATCGGCTTCAAAATTACGCCAACAATAATCGAGCTTCCCACACCAACAACGACTGTCACTATTACTCAGACTCGAACGAATATTGTGACCAGCCGTGCTTTCACAAACACCCAGGTTACGGTTACAGGCACCCAGACTAGGACGGTTACGGACACTGCGACAAGGACGCTCACGGATACGCGAGCTGAATCGACACAGCTTAGACTCCAAGTCACAGACGACGATGCGAACGGGGTGTTTAAGGGCCAATTCTTCAACCGGGAGGCAGATCCAAGTAGTACGAATCAGTTATTTGTGTTATTGAATACGGGTGGAACCAGTTGGATTTGGTATGCCAACTCCGCTGGGGGCATCAGCTCTGACGACGGCCGGGTTTTTGCTACCCTTGCTGGTGGGAACGGGGCCCACCTTTTCAGCGTAGAGACTGTTCCGGCTAGTATGGAGCAAGCGACGTGCAGGCTGACTGGCGATACCGGAGATGCGGAACGGCTGTTGGATTGTGGATCAGGAGCAAACAACCTTATGGCTGCTGACCCGGGAAATGGGAGAATTTTCTTGTTCCAGAGTGAGGCCCAGATCGCGGCGAATAGTTACGTTGGCCCGTTGGCTATAAAAGCTGTTAATGCGTTTGGAGCCTTATAGTGCAGGTAGTAACTACTGCTGTGTACTCTTTAATGATCGTGATTTCCTATGTTAAATTAATAACGAAGTTTTGCTTTGGTTATGCGGCTTGAACTCGCTCTATGAGACAACGCTGCATGTGATATCGATCCTGAGGGGATGAATATAATAATAAAACGAGACTATATATAATACTGGTCTCCTTTTATAATACCTAAGCATATCAATGTTGTAGTGCGATACGACTTCAATGTTTCTGAAAGTAGTGAGATTTTTGTCATCGAGTACGCAAGAGTGAGGTTCTGGGGTGGGGTAAATAACGGGTGATGATTCTGATATATATATCCTTATGTCTGCAATTGAAAGCAGTTCTACAAACTATCTGCTACTTTCCGGGAGATTATATATCCAGAAGGTGCTTTTAATAGCCCTTCGTCTTCTAACCCTTCAGCAGTTTTGAGATGTCTATGTGGAGCGGGATCTCGGGTGTGTTGTGGATGTTGTACTTTGGGGAGCTTCCCGCCCGGCTTCCGAAAGCGGCGAAGTCGGTCTTAGGATCTTACGTTACACAAAGCCATGATGATGTCAGAGAATAATAGGTTGCTTCTAATGGCGGGTCGGTACGTTCCTCGATATATTGCTATGCAGTCGTCGATATATTAATGTGCTCGGTCGCTTTCTTCTGGATCTTGCTTGGCTAGAGTATTCGGGATTCGGCAAGTTTGCTATGGCCCCGATTGTGTGCATGGACGATTGGATGGACAGGGACTAGCCCTACTAGTTCGGAAAAGAAGGGGCAGTCGGTCCGAAAAATTGTCGTCTGCTCGCATGTATCCCGACAGTATATTCCGGAAACGTAACGGCAAGCCGAAAGTCGGTGATGTAAGGGGCTCTATTCCTTGATTCGAATAGTAATGGCCTTTAGCTAATGCATGGGAATAGGGACCGAAAATTTTTTCAGCCCTTTTATCCACAATTTCATTGCCTACCGCCTTGAGTGCTTTCCGACGAATCGAGGATGGATGTTTCCTAGTTGCACACTCGAGAACTAGGGTTCTGAGCTATGCTCTCGTGATCATTATCTCACCTGGCAAGCTCCTCCTTAGCCCTAATAATTAATTTGAGACGAGGAAGACCGAATTAGCAATCAGAACACACGACCCTGAGCTATCTCGTGGGGGGTTCGAAATCTGGGGTAGTTAGTGGGACCGCAGCTTTCCAAGCCAGCAACTCCTGAATTTCCCCGAGTATAAAGGTGTCTTCAAGTCCCTTGTCCCATTACGACAACCGTCCGGCTCCAGGTACCTGGAACCAGTGCCCGCAGCATTTGGGTTGCTCCTGAGCCCTTGGATATCGGGATTCGCACTCTCTCGCCTCGACCTCCAACATCCGCTCGTTTTAATTCCCACAACGCAAAAGCCGTGTGGTATTTTGATCTACCCAGACCCTTCCTATCGGGCCGGGTCTGCTTCACTTCCCGTTAGCCGCCTGATATTGGGATTATGGTATATGATGCATAGCAAAAGAATATTGTGTTCGCATGATACTATTTCGTTTTACTTAGAGTCTCTCTAACAATTACTGTTGACTTTACCCTTTTCACTTATGCCTGGGGCCCTTATTCTGTCACCTTAGCAAAGCTGTGAATACGTCTTCTGCCCCATCAACCAAGTCTACACGACGTATCCACCAGAGGCAGGTGGTTAATTTACTTTGGTATCAACAACTCGATTTCTATCTCCTCCTCACCCTCTTCTTCACCACATCTACCGGTTACCACTTATACACCACCAAGTCTATTACCCATCTAACAGCAAATAGGTATTTATTGTAACCCCCAATCCTTGACCCCATCATGCTAGTGAGGCCTCTCCGGTAGGGCCTAGTCTTCGAGGGACGGTGCTAATAGGGTTAGCTAGAACCTTCTCCGCTGAGTCTCTTGCGATACTGTAGCAATGGCACCTAACACCAAGGTCATCCTGATCCGTCATGGACAGGCAACCCATAACCTGGATGATGTAAGTACTTGCGTATGATATGTATATATACATGTTGACCATTGTCGCTTTGGAGAGTTCGAACTAATCAAGGTCGTATAGGACTTTTCACAACCAGATCCTCGTCTGACCGAGCTTGGCAAAGAGCAATGTGTCAAAGGCCTCCGTGATGCTTTTGCTGACGGTGAATGGGGAGACTTCAAAGACCTTGAGCTTGTCGTCGTCTCTCCACTTTTCCGCACCCTTGAGACCGCCTTCTTGGTCTTCGGCAAGGAGTTTCGTGAGGGGAAAGTTCCCTTTGTCGTCCTCCCAGAGATTCAAGGTACTTGAACCAACTGCTATTCGCTCGTGGGATATATATTTTAGTATCGTACCTTGACATAATCCTGAGAACTAATCACCAAATCTTAGAAACTTCTCCTAATCCTTGTGACACCGGCAGCTCTGTCGAGTCGCTCAAGGCGGGGTTTCCATCTCTTGACTTCAGCAATTGTGAACGTCACGACTGGTTAACCAAGACCCATGGGTTTTACACTCGTGATAATCTGGGTGTTCGTGCCACTTGTGCTCGCAAGTGGCTCTTTGAGCGGCCTGAGAAAGTCATCGCTGTCGTAAGTTCGCTTTTTTCGTGGTTTCATGTCAACCGCGACAGTACTAATTTCCAGTTATAGGTTACTCACTCCGGATTTCTTCGCTGGTTGACCCCACAAGATTTTCCCTTCGTAGAGAACCGCGACAAGTACCGCAATTGTGAGTACCGTGGCTACACTTTTGCTGGAACCCTCGCCGATGATGGTGAGGGTGGGCCTTTTAAACTCGTCGAGGAGCAGTGGTCTGTTGAACTTCGTAAAGTCAAACGAGCTGGAGAGCCCGCTACTCCTGCCGTCGGCCCACCTGACCACACCACGGAGGAAGGTACTTCCGGGACCGGGAGCTTCGGCGGTGACGGAACTTTCGATGACCCTGAACAGCCTACTATCGTCTTTTGAGTGAGCTATGGCGGCGTGTACTGTGCCCTTTTCACTCAGATCTTCAGATTTGCAAGGATTCTTTCTACTCTTTTCGAGAAATCGAACGACTCTCACAACTTATACTCTGGCGTTTGAATAGCGGAATGTCATGGGTTTTTGACCACCACCACGCATTGCCATCAATGGCTGGGATGTTTCTGACGTCCAAATAGGTCAAAACACTAGTTCTTTTGTATTCCTTTTACTGTCATGTTTTTCTTAAAGTCTATGGGATAAAAGGGTTGTTTCTTCCTCACGTTGTTCTTGCATAGCATTAATCGAATCAAAAGCTCGTGGGTTTCATTTGAAATAATCAATCTCTCAAAAACTTCTGCTATGGTAATAAGAAGACAACCTAGTCTACTCTGGAAGTTGGCTTACAAACCTGACAAAAATCGATGAATTTTCAAAGGACGTGCGCAAGACATGTTGGAAGCTGAGGAAACAGAGCTTATGAATAAAATGCTAAACACTACAAGTTTAGTACGTACACGTACAAGATAAGCTAGAATGCAGTATGTGTCTGACTCAATGTGGAAAGAATGGATTGTGGAGTGTTGCGATCGTGCGGAATATGCCATGCAGTAACGTTAGATCTCCCAAAAGTCTAGTTACGAGACTGAGATCTCCCAAGAATTGCCCCGAATTGCCAGTGGTCTATAGAGCCAACACGAATACCTTGGGCCTGCATCTCTAAACATAAGTATAAAGAATATCCTAGCAAGATTAAAGTATCTGCAAAAGAAATATGAGCTACGAGGCCAAACGTCCGTATACTTTGAACAGCCATTATGTGTTCAAGCGGACTTCTCTGACTTTTGAGGTGGCCCCTCACGCTTCTGGAAATTAAACGGTTTTCGACAGCTATAACACTTCTCCGCCGTATTCTTGACCTGTTTTAGACAGGGGGCGCAAAATACGGAGCTTAAGAATTCTTGGTACGAATCGATCAATAACGCCATGAAAAGGATGTTGTTTTCAGAGGGTTCCGCTTCTGCTATATCACGCAGTGAGCTTGCTGAAATCTTCTGGTGCGGAATAACCTTGTCGGTTGCTTGTCGTAAATTTTGCCAGTCTGAAACTGGTGCGACTTCTGTAATTGAGCGAATGAGAGACATTGGCCTTTCAATCATTTTATCAACACTTTTCTTTTGGATGTCCTCTTGTAGGGATTCAGCAACCGCAGACATCATAGCTCGCTTCAAGGAATCGACACCCAAGAAAACTGTAGCTTTGTATGCGTCACGAAATTTTTCGATGCTTAGTCTTTCCTTTATGGAAAATCCTCTCTTGTACATCCAGTCGGCGACGACTTGGAAGGCCTCAGGATGGATACCTGGCAGGTTGCTTCTTCGAGTCTTGCCCTCCATGAACCCTCCGTTGCAGGCTGCCTTGAAGAAAGTTGATGTCAAGCAGATTATTGCTCGATGAAGATCATATTCCGTTCTTTCTTCGCCCACGATAACTTTGACATCTGAAAACAAGGGATCTGATAGAAGGCTGTGAGAGTGTATGGGCCAGAGGATTAGCTATGGTGTTCCGCCATCAAACGGGAAATCGAGAAAAACCTTTTAAAAGGATGAGCTTAAGCGCTTATGAGAATATTGTTTTACCTGCATATTTCCTCTTTTTTGGTATGTAATATTTTGTATTTGGCGCGTTTAGCTGGGCCTCTCTCTTGCTGTTCAGCTTCAGAATCAGGATGAACCTCCTGCTTGGGCGATTTGATTCTGTTGTGAGAAGATGACACAATTAAACGGTTTAATCGAGGTTAGTAGGAGCAGAAGAGATCTGATGCAGGCACTTAATTCACCCGTCCTTATAATATTGCACGGTTCTAAGATATGGGCGTCTGGCTGTGGCCACGAAGCTATCTCTAATCCCGCTTGACCACACTTCGCAACAATAGCTTAACAAATATTTCGAAGTTGTGATGGGGTCTGTATACATGTGGTTGTATTGATTTGACATGGGCGATAGCTTAAGTAAAATGGCACTCGATAGCGTGCTAGCTAGAACAAACCTCTAGATACAGATAGAATTATAAAAGTCTTAAGCTTGCTAGGTCTGCCTTTTTGTAACTTGTCTGTTCCATTGAGGCATCGGTGGACCCCGAATTCGCCCGAAATTTCTGCACCGGTATCTGTTACATATCCTAACAATAAATTGCATACTAGCCCTAGCTAGGTGGCCGCCAATATCATGAATTCGAGATTTTTATCCTCTATAGATCATATCTCTTAGGTAGAATTCGAATTCTAGAATGATAAAGTCGGACCTTTGTTGAATGCTAGTAATGTTATTCCCCTGGTTGAAGGTCATTCTAGAAGCATGGTTCGTCGAGGCCTCGGGACCAAACTCGAATCCTTATTGCAAACCCGACATGATCCTCCTGGATCGTCCTTTGCAGTGAATACACAACTAATGCAAGTATTTAATCGTATGTAGTTCTGGTAAGCGTCAAGCATGACTGCGCCAAACAATGGACTACCAAGCTCCCCACTTGCTATCTTGAGCAAGCCGTCATTTGTAAAGAAAGAAGCAGCCATCCCTTCATCGGCAATCTTCCGTAAAAGCTCCCAGTCGGAAACTGGCGCTATATCGGCAACGTCTGAGAGTACCGTCAGTGGAGATGCAATCCGGCGCGGCGCCATAGCTCCACGTTCAAGTTTGAGGACCGCCACAAACTGCTTCACCATCTCTTGTTTTAGTCCCGACATGCCTAAAAAGTCCGCGGCTTTGTAAACGAGAGCGAAATCTGAACCGTAGACTGCGCTAGGTAGCTGGTACCCTTCATCATATAGCCACCGAATTACTACCTCGAATTCAGGCGCATCGATTTCGGGGAGCTTGATGGTTTGGTTGTAACCCTCTACGAATCTCCCTTCCTTGCAAGCGGCATCGAAGAATACGGAATTTAGGCAGATTATGTTTCGGTGGAGGGTGTATTCGGCCTTGTTTTCTCCGACAAGTATGGTGATATCGGAGAACCGAGGATTCTTCCAGAGTCTGTAGTCAGTATCATTATATTAGTTGGCATAAAGTCTACCTCCCGCACTTGAATTCAAATGTACAAGGCATGCTAGTATTTACTGAGCTATTGAATTCTGATGCCGCTTGTCATTCTTGATTGTTGAACCCAATGGCTTTGGTATTCCATCCAATTGTTCAGTCGAGCTATTCTTGGCTATCATATTGGTAACGCTTCGGGAGGTTTTGATGTGCATTTGGGGAAGGCAAGGTTAGAGTGATGTGTACTCTGGAGAAGTGATGTTCTCGCCTTTTGGTCGAATTCGAAAGAGGGGGAGTGTATGTGGTGCTATGTATATTTCTAGAAAAATATTTATATATTACACATGATGCTAATATTATAATGCTCACGGTCACCTCCCTCCGACGTCGTTGGTTTCACGGTATCCAAGATTTTACACCCTGTTAACTAGTTAAACTGTAAGCGTATTTCTCGTTCGAAATCAGAATCCTAAGTCTTACTATAACCATGATAATCAATCTCGGGTTCTCCCTCGATCGAGATGTCTTCGAAATTTCGAAAGTGTCGTGTGATCCCTAAGGCAGCCTGTCGCACAGGAATGACGTCTCCACTCATCGATCCACAAGACAATATATCTAATATATTTATATTATCTCTTGTCAATATGCAATAACGGAGTTTGATTCCAAGTCCTATTGTTAGGGTTATTATTCTTGATTTATAGTCTCGGTCCCAGACGCCAGCGAGCCATTAGCCATTCATAGGTCAAAAATATTCACGATTGGAGTTGATTGGGTATTGGTATGCTTATTCAAACGGTGTTGGATGATATCAGAGTGATATCTAATGGGGCTCTATTTAGATGGGAATTTCCGGAGTTTCAAAGTATACTATATAGATGAGGATCTTATCAATTTTATGTGGGCTTCCAATCCTCATATAAAATTCCAGATGCGGCGTGATCTTTCTGTTCCTAGACCCATGGACCACCGCCACCGAGCCCAGGTCAATAATCCTGCACATGTCTGCATGACTATCTGATTAGAACCTTGGTTTCTTTTTTTACACTCTGATTCCCGTTCCAGGTCCTGATTGGTCTCGTAAGCCAGCCTCAACGGTCCTGATCGATCTCCACCATACCCCTCCTATATTGCCGCTGGATTATCGTCCAGCAGGATAAATATAGCAGCTGATATCAACCAATTTTGATATGCGAAACGACGTGCATCAAGCCGGAAATAGTTACACTGATGTAAGTATGTGATCTCGAAGACCGGCTTCTTCGTGTCTAGCTATCACAGGACCGGCTCTGGGATTTAAAGCTGCTGTCACGACTGTTATATTGGACGGGGTGGGGTAATAATAGGATGTGGCATCTGGATCACTGAGCCTGAGCGTTTTTAGCCGTCCTAGAATCGCCGTACCTGCCCGGAAGTGGGAGAAGGGGGGGTATATGTATAGGTTTAGACGGTCTCGTGGTTTAGAGGCTGTTCCAATAGTGGCCTGCTGCGCTGCCCGGTTAAGGTTTTCCACTTGAATTCCTGGCCTTTGGATTTGTTTGGGACTGCAGCAGCTGAGGGTCGGATCGGGATAAGCAATGAGACACCCAATTAAAGTGTATCCCCTTATCGATCTCTTTTGGAATCTTGGAGGAATAGAACTTTGCTTCAGTCTGTTTCTCTCTCTTGATTAAGATTTCCGCCATCAACCAGAATCCATACGCATTCAACGTGTTGTTGGTCTCTGAATTGGTTTCGTCTTTGATATATTCCGGCCGTAGGTATTTATGACAACTCTTCTGGGCTTCTTCATATTTTTCTGTTTGTATGTGGGCCAGGATTCCGACCAAGTCTACCCAAGCCTGGCTTTTTGTGTCCCGGAGACCCTCTCTTCTGAGAAGATTCCTCCATTGTTTTGATAGGTGTAATACTGAGTCCGCGTAAAAGCGTGCGGCAAGTACGGACATACATCGGGATATGATAAGTCTTTGGAGGAGGAGAAATTTGTCTTCGTCACCCATCATTAGGACTATATCAATGCCTTTGAAAATATCATAAACTACTTCGATATTGTCGAGGGCTACATCCCACTCGCTGCTCTTAAAAGCATCTTCAGCATTGTTGACATGAAACTCGATTCGTTCGTAGAAAAATGGATCTTTGGCTAGGAGAGCGGCTTCCGTTCTTATTATAGGATCTTCGGCGGGGGGACTTGGTGCTGCCGAGGTAGCCTTCTTTTGAGATTTTGTACTGGAATCCTTGCTGGATTCGATGTCTGCTGGTGCTGACTTGCGAGGCGGAGAACCGGAGCCAGATTCGTATGATGCGACGGTGGTAGAAGACGAAATGGATTGTGCGGCGATGGTATTCGTGCTTGCTATGGAACTTCCTTGTGAACTGTTAGAAGTCCGAGGTTTGTCTGCTAACTTGCTGCGCAGTGGGGGTTCGAATTCCGGATCCGTAGCACTGGGAAGCGTCCGGTATGAAACAGCAGCCTCATTCTCGTGGGAGGCGGGAACGTGTATTCCATCGCTCACAGATTCACTCCCGGCGCCGCGGTACCGATCAAAGCTCTCCTTATCTACATTCTCGATATACCGGGGACGAATGGATGGTGACTCGTTCCGGAAAGGTGCTTGAATGCGGGGCATTGTTGTCTCGAGCTTGTCATGGCCGCCAAAGAGGGATAGACTTGATTTCGATTTCGCATTCCTCCGCGACTGTGCAGCGCTCTTAAACCAGGACATTTCTCTCTTCTGGAAACGTTATATCTGGATTCGAGGCTATATGAACGAAGGCCTTCGAGGATTTATTCACAAGGCTGCGGCATTGTGGTTCCTAATGGTCGATTTATATTGGTTCTATAAGCCCTTAAGCTAACTCAGGCCCGGCTTTTCTGCAAACTGGGTTGAATCGGCTGCTAGGGTGTGGCCTGTGAAACCTGAAAGGATTCAAACTGGCTCTGGGGCATGTCAAACGCCGCATGAGATGGGTTGCAGAACGTTAGGTTAATCTGCGACCTCATCAATACGAGTGGGCGACGACGTTTCGCACCGCCTGGTTCACGAGAGCCAGAGTTAACCAATTAAAGCCAAGTTCTGCGCTGTTTGCTATGTTCCATGATACCTCCTCCAGATTTCCACTGGAGGTCGAGTATCAGATGGTGATTCCCTGTAATCTCAGCATCGATCGCGAAGAAGCGAACCTCGACGAGTCATTGGATTGGAGTCCCTGAAACCCCTCGAAAGCAGCGTGCTAAATGTAGTATATGCACCCGGCAATGTTGCTAAATATTCGTATGTAGCACCTGCGATACCGATACACCGACATATCCAACCAGAAAATCGATATGCCCCTTGCAAGAGTGTTTGCTTGTGCTTTCTTGTAGTAAGATGTTTACATCTCGACGAGGATACCTGCCCGGACGCAAGGTATCCAGCACATGGGGAACATGAACGAGACAGGGGATGCCTCAGCTCAGCTCAGGCTTGTCGCGCTGAGTCGAATACGCTTCCGAATTTGGATATCGCAACGCACAATCTCATAAAATACCACACGCTTCTCATATCTTGCTGAGGCCCGGCAAATGTGAGGAATGGTGACAGTTATGCAAGTGTACTTTTTGGTATTGGCAGTAGGCTAGGCTTTTAGCTGAAATAATCCCATTCAATGAAGTAGGACACGGAAGATCCATGATTGGTCTCGAAAGGAACAACAAAACTACGGACTCCTTCGTAAATGAAAAGCAGGATATTGCTGGAGGAGTACATCTGTAAAAAAATGTTCGAAAAGCAAAGCCGGTGCTCAGATATGTCTTAGTACAATAGCTCTGGCGTCTGAGACCGAGACTACAATAGCTCAACTATCAATACTCAGAATGGTCTAGAACCAAAAAGATGCAGATGGGCCCTCGCACTCTGGTAGCCTTGTGGTCATCAATCCGTTAATATCCATCTTTGATGTTTCTCTATAATTTCCCCAACTCCCCAAGTAAAAGCTAGATGCTACTTTCAGTCACAAGTTCCCAGTCCTCCGAGGGGAACCGGCTTGGATAGAATGGCCCTATACTCCAAAAATCCCCCCCCTCACTAGTTTCCGTGGCCCTATCCATCCGACCCTGTACCCAAGTTCTCTCATAATGCCCAGACCACTTCAATTTGAAATACCGATGTAGTGTGAATATCACAAACTCCCAATTTTCTGGTGGCTCGTAATCTATATCTGATACTTGAGATAGTAGATATGCTTCGAACACGGCGATATTCATCGTTCCCCAGTGAGAGGATTCCGGGATAGCAGGGTACATTGCTGGTCGGGCGACGAGCCAGTGATCGGCAGCACTTTCGTCGGGCTTGAGTGCGGGGAAAGTGAAGGTTTCAAGTTGGTATATCCCGTACATGAATAGGTCCACCTTATGGTACTTGATTGTGCATGTGTCCTTAATATCCGCTTCAGGGCAGGTATGACGGTACGGACGTATCCCCCTCCCACCTAAGTTTGGAAGGGGAGCATTGACAACTAATATATCCATTATATCGTGCGCTGTCAGAAACATGAATACCTGGTGTAACTCGCTTGCTTTCTGGGACTCCGCAAACTCGGGTTCGGGTTCGGGTTCGTGCTCGGGTCCGTACTCCCAATCCAGGCTGTTTCTCCGGTCCTCGGGGGCCCGGGATTCAATCAGGACATTTTCGTGTCCTTGTCGTATTAAGTATTCTGCAAGAGGCGAGAAGATTGGTATGTGGCTTTTATTTAACATGGAGTTGCGGTTGATGTTGTAGACCGGAAAACCGCGCAAGTACGTTAGCTTTTCAGGTGCTGTGACTTCGCGGTATAAGTCAGTTCCCCGATGCCCGCGTCCCCCCACTCTATCCTACAAGTCCAGACATACTATCAGAATACCACTATGGTAAGAAATGCATAGAGCGTAATATGTGTCAACGCACCCAGTAACCAGCTTGGCCCACGGAAGGATACATAGTCGGAAAACCAAAATTTCTTATTGGCGAGCCCTCCTTTATCATGGGTTCCATAAAGGCGGGCGCAAGTAGAGCCCCCGCTAAAAACACTCGATATATGCTTGAGTATATTCGAAACTCAAAAATCTTACGATTTTCTTCGCCCCGGTCCTCTAGAGAGAGTTTAAATCCACTCTGGATATCCCAGTTCGATAGATCTATGATTTTCTTATCACTAGCGTCATGAGCTAGACGAAGCGTGAATTCTACTAGACGATTCAGGTCCAGGACGGATTTTATTTCGGCAAGGGTGGGCGCGGATATGTGAGAATAGAACTCCTGAGGATTTATATTTGCGGCTGTAACATCTGGCCCAGAGTGGAATATACGCCCAATCTCGGTTTTTGCCGCTGCCGTTGCTCGAATCTTATATTATTTAATTCGTAGATATTTGTCAGCGAATCAGGTACATGGTGACCAAGCTAGGTGCCTTGTACCAGCCAGCTACGGTGTACACTTACCGTAACAAGAGCATCCTCGAAGGCAATTACCACTCTTTTGGCTATCGAGGGTGCGACAAATTCGCAGTTATTGTCCCATAGAAGTTTGAGATGCTTGCAGGTTGATCTGAGTGCGGTAGCGTCTCGAAAGTTTTGCGAGGACTTATAAATTTCGAGAAGAAGTTCTGGGGGGAGGGTTAAAAGCGGGGGAGTCATTTTATTAATTAAGAAGTGTGCTGAACTGATCGATTGATGGAATTGAATTTTGAAGCTGAGTACTGTACCGCACCTAGTATATATAGTCAAGCCATTGTACGTACAACCAAAGCCAAGAAATCGGCTTTACCTCCGAAGCTAGTATGTACCTAAGCGGCACAGATACGAGTTATCGGCAACCCGAAGACCTGACACCACCCTGATTGCCTGCGAATAATGACACATCATAATATTACTCATGACTGCACGACTGCACGTGTACACGTGTATCATATACATGGTACGATATTAGGCTATATATTCAAATCGGAACGGTCATCCAAGATATCAATATATCGGTTGAAGCCCTGTTGGTACTAAAACATATATCTCGCCTGCATGGATATAGTGACGAGTAGCTGCATCATGGAGGCCTCCCCATTAGACTAGTTTTTTAGAGGCCATATATCTAGGTCTATAGAGGACGGGAACTGCAAACTAAGCTTCTAGAGGCAGGGTCTACAGGGATGGTCGATGAGAGCGAGGAGAAAATTACTCCACATCATGATCATGATCCACCAACGATTCCTCGCCGTTCCCTCGAAGAACTAACGTAGGTTTGATTTTTTTGTTTTTTTAGGCCAATTTGGAAAACAATACAAACGTGATGGGGTAAAGATAACATTGCCTCACCTCGTGAAGGAACCATTCTCATCAAGTTGCCACTCTACCTTCAAAACAGATTCGAGGAAAACCGTGGCAAGAACGGATACATCTTTTCCCTCCCTAATAAGTCTCTTAAGATAATCCGCGCAATCGTTAGAGAGACACCACGGCACAGCATCTGTACAAAACCGAATATTATCCCAGTCAGAAATTGTAGCATGCTCGAACACATTTGCGAGCCCTTCTACGGCTAAGCCATGTCCAGCATACTTATAATCTTCCAGAATTATGCAGATTAACTTCGAGATTTCCACTTTCAGTGCCGGCATGAGAAGGTAATCAGCTGCCCTATAGAGTGCTGCTATAGTGTCCCAAGCCGGGTCCTTGTCAGCGAATTCGAGGGTGTTAGTGTACAAGTACTGTACAATGATTCGGAAGATATCGCTCTCAATGTCTGGGATGGTGATTTTGCGTGACTTTCCCTCTTCGAAACTTTCCTTTAGGGCGGTATCGAAGTAGTCTGATTGTGCAGCTAGCACAACCCGGTGGAGGTTGAACTCTTCGGCACTTTCGCCGACAAGCACAATGACGTCTGTAAATTTCCCTGTTTCGTAGTATCTTTAAGACGAGTGGGTTAGCAAAAAGTCTGGTAGGTGTCATTGAAATTCATGAAGCGGCGATGAGTATTTACTTAAGGTACGACGGGCGAGAGACATCTTGAGCCTTACGCTTCGGTGGGCGGTCGGTCTCGCTCTCAAGCTCGCCGAAGCCCTCGAAAAGGTCGGGCATTTTGGATCGATTTATGTAAGCTTATACAGTTGTAGAGATCAAGGGTAGTTTAGTCGATGTATATAAAAGCTTGGTATTGATGGGGCCGCAGAAAGGCAAGAAAAATATTAATGGCGGAATTAATAACAATAATTTTTGATAATGTGCTAAAAAGATTCTAGCGATATATCGATCTATGAAAGGCTAAGTATAATACAAATAATAAGGGGACAAAGAGCCCGGTTCTTCAATCCCTCGCTCGTCTAAACCGTATGCATAAAACGCCCTCCTCCCCCAAAACAACAACCCCTCCAACATTATCAGCGGTCATCTGTGATCCCTTCCATGTGCGGTATTTATCATCACAGCTTCTGGTCACACCCCCGACAGTTGAGCCGCGATTCGTGGGTTAAGCCCAGCCTGCAAGTCTGACAAAAATTCGAAAATATCATTTTCTGCAGGGTATCAATGACCAACCCGTTGAACAGGTTATGGTTGTCCTTAACGCTTGCCATTCCCTTGACCCATTCCGTATTAATCCCCCTGAGGGCAATAAACTGCTGTACCGGCTTCTGCAGTACATCGAAATCCTTCGAAGACGAAACTTGTGCGAATCTCCACATTAGATGGATCGGATTTTGAATCGTGCACTCTTGCGTCAACTTCTTCTTCGTGACGTCAACTTGGATCGTACCGCTAATTTTACGCATGATTTCTTCTTTGAGACTGTGGACGCCGAGGTAGTCGGCTGCCGTGTACGTATCGAGTAGCTTAGAAGCTTCGTAGTCTTCGGGGACGTCGTAACCGCAGCCGTATATCCATTTGAGGACGACCTCAAAGATGTTTGTTCTGATCGACCGTAGTTCTACTCTTCGGGGGCTACCACCTGACTTGTTGGATTTACAAGCTTTCTTTAAGAACTCGGATTCAGCGCAGATTATAGTGCGATGGAGTTTATATTCCTGCAGGTTTAGACCGACATAAACCGCAAAATCAGAGAAGTCCGGATCCCAAAGCTTTCTGGATTACGAGGCGTGTGTTAGTCGATGATTTAGTTTATAAGATTCCATTTAATTAAATGTTAAAGTTTAGGGATTTCATCAATTTATATCTGTCTTGAGATTGATACATACCCTAACATCTGCCCGTATTCGGCCGAAGGCCCCGGAGATGTTTCTGAGATCTCCACCCTTAACCGTTTTGCAGGCGGTTCTGCATGTTCACTAATCGTCTCGGGGTCTACAGACATCTTGTTTCGGGAGGGAACCAAGGTTTATACTGACGCCTGTGGTAATCTTCACCGTACTGACTTGGATTTTGTGCAATTGATTTGTAAATATAGAAAGCCCCAAGTAAGTAACCAATGCTGAGGTTTAAATCAAAGAGAAAAAGAGAGAAATAGCAGTTTTAAGGTAAGAAGCTTCTCGGGACGATTTCTGAGGAATGGTAGTGGTGATCGAAGGGGGTGCCGAAAGAATGAGAAGAGTCCTAGATCCTTCGTGTATATTTAGAGCCTTTAGCAATGGAAGACCTGGAAACAATTGCCTGGACCACAAACATCGGGTTTGTGCACATGCACCTGGGCATACCAGTGTTTACGGATAGCTGCTGCATGGCTGAGGCAATCAGGGTTCTGGTGCCGGTGGAACATGCCTGAACCTAGCCTTGAAGGACCCTTGTCTTTCGATTCGGTTCTGCCAAGCGTATCAAGCTCGGTTAGTAAAAGATCTGGAGAATTAAAGTGTAGTCTCCGGCCTGATGCTCTGAATTAGCTATTAAATATTAGGCTGTCAAAATTATTTTGATACGCATATATGGGCAGTAATAGGTCGACAATAGTGACCAGTGCTTATTAAGTTCAGATGGAATTGATATGATTCGCTGAATGACATTGTACAATGTTATATCGAATTCGACTGAAAGCTGGAACTTAGTCTCGACATTTAGTTGGTGCGCAGGTGCCCGAATATACCGAATTCGATTCAGCAATTTCTGAGCTCAACACACGGACACGATGGCACCACGGTCCCGAGAGCAGTCTCGACGAGTTACACAAAATCGCTAAACTTGATATGGTCGGGTAACGGCGGTGGCTATGGGGGTTTCCGCCTTATCATTCGTCGAATCCTTCTGATATCTTCTCATATGATCACTGGAAGTCTGCATGAAGTAAATGCGTCTAAGTTTAGAAGGTTGATGCGATGAAATTTTCAGAGTTCTCGGAGTAAGGATCTTCCATACAGGACGTCTATCAGGCCTAGATATCGGCTTTGCCTCTAACATGCGCATTTGCTGCATGCTGCATGTGAATTAAAAGCTTAGAGCAAACATTCCAGTGCATCTCCGTGACCAAAGCAGGTTGATGGCGACTGGTCTGGTGAACTTTTCGGGTGGCGCGGCTGCTTAGATTTTTCTTTATCAAGAACTCCGCGAAACGGGCAACTACATTGTATAGCAAAATTGCCTGCTCTTGAAGATGTTACACAGACAGTCCGTATCCTATCGACTTTTGCAATGCATAGCGGTTGGGTATTGATCCCTGTTTGCTAGAAACCGACCTGAAAATTGCTAGCCTCACAACCACGAGAGCCCGCCGGGCCGGTCTCACAATCCAACAATTGCACAAAATCCTCCACGGGAGTCAACCAATTGTTTAATCGTTTGGTAGAATATCCAAATTATAACGCAAGGGTACGGGAACTTCGAATGTTTTGCGAGATTGCCTACCGACCAAGGCTTCTAGGTTATACTAAGATACCCTTTTCTAAATGCAACTTTCGCACAAAATATTGTTGTTGATCAGGTGCAAAACATATTTACAATAAAGATTTTGCGTGCTTGTCGGACCTTGATGAGAAGCTTGGTAGTTACGTTTTCTCAAATTTCTACTCGAGTATCTCCCTCATCTTCACTTAAGAATTCGATTGCACGCCCAAGATTACATAGACTGCCACTTTTGACGATGTGATTGTGAATGTGAACCAAAGCTAACAGCTAGCTAAGTTGGTATTCTAACTCATTACATGAGCCTGTAAAGTATCGCAGCCAAAACGCTAATCAACAAAAAGGGAAAGAACCGATCGAGTAGAACCCTCAGGAATGGAAAATTTTCGTATCGAACAAAATCCAACAAGGAGATCTATATCTACAAGTATACTATGTTACAACATGGCCGTTAAACTGGTCCATGGAAGGGGCGTTAGTTAATTAATACCGCCCCAAGGAAAATTAACCTACTGATATTATCATTACCCAGGAGACCTATATTCTTCAAATCCAGATATCGCCGGTACTTCCCTGTTCGCCGCCGACTTTGCTTCTGCCGCTTCACGAACGGATTCCATCCTCTCAAAACTATCAACTCTCAGAATAACGCTTTGGCGATCAGTGCCAGACCTGCTCCAGGTGCCGCTAGCGCAAGTCGAAGGATCACCGGAAGTAGACCCTACTGACCTCCCCCTACTCTCGGGGGGCCCACTGGAACTGAAAGTTCTCTCCACAAGTTCGCTGCTGGTGCCGGCGCTACTATGACCCCGCCTTCTTTTGAGGAGCGTTTTAAACGCTGGTAAACAACAGATTATAATTCCGACGCACTGCTCTAAAGCGCCCCAGGCGTTGATGATACCAATGATAGGTGTGTAGCTGGCGTTGAGGATATATGTGACTCTACCGAGCGATATGATAACCCCGAGGAAACCAACCCCAAACATCGCGGTTACTGCATAGAATTTCTGCTTGCTAATTCGCCTGATGATGTATATGAACGAGAACGGAAACGCAAAGACTATGAGCAAAATATCGTGAGCAGTTGTTCCATAAGTCTTGGAGGGAGAGGCGTCGATATACATACTGAGAATCTCCGTTCCGGCATGCATTCCAACCGTAGTGACAAAGGGCTTCCTGGCAAAATATGCGACGCAGTAATTACCAGGTGTCGCATACGGATTCCAATTATCCGATATCGGCATACACCAGAATATATAAAGGAAAAACCAGGTAAAGAATGTCATTAGCACCAGCAAAGCGAGTACGTGCAATGCAAGACGGTGTCTTGGCAGCGTCATGGGCTCGACTAGTTTGTAATATAGAATTAGGATGTAGAATTTAACACCCCACCACGAGCCATAGTATGGAAATAACGACGCATATAGAACTTTGAGGAGCGTCTTTAACCGGCCAGGTTCCAGGAGAACATAGGCGGATAGCGGATTTTTGCGATTTGGAGAGAGGTTCATTTTATCCACGCCATTTATGTAAACGACCGTAATCGAATCGGCGATATTTGCGGCATAGAAGCAGAAGAGCGTTATCGTGAGAACCCAATCACTTAGTTTAAAACTGAAGTGAGAACGTTGGCCATTAACGCCATAGTAACGCATATAAAAGCGGAGGAGGTAGAATATGGTAGCGATGGCGGCGAAAATCCATTCTAGGATCTAAGGATAGGTTAGTAAAAAGTAGTTATCGATAGGACCATGGAAACTACAGTGGATCCGTGGAAGTACTTATTGTATAAAATGGTCCGGGGATACGTACATTAACGACTATTGGCTTCACCCACCATACCATAACTACATCCAGCAACTAGTACCAACAGATGGTCGGTGGTGCTGTCGTGTGAGTTTAAAATGTGGAGGCTTCCCGGTCGACGTTCGTTGTGATGGTCACATTGCACGAATAAGGACCACTTCTGGGAGGTATGTTTATCTAAAATTCTAACTGTAGCCCCTTAGACTTCGTGATATAGCTAGGCGGATATCAAGGTGTAAGATCGTAAACGGAAAAAGGGTTTTCGAGACACATGTTTGGTGCCCGTGTAACAGGGCCTTCTTATAAGCTTCATCGTTCCATCCCTTGCCAAACTCTAATTGTCTGTGCATGCGTTCATTCATTCGCTTGAAGAACGTGGCGTTCTGGCCTTGAGTACCTTCACTCCCAGGCATCACTGTGATGAAGAGACGCCAAGACGCAATAGTGCTAGTCCCCCGTATTCAAGCAATGCCTATCGGTTGTTTCCGTGTGCGGTACATGCCGCTTTCACTATTTCGGATCGAAAAGTTGCGTAAACATCAAAACTAGTACCCTCTCGGGGAAAACTGACTGTGACTGGGGGCATGGAAATGAAATTTGGTGGTTCTCGACCAAAGTTTCGCGTAGACGGAACAAGCTTTTGGCGGGGCCCAGGCTAATATCGGGTAACTATTGGATAAGAGTATCTGAGTAATCTATTCACGCTCGGTTCAGTCGGATTCCTCCTCGTATTCCACCGAAGCCAGCAACCATTACTGCGACAATTTCTGGCCGGGATTAATAATTTACACCGTTCAGATGTCAGACTTGTGGAGTTTCTCCGGCTGCCCGGCTGAAAATAGTGTGGGAATGTACGTACTCAAAGGAGCAGAAGAACCATCAAGCAATGTGAACTTAACCTGCTGTCAAAGCGTTTTAGCTGTTCAATTCAAACACACCTAAACGAATCCATTTGGCCTATGATAATTCATACGTTAAGACATCTTCCACCATGGTACATGTCCCAGGAATTTCCGCGGGCGTATATTAAGCCGTACACACATGGCTTCCGAATACTCAATAGCTGAAGGAATAACGGTCATACCGTCCACTATTCTGACTTCGGCCTATGTAAACGTACCAGTGTCCTGCTCCTTTACAGACCTTTCTTTCATCGAGTGTGTATAGGTCCCGAGACGAGTCCTAAGCATCATGCATGGTCCGACCCAGACGGAAATAGTCTCATCCATCGAATCAACTCCTATAAAAGGTGATTGAGAGTATGTAAGAGACCAAATCGAGTATTCAGCCAGCTTCGTAATGTATTAATAATGCCAAAAACCGTCCGAGTGGTATGCATGTTACGGACCAATACGCACGTGCCTGGGGCTTGAGACGCCACATTCTTTGTACCACGATCTGATCCTGCTCGTGCTTGGGCCTACTACCATGGAACGAGTTCGTCCTCCCGAGATAGCCTGGCAAGACATATCTCAAGGCACCAGTACCCGGATCCGCGGAAAGGTGTGAGCCTCCAGGATACATATTGAGAGTGCACATGCATTTGCGCTATACACGTGGGAAGGAATCGGAGAACCCGCCGAAAGGAGCCGGCAAGCTATCAAACTTACTCCTATTAGCTTTATCCTAAGTACATGTACGTATACCTTGTCCAAGCCGGCGACCCCGCTATGCAGCATCGAGCCGCCAGCTCACGATTTCCGCCACCTTGTTGTATTTTTCGCGTTGCGCCACAGCTCAGCACTCATTCGCGACTCTTCGCGACAAGCCAAAGCCGCTGCAGACTTACTCATCTCCAACATTCATCAGCTTCAACTTTCACAAAGAACATCCATCATGAACGACATAGAACCGCCGCCGCCCCCTCCACCCCCTGCAGACGACATCCCCCCACCTCCTCCTAGCTTTGATGGCGCACCACCTCCGCCGCCGCCTCCTCCAAGCGATGCGATCCCTCCTCCCCCACCGCCTGTAAAGAAGGCGGCTGCTGCACCCAAGAAGACCCCGTTATCAGTTGAAGACCTACTACGAAAGAAGAAAGCAGCTGATGAAGCAGCGAAGAAGGTGCAAACTGCCCACTCCTTATCTCAGTCTGTCCAATCGCTAACCATTGGCCGCGACTACTGTAGCCTAAATTCCTCTCCAAAGCCGAACGGGAAGCCCTCGCCCTCGAACGACGCGCCAAAGAAGTCGAAGCAAAGCGACAAGCCGAAGAAGAAGCTCGTAAAGCTTCATTACCCCCGCCACCTGCAGCACCCTCACGTCCAAATGGTCATCATGCGAACGGGATCCCTAACGGTCCTCGACACCCTCCATCAGGTCCTAGAAGTCATCGTGAAAGGGAGAGGGAAAGGGGAGATTATAGAGAACCGCCGACAGGTCCAGCGTCAATGCGGAATGAGAAGTTTCCAATGGCGCCTCCGCCCCCGCCACAGAGTAAATCGTCACAGGCCGATCGGAAACGAGAAGCAGAAGAGGATGCGGAGGCAAAGGTGATCCGGCTACGGTACATGGGCGCAGATCTCGATTCGAACAGTTTAAATAAGAAAAAGCGAAGGAAGACATCTGAGCGAAAGTTTACATTCGAATGGGGCGCCGACGAAGATACCTCTCAGGATTACAACCCAATCTATGCGAATAGATCAGAGGCAAAGTTCTTCGGCAGGGGGAGACTGGGAGGTTTCGCTGAAACGGATAGGTCCACGAAGCAGTATGCTGCAGCCTTAGAAAGCCGTGGCGACACTGAAGAACGAAGACGGGCGAGAGAGTTGGTGGAGATGGATAGGAAGAAGCGGGAGAATTTGAGCTGGAGCGACAAACATTGGAGCGAGAAGCCATTAGATATGATGAAGGAGAGAGATTGGCGTATCTTCAAAGAAGACTTCAACATTTCCACCAAAGGTCCGTATCAGATACCACATACTGTTGTGTTACATGCTAACTTCCGTTTTCTAGGCGGCGGTATCCCCAACCCTATGCGCTCCTGGAAGGAATCCACCCTCCCTCAAGTCCTCCTCGATGTAATCCACAGCGTCGGCTACAAAGACCCCTCCCCAATCCAACGTGCGGCCATCCCAATTGCGCTCCGTTCTCGAGACGTAATCGGTGTCGCCGTCACCGGTTCCGGTAAAACAGCCTCCTTCATCCTCCCGTTACTCGTCTACATCAAAGACCTCCCTCCACTCGACAACATCACCAAACACGATGGTCCCTACGCTATGATCCTCGCGCCCACCCGTGAACTTGCCCAACAAATCGAAGTCGAAGCCGCGAAGTTCGCAGATCCGCTTAATTTCCGGTGTGTGAGTATCGTCGGTGGGCACAGTATTGAAGAGCAAAGTTACTCCCTCAAGGATGGTGCGGAAATCGTCATCGCCACACCGGGTAGATTGCTCGACTGTCTTGAACGTCGAGTGCTCGTGCTATCGCAGTGCTGCTACGTGATTATGGACGAAGCAGACCGAATGATAGATCTTGGGTTCGAAGATCCTGTGAACAGGATCCTGGAGTCCTTACCGGTATCGAACGTTAAACCGGATACAGAAGATGCAGAGAACCCCGTTGAGATGTCGAAGATCATTGGTGGAAAAGAACGGTACAGACAGACAATGATGTACACAGCCACCATGCCGCCGGCAATCGAACGTATAGCACGGAAGTATCTTCGCAGGCCTGCGATCGTAACTATCGGTAATGCAGGAGAAGCCGTCGATACAGTCGAGCAGCGAGTAGAATTCGTCGCCGGCGAAGACAGAAGGAAGAAGAGACTACTCGAAATCCTGAACTCGGCGATGTATGCGCCACCGATTATTGTCTTTGTCAACATCAAACGGAATTGCGATATGGTTGCAAGAGACTTAAAACACGCCGGGTGGACGGCGGTTACGCTGCACGGTTCCAAGAGTCAGGAACAGCGTGAAGCGGCCTTACAACAGCTACGGCAGCATCAAGCTGATGTACTCGTTGCCACAGATTTGGCAGGTAGAGGTATTGATGTTCCAGACGTTAGTTTGGTAGTGAATTTCAACATGGCGACAAACATCGAGAGTTATACGCACAGAATTGGTAGAACGGGTAGAGCAGGAAAGAGCGGTGTTGCGATTACGTTCTTGGGGTCGGAAGATAACGATGTGATGTACGATCTGAAGCAGATGTTGCAGAAGAGTTCGATTAGTAAAGTGCCAGATGAGGTATGGAGATTCCCTCCCGGTCGCCGACAGTTTAGGCCCTTTTAAGTTTTGATGCAAGATGCTAATATTGGTTCTTTACAGTTACGACGGCACGAGGCGGCGCAGCAGAGGAGTCAGAGAAGTATGACGATGAGGTCGAAGCCGGCGAAGGATAAAGAAGGAGATGTGGATATGCCGTTGATGCGGGATGCAACAACGGGACGGGCTTGGGGAACATAAATTTGAAAACTTTGGACAGCAAATAGATACCATGTACAAGATTGGTCTACCATATCTATTACAGAGCGCTAATCTCAGACCGCAATATACCTGGTTTGAAGCAGAATCATATGGGATCGAATGTTGCCATTTTTTCTCGTGCCTAGTATACTACTCGTACTATCTTACAAGTGAACATCGATCACTGAGAAACCCCCAAAAAAGGAACCCACCAGAATTAAAAGCCAAAATGCAATTTACCTGCGTGGACGCCAGAACAAAATGCTGCAATCGAACTCATTTTCCGGGGGGGGATCAAATGTATAGCAAAAAATATATAGATATATGTTATATCCGTATTACTCTTTAGCTTTTTCGAAACTTCATTTCAATTCTATATTTAATGAGCTTCGGCTGGGCGATTGTACGATGGAAGTTCCTTCAAGGCTTCACCGATAATCTTGAGCGAGTGATCGATTTCTTCTTCAGTAATCACTAGTGGCGGGGCCAATCTAATGATATTTTCGTGGGTGGGTTTGGCCTATAAACGTCGATATTAGCACTGATCTCCGATATCTCGAAATTCCCAGGTGTACTCACCAGCAAACCCTTCTGCTTCATCAGCAGACACAAGTCCCACGCACGACGTCCATTGGTATGGGCTTCGTCCACCACAATAGCGTTTAACAGACCCTTGCCTCTCACAATACTAATGATGGGGCTCTTAAGATCCTTCAGTCCCTGTCTAAACCTTTCGCCGAGAACAGCTGCTCTCTCGGTCAATCCCTCATCTCTCACAACCTCCAAAGCAGCGATAGCAACCGCACATCCCAACGGGTTTCCACCATATGTAGAACCGTGAGTTCCAGGCTCAACACAAAGCATAACTTCCTTATCCGCTAGAACGGCAGAAACCGGGTACGCACCGCCAGAGATGGCCTTTCCAAGGAGTACAAGGTCTGGCTTGACATTCGAGTGTTCAACGCATAGAAGCTTGCCTGTCCTCGCAATACCGGTCTGGATCTCATCGGCAATAAATAGCACTTTGTGCTTCTTGCAGAGAGCAGAGACTTTGGTAAGGTAATCATCGTCTGGAACTACGATACCAGCTTCACCCTGAATAGGCTCAACGAGGAAAGCAGCAATCTTATCTCCATGTGTCGAGAAAGCCTCTTCCAAATCACCAATATTGTTGTATCGGAGCGGTTTATTTGTACCAGGAATTGTGGGACCAACGTTTGGTAGATATGGGCCATAATTCTCACGAGACTCGGGGTCTGTAGACATGGAGATAGCACCGAATGTTCTACCGTGGAAGTTCTCGGTGACAGCGAGAACGATGGCTTCATTCTCCGGGATTTTCTTGACTTTATAGCCCCACTTTCTAGCGATCTTGATACCGGTTTCAACGGCCTCGGCGCCGGTGTTCATGGGGAGGATCATGTCATAGCCAAAGTATTCAGTCGCGAACTTTGCGAATAGCGGGAAGACGTCATTGTAGAATGCGCGGGAGGAGAGTGTTAGTCTCTGGGCTTGTTGAACGAGAGCATTGATGATCTATTACATAAACGCCGTTGAGAGAAGGTTTTTAGTTAGAAAATGCTTTTGTACTACGTGAGATGCAATATTATGCCTCATTAAGAAACCATATTGCTGCTACTTTTTTGTAAAGGTACTGAATGAATGTACACACCTTTGGGTGGCAGTGGCCCTGGTTGACTGCCGAATACGCGCTCAGGAAGTCAAGGTACTCCTTGTCTTCTGGGTCCCAGACTTTGCAGCCCTTTGCGCGGGAAAAGACCATAGGTAGAGGGTGGTAGTTATGTGCCGCATATTTATCCTCATACTCGATTGCCTGGCTTGTAGAGGAGGCATGGAACGACTTTGTGGAGCCGGACTGTGAGGCGGTGGGCTGTGCACTGCCGGCATGGGTGGTGGATTGCGTTGCAGCTGGCGACATTGTGGAAGCGAATGAAGGAGGCCTGATGGGACTACGATCGAATCAAGCAAGTAGGAGATGAGTTTATGCGATGGCGTGGATGAATCTAAACGTTTGGAGATCTGGATAGTCTGGGGTAGCAAAAAAAGGATGGTTTATACAAAAAGCCAAGTATCAACACTGAGGAGAAGGCACTCTTTGCGGAGGAGATATAGACGGAAAGTTAGAAAAGATAGATAATGTTCAAAAAGATAAAAAGATAAACTCGCGCCGGGACGACGGGCAGGCACCCCAGCCCATTATATACTTCCCTGGGAGAAGACAGGCCAATTGAAAGAGTTCGAATTGTTCGTTCTCCGTCGAATAAGCCGTTAATAGCCCCCCTGTTCTATACTTTCCGCCAGCCATATTCGGGGTCCCGTGACGGCTTTTTCGGCCATCGATTGTCTCGGGTCTCGTCTAACCTTGCGCTTAGCGTCAACTTGTTATCTGGCATGTCCGCTAAAGTTGATTCTACGCGATCGGAACTCCCGCCAGGCAACGTGTTACGTACAAACTTTGGTGGGCTCCGACGCTATCTTTTGGCACAGACGTTAAAGTTTTCTTTGCCCATTGGGCGGAGCGGTTGATGGCCGATGGAGCTAGAAGGAGCTGGATTAAGCTTGTTTGCAAGCCTGTTTTTTTTGGTTTCGAAGATGACCTGTTGGTCCAGATCTAGATTCGAATCCGCGGTTAATTGAGTAATTGTACTTTCTCCGTAAGATACAATTAGTCAAACGAATGTAATCCAAAGCTACAAAGGCATACACTTCCATCGAAGACATCGAAAAGTAGCCGGCTGACAGTAGTTTGTGGTAACGTGGGGGTGCTTTGTGTTGCAGGGAGGTCCTCGTTCCTGTGCAACCTAAATAGGATCTACAACAGGCAACGCGTTCAAGTCAGATCGATATAGATCTAGATCTATTCATGGCATTCGATTCTAAACCTCAACCCTATACCAGGGTAGATAGTATACTTGAATGTTTTGGGTTTCGAGCTGAATAATACGACTGGCCATCTAGTTCTCCATTCGTACTTCAATACCGTGTGTATCTTGCATGCATATTGCAATCGGGAGATGACAGATGAGTCACCAACTGAAAAGGCAATGCCGAGATGCATTGAATATAATTATAAGAAATCCATACTCCATTCCTGAAGCCAGACCTCAAAGTATAGAAACAATCTATAACAAACCCATTAAGATGCTAGAAATCTTCAAATCCTCCCCAGAACTCAGCATCCTCTTCCTCCTCCTCCTCAACATCATCATCGTCTACGGAACTTGGTACTTAGACCGCGGACCCAACGAATACACAATCATGAAATACAAACCATCCCATTGTTCAATCCGAGGCCCGCATGACCGCATCCCCCTCTCATGCGCCTACGGACATGATCCCGAAAGCCGTAAACTTCCACCACTATTCTTCGATTTCGATCGTCCAAATGGTCTAGTGGCAGAGTTGCTCCGTTATAATATGGCTGGATGTACGTTTATATAATATTATTTATACCATGAAATATATGGTCGATTATCGGTGTGATATTGATTCACAGTTTGGAGACCGTAGTGGCGATTATACCTGAAACACCAAACGGAGAAATTCTCGGCCGTGGAAGATTGTATCTGGTGGATACTGACTATATGCCTCCTTCTATACTACGCGACCCCCAAAACAGGCCACTCAGATATGTAGCAGTCTATCCAGCCGAAGTTATAGGCGCAGAAATCACTGTAAATAGTCCCCGTTTAAGAGACCTCGTGGAGCCGCACATTTCTTGGAGGCCGGTTGGGAGATGCGAGGCTCTACGAAGGATGTTGGTTGACTGGATAGAAAATATTAAGTAGTACTTACTCTAGCTAGCTCCGCGAAGCACTACTAACGCGAACATCATGTCTATTAGATATATGTGGAGTACGTTGTGAAATTCATATGCCATGCTTTTTTATTGCCCTTTTGGCAATAATGGCTTTATAGGTATCTATTATCCATGAAAATATGCATGACAGACTCTAGACTATGCATAACAGCTGATATCAGAACCTATCCATATGGCCACCCTTTTGTATAAGAGTTAACCAATATCCCAAATTATCTTCCTAAAATCCTTAGTTCAAATACCCCTCACTCTTCAACCATTCCTTAACATCTTCCTGATCTCTCTTCAACCAGTTAGCCTTCGCCTTAACTGAATCCAAGGCCTGTGCTAGACCCTTGTCGAATCCCTTAGTATTCCTAGTTCCAAAGAACGCCTCAACATCGGCAATCTGCTCCTCGCTTGTGAAGCTGCTAGTCACAATCTGTACGATGCTGCCGAGCATACCAAGGCCAGGTGGGAGCTTCTGCTCGAGGATATCCCAGCTGTCTTTAGCCCACTGCCAGAGGGCGATAATGCCCTCTTCGTGGCCGCGGAGACCGGCGAGTGGGAGGTAGATATCTTGTTCCTTGACGTGCTCTGAGAGCGAGAGAGCCAGGGTGTCCTTGATGCACTGTGGATCCTTGGAGCGGCCGAGCGCACGGAGGGCAGTGTTTCGCTCGTCGCTGTTGGCGCCGGTATCATAGGCCTTCCTGACGATTTCCCATTCCGATCTACCTCCGTTCTTCAAAACGATAGCATATACAGAGCTGCGGAGGTTGGGGTGAATAGCGGTTTTGTCGCCGGCGGTGAACTTGGTGAACATATCCTGCGCGGCCTTAACAACGCTGTATATCATATGGTTAGTTCCTATTTCGTAGAAGTCCGGCAGAGTACCACTTACGCTTCGTCACCACTCATACCAGCACTGCCAAAAGCCAAAGCCTTGAACTGCTGGAGAATATGATCATCCTTCTCGGTGAACTCCCACCCAAGTTCATGTGCGAGCTTCGACACAATCTTCTTGTTGAAGGCCTTGAGACCGTCCTTAACTTCAGTTGGCTCGAATACCCAGGCACCCCTAATAGTCCCAACCCTGTTCAGGATCTCGCTCCAGACAACGTACTCCTTCTCTTCTGTGAATCCCTTGACCAAGTTAAGGAAGCCGCTAGTCTTCTGGTGGCCGCTGGCAACCAAAGCACCAGCATCGGCAACCATACCGGTTCGATCCTCAACGGTCAGAAGTCCCTGCTTGGCCGCCTCACCCAACTTGGTAAGTCTCTCCGCTGAGTATAGAGTTCGGTAGATACCGGAGTGGTTTGAGTTGATCTTGTAGAAGTCCTTATCAACCTTAACTTCCTTCTCCCTTTCAGTCAATAGGATGTCCTCAACGCCGCCCTTGGTCTTCAAGCCCAAGACAATGGGGTACAGAGTCTCGTCTTCTTCGGGCTTAACATCTGCGGTCCTCAAGAATCTGTTCTGCTTGACATGAATACCGCTATCGGTTTCAGTGACACTGACAACAGGGTGTCCGATATGTCGAGTCCAGACGTCCATCATGTGGCTGATATCCTTTCCAGATGCATCGCTCAAAGCCGCCCAGAGGTCACTAGTGACGGTGTTCTTGTAGGCGTGTTTCTTGAGGTACTTCCTGATACCCTCCATAAATACATCTTCGCCGATATACTGGCTGACCATGCGGAGAACGCAGCTGCCCTTGGAGTAGGAGATAGCATCGAAGATCTGATTAATCTCAGAGATTTTCTTGACTGGAACCTCAATTGGGTGGGAACTTCTCAGCGAGTCGAGCGAGAGAGCTGACTGGAGGTTATCGGCGACATAAGATTCCCAGACTTTCCACTCTGGGTAGAAAACATTGCACGAGTACCAACTCATCCAGGTAGCGAAACCTTCATTGAGCCAGAGACCATCCCAGAAGTCCATGGTAACCAAGTTACCAAACCACTGGTGGGCAAGTTCGTGCTGGACGACCTCGGCGACTCTCTGCTTGGTGCTAGCACCAGAGGTGGTCTCATCGAAGAGGAGATCCACGACACGGTAGGTGACCAAACCCCAGTTTTCCATGGCTCCAGCAGAGAAATCTGGAATAGCAACCATATCCATCTTTGGCAGAGGATACGGGGAGTCGAAAGTCTTCTCGTAGAAATCGAGGGTTTTGGCAGCAAGATCCAAACTGAACTTTCCGAGCTGGGCCGATTCTGGGCTGGTGGCGTAGACTCTGACGGGGACCCTGAAGGCGTTGGTCTCGATGTAGTGGAGGTCGCCAACAATGAAAGCCACCAAGTATGTAGACATGAGAGGGGAAGGTGCGAATCTGTGCACTGCCTTGCCACCTTCAATATCTTCAACATCGACTTCGTCCATGTTGGAAAGACAAGTGAGGTTCTTGTCAGCGACCAAGGCGACCTCGAATGTAGCTTTCAGTCCAGGCTCGTCGAAGCATGGGAAGGCCTTGCGGCAGTCTGTCGGCTCCATCTGAGTGGTGGCCAAGTATTTTGTGCTCCCATCCTTAGTCTTGTAGGAGGAACGGTAGAAGCCGGCCATGTTGTTATTCAGGTTGCCAGTGAAAATGATCTCGACAGAGGCAGTGGTGCCGGCCTTGAGAGTCTGCTTGAAGTCGAGAGTGGCTGTTTGGAGGTCTTCATTGTACCTAAAAATGAATTAGTATGCCTTGTTAAGATAGGTATGAGAATATAGCCGTGTCATACTTGACATCATCAGAGGATAATGTTCCAATCTCTTCTTCTTGGTCGTATTTGTACAGCTTTGCAGAGTGGATCTTGATCTCGGTGCTGTTAACGACAACTTCGGTGGCATCCTCGACAACGTTCAAGCTAAGAACAAAATATATTATGGTTAGCAATTAAGTCCTAGAGACAAGGGATTAGTCGAGATATGTTGAGAATGACATACGCAATCAATACACTTCCATCGAAGGTGAATGCCTTATGCTCTCCGCGAGCATCTGTGACGTTTTCAAAGAACGGCTCGAGCTTAATCTTATAGGCTGTTGGCTTGATAGCTGTTGGAAGGACCTCACGACCGTGGGTGACGTCGATACCGGTAGCCACATCAGCATCGGGGAGGAGGGACTGGCACATGTTGTGACGACGGGAGGAGCAGAGCCTAGCCTGCTGCCTTGGGAGGAATCGATTGGAAGGTTTAGTAGACCTAGTGGTGGTATTGGTAGTAGTGGTAGTGGTAGAAGTACCGACTGGCCTCGACGGGGAGTGAATGTACGGAGTCGTGACAGTGGAGACGAGTCTGGACTGCTGGAGAGGTCGAGAGAAGGACGCGGGGACAGCCAAGCCTTTATATCGGCGGGCGGGACAACCTGCTGCCAATCAGCAACACCGCCGACGTGGGACTGTTAACTTCTGTTGCTTGCTAACTTACTGTTGACCGGACGGCTTCTGGAAAGAGAAGCTAACGTCCTTCTTAGAAGGGCAGCTTGGTTGGTCATTCACTCTGCTCTTATTCCCGCACTCTTTCTCTACTATTATCTCGGCCTTGTAATCGTGACTCGATTCAATTGGCAATTGTGGTGGGATCCGGCGGACTCGGGGCAATTGAAAGGATTCTGTTCCGTCAGCACTTTGCTGTCGACGCGGTGGGCCAAGTACGTATACGCACACTATTAATTGTTCTATCAAAATCGACAAGGGAAAGGACTTTTAACTTCAAGTGGGGATCTTGCAGGAAAACCCGTCACAGTTGCTACGCGAGCCAGGAATGAGAACGGCTAGTGAAGGCTATCAGGGAAACAAACGACGAGTCGAACAGAACTTCCAACGTGTAAAAGCAAAGCAATGCAAATGCACGAGAGATCGCTACTGGAATGCAAAAAAAACTTTCAATTGCCTGCACACCTGACTAGAAGGCCTTTGCAGTCAGCTGCAATGCGGCCAGGGTTCTGCCGAGGATCCTCAAGCGCCGGCATAGAGGGGAATGTTCATCCCGACAGGGTGTCGACGATACCCCGGTCTCCAAATCCAATTGCTACTTTCTGCTTTTGACGATACTTTCTGGGGCACCGTCCTAGGGAAGGTCTGACGCCTGGTATCGTCGTATATTGGACCGGACGGCCTAAGGAAATCGAACTACGGTAGTTGGATATCTTGCATATCAGACACCCGGTCTTGACAGCCTCAATATCCGATATTTCGTGCCTTCACAGCCGGATAACGAATGCATGAACGCCCCACTTTATCTGAAGGCGGGGCTCATGGGACGTCAACTACCCCGCATATGGCAGGAGCCTGCTCTCTACCATGCACTCAAAGCCGAAGGCCGACGCCAAGCTTAGTGATCTTGGGCGTGTTCAAGCGAAGGCACAAGATATCTAGGCATGATGGGTACGAGCCTCTAGAGTCGCCATCTACCTAACTGTCCGATCATGCTACCAACGTGATATATACTTAAGTAATCGATAATATCTAATCCTCGATAATAGGACTAGCTAACTTCAGTTAGATCATAGCGAATTTCGGAGAGCCACTAGCCCGAAATCGATATCCAACACCGTCAACACCACATCTGGAAGCTCAGAAATCCCGGCCGGTATCATCAGCCGGTCTTCTCCGTGAATTGAAATGTTGGCTAATCAACCAATAGTTAATCGAATTTTCAACATTAGGATTAAACACAAAATATTGGCTGGAGAGCTCGCGAGATCTAATATACCACGTCGTCTTAGTACTTGCCAGTATCATATACAAATATCAAAACCCCTTCCCGCGCTTCTCGTGCTATAAGCCACAGAAGAAAGGAGAACTTAATACTTCGAATTGAGAAAGTATATACTAATTGTGATAATATACATCATAATACCCAAAACTCCGACATGAGCACTATACACCTCACCGCCACAGCTTCCACTTCCACTTCAGGCTCTCCTCGATCCTCTTCCTTCCCTCTTCAAACTTCCTACTCACTAACCCCGTCAACTCCTCATGGCCCCTCTGCTCTTCAGCCAAAATTGCAAATTCCTCTCCATGAAAAACCTCCCCAGCCTTCCTCAAGATCTCCAAATACTCCTCCTTCTCCCCTTCCCCTTCCCCAATCCCAACCACAACTCCAAAGTACTTCCACAGCACAGCATTCATAACCAACCTCGCCATCTTCCCATTCTCCTCCTTAAACGGCCAAATATTCATAATTCTCCCTCCAACCCACGCCGCCAAATTACAATACCCCATAACCCCATCACTACTCCATCTCCCCTTTAGAATATTAAAATCCTCAATCATAGCATCCATATAAGTCTCCACCGCCGTAGCTCTAATATACATAATCGGTTTCCTCCCTTCTTTTGTAGTTTTATAATGCTTCGAAGTAGGCGTTTTTGAGTTTTCCTTTTTGAGGTGTAATGTCCCGGCACCGATGGTGTCGAAATCTCTGTATCGACCACTCCAGTGCCACCATTCCTGTCCGTTATCGTCTGGTTCGATACCAGCGCAGAGAACGGAATGTGTTCTTTGTAGTAAATTAGTGCTTAACTCCTCCTGGTCTATACAAAACCTTTGTATAAAATACTTCCACGCCCGGGCATGCTGTATGACTTCTCGTCTAGATTGTTTATTCTTCCTCCTTTCATCTTCTACATTTTCACCGTCGTCATTACCATGAAGAGCTACCTTATCGCGACCCCCGCTGCTTGCAAAATAATGCTTCAGAGCAGCGGTAGCCCATTTTGTAATCTTCCAATGAGCTTCTTCTTCTCTTTTCCGCTTTTGGGATGCTAGGCGTTTTTCTTCTTTATATGTTTCCGGTACGTATGAATCTGTAAAGACTAGTTCGCACAGACGGACGGTGTCGTCGAAGTTTAGTCCTGTATCTTCGAGGTTGTTGGATGCGTATATCATTCTTCCGAACTCTTTGGATGCGATGTTGTCGAAAGTTTTTACTCTCTTCGCCCATCGGGGGAGAGCGGCGACGATGGGAGGTTTGCCATCTGTAGCCGACATGGCAAAGGCCTCAAGGAAGAGGAGTCGTAAGGTAATGCACTCTATGATACCTCGAAGTATATGCGCCGGGGAGTATGTTAGGCAATCTGGGCTGTTAACGACTGAAGTGGATATCGGGACTCGTGCAGTGTATACAAAACAAAGGTGTTCAAGGTGTCAGTAGTAACCGCTGTGACATTAGCCCCCACGAGGATGATAAAGAAATAAAAAATTAAAAATTTAAAAAAAAAATTGAGTGGGTTCACAAGTGATCGCCATGTGGGAGCTATATTTAAGTCGCGCGCGCACGATATCGTAGCGAAGCGGATCATTAGATGGTGCATTCTGGTAACGGAATAGGTAGGCTAAAACCGGTGAGGTAGGCTGATAGATTGGGCATCTATAGCTAATAATGGTAGCTGGGAGCGTATATAGTATATATCCCTACTACATGCATACATGGATACGTACAAGGGACCGGCTATAATATCTATCAATTTGTTATAGGATGTTGTGATTTTTGAGCATCACGACGTCAAGAAGACTTTGCGGTATACTTTGAATAACTTTGCTAGCTGCCAGCAGATCAGGGGCTATATTTCTCTTCCTTCGAGGTTTCTTATTTACTATAGGAGACGAATGTAGGCCTCAATACCGACAAAAAAAAAAAGGGGAACCGCATAAGAAGGATATGAAATAAACGATGAACCGCGCCAACATCAACTGTAGAAGGGACGGTTCGAAGAGGGGACATTTGGAAGGGGTAAAGTAAACTTAAGAATCATAACCAAAAGGGAGCCATTCAAAAGGACTTATAAGCACATAAAAATACATCGTTTGTGAAGAAGAAGAAAGGGCATCCAAAAAGGGTACGTAAAAAGGGAGGTTAAAAACTAATATGCAAAAACCCAGAATTTTTCTACCATATGAAAATGCAGCAACGTAAGATGTAGTACAGTATTAGTGCAAGGCAATTCCGTGGGCTAACATGTTATTGGAAAGACCACAGCGTCGCTATATCGTATCAAGGAGACAAAAAAGGATGGACAATCATAGAAGGGAGCTAGGATAGCCGGAATCAGGCTCCCAGTCTCAAGGGTGGCTACACGTTGAAATTACGTGACCCATATGTTAGTAAACCGCCAGATTCGCATATGAACGGTTCAACTAAACACTAACCTGCCCATTCGGAGCCGGGGCTTCTCCTTGAGCCTGGAAGTACTTCGTGTAGGGATTCTCTCCCCTTCGAATCGCAGCCTCATCGACCTCGACTCCTGGGTGACCATTCTCCAAGAGCATTCTTCTATTTGTTGTTGCCTCTTTCCCATCCTCTGCTAGTTTCATCTTGTTGACGGATTGAACGGAGAAGGGTCTATCCAGTGAATGTCAGCATAATTATGTTACAGATCAAGCAAGGCGAAGTAAAACTCACCCGTTAACCTCCTTATCAAGGGTCATATACTCCTTCATCGCTTCCTTGCCGCCTCTTTCTTGCAAGTATTTCATGTACAGATGCGTTAGGTCCTTGATCGAGGATGGTGGTAATCTGGCACGTCGTCGGATATCCGTGTGGACCTGTCGAATCTTCAGGTGTTGAGCAGCCTCATTCTCGGGGTTCGTTGGGAGCTCCATTTCAAGCTGCAACCAATTGATCCAGAAGTATCGACTGTCCAAACACCAATGGTGGTTCTTTTGGAACAGCTGCCGGGCTTCTTCAACATTGCCCTTGATCTTCCAGACCATACGGGCCCATTCGGCGGTAATAGCGCCCTTGGTGTACGGATCGGTTGCAGGATTGTCGATGATGTCCGAGAATACTTTGATAGCGGCGTCTACCCCTTCGTTTCTACGGCTAATATTGGCTAACGCAACGATCGCCTCGACATAACCTGGCAGGACCATCAGGATAGACTCGATGATATCCTTGGCCATATCCGGCTTGCCATGCATCTCTTCGAAGAAAGCGTATTGCAGACGGATTTGTGGTCTGCTCATAGGGACGTAGAGCATACAGGCGCGCTGGTAAATGTTTCGGACTTCTTCCTCCTTGTTCTCTTGGGCGCTCATCCATCTCGCATATCGGAACCAGAATTCGTCATAGAAGGAAGCGGTGACAAGGCATCGTTCGTAGAGGAACTGAACACGGGCATAGTCTCCTTCGACTTCCTCGAAGTCCAGGTATCGTCGCCAGTTGATCAGTTGTGGTTCGTCGAGCTCGGTAACGTGGAAGTAGGGACGCTTAATCTGTGATATTGTAAGTACTAGGCCAAAGTTTGGGGCTGGTGTTTCCGTACCTCCTGTTCGTACGTCCAGCGCTTTGTGGTCTCTGTCTGGGTTCTCTGGAAAATCTCAAGGTGGAAGTTGTCGATTCTAGCCCTGACCTCTCTCTCGATTTCTAGCTCTCCACGTTCCATTTTCAATTGTTGATGGCCAGCTTGGATAGGTTGCTGTGGCTCGTTCTCGACTTCTTGTCGGAATTGGGCAAGCATGTCGGCGGGTAACAATTCGTTAAGGGGTCTTGTCTGGGCCATGGTTCTGAATCTTTCAAAGTATCGAGCATATTGATGCATAGGGATATGGACAACTCGGTCAAGGATGGCGTAGATCCTATCATGAGCGTCAAGTCTCTCTTCAAATTCGATGTACTTGTCCCAGAACGGATGAGCGAGAAAGTCAAGGCCGACACAGTTGGCACCGCGCTCAAACAATCTATAATGGTTAGCAGGTGGTTTGTCAGTTTTTCGCTATCCTGATGATGCTTTGCAGAAATGAAGGGAGTGGGGAGGGATTGCATGAGCGCGTGAGGAACAAACAGAATGAGATGTTAACTAAGCCTAATACTGCCAACCGGTCCAGGAACCTGCTATCGGTTGTGGTTTATCTGCCATCACCGAGATGACTCCGTTTCATATTCCCGTGGGTGAAGTGCAACGAATCGCACGCAGACTCTGGGATGTAAAGAGAGATGGTGTGAAGAAGAGATGTGAAAAGATAGAGAGAACGATGTGGAAGTGAGGTTTTATCGCGGAGAGGTTTCACTGAAGTTATGAAAGAAGATTTGTAAAGATCTTGCGCTTCAAGAGGGAAGGAGGGGGAGGGAGGGGAAGCAAAGGAAGGAAGGGGGTTACGGGTACAAGGTTTCTCCAATAAAGTATGTATACCACTGGAACATCCCTCGTCCCGCCGTTGAATCTAGGTTATTGCCCTCTATATAGTTCAGTTGGCTCTGGTTTGAGAACACTTACTCTCTAGTCACGTCGATATCATGGCTGGTATCGACTTTGAAGTTGCAATAGGCGGTCCACAGGTCAACAGAGTTTGTGATGCTGGCAACTCCACGCTCATACACCATCTCCGAGGCTTCTGTGCCAGCAATGCTAAACTCCAAGTCGGCATATTTCTTCCAATATCCGAAAAGTAGCGGAAACTTCGCGAGGAAACGGTCGAACGCGCTTCGGGTCATTGCAATCGCTTGGGGTGAGGAGTTTCTGTTCAGGCCACCACCTCCTTCAAGGCCTTCGCAGACGCGTATTAACTTTTCCCAGTTTTCAAAGTCGTCGGAGTCCTCCAGCTAATATTCCTCCAATTAGTATTCGGTCAAAATAAAAGAATAGAGAGAGGGTGCAACGCACAACGACCTTGTTTGCGGCCTCATATTCGGCATTCTCATCAACGTTCATCGCCTGGGGATCGGGGTTTTGGTAGTAGCTCATTGTTGGCGACGTGCAGAGGCCGCTACCTGATGAATGGCTGGGTGTTCGAGCAAGGATGAAAGGAGCGTGACAAAGAGGCGAGAAACAGGCGATGTTCGAGAAGTGGATAGATAGAGCGTGCTACGTATCGGCCAGGGTAGGAAAGGTCGTGCCGATGGATGGTGAGGATGAAGGTTGAGATGATATCGATGGTTGGAGGTTGTTCAGGTTCGGATGGCTGGGGTCTGTCCTCAATGAAAAAGTCCGGCATGACCACGCCAAGACCGCCAAGCCACACCACGGATGCTTTCCGACACAACGCAACAACACAATATTCTCCAACAGCTTCCATAATATACGCATGTACTACAAGACTTCATAGTACGCATCCACTATCAACATCACCACATCCATATCCTTTATAAGAACCCTTTGAATCTTAATCACCTTCAAGTACCATCCTAAAGCCTTGTCGGCCTTTACCACAAGCCGAAGATGCCTCCCAAAACTCTGGCTTCAGACCTTCGGGTACCTAGACCCTCTCACTATCCACGGCTCAGTCAAACGCGTCTGTAGTGGATTTCACAAAATTGCCTCCAACTTCCGTTTCCATGGCCTAACAGTTGAGATCTGGCTCAAAATTTGTATCGAATACGCCAGCTACGATGAATTGAAAGCCTTGATGAAGGCCTTCAAGACATTCGAGCTTCTTCTGACCAGACACAAGTCGCCTACTCTTGACGCCCGGTTGTTCCGTGAGAAACCCGGTTCCGTCGAAATCAAACCGGGTACGATGTTTCAAATACATCCGGCTCTCAGTTCTCTTCATCTCACGTCGTTAGAGGCGTATGAGGAAGGCCTCCCACTCTCCTATACTTGGGTTTTCGGAGACTTGGATATGGCGTACCTCAGGCCATTTGATACCCTTCCGGAAAATGCAACCTCTCCTCCTTTTGCAAACATCATAGTCAATTTTCTTCCGACGGTTCGAACTCTGACTAGCGAGGATGGGAGCTTCGATGAAGTCGAGCGTCCAGATCTAATGATGGAGGCTCTTCCTTCCATCAAAGGGGAAAATATCACTGTTTCAAGTGTCCTGAACGCCTCATCGGCCCTACTAACGGAATTTTTCCTTACCGATCGTCAGTACGATGGTTTGATCCGAGAGCAATCTAATCTCGGGATAGATTGGGAATCAAACGGCAGTTTCTTCAAACGAAAAGGCTTCGAATACTTGGAGAGATTCGAGCAGTTGCTGGAGGCCCAACCATCCGGAGATATGGTTCTTCAGTTGATACCACAGTTGAGATAGTTGCATCAAAGATTATTCTTTACCAGGCTCATTTTCGTACACATTTATATTTACCTTGTTAACTGTTCCTGCGGCTCTGACGTACCAGGTAGTTATCGATAAGTACCGAAGTTACCAGGGTACAGGACCAATTGCAAGGCGAAGGCCACCAAATCTGCCTACGACAGCCTTATTCCCCACTACCAAGGGCTAGAACGTTCTATTTCATGTCAATAATAGATACTTCAATTGAAATCATTTTCACCCCAACCGCCATAAGTATCACGTCGTAAATTCAACGCAGGGCGGAGCGCAGCAGACCGGCGTCTTCCGACGCTTACATTCGGTTCGGTTTCATTGGCCAGAATACCTCCCGCATCCCCACAACCGTCGAGATTCTCAACTTCAAAACCCGACCGCCGTTTTGCGAACCTAATTGACTCTCCTCTTACTTTCAAACTCAATAGCCGGCCCTCGCATAGTATCTACCGATTCCTTTCTAACATCAATCACAATGGCGGCGACTACTAGAGCCGCATTTGGAGTCCAACATATTGCCAAGGTGAGGAAACTCCGGGACTATTGCCTTCGGCTACCTTGACTTGGCTTTCGGCCCGCTAAAAGTGAATGCCTGTCTACTAGGGAATCGGTCGCCTGTCAAATATCGTTCTAAAGCGAGGTCTGTTGCATTTTGGCCCATCAACACAAATTTCTGAGTCTAACATCGAGCTGCATCTTCAGGCGCTGGGAGCTTTGTCTGGACCGATGAGGGTCGTAAACTTCTCGACTTTACCGCTGGGATCGGGGTTACCAATTTAGGTATTTAATCTGCGGGCGAGATGAAGACAAGCTTCGTTCTAAGAGAAACACAGGCCACTGTCACCCCAAGGTCACCGCAGCGGCGCAATCCCAGCTTGCCACCCTCGTCCATGGCCAGGTCAACATCGCCATGCACGAGCCGATGCTATCGCTCATCGAAAAACTAAAACCTGTCATGCCAGACCCTTCTCTCAACACTTTCTTCTTCTGGAACTCCGGCGCCGAAGCAGTCGAAGCAGCCATCAAACTCGCTCGTATGGCGACCAAACGCCAGAACGTGATTGTAATGCAGGGATCCTACCACGGCCGCACATTCGGCACTATGGGCTTGACAAAGAGTAAAACTGTTTATAGTTCGGGATTTGCACCATTTATGCCGGGTGTTTTGACAGCTCCGTTCCCATATTGTACTCAATGTGCGGTTGCTGTCGGGGATGATGCCTTGGGATTTGAGAATTGCTGTAATAATCCATTGCATGAGTTGAAGATACTATTGAAGCAGCAAAGTGCGGCTGCAGATACAGCAGCAGTACTTATTGAGCCCGTATTGGGTGAAGGCGGATATGTTGTCCCACCACCAGGGTTCTTGCCAGCGGTCAGAAAGATATGCGACGAAAATGGAATACTTTTGATCTTAGACGAAGTTCAAAGCGGCTTCGGTAGGACTGGGAAGTACTTTGCGGCAGAGCATTGGGGAGTCAGACCGGATATCCTGGTCATGGCGAAGGGAATCGCCAATGGCATGCCACTCAGTGGAATTTCGGCCAATAAAGAGCTGATGGACAAACAGAACCCTGGAAGCATGGGCGGTACTTACGGCGGGAATGCTGTTGCTTGTGCGGCTGGTGTGGCTTGCGCAGAGGTTATGCAGGAAGAGAAAGTGCTTGAGAATGTTGCGGCTAGGTAAGTATATATATTCCAACGTCAGCAACTCTCGTTGGATGAATCCATGATACTAACCCTTCATCCAGATCGAAGCAGCTGCTCGACACTCTGAACGCCCTCAAGGCCTCCTCAAAGACCGGGCATCTGATAAAGGATATTCGAGGCCTCGGACTTATGATTGGTCTAGAATTCAACTCTCCAGTGTTCCCAACTTTGACACCGAAGGATGTTCCAACCGGAATTTCGAGCAAGGTCCAGGCAAAATGTTTACAGAACGACATGCTAACCCTAACTACCAGCATCTATGAGACGATCAGGTTCATTCCCCCGCTAACAATCAGCGAGGAAGAGATGAAGCAGGGATGCGAAATCTTAACCAAGGCCGTCGAAGATGTTGCAAACGAAGCTTGATCGATGCGTACACCTTAAGGCCTTATCTCAGGCATCCTTTATACTCGATTCATGTCTATAGCTTTATACAAAATGACTCGCTTGGGCGATAAAATCTACACAAAACTTTTGTTCCTTTCGAAAGTAAACCTACTTACACTTGGCCTGAAAAGCCGTCCAGCGTCATCCGAGGAATTTTCGAATAGTGAAGCCTATACAAAAGTTGTCTTCCTCCTTCCCTATACTCTTTAACAACCTCCACACTTACACCGCCTATTCTCCATCCGAACTCATCCGGTTCCCTTGACCGCATCACAAATATAGTCTGTTCTAGATCATGCATCCCTCCCTCAACCCACCCTTCCATTGCCCTCTCCCACATCGCCAGTAACTCCTCGGGCCCCATGTCCTCCTCAAGCTCTAGGTTTGGACCAGGAACTATAAAGAACCTTAGCCGTTTCATCCCTTGTATTGCAATATACATCTCCTCCACCGCCTCTAATGATAGATGGCATAGATCATGTTCATTGAGCACAATCTTGAACATTTCTACATTCGGACACCGCCAGGAGATCTCCGCGAAGAAAATTGGATACATGTACTGCCGTGTCAAAAATAACTCCCGGACATTCGGGAAAGTTACTGTCTGCGGCAATGCGAAAAGCACCGGCTTCTCCGTCGTCCCTGCCCCCGGTCCAGCTGCCTCTGTAATTTCGCTTTGTGTGCCGAACTCGCCGCACAGTGCAAGCTTTGTCAATGTTTCCGTTGATCCCTGCAGCGTCCAGAATGGGTTGAAGAAGTAACCCGGGCATGGGAATTTTGCCATGGTAAAAAAGTTGATTTGAGCCTCTCTTACTCTTAGGCCTTGTGGGAACTGCATCAACACGTCGCCCTTCGCGCCGTCTTCTCCTAATTGAAGAAACCGTCTGTTTTCTTCGGACAAGCAGCCGATACTCCATTCCAACATTTCTTTGCCATCTTCTTTTTGATAATCCCCCCCTTCGTCGATAAAGGTGAACTCCAATTCCTCCACCCCATCTAAAGCCCCCTTCCCAGCCTTCCCCTCCTTCTCGTCAATTCTAGCCGCCGATATCGTCGAGAATAGTGCCCATATCAACTGCTTTTGAATCCCTTCCAGTTCTTTAACATCCAAGTATTTCCCCTCCAAACTTCTTGCGATTACTAGCAAACTCCTCACGTTCGGAAAAAACCGCAATCCCTCAGCGCATATCCGTAGATAATCCACCGTTCGCTCAACTTCCTGTTTACACCCATCAAACGACATACGTTGTGCCGCGTCGAGGGATATATGTTTGACATGTGATCGAATATGATACAGGCTACCCCCAGGCGCGAAAGAAGAAGGGGTAGATGTGTCGATGTAGACCCCGTGGAATATCGCGGGGAGACATATTGATCGGCAGAACTTTGAAGTCTGGGAGAAGAGCTTGAGGTCGGTATGGGTGAGGTAGGAGGTTATCATGAGCAGCAGCTCAGGGGGCAAAGCCGACAAATCCATGATCCCGGTGACCGATATGGACGGGTCACACCTGCTTGTGATATGGTCTGGGTTTGTGCTACTGGCTGGTTGCCCGAATTCTTTATACCCGGAGCTATCTATATTATGCTTATAGCTAGATGGTGTAATGTAATGCCGCCACCGGCGGTGAGTGGAGAACTCGGAGTTTGGAACAATTGGGATTACATGGGAGGAAAAGAAAAGGAAGCTGCACTTCGGGGAGCAGTGGGGTTTGCTGACAACATCCAACAGCTCGGCAGCCCCTTTGATTGAGATCGTGCCGCTCAGGCTGCGGGCTGCAGAGCTTGAAATGCCCGCGAGGCGAGGAGGCCGCTCGTGGCATCACGTGACGTAAAAATACCACACAACTGGGGGCTATTCTGTGTTGTATGTTGGTGGTCAGGCTGGAGTTACATACTGGATTACAATTAGTGATAGTTACCTCCACAGTACAGATAGGAGTCAGACCAGAGACTTAGAGATTAATCAAATACACGCAGGCCTAGGAGAATATTTACAACTGTTATCGTTCTTAGACCTAATATATACGAATTGAACTTCTCGACCTTCTAGTGCTTAGTCTTCGGTATACTCCGGCTGCCTGTCGTATAATTCGAACAAATCAGGGTACTGTTCTCTCATCGATTCCCAAACAAAACACCATTTTATCTTCTCGCCCTCATGCTCTGGCGCTGTAACTATGATTGCCACGAGTATGGAGAGGGGCAAACTCATGTAGTTCGGAGCAGACCTCACGAGCACTAATTTCTGTAAGTTCTGTTGCCCACTAGGCCCATATTGCTTCAACAGCGCTTCGAGCCTTTGCGTTAAATGATTAGTACGCCATTTTGGGAGTGGGCCGCCAGTTTGGTGGTTTAGGTCATCCTCGGCCCATGGTATAAGGACCCTCTTCAGGCGCCCTAATTTATTTAAGTCCGCCTTTGTCTCCCTCGATCCCCATAGACCTGGCGGGCTTCTGCCAGGCTTGACGGTTAACTCCTCAATATTTGGAAATTTTCTTGTCATCCGTAGAGGAAATCTCACAGATACCGTTAACTTCTTTAGGGTTTCAAAGGCGAGCTCGGTAGGGCACATATATACCCACTCGGTGTCGGATACGCTGCACGTAGACAGATCAAGACTTTTCAAGGTTCTGGCCGAATGCCACATCACTTCGAATAGTTTCATAAGGCCGTGATCCCTAGTATACATAGCTTGATGGCCGATATCGGTATATGTTGTGAGGTCTTCGATATTTGGTGGCCAAGGAATGCGGCTTTGGACATCATACGTTCGTGGGCCCGTCGGTAGGAGCAAGGCGCTATCAAGGCCCTGTAGACTCACCGTCCCCTCTGCGGTCTTTAAGTCCAGAACCAGCCGCCTAAGGTGGTTATACGGGGCCCAGACTGAAGCTAGCTTTTTGAAAAGGCTCCCCGGGAAGTGACCACAAAAAATACCATGTGAGTATCTAAACCCTCGGTATTCCGCTGGTTGTGTGTGCTGAAGCTTTAGGCTTTTAACATTACAGAAGAGATGTAGAACCTCAAGGTATGTTTTGCACTGTTGGAGAAATACGCACATCTCTTTCGCACCGCCCTTGCCCTGTACCCGAGCCTTCGACCTGAGTTCGCGGCTCTTTGGCTGAGTTATGGGTACGAGACAAGCGCCAGCCGTAGAAATAGTTAGGTGGCGAATACAGTCCGTGATATCGCGGTGTACCTGGTTGTTACCGAGGGCAGCTGCTGAGTCAAGTGATAGGTTGAAGCCCCGGTATAGACTCGGAATTACTATACGGCGGAAGTATTTTGAACAAGAGGATAGCGCTTTCAGATCTTCGATAGTTAGGTATGAGTGAATCTCAAAGTGTAGCTCCAAGGGTAGCGAGGAAGGAACCATTTTAGATTCACCCATGATTTCGACGTTGGGATACCCGGATTTCATTCGCCTCGACGTCTCTTCTAGGATCTATGAATTGTCTACGAGACGACAAAGTGATATGTGATCCATAAGGTAGAAAGACGGGCCGAGATATATATCGTTATATCTAGTAGCCGTATAAGTGTCTTCCAGATGCGCTAGCCCATGTCCAACCTTTTCAAACAAAATATACGTGGTAGCAATCTTTGAATCTGGAATGGGCCTTTAATCGGCCTCAGAACTCCATGCTTGTTCTCTTGGATATTCCGGCTGTTGTATATATGTGGGCCGGGCTACGATAAATCCGTCTCGAAACTTATATTCGACTTAGCATCGATCGCCAGTGAAGGCTTAACCTAACGGTATCGCTCGTCATGATTTGGTTCAAAAGTCTCGAAATCTTAGCTCTGATAGGCACCGAGTTTATTGTAGCCGGCTGAAGATCTTAAAAGGGACTTATAGCAAAAGAAGAAAAAGGACAGGAGCTGAATTCGAAGTCTAGTCGAAACCCCGTGCAGCTGGAACTCTACATGCTAGCCAACACAAAGCGTCGTATACAACGAGACTACATGCTAGCCAGCCATTTATAACTCTAGTATACGAGACTACCTGCATTTATATTGCTCAGCAACGCAGTAGTTGGTACTAATTTTTATAGCCCATATCTTGCCTTTGCTAAGTTAACTTTAATTTAAGGAGCATGCCTCTGGGTACGAGACCAAGCATACCTGCATATAGATTGTCGCGAGATTTTGGTCCAGACCTCCTCAGCTGCCGTCCACGAAGCGCGAAGTGACTAACGAGACCCTAAGCAATTTGGGACCCTACATCCTCTCCCCACCGAAAAGGTTCTCCTAGACCACGCGCAAGACCGAAAATCGTCCGAGGAATACATCACTAATGCAGCAGCAGAGATACTCGAGGTACTACCACGTGGCCAACCTTAAACCTTTTCGGTTACCCTATGCCATGGTGCATCGACTGATGCGTCGCGGGTCTCGAAGCAAGCCCACCGTATCCCATCAACAGAATAATGCTTGGAAAACTCTCTAAACTGCTGACGGCAAAACATATTCCGACCACAACAGCTGCAAGGTTCTTTAATAGGTTTGCCGGGGGGTGGGGACTGATAAAGCTTGGTGACTCTTGTGTAGGCCTCATCCATCAGGCTGCAGACTCTGTGCAGCTTAACACCTACAACTGTTTTCCATTTGCCCCGTTCCACGGTGCACACAAAAGCCACAAGGTCCGTATGGTCTTTTTTTAAGGTATTTAGGAATGCCACTTCTTCTAGAGTCCCCAGACCACCCTCAATCCACTCTAGAACAATACGTTTCAACCGATCAGCCGAGCTTTCTTTAGTTAGCTCAGATGAGGGCCATGGAAGTACCAATCTTCTTAGCCGGCGCAAATTTATCAGATGCCTAAGGACTGCTCTAGTGCCCGAATATACGGGATCTTGAGTGGTAGGCCGGATGACAAGTTCTTGCAGATTTGGGAAATGCTGGGAAAGCCTCGAAACGGGGGGCTGGTCGTCGTCGCTATGGCATATAGACCCTGTACAGGCGTTTGTTGCGAATCCGCTACACTCGAAGGGAATCGAAAGTTCATATAACCGTGGGCAGACGAGATCCTCCGGAATGCTTTTCTCCCAGTTAGACATTGTAGTTTGGGTGGAAAAGATATTTAGTTTCTTCAGTGTATTCGCAGAGGCCTTAATAGCCAGCAAGACCCTCTCGTTATTTGCTGCGGCTGCAGTTCTTTCAGGATGAGGGCAATGAATATTAATATTCAGCCGGAGTTCTTCAAGTCCCGAGGGGTATGGTATGTTTCCTATTATAGGGCACGCATCGTAGTATTTAACGATCACTCCAAGATCGTCATCGACGAGGGTACGGCACGGGTCTCGAGTATGGCTCGGATACAAATGGTCGTCCCCATTCAGTCTAGGTTGGTAGTCCACGTTTAAATATAGATGGTCACCGGGATCTCGATTACGGTCCCTGTTCGGGCGGGGTCGCCAGTAAGACACATCATGCCTGTCCACACAATCGTCCACGACCAAACGACCATACCATCTCACGGGCCTCGACCTCCACCGTTTCGTGGCGACACAGCCACCAACCGAGTCTTTAGCCCATTCGAAGTGAACAGTAACATAACCACTATCCTTGTTACGACGGTCATCCGGTTCTAGACTATCGTCCAAGTCCGAGGTACTATCTTGACTCAAACAATCATCTGACTCGAGACTACTACTCTGGTCCGCATCGTGATATGGAACTTGTTCGCTTTTTCGATAGGGTAAGCCCCGTAGGAGGTCAAGGAATTCGGTGTTTTGTTCCCCCATAACTCCAAATAGATCACAGTCGATGGATATGTGGGGCGCTAGCAATGATCGGAGATCCCACGTAGTCGTAATCCAGTCAACATCTTTGAGTTCTATCTCAAAACTCTTGAGGTTGTCCCAATTTGGCAAAGACGAAGATATCTTTCGGAGGAGCACCCCGGGGAAAGGGCCGTCAAATCTACAACTCGGTAGGGTAGCATCCGCTCCCGAGAACTGGGTGTGGGAAATCTTAAGATCCGTGACATTGGGGAGGAAAGGGAGACACTTTATGAAAGGACGAAGATGGTCACAGAGTAAATCGATGCCATTTGTTCCGTCTGTGACTATGGTAAGAGAGCGCACATGTTGTCCGATAAGAGGTAAGGCAAGTAGCTTCTTCGCGTCAGCTGCGAACGTATAGGTCCTATATAACCGGATCTCGAGAGGATCGCAGTCTACGGCGATGGGTACGACTATTGGGCGAGTGTAACACTACGAAAGAGAATCGGGGCTATCAGGGTACGAAGAGAATGGCAGGTTAAAGAGAGTTCTTTGAGATCCTGATTTTTAAGGTAAGAAACTGTCCAACAAGAGTTCCAATGGAAGAGAGAGAAGCGAGATTAATAATGTCTTCGAACTCATGATGTTGTTTGAGCAAGGCGCGATTAATGCTAGATGATGGTTTTCTACTAGAATGAGTCCGTGTGTACGTACGCACGTATGTACAGTAGGTAAACTTGGCTAAAGCGATAGATCTCATAGAAATACCGATTCAAGTGAACTAGTTCTTTGTTTTCAAGATATATGCTTCATGAATTCAAGATTGCAAGCCGAAATTTAAACTGTTTGGGCTATCTGAACATGTTGTTCGAGAGCACAAGTTTAAACGTTTGTTCTGAAGCCCCGTACCAACGTGTCTCAAGATCTCTGGATCCATGGAATCGCGTGCATGCTTCAGTAGCCAAAACAGTTAACGGTTTAAATTTTGGCCTAAGTTCTACCTAGGTCCTAGAATAGAGCGAGAGATGTAAGGGCGTATTACTCCTCGAGATGTCACCTAAGCTGTCGTGGAGACTTTTAGATGAGCCAAAAACGACAGGTCACTCGTGATGTATATAATGATACACATCCTCTCAACTAAATTTATGTCGTTTAAATTCCTAAAACTATACATCGAACTCTTAATTATTATGTCTAACTCCTACATTTCATCCTAACAAATTCTATTTTGAGAGGCTCTAGTAAAACTTAAAAGAAAGGCCACCGAACAATTAGATTTTGGTAACGTAACAAATAGTTATATCGTAAGGGAATACATAGATAACCTAGCGAATAGGAAAACATCCTTGGATATTATAGCAGCCAAGCGAGCGCTTGAGTATCCTTAGCGTATACGTAAGTGATTTAGACTGGATTCCGTGCATTCGCCGTATATATAAACTCCTGGTTCTTTGGGGTCTAATGCAGGTCTAGCATTCTATGGCCCAAACCTTCCACATTCATCGATACGCGGGCCACGCTTGGAAATATTTGATAGAGTTCACTAACATCGGGTGACTCCTGAAGCGGATAACCATTCACCGTCAAGCTCAATTTCATTACATTTGCGAACGCAATATCTTTTGCAAATGGAAGGATTTCCTTGATATTCAGCACTTTTCTCTTACCCCACTCCTTACAAGCCCTTACACCTGGAATTGCGATCGTGATGTCAAGCTCTTCCAGGGTATCCTTTGATTTTTGTATCGATATCGTTGAAAGTATTGAGCGACAAATCCCCCGGTATGCATCAATATCGACACGCGGCGCCTTGGATTGAAATTGGATTATAATATTTGCGCGCCGAAGATTTGGGGGTCCCAGCTCTTTATGGTCGATCGCCCCTAGAGTTTTGAATATCGCTTTCGTGCCTGAGCTAAGTTGATCTGTACGGAAAGTACTCCTATTTAGGATCTGATCTGGTAGTTTCTCAGATATATCAAGTTTCAGATGTTTGATCCTTTCATAGAATGGATATTTCCTTGACTCGTCGAGAATTTTCAGAAGTACCTTTTTGTCGAATTGATACCACTCTGGCTCGTACCAATCCCATGGCAATTTTCCGTAACAAATTTCGAGCAGGTTGACGTTCGATAAGGGGTGAAGCTCCCAAAGCGTAGAAACTTGGCTGTGATAGTTATGGTAGATTGTATGTGAATCTGATCGTGGGACGCATGGATATTCTACAATTGTGATTCCACCCACACGTTTCCGGAGATACCTAAGCTTCCCACCTTCCTGAAATAAGGCTACTTCTTCTGGCCGGATTGATTTAAACTTCCAGTCAAACTCGCCTATCATCAATAGTATGCCTGTGCGGCACGCTGAACAGCACTCAAGCACTTTCGCAAGTGTTGATGGAGAAACCTGGCCCAATATTTTAAGTGTACATTGCTGGCGGTCGAAAAGTCGGCTCGCACTATATATATCTTGCTCCAGCTCTACTTTAAGGTAATCATGTATTTGCTGCCCCGGCAGCATCATATACTCTCGGCTTCACTTGCACCTATTGAAGAGTCGCTGGACAAAGCGTCGCGTTCCAGTTGGATAAAAATTGACAACTTTGGGATTAGAGGAGGTCCGGTCCAGGTGTTTTGCCCCGTGAGTGTATATATGAAAGTCGTTGCCATACCCCGTACCCCAGTCGAGTGTTTATAATGCTCGCGCGCGCTGTAAGGTATCTTTGAAGGGATTGATCTCTGTCAATGCCAGAGACTGGTTTCAAATCGTCACGCATCGATACCATGATTGAATGAAAGAAGTTTCACAGTGTATCTTACCAGAATTACTTTTCTTTAATTTATGTTAAGCAGCCTAGTTTCATCTAGTATCGAGCTCGCATGAGGTATATACCAATTCTTAGCTTTCGCCTCGAAGTTAAGCGACTATATGGTCAAAGTACTAGGATCTGTCATAGACCTATTACAAGCCCTTCCCTAGGCCTCCTCTTTGAATAATCGATCCAACAAACCGGTTCCCACCCTTTCCCTAAAATCGGAAACAATTCTTCCTTCGTATAACATCTAATCTTCTTTGTATCGAACTCAAATTCCCCTCTCCTCCCTTTTCTTATCCCTAAAATCACAGCATCACCATAATAATTCGTGCTCCCAATATTATCCCACGACCAAAAAGCCACCCTATTTAACTGTCCTAGTCTGCTATCCGCCAACCAAAATCGTACGGTTGCCTCAATTTCATCTATTGATACGGGTGGTACGGGATCCCAATCCGGGCTATCCCAATCATCTCGGTCTACTTCTTTCAAAGGCCAGGGCAGCACTGCTACCTTCAACTCCTCAAAGGCTCTTAACATCGAGGTCACTTCCTCAAGTTGCTCCGTAATCTTCAATCCTAACGTCGCGCTGGAGTCGTGCAACCTTAGTTCCCTTACCCTAGGAAATCGAGCCGGCAGCTCGTAGAAAAAGTCGTTGGTCGTAAATGCGCCACCGACGCATAAAACGGTGACGTTCGGATAAACGGAATCCGAGATATCAAGGTTTAGAATCGGAGCCTTAATATATGCGTCTTTTGGTCGACGCAGGCTATTGTTTGGGAAGTACATGAGGTCTTCTGGGGTGCCCAAGATTGTAAAGCTTTTCAGTGAATCCTGGCAGTGTTGAAGGGCAGTAAAGCTGCTTAAGTTGTATCCGGGCGGAGTAAAGAAGACGGTTCGACCAGTAAGTACTGCTTCCTCTATCCCTTGCGGGAAGGGCACACCGCCCAATCCATTCTCTGTAATGACCTTGTTCGCTGAGTTTAGAAACTCCCGATTCTCAGCCGAGATATTTAACGGATATTCCTCTCTTGTAGAGTAGAACTTATCGATTTCAATGTGCAACTTCTTCAGCTGCGAATGGTAGAATGGGAACGTCGAAAGCGTGGAAAAAATAGCATTAAATAGTCTGTTATCGAACTGTAGGAGCTTATTATCAAGTGATGTTCGGGCGCCGGGATCTCTCCTCTGCAAATACCACGAGCTGCTTTCATACAGGAGTTTTAAACCAGTAACATTGGGAAATAGGCCCACTGCATTAGTGCAGATTCGCCAATGATCCATCAGATCGGCTTCATGTCTACTGTGGAGTGCGTAGAGGGACAGCCGTCTGGCTGCGACGCAGATGTTGGGGTTCTTTTGCCAAAGATGAATGTTGTCCGGGAATAGCCTTAACTGTCGGAAAACGAAAGGAATGGATGCCCTGCGGCATGCTTTCGAGATGCGCGAGAAGGCTTTGTAGGCCTTTGGCGGTAGAAAAGATAGGATGAGGAATATGAGTTCCGTTGGAAGGGTCGTTATTGACACTTCGATAGGACTGGCGGACATGCTAACTGTTGAGTACAGTAAAGACAAGTGATCCCGTGAAGCCGTCAGATTCCCATCTTCGCGGGCAGTTTAACCCGCATGAAGCTTGCAAGTCCATACAGTATTACGGCGAATGTACCCTGAAAGCCGGGACGCATAGTGGAGTATCACGTGATACACAGGATCTCGCGCGGCTTTCCCTCCCAACTCTGCGACAACATTCTTCCTTTCTCTTTGTCTCCTCAACCCCCACCACTTATTATTCTTCAACGTCATCAATCGCGACAGCGTAGTATCCTTCCCATTATCCGGCAGTATTTAAAGGGTCCATCAATGCGACCTCGAAGATACTCCTTGCGACTTCTACAATATTCTTTCTTGCACCAGAACACGCCTTAGCACAAAGTCCCTCTCGCAACGTTTCTGAACTTTCATCACCACCACCAACCACTTACAACCATGGCGTCGTCACAACCGAGAAGGAAGCCGCCTAAGCTGAAGCCAATGTTTACTAAGCAGGCAGACCTCTCGAAAATCCAGATTAAATCCTCTGTGCCGACATCGGTAACACCTGTAGCCTCGTCATCCAAGGCCGTCGACACGAAATCTCCAACTGCATCTCAAGGCTCCATACCCTCGGGATCCCAAGACTCGAGGAATACTGAAAAGAAGAAGGAGGTCAACGACCTAGACTTCTGGGGCCGGGCAAAGGATGTCCACGCAGGAATGCAAAAACTTGATGGGGAAAAACGGCACAAGGAAGCCGAAGTTCGTCGGCAGAAAGCAAAGGCTACCACGGAGAAAAAGGAGGAAGCACCAACTAGGTCCTCGAAACGCCGGAAGAGCGATGACAGCACCGCCATAGTCCTCTCCGATGACGACAACAACGACGAGAAAGACTCCGATTACCGCCCTCGAAAACCTTCAGGAGGTCTAACAAGCACGCCTAGAACATCCGTTGAACCCATTGACCCATCCCAAATCGATAAAATTCTTGCAGATTACAACAAGAAGAAAGCAGAAGTCGAAGCAGAAGTCGCCGCTAAATCGCGAGTTTTTTCCCCGCCATTATCCACCCAGTTACCCGGCAGCCAACGAGAAACCTCTGCCGATCCCAACGATGCCTCCAAAGACATTATCATCTGGATACTTATAGTCAGTCAAATACCAGGCACAAAACACATGGTTTTCCAACGAAAGTTCGGCCAAACTCTTGGGAAGGTACGAGATACATGGGCACGCATGCAAGGGCTCACGGACGAGCAGATAGAAAACCTCGTTCTGGTGTGGCAGGAGGAAACACGAGTGTTCGATTCCACGTTACCTAAGAGCCTGGGTATCAGGTTCAATAAGGATGGAAAGATGTATATGAACACCAAAGGAAGACAAAAGAATTTCGCGACGCTAGACAGTGAAGAGAGTCAGGCGATACAGAACGGCATCAACCCCGAGGAGTGCAAGATATACTTCGATGCGATGTGGAGTGAGGACTATATTGAGTTATTGAAGCAAAAAGAGGCGGCGAAGGAGAGAGCCAATGCGTTGGAGCTTTCAAGTGACGATGATGACGAGGTTGTGACTGGTATCGCGTTAGATGTGCAGATGATAGAGATCACATTGAAGGGCAAGCACTTTGAAGAGATGAAGCTGAAGGTGAAGCTGGTAAGCTCAAACCTTGGGACCCTTACGTCACTGGCAAATACTAACGTGGAGCCCTTTTAGAATATGAAAGTCAGCGAAGTAATAGAAAAAATGCGCGACGAAAGAAAGCTCGACGAAGACACTGAAATAGAACTCCATTTCGATGGCGAAGAGCTGGAGGAGGACATGACACTGGAAGAAGCAGACATAGAAGACGAGTTCCAAATCGATGTGGTTCTACGTTAAAACGCACGCCTAGTCTTCTTTTGCGTTATCTCTGCCCCAACAAATCAGCTACGTCGCTTTCTTTCTTTACTACTTATCAGTGGAGAACACAGATAAGTCAGTGGCTAATAGAAGGCGGCCCACATCCGTGATACAACTTCTCGGATACTTTTCGACATTTTTCGGGCGTTGTTTGCGCATTACCGTTTTTGGCACATCAGCCATTCACATTTTCTTTTCCTTTCTACCCTTTTGGATCACGAAGTCACGATGGCATGTTTCTCTTCATTTCTGTGTTTTGTATCATAAAGGGGTCATTTTTTTTCCGGAGCGGAGCATTCGTGGTGGTCACTTGGACGGTTTTAGTTTCCTGGTTTTGCCTGTCGACATTATTTTATGGTGTATGGTGATTATGTGTTCACTTTAGTTTTAGTGGTAGGATCTGGAGAATCCGATATCTACCGAAGCTGGTGTAACAAAACCGGAGCTCGACGTGAAGCTCTATAACGGAGCAGTAATACGTACTCGAGCAATTATCTGAAGAGGTTAGATTAAGCTCATAACTCAAATGACCTGTCACAGATGTAATACGCAGGCCTTCTTGCATAATAGTCTAGAGGCAAAAAAAATAAGAATAAAAAATATGGCAAATCTCATCGACAAGACGGACCTCGTGCTCCGCTGTCCTACCGTCAACGAAAAACGGCCTCCTAGTTCCAGCCAATCCTTTATAGCTTTAACACATCACATATACTCGAAGATTCCAATACCATTCCAGATTCACTATATCCTTTACGTTTCTGTTACCCCATAGCTATATAAGTCAGCACTTAGTTTACGTATTCTATTACCCCATAAACCACGCCCCCTCCCCCCAGGCGCAGGTTCCTGTCCTTTCGCTTTTGCCGTGGATGCCGTCCGTATGCGTCGCTAGGCTTTTGAACGAGACCTGAAATGCTGGTGTTCCGATTCGATATGTCAGGGGTAAGAAAACCCACACACAAAAAGAGATGTATGGAGAATTTAAGGGAGTTCCTAGAATTTTTTCTTGACTACTTTGCTTAGCAACCTTATACTAAACTCGATTGTTTTTTGCGATGCAGCCTTAAATGGGACATGGATGTGGTTCGTGATGTATCCATGGGTATATGGCGAATATGCGAATGATCCAATGAGACGTGCTTTCCGACGGCTAGTTTTTTTGTTTTTTGTTTTTGGTGGTGGTGAGTTCCCCAACGTTAAACCATACAAAAGAAAAAGTTCTTAATTTTACCCCAGATTTTTTTTTCGCCAGCCGATGACAGCTTCCGTCGATGACCTATTCCTTATCGAGATGCCCTTTGATGGATAGATTAGGCAGTTAGTGTAGATGTTTTCTTTGCTTTTTTGCGATTCGGAGGAATCGGAGCTTGACCGTTGTGGATTTAAAGTTGGTCTCTCGCCGTTTGGCCGGGCCTTTTTAGATCTTTCGGAGGTCCTATCTTTAGTTTACCGTATCTGAGTTCTGGAACTGGGCCGTTATGGAGAAAAAAGAATGTAATGTAACTGATTGGAATCGTACAGTAGACCACTTTGAGCTAGGAAAAAAAGAAATAAGGCATTTTTTTTTACATACCTGCTCAGGGGACCAGACCCAGTGCTTGTAATGTCTTGGAACTGTTTTTTGTTCGTGATAACAGACGAAATGGCGAAGTGACTTGAGATAAGAGAAAGAAGAAAGAAAGAAAGCAATCTTAAGCTTTTTTTCTTTTTGGTTGGGTACCGTTGTATTCCGCGGTGTGGATATATATATTGGCCACGGCCGTTTGGTGGAGGATCCGATTACTTCATATGCATATTCGTCATTTTCCTTTTATCTAGCTATATGCTTAGTAACTTAACTATCGAGCTCGCCTGCTTGCATACACACGGTATATTTAGCATTTAATAGCTGCTGGCTTCTTGTTGGATTTTGGGATTGCGCCGTAAAGAAGATTTAAGGCGAGCTTGAGAGAGAGTTTAATAATTTTTTTATCATCGTTCAACGTCGAGGCGACATTGCATTATCTTTTATAGACGGGGTTTTTTTATAGACCACTTGGACACTTCGTTCTACCTCTTCGACTCGATATTCAATCGTTTCTTCGATTGACCTTTCAACTTTCTTAATTCATCTTTCAACCTTTTTCGAATAATATACCTTTGAGCATCTTTCTTTCAACAAGATGACGATTACATACCCATCCTCCACACAACAGCCACAGCTCCCATGGTGCCAGACGCCATTGAAGCAGTCTAAGGCACTTAGTCTTGCTGCGGGATGGTAAGCCCCGGTCCCATAATCATTATCCCCCTTATCAACTATTCAATATAAACTAACCTATGTCTAAAAAAATAGCAAAGTCTTCATGAAACTCGAAAACCTCCAACCCTCCGGCTCCTACAAATCCCGCGGAATGGGCAACATGTACCTCCGCTCCCTAGCTGCCCTTCCAGACCCCAGTCACGCGCACTTTTACTGTTCATCAGGCGGTAACGCGGGTCTTGCTGCCGCTACAGCGGGGAAAATGCTAGGCGTCCCCACTACCGTTGTAGTTTCGAAACGAACGAGTGACTTGATGAAGGGGAAGATTAGAGATATGGATGCGGATTTACATGTTTTTGGGGACGGGTTGATTGAAGCTGATGAATATATGCGGGAGGAGTTGATGAGTGTGGATGATGGGGCGGTTTATTGTCCACCGTTTGAGTAAGTTATGATCAATTGAATTGGATGCATAAACCAATTGGAACTTTGCTAACAGGTGGATGATAATTTACTAGCCATCCGTACGTCTGGGAAGGAAACTCAACGCTAGTATCCGAACTCGCCGCTCAACTCCCCGAAGACCACCCTATCCCCGACGCTATAGTCTTTTCAGTAGGCGGCGGCGGCCTGTTCAATGGAATAGTCGCGGGTATGAAAGCTCACGGTTGGGATTCGGTCCCTATTATTGCTGTTGAAACCCGTGGCGCGGATTCGCTAGCCACCAGCATGTTGCTGGATGAACACCATATGCTCCCCGCGATTACATCTAGAGCGACCAGTCTTGGCGCTAGGAGGGTTAGTAAGCAGACGTGGGAGTATGCTAGACATGGTGGGAGGGATGCGGGGTTGGATGTTAGGAGTGTGGTGTTGAGTGATGATGAGGCGTTGATGGGGTGCGTGAGGTTGGCGGAGGATGAAAGGTTGTTGGTTGAAGATGCTTGTGGAGTTAGCGTCGCGACGGTTTATAATGGCGCGCTGAGGAGGGCGTGTCCGGAGTTGAGGGAGGATAGTTTGGTGGTTGTGATTGTTTGTGGAGGTATGTTTTCGCTATTGTCCGCTAACTAATACCTCAAGGAATAGTGATACTAATGTGAAGTTCTTAGGATCCAATGTGACGATGGAGATGTTGATGGAAGCAAAGGCGAAGAATGTTGAAGACACGCCGGTGGAAGCCAAAAAGTCCATCCCAATGAAGGAAGTTCCTACTAAGGAACAGGTCACATCTTCGACATCGCCCACACGGCCGCCAAACCCGACTCGATGGTCCTGGCGCTGGAAGCTGGGGAGCAAGTAACACCAGTACTGCTATAGCTATCTTATAGATTCTCTTAATGACGGATTTCGGATTGTCATATCCCACCGGAAAAGGAAGGGAAAAAAGGGGGGAGTACTATATCGGCGTTAAAGTTCCTTGTCTAAAACTACGATTTCTCTGTTTTGAGTTCGACTGATAGGTTAAACCGAGTTTTTGTGATTATTGTTCTTTGCACCGCATGCATGTATTAATTGTATTATTGCCGTTCTATCGATCCAGCGAATTTTAATAAACAGTTCCAAAAGCGGCTTCCTGCGCATGATCCAAACAAGAGTAAACGCCTTCAAACCCCGTCTACCGGGTTATCGATTGAATAGGTTTAGTATCATTAAATCATAGTGTTACCGAATCACTTCTTCTTAGGGCCTCCCTTCTTCCCTCTTGTTTTCTTCTTTGGTGCTGCAGTAGCCTTTCCGAATCCATATCCCCACCCTGAGAAAAAGTCGCGAGCCTGTTGGGTAACACTTCGTACAAAGCCAAGGCCATAGAAGCCGGTGGATTCTTCGGGGTCAGATGGCGTACGCGTGCGGGTGGGAGGTGAGGGGGTGTGAGATGGTTCTGGAGAATCGCGGATCGTAGAGATGGAGGTTCCGGCTGCGCTTACTCTCTTCTTCTGTCGTACTACGTCCGTAAACTCTGGTTAGGTAAAATACATAAAAAATAGATGACTGAAATTTATGACTTACATCTATACGGTTTGGGCGGAGTAGCGGCGGCCTTTGAACTTGTCGGGGTAGATTTAATCGAGGACTTAGATTTAGTCTTTCGCGGGGTGGAGCGTGGAGTTGTTTTTGGTGAGGATTTGGCGACCCTGGATCTGGAAGTACGAGGCTTGAGGGCTGCTTGCCCGGCTCGCTTTGGGGGCATCCTTTTTGTTAGAATATTATTGTTATTTGTGAGAGAAGTTCTGTCATTCGGTATGCATCAGTCTGCGAAGGAGGGATAGGATGGATGCTACGATGTGGGACCGGACGGTATGGCGATGCTTCCGACCACGGAGATAAGCCGGTGAATTGGTAAGAAGGAGGGAAGATTATCAGCGCGCTGCAGTTATGCTCTGAAATGCCATAAACGTCTATGCGGATCGAGCCATGTGGCGGAGAAGCGGTAATAATTTACGATATTATTTGCTATTTACAGAATCGCGGGATGAAGGCTGCGGTCGCTGTTGACGCTGGTTACATACATCAATTGTACTTAACGGGATATATTATCATGTGATAACGTTAATGTTAATACGCACTGATAATATTGAGGTCATATTAATATCGATGTCGATGTCAAAGTTGATACTCTGTCCATTGCGAAGGGGTTTGAAGAATAAAAAAAGCTGCAATTTTGCGTTGTTGTGGTATTCCGGATGATACCGTGAGGCTTAGAGGCCTCAAAGGCCCCACCGCAATTAAACATCTGCACGATGCCGTCGATGGGGGCATGCGGACAGGGTCTGTTGTCTTTATCTCTTCCCCTATCATTGGCATCTGGACACTTATATCTCGTTTCTACATCATCGGTGGCGGGAAAAATCTATAATTGTTAACTTTTTTTGAGTTCGATCCAGCCAATGTGTCTTGGCCCTTTTGCCTTCTCGCGGTGGAAAATTCTTCGGTTGGTTCCTTGGTGGTTCCTTGCAGGTGGCACTGGCCTTGAAAGATGAGACAAAAATAAGCTATGGGAGATTGAGAGGTGACATTTGAGCTTAGAGTGTGGGTAAATATAGAAGACTTTGAGCTTTGAGATATTCAGCGACTCCAGCTCTTTCTCCTTCCTGTTAAACGGTTACTATTCAATTATGATCGATATTCCGCCTCCTTCTTCGGCCATGCCGTGTGTCTACGGTGTGCATTGTTGGAGTGGGAGAATGGAGAATCCGGGACCTTGCGAGTTTGGGGTTTCCCCCCAACTGTTGGTGTGCTGTGCAAGTGCTAGTTCCGGCAGGTTGAAACGAGGCCTGTTTTCGGTGATCGAGTCGGTTTTATGATCAAAGCTTGTTGTTTGTGAGGTTCGCTCGTGAAATCTAGAGCTGTCGAGGAACTCAATGGGATGGTCGATGCGGCTATATACATACGAACGTTACTGTTCGCCGTCGTTTGCTGGGATGTCTACAGATGGGGGTACGGAGATCTTCATTGGCGTGAGGGGGGCATGCCAATGGAATGTCTGTCGGCTGGAATTTCACATGGAGGAGTAGATGCAGATGTCACCTAGGATTGCCCATCAAGATGGAAAGTACGGACGGTCGGCCATGGATTTCTTTTGGTGGATGCAAGTTTCCGTTCGCGAAGAGGTTTGTAAAGGGTAGACTTGCTTTTTTTCTCTGTTCGTCTGTGACGTTCTCCACCAGGGACCCCTTGGCAAGCTCTGAAAATAGCAGTGCAATCTTGCTCAAGGAAAAAGGAAAGGGCATGGCATTGGAATGTAGAGAGACGGTGCATATGTATGGGAAGAGTCGATGGTATAAAGAGAGGAGGGGCGTCCCTGTTCGATGCATAATCTGTATCTCTCATCCAGCAGCAGCATCAAATCATTCCAGGCCAGGCATCTTCAGATCTTATACGTCGTGCGGACTACTCGACTTATCAGGGTATGTGGACTTGCATTCCTTGCATTCCAGCTAGTAGTTAAAGCACCAATCCATTACCTAAGAAAACATCCACATATCCAAAACATTCGGAGATAGAGGAAGAGGAAGAGAAAGAGATAGAGCAATTGAAGCCACAGTATCCGCCCGAATTCATTCTGCGGTCTTCCAGTGCTCTCCCGCATCGATATCTCCAGCCGGATCAGTCAGCTCAGCTTATAATCAGCTGTCTTTTTTCTGACCGGCTGTCGACTTCTCAGCCCGTATTCCTTTTCCTATTCCCGTTATCCTTTCTTTCCCCTGCCGATTTAGTAAAAAAGACAGAGTGGAGTGGAGTGTCGTAAGAAAGCAAAGACGAGGACATAGCAGCAGCAGGAAGCAGCAACAGGCGGCAAAGCTGGGCAGCTGGGATAGCCTGTGGTTGCTTTCGCTTGTCAGCCATCAGCCCTATCGGCCTGCGCTTTGGCTATTGGACAAGACAAGCTATCCACAAACGTGCCCGCTGGACGCCCTTGATTCGAGGCATTGTATGGCTGGCTATAGTTCTATCTGTCTTCCATCGATTCGGTCGGAGAGGAAAGAGCAAGCAAGCAATCATCGTCGAAGCAAGCTAGCTGCTGTTACAACTGTCCTGCCTCGTTCAAAGCGTAAATAAGCTCCCTCAGTCCAGCTATAAATTAGCTCCCCCCACTCCCTCCCTCTCCCTTCTCCTCCCTCTCCTCCTCTCTCTTCTACCCCGTAGCTGTATCCCAAAGTTGTATCTCGAACCCCCTCCAGCTATAGCAGTATAGCTAGCTATCTTCATCATCATCCTTTCTGTCGACAGTTCTGCAGCAGCAACTGGGCGCACTAACAGCTAGTTGTGGTGCAGACCGGAGAAACCGACGCATAAAAACCGACTCGACCTGACTTAATCCCAGCCAGTCTTCTAGTCCCCTTCTCACCGAACTTTCTCCCGAACAAGAAACCTCCCTCCTCCTCCTCCTCTTCTTCCCCTCAGGTTACTTATCTGTTACCCCACCGAACACGCTCTACCGAACACCACCACCCTTTACTTCGCAATCATCAGCTATTCAACATGTGGTATGTCCCAATTGTCCCGTTTGGAGCTCCAGTTCGACGAGAAACCCCGTCAATTGAGCTGCTCCACTGCTCCCTCCAGCTCGGATTTCACATTCCAACCAAGCTAACAATCGGTATTCAGTGGAATCTTTGGTTACTTGAACTATCTCGTTGAGCGAGACCGAAAGTTCATTCTCGAGTGCATGCTCCAAGGTCAGTCCCAAGTTCCAGCTCCTTTCTCCACCCATTGCAGCTTCCAATCCACTGTCTGTGCCACCACACGCTGCTGCTTGCTTGCTGCTTCTGCCCCGCTATTCTGGGCGTGTCTGTGCACCCTTGTGTGTTGTTGCAGCCAGGAAAAACCATGACTTCGGGAGTACTAACCGGTGCCCACTCGAAACTCAGGTCTCTCGAGACTCGAATATAGAGGCTACGATTCCGCTGGTCTCGTTATCGATGGCGACAAGGAAGGCGAGACCTTGTCTTTCAAGGAAGTCGGCAAGGTCGTAAAGCTCCGTCAGCTTATCGAGGAGGCCAATCCCGACCCCGAGGTTACCTACGTGTCCCACGCTGCCATCTCTCACACCCGTTGGGCCACCCACGGCAAGCCCTCCCGCCTTAACTGCCATCCTCACAGGTAATTTCCACCAAAAGACGCGTAGAAACAGCTGCTGCGGCGGTGCATGGTGAACGTGATCTAATCAATCTTTTGACAGATCCGACCCGAACTTCGAGTTCACTGTCGTCCACAATGGCATCATCACCAACTACAAGGAACTGAAGTCCGTTCTTGAGTCTAAAGGATACAAGTTCGAAACCGAGACCGATACCGAGTGTATTGCGAAACTCGCCAAGTTCATCTACGACACGAACATTGCAAACAAGGATATCGAGTTAACATTCACTGCCCTCGCCAAAGCCGTTATTAAGGAGCTCGAAGGCGCATTCGGGCTGTTGATTAAGTCGACCCACTACCCCAACGAGGTCATCGCCGCCAGAAGGGGTTCCCCACTCGTCATCGGTGTAAAGACAAGCAAGAAGCTTAAGGTCGACTTTGTTGATGTCGAATACTCCGAGCTTGAGGGTGCCGCCCTCTCACCCGAAAAGGCCAGCCAGAACGTCGCTGCCAAAAAATCCAATACCCTCCTCGCCCCCCCTGACAAGTCCCTCCTCCACAGGTCGCAATCTCGCGCGTTCCTCAGCGATAATGGCTTGCCAGAACCCGCCGAGTTCTTCCTCAGCTCCGATCCTTCCGCCATTATTGAGCACACCAAGAAGGTCCTCTACCTCGAGGACGACGATATCGCTCACATTCACGACGGTCAGCTCAACATCCATCGTATGAAGAAGGATGAAGGAACTACTAGTGCCATTCGCAGCATCCAGACCCTCGAGATGGAGCTCCAGGAGATCATGAAGGGTAAATTCGAGCATTTCATGCAGAAGGAAATCTTCGAGCAGCCAGAGTCCGTCGTCAACACCATGCGTGGTCGTCTGGATCTCGATAACAAGACGGTGACTCTCGGTGGACTTAGTAGATTTATTTCCACCATCAGACGTTGCAGGCGAATTATTTTCATTGCATGCGGTACTTCTTACCACTCTTGCATGGCCGTTCGCGGTATCTTCGAAGAGCTTACGGAGATCCCCATCGCGGTGGAACTGGCGTCTGACTTTTTAGATCGTCAGGCCCCTGTCTTCCGAGACGATACTTGTGTTTTCGTGTCGCAGTCCGGTGAGACCGCCGATTCGCTTATGGCCTTGAGATTCTGTTTGGAGAGAGGCGCCCTCTGCGTTGGTATTGTTAACGTTGTCGGTTCTTCCATCTCGCTGCTCACGCATTGCGGTGTTCACATTAATGCTGGACCGGAGATCGGTGTTGCCTCGACTAAGGCGTACACATCTCAATACATCGCACTTGTCATGTTTGCCTTGAGCTTGAGCGAGGATCGAGCCTCCAAATCGAAGAGGCGAGAGGAAATTATGGAAGGCCTCGGGCGTATTTCAGGACAGATAAAGACTCTCCTGGACCAAAATGATGCCATCAAGGAAATGTGCAAGAGGTTCTTCCAGGGCCAAAAGTCGCTCTTGTTGCTGGGACGTGGTCACCAGTTTGCGACTGCCCTTGAGGGTGCCTTGAAGATCAAGGAAATTTCCTATTTGCATTGTGAGGCGGTCATGTCTGGTGAATTGAAGCACGGTGTTTTGGCGCTCGTTGACGAGAACTTGCCAATCATCATGATTTTGACCAGGGATGATATCTTTGCCAAGTCGCTGAATGCTTATCAGCAGGGTATGTTCTTCCCGTCGTCCATTCGGTAATATAGATTGATCTAACAATTTTGATATAGTTATCGCCCGTGGCGGCCGTCCTATTGTGATATGCGCACAGGGAGACGAAGCCTTTGCCCACGAGCAATGCGAGCGTATCGAGGTTCCCCAGACCGTCGATGTTCTTCAGGGTATCTTGAACGTTCTTCCCCTGCAGTTGATTGCCTACTGGCTGGCTGTTCTCGAGGGCCTTAATGTGGACTTCCCGAGAAACTTGGCCAAGTCGGTTACCGTTGAATAAAGAGGTGTAAAGGGAGAAGGAAATTGGGTTTTTCTGGTGTTTCGCGAAACGGTATATTGATTGCTGCAAAAGGAATTTTTGGTTATCGCGTCTTTTTTTTTTTTAATGTGGAGAACTCCTCTTTTTTTTTACTATCCTGGATTGTAATAAAAAAAAACCAATGAAGAGAGGAAGGGGTTAGTGGATGTGTATAGCTAGAGCAGGACGATATATTGGAGGGAAACTGGGGTCTTGCTTACGTTTTCGGTTCTTGGATGTATCTGTCTCTGATAGCTTTAGATGGTTGGAGAGGTGAAGCGAATGGAGGATGAATGAAATTGATTGAACTCAGAAGACTGAGGTCGGTGATCGTGACGAGGTGATGTAGGTATCATGTGAAAGCCGCGAGCTTAGAGCTTGAAACTGATGGTGGGCGAGGCCCTGCTTTGTGGACGTTGTGGATTTGTGGAATGTTGTTGGCCGAGAGGACTCGAGTGTGTCGTCGACCATGCACGAACACGGCATCTTGGCGCCCAACCTGGCTCGGCTCCTTCGCAAGAACTAATCCTGCAGCGGGTGCACCTTTGAAACCAGATTAAAATATTATTCGTCTATGGATCGAGAAAAAAAAAAAAAGATTTTCTATAGATGACTCTTTCGGTTGATACATCAGGCCCCACTGTTATCCTTGTTACGAGCATCGAGCCGTTTAGATATCGAAATGGGGTATGCATGATGCCTGTTCGTACATATTCGCGGAGCCATGGAGGGGTGCTGCTCATGCTCGCGCGGACGAATTAGGATCCGGTGAGCCTGTCTGGATCCTTTTGACAGCTCTTTCTTTTCTCACTCCACATCTTTGCTTTGCATGGTACATGTACGTACGATACGTAAATCCTACGTGCGCATTGTACACTGTCTTTCTTCTTATGCACTTTTTTTTGTTTTTTTTCTCGTTCTTCAGCTAATCGGCAATCGAGGGGTTATTTTACTGCTGACAGGTTTCTTGTACTTTTTCTTTTATTTTTTTTGGAGGACCCCTCATTTCTTGAAGGACTCAGGTTCTCACTTGCTTTGGGTATAAATTCTATCGTGTACAGTATATATCGTAGCTTCTTCTTTTTTTCCTAAAAAAATCTTGAACATGTTTTGACAGTATCGATTGATTTTTCGAATTTCCTAAGCTTTTGTTATAGTTATATATACGCGAATCTCTTGTTATAAAATACCACAGCCTCCAAGAAGAAAAGTAGTCACGCCATGTCTACAAATGAGATTGCAGCGGCGGCTGCAGACCAGAATCCTACTACTTTAGTAGTGGAAAATGAAATCGAGGCTACTACATCTACATCGTTATCTGAAACCGCAGCGTCTGCGTCCATATCTGGAACCGAAACGGGTGCTACGTCGTTAGTTGAGAACGGAACAGCTGGTATATCGTCAGTTGAAACGGAATCTACTGCTTCCTCGTCGAATTCTGGCACAAATGAGGCTACGGGATCGAGTTCATCTACAGATCAGAATACATCATCAGATCCGGCTACAAATGATGCCACATCGTCATCCTCCTCATCATCATCAAGTTCGACTACGAACGAACCTACCCCTACCCATACAACCTCCGTTACAAACCAAGAATTGCCAACAACATCAATTGCAAATGAAGATATAGCTTTGCCACCCGCTGAAGATGCATACGACGGTATTGCTTCTTCTTCGTCGGTTATAAATGGGGCTGTATTTGTGGAAAATGATACTCCGACGTCGAGTGAACCTTCGACACCGACGATGACGGAGATTACAATTCCTGAGGAGGAGGAATCTGGAGCTACAGCTGTAGTTGCAGAAGAAGCTACGAGGTTGATGGCGGATGAAACTTTGGTAGCAGTTCCGAATGAGGCTGTGACGGTGGTTGCAGAAGAGAATGCGGTAGCAGTTGCAGAGGAGGCTGTGGCACCGGTTGAAAATGAGAATGCGGCGGTGGTCGCAGAAGGAACCGCAGAACCGGTTGTAAATGATGCGCCGGTGCCAGTTCCAGAAGAGACTGCAGCAGTAGCTGTAGAGGATGATGGGGCGTTGGTTGCGGAAGCTGCAGAGCCGGTAGCAAATGATGCACCGGTAGCTGTAGAAGGAAATGAAACATTGGCTGCAGAGGAAGGTGCAGCGCCAGCTGGAGACAACGTTGCTGCCCCAGTTCAAAACGACCCTCCAGTACTAGGTGAAAACGAAGCTCCGATAGCAGGTGGGGACGAGGCCCCAGCACCAGCTCAGAATGAGGCCCCAGCAGCAGGCGAGGACCAAGGTCAGGTAGCGGGCGAGAACGAAGCTCCAGCAGCAGCCGAAAACGATCCCACAGCACCCGTCCAAACCGAAACTCCAACATCGAGCGAACCCACTACACCGGAAGAAACCCCAGCGGAACCGGTACCGGAACCGGAACCAGAAATCGTTTACGATCCCACAAAGCCCACCTTAATCCTCGATATACCCCCCGAAATCGTCCTCCACATGTTCAACTTCCTACCACTCTCCAACATGAAAGACTTCTCCCTCTGCTCCAAACGCTGCCGCTCTCTCGCTATCAGGCGAATATTCAAACACGTTAACATCTCGTCCGACGCAATTAAGGCGTTTCAAAAGGATGGAGATTTGCATCATATCGCTGATGCTGTGTTTGGGTTGGTAATTCGGACGCGGTATATTAATAGAGCGGATGGACTATGCGAATTTATCAGGGATTGTATGCATAGTACTGAAGACGAAGGTCTGGGAGTGTTCAAGGCCGTGAGGAGGGTGAAACTTAGCTATGGGCAGGTACCGTATGATAGAAAGAGCGCGATTGTCAAAACTGGTCCATTAGATTCCCTCAGCGAGTTGGATGCACGGTTGATCAGAGCAATGTTTTTGTCGTTGCGAAGAGTCGGGTTTTGGAAGAGAATTCGGTGGCTCGATTTCGTGGTGAAGTTATGGGAGGACCGACATGGGGTTTTTGAAAGAGAAGAGGAGGAGGGTGAACAGCCGAGTCCTGAAAGCAAATATGAATACCTCTCTGAAGAGGATGGAAAGTTTTTGGAAGGAATATTGGAAGAGGGTATTGACGATGAGAAGAGAGATATGGTGGCGGTTGCACCGGCGCTTCGAGATGTACGGCTTATTAACTTTAAGCCCAGACGAAGAGTTACATATCGAAGAAAAGTTGATATCTTCGAAGTGTTAGCTATGCTGGGTGGGAAGCCGGATAAAGTGGTGTTGGAGTATATCAGTGCCGGGGAGTCGATCGACCTTGTCCCTGCTAGTAAGATAGATCAGGTGAGAGTTCAAAGAGGGGTGGAGGATATGTGGGTCAACATGGCTTCCTTTGATGTTCCTGGGTTTATGGAGGAGATAGGGACAAGGTTTGTGGATTTGAAGTCGCTTTTGGTTGTTGTCACTGCAGCTGGAGGGGAAGGGTACCTCCTACCTGCTAAAGGGGCAGCAGCGCCTTGGAGAAGAGGAGTCTTGGAGAAAATGGAGATGATTGAGAAATTGAACACCGTGATGTTGCCGGTGAGGGTGGGGCAAGAAGGTGAGAATATAAGTCACGGGAGGAGGAAGGAATTAGGAGAAGTTCCTAAAGATACCGTGGAGAGACTTGCAGAGCTTGTGATCTATTTCCTTGAAAATGGGCGGGAGGGATTGGAGAAAGTGATATTTGAGAGGAAGGAACTGGAGGATGATGTTGATTCGGCTGTTGGACCGGGGTGGGTCTGTCGAATTAAGTGGGAGAACAAGAGGCCAAAGTTGGATTGGACTGTTGAGAACTGTTCGGTATTGGCATAGCTATGGCGATTTTGATATCTTGTGATTTGTTAGCATCTTGCATCTGGTTTATAATAAAGCAAGTCGGTTAATTACTGTTATATACTAGCGAATGGCTTAACTTTGTACTCGAATATCCAGAATCATTCTTTCATTCTATTAAGCAGACGTTTTGTCGAAGTTTTTGAGTTGTCTGTTGTAAAATGCTTCGCCCATAAGTGCATAACTATATCGCGGGCGGTTTCGCGGAGTGCGAGGTCGAGTGGCCTTTTAGTCATACCAAATATCGGCTTCGGGCGCGCCTAGAGCTTACATTGGTCGCACTTCATTCCTCACTTCAGGTTTCGATGGTTGATATTGATTGCGCTGCTCTATTATCGATCTCTCATATGCATAGCTATAGCTACGTAGGCGGGTCGAATCGACAGGTCTTGTAATGTTATAAATACTGGCAGACCAGCACCCGTTACGTTGAATCCCCACATCTTGTCTTGGAATCTTACCTTCAACCTCATTCCTTCCACTAACTCATCAACCAAAGTTATCTTTTACGGGTTCATAAAAACCGTTCAACATGTCTGAGGAAGCATCTATAAACTCAATACCACCGGAGCTCTTTCTTTCCATTAACTCGTACCTACCCCTAGAGGATATTGGAAACCTCTCCCTAGTATCGAAGTTCTTTCGTCTTATTACTCTTCCGTACCTATTCCGTCGCACTAGGTTATGCCCGGAGTCAATTGTGGCCTTCCGGGGCGGTGGTAGGCTTAGTGAAGTAGCCGGGCGTGTCCAGCAGCTAACACTAGACACTGCAAACAGCGGAGTCCGAGGTCCGAATGATATTTGCACTTTCACCCGTGCCTGTATCAGTGTCTTCGATTTGGATACCGTGTTTCCCAATGTCACACGGTTCAAAATTGTTTTTGCACCAGAGATGAGTACGCCCTCGGGAACCTTTCATATGGATCAAAGGATTTTGAGGTCTACACTTATGGGGCTCTCTAAGTTTTCCTTCTATAAGAAACTCAAGGCTCTGAGTTTCATGGTCGATATGCCAGGGGAAGGGGGTATTAATCCGACGATTCCTTTCGACGACGAGGTATACTATCAGCTATCGAACGAGAATTGGGAGTTCATTGGCCTGGCTGTGGAATATGACGGATACAGTGATGAGGCGCCTGATCCCTGGGCGGATAGCGAAGGGGTATTTCCCACTTCTCTCAAAGAATTGAGTTTGGTTACTCCACCTGGGGTACGGTACAACATCCACATTGATGACAGCATAGGGCCTGGTCTATTCAGCGCTGCAAAGTCAGTAGCGGCCTCTCTCGACAAGGTAGAAATCTTGGCCGTTCCACCAATCTTTCGTTCAGACTCGCTGCTTCCCTTATTCCCGGACATCGTATATTCCAGAGTGAAGGAATTTTCATTAGGTCTTGATACAGAACGATATTTTATACACCTCCAAGAAGCGGTTCGAAAGTTCCCGAACGTTGAAAGATTGGAATTGACTTTTCCAACTTCGGTGGGGTTCCATATTTCAGTGAGGAGACAAAGGTTATCAAGGATATTTCCAGAACTAGCAAAACTCAAAGAGCTACGAAAGGTGGTTATTGAAGCGCCGATGAAAGATGAGACAAATAATCCGAACGCACCGAGGAGAGGACCAAGAAATGTATCTCGTCCAGCAAACCATATGTCTATTGCTGCAATGATTGAAGCGGTGTCATTTTGGCTGGCTGCTGGGTTGGATAAACTGGAAAGTGTGGAGTTTCGACTGTATTTTATATCAAAGGATAAGCTGGATGATATCCTTGAGATGCTGGAGCTATACTGTGAGGTCGTAAGGGAGGGGTTGCTGTGGAAGTTGGAGTGGAGGAGTGTGAGAACGAATTATGAGAATGGGAGGGTGGATGAGAATAGCTTTAGTTCGCTGCCGACGTTTAATGTGGAGCAGTATTTAGTCGCCGCCGGGCTATAGATTTGCCATTTATATACCGATTGTATTTTATAATTGTCCTCCAGCTGCTGCAAAATCCTAGACTTCGTTTTAATGTCGATTGCAAAATTTAAAGCACATGTACCAAGGTCGGCACTGCAAGTTGTACTAAGGAGTGCCTTCGAGCCGGCCGTCTTGTTCTAGCAATGCTGATTTACTATCAATTGACAATTAGTTACCTGTAATTTGGCAAAGAGCTGACCTCGAGGTTACTATAAAGATCGAAGGGTTCCGCCGCGGAGCCAATATTAATATAATATGCGTTGCGTGTCGTAAAACGCGTCCGCAACCGTCGTGTATTGTGTGACGTCCCGACGGTCTGAATCCTTCCTTAAATTTCCTAGCCTCTTCTGTTCAAGGTTTCCGTTTGTACCCATTGCCATCTATCGCGATCACGATTATTCGGAGGTTCGTCTCCCTAGCTACCCCAATGTCGAAGCGTTATAGTTGATAAGAATCTATGCAGTAACTACGACTGGAAAACACTCCTAGTTCTAGTTGTTGATATTGAGGCCGGTTCCTGATGTCAGACACTAGCTTTTCACCGGGCTCCCCAATGCTCGAATCGACAGTGATCGAATCGACTGCGGGCCCAACGATCCAATCAATTCCACTAGAGCTGCGCCTTTCAATATTGTCGTACCTCGATATTAAACAAGTCAAGGAGTTTTCACTGTGCTCGAGGTCTTGCCGCGCAGCGAGTCTCCCAATCATCTACCGCCGGTTGAATCTGGGTTACATTGACGACTTGTCCAAAACCCATGTTCTCACTCCTATATCTCGTCTTGAGGAGATACGAGCAGCATTTGCGAACCCGGATGGTAGTCTACATAACCTCCAAGATGTTGTTCGTCACGTAACTATTGATAACGAGGATCTCGTTGGTATTGATAACCTCGTTTCCTATTACCGCGGCTGGATATCGCTTCTACCGTTGTTCCCAGCCCTAAACAGTCTCAAAATACTCTATTTCACTCCCTCTGTTCACGCATTATATGGCCTCGACCCTGATTTCGACACGCGTCTATTCAATGCCAGCTGCTCAGTTCTCGTGGCAACATGTCCAACTTATCAAGCCCTCAAACGGCTTTATATCAAGTCATCAGAATACCGCCACGCTTACCCAACTAGTTCTCTAAGTAGGGAAGAAGTCCAATTTACTGCTGACAACGAGATCTTCTTGGGTCTCAACCCTGGGGAGAGCGTTCTGAAATATTCTTCTCCGGAGACAATTCCATTTCCTCAGGCGCTCGAGGAGGCGTACCTGGATATTGACTTCCGAGTCGCGCCAGTCGGAACATATCTTGACGTGGTGCGATTCATAATCCCTTCCATGGCTACGTTGAAGAAGCTGGGAGTCTGGGTGGATTTGCACTCCACTGGGAATTCGCTGCTCTTCCCTCGAAGCCTGGATTTGACTCACATCACAGACCTAGGGTTATGCCTCGATTTTCTGAATCATACAAGGGATCTTGATGAGCTTGGGGAAAGGTGTCCAAACTTGGAGAGCTTGAGTTTGTACGTCGACAATGGCTCTGAGGGTGGATTTTGGGAAGAACAGGCGATGAAATCCTATGGGAGGATTGTGGGCATTTGGGAGAAGACTTTGAAATATTTGCGGCTCCCATGGTTTACAGAAGGTGGGGAGCTTGAGCCAGAGTTAGATAGGACGGTCAGGATTCACATATGGTTTCGGAGCCATAACCCTGCTAAACTGGAGAAGGTGGTTTTGGTTAGACAAATCCCAGGAGATTACTTTCAGGCTGTTGCTTGTTTTATCACTGGGACGGGGAAGACGCGAGAGCTGACATGGTCTGAAGTCTACTTGGAGGAGAAGCTTCCACTTGACGGCCTGTAAATGGCATGGGCATGAGTAGTTGGTGGGTAGTCGTACTTCTAGATTATGGGAGGACCTAATGCGCTATAGAATCGTGCTTCAAGTGCTCTTTACAAGGCGACTGTTAGCTGCGAAGATCAAACCTCTCCAAGAAATGAGCTTGACTAGCTTGTTAAGCTACCCCTGTTATATCGACAGGGATGAGCTGCTCTCTACCGCTAGTAGGGCAGGCAGGATCACACTGCAAGGCACATCCGAGGCCAACGGTGCTCCTCACAACCAAAACCTACGACGCTGTGAGATTTATACACTCTGGAATTCCAAGTTAGACGTCAAGACAATGCCGCGTGTATCGTTCGAACTCATTCCAACGGAACTAGTCTTCCAGGTCCTCTCATACCTGCCGCTTGAGGACCTCAAGAACCTTTCGCTATGCTCCAAATCCTGTCGCGCCAATGCGCTTCCGGCTGTTTTCTATCATGTAAAGTTCAATCTTAACTCGCCCGAACCTACCGATATATTTTCGTCGTTTGAGGATGGGGGATTCCTTGCGCATATCCGACAAGGTATCAAACACGCAACGCTCGACTGTTCTGCTTTCGATACCAGTATCGATAAAAAGGTTGAATGCTGCCAACTATTCGCGACCAAGGTTCACCTCCTTCCAGCTCTTAGGTATCTGAGCCTTGGGCTCGTTCTTCCGATAGCTGTCCTCAATCAATACCCAGACTTCACACAACGTCTCTTTTATGAGATATTTCGAAGACTAGCGGATAACAGTCCTGCTTATTATTCTATAAAACGAGTATGCATGAGCGTACGGACAATGGTACCACAGGATGGGGACTCGATTTCTACAGAGTTCGGGAAACAAACGGAGCAATTAAATGAAGAAAGCAAGACCTTTCTAAGACTGCAATCCACAAATGAAACCTCAGAGGCTGCTACGCCGACCGACATTTACTTCCCACCGAATACCGAGGAACTATTTTTCGACTACAACCAGCACCAATATAAAAACTGGCCGTTGTATCCATTATCAAGTATATTAACCGCAAGAGCAACTCTCAAAAAGGTCTGCCTTAACATAACCCACAGGAACGGAAGCCTCGGGCCAAAGGATTACGGATTCCCCGACGGTGAATTTCCAAATGTTAAAACCCTCCAAATTCACCCTCATTTCTTATACGACGAAGCAGTTTTATTCCGTCCTTTAGTGAGACTATTCCCAAACGTGGAGGATCTTTCTGTATATTTGGCACATCAAATGTGGTCCGAGAATCGAACGTTGTACGCAAGAGGATACGACTCCGTCTCACTGTTTCCCAAGGTTCGGAAGATAAGGATGTTTTGGTTTGAAGAGGACTTTGGGCAACTTGGGACTGAGTTTATGATGACATGGGAGCTTGAGTATCATGTAAAACGCTGGGCAGAGGTTGCGTCGATGCTGGAGAATGTAGTGTTTGTGAGGAGCGCTCCGATGTCGAGGGGTAAGGATGGATGTGAGGCTGTGGCGGTGACAATTGGGCGGATGAATGGTGGGGAGAATAAGGCGCAGGCTACCTGGACGGAACGGTATGAAGAGGAGAAGCTAGCGTTTGATGCTCTTTAAATTAATTTGACAAGTGTGTACAGTTGTGGCTGGTATTCTATACGTTCTAGGTGCTATTTATTTGTGTATTAAATGAAGTAGTTTCGCAAAGTTCTTCTCCAGTGAACTCAGCGGCCAAATTTGCTATGAACCGATCTACTCGCTCGTTAATATAATAATGGGTTAAAATCCTGGAACTTTGGGTCCTCCTGGCAAGAGCGTCCCGAATACGTTTCTAGGATCATACTTCCTCTTGACACATTGCAGCCGTTGAACACTCTCTGAACCATAGCCCGCGATAAGCTCTTGCCTGGTGCCAGCGTAATTCAAATATTCAAAACCGGCCAGCTTTCCAGCCTCTCTTGCCATCTTTTCAAATACCGCCATAGTCTTGCTCACGAATTCTCCCATCTTCTTGTCGTCCTTAGATGAGGACCAGTGCGGCTGTACCCACATGATAATAACGGGCTCCTTGAGGCCCATGGAGTTTCCACCCCTCGCATTTCCTGCTTCGATCCACTTTCTCCCAATAGGTTGGAAAATAACCTCAGCTTCAAATCCCTCAGATTGGCGATACGGTTCTGTCATTTTGGTGAATACTCCCAACAGCTTCTTTAACAGCACTAGATCAGGGATGATCGATATAGTCTGTCTGGTAGTACGACCCCCAGGGCCTTGGAATGCAGCCAAAAAATGACCCAAACTGCCCAACGTCCCATTTTGCACCCCTGTTTGTATACCAGAGGTAGGAACCGTCCCATCTAGAAATGGAGCTAAAACCTTCGGAGGGTTCGATAAATCCATGTAGTCCGCATACGTCATTGCCGCCCCTTTCTGGATAGATACGGTCCCATTTTTGACGTGCATAAATGAAACGAATAGTATCTGACTGCTGGGGTCCTCGTCGATTCCATTGGTGCAGTAATGATAGGCGGCGTTTATCATGCTATCGTGGGATGACTCCGGGAACCACGAGACTATGTTTGTAATGGCGTTAATCTTGACAGTTTTCAGGGTAAACCCGGTTACGATCCCAAAGTTCGATGAACCACCCTTTAGAGCGCGAAAGAGATCTTTATTCTGGCGGCTGTTGGCGTGAAGAACGCTTCCATCGGCTACAACGATCTCGAAGTCTTGCACATTGTCGACAGCCCACCCGTATTCGTCTGATATATAGCTGATTCCTCCATTAATCAGAAACCCACCGACTCCGACATCGGAATTTTGAGCGCCCACGACGGTGACGTTATGCGGCTCGACTGTATCATAAACTTTTCGCCAACGGTTTCCAGCTCCTATGTATACGGACCCAGAATTTGAGTTGTAAGTTACGGTATTTAGATTGCTGAGCGAAACTAAAATTCCATTATTGATTGATGCCCACCCGGCGTTATAGTGATGACCGCCGCTTCGAATTGCGAACGCGCACGACCTGCGGGTGAACAGTTTTATTGCGCGCGAGACATCTGCTGTGTCGACCGGGGTAAAAATGCAAGAAGGGTGTTGCTGAGAAGATGGAGCTAGTGAGGTAGTCGAAGAGTTAGCGTTAGCGGCATGCGTTTATGCGTCTACGTCGTGTGACGACGGCGGGTGTCATATATTGAACATAGCGGACATACCATAGTATGTGTTCAGTACTCCATATTCTAAAGCCTGTGGATAAACCACTTTCTGCTCTCCTCTAAACTCGGCATCCAACAGAGAACACTGTGACAATAATAAATATCAGTAAAATTCTCGTGGGGAGAGCTAGATTAGAATGGTCTCGTCAACCAGCCTCCACAGAAGTAACCATCACTTCTTGTGACGATAGATGCAAGGGGTTACGTAACATTACACAAGATCTAAAGATTGGAGAACCTACACATTTCAACGAGTTGGTCAGCGGCGTACCTGCTACTTGAAGTACCAGGCCAGAGCCTAATAAAATAGATGCGAGAAAGAACGCCATAGATACGAGATCGGTATTCGAACAAACGATTGTAGTGCTACTGCGTTCTGAATACCGAGGGGTGTAGATACTTTTATATTAGAAGTGCATGCGCATGCTGCCGGGAGTGTAGATACATGTAACCCTAACATCGCCGGCGCAAAAACCGGGAAACATATATTTCGTCCTGTCCTAGACGTGTGGAATTTGATACAACTGCCTAATTTAGAAGGTACCGCTTTTATCTCAACATCTATATAACCACGTATATCAACTGCCAATTCCGGCCTCGGGACGCGGAACGAAATAGTTGCCGCATTGGAGCATGAAGCCTGTGGTTAAAAATATTTCTCCCGCAAATTTGCAGATTAAACAGCAAACGAAGAATAAAACGGCTACTTCTATGTAAATACGTATGGTGTGTCTCGTAATAGATTTGTATGGCATTAACAATCATTTAGAATACATTAATCCGAATTAAGTCCCCAGCCGATAGTATAGTGTACTGGCCTCTCGTAATGACATGAATATATTAAGCAAATGTAGTGTCAGGCCCGAACAGGCTTGAAATCAAGATTGACGCTTTATGCTGGAGGAACAGCTTTGACGACGAAGTTGTTAAAGTTATAAGAGGCGTCAGGTGACGATGCCCCTTGTTTGAGCAACCGCAAGCTATTACTACTACCGATGTGGAGAATCCAGCGATCGAAGTCGAGAGCGGTTGTGCAGGTAATGGTGGAGTCGGCGGCGATTTGGCAACTGACAGCAGCAGCGCCCGGAGGTATTGTAACACCGTCCGTACCCACTGCCAAGTACCTGGTGTTCTCCGCACCTGGAAGACTCGATATTCTTGCGATGACGAGCTTTCCGTTGAGAGTGGTCTTGCCATTAGGCTCAATGCGAAGTGTGGCGGCGCTCGCGGCCGGCGAAGCCGTGGGAACAAGGAGTGTGCCAGATGTTGTAATGTATTTGCCGTTAAGGGTTCCTGTGGCGCTTGTGATTTGAACCTTGAGGTTATAGGCTGTCTTGACGATCTCTGGTGTCACATAGCTCGTGCTATCTGGATGTGGAACGGCCTCTGGCGTAGATATTGTAGGAATTGCCTCGGATGTGGGAGGCCCGGCGATGGCGCCAACGCACGAGCAGGCGCTGGAGTACCTGTCGGTGGCTAGTTTACCTCTTTCCGAGGTGCAACTCTTAATCATATAATCTGGCATCATGTTCGTGACCGTAATCGCGGTGCCAGGTACCGGTTCAGGATCATCTCGTTTGATTTTTCTGAACCCGCTGCCATTGTTACGATATCCATCTACATCTCTACGCTTATTCGGCGAAACCGCCCCTGGAGTATAATCTGCATCGATAGTTACAAGAACAGCCGCTTCAGTCACCACGGGGATAGTGGTGTAGTATGCAGGCACCGTTCTTTTGGCGGGTTTATGTTAGCTTTATGTAAATCATGAGTTTGAAGAAGAGTTAACCGTACACTGGAGCGGGTGTGATAGTCGTTTTGAGGAAAGAAGTGCAATCTGCATATCCAGAACGAGTTATTTTGTCGCTGGCAATGACATCTGGACAGCACGACTTTAGTTAGTACGACGATTCGATAATACATCGATAATGGAAATATCAAATACGAACTCCTGAGACAGTTGTCTCGGGCGCACTTGGGGTCGACGCTGACAACTCCAATGGCGGAGACAACGGTCGTGATTCCGGCGAAAGCAATCAAATACTTCATCTTGTAGAATGATAGGATAACCTGTTTGACAAAAGCACTGTCGAATTAAACTGCGAGATGGGAGTTATCCAAGATGGTGCTGAGAAGAAACTATATCTTTGGCGGGGAGGTTATCCTTGCTTTATATGTTCGCACGATTGATAGGACTGGTCTAGATTAGACGACCATCAGCGTAGAGGCGAATGTTCCAACCCAGAACCAATTTCATTTCCACAATTTCCGAGTCTCTGTCAGCCGCTGGAGACTTGACTCTGTTCTACTAATGCACGAGGATATATCTGGCAGTGGACCTCGAAAGGATCAAGTTCTGTTCTCCTATGGGTTTCGGGTTAGCGGTTCCCAAGGTGGCTTAAGCCATGCATAACGCAGAGCAGTCCGGTGTAGATGCGGCATGTTCCTCGAATGAAGGAAGTTGCTGTAGCTTCCAGGCAGAATAACAATCGCAAAAACAAAAGAAACTACAGTGTATTGATGCATCATACGTTGTAACACTTGGAACTTTTGGCCGAACCTCTGGTCTGAATTGTGGTCCTCCGTTCCATTTTGGCTGCGAGACTAATTTTGATGGCGGAAAAAGTATCCCTGATTTTTGTGTTGAAAAGCAAAAAATACCACAGATGAGGTTGGCTTGTACGGCAATCATGCGGCTTCGAGACATACATTCTCCTGTGTCCTGGATCTCGGTGACCACATCGATACATCTCGACATCGACATTCCACAATCCCCTTAGACCACCAAAACCGAAGCTTCTCAAGACTGACCACAGGTTGGACCAAGATACTATCGTAAACGCAATGCAATTAGCCAACATATTTCTCGGCCCTAAATTAGGCGTGATGACCAACGCCGGCCAGGCACGGATGGTAATATCGCCACATGCGGTTATCGTAACGCAAGTTCTGAACGAAAAGGCTATTAGGAGGCTGGATTAATAGTTCTTGATTCCCTTGGCATTTTCCCGTGATGGTTATCCCTGATGATACTATCCTCGCGTTATAGGTCTGTGAGATGCAAGCCATCATCCCGTTTTATAAAAGTTTTTGGAATATTTATCCTACTTAAACTTGTTTCTCTAAGCATCCTTACATATATTATTTCCCAAGGGACTTCTCCGTGCATTTTACTAGGCCCAATTTTAGCATGGTGAGGAGGATATCCCTCAGCTGTTGTTGGAATAAAGGCTGCCGCAGTGCTGTTGCACCTGTCGCCACCCCATCTGTCGCCTCTCCATATCACTGCCCTTCCCGGCCTATATATAGTTTCTACAATAAATATTCTTCAACGCACAGAACGTTAGAGCTAATGAGTCTACTTACAGGGGGGGCTGGGAGATGTCTCAGGAACCCGCTTCCAACTATCGGTCCGAGGTTGGTCAAGGTCTTCCCCAGGAACCGGATCAGCTGGATTTTACTACTCCACCCCCAGACGGAGAAAGACCGAAAATATGATCAATTTTAATAATCCTACACTTAGCTCGGTTGTTTTGCTATAATATAACTCGGACGTTATCACAGCTCGCTTGTAAATGTTTGCCCCTCCGATGGCTAGGCATTTCTCTTCTAATCGTTCTAGATGATTTCGACTTGAGCAGGTCTCTTTGTTGTTATCGATAGGTGGTCGTTAGCGTTTTGTTCCCAGATATGGCATGAGCTTTGTATTCCGAGATCACTCGGGGTTTAACGGCGTGAAACGTAACTGCAAATAGATGGCGTCTCGAGATGCAGTCTCGATACGTACACGTACATACATATTGGCCAGGCTGAGCCTTTGGAAAGCAATTCCTTTTGCAAAGAAAACTATCCGACTTGCACGGAGACACGTTCTGTGGGAAAACTATAGGATTCGCGCAGAGCCCCACTTTGGGCGCTAAAAGCTAGCGCCAGGAAGCGTTAGCCCCATACTAATCTGCCGCATTAGTACTAACTTTCATTTTTTTAATAACTGCGGCATTCTGACAAACGTCAAAAAGCCAAACTATATTGTGCAAGCCTGCCGAGCTGTAGAAGTTCTTAAGGTTGAAAAGATGCAATTGAAGTGGAGGAATATCGAGGAATCCGGGGATTTCAAGCTCTAGCCATCGCGTCGGGTCTGTCATTGATTTCTATCTTAGCTGTAGTGCATGCCAATGTCATGTTGAGATACCAGGATTACGGGGAAATGTGTCTTGTAGTCGGCGCTTTTTCTTATGGCATCTGAAAAACTCATTTTTTTCATCTTTTTAGGTTTCGCCTCTGGTGGCATCGTGGTCATGGTGGCAGTTAGAAAGCATTTATTCCCCAGCCCTTTTTTTTTTTCTTGCTACACAAAATAGAAGGCACCATAGCAGTGATTAAAGCCTGCTACCACCCCCTCGCAATCGGCTTTCTGCGGCCAAGGTATTTTTTTTCTTTTCTTTTGAAATCGTGGAGGGATCGCGACTTCAATCGAACTCTCTTTTGCATAATGAGCCATACTATGCGTCTATCTCGCGCATTTCGGGATATAATATGGCCTGATTCGATTCGCGGCCAAGAGAAGCTGAAGGTGCAGGTTTCTGTATTCGACCGGATTGACGGTATACTCGGAAAACTGGATGTAGCTAGCACGGGTTTACGCATGATCCTAGATGTCGACTTTGTTGGCGAGGTTCCAGCTCTCCAGAGATGGGAAAATCCATTCGTTTCTCAGCTGTACGTAAGATAGCTTGGTTATCTGACTTAAATAGTTGGCGTGAGCATGCTAGATCGATATTTCCAGCTAGCTAAGAGTAAAGTTACGTACTGTTCGCAGCCAAATAAAAGACGACTTTCCCTTTGTGACGTCTAAGTACGAGACCAGTTTAGAGTGATAGGATTATTAACCAACTACTCCCCCTATCTATCGATTTTTCCGTTGGATCTTTGCGGACTTTACCAACGAGACCAGGCTTTACCGCCGCCATACATACTTGTATCAACTCAGGAAACTGAACAAACCAAGAGCATTTAACAACCGCAATTAGTTCGACCTCCTAAGGCCCTTGAGATCAATATATGGATCCTCAAGATTAGTCAATACAATGTTAATTCAAACCTGTCTAGCCTTTACTAGTGCTAGCCTAACATTAGCTAGTACTAGTAATCAATATCTCGATGAGGTCTGGAATCTATGGGAGAAGTACCCCGGGCTAGGTTACACCGAAATTCCGTGAAGTTCCGTACTAGGTTGATATCTGTCTAACGTTGCACTGCCTCGAGAGCTCCCAGCTCCCAAGGTCCCGGGCTACGCTACACGCATGGACCAGCTAGCTCGCATCTGCGCCCTAACTATAACTACGAGTATTGGAGTAACTCCAGATTACAACAAAATCAACGCGGCGGCGGACTCGTAAGACCTTCAACACGAAAGAGTCCCATTCCTCGCTCACGTGATTACGGTGACGCACGTGGCAGATGCACACAAAGAAACGCGTAAAGAGGATACACCAATATACCATACCGTCTTTAAACCTCATACATTACATAGTATATAAAAAAAAAACACCATGGCATCACTATCAACCCTCCCCCCCGAACTCCACCTCTCAATCCTCCCCTACCTCCCCTTCTCCTCCCTCAAAGACCTCTCCCTCTGCTCCCACCACTTTCGCACATTAACCCTCCCCTACGTCTTCACCACCCTCCACCTGCCATTCAACCACCACCTCCTCCCCGAATTCCTGTTATCATTCAAAACCCCACACTACCGGTGCGATGGAATCGGGAGTATATTCCATGCAATCCGTGGGAATGTTAAATATATAACTATCAGCACGCCTGATCCATCTAGCGTTGAGGTTGTTAAGTTGCTGTTGAAGTATTATGATGAGGTTGGGAGGTGTTTATATTTGTTTAAAGGGTTGAAAGGGTTGGTGGTTGGTTATTCGAGTGTTAAGGAGGTTGTGGATTTATATCCGGGGTTTGATGGGGTTTGTTTGGCGGGGTTGTTTAATCCTTACCTTCAAGATATGGAGGGGGAGGAAGAGGAGGAAGGGTTACTGTCGCATTATAAAACTCTTGAAAGTATCCATCTTGAAGTTACTATGACGGAACAAGATGAATGGCTTACAAAAGGTGGACGGTATAAACGGCTTAAGAATACCATGCGTGAACATCTACTACTCCGACATCCAGCAGGACCATCGTCTTCAACAGAACCGAGATTCATTCCACCAAAATATTTCCCGTCTTTAAAGGAATTTACTTTGAAACTCGACATTGAACATCAAGAACTAGAAGACGAAGAGTCAGAAGGACATCCACTGTTTACCGACCCCGAAACCACAATTCTATCACTTCTCACAGGATCAAGAGAGTCGTTGACTACCTTATCAATATGGGTTACAAACGACAAATACAACGAACAACCCGAAATCCTCTTCCCCAAAAACCTAACATTTCCAAACGTCAAGACTTTACGCTTTCATTCCTGGTGGTTATGGAACGCGAATCCCATCCCACGACGACAACATCTTTGCGAACTTGCACGTGTGGCGCCGAATACGCAGAATATTGATTTATATTTCGATAAAAACACTTTGGTTCCGAGGATTACGATGCATCAGGTTATAAAGGCTATGGAGGTATTTGGGAAACGGTGGTATACTAGTGGTAGTTCTGGTTCTGATGATAATGATGATCCAGCGGGAGACGTGATTTCAAAGATCAAAAAGATCAGGATGTACTGGCCTATAATGTCTCATAGAAGAACACCGAATGATCAAAGTGTACAGTGGGCGGGGACGTTAGCTCTTGGGGTCTGCATGATGGATTGGGTGTGTGATTATGGATTGGAGGATTTGGAAACCGTAGTGTTCGTGAGGATTCCCGAGGGGCGAGAGGATGAAAATGTAATCGATGAAGGGTTTGAGGCTGTAGCTGGGAGGTTTGTGACTGAGGGGACGACGTCGACTATCGAGTGGAGTGAGGTTTATAGAGAGAGGTTGTTGGATTTGGAGGAACAGGCGTGGCTGCGGGATTGGTAGGACAATTATGCGATGCAATTCCTTGCATACCTACTTTTAATGAGCCTTTGTATTGGTTACTTTTCATCTGACTAGCTGGGAATTAACTTGGGCACTCGGCAGCCGATTCTTTAACGTCTGTCCGGCGCCGCGGCTCCGACGGGGCACCCCGGGGCCGAAACTGGTCCGGATAGACACAGCTAAATCCAGCCTAGAAATGCCCAGCCCTGTCTACTAGATATACGTTATAGTAGGTAGAGTAGGCTATTATGATACCATTGTAATCCATCACTCATGAAAAACATGCCTGTGAGCATAGAATCTTAGATAGTAGTTGCATCCAAAGTGCCTTTCATTTCACTCTCATCCACCATATTCCGCTTCGTTAGTTTATCGTACATGAACATTTCAAGTTCCCAAAGAAAAGGACAAAAAACCCCAAAGGAAAAGAAGCGGGCATCAGCAATTTGAGTAGCGTATACAAAACAATACAAACCAAAGAAACAGAGTAAAAGTCATAAAAAGCAGGGTATCGCCTCATCGCCATTCCAAAGAAACCACAAAACAAAGTCATACCATTTTACTTTTCCTCTCTCACCTTCTTTTTTTTATTTTTTTTAATTTCTTTTTGATTCTTACAACTCAAATCTCATCCGCCTAACATCATCCTCCAACTCCCTAACCCCCTCCTTCTGCAACCCCTCCGCAACCCGCTCAACTTCCTTCCAGACCCTCAAGATATTCCCCCCAGTAGCCTTCTTGACATCCTCGTCTTTAACCCCCCTTCTCAAAAGCTCCTTAATCAGCTCCGGATACTTCCCCACATCCTCCAGTCCCTCAGGCATACTCTCACTCCCATCATAATCACTTCCAAACCCCACATACTCCCACCCAACCTTCTCCCCAATGTACACAACATGATCAGCCACATCTTCCAAACTAGCCTTCCCATCACCAGCCTGCGTTACAAAGTCCGGTACAAAGTTAACTTGTACCACTCCTTTATTCCTTTTAACCAATTGGAGAACATCGTCGGGGACGTTACGCGGGTGAGGTGTTAGTTCGTAGGCTGAAGAGTGGGAGAAGATTATGGGAGCCTTGGAGATTGAGAGGACGTCTCGCATCGTGGCGGGGCTGACGTGGGAGAGGTCTATAATCATGCCCAGGCGGTTGAATTCTTGGATTAGCTGGGGGCCTAGGGTGGGGTTTAGGCCATTCCAGTGGGGGGCCGGGACAATCTGGTTGCGGGCGCGCTTTGGTTAGAACGATTATGTAATTTGGACGTAAACGGTAAAAATCAAAAGGAAATATTGAATGTAATAAAGGTAAAAGGAAAGGGGTGAAATAGCAATAAAAATTAGTAGGGAGAACTTACAGCGCCGTCGGCGTAGAGGTTATTGCAGTTGTGGGTGAGGGTGATGTAGCGAACGCCAACCTCGTAGAATAGTCGGATAGCGGCCGGTGAGTTTCCAATCTGGTGAAGTCCCTCGATACCCAAAACGCTAGCGATCCTCTTCCCACCGGATTTATAAAAAACATCTTCGAATTCATCTGCACTTTTTGCGAACCCGAAATTGTTGGGGTAAGCTCTGATTATGCGTTTCATGAGGTCGATTTGTTGGATGGTGTCGTGGATTGATTCGTAATAGACGTCATTGTGGAATTGTTCTTCCGGGTCGGTGGAGGAAGGAGGGCAAGGGGTGAAGACGGACCAGAAGACGCCGCCGAGTTTTCCGGATTTCAAACGGGGGATGTCGATTTGACCGTAGAGACCGCCCTTTTTGAAAGGGGTGGAGAAGTTTTGGTGGTGGATGTGGTTTTGGTAGAGGGCGCGGGCGAGGATTGGGAGGTCGATGTGGGTGTCTTATTGGAGCAAGAAGAAGAAGAAGAAGTAGCTTGTTAGCATTCTATTATTCTCGACCAATAGTTATATAATTTACATCGGAACAACCGGGAATAATAAATACGAGGGAGGAAGTACCTATCAAGGGAACAGCGTCGAGAATACGGTCGGTGCGCTCATCGAGGGTGAGAACCGGGGGGTTTCTGGGCTTGAAGACCTCGTAGGCGTTTGTGAGGTCGACATCGGCACGTTTTGAAAGGAATCCATTGAAATGACCGGCGAGCAAGAAGATGGCGCCGATGAGAGGAAGAAGGTATTTGGGATTTCCCAGGTATCTTTGGAGGAGAGGTTCTGGTTCTCGAGCCCGATGAAGTCGTTCGACCGCGGGATTGTGGTCGAGGTTGAAGGCCTGCTTCTCCATCATCATCGTCATCATCGCTGTGTCGGCGTCTGTCATTGTCAGCCACCACTTACTCATATACCAAGAAAGTACTGTTTGAGAAGATGAAAAGAAGGAAGGAAGGAATGCTCACAGGATGGATAGTATAACTGGATGTTATAATAGAGACTTCCGGGGAATGTTGCTTTTTGACAGAGCCGTCATGTCATTCATTGCATTTTGATTTAATTCAAGAACGAGCGAACGGGAGCGAGCGGATACACGAAAGCCCGCCTTCTTCTTCTTCTTCTTACAAACCACCACCACCATCACTAATCCATACTTAACATCTACTCTACTATCCATTACTAACTACTATGCTATGCTATACCATAAGGGTATCAGGTCGTATGCTGCAGACGGCCCCAATCGAGAACCACCATGACGTTAACGAACACCACGGAGATAACGTTACCCGCCTTTGTCCTCGAGAAATCGGCTGCCCGGGCCCTCGCTGGGCCGAACAAGTCCCAGATTCGAACAGGAACAAGAACCAAGACCGCGACAAGCCCGGCCTGCAGCTGCTCGCTCCTGCTATTGCCTGCTTATAAAGCTTCTCCCATGTCCCCTGCCTGTTTGACCCGGCATTCAGGCCACCGGCAGTCTTCCATTGGGCACGAACTAAGTAATTGACTAACTGGCACTAGTACCTTGTACCTTGAACCGACTGGTTGACTGATTGATTGAGGGATGGCGGGGCTGAAATCGCGCAATACACTTTCGATGTAGACGGTTCTTTCGGCCGGTCGGTCGGTCGGTGGTGGGGGTTTCGTAGACTCCACCGCCACAGGTCCGGACATCAACCTAAACTTCAGAAACACCACGGTCAAAAAACATCACCATCAGTCACCACCATCATCATCTTCATCATGGCTTCGTCGACGCTGCTGGCTATTAAATACACTCGGGGCAGCCTGGAGATCCTCGATCAATTGCTGCTGCCCCACCAGTCCATCTACATCCCCGTCAACGATGTCCCCACCGCCTGGCAGGCAATCAAGTCAATGCAGGTCCGAGGCGCCCCCGCCATCGCCATCGTCGCCGTCCTCGCCCTCGCCGTTGAACTCAACAATTCTTCCTCTTCAACAGCATCGGACTCTCCCAAGTCTGCCGTGAAATTGATCCACGAAAAGCTGGACTACCTCGTCACTTCACGTCCGACTGCAGTCAACCTCGCCGATGCCGCTGGTAAACTCAAGGCTCTGACCCAGGACACCCTTTCCGCCCAAGATGTTACCTCAAATCTCATCGTAACCACCTTCATCGAGGCTGCTGAGCAGATGCTGCTCAAGGACGTTGAGGATAATAAAGCAATCGGCCATCATGGCGCAACTTGGATCTCCAATGCTGTCGGAAAAACATCCGACATCCGCGTCCTCACTCACTGTAACACCGGGTACCTATCACATTCCTGTACTTCTCTGTGTCACATTGTAACGAAAATGCTAATATGGGTTTGTGTCACAGCTCCCTCGCGACGGCATCCTACGGCACCGCCCTGGGCATCATCCGCTCCCTGCACTCCACCTCTTCCCTCTCCCATGCCTACTGCACCGAAACCCGGCCTTACAACCAAGGTTCCCGTCTAACCGCCTACGAACTCGTTCACGAGAAAATTCCGGCTACCTTGATAACCGACAACATGGCTGCCGTCCTCCTCCAGCAACACAATATCTCAGCAATAGTAGTGGGCGCCGACCGTGTCGCTGCCAACGGTGATACAGCGAACAAGATCGGTACATACCAACTCGCCATCCTTGCTAAATTCTTCGGAGTTAAATTCGTTGTTGCTGCACCGACTACCAGCGTTGATTTAAATACTAAGAGCGGGGAGGGGATTAAAATTGAACAAAGACCTGGGTGGGAGGTTTTGGTGGTTTCGGGGCCTACGGTGACGAATAATCCTGCGAAGGAAGGGGGGGAGGTGGTTGTTAATGTTGAGGATGTTAGGAGTGTCAAGCAAGCTGCTAATGGGATCGGAGTATTCAATCCCAGCTTCGATGTCACGCCTGCTGCATTGATTGATGCTATTGTAACGGAGAATGGGGTTGTAGAGAAGAATGCTGACGGGGTGTTTCCTATGGAGGAAGCTTTTAAATAGAATCCAAAAGCATATGAGGTTTTGTATATAGGTATTTTCACGGGGGTATAGAACGGTTTATGGGATATATAGAAAGGGAAATTCAAGAATCTATTGGGTAAGAGTTATTGGTACAAGTGTAGTAGATATGATCTAGACAGACCGTTCGGACACGATGATGCCCTCACTCCACTGCTTCTTCTTTAGCGCCATCTCGACGGCAGCATCACCCCAGTCTTCACCGTGGTTATGACCGTCGGCTGTCAGTCCAGCGCGTTTCCTTCCTTGCTCTTCATTGAGGACCGTCTGTTCACTCAATTAGCATGCTCTTCTTAAAAAGTAGAAAGGTGAATAGTAATGAGGTAAGGTACTTACCAAAAGCCCAAAGATCAATGGGACGCCAAAGTCCAATTGAACCCTCATCAACCCTCTACTAGTAACCTCGGCGATATGTTCAAAATGTACAGTTTCACCTTTAATCAACACACCAATCGCAATAACCGCATCAAAAAGCCCCTCCCTCTTCTTGCTCCCCTCATCTTTCCCAGCCACAGCTAACAGACTACCATCGCCTTTACTCCCCGTCTTTTGATCATTGCCTCCCTCGACAACTAAGGCCGGTAGATCGGTTGCACTGCCTAATAGATCTCCGGATGCACTACCGGGGGGCACCGGAAGTTGAGGCTTGGAGTTGACTACCGGCGTAGAGACGTTGGCAAGCTATGGGGAGTTCCCAGGAGCCAGGGACTGATTGGAGGATTATGTTTTCTGGGTGGACGCCGGCGGCTTTTAGACGGTTGATGGCGCCGGTTACGAGGGGTTCTATTAGTTCGGTGTTCCAGCGGGCGTGGACTATGGCTACACGGAGGGAGGAGCCTGGTGGAGATGGTTAGCTGTTTGTTTTGGGGGGGTGTTGGTGGGGGTATGGGAGAGGGGTACCATCTTTGGCTTGGGATTCGCCGGGACCTTTGAGACCGCTGAACATTTTGAACTTTTCTTTCAATAAAAAGGGTCTCTTTGGACGATTTCAATTGCAATTGGAATTGATAATTGATGGTACGAATGAAGTGAGATCTAGACTCGACTGTGAAGGGGGGTTCTAGAACGATGTATTTATACAGCGGGAATGGGCTATATCTCTGGTGGTGATATACTGCGGGTATGTAAGCTTAGCCCCGCAATTACTTTCCCTCGTTCGCTTGGTTTCCCTCATCGCGCGCCCCGGCAGGAACGTAACTGGATCGATCTAGACCCCTCAGCTCCGCGACCGGGGCCGGTAGTTACTTACCGACTTGAGTAGTTAGTTTGGGATAATTGCAACAATGGTGGATGTGTTGAGTGCCTTCTCGATAGCGCTATATAGCTATACTATATACTTAAGGACTCTGAGGTCGGGTTACGAGAACACTTGCAGTCCAAAATACGACGGTATAGTAGACTAGTATATTGGCTCTTATCTCTCCTCCTCCTTTGATAGATTGTTGTCTGTTTCAAGTACTTTCAGAATGGCGGTCCTCACAGCCTCAAATACCGCCATAATCCCCCTCAACATCTCCTTCCTCTCATCCTCATCACAAAAATCATACGAATCCGAATATAACACCTCCCTCTCACCAGGAGTATACCCGACCCCGCGTCTATAATTCTCAATATCCTCCGCCCTTATAGTCGCCCTCGAGAAGTAAACCGATGTTTTATGGATAGTAATACAAATACTATCTCTATCGATCGTTTCTCTATCCTTTCGTTTCGATTTATATAGATTGTGAACCGCCTGGCCGATTAAGGCGCCAGCATCGATTGCTGCTGGAACACCTAGCTGACAGGGTTTGCACGGACCGATGCCTCTTGGTACCTATATATAGTAAATTAGCATAATTTTTCCGAATTATCATTGAATATTCGGGGAGAATATAATACCAATTGAAAGACCGCGAAAAGCCCCCACGAATGATAAAACCCCGCCGGCGTCTCAATAGGTCCCATAACACCTCCCAAAGCCGTAGTTTTATACCCAGCAACAAGCTGCTTCGGTGTCTTCCACGCAATATTTATTTTATCCTGCATAACAACCAGCGGAATACTCTCTTCTTCTTCTTTCTCCCATTTTCTTTTTCTCAAGAAATCGAATACTAAATCCACGATTTTTCGGAGTAAGCGGGTAAGATGAAGATCTTGCTGTTTCATTCGGAGTTTTATTGCTTCGTGGTTATATTTTAACGGATGTGGGAATTCTGTTTTACATCCCGGTTTTTCAACGTATTGGCCGTGGAGTAGATCTCCGTATCGTAGATTTTCGAAATTTAGTACTCGTTCGATTTCGACGGCTAGGTCTAGTGATACTGGATCATTTGTTTCTGAGTATGGTTTTGAAATGACGTTGAAGTATTGTAGTAGAGCTTGGAAGTCTGGGTCGGAGTCGGGGGGGAGTGTGGTTGGGAAGATGGCGGATAGCGGAACTTGCCTGCGGGTTATGCCGTGGCGGAGGAGGTGGGAGGGTTTGTTGAAGGAGTGTAGTATTGGTTCTTGGGGTTTTGGGTGGACCATTTTTCCTCCTTCTGCTTTTGCTCTTTGATTGCAGTTGGTAGATGGGTTATTGAGGTTTTTGAAGGGTTAAAGGAATGGCTGGCTATCATACATGCATATTTTATAGTAACTAGCATCTTAGAGAGTTCTGTGGGATAAAGGGTTTTGGAGGTGGCACGTTTGTGGAGGTTGCTGAGGACATGTCGACAGGGCAGTGGACCACGTGATAAATAATTGGGAGATCTACGGACACTTCATCAACCTGACGGCTTTCATCTCACAAATCGCTCTTGGGCTCATAGTAGCGGTATAAGTGAGGCCCGGGTGATCAACGACTATATCTTAAGATCGTGTGGAATATAACTGCGGCTATGTCTGGCCGACAGAGCATCTATATACCAAGAAGTTCAATATTCTGAACTGTGGCTACAGCATAGGTTATAAATAGTTGTCGACTCGACGCACTATAAAACCATTGCAACGGAAGATATATTGAAAGATAAACTTAGATTAGAACCAGCCCCCATTGTTCGTAGCATTTTGTTCAATAATAATAACAATCCTAGAGTCGGCACGGTTCTGAATAATAAAACCTATTATTCAAGAAAATGCACTTTGATAAGCATACATGAAATTCTGGAATTTTCGAAGCGGAGTCTCAATCGCCCATATCTTCGGCTGGTCCAATTGGTTATTGTACGCCTTCTCCGCGCCCTTATACACATTCCCAATCACTTCCGTTATAGCACCGAACCCGTCGTGTATGGTTTTAAAGGCCGCCCTGAGCCTCGTTAGCGACGCAGTATCGTACGATACGACCGGTGTATTGTCTGGACTCTGATCTGCGATATTTCGGGCGTCGAGCGTCCACATTGCAACCGCCACGGGATCGGTCAAGTCGATTCTCAACTCGTCGAGGGCTTCGACGAGGGATAGAGTGGCGTCTATCGCGGTGGAACGAACCCAACTGTTCTGTGAGTCTATTGTCCTCCGGTTGGTCCATACATCTTGGCGATAGGCTATTTGAAAGCCTTTTATAACGGTTTCAATTCTGTCGAATCCTCGAGACCAGAAAGTATCGGAAGAGGGGTCTTTAGTCTTTTTCTTAGCTGAAATCTAAAAATAAGTTAGTCCCGTTTTTTTTTTTTTTTTTTTTTTTTCGAAACTATAGATGGTTGGTATGTACTCTTACCTCTGCTTTCTCTGCTTCATGTAGCTGCCGGAAGGCTTTTTGAACATCACCCAAAAGATCGTCAAGATCTGGAACGCCGGTTGGTTCGGCAGGTCGCAACAGTGGCCGCTCTACTTCGACAAGGTAGATCAAATATCTGAGATCCTCGCCTATGGTTACGAAGGCCTGCTCATTATCATGAACCCAACTAACGAAGTTCTCATAGCTCATATAACCCTGCACAGCATTTCTACCTCTCGCAAAATAATTAGACGTTAGCCTTTCATATACCTTTTGCTCTTCCTAAAACAAATCTTGTAGAAGGGTGATAGGATCTGGTGTAAAGAATCACCGGTGGAAAAGCATCCTAGTTTTGCATAAGACTTACACTAGAGGAAGAGGAAAGGCGCACAGGCCGATGGAGAGATACTGAACTACCGTCCGTAGCTTCATCGTGGTATATTATATATCAGGCTTAGAATATGATAGTTCTGCCTAACCAACTCCGCAGCTCGAGGATATTAAGTAACGATCTTTGAGAGCTAGCTTGGATTGAATTATATCGGATGAAAATGCCATTCTAGCCATGTGGATTATCCGTGTAGAGGGATTTTAATTCACGCGTAGAGCAGGAGTGAGAACGTTATAGAAGATTTCACCCCGCATGCCACCCACGCCAGTAAACCCCTCAAGCTCATGAGAGTTAAAAGCCTTTTCGTCCATAATCCCAAGCCGAGACGGTATAGTAGCATATTGCCAACGATAGATATGGCTATTCTGGGTTATCATGAAGTTATATCCATCTAAATTATTGGCGTTTGGGTTTTGGGGAATTAGTTTGCTACTTGTTGAAGTGTAGGTCCACTCTATTGTTGACTTGGGATATCATGCCTAAAGGAACCACAAGTTACTAACCAATCTATAGAAACGGATTCAAAGGTACTGTCCCACTCGCGAAATGGCAAAAGTGGCTAGAATCCCCGCAGCCTATCACCACCGGATACTGGATCGACTACAAAAAGAGTCCCGAATGGCATCTAGAAGGACTCGGAGAGAGTCTCATAGACCTTTTCAAAAAGGTCGAAACTACCCACCCACTCCTCACTTCAGCAGAGGAAGTTGACGAGGGGGTTGCAAACCGGAAGCCGAAGGATTTGGTCACATTGCATATTAAAATAATCGATACCGTACGAGCGATCCGGAGGGCAGAGGAAGGACTGGATGAGGCTGATATTCTTGATACCGAGGCGAATGAATTTGCGTCCGTCGGGGAGTCCGTGAGGATGTTAACCGGAGAGAGTTTGGCATCTCGATTACCAGGGAATCATTTTAGACCGATACGGCCTGCCGACATTCCGCTTGAACAAGCGTTCGGCCAGGATGAAGATTCGGAGATGTCGATCGTGGGGTTTACCCAGCGAAGTAGAAATCCAATCTCCGAAGTACTAGACGATAGTATCATCGAGAAAAAGCTATTAGACAAGATAGAAGGCAAACGCGAGTCGATTTTCCGTGAGTTTGAGGTTCAAGTAGACAAAATAATCAACACCCACGTCGACCTAAAAATTGATGTCTGGGGTACAAGGACTGGCCCGCATTTCAAAAGAGAAATCTGGGTGGTTATTATCGACTTATACAAATCGGTGTTCGGTCGCGTTCCATTGAGAGATCCCGAAGCATTATCCTTTTGGCTCTATAACGCAAACTCTCTGAGCAGGGATATCGAAGGCAAGCAGGTTGTTAAGTTTGGCTCTCTGGCGAAGGAGGATATTACTATTGCATTCAAAACGATCGTAATGACCCTCGATTCAATGGGCCAGCGGTTAACGAAATGGTTTCTGAATTTGGAAGAAGCGCTGGTGAAGAAGGAGCACATCAAGCTTTTGAAGCCGCATGTGAGAGACTTGGATCTCTTTATCTGGGCATATAGGGTGAAGTTCGACCAGTTGTTTAAATCGGTTTATAAGGAAATCGAGCTGTCCGCAATTATATTATACTGATAAAAGTTATTTACGGAGCATTTAACCGGAACCAAACATACTTTTCTTGATGTTTGAAAAGTCCAACTATGATAGGGGAGATAGAACAGGATAGAAGCCCAATTCTATTGCAGAATTTGGATGTTGTCGAATCTATAGATTTGATATTTTTGGATGTCTCGCCTGTCGTAATATATCGTACAATTCCGTGTGATGAGTATATACAGTTGCTGTCTCGTACAGCTTATTTCGGCCATTCTTTCCACCCACGGCCATGTCCTTTCTATTAAAGAGTTAGCAGCAAGATCATAGAGTAACAAAGGAACCAATACTTACCAGCTTCCATTCCTTGATCAATGCCGGCATGTTCAACATTGCCTTCTTCCGTTTGTTGACCCTGTGCACTTAACTTAGCAGCCAATCCCCAGAAATCATCGTAATTCGAACCCAATAGGACGTACTTCTCCATCAACGCTCTCTCCCAAATCTGACCCTTAACCTTCTTCGCCGTCACCTTCTTCACCTCCAGTGCTCTCTTATCCCGACTCATCGAACTCTTAGGTGTCGGAGGTAATAGCTGCTCGACCCCATATTTCCGAGCCATCTTGCAAATATCGGCCTGACGTCTTAGCGAAAAGATTGGATCTTGCCATTTGCCGGTAGCCGGGTTGACGGTGCTCGTGAACGGGTTCAGTTTCGGTGTATCGGCTGTGCCGGGCGGCCATCTTCTGAAGAATCGGAGGAGCCGCGGCGGGAGCGTTTTGGCTAGGGCCACATAGGACGAGCTTGCCGTTGCAGCCATTGCGGGTCAAAGTCGCTCGGTTTCGCAGCGGGTAGTGGGCTGGGTTATATCATGTGTAGACTTTGAAGAAGTTTGTCCAATTGAAGTTCAAAATTCCCAATTGAGAAAATGGATTTCAGTCACGTGAGAGAAACTTTTACCACACATACAACACATTTTCATTGTCCGAAAGCGGTCCCGCTCTGGACGAGAGGAGTGAGTATTTAAGCTAGAATGCAATATTTGAGCTGATAGCTTCCCTGTTAACCACGAGTATAGGCCATATGGATAGGTGCGATACATTTTGGAAGGTACATTCGTAAAAACTTAAGTCGACGGCCTACATGGTTGAAGTTTAGTCGGTGACAATTCGATCGTATCTAAGTACTAAAGCTAACCCGCGAGGAAATTATTATATCATACCGCGAATTCTCTTTTAGACTAAACGACACATGTATTACCCCATTTGAATTAAAAAGACGTGGAAATTTCTGTTCGAAGATGTTTCTCCAACCCAGGCGTCTATGCGCGACAGCCTGCCTTCTTTTCATCATGTGGTACGCCTCCCAAAAATACAGTACAACTCAATTAGTAGACTGGAAATATTCTATTGCTAACATTTAATTAACTAACCTAAATATAGGGCTGACTTCACCCTCGGAGCTAAAAAAAGAGTGAAAACTGAGCTGAACATGTGGGAACGACATAAGGTGCTAAGATCAAAAGCCCTAGAATATATGGAATACCAAACCCGCTATCTTGAGGGAATAGCCCCGCTCATTCGCTTAGCTACTCATGAAGCCTCAAATGAATTTCGGGTTGGCTGGGATGACGATATCGAGGAACAGTATCAAAGGGGGAGAGTACAGCAAGCCGAAGAAGAAGAAGAAGAAGAGGCCCAGCCTCAAAGGCTAAGAGCTGAGGCGCAGGAAGGCGGTGGTGGACTGGGGTTCGAAGAGTTAATAGAGAACGGGACCGGAGCACAGCAAGCCAGACAAGAAGGAAGAGAGGCTCAGCAGGAAACCGGACTTGTGGGACGGCGGTTTAGCGAGTTGATGGAAGAGTCTGAAGATAGCGAGGATATCGAAACCGAGAGCGAAGAAGAGGAAGAAGAGGAAGAAGAACAGCAATACGGACAAGAAGAAGGAGAGGCAGAAGTCCAAGAACAACAGGCCGAAGCACAAAACAACGGTGGGGCGCCGCGGTTCCAAGATTTGATGGACGCATCTGATGTTAGCGATGAGGACGAACTACTACCTCCTGCACCCCCTTCACTCGTCAAACTCTTGGACGAGATACAACCCGTTTTGAAGCAAATCAGCAAAAAGCTCAGGCGAGTCAACTACAATGTCGTCCCATTTGTCCCCGAGGCACAACGGCGAAATACGGGAGAACCATTCAACTACCGGCTACTAAACGAAGAAGTCAAGACCCGCACCATTGACGCACTAGAAACGCTGACAGACTTCTGTCGCGCAGGCCCCGAGGGCTGGGATATCAAAATCAACGAAGATTTCGCTGTGGATGAATGGAGCACAAGGCGAGATGGCAGAATGGAGCCCCATGTGCTCCTTTACATGCTTGAGAGGTTCATTATTGAACTCAATAACGCCTGGGTTGTCCCGCATGATTTACGAACCATATTCGCATATATATACTCCATCGCCGACTACCGGCCTCGAAAAGGTAGAGAAAGACCGGACGACGGTGATTATATTATAATAGACTTGAACGGCGCGCTTGAATACTCTAACAACCTCGAGGCATTAAGTGGTGGGGTCGGTTCATACCTGGCAGGTTTCAAGCAGATCGTAAACAACGCCTTCAAGTATCTTCCAAAAACGAGACTCGAGCTACTAGAAATTCAACGCGCCCTGGGAATGACAGCGGAGATCAAGAGCAGGCTAGAGTTTTACAACAAATTCCTGGTGACCTTTTATCGTAACGTGAAAGCTATGGCAAACAGGCCGTATGAATCGGTAGGTCAACGACATCATACGGTAGTACAAGAACAGCGGGCGAGGGAGCAGTTGAATCAGGCAAACGCATTGAACCAGCTAAACCAATTGAACCAACAGAATCAGGCAAACCTATTAAACCAGTTCAACCAGCAAAACCAAGGCAATCAGTTAAATATAAATCAGGCAGATATGGTTAACCAGCTGGGGCAAATAGATCTGCGAGACCAGTGGCAGGATCAGTAGATAGCGGTTGTTTAACAAGAAAGTTGAGCTTCAATGCAATGGTTATGATTGATCACACAACGGTGAAGATACGCGTATACGCCGAGATAATACCGAAGGGATTTGACCGTATGCATAAGCTTGGATTCCTCTCTTATGAAATAGTGCAAGTCGATGCATTATATGTTGCAAAATTCTGGTTATAATATATAGCAACATGAATATGTAGGTATATGTATTTTCCGGAAACTCTAGATTTTCCCGTCTCACTCACGGTCTATATCGTGACTAGATTGAATACTACCCGTAATTCGATGACAGGAAGGACGCATATGTGACTTCATACACAGAGGGAAGTTAGACTGATCCCGTAAACTAGTCTAGCATCAACGAAGTTTAAAGCCAAATTTGAGCAAATTGAGCCGATTAGTTACTCAGAAACATAAACTTTAATAAACCACGAGCACGACAACCATGAGCTACCAGTTCGGGTCCAACCCAATAGCATAGTCGTAGGCGCCGAATCCTCTGGGTCCCAGCTAGCAAAGTTACATGCATGCCCTCAAAGTTCAAAATGCATATGGCTTCTGTATTTCTCTTCGTCGGGCTTATGCTCTTCCAGTAAGTATACAACCCCAGTATGGTGGAAATTTGTTTCCACCGAATTGCACAAAGTACAGAAATTAATCTAAAAATGTTTATCGATCATCAGGCTAGTGCTCAGCGAAACCGTCCTTATCCCGGCAGAGGGATTCTCGACTTTCGTGGAGGATAGGGACCGTGAATTCATAAGTCTCTATAAGATGGTAGACGGAATGCTAAAATTCGAGGACTACCCTGGAATACCTCCTAGTAACATACAATTTGGCAACGACATGGATAAGGAAGGGGACGATAAATTCACCGAAACTCTTAAGAACCTGTACCAAACCATAGTTTCCGAAAAAGAAGAGGTGACGAGGCTCCTAGCTGAAGAGCCAGATAAAGCTAAGGTTATGAAAATTGGACCTGCGCTACCAGAAGCGCTAGGGGAGCTTTTGGTCTGGCTTACTGATATCCCGAGGCGAGAAATCCGGACTCTCGGTAGGGTCTGGGAAGGCGAGAATGGAGATATCGTCAACGTGCCCATTTTGACTTCCATGCGGAGTCTGGTCACAAAATTCAGGTCAAATGGGTATTTTGATTGGCATAGAATTAAGGTACCACTAATGATGGCGGAATGGCTTTACGTTTACAGACCCGTTGTGGGTGACCCAGCGGAAGACTTGGCAGCAATTGATATTGATATCCCGCGCATCAGGCTATTAGCAGCGTCCGACATTGCTACTGCTTTAAAAGACATTATATTCCAGGGCACGGCCATAATGCAGGATTTTAAACAGGTCCAAAGTACTCAGTTGAGTTTCCTCTTTGGTACGACTCTAAAGTTTTTGGAAGAGTTGCGTAGGAATATGGAATACATTGTGGGGGCTCTGAGAGAAGTTTATACGCTGGAAACCGATACTGTTGATTGACCCCGATGGCCCTGTGTGTAATTAAATTGAATTCTTATGTCTAAAGGCTGTACCATCATTACCACAGTCCCAGATCTGGGAACTTTCCTTTTCGGACAAATGATATGAATAGTTAGTCCTCAATCATACATACAAACGTTGCAAACTTTTTAGCGTAGATTTATGCCCACGCTCGAAGCCTTCTCTCGTGCGTGTATGGCGAGCAATTTTGTTTGGATATCCGAGGAATAGCGCTAATTCCTGTTATGAGCGCTACCTTCAAGTCATTGCGCGAAAGCGTCCCTGCAACTCAATTCCGGATATCTAGAGGTAGCATTCACAAAGACGCATACAGATACACGTCTGTAGATCATCGATATCAATTGGATACTAGGACTGTCAACTGCTGGGTTCCGAACCAGCCGCCATCCGGAGCATCGGCGTCGTACTCTAGGGATCCCATGTCATATATTACGCTCACACTACAGCCAACGTAATGAAATGGCAGATGATGCTTCCTAGCTACCTCCCAACAGCAGTTGTATGGTTTTGTGCTCTCACGGGGTAGGTAAGCGAAATCCTGTATTCAGCTCTCACCTTTACCTTCCGTGTCACCCTCTAACTTCGTTGAAATTTAAACCCGCTACGTTTTCTGGGCTATATATGAATATCGATATCACTAACTAATTCTAATACACCCATAGAATATCCGCTAAAATTGTCGGCTACACCGACAACACCCTGCTCTTTCAACTATACAAGTCGAACCCCGAAAATGTTTGGTCGATGTCACAAAACTTCACGAGTCTTGTGAACTGGGTAACAAAAACCCGGCCTCTGGGTCTTACTGGGCGTATTAACCCCGAAGGTTACGAGGGCATGACTTTAACCGACGCTATCAACATCGTCTACACCAAAGTCAATCAACTAGTCACAGACCTCAAAGATCCAGCCCTCTGGACCAAAGAAGAGAAACTAGTAGCTTATGGCTTCGACCAACAAACCGTCATGGCGCTAACTCAAACCGCCCCAGAATTTTTCGAAGACCGCGCTCTTATCGCCGAGAATTATCTCGATGATATACAAGGTATCCTCTCGTGGGATGTTAAGACTTTTCCCGACTTTTATAGTACTAGGGTTAAAAGCGCGGAAATCATGAACGTATGGGAAGTCATCTACGATATGGTTGTCTTCATAATAGAGGTCAAGCCAAATGGTGTTCAGCTTTCAAACCCGGCGCACTTGTTGTCATACATACTATGGTTCAAGAAAGTCGTGACACCCCCGGACCAGATGGCCCGTTTTGCTTTTGCTCCTGAGGATACGCTGAAATATGAGTATGGTGTGGATAGTATAGCACTTACTCTAGACACTTTCCTCAGCGGTAGAGATTGGAATAGTATCGATCTAAGTTACAAAAGGTTGACTACAGAGTTCGACACATCAGCACCATTTTGGAAGGAACTCCATGAGGATCATGAGTATTTGAGGAAGTTCATTCATGATTATATGATGTTGTTTTGGAATCTTCGGAAAAGACTCTACGTTTTGCGAGGGGATATGAATACTTGGGCGGCAACTGCTAAAATCGAGTGGGTTGATACCGGGAAGGCTCCGTAGGGCCCGTCTGCGGACATGATCAACAGTTTCCTGATTTATGGTGTTAGATAGCGTCGGCCTGGCTAACCAGAGATTCCTTATATAAACATATCAGATAGGGTTAGGTTGGACTTGCACGAAATAATAATTCTTCATGAAAGGATGCGCTCAATTCTATCTTTACCTTCAGGCCAATCTGTTGCCATACGGGCCTATAAAAGAAAATCTAGGTACACCACCTGAAAAAACTTCTTCTGACAACGACTCCGTTCCTCGCGATCCCAAACATAACGGGGTAACCATTAGGATATTGCAGAGCAGAAGTAAAACCCCAAGAAAGCAAACCATGCTCAGAAATGCAATTCAGCCAAATTGATAGGGGAAAAATAAAATAAAAATCATACAAAGAATACGTAAAATATAACCCGTGGATGCATCAACAGTAAATAACGAGGGAAAAAAAGGAGTGAGGGAGAGACAAAAAGCCAAAGCAGACAACCGAATGGTCAATATTCCTTCGCTAAATACCTTCCAAAAACCTAGCATCTATGTATTAATATCTTTTTTTGGCGGCAGTTGGTGCCGTTTATATCTCTGTCTATACCGTGTGGTATGTTGTTTGTATAAAACTTCTCAAGTTCTTTCGACGCCTTGAGTCTTCGGATGTAAGGGCCTATCTTACTTTGGGGTACAGAACCCCTCCGCAGGTGGTTTACCGGAGCCGTCGTACCAGCTCTTGATCGTCTGTTGAGTTGTATAAATCATAACGCCAGCACCGAAGATACCCAAAATAACATCTCCGACTTTCGAGAGAGTAGTCTTCGCGACTGCTTTGTAATGCAGCATCGGCTGTTCCAAACGCAAGCAAAGTCAGCCTCCGTGCCTAATTATGTTGGAAATTCCACGCAAACGAAATAGAGAAACTTACCGGGTACATATAAACCAGCGGGATACACGCGAAACTTCCAATCAAAGCAACAAATTTATCTAGATCGTCCGCACCACCCCATGCGATGAGTGCGGTAACAATGACGGTGACAAATCGGAAGGCATTCTTCTCCCACTTGACTCTGTTGCTGTATTTCCCAGACTTAGAGAAGAGGCCGTTTTCCATGATACGAATGGCCGGGAAGAGCTGGAGAGGAGTCGATAAGAGAATGGCGAGAGAGTAGAGGAATTGGACGCTGCATAATAGATAAGCTAGAGAAATCATATTAGGAATATCATTGATGTTAACTTACCCATTGACGAACTTGTCGTCTTGCGGCAAGTTCAACAAAACAACAGTTTTTGTCTTGCTACCCCAGGCGGCATATCCCAACGCACCGGCGCTGACGAAAACAGTGGTGATAAGAATCATAACTCCTCCAAGAACCTTCGGAAATTTCTCCGGCTTTTTCATGGACTCCTGAATTGGGATAATCAGCCCAATACCTTCGAAGGTAAATATCGCAGTTCCGATGAAGAGCGTCCAATCCTGAGGGTTAAAGTGAACGATATCGGCAACACCTTGACTGGCGATTTCGAACAGGTCGTAGTAATAGAGGTAGATGAGGCCAAGGAGAATGAAGGCATCAGCGATAAGGGCGGTTCCACCAAGTTTGGATATATCGCGAATCATGGAAAACGGGAGAAACACAATCATCTGCATCAAAATGAGCCAGTGGATTTCGATCTTAGTTTTGCAGTTGGAAACAGCCACTATATTGACTATTAGCATAAATGTCACCCTACGTAACGGTGAGACGACTTACGGATAAAAGCCTGAAGATTTTCCGATACGAAGACTAGATAACCCTTTTGTTAGTGGCGTAGTTTAAAGAGGAACCGCACATGTTGAACCCACCAATATAGGCGCTCGCAAATCCGATCTGAGAGATGACAATGGAGGTTAAGATGGCTATACGCATATATTTTCCGTATAAAACCCCACCAATATCTCCAAAACTGGCATTGACTTGCATCCTCGTCCTAACCAAGAGCACAAAGCACCAGTAGGAAATCCCTGCAACTGCAAGGAGCAGCAAAATGCAGAAGAGCATACCACCGTTCTTGAACCTATTTATCGGTTAGTATTTTGAGATGACTTCCATACCATCAGGGAATAGACTAAACGTACGCCTTTGGCAGGAATAAGACACCAGTTCCGACAAAACTTTTTAACAGCAATAGGACAGCGCTCTTCACGCTACCCTTTCCTTGGGCTATTTCGCTCTTCGTCGGCTTCTTCACTCTCCTATCCCTTGGCAACAAACTCGTTCTCTCGTCGGCTGGAATTCCTTCCTCGTCATCTTGTAGCAATGTTTCGTATTCCTCCTCCTCCTCCAGCTCTTCACCAGCGAAATGTCCATAAATACTCAAGAACTCGATAAAGTTCGACGTCAATAGAGCAGGTTGACTAAGTCCCACTCTTCCGTCTGGCCCAGGACTAGCTGCTACCGTCCTCCTAATGAAGTTCCTCCTAAAGCCACCCGGAACCTTTATATTCGAGATGTCGGTCGCTTCATCTGGTGGATCGGGCCGCGGAAGCACAAAGCTCTTCGACCGTAACTTTCGTGCCTGATCGCGTTGCTGTGCATCCCATTGGTATATCTGACGTGTGATATCGCCACCCTGAAGTTGTAATGATGAAAATTCCTCGTCGGTGCTGCTTTCGTCGTCCAAACCCTGGCCACCGAGCCGTGGACCAACAAGATGACGACGTACGACTTCCGGGTTTTCGAGACCGCTTCGGTTATCGACGGATTCAGATACACTAGCTGGGTGTGAGGATTCAATAGGTGGCGAACCAGTACGGCTTCGTGGGGGAGTTTCCGCAACAGCGAGACGGGAAGGAGTGCCGAATCGTGGTGGAGTGCCGGCCCCAGGACCGTTAAGTGCTTGAGAGAGATAGCTCATCGGAGTACCGTCTGCTTGTGGAGGTGCACCGCCCATTTGAACGATGTTGAGATTGCTACCGCGTACAGGACTACCGAGACGTTGGGTAGAAGCATACCGAGCGAAACTTGAAGGCGTGCCGTTTGCTGAGGACGATGCACCGGATTCTCGGCGAGGCCGCTGGGGAATGCTTCGTGAAGGGGATGCCATCGTTGCGACTCTGATCGGATGATCTGTTCGGAAGAGCGACAGTCAGTCGTCCTATTATGGTGAGGATGCTCCCCTATCGCCGGTAGTTCGTTATTATGTCGAAGATTGCCGCTATCGCAAGTTCATGGAAGACAATTCGGTCGCGATGGCCGGTGATGGTGGTAGTCACGACGAGCGGTCCAATGGGAGGCGTGAGATTCAGTGTTTTGGGGAATTCAGCCGGGCCCTATCAGGCAAGTACAGTTCCTAACGGCAACGGATACTGATGACAGCGTAGAAGGAGAAGATGAAAGAACGAAGCGGAAGTTACGAGATCTCTTGAGAGTCAGGTCGAGAAGAAAGAAGGAGGCTGAGGCAAGAGAGAGTGCCAGCGTTTGAGATCACAGGGCTTGTTTGCTCGCACAGAATCGGCCGTCGGACATTTGGCGGATGACCAGGAACATTCATTCATTCAGACAGGGACCGGAGCCAGCCGCCGTTGAGAAAGTCTTGGCCTACGCAGAGTCAGCTGAGGTCACTCTCCCGCAAAGTACTGGCACGTCTACATACATCTACATACCGGTACAGCCTCTAGCTCGGGCGAGGAGAGGGGGTTTGTATTCGATGGCATCGGATTAAAGGTTGTTCCCTGCAAAACTAGTTCGATGTTTTGCATTTGATGCTGCAGTTTCTTTCACATGGCCGGCCGGCATCGCATCGTCGAATTCACGACAGCCTGGCATCTTTGTTGCATTCTGTCCGACAACGCAAATTTCGATTGTCACAGCCTCCCAGCACTCTCAACCAGCCGTAGGCGGATGAAGTCTAGAACATATCTGTAATACACGCTTCACAAATACCCAAGTTTGGTGGAACGCTGCTATCTATGCTTATGGGGAGAGATCTTCAGGACCCTGCATTCGGAGCCCCCGTTTGCTTTGAGTCAAAGACCCCCCATTCCATGGATCCAAATGCCCGCTTCTGGCCTTAGTAAGGGCCATTTTGCCGGTAGTAGCACAGGCGCTACAATGGCTTCTCTACGAATTGGTTCATTTAATCCATACCTTAAGATAATTAAGCATCAGGAGAGGCGAGTGGCCCTTGTCCCTACTTGGCAATCTAGGGGGTCAAGACGTTGAGCTCCCCCAAAAGTTTAACTGCTCGAAATTGTGTGACTAGTGAGAGTTTAAAGCCTCTATCCTCGTAGTATACTGTCCTAAGGTTACAGATTTAATATAATACTCTTCCTAGACGTACGTGATATTAGAGTTAGTTACCATATTTATTCAAACAGTCTGTGATACAGTATGGTCCGAAGACGCTTTGAGAAACGAAGGAGAAAAAGGAAACGCCAGGGACAAAAGAAAGGAAGAAAGAAGGCAAAGTGTAAAAGATTTTCCTTAATATTGCACAACGCTAAAGAACAACAAAAATACCACCCTAGATTCAGCTGGGAAAGGATATGCCTCTATGTCTCCATTTTATCCTTGTAGTCCAGAACTCTATCCTTTAAGAGGTATAACACAGTCGCCATCAACCCAACCCATTCCGACATGGAAAATTATAATACAGATATCTCAGAGTCTATAGCTCCATCTATGCTGTCTTAATCTGTCCACTCTGCTCCTTCACGCCTTCATCTTTCGATACCACCAATTGTTCCGACCATCTTACAAAATTAGTGCATGGTGCCTCAACCAATCTCCAGAACACATCACTCATCCACATTACTAACGGAAAAACGGCAAACAAGAAGACCATAACGATGATAAACATCCTGCTGCCGTAAGCATCGGGTTCATAATGACTCCAACCTTCGAGAACGAGCCTATGCCCCAGCGTCCTGATAACTGCTCCATGCATAAGGTACAAACTGAAAGAAATCCGTCCGAGGTACTGGAATAGTGGAAGGGTAAGATATGCTTGGATGCGTGGGAGGTAGAGGAGAGACCAAACCAGGATAGAAGCCCCGAAGGAGTGATAGGCGACACGTTTGGTGAAATATCCATTCGGGTTCATAATCTGGCACAGGGTCATGTATCCCCAGGTTTTGTCACCGTCACGAGTAGGGAAAGATAAGAACCATAGTCCGATGAAGAACATAAACGAGAAAAATATCGTCCTGAGAGTTTTCTTGAATGAACGGACTTGTTTTTCGTCGATGTCTTGGTTAGAAGTCGGAAGAGGAGACGATGTCTCCATTGCAGCGTGAATCTCGGCGCAGAAGTATCCGCAGAGGAAGAGAGGGTAATCGTATTTCTTATAGTAACTCCAAAAGAGGTAGCAGGCCGGAATGACGAAGTAGACACGGAAACCACGGCGAAGGTGAGCCACCATGGCGACCAGGAGGAAGAGGGCCATTGATTGGACATATTCGGTGGGAATGGTCCACATATGTTTCTATCTCGATTATTAGTTATCCATTATCTGTTTCGCTAAAAGCTATGGACTTCAACTTACATCAGTCTCGAAGTCGTATTTTGCATGCATGATCGGACTTCCAATCGCAAACAACCAGTACTCAGCGAGCATAACACCCATTTGCCCTAAGAACCCATCCGGCGACTTTGCAGGGTATTTTTCAATATCGCCTGGTAAAATCTTAGGATCCTTCAAATGCCTAACCTCGAACCAATCGAAGGCGCCCCATGCCCTCAAACAATGGATCATAAAGAACACTGCAGTACACGGTAAGAACAACCTCTGATACCGTCTAAAGATTGAGCTAGCAAGTGTCTTCATCAATGTCCCTTGCGACCCAGGCTTCCTCATCAATTTGACCGGCTTAGATGTCAACGCGAAACCCGAGATCACGAAAAAGATCTTAACCATCGGTGTTCCAGAGTAGAACAACCGCAGTATCGGTAAATGGATCCAATGTGGATGCCTCTTCGGATCCCACGCATAATCATGCTCCTCGCCCGTATAAGCGACCACATGGTGGTACACAAATACAAAGAACGCCGCAATTCCTCTAAGACCATCTAGCCATTCCGTCGACCCAGGTTGGTATTTCTTAAACTCCAAATTCGTATGCGATGCTAGGTAACTCGGTACCAAGAAATAGAGGGCGTTCTTTATTAACTTTGTCGGGTTGGAACAGTAGGGGATCCTAACGTGCTTGCGGACTCCGTTATATGTAGCTTCAACCCATTGTGGCGCACCGCTCTTTTCCAGTAAAGAGGGGTTTTCGGTGAGATGGGTGTCCAAATCGCTGTCTGAATCCAGTAGTGTGTCTTGTGAATAGCGCCGTCCTGCGACTTCTAATCTGCCCATATAGGCACTTTCCGGCCCTGCCATAACTTTCTATAGAAGCGCGGTCTGTGTGCGTAATATAGCTACGTTACTTTGGCCACCAGTTGAAACGCCTGTCCCAATTGCTTAAAGCTCCAAACAATAATCCTCAGATATAAAAGGAAATAAAACGAAAGAGAGGGTAACTAGAAAATCAAAAGGGTTGAACGAGTGTATAAGAAGCTTTCAGTAACCCGTCCGTTTTTCACGGATGCATTTTCCCTTTTATTCTGCCCGTCCAACACTAACAAACGGAGCTTCCCCTAACCAACAACATCAGTATAATCCACACATCTGCATCCGATCCATACCAGCACAGGCACTTTCAAACAAAGAAACTTACTAATTAATATCAACTTCCAAGAATGTGAAAACATGGAAGATGACGGCCGATATGGACAAGATCTCTGGCACTGCCTCGCGCCTCCCGACAAGAGAAAGGGGATTATCTCAACTAGTCGCTTGGCAGACTGATGGCGACCCTAACTAGCGCCTTTTTAAGTTCATTCACGATGGAAATGCGGCAGTCTGGGGATCTTGCATCAAGCTGGCGGTTTGGAGATTGAATACTTCCATCAGTCACTGTAATACGACTTTCATGACATTGGCATCACTGAAGTTTCTCACGATAAAAGAAGTGCCGTTTTTACAAACATTATACGAGTCGAAACCTGTCACGAGCTTCGAAGCTTCGTCGGCAGCCTCTCAAGCCCTGGAACCTTGAATGATTCTCCTCCTCCTCCTTGAATTTACTTGTTTTTGTTTTGCAGCAGGCATAGCTGTGGGTCCACAATCAATCGTCAAGCAACCGTTAACCGTTAGATCACAAAGCCTCTGCCCCGACCGCGAACATCTTGAAGTTAGAGCTTTTGGAATTATAAGCTTAAATCAAAAACCTTCGCTCGATCATGGAGAATTACGTCGCAGCTCTACGTAAGCGAAATCACGAAACAGCAACAGCATCCGCTCCGCGAGGTTGACAAGTCGGAGCCAAGTTTAAAGCTGTACGCCATAGAGGTCGAGATTACCGGCCTCTCGTTAAACTCCGGCGGTCATCTGTTGACAAATTTAGGCTCAAACAGATGTCGTACGGGAGCTACGGGAATGCCCCAGTTGTATGTTGGCTAGTTGGATGAATTATTCATGATGGCCTTGACGAGGAACAACGGGTTTATACATACACGGGGTTGTAGTTCCAAAGGCTCTGTGCAGAGTCGTCGAGTATGTGCAACCAAAGTGTCACACCGTCTCTGCACTGACTAGAATCGTCTACACATGATTTCGAACAGATCGAGTCGCACGACTCACATGCCGGTGTCAGGCACGTCTTGGCCGCGTTTTAAATAGAAAGATCGGCAATTGCAAATCGAATGCCTTCGGGCGAAAATTCGGGTCTGATATTTGATCAACAGGGCAGGTTTGTGAGGGCTGGTTGCGGTTATTGACTGACAAGACACAATATTAGCCAGGAGCCTGTGAGCAGAGCGGAATGTCAAAGGTTCTCAACTTATCATATTTTGGATATTAGAATTCTCCAACATCTATGACGTACGCCAATCACTCCCCCTAACTACTATTCACTCCGCTTCACGATGTGGGCCGGGAATGCATGCTTACTTCCTTGAATTACCTACCGGTTTGGACAACGGCAGGGTTAATTGTTCAGCCAGTAATGAGTCTCACAACAGGATGGTTTAGGACCCTTGTTGATTCGTGCATAAGACTAGCAACTAAATACAGTATTTCTTAACGTCCATCCATTCACCATTCGAACAGGAAACACCTGTGATAAACAATCCAAACTTGATTCGATCACAATACCAAAAGTCAAGAACTACGACAGAATACAGTAATTAGAAACTGTACGAGCGCTTACAAAGCTGAATCCCAATGTACTCCATTAATCATTGATACCCGAAAACCACTCGGACCCGATCTTTACCTAATATCAACTACCCTACGGTTTCAACGTCGACTCCCTTTCCCTCTTGGATCGTGGCTACTATTGGACTCTTGCTGCTGTCGGAGCTGCTGTTCAATTTGGTTAGTCCGGCTGGCAACGTGCGCGGCGTGGAGTGCGCTATTGAGATCTCGTTGTTGCTGCTCGTAAGCTGAGACTTGAGCTTGTGCTCTGGCTCGCTCTGCAAAGCGGCTTCTTGTTTGAGAGGTGTTGACGACGTTGAAGGTTCGGGTGAGATTTCCGGCTGCGTCTCGACTGGTTGTTGGGGAGGGGGGTTCTCCACCGCCTCGGTTGCTGGCGACGCTGTAGGCGATGCTGGAGTTGTCGAATCCTTGGCTTCCACTGGAGGGACGGTTTCTGTTTCCACTGGAGCTGGAGCTGGGCATTGAGGTTCTGGGGTGGCTGCCGTGGCTTCCTGTGGGAGCGGGACGACCTGTTTTGGGATCGATGGGAGGTTGGGGAGACTTGGGGAGGCTGGAATTTCGGTCAGGTGCGCTTCTAGACTCTGGAAGTTCCTTTCGGACGATGGGTGTTCGCTGCTGAGCGAGGCCTCCGAGGGTTTTTCTGGGGTCCTCTGGGTAGCTGGAGGTTGGGGCTCTTGGTTCTCGGGGTCGGCTTTCACTTGGCTCGTCTTCGTGGATGTTTCTTGTTGGAGCCCTTCGGCTTCCGGACTCGACTGGTTCGCCGGTTCCGGGTTCTCCTTGGGCGTATCGTTCTCGCTGCTGCTGGAGGTCGTCGTGGCGATGACGCCGTTGGATTCGTTCTTCGGCGTTTGGTCGCTCGACTCTTTCATGTCTTTGCAAGTCGATGTTACGATCAGTTCCTGTTCAGGGATAATCTCAGAAAATTCCGTCATACTTGGATTAGATTCATTTGGCAGAGTGTCTGCACCTGATGGCTTCGTACTTGGATCCGTAGCAACCTCCCTTGGCTCAACCTTGGTCTGCGTGTTATGGGTTTAGTATTCCATCAAGAACAAAAGCACGAAGGGATTGCTCATACCTTATCTGTAGGTCCGGCCTCCGTGGAGGTCCCAATCTTGGTAATGGCGTCGATGGTTTCGCTTTCCAAATCCCCACCAGTAACTGGAGATGCCAATTGGACTGTAGGTCTCTCCGGAACGTCGGGTACTTCTTCTTCCTCCTCCTCAACTGCATCCCCAATGCCGAACAGGACATATATCTTACCCTGAACCAGAAGCTCCGACGTCTCATAGGCTTCGCCATCCTCGCTCGAGGTTTTGACTAAAGCTGGAACAGCATAGAATAACGATGCATTGGAGATGTTATCTGGGCCTGGTTTATCATCAAGGTGCTCTGGTACAGCCCTGAAGTCATCAGTGTTATGGATATCCTTATGCAATTCGTATCTTGCAGTCTGAGATCCGATGAGGATGCTGAATTGGAACGCCCGATCAACGATATCCACGATAAGACCAGAGAAGTTTTTGCCATCTGTGGTATCCTCATCGCAGAATGGCTCGAGAATCTTTTTGATCTCATTTTCGGTACTATCAATGAGGTCGCCAAATACTTGACTGATCTCATTGATATCCGGTGAAGCCTCGCTATATTTGCCCAGTTCCTTCGTGTTCTCTGCCCAGTACGCGAGTCGTCGATAGGTATCCGCTCTCCATTCCAGGGCGGCTTTGATACCCTGACCTTCTTCGCCTGCGAAGCTGTTAGTTATCTCTTCTTTTCCGTCTATGCATACTGTCGGAGTACTTACTCAGAGCAATGCTGTTGAAAATCTTTTGCATTACTTTCAATTCATTACTATCGAGACCGGGCATGTGGATCCTCATAATCTTCTTATGCAAGACATCATGAATAACTCCCTGGATCATCCACATCAACAGTCCCTTTTTCTCTGATTCTTCTACTACCTCTAAAAGGCCGAGAGGTAGATTCTCCGCTTCTTGTGCCTCCTTTTCATCGACCATAATATCTTTAACGGCCTGTAAGAAAGGTTGATGCCCTAACAAGACTTGAATATTGGGATCATGAATATTAAGACGCGCTAACCTTGAGAGCACAGTGTTTTTAACCCTGCGCTCCAGGTCTTCATATTCGGTGGAGATGGCAGTGCTTGATGCTGCAAGCTTTCTGCTACCAGCGGTTTTCAGATGTCCAGATTGAAACTCTCTAAGTAGGGCAACTTTGGCATTGACTTCTTGCTCCAGAGTCTTAACTCTATTTGCAAGACTTTTATTCTCGATTTTAAGGCCATTGCGTTCCTCGAGGACGGTATGGTAGTTATTTTCAAGACTGAGAACTTCGTCGTCATAATGGATGCAGGCTTTGCGAATACTATCGGTGACCGCGGTGTTGAGAGAGGACTGGAGTTGGCTCACGAGGCGGGAGCGAATGAAATCTGGGTCTCCGCGGGTGTTGTAACCCAATTCGCGCACATCCATGAAATGGCCACTGTTATTTTGTAGCGTTAGGAGCTATGCAAACTTGTCGGCCGGGTTTGGGTTTCTTTACGTACTTGGCTCTTGGATCTAGACCGCTGCGGATGCGGATGCGTGGATCGTCGCCGCTCGTGTATTCTCGAAGGTGTGTCATTCCATGGCTTGAGTTCGATGACTAAATTCCAATTGAAGTTCAGCTTCTGTAATTTCCCCCAGATCTGGATACAAAACCAATATCTTATGGATTACCTTTTCCTTGCGTTTATCTCTTTTAGAATTGGGCGGCGGCGAGATTGAGCCGTCGCTCGCATTGTCCTTTTTGGAACCGAATGGAAAACCCCAACCTGGTGGCATTGCGAAGTATACGAGCCCAAGGACAAGTAAAAGAACTGAGAAGATGATTTTGACGAGAGGCTATCAACGGCGCTACAATTCGTCAATAAGTTCTGAAGGGAAAAACTACTGAAGTAGTTTATGTGACGGGTTTAGGACTCTAAGAGTCAATGGATATATTCCAATGGGCGCGGTTTCGTTACTTCGCAATGGATCAGAAGGGCCAGGAAATCCGCGAATACCCTGAGTTGATAGAGGTATTAAAACAGCCTGCTTGTCGGGCGGCTCTAAGTATCGCACTGCTATCCTTCAATTCAAAGGTCCCCGATGTATGTTTTAGAGCTGAAGACCTAAAAATGTCTAAATTTCGTAGCCTCGCGCCCAAAACTCCAGATTTATCTGCCTGATACCACAAATGATATCAGAATAAGAAGCTCTTCGCCCTAGCTTTCCTCCATCCTTCACCGCCCACATGTTACATATGTACTTACATGACCCACAATCTTCAGAAAAAGGAACGTTTACAATCGGGACAAGGACGAGATGGCCTTTCATGCGGTCTGAAACATATTATTGCCCGATGAACCCACAGCTTAAAGCTACCCCGCTTCCAAAGATTCGTCACCAAGCATTCAGCCGCTCCGTCCAAGTCCTCGGAACTTTGTGGCTCCATGAAGTTGAAGGATCTAACAGCAAGTGCATGTACCCATGCCGTCTCTTCCAGAAACAAGGCTGTTGTTGGAAAATGCGTTGTTGTGCAAGGGCGACCCCTGTTCCCGCAAACAGGGAAGGTTTAAACGAAGGATTGAATCGAGTGGATCAACACGAGGCTCCAACGATGTTAACATGCTCCATGGGTACTAATCCAGCTGCCTGGGCTAACACCATTGGCTTTCGACGTTCATGTCGGGTTTGGAGCTATCTGGCTGCATGATATCGGCATGGATTGGGACCATATTTCAAATCGTATGGCGCTAGACACGGGATGATAGAACAGTGAGTCGAAATATCGTCGCCTTGTTTATTGTCAACCATTCGGAATATCGGGATTTTGCTTGAAATGTCGCCGAAGATAGTGCGATAGCTGCCAGCTAGCTATAGGTAGCGCAGCGGCAATGTTACAAGGCTGCAGTTATGCCTGAAGGATTTCGGGACTAAACGAGGAGAGAGTTCTTTCAGACCGGGTAGGCACATGTACATACAGACTTAACTCTCTAAGCCGGTTTTGGGATTCTGTTCTGGCTGACTTAATTGGATGGTTTATCAAGCTTGCCAGTTGCTGGTCTGGTAACTCTTGCAGTTGCAGTTTTGATTGTTCATATAGATTGCTCTTGACGCGGGTTTATCTTCTACTTTCCTCTATTTACTCCAGAGTGGGGTTATTGTTCTTTCATAATCCTATTTCAGACCTTCGTGTATACGGGCCTTGATATATCTAAGGAAACCACTTAAGAAGCCAAAATCAGCAGTGATTGTAACTTTGACGGGGTTTTCGTCTTTTGAAGTGGTACAACTCTCGCAATGGCTTCCGAAAGCGTTCTAGAAGAGCATCGTATCGTCGTGGGGCTCGATTATGGCACAACATACAGTGGTATGTATCCGAATATCAACTTCCACATATATATAATTTGCTAATTAATCGGGAACTAAATAGGAAGCGCACACGGCGATACATCACAGAAGTCTCTCGAGAATATCAAAACCATCCGTCGCTGGCCCGGTAAAGAGCGTCGCGACGAGGATAAATGCCCCAGTGACATCGCCTACGCTGCGGATGGGATATATCGCTGGGGTTATCTGATTCAACCAGGTCAGGCTAGACTGACATGGGCAAAACTGGATCTGGACGAGGACAATTTCTATGAAAACCAAGAAGCACTTCCGGAGGACTATGTCGACCTCCAGGATCCATTCGCCGAAACACCAGCGCCGGCCCCAACAGAAGACGAGTTTCCAATGGCCGAGGGGATGAGGCACAACCCCCTAAACAAGAGCCCTGTGGATGTGGTGGCAGATTACTTAACAGCTCTCTACGACGTCATCATGGCGAATTTGAGAAAATCGAAAGGCGAAAATCTAATTAATCGCATGGCAATTGACTGGGTGATGACCGTACCGGCGGTATGGTCGGAAAAAGCACAGGCATTAACAAAAGAAGCTGCCTCTCGAGCTGGTATCGGGCAGCGTGAGAAAGACAGGCTGTTCCTTCTCAGCGAGCCCGAGGCTGCTGCGGTCTACGCTATTTCTGATCTTTATCATAGAGATAATAGACTAAGAAACAACCCCGATATGTTGAAAGTTGGTGATACATTCGTTCTTTGCGACGCAGGTGGCGGAACTGTCGATTTGATCTCCTACCGAGTTGGACAGCTGCAACCTTCGTTGGGGCTCTCCGAGGTAGCAGTTGGATCGGGGGCCAAATGCGGATCAACATTCATCGACCGCAATTTCTTGAAGCTAGTACGCAAAAGGATTGGCGAGGACAGGTTTAATCTTTTGTGCAAGAAGCAGGATGGTATGGTATTGAACAAGATGATTTCTGAGTTTGAGGGCGTGAAGAGATCATTCGGGCCCTCAAACCTTCCCGGTTCGATCAACTACTTGCCCATGCATGGATTCGCCAACGATTCTGCGGCCGGTATCGTCGAAGGTCAATTTGAAGTGACGCAGTAAGTTGATGGTACTGTTTTAATAAACGGTGTGGGAAAAAGGCTAATCTGCTCTAAAGCGACGATTTGAAAGAGTGCTTCGACCCTATTATGGATCAAATCATCGGTCTCATCCAGGGCCAAATCAACGCCGTTTGCGATACAGGATCGATACCAAAGGTATGACTTCTCCCGTGTTCAAATTAACAAATTTTTCAGAGTACTGACTAGAAATTTTATGACAGTACGTGTTTCTCGTCGGTGGATTTGGCGAGTCAGACTATCTCCTGAACCGAGTAGCGGCCCATAAATTCGACAAGTCGGGACAGATTCAGATTATCAACCCAGACGATGCGTATGTACTTCGATATATGAACTTGAATTGAAGCAATTCTAATAGCCGAACAGGTGGTCAGCAGTCAGCAGAGGAGCGGTGCTCCGTGGTCTTGAAGGCAGTTTGGTCACAAACAGAAGGTGCCGAAGAAATTACGGTACCAGAATCAACACTACATTCGATCCCACAATTCATCACGAGGAGGACGCCTTCTACTCGACGGACACAGGCATGAAGATGGCGAGAAATCAAGTTTCATGGATTGTCGAGAAAGGAGCAGACACAGATTCGAACACGAGATTTAAGTTGAAATGCGGCACAACATTCCAGAAGGGCGAGAAGTTACGACGTGGAGCGACACTAGTTGCTTCTGACCTCGATATCGCGCCTCACAGTTATCGGGATAAGAGTAAGTTCACAGCTCAAAATTTCCTGACGAAATCTCCAGCGCCATTAATTGCTAACAATCTACAACTTCTGAAGGTGTCCACGACCTCTGTTTCCTAATGGCAGACCTAAGCATGGTCCCAGAAAGTGAATTTGACGCAGTCAATATCAACGGCCAAGCGTGTCTGTCGGCGGAGTTTACAATCGAGATGGCATTCGAATCTGCAGAAATCAAGTTCCAATTGTATTTCAAGGATAACTGTTATGGCCAGGTCAAGACGACTTTCCATTAATGTTTTGAGCGTTTCATATCATTGGTTTTGCATGTTTAGGCTCACGGAATTGAATTGGGAACTTTTACCTGTATATGCGTATGTTCTATCTAGGTCTACAGAGCTTGAAATTATAATTAATTACTGGAGTCTTTCCATAATCAGCTACATGTATACATCCTGTGCGCTTTTTGATTTTCTCGTGAATCCGAAGCGCATTCGCTTAATTAACGTTAATGTCGGTTTTTGGTGCCATTTTGGCTCACAACCTCAAGCTCCCAGCCCAGAGCTCGAAATCCTAAATACAATCACCAAAGTTAACATAGGTGAATCAATAACTCGTTTGCGTCCAACTCCAAATCCTCAATTTCCGGACAGCGGTATTACCGGCAAACAATTGACGCATGTGATATTTAGAGATGGCAATACCGCAAAAGATTTAGGCCAATTAATCGCCAACAAGTACAGTAAGGCTGAAAGAACTGACAGCGTAGATCTAGCAAAATGTCGGGACTAAGTGGCTCCGAAAACAGCCTTTCGTCGTATGATATGAGCTATTCGAAGCTCTCTAGGAACATCTAACACCCCACGGGATCATTCGCACGATCGATGCAAGACGCTATCGATATCGCCTGAATTCACAAAATGGGAGCCTCATCTTCAAAGTCCCCGTAACTTCGGTTTAATTCGGGATTTCTCCACTTTGCCAACTTTGATCCCCAAATTTACAAGTCTAGTATGTAGCACTTGCTAAAACGTCCAACCCCGCCATGCATCAATGCAAAGACTCATTTCAGCCCCTCCGGACAGAAGTAACGTTATTCCGACCAATACCTGCAGTACTGTGTTGCCTGGAGGTTGCCGTGAAAACGATACAGCCTTGTTTGGAATCCTCCACAAAATGGCAGGATTATAGCGGGCAAGTTTACGCGGGTCCGCCTCAACCCCCAGCATCCCTGCATGGTCCCAGGTAGCTGCACTACCATCGTGCCGTTGATGCATCATGAGTTTCCCGGGTGCATACGTGCAGACAAAACAGACGCTCTTATCATATTTGTCATAATGAGGAAGGCCACCGGATTTCGACATTTGCAGCCTCGTGCTGGTCTAGGCGTCCAATCGGACCATTCTACGACGATAGAACTTGGCACTGTCCAGGCGAGAATGAGGGTCCTAGTGCTGGCTATAGTGCCAGAAGATAGGAACAAGGTAACTCCTTCAAATCGAAATCCCAATCAGCTACAAAGCTGCATGTGCCAGCTAGCTAGGTCGTTAACTCTCCTAGAACCTCACACTGTACACTCTCTAGTTATAACTAGAAAATATACTAGATTGTCTGCACTTTTCCTTGCAGACTCTACTATTTTTTTTCTATCCTTTTGATTTTTACGCATATTGCTTGGAATTGAATAACTCGTGGAACTAAACATCCGTTTGCTCGAAGATGTCGTCTCCACGGGCAAGCTTGATTCGCACGCTCTCAATCTCGTCAGCGACGAGTTTGCAAACTTCTAGTGAATGGGGAGGTTCACAAGCTACACTTGCGCCAGGTGCTACTCGCCAAAACAAATCGCCATCGGGGGGCATCTACATCCGTTTTATAACCCCAGAGAACGCTCTTGCCCAGAAACTATCCGCATTACCGGTTTACCAGGACCCAATTCCTCTATCAACAAAGGTCTCAGCTCTTAAGGACCTGGTCAAGAGGAAAGTTTTCCAGAGAACTCTGCATGCGCCATACGTCGTCGATCTACACCTCCAATCGCATCCAATCTTTACAGACGATGTAACTCTTTACGATCTTGATCTTGTTGGAACGCAAAGGGTACCGCTAAACCTGTTCGTGGTTCTACGATACAATGGGACAATCGGAATCCCCACTAAACATTTCTCCGACTTTCGGTCTACCACGAATTGTAACGCCTGGCACCCTGTCGAAGGTGTTACAAGAGCAGGCGTGTCTACCTTCTGTGCTTCGCTGGAAATGCTGAAGCGGAAGGTTACAGATGGTTCCACCCAGCGAAGATTCTTGACGGCACTATGGCAGACGACGCATTTCCTGCCAGCAGTTTATGCCATGTCAAGTTTGTTCGATAGCAGAACGCTGGTCCCGGAGGAGAAAGCGGCCCTAGCGCAGACCTTCCAGGCACTTTGTGTGAAATCCGTGCCGGATTGGGCTACAGGAGGAAAGATTGAAAATGCACTAGAAGGATCAAGGCAGCTACTAGGCTGGTTGCTAGATCAGGTTATTGCATGCAAACGCGGAGGGTCCGGTAGAGAGGAATGGACGAAGAAAGCCATTATCAAACAGGCAGCAGAAAGAAAAGAAGGGGACCCGGTAACCACGGATAACAATATCGTGAGCCTTGGGCTACAAAATGGTGATACTGTAAAAGTTACAGTTGAGTTTTTGGATAAGAACGCCCATAACCAACCCGATCAAAGGCAATTGGTTCTGGCTTTCAGGGACAAGTACGCATTTGACGGCAACTCGTACCTTGTTATGCCAAAGGATGCCGGAAACGTACTCGAGCATAGGATTCTTCACCATCCAACCCAAGATGGGTTCTACGAACAGATTATCAACACCACCAATCTACCCGCGCTCTGTACCGTCGCCCCACTCTCCTTGTCCAGCTCGAAGCCACCGGTTTTGACACTGAACAACGAAGGTTTGATATCCATATTCGAATTCGGAGGCGAGTGCGCTACGGAATGGGCCAATATTTGGAATCCTGTTACAGGTGTTCAACAAATAATCTCCAACGACCAAGGCCAGGGACTTGCAAAGACCATCAAGGATGTCATCCAATCGCGCAAGGTTAGCGGCGCCTGGCCTCTTGACGGTTGGGATGTTGGATGCCTGAATGCCAGCACAGTTGATACACGCAGGCCGAAGGAAGCCGTTATGATCTGTGTCGACTGTAGCTCGAGTATGTTTGATCCTGGATTTAAGGATGAAGACCAGGAACTCAAGGCCAGTGAAAAGATCAACAGAATGACAGCCGCAAAGATGTTGTTCAAGCATTTTTCATCCACGGCTTCAAACTACAAGCTTCCAATTCACTTTGGTGTGATGAAGTTCAATGCTACAGTTTCTACTATGCAAGAATTCACACCGCTGCTTGAGGAAGTTGAAAAAGAAATTGAGAAGTTGCACCCTGCGGGAATGACAGCCATGTGGGACTGTATTTACGAAGCAGCAGAGCAATTACTCGATTTTAAGGAGGACAATCCGGACACCAAGCTTCGTGTTATTGTCCTTACCGACGGTATCGACAACCGCTCCAAGCAAACGGATAAGACTACTTACTCCTACCTCTGGGATAACAACATCGTTCTTGATGCCTTCTGTATCGGAACGGATTACCACAAATCGCTTTTCAGAATCTGTGGCGCCACCGGCGGATACGCCATGAAGCCCGCATCTACAGCAGAAATCTTCCAGCTAGCTGAGATGGAAACTATGCTTGATCAAACACTGCGCCCGCCATTCCCTCGAGCAACCTACTTGCCGTACTTCGATACCCTTCAACCTTTGGAACCATTCACTGTCACTGCTTTCTCCGTTCCCGAAGCTCGCGACCATCCCCACCAGAACGACGAGTTCATGTCTCTTGCAAATGCTCACAAAGCTTTTGGCAAAAACAAAAATCTCGTCGTGGATAAGGGAGGAGTTCGCGCCGCTTCTGATGTTGTTAAGAATCGCCGTCTGTTATTGGAAATTAAAGATATGGCGGAACAACCTCATCCGGATATGGATATCTACGTCAGTGAGAGTGAGATGTCGTTCTGGAAGGTAGTCATGCAAGGTCCCGATGGTTCTAGTTATGCCAGCGGAACTTTCGTTATGTTCCTAGATATGACAGACGATTTCCCGAGGAAAGCACCACAGGCTAGGTTTATCACACCAATCATTCATCCGAATATCAATAAGGTAGGTTCTGAGCGGGGTAGCTTGTGCTTAATGTTTTGGGATTTTGTTACATTTCAACTAATATTGGATAAATAGCACGGTCGTGTCTGCCACGCTATTTTGGATCAAGATTGGAAGGCGGAGACAAAGGTCCGAGACATTGTCTGCTGTATCTATGGTCTACTTATGGCACCAGAGGTTCGTAAATCGTATAGCAATTTGTTTAATGCGTGGAGCCCAAAGGCTAACAGAGAAACTTCTAGAGGAATGAACCGGTTGACGCCATTGCTACTCTGAAGTACTGGACCCAAGATGAGAATCTCTACAGCGAAGAGATTTCCCAGCATGTAAGTCTTCCCTTCGTGAGCGGTCTGTAAAAGACATGAGTTAACAAATAAATAGATCAAAAAATTCGCCAGCGCGAACAGAAAGGATTGGGCTTCCAGAATTGTACCTGACTTGGATGCTATCCCCGGCGCTGCACCAACAAGGAGTAAGTTTTCCAAGACACATGCATGCTTCGATCAAAAGCTAACATAACGATAGCTACAACTGTGGCACCAGTCCGCAGAGTTACAGTTTCTGAGACTCTCGAAGGCGCCTCCTCAATACTGGGAGGCCGTAATAACAAATATGACCCAACAGCGCTTCGTGGAGCGAGATTCCCAATTAAGGCAATCTCGCCACCAGCTAGCTCTACTGAAACTGCAGCTCCCGAGAAGTCAACTTCGCCAGTAGATGTAGCTATGGTACCATCACCTACAAAGGTAGCTACGCAGTCCACAGTTGCACCTACGGCGAGCGCTCGCCCCCCTGCATCAGCTCCATTTTCGACGCCTCTACGTCTTGCCCCATCTACATACAAGCAGAGCATCCCCCCAGCACCGGCTTCTCCAACTCTCTCCGCAACCAGTTCGAACTTGACGACAGAGTCGGTCTCCAGTTCTACTGCAGCTATCGTCCCACGTGTCAACCGCTTCGCCTCTGTCAAGTCGATTTCGTCCTCCGCATCTACGAATTCGACTCCTTCTCAGCGCGCAGTCTCGACTCCTCTACCCCGAGGCGGCTTCTTCGGCTCCATTCCAGTTGCTCAGTCTTCGACCTCGCACGAAAAACCCACTCCTGCTCCAGCAAATCTTGTACCTGTAGCGCCTTCGACTACACCTTTGGCTGCACCTGCGGTTGAACCGGTACCGTCTGCTGCATTCAATAGAAACAGTTTTTTGGTAAACTCAGTACAACCGACATCATCGTACCAGGCACCACCTAGGCCGCCATCGATCCATTCTACAGCGAGCAATCGGTCTTCGTTGTCGTTGAAGTTGAAGAAGGTGTTCAGGAAGGGTAACGATTAGAGGGGCTACTAGAGTAGTGGTGGTTGATTTTGGGGATTTCTCTTACGACTTTTAAGTTCGGTTGGAATGGGGTTTTTGTTCTATGACTTGTCGGAGGTAGTCTTTTTGTAATTTGGGACTTATAATGGTAGTATTATCTTGATTCTGGCTCGTCATTAAGTAGTTACTGCCTTATCGTATGGTTTTAGTTAGCACTGCCATGCAATGCGATTTATGTACATTTTCCGTACCACGAACTTTTTAATCCATGAAGTTTAGTTTGAAAAGAAAACGCTATCATAGGAATAAGGCTATTTCAGAAAGTAAGCATGCATGTAGGCTCGAGCAGAAGTAATCGTAACGAAAAGAAATCGAAGCGAAGCTATCCAGCTATTGGTTAGAATGGGACCCGACGATGGTTAATGCCATCTTTGCCACGAATGTTAAAGCGTTTGATCCCATTTGCGTAGGGTTGACCCGTCGATCCGCTTTGTGAGCTGACAGATGAACCAGGATCTGGTAAAGGAAACGGTTCGACTTTTATGGGTTGGCAGCAAGGGTGACAGGCGCCGTTACTGCTTGTGCTGTTAGACATAACTGGTCCGAATTGGTTATGGCACTTTTGTATGTTGGTATCTATATTTTATAGCAGTTATTAGTAACCAGTCCGGATGACATAAGATTTAACGGTTGTATATATGTATACCCAATATTTCGAATAGTGGTTTCTCGGTTCCATGAGGCAAGTTGGACTTTAGCATAACATTGGCGCCATTTCCTTGAGCATTGGTTGGTTTTTCCGTAAACTTTGGCGGCTTTGTTTTTGGTTGATATTCTCCAGCACTTCCAGTGACGCTATCCTGTTCTGTACTGGTTCCGTCACCACCGTCGCCATACCATAAGTTCCAATCGGGAGCCAAGTTATCTGGAATCTTGATTTGACCCTTCCCGGTACAACGATCACATTTACACTCTTTCAAACCGTGAGCGTTTGGATACTCCCTCCAGAATGAATACTGCGGATCGTTCCAGAGACGTTGTCCAATCGCGTCAAGGCCGTCATATTGTCGAACGTGGCGAACACCGACACAAAACTCGCAGTTGCAGGTGATCCAGGCGTCCGGACAAGCCGTGTAGAGGAGGCCGTGGGCAAGGAGGATGGATTGGTAGTTTTTGTCACGTTTGAGCTGTTCGGTTTCTTGGTTCATTGCATCGATTATGGTTTGAACTTGACGTTGGTTGTTTTCGAGTTGGGTGGTTGGTGGGTTTTGTGGCTGTGGTGGAGGGATTCCAGGTGGAGGTTGGATTTCGGAGGCGACATTGAGACCTGGTGGTGGTCGAGGGAAGGGTGGTGGTGGTGGTGGAAGGTGGTAAGGCTGGTAGGCTGGATGGTGAGCTGGGTGAGCATACATTGTGATGAATGAGGAATTTGGTGTTTTGATAGTGAAGCGGAGGTAGAATCTGATGATGATGGTAATGGCAGATGGTAGATGAATAAGAGATGAAGCTGGGAAGACATTTTTTGCGACTGCTAGATACGTTTTCTTGTTGTCACGATCTCGATAGGTGCGTCGACGAGGTGGATGAACCATGCAGACTAGAAATGTGTTGGTCCCTCAAAATACCACGCCTGGAAGTCTGTGTAACATTCGGCTTAGGATAAATCTTGGCGTCGATTAAATCCACTTCGACGATATTTCTCCTAGTCTTCCACTACACCACCATCTCGACCCTACCTCAAGTTTTTGGTACATTCAGATGAATTGGCTCCGTTGGCTCTAGTTGGCGGCTTTATACTGGTTGTATTAGGCTTGCCTCCGTTTCAAACCACCAATCGGTGCACTCAGGGACTGCGTACGACGGATGGCCGGCTTTGGACCTACATACGGGTGATATCGTAATGTACATGGCTCCAAATACTCGGACAAATTCATAAGTTTGTGAGAAAGGTAGTGACAGGCTATCTAAAACCCTTCTTTATAATGCCATGACTATTTAGAAATTACACAAACGATGAAGTTTCGAACTATAGTACCGTGATATCATACGCGCGACTGGTGGGGATATATTGAAAAATGGCACAAAGACGGAGAGCTTTACTTGCTCTAAACCTAGATATCTAAAGCTCTTTGAATTTAAATAGCATGCATCTGGCGATTATTTTAGGGTGTCCTCGCTTCCGCCCGTAGTGGTCACTGATTCACGAGACCAGTTGGTTCTAACAAGAGTTTGGTTTCGACAGGGTTTGTACCTGATCAACACGTTTGCGCTTCTGTATCGCCCCTGTTGGGACGAGACCGGTATATCGGGACTCAAAGCTACCAATATCTTTCGTCATTTCAAACGTTGACTAAGTCGGTCACTTCCTTTGAAATTCGCCATGCCTCGCTGTTACAAGGCTCAGACATCCGAAGTCCGTTACAGCATTCACAAGCGCTCCGAAGAAGCCCTCGACGTTATAGCAAGTTCGTCACCATCGCGTTGCAACTCCAAATACAAGGATTGGTGGGCTGGGTACAGAAGTCTCATCATTCACCACCGTCGGTTTTCTAGGATCCATAGGTCCCGGTTTGGCGTTGCACTATTTTTCGGGTCGGAGATTTTGAGCGGCCACACATTACTTTGGCAGGAGGACGATAGTGAGAAAGTGCCTTTCGAGGGGCACATGGAAGACGTGCTGGATGTTGGCGGATTCAAGTTTTAGTTTGGCTTCCAGCTGCAGCTTCCGCTCCGGCTTGAGGAAACGCGACAATGCCGCGCTGTTACAAGGCTCCTGCCCATGAAGTCAGATCAAATATCCGCTCTCGACGCTCTGTTCTTAGGGCAGCGTTGCGCGGACACGCCCACACTAGCCAGAGTCTATGTGAAATGATGTTCTGCAGGTACACGTGCATGGAGGCGATAATGACGCGGTTTCGCCGTATGGTGCCAGTGGTAGAGCGGGAGGGCAATCATGTATATTTAGGGTCTAAAATTATGGTGTATAGAGGCTAGACAGATGGCAGCCTGGTAGATGACGAGGTGTTCAATGATCTGGTGGATATACCTGGGGTCAAATGGTGACCATAGGAAATTAAATTTGTGTCTGTCCGGTTACTCAAGTGTCCGCCAAACATATCAACCAAATCCATCCATAGACGCATTAATTACCTTAGCGAAACGGCGAAGCACCATGCCACGTTGTTATAAAACCGTCACATACGAAATCGCTTCAAACCTCAGTTTCCGGCGATGGATCCTCTGGCAAGCTTCTGTCCTACACGCCAGCCGGGCTCAGACGCAGCCAAGTGTGGGCCATATTCGCCGGTCCAAGGCCCTCCTTGACCAATACAACGCAATTGATGCAGCCCTGCGTCGATACACCCGTGGCCGACGAGTTGGATCTATGGCTTTCAGGCCGACTGCGGATATTTTCATAGGAGCTGAGATCCTTGAGTATTCGTGGGGAACAGGCTATGAGAACTTGGTCGGAGATGAACCCGAGGTCGAAATGCTCGTGGAAGATCAAGCAGATGTTTCCGGTCTCAAGTTGTAGTAACTTCTGCAACTGGCAATATACATCTGCAAATAGTAAATATACACAAATCCAAAATCTCCGGAGATATAGACCGTGCAGCCGCAAAGTTCCAATGCAGTCTAGGGAACTGGAGAACTTCGAAACCAGATCGATAATCTACTACGATAGCCAATGAGCCGCGATCTCTGATTCTAGATAAATGTCACCTAGCAAATGCGTACTGGGTAGTTTTGCCCCGATTCATAGGGTTGGAAGCTGAGAACCCCGCAACTGCTGCACTTTTGTCTTCGCCCGAATTGAATTTTCGAAACAGAATCAATCGCAATTCGATTAATTCCCACAGATAGACAGCATGCCTCGCTGCTACAAAATCAGCAACAGAGACCTGGAGAAAAACATAAGAACTTGAAGGCGCATCGCTAATTCCGTCTACGGCACCCGTACCATATCTCCGGAGATCTCAGTTGATTCATTCGCCGTCCTCTGCCGGCAATATGCGCAGCTCTACAAAATCCTCTTCCGTTTCCTTGACAGTCGACGTCTAGCACGATCTCAATCACAAGTGCAAGTGTGTTTGGGGTCGGAAATCCTTGAATACCGACAGAAAGGGGGCAAGGACGTGGATTCCGAAATCGTGTGGGATTGTGTAGATACCAGCGGCTTCAAGCTCTTCCTAGGGACTGCGGACGAGAGCTGAAATATCATCTACGGCTTATTTGGAACCCTGAACCCCCGGGTGCCCCCTCCCATTTAAAAGCCCAATGCCTCGCTGCTTTAAAGCCCCCGCTCTCGAAATCTACCGCAATCTCAACGACCGTCGCGTCGTAGTTCGGCGTGCGTTAGCTGGCTTAGCCAACACATCCGGCCAATGGCAGCCAAACAATTACATGGCCATGGATGAACTATCAAAGAGGTCCAGAACGTTGGATCTGAGCCTCTGGAGGTTCGTAGAGGTTGGGAAAAAAGGAGTCTATATTGGGTCGGAGATCGTGAGGTACGCGGAAGCAAACCGGGGCGCAAATAGTGATCATGTACCGATACCGCCTGAGTACCTAGATGAGGTTCTGGATATCACTGGCTTCAAGTTCTAAATCTTCAATTTGGCCCGAAGATGCTTAAAGTGTTTCTAAATTTCATTTTGGCTGGATGGGCGGTTAGCCAATTAAGTAGGGAGTCCTGCCTGTAGTATCGTTATATACGAATTCGAGTAATCGATTCCAAAAGCGCACATGTCGTGGGGCAATAGCTAGTCGAGTCAGATTCACTGCCTTGATTTGGGTCTGTTGGCTGCAGCGCGGCTGTGAGAAGTGATCGGGTGTTTGTTGCGGGCACTGCTGTACGCCCCCGACTAGCAACTACATGTAGCCACATTCATAGCTGCGAAATACGGAAGTTCCTGCCATCGAAAAGATAGCATATGGCGTCTCTAGGCTGTTCTTGTCTCGTAAGAACAACCTTCCCTGTCACTTGAGTTTACAACCACTGACTTAGGCTCGGTCTCAGGACGAATCTACCAAAAGCCTGCATACACACATCAATTCCGAAGCGCCCCAAACTCAAGCCTAAATGTTACCTAATCCGCAAAATGCCCCGCTGCATGAAAGTGAGTTCCTATGAACTCTCCTATATTCTGAACCGCCAGATCTATTATTACTCGGGACAAATCGACTGGTATGCTCCTGACGTGATCCGACGAGATCCTACTGTTAAACTCCTCGAGGAGGCAGCCCTTCGGCAAAGAGCGGTGGAGAGTAGTGTACGTGCATTACGCTTAAGGATAATGTCCCTTCCGGATGAAAACCGTGCGGCAGAGGACTCGTATGGGATCAGGGTTTTGGTTGTGAGGGGATGGGAATGGGAACCTGAGTTTCGAGACCATCTTTACGAAATACTGTTTTGAAGTGGGAAGGTATTCCCTCTCCTTTTCAGCCGCAGCCTTTGGATATTATGGGTTTATTTCATACCGTATCGCTACATGTGATGCCCAACCAATTTTCTACTCGGAGCCCTGGTATATTCTCGAACCAGTCTTTCTTAAGAAATTTGCCTGTACTCGGTATACCGGTAATCCGAGGGCATGTCCTTTTTACCCGGGTTTGGCGTTTCTACAAGTACTAGTTTGATACAATTTTGGAAGTCCTTATAGGATCTTCATACTTGCGGCCATAAGGGCTAACGTCTTCGGACCTTGCGGATCCGGACCTGCTCCGGTGTCAAGGTCTATCACTCTGTAGCGACTCATATTAATGTATTGTATTTAATAGTTGATCGTCCAGGAATCAGACTAAAATCACGATAATGTTGTATTATAGATTCGTTGTATATATATATATATAGGGCTATGGATTTACTTTGGAGGTCAATCTGCATTGAATCGCTTAAACCGAAATTAGAAATAGACCGTCTCGCATTCAAGTATTGCTACAAACAGTGATGCGAGGATGCGTCGTTGCTGTAAATCTAGTCGGGATAGACGGTATAGAAGTCGATCGTTTATTTTTCATTATCCTCCGTATAAAGCTTCCCATGGCCCACCTAACTTCCACTAGGCATCCCCGAATCTTAAAACCCCACCCTAAACGTCACGAATTGTAATATTAACCCACCAACGAGAAAGTTCGATTTCGGAATATTCGAATAAAACTGTCACTTACAAGATACACGTCTACTAAAATTACTAATATATCAACTAGTTTACAATGGACTCCAGCGCACCAACGGAAATCCCAGCTTTTACATCTACTACGGAGCTGGAGCCTAACCCATTTGAGTATTTGGGGATTGGTAGGGGTTTCTTTATACACCTCACACCCATAGAGCGTCGAAAGCTCCTTAAGACGGCACTGCAAGTGTACCAAGCAAAAAATGGGACGAAAAATGCCATCGAAAACGAGATAGCTCCCAACCAAATCGAAGGTGAGGTTCCTGGGTTCAAGATCTATCAACGGACTTCCCTTTTGCCCTGGTTTTACTAAGTCTCTATTTCGAAATCATGCTTAATTATGCATATGTTTGTTGTGATTTACCTATCCAGACGCTTACTAACTGTTGTGCTATAGCTACTACCAGCCAGGAACTAGTACTATATCATGCGCCGCAGGATAATAGTGCTAGCGTACCGGAGGAGTCGGCACCCCTTCCACAGCCTATCAACGGCCAGGAGTTAGTGAATCCTTCTCAGCCTGCCACTGTTCTTCCACAGGAGCAAGTATGCCTTCCGCAGCCCAACAACTTGCCTCCGGGTCCACAGGCTCCAGCACCCCCTTCTCAGCCTCCCAACGGTCTCCCACCACAAGAGCTACAACAGGGTTCCTCACAGTATCACAATATGCCTCCGCCTCCGAGGCCCCAGAAAAGCGAAAAAAAGCAGTTGTATAAACCGCGAAACCCGAAAAAGGGTGAGGTGCTGTTTGAATTTACGGGATATGTCACCCCGGGCCCGGATCTGTATGCATATACGTCCGCTTACCCTCAGACACCGCAGGTGACTATGCAACCTGGAGTTTCATCCACCCAACAGCTTTATAACCAGGGCCCCTGGCCTTTGCCTCCTCAGAGCCCCCAGCCTCTGCCTATTCAATACCCAGACCTTCAGGCCTCCCAACCTGTCCAAGGGTTTAATACTCTCCCATCACTGGAGCAGGTACACGTTGGTCATTCATTTCCTCATAGCTTCAAACAACCCCCTCTTGGGAACCTCGGATACCCTGCCTTTTGTTCGCCGGCATCCCCATTGCCGGCGGAACAAATTCTAAACACCTCTCTGCCTAACTTTAGCGTCAATCAACGAATGGGAGGACAACTTAATAACATGGGGCGGGGAGCGAGCCTAGGGCGGAAGTCGATTTGTGACTGCGATGGGTGCCGTCAATTTGTCTCTCAAAGTTTTTACCCAAATATTACCCAGCTTAGCCCTGGCCAGGGATTCCAGGCATACGGGACCATGAATACGCAGTCGCCCTATGGAGCGCCTGCCAGCAAACTCGAAAAGAAATTTCAAAAATATCAGATCTACCCGGGAAGACCCAGGGTGGTTCGTAACGCAGGGCGTTACTAATATGATAGCCGTGGAAACTACCGATACCACAGGTTTGAGGTGCTACGGCACGAATAAGATGGGGGTAGCTGGGGTTATACCCATCTAAGGGGCGGGAGCGGGTGGCGGGTATGTAAAGGTTTTAAATTATTACACTGGTTGTTTGCAAAGTTGGACTCTATGGTTTTGCATGGGAGTTTGCGTTTTAGGGCCTGTGTACCAATGCTGTCGTTAACATGCTGTGGCGGACTAGCGGTAGGCGTGCAAGAAGTTTGGCGCTTTAGGTTTCTAGAAACATTTGGGCTTTCTGCTTTTTTCCTTCCTTCCTTCCTTCCTTCCTTCCTTCCTTTTTATAACTTCTACTGGCTCTTTTCTATTTTTCCCTCCTTCCTTTTTCTACCTTCGAAATTTTCTGGTTTCCTCTTTCCTTCCTTCCTCCCTTCATTTCTTTTAATTTCCTTCGGATCCTCCCTCTTTCCATTCCCTTCTTTCTCTGTTTCCCCCCTTCCCCCCCTTTTCTACTCTGCTCCCTCCTTTCTTTTATATTCTTAAGTATTCCTCTTCTGTAGATTAAGTTGGCTAGATCAGTGTTAAGTTGCCCGCACCGCCTTGAAACAACCGAATCCGCAGGACAATTCTATGTGTTGCTGTTGTAGTCTGGCCAACCAATCAAAAGCTGCGCTCGGTCATGCATAATGACGGCATCTCGAAATGCGGGAAATGCATGGGGATTTAACATTTCTATTCGTGAAAATGGCCAAGTGCATATTTGGATCACTTTTGGTGATATACTTACCGTGTAGAATCACATGAAATCCGCGTTTACCCCGGATTTTCGGAGTTCGCATTTGTATTCACGCGTGTTGTCGCGCTGGATTGGATTGGATCACAATTAGAAATACCAAGTCTTCTGAAGCCTTTTTTGTAAAAAGCCGGCTATGACGTTGTTCGACATCAACCCAGCTGTTTCTCGATAGCGCTGTGCAGAGTAGTCGACAATGGCCTTTGAACTCCAATAACTGCGCATACGATCTTTACTTCGCACACATACGCACATCTGAAGCCCCTCGATATGGCAGCCGCTGGACACTATGTCTCCCAACTCCTCGGCGATGCCACCGAAGTCTTGACCCGTCGCGGTTCGGTACCTCCCGACCAGCAGCAGACCCAATCCACAGGATGGTTCTCATGGCGTCGAAGGAGTGGTGACGCTACGAGTAACTTACCAAGGATAACGAAGAGTATAACTAACGATGAGGAGATGAGAGCGAAATTGAAGCCCAAGTCGCATAAACTTGGCACATTCAATGGGGTGTTTGTACCTACGACGTTGAATGTGCTTTCGATTCTTATGTTCTTGAGGTTTGGGTTTATCCTTGGACAGAGTGGAGTACTTGGGATGATGGGTAGGTGCAACGCCTATGGATTCTTTAGAATGGGGCAGATTGAGGACTGACGGCGAACCGTGGGATAGGGATGCTGGCTGCTAGCTACCTCATAAATCTCGTCACAACGCTGTCTATCTCGGCTATTTCCACGAATGGTACTGTTCGAGGTGGTGGTGCTTACTACCTGATATCTCGAAGTCTTGGACCGGAGTTCGGTGGTAGTATTGGTATCGTGTTTTACCTGGGATACGTACTGAATACGGGCATGAACGCTGTCGGTTTGGTCGATTGTATTATGAACAACTATGGCATTCGAGCTGAGGATGGGAATGGGGCTTTGCCGGATTCATTTGTGAGATACCCTGCTTCAATATATGCTCAACCGAATAACCAGACTAATCACAGGGCTATAGGGCTGGAGATACCTCTATGCCACAGGTATGAAGTCAATTTACCACTTCTCATTTTCTAGGTCTCTAATTATGTGGCGCTAGGTATTCTTATTCTCTGCACGGTCATCTGTCTCCTCGGATCTGGTATATTTTCTAAAGCATCCAACCTCCTGTTGGTTATCCTGCTTGTCGCAACGTACTCCATCCCCGTCTCGACGCTCTTCGTGAAGCCGATGTACGGAGACCATGGATTACTATACACTGGTCTTTCATGGTCCACGCTTAAAGAGAACCTTCTCCCGCATTTTATTAGAGGGGCCGCCGGTAGCGAGTCACACCAGAAAGAAACCTTTCAGAGTCTGTTCGGCATTCTCTTTCCTGCGACAGGAGGAATATTTGCGTATGTATTCGCGCCTTCGATCGGTATGGTCTGGTTACTGAATAGTTCTTTTACAGAGGCGCATCGATGAGTGGAGACCTCCGTAAACCCAACAAGTCGATTCCGAAGGGTACACTCCATGGTCTCCTAATTACGTTTATAACCTACACCTTCGTTATATTTGCCATGGCGTCAAGCATCAAGCGTACAGCCTTATACTCCAACCTCAACATCATCCAAGATGTAAACGCTTCTGCGCTTCTCATTTTCGCAGGGGAGTTCGCAACATCGTTCTTTTCCGCGCTACTAGGTGTCGTCGGCAGCGCAAAACTCCTACAAGCACTTGCGAGAGATAATTTGATCCCAGGATTCGGGATGTTCGCCCAAGGCACTGCTTCAAACGATGAACCAGTCGTCGCCATCCTCTTCACGTTTCTCATTGCACAACTTACACTCCTTGCGAATATTAACCAGATCGCCTCCTTCGTTACGATGACATACCTCCTAACATTCTTAGCCATCAATCTCGCCTGTTTCCTCTTAAAGATCAGTGCGGCTCCGAACTTTCGCCCAAGCTTCAACTATTTCCGCTGGTGGACGGCGGCCATAGGAACAGTTATTAGCGGCATCACCATGTTCTTTGTTGATGGGGTATATGCGAGTGCCTGTGTTCTGCTATTGCTCTTCCTGTTCTTGTTGATCCATTATACGTCACCGCCAAAAGCGTGGGGGGACGTTAGCCAAAGCTTGATTTATCATCAAGTCCGAAAGTACTTGCTACGGTTGAAGCAAGAGAACCATATCAAGTTTTGGAGGCCACAGTTGCTGCTGTTTGTGAATGACCCGAGGAGGTCCTACAAGCTGATACAGTTTTGCAATTGTAAGTTTTAGACGGTGGGCGTTAAAGAAGTAATTCGCTAACTATTGATAACAGCGTTGAAGAAGGGTGGGCTTTATATTTTAGCTCATGTGATTGTCACACCGGATTTCAGAGAGTCCTTTCCTGAGGCGAAGAAACAGCAGCAAGCGTGGATGAAGTACATCGATTTCGGGAAGTGCAAGGCTTTCGTGCAAATCGCGATTAGTCCAACTATCGAATGGGGTATGCGTAATATAGTATTGGTACGTTCTACTTCGCCATCTCCAACGTCTCAGCCTTTACTAAAATTTACAACATTAGGGCGCTGGTCTCGGAGGCATGAGACCTAACATCGCGATCATGGGCATGTATAACCTCGACGAGTACCAGAAACGTCGACCTTTGATTGAAATTTCGGTCCCAGATGCCGCTACAAAGGACGATGTGGACGATACAAACGAATCTCGTGAACAACTTCCAACGGATACCTGTAGAATCGAGCAAGCTATTTCCGTGACCTCTTGGGTAAACATGCTCGAAGACATGCTTATGTCCCTACAGATCAACGTCGCACTAGCTAAGGGGTTTAAACACCTGCAAATTCCGAAGCCTGGACACCCACCTAAGAAAAAATATATCGATCTCTGGCCGATTCAAATGTCTGCTCAGATCAGTAGCGATGGTGGCGCCACGAGCGGTGTTCTTACAACGAATTTCGATACGTACACGTTAATATTGCAACTTGGGTGCATTTTGCATACTGTCCCAGCTTGGAAGAAGGTGTATACTATTCGAGTTATTGTTTTTGTGGAATATGAAACCGATGTGGAAGAAGAAGCAGGACGGGTTAAAGCGCTACTGGAAAATTTACGGATTAAAGCTGAGGTGGTTGTATGCTGGCTTGCAAAGGGGGATTTGAAGACCTACGAGACGATTGTGAATGGCAAGCAAGAGAAAAATGAACGGGTTGACGAAGTTATCGGGGAGCAGGAATGGTGGATTGAACTTCAGCGCCGGAGAAGAGAAGCCGAGCTACTTGAAAGTGAGACGGCGTTGAACTCGCATGTTGCCGACTTGCTAAGATCTGACCAATGGCCATCGGGGACATTTATGCAACAAGGAGCTACGACACCGGGAACCAAGACACAGAGGTTCTTAGACGGCGTGAAGAAGTTTGTGAAAAAGCGGAAGAGGGGCAGGTCTATGACGAGATTACACGGGCTGGGTGTCTCGTTGGGGACGATGAATATGACGACGCATTCCCTGCAGCCTCATGTATTTTCTGAATCTGAGTCTGAATCCGATTCTTCGGATTCGGACTCTGACAGTTCGTCTAGCACGGAATCTGCAGCTAGCTTGAACGACGTGGAGGACTATAACGATGACGAAGAGGATGGCCAAGAACCTGGAAGATGGACGGGGAGACGGCCGAATAAATTCGAACGATCGGATCCTATATCCAGGAGAGTTAGTATTGGCGGAGGTGTCATGCTCAGTGCTGAGGAAATCGCCCGATTTGATGCGAAGAGAAAGTCTACAGGGCGAAGCGCGGAGGTATTACTGCCAATACGCTCTAGAGCAGGTCCATCTGGGGCCCGAACGCCTGATAGACTATCGCAGCCACTTATCGACCCACCTGATACTTCTTCTTCGTCTCTAGCAGCCGGCCCGAGTTCTGCATCAACCACAGCTATCGATAAACTTACTCCTACTTCCGCAATCCCTCCCTCAAAACGCCCTGGCTTAAACCACCGTAGCGCAAGTTCCTCGGCCTTCACCTCCCAAAAGATTCCACACGCTCAAGTTGCGGAACATGAAGATAGTGGACCTACTATCATGTTCGCAGATCAGGAACCGCCAAGCCATCGACGGGCGAGCGGGTATCCCGCGGGCCAGGATGTACCACTCAGCTTCAACGACCTACCAAGCTTAGCACAATATTTGATCTTGAACGAGCTGGTGGCAAAGCATAGTAAAGATACAGCCGTTGTTTTTACAACATTGCCTAGTCCGTTAGCGGGGACTTATAAAAGTGAGGAAGCATGCGTGGAGTATATTTCTGGACTAGACGTAAGTTTCTATCCCTTGCAATTGGTTCTTTTAAATTTATGAAGCGGTTTGACTGACGACGGGGTTTTTGGGGTGTGCTTAGGTACTTTGTGAGGATTTGCCGCCTGTTCTGTTGATTCACAGTAATTCTATGACGGTTACTATGGCTTTGTAGCCGTCATAGGATTACTTGTTTATCGTGTCAGCTGTGGGTTCATCGATATCATCGGCTGCATTGCTTCGGCGTCAATGTTATTCGAGGGTTTGTGGAGCATTTATTGGGTGTGTGCCGTATTACCAGTAGAGATCATTTCGGTCGATTAGCAGATTGGTAAATTCTTTAAGTTGCTTCAAACTAAGAAATCACTTTTCATATTACTTTCTGTCATTTGTATCACGACGTACGTAACAAGGTAATAAACAGCTCAGTGAACTTGCGGCTGCGAAGAAATCAGATTGATCGGGCAGATCGCTAAATAGATGCATGACTACCGGCGAGAGCAAGAAAAACCAAAAACGCCGACGCTAGGCAAAGGCTAAAATACGTACTAAGGATGCAATTTTATAAAACAATGATAAAAAAAGAAAATCGTAGAACACCATATAATGCATTGTACAAAACGAAGGATTCGTTGGCTGTAGAGATTTATGTTTATGCGGGTAACTTCGAAGGCCTAGTGCATTCATCTGCTAGCAGAGAATAGGAAAGGCATATCCTTTAATCCTTCTAAGGGACCGTAAAAGATCTACTAGTGGTGAGACGAAGCAGGAGGAGTAAGCTCTACATCCTTAAACTGGCCAGTATAAGATCTAGCCGCCGGGAGGAGATCGAAGTTGAAGGAAAGAAGGTAACCAGTGAAGATGATCGCGAGGACTATAATTGCGTTAAGTTCGGTTAGCCCCTGGCACTCTGCACTATATTAGTGTATAAAGGGGATACATACCCCATTCAATAACTGCGCCGGCATTGTGGTTTCCATTGCGAAGGAGAATTCCGAAAGCAATCGCTAGAGCGAATTCGACGACAAAGAAGACAAGCTTTGTCCACATGCTGATGTTGATAGCACGAGACGTTTTATGGTTTCTCTGGAGTCGCCAGTATTCCACTATTTTGTATCGTAAAGGGGTTTGGTAAGTATATACTTCTTTCCTCAACTCTTACAAAGGCTAGGGTCTTCCTTGAAAGGGAGAAACTTACAGACAGTGCCTAGAGCACTAATCAAAACTCCTCCACAGAATACCGTCAAAAAAACCCTATGAAGTGTGGTATACCTCCTAGTATCAAAGATCGCCAGTAATATCAAGCCAGCACCGCCGATTATTGCTCCAACGATAGCAATAATGCTGAAAACCCTTTGTGTAGTCGATGTATTCGGAAGGATCCTGCCACGGTGACGCAGCCATCGAGCACCGAAGAGGGATAGCACGAAGCAAACGGATGTTATGGAGCACCCGGTAATGAACAGTGGCTTCAGGTAATCTGCACCTATATCAGATATGTAGGCGATGTTTTGACCAGAGGGGTCCATGGACTCATAGCGGGGGCTGCCGTCAGTGATCCATGTGATTAGGAGGCCGAGGAGGGTGCCTATATTAGGAGTTAGTTGAAGGGCTTTTTGTTATGTTCCAGACTCGCTCCTGAGATCGGGTTGGGTTTAATCTGAGAGGGGATAATGTATATCGCTTACCGATCCAGACGATGGAGCCTACTATCGGGAACCAGTACCAGGATAGATATCTTCGGGCCGCTATTCTCGCTTGAGATGTAGCCGACATTGTAGTGAGGTTTTGGGTTGAAGAACTCTAAGTTTCGCGTCCCAAGCGATAGAAGTGTGGATTGTAGGAGGAAAGGTTGGTGGTTTTTTTTTTTTTTTTTCGTTCCTAACTTTCTGATATGGTTTTGGTGTTATCCGGTCGATGCTTTTGCTATGGGGAGGTTGTCGCCGGAATTGTCCCAAATATTAATTGCGGTATGCGACAATTATTCAAAGCACAAATTCAATCGATGTCGGCAGGGATGAGGGTATATGCTTGCAAATTTGAGCTATGGATTCGAAAGTTGATATTGAAACCGAATGGCGCCTCGATATTTATACTAATAAATTGAATTTCAAAGTATGAGGAGTTGCACGTTGTCAATAATTGCGCCTCAAAGTTTGTATGCTAAGTCTATCGATACAATAGGTGGGATGTGAAGTTGTGGATATGTGGAAATGCAAGAAGCTCGCGAGATATGACACCGCCATTTTATCATACAGCATTTCTACTGGTGCTAAGGAATCCATGGCGGACATAGCGTGATTCCGTATCCGAACTGCTGCCCGAACGGGTTTACAATTTACGTGGACACGCCAGGCGCAGTTGCGCAGTCCATAGTATGATATGACGTCGGTGTGACAGTCCAATGACCGGGGACCCTGTCGGTTCACGGCTTGGCGCTTTGTTGGATTTTTCTTGTCGCACCACACGGCCTTTAAATTGGGCTTCGGATCTAAGCGATGCATCTACGGAGATAGTGCTTTTAAGTGGTTATAACTGTCTGGCATTCCCATATATTATACCTTATCTACTTTCCGTGGAGCGAGAGGGAAAATATCGCCGGCCATCAATATATCGATATCAGAACTAGCAACCTATCAAGCATTCGGACTACAATACGAGTTCGAAATTAATTAAACATTCTCGCGATCTTGGTACGGTTGACTGCATATATAAGATACTCGCCGGCTAACAAGTCGAAGGATATTCCAATCAACCCTTTACGTGTACACGTGTACTAACCGGACTATATGTTCATATCGACGATGACAGTTTCGTGTACTGACGTTCTGGATCACTCTCTACATGTCCTACTAAAAGGTATTTAACATTTGACACTGTAGTCTAACGAAGCATTCCCACGGCTCAACCCTCACATCTAGATCTAGCTTGAGATCTAACATGCATAAAAAAGGAGCCCACCTCAGTTTTTACCCAATACCTTCTCAAGGACTTTAATCAAACCTTCCACCTCCTCAACAGTATTATAAAATAGCAAACTAACCCTCACAATCCCTTCATCCGGCTTCTCCAGGCCAAACGAATCTGCCAACCTCTTCGCATAAACATGGCCCCACCGAATTCCATACCTCGAATCCTCATTCTCAACAGCTTCGACGAGATCCTTACTCCCCCACCCTTTCACCGAAAAACTCAACACTGGCACCCGTTTATCGCTGCTCGTTTCTTTGGTGCCATAAAGAGTTACATCTGACCGACTCAACACCCAATCAATGAATGTTTTAGACAATACCTCCTCCTGCTTTTTAATCCCATCCCAAACCTCAGGTGTTAAGAAATCAACCAGCAATGGGAGGGAGGCTGTGAGCTCATAGTTCCCACCGGCTAAATTCAACTTATCGAATAATGTCTCCGTCGGGTTGAAGAAATGTGTCAAAGGGGTAATATGCTGCTGGGTCCGCGGGGCAGCGTATAGTAGCGAAATATGCGGCCCGTAGACTTTATACCAACTAAAGACGAAAAAGTCCACCCCGAGAGCTTTAACATCGATGGGGCGGTGAGGTGTATACGCAACACCATCAACGGCTACGAGTGTATCGGGATACTTCCCTCTGATAAAACTCGCGTACGACTTCACATCGTGGATTGTACCGGTGATATTGGAGCAGGCTGTGAACGCCACCAAGACGGTTTTTGGTGAAAGAAGAGGTTCAAGATCGGAGAGTCGAAGCGTCCATTCGTGGGATGGGCTCGGATTCCAGAATTTGATAGTGTGGCCTTGGTTTTTTGCAAGTCGGAGCCACGGCGCGACATTGGTCTCGTGATCGCAAGCCGAGACGATTATTTCGCTCCCGGCTGGGAATTTTAGGGCGGAAGAAAGGTTATGTAGAAGCTGGGTTGACGCGCTTCCAAGGACTTCATTAATCGAACTCAGACCTTAGCCCCTCATGCATGATCACAGCCTCATAAACCAGAACAGGATATTGTCACTCACCAACCTCTCCAGGATCCGCATTTACAAACTTGGCGGAGGCAAGGAGACCGGCAGCCACCAATTCATTGGATTTTTTCCCGACAACATACGAAGTACCGAGTTGAACGTTCGTATTGGACAAATAATCCTTTATACTATCGGTGCGCGTTAGGTTCGCATACGTATACACCAACCAGACACAGCAAAGAAATGATGGGCAAATTGCAAAACCGCGCGACCCGGCCTCACCCAAGTACTTACGAGTCAATTACAACGTCCAAAACTTGGCTTCCACCAGCGTTGTCCATATATACCTGGCCGGTCCCCACAACTGCCGGAAAGCGGTTCCGAGTTTCAGTCGCCCAAGCAGTTTGCATTGTTACTTTCGACGATTTTTGGTTTGTAAAATGGTGTTGGAATTTGTCGTACGACGAATACGAGAGTTTGTCCCGTAATATGAGAGGGAATTGATGTTTTGGTACGCAAAGTTAGAATATGCTCATTAGAGTGTACAAGTTAACCTTCACGTTTGGAGGATATTCCGGAGGGGTAAAAACGGCAATGCACACCGGCATAGACTTAGAGGGGTCACTTGTGGAACCCTGCATGGGCCTTTTGCCAAGAGTATTTTGCGATCTGGCGTGATTGGCTCGCTTCTAACCGTCCTGCTGACAGGGGTTTTCTTGATCGAGATCGGGGCAGTTATTGGCCATATTGAACATATGCATAGATGAAGCTATCGAATCGAGCTCGAGTTTTGAGCGTTGATATCGAATAGGATGGTTGGTCCTAGTACTTATTCGCAACGGCGACGATGATATCATGATGAACGGTAGGTTTGAATAATTACCGATAGTAATATCCGGTATCACCGTTCAATAAAAGATAAAGATGGTCAAGAGATATCGATATCGATGAGCGCTAGCTTTAGTATCGAACATGCGAAACTACGCCTACTATAGAAAACCTTGATCATCTACATGTCTTTTTTCTTTCTTTTTTGTTTCCAGATGGGGTCGAATTTAAGTTCTATGTAGCGTTTTTCTTCCGTATATACCAAGTCTTAATTCCTTGTGATCTGTCTTTGGAATAATACTCGTAGAAACGTGAATACCCTCCCAAGTTCTAGATTAGTGCCCATGAGAGGTACCGGCTCAGATTATAAAATCCATAAACCTCGACCCTGCTAAATATCGACCCGAATGAGGCGACTCTGCCGACAGGTAACTAAATAATTAACAAAGCAATCGAAGACGAGGCGCAGCTGATCATGAGCTGTGTGGCAACTAGGTGGGGGGAAAGTGAGCGGGGGCAGAGGTTGTAGGAATCTAGTACGTTACCCGTGCCGCAATCATGATACCAATGCAATGAATATTCAATTATGCAATGTTGGGATATAGGGCGTATTCGCTCTCATTTATAACCGAACGTGTCTGGCAGCCTGAAGTGTTTGGTGGTGATAAATTTTTTAAAACAGCAGAAAATTTTAAGGTAGGCCATATTTAAGGCCCGAAAACATAACAATCCGTTTTAAGTGCCACCAAGTCTTTTCGGTTCGCGTCCTCTTGAATAAATTATCCAGGGCAACAGGTACTGGTCACAAGTCTCTGGACGTTGTATCCAGCTTCGTTTGAACCGTTTGGTTTGTTGGATTTGCGAAGTCCGGGTCTGGACCTTTAGCATAATGCATAGTAGTAATTGTGGTCCTTAGCCATTTTAGGAGTGCACCGAACCTAGGTTCGAAGTTGGCAATCCCGTGCCTACATCTAACATGATGCACATAACGGCATTTTCCTGATATTTTGAATCTTACTGCTGTGCATGTGATACTACAATCATTTCAAATTTAACCCTTGAATCGGACTCTCACAGCCTTTCGACCTTGACGTTGATTTGTGATCGCGCCGGTAGCGTCGCAACGTGGCCAACTCATATTACCCCATTAGAGGCTAGAAGCATGTATTGCCAATGCATGCATGCGTTTGAATGCGAATATTCTACATGAACAAAGCTCAGGTTCTTCAATTCAGGCACAAGCTCAAGGAAGGCTATAATTAGACGATAAATAGCGATAACACTACTGTAAACAGGATTTGTATCTTCGAACAGGAAGTGTAGAAAACTTGACAGGGAATACCTTATTCCTTCGTCCACCAAAAAAAGAAAGGGGAACAGAGGAAGGGCGAAGGGAGAAAAAGATTAGATAAACGGGAATTAAAAAAAAAAAAACCCCTCTTGACTAGCAATCCACCTAGGGTGGATCGACGTGAAAGTAAGGGAGCTATTGTATGGATATATACACAGCATGAGACTCCGCGGCGAGCTTAAATGGTCGAACAACTAGGCAATATCTAGAATAAATATGGAAGTTTCACTTATCAACCTATATATATCGATAACTTCTCTATTCATGATGAGAGAATAAAGGGAGAGAAGGAGAGAAGTTATCGTTACCAACTGCTAGAGACTATCAGCTATAATACTCCGTCGCTATCAACCTTGATTATATACTCCTGTTCGGGTGCAGCGCAGGCTCTGTCTTCTCTCCCGAATGATAACCCCCAACTAGGATCTTTTGTCCAATACGACACCAAGTAATGGTCATCGCTACCGGAACGATCCCTTGTCAGGGAATCCTGCACTAACCACAGAACACTTTTCGACCCCCAAGGATCACCCTCATAAACAAATTCTGAATAAGTTGAGTTAACACGGAGAGGATAGCTGACCGGTACCTCGAGAGCAATCCTCTCCGTGAGCTCCATCATCTCGTCAGCCAGATTTATCAAATCTCTACAGTATACTTGCAGATCTGGCGAGCTGTCGTTAGCGAGGCGCCAATTATATACACGAACGGTCGCTCCGGATCCAGGCAAACAGGAAAGAATTCTTGTAGACTTGCGATACAAATAGTCGAAGTAGATGCTAGGATCTCCTGGCGCTGGGTTCGAAGACGTAGTATTCCAATCTACTTCTGGTGCTGGTTCAGGGTTGTATGGAACCCTACAAAGAGTATTGTCATTGACTGTAGCGTTTACTCGTCCTAATCCGGACTGAATCGCATAGCTACGATGAGTAACCCGTAAAATCCAATTTTGGAAGAACGCAACATTTTGCTGGCAGCCGTTGCCTTCAATCTCGCACCAAGATGCGTTTCGATTGTAGAACGAATAACCATTGCGGTATTTAGTGTCCTCGGGAATAAGAGAACTAAAAGCCTGAGGCGGAATTAGACCGTACCAATTAGTAACCTCTCATCAGAGTCATATACGAAATGTTCCGAGCTCAGCGTCGCACCGACTTACTCGAACTAAATTCAAAGGGATAAAAGATGGCAGGAAAACGGCCCACAGGGCTAAAATACTTGTTTTGACAAGCATGTCGTCAGGGGGTTTGAACACTGAGTACAGGTACGAAGCGGCTCGTAAACGAAAAATATGTGTAAGCGTCTACGTATTAGCACTAGGGCGGAACGGAATGTGGCTGTTCGCTAGTGGGCCTATATATAGGGCCTATAGACTTTTACCGATGGGATTCTTTTGATCCTATAGCTGATATAGAATCAGCTCACGTGTTTTGCGGCAGTGGTCTCGAGAGAGTCTTGCAAGCTTAGACTAAAATGAGAGCTTAATATGAGAGCGGAGGAAAGATTTGAACCAGTCGCTACTGGGGGCCGGTTGATGACCAATTTGAGCCAGGATCTATCAGTCTCGTGGAGATATATCGATATATCTCGGGTATTAAATACACCCTCGAGAGCTCTCCGCTACTAGCGCTTTACTACTAGTGACTGCTCCGGAGACTTCAAAAATTCAGGGTTGTTTCTAGGGGGTTCCGACGACCGACTCGAGATGTTGCAATCTATAACAATCAGTAGTGTCTGCCTAGAGAGCGTTGGTGGAGCGGTAGGAGTATCTTAATAAACGAAAATGTATGAATGAAATACCAGCAACAAGCTAAGACGTAAGATGTAAAAGTGCAGTGCAAAGGTTTGAGGCACACTACTAACAATGCAAAGACTACATGTATACGAAGGTCATCGGGTTTTGAAGTGGCCTCAAATCTGGGCGCTTGAAGCAAAGCAGACGTTAACGTGTTGTACGGGGCTGGCAGGCGACCATGCAACCGCGGTTCTAGGGTTACCTTTAAAGAGGGTTGCAATTATAGATACAGGTTTTAGACTTTCACAAGGCGTTAGAACTCCGTGTGTTAAGCTAAGCTGCCAGGCTCTCTACCTTAATGATGTGGTCTGTAGGGAGCGTTTTGTTCTATCGATCGGGGTACGAACAATTGGGATTTTCGTGGCGGAAGGCCCCGAAGGCATATATTCATAGTAAACATCTTTGGTTTAGAGACTAAAATGTTTACTGGATTATCTTTTAGGCGTTTGAATACTGATATAACAATCTGATGTATACACGCTGGCGGGTCTAGTTACCTGGCTTGGAGTTCGAGCTGGCGTTATGGGCACGTTTCGGCATATAATGTATCTACACAGAGTATGTGTCGACATATGTTGACACAACGGTGTCTATATAAGCAACGCACGCAACAGAAGAACTATGAACTGGAGCCTTGCGCACACGATTAAAACCGGACGTGATCTAGTTAGGCCAAATGTTCTCAAACCCGTGATTCGCAAATTGACTGGGTCCTTCACCTGGCGCTAACTCTAGTGATGCAACTGGCCTAGTATAACTATGAGGAATTCGTTTCAAGTGCCGTAATGCCTATTTTGTTATATAGGCGGTCAGTTTTAAATTTTTTCTTGGTATTAACTATAGCGGATCATCTCATGCCTAACAGCTGACCAGTTGGCCATTGTTCAAATATCAACATTCATGTTGTGCCGCATTCGAACCGGCGCATGAATTCGAGGCTATGTTGGAATGTGGGATTCTGGATGTTGTGTTTGGGATATCATCAGACCGTGCTAGGCCCGTGAGCTGTTGTCTCGTTTGCATTGGAACTATTCTAGTGGCGATGATTAATATCCAGCGAAGCGGGTGTACGAAGTCCAAGTCCAGTATTGTTGGGACCTTGCTATTCAAATCTGGGCCTGACGATGGTGAAACAGTGGCGGACGCGAAAATAGTAGTCTCTGCTGCTTCAATGCGGCGAAGCCTTTCTCATGGCGAGGGTGAACTACTCCTGGGGGTTTGCAAACTTTGAATCCTTCGATCGTGCATGACGCATCATTTCATTCGAACATTTGTTTGTTACCGAGTAACATCTGGCGCCATGGCGCCGGGCAAAAGGTTGAGGCTAATCCGACAAAAACTACAACTGAGGCGCGGCCTCAAGTGCTGGCAATAGGCCATTGCATTGAATTGCGCGACGGCGATTTCGAGCCGGAGTTAATTCGCTCTATTTCCAGCGTATAGATATGGGCTTATGATCTTAACGTATATATCGGATAGGGTCCGCAGGTGTTCAAAATAATTCGCATCAATCAATATCTTCGTCATCGTGGTCGAGACTTAAAGATCACTTAGCAAACTGACTCTGAGGATTCCTATGCATCTAGTTTCAGAAGCGTCTGGACATCTCTAAGGAGTAAATTTCAAGCCTGACACCGTCAAGCTTCAAACCACATGCATACTTACTTGTCCTGATGATTGCTTCTGAATATTCGGGTGCATGTATTCAATGTTACGCATTGCAATTGGGGTTGAAGACCTCTGAAAGAAAACGTCGCATGTCTGGCAAACATATCCGCAGATCTGATCTGGAGGCCGCTCCCGTCATCAAACCTAATGTACAAACGGCTCTCCTTCGCCGGCTCCCACGCATAATACCAGCTATTAATAAAAGTTTTCACAATGTCGAATCAACTTCACCGTACTCATTCCGGTCACTCGCAGGCTTGGAGCCTTTTCTACAGATATACCATTTACCAGAGTCATACAGGCGCCTAGGCGGAGTCGAGGCCGTAGTCAATATTTCAGTTTATCTGAGTCTCCGTCTCAAACCGAGCCACTAGATCTTCAGGCATCGACACTCCTCGTTTTACATTCACTACCGATATCCCTCGAGGCGTCTAAAGCCTGAATCTATTATTTTATTTAGAAACTCGGGCCATGGGCCTAGTTTCTCCACCATCTCTTCGAGCGGCGGGTAATATAGACTCTATGATTGTCGACACGAATAAGAAGAGACAGATGGAGAAATTCAAGGAGGATTTGAGGAAATGCTTTCTGTCGAATAAGCGTTCTTCACCCAAGAGAGATGGCTGCTATCTGAGTCTTGTAGACTACTTTTGCGAATACCCCAAAGCTACGGTCAAGGACCCCGACTCTTTCTGCCTAGAGACAGGCTGGATCCAGCAAGGCGAGGTATGTTCCAACATCCTCAAATCCAACCCTTACCCACCGGTGCATCACACATCGTACTAGTACTAATATTGTAGAAAAACTAGACTTCTACATGCCAAGTAACTACAGCTGCCTGCCCTGTTTCAGAAGTCCCTACCATTACAAGCACCATAACCGCCGCGACCATCAGCACCACCGTTACCACCATTACAAGTTTTATTACAACTCTGGAATCCACCGCTGTTATAGGGACCAACGTTCCTACGAGTACCCCAAACCCTCCTCCGGAAACAGGAACTGAAAAAGCGATCACTGCCTTAACCAACATTCTCACAGCTCTCGCTGTAGTTGTCATTATTGGTGTTTTCGCGTGGTGGAGGAGGAAGAGGAATGCCAAAAAAAGACGGGAGAACGAGCAAAGTCTACCAGTGGCGGTTACTCCAGCACCGCCGACTGCCATAGCGCCAGCAGTTTCCGCGGGGAACATCCTAGGGGGAGGAGCCGGAGGCCGCATTGCCGGGCTAGGTGCCAGGTAGTAAGGGAGTTGCTCTTAGCGGCCACGATAGTATGTTGAAATAGCGGGTGCGGAGCAAGGTAGTTCCATGTCTCTAATTGTTGTTACTTTTCATCCAACCCGTGCGAACGAAAGTCCCTAGAGGACGATGTCTCTTCCATGGCTAGTAGTTGCATTAATTGCTATTAATATTTCTGGGGATTTTGGCATGTACATACCGTTGGCGTTTGGGGCGCTTCATTGTTTATTGTTTTTGCCGGGGATCATAAATCATTCCATGGCGTATACGGTACCCAGTCTTTGCTCTAGTTAGAAATATCACTTAAGTTATATTTACTGTTATATCGATATCCTCGCACTGCATTTTCAATAACTTTTGTAGCAAATATCAGAAGTTTCCAAGTATCGTCACGAGGGCTCTAGGGGTTCCCGAATCGAGGCCTAAGAGTAAAAACCGTAAACACTTATATCCGTAGAATCCTCTACGCTGTCGGAATGTTGGTAGCGTAGTGTTTGTTATAGCCCTATTGACATAAGCCTTTGTGTATGGGCGGGTGGTCGTCTCACTAGACAGGATGTCGATAATTTGAGGTCCGAGGATCGCGATCGAGACTGGTCTTGTTCACTTTCTCGAGGCTAGCTTACGGTATTCTGGTCCGGTTCAACCGGTCTGATCGTTGCCGCTTCGTTTACGATTCCAGTCTGTTCCGTCCAGTCCAAGGTCCCGATTTTCGTGCTGTTCATCGGTCGGCACCGACGGCTTTACAATTGTGTTGATATTGTTGCAAAGCTCTCTTCCATGAATACTAAAAGAATATAGTATAAAAGATTGATGACCACATCACAAGTTCACTCCGATATGGTGTAGTGGTTAACATCGTTCGCTCTCATGGAATAACAAGTTGTTCTCTGGAACCGAACAGCCCCGGGTTCGATTCCCGGTGTCGGAATATCCGACTTTTTTTTGATATTTTTTTTCTTTTTTGCTGTCAAGTCCACCTTGAACAAAGCCAAACATGGGTTGGTCCCAACGCAAATGCCAGCTTTCGAATTCGCCTTGGGCGACCAGCTCTGACCTCTCGTCCACGTCGCGTTCATACCGGAGAACCATCTGGCCATACTCCGCACTTCTCCAAAAGATTGCGGAAGATGTCTATATTCGCAAAGAGCACGCCGTTCTTCGTATTTCTGATTGTCCTTGGAATCAGACTCCAAAACGCGCTTACGATTACCACATTCTTCCAACCAGATGAATACTTCCAATCCCTCGAGATTGCGGCTAGCCAGCGGGCTAGGAGTTCTGGATATGTAACTTGGGTATTATCTCCTTTTTTTAAACCTCCACTTCAATATAAATAGATTGATTGCTCATACGAAAACTTGCTTTATCAGGAATGGCATCATGCGTTACGCTCGGTGCTATATCCTCGAATCTTCTTGGGGGCATACAGTCTCGTAGATGTTATATCAAATACATGGAATCTCTCCCCTGCTACCACTGCGGAGCTTCTGGTCGTCGCCCCAAAGATCGTGGGCGCTGTAACTGCTGCCGCCGGGGACGTCTATACAGGGCTTCTGGCAAGGAAATTATACGGAAAGGAAGCAGGGACATACGCTGTAGGTCATTTACTCCTTTCATATGAAATTTCTAGTATTATTAAACCGTAACTGATGATTTTTATACTCATAGTTATTGCTGAGCATCTTCAGTGCATGGAATTGGTTCTGCTCCACCAGAACATTTTCAAATTGTCTGGAAACAACCTTAACGATCATGGGAATGTATCACTGGCCCTGGAAAACATATAAGCCAACCGACATAACGCTCGCCACAATCTTCGCTGCTCTCTCCTTCACCGTCCGCCCCACAAATGGACTAATAACCTGGGCAATTGGCCCCCTAATCCTCCAACAGCTCCCCAGCTTCTCCGAGCGACTCCGTGCTGTCCTCCACATAGCTTTCGTCAGCCTTTTAGTACTCTCCCTTAACGCTTTCATTGACTATACATACTACAACCGTCTTACCCTGCCATTCATCGAATTCTACCGTTTAAACGTTTCACAATCCATATCCTCGTTCTATGGCACAAGCCCCTGGCATTACTACTACTCCCAAGGTCTTCCTTTACTACTCACCGGTTACTTACCATTAGCATTCTACTCCTTCTGCGGCGGTTTAAACGATCCGTCGAGTTATTCTCCTACAACTCATTTAACGAGGCTGTTGGGAATCGTACCCGTAGCGTTTATGACGACGCAGCATAAAGAAGTCCGGTTCTTGTACCCACTGTTACCCATATTCCATGTTTTGATGGCTGGAATCGGTGTTCCGGGGTTGCCAAAAAATGGGCGTAAAAAGTGGATTATGGTGGCGGCGATGTTGGGGATTAATATCCCCATTGCATACTATACTGGATATGTACACCAGCGAGGCGTGGTAGATGTGGTTAATTGGCTTAGGAAGGAACATTATTCGAGCACATCGAAGGATGTGAGTTTGGGAGGTGCAAGAGTGGGATTCCTGATGCCGTGTCATTCGACGCCGTTTGGAAGTTACATGTGGGATGCTGCAATTAAGGACGAAGAATTGAGCGCCTGGTTTCTAACATGTGAGCCGCCTGTCGGGATACCGGTTGAAAAGAGGGGGGATTATGAGGACGAGGCGGATGAATTTTATAATAACCCTATAGAATTTTTATATCGGAGGTTTGGGAGACCACCGCAAAGAGGTGAAACGGGGGAGGGAGATGTGGGAAAGATGAAGTGGCCTGATAAATTGGTTACCTTTCAGGCTACAGCGAACCTCATTGGCGACTATTTGATGATTGGGAGAACAAGAGGGAGGTACGTAGGTTGTAAGAGATTCTTCAACAGTCATTTCCACGACGATTCAAGACGGGAGGGGGATGTCATCGTTTGGTGTTTACGGTAGGTGCATAGCCAGCGAAAAAGTAATGGAATTTGTAGATATAAAAGCCCTGTGTATTCTCGTTCCTCGTGCATAACTAGCTAGCATATCATCAAACCGTATCAAATCATAAACCGCGATTCCAGAGGCCTTAAACCCATTGTGTACCGTCATCTGAATTCATGAAAGGAAAACAGGCTAAATAAGCAAGGACAATCCATTCGCATGCATAAAGGACAAAGCATCGAAACAGCTCCGTAATGTACCGTGTATCCCCTACAAAATCTCACTAAACCGGCTAGACCGTTTCTCCCGAGTACTATCCATCGAGGCTCTTGTGCTTCCTTCGGCCGCGGCAGCAGGCATCACAATCGGTACTTTCAATTCCTCGTCTATCGGCGTAGGCGGCACGACCTCCGTAGTTGGTGTCTCCGTGGACGTCTTTGGCACCTCTACACCAGTGCCCCCCTTCGCAAACTCTTCAAATGATTTCTTAACCATCCCGGAAAGTTTATTCCCAAATGTTTCCCTTCCTTCTCTCTCCTCCGGTCTACCCGCGGGTACATGTTGACCCTCCGCTTCCCCAAAAGTCTTCTCCGCAACCAAGCCACTCTCGAGCGAAGAATCCGAACTCGTGGAATACCTCCTACTAGTCTCTGGAACAAAGGCTGGCATCCCTGATCCTTCATCCTCGAGGCCAGGATTGTACGTCGCAGATGTCAACCCCTTATACCTCGGCTCTGCAGTATATAGGTCTTCGGAACTTGTACTGGATGAATCTGAGGCCGCATATCTTGCTCCGGCGGCTACACCCGTAGTAGCATCCACGGCCCCTAACCCACTCCCACCCACGGGCGCTGTTCTGGCGGGCTCAACCTCATCATCCGACGAAACACCACTAACTGTCCCTGCTAATGCTACATCCCTCGCGGAGTTTGGACGCTCTGGGGATGAAATAGATGAAATACTCTGATTATCTGCTGGGTTAAACTCATCAACCTCAGCGACATTCGGCATAGCAGCTACCTCCCCACCGGGATTACCCTTGTCTTTCTTCTTTGTTCCAGGAACCCTCTTCGCAAGCCTCTTCTGAAGACTCCCAAACCATCCCTTCTCCTTCTTCGCCGCCTCATGCATTTCTCGTTCCCGGTCTACGCGGTCGTGGCCAGCTTGTGACATGGGACGTGGTTCGAGTTCTTCCATATCCGAGCTGGAGTCTGCTCCTACACCCGCAGTTTCTTCAAGATTAGAGGATTCCGCGGGTAGCGGTATGGCAGCTGCTTTCTGCGTTTGTTTTTCGACCTTTACTCGCTCTTTTTCTTCTCGTTGGGCTTTCTTAAGCTCTGCCTTTCGTTCGCGTTCTTCAGCCTTCTCGGCATCCCGACGGGATTTCGCAGCCGCCTTCTCCAGAACTATTTTATCGATAGGTTAGCACCTAAGGCTGCTTCTGGAGCGAATAACTCAATTCTTACCTTTCGCCTTCTTAGTCTCGGCCTTAACCCCCGCAACCCTCTCCTGTTCTACTTTCTTCTCCCGATCAGCCGTTTCCTTCTCAACCCTCAGAGCCTCGACTCTCGCCCGCTCCTTTTCAGCCTTCACATTGATCTCATCCAAAATCGGCTGTACATTGCCCCGAGCGATTCTCTCCAAATCTTCCTGATCATACCATAACCCACCACCCATATTGATCTTCCCTTTCTTCTTCTCACTTTCCTCTGCTCGCTTCCTTTCGTACTCTGCGCTCAACATCTTAGCTTTGGCATCCCATTCCGCTTGTAGATGCTTAGGAACTCGTCCTTGATCCTCGGCAACTTTGGTTTCTAAATCCTGCATTCGAGCCTTTACGTTCTTCTCGGCAACGGCGAGGAGGGCAAGGTAATCACGAGCTTGGCGGTCTTTGTCGACTGAGTTTATTTGTTTTGTAAGCTTTGCGGTGTCGGATTTGATTTTCATGGAGCGAGCGTAGTCTGTTGCGTCTGGTTGGCGGCGAGGGGCGGCGGCGGTGGTAGTCGCAGCAGCAGGCTTCGCGGGCTGTGCCGTTTTTGGAGTGCTGGATGGGGCGGTTGAAGAGCGGGCGCGGGTGCCAGTAGGTGCTTTTCCACCAGCTTGCCAGCTAGGTGGGAGACCGGACGCTTTACGAGCCCGATCGTGTTCCGCTTGAAGACGTGCAAGACGCTCTGATGCAGCTTTACGAGCAGCTTCTTCGAGATGTGGGTAGTATTTTATCTGCCTATCATCACTATCTCCAGAGAGAACAGAGTGTAAATCGCTGGAAGCAGCGATAGATGCCGCCTGCATTGAGGATTTACGGTTAAGCTTTGGCTCCGCGTGTGCTACTTTTTTGGGTGATGTAGGAATATGCGAATAATAGCTGCCAGGTGGCATGGACGTAGTTGATGACATATTAGGTCTTGAAGTGGTAGGGGGAGGTGATTTGCTCATATTTTTGGCCATAGATATGCTAGCCGCGCGAAGGATATCGGACATATTCCTATCGGTCTGCGATTGCGGCAGCGCTGACCTAGGCTGCGAAGCGGCAGAAAGGCGGGTTTGTGCGTTCTGCGCAGCCAGAGCATTAATTTTGTTAATGTCGTAGGCAGGTGTAGGTGGTGACTTGGGAGCGGGTTTGGAGAGTTTTTTGGGCGAATTTGCGACGCCGGCTGCGGCGAGGGCATTCGGAGTTGATTGTGGCGGGGAGCGTTTTGATTCTGGCATCGTGTGTGCTCTTTGTCTTACGCTTATTGCAGCTTGCGAAGCTGATTTTGAAGGGGTGGAGGGTCGCCAGATCTCTGGCGGTTTTGAATCGCCGGCCAGGAGAGCAGCAGCAGCAGCAGTGGGTAGCGGCCCTGGATTCCAGGGTTCTGGCGATTTTATATTGTTTGCTAGGGATGCAGCCGTACCAGCAGCCGGTAAGCGATCGGGTTTCCACAGCTCTGGAGACTTCGATTGCGAGGCGGCCAATGACGCAGCCTTGCCGGCCGAGGCTTCGAGGTTTTGGACGCCACGTGAGGGGTAACTGGGAAGATCCTTGGGGTCTGCACGTTTTAGAAGTGGCGAGGTGGTGGCTGCTCAATCGCGCATGTTAGAAATATTCGAAATTCCAATTGCGATTTCATGTCAAAAACGTGGTTCGATGCAAGAAATATATACGACAGGAACTTGTGCATACCAGGAGTGCCGGGTCCACTGACAGCGGGCTTCACCCCTGTCTCAGTTTTCGCGTCACCATCCTTGGCATCTTTGATAGCCTTGCTAGTTTCGTCGAGAAGAACCTGGTCGGACATGGGATTGTTCAACTCGGATCTGGGAGTCGAGAATATCAGGTCGTCGTCAATTGGCTGACGGGTTGTTGTAGATTTCTGGAGCAGGGAATGTTTAGCCTTGTTCTGCCTGTTATTACTATTATTGTGGATAGAACGAAAGCTCCGGTTTTGCATTGTTTGCGGTTTGGCATGGGAGAAATGTGCCATAGTGGAAGTGAAATAGTGGATTGATATGGAATACTGCAGTGGGATTACCAGGGTAGGTAGATAGCTGTTGCGCTTCACCGCACTGCACTGCACTATCGGTACCGACAGAGGAGGAAAAGATGGACTGGAATGAACTTACTAAAGAAGAACCAGAAGTATCTGGCAAGTCCGACGGTTTTGTACCAAACATACCGGCTGAACGTTCGAGGAGGAGTTAAAAGTTAAAGTACAGCAAATGAACGAAAGAAGGTTAAGCTTTCAGGCTCGACGTTCTTAAACGGGCGATGTTGTTCTGCAGTGCGGCGTCGCAGCTTTAATTCATGCAGGCCAGCCGGAATGTGTTGCCGTGACGTTGGTGCCCCGGAGACTGAGGCAGACCCAAGATGCAACAGACGTCAACAAAACTTAACTCCGGTCTCTTCGAATCCTCTTCCTCTAGACTAGGTCTCTTCTCGTTCCTCCTTCGATTCGCTACAGTGCAGTGCAGTGCAAAAAGGATATCGCGGTAAGTAAGGATAATACATAGAATATAGAGAATACAGATATCGAAAAAGTGGAGTTAATGTAAGAGAGAAGTCCGTTCGCAGACGGGCGCTGGGAGGAAGCCCCAGTTCCATTTAAACCGATAGCATCGAACTGCCCAAACCTGCTTTTAGCTCGATCCTCATTGAAATCACATCAATCTGGCCATTCTCTTCTTTCTTTTCTTCTTTTCCTCTACTCGTTTTCCCCTCCTCTCCCTTTCCAACTACCAAATCTTCAAATCTCGTGGATTGGCAAGCTAGCCCATGGACGGTCTTTTCAGCCAAGGTTACGTCATAGCCGCATTTTCCAACAGGGTCCCACCGAATCGAACCTTGCATTTTGCGCAGTGGCAAACGACGACAAGAGATGTATCTCCGAAGCTATGTGCGCCGCCGATCACAGTATGTTGGAGATTGTCCCGAGGCAGAAGAGATTTTTTTTAGGTGTCAGTTGCTTCAAATGTTTAAATTTTCAAACACCGAGACTCCTGTTCACCCAAGATGTCCGTGGAAGCAAGTTAATTATGTTAATCCCGCTCCTTGATCGTGTTTGTTATAGGAAAGCGCATGTTCCTGGGAATACGATCTTGTAGTAGACCGAGTTCAAGGGAGGGAAACTTGCAATTAGATAATTATACTATGTTCAATTCAAATACCTATATTCGACTGTTTCGCCACAAATTTATTGTTCGCTCTCTTCAGTTATGATGTTTAAATTTCTCTATTAACTGGCGTCGACGTCGCTAAGCAGCGATCTTACAGTAGATCCGTACGTGCAACGCCCCTGCCCTTTGGTATTTGGTGTTTCTGTACTACCAAGACACATACGTATCAAATAGCCCATATACACATCGTCAATTGATTAAATTTACGAATTCCGTTTAAATTGTTGATTTGAATATTTTTAAATTAACCTTACATCGCGCCTCGAACGATATGATATCGTATAAGTACTACTACCAAGCAATCCTAGCTATGGGCCCCTTCGGCCACGTCCTCACACACAACTTGCGCAGTTCATCCATACACAAAATACCAAGCGCCAACGGAAGCGGCAAAAACCAGAACTCAATTGGAACGCTCGCAGTCCCAAACAACCTCTGAATCCCAGGTTCCTCTGTCACAAAGACAGCAATACACAAACTAACCGCTGCACCAGCGAACAACCAGAGGTTCCTGCGAGGTTTTCGAATAGGATCGGCTTGCAAAATCGACAGCCTTTTGTTACGGATCGAGAGAATGTTACCCCATTGCAGGATCACAAGAGTGACAAAGTAAACGCATTGGCCGGTGACATTGAAATGATTCAGTTGCTCTTGGGAGTAGCCGTAAAAACCGTCGGAGTACTTTTCGAAGGCAAAGAAGAGTGAGCGAGCGGGAATCTTGGCATGACGCCACATATAGAGGAAGTACATTGAATGCGCAATAACCGCCTCCATGACTCCAATGAAAAGGTACGATTGTATGTATATTTTCAAGTTGATCAAATGATCTTTCTTGTGATTGCGTGGTGGGATGCCTAAGAGATCGAACTCTTGTTTTTCCATAATAAGTGAAAGGGAAAGGAACAAGTCTGTGAACACACAGATGATAATCATAAGGAATGAAGATAGCGGCAGTGGGACGCCAAAAAAGACATTGAGCAGGACTGGCCAGATTTCGGACCACGAGCCAGCTGGTAAAAGATAGCCGATAACCTTTTGAAGATTCTGGAACACGAGACGACCGAGGCGAACGGCGTCGACAATGGAATCGAATCTGTCCATGAGAACTAAGTCTGCTGCTTCAAGAGCCACGTCCGACCCGCCGGCGATTGCGATACCAACATCGGCAGCTCGAAGTGCGGGGGCATCGTTGACACCGTCTCCGGTAACGGCGACGGCGTTTCCCCTAGCTTTAAATTCGTTAACGATACGAAGTTTCTGCTCTGGTGTGGTACGACCAAATACGATTTCTTCGTAGGAGCAGATGAGATCCCAGTCCGCCTTTTCGAGAAGATTGAGCTGATAGCCTTCGAGAAGAAGGGCTTGATTGCTAGATAGTTCCTCGTGTCCATATCCCGCCCTAATTTCCCTTCTTTCCTTGATGGTATCATAAGTATCCGGGTCGTGGTCGCTGGTGAAGATGCCAACGGAACGGGCAATTGCTGCTCCCGTTAATCCAAAGTCTCCGGTAACCATCATAAATCTTATCCCAGCGCGTCGGCAATCTGCAACTGTAGATGCAGTCTCAGTGCGGGGAGGATCTAAGATCCCAAGCACGCCAATGACCGTCAGATTGCACAAGCAACGTTCCACAATCTCGTCGCCAAAATGATTTGACTGCAAAACAGCCTCGGGTGAGTACTCCCTTTCGCAAATAAGAATGACACGTTCAGCATTTCTGGAAAGACGCTCCTGGAGACTTGAAAAGCGTGCTTTTGCGTCTTCGTCGAGTGGTAAGGCAGTGCCGGATTCGAAAGACCAGTATGACACGCACTTTGGCAGTAGAACATCCGGGGCACCCTTGACGAGAGCCATATAGGTTTGTTTCTCCGAAGATGGAGGAAGATGTGGGGTATTGTGAAGCGTAAGCATCCATTTGTTCTTAGAATTGAAAGGTATCTGGAAAACCTTGGGGTATCTATCAAGGAGGAGTTTCCCAGCCTTAACAGTCTCCGCGAACCGGAGGACAGCCCCATCTGTGGCATTGCCCTGGATTTTCCTCTCTGCAACCGGGTAGTCTTTGGTGAGAGGGTCGAATGTGGCGTCGTTACAGAGGTGTGCGGCAAGGTGGAGCTTAGTTAGAACCGCATGGTTGGAAGCCGCTTCTATATCCTCACTCGGAGTGTAGCACCCCAGCGCTTCGACCAGTGGGAGATACTTATCTACAAACCCCACAGATACCACTGACATCCTATTCTCAGTAAGGGTTCCCGTCTTGTCCGAACAGATAACATTGACACAGCCAAGCGTCTCCACTGTCGACAAGCCCTTGGGTAGGATGTTCACTCTCTTCATCCTGCGCGCAACCATCATCAGGGTCAAGGCGACACCAATGGGCATACCCTCAGGAATAAAAGCAACGACGCAGCCCATGACATTGTTCAACATCGCGACAAGGTCCATATATGCGCGATGCTTGACACGGAGCCAACCCAACCAAGTAAAGAAAATCAACAAGGCCAGACAAATCGTCAGGCAGACAATGATCTTGACAAAACGAGTAATCTCCTTTTGAATCAGTGTGGGTTCGTCTTTTGCACTCGATGTGGCCTTTGCGATACGTCCCATGACCGTATTCCCACCGGTCAGTACAACTATGCCAACCCCAGATCCATTGGTGACCAAAGTTCCAGTGAGGGCAATGTTTCGGGTCTCCAGGAAATTGGAGTCCGTCATAGTAATGGCTCCTTCCACTTCTTCAGGTTCTCCTGTAAGCATTGACCGATCGAAACGGATATCCCCAGAGGTACTAAGCAGACGGATATCGGCAGGAACTTTATTCCCGACCGCAATTTTGACAATATCCCCAGTGACGAGGTCGGTGGATGGGATACTACTAAAGACACTATCCCGTAGGACGAGTGCATCAGACGGGAGAAGGTCGAGAATAGACTGCATAGTCCGCTTGGTTGACCAGTCCTGAAATGCGGAGAAACATGCTTGAAGGAATATAACAATTAGGACTAAAACCGCAAGACCAAGGTTGTAGGCTTGTGGGTGAGGGTCTCCAAGTGGTCGCCAGCAGATGAAGAAGATGACGACACCGACCCAAAGGACCGAACAGAAGCCACCGAAGACATAGAAGAACAGTTTTTTTGCATGGTTCTCACGGCGGTGGGGAAGGACGTTCTTGCCGCCACGTTGCAACCTTGTAGCTGCCGCATTGCTAGTGAGTCCTTCATCGGGACTGGAGACGAATAGCTGACATATGCCTGCTGGGCTGAGAATATGAAAGTCAAGACCCTCAAAGTAATCTTTATTTGGGGCCTTTCCATCGTCCTGCTCCTTCGACCCAGTACGTGCAATAGCCTGGGACTCAGAAACTTGAATGGAAAGGGTACGGAATTCAATTGGTATTCCAGAGATTGAAATGGCTCGTGCTTGAGTGCCAGACTTCGAATCACGGCTCATGGATCGTCGACGGCTTCCCGTAGTGGGGTCTTGACGGACGGGCCGGATTTCGTCATCATCTTGGAAGGCAATGCGAGATTGATTGGGAATATCAGAACGAGTAATTGGGGTTTTCTCCATTAACTATAGAAGATGGAGGGTTCAAGGTCGACTTTCCGGCGAGGAAAGTGCTTAAGTCAGGAATAAATGAACTTGACGATAAGAATTATTCTTAAACGGTCCTCGTTATAACAGCTATAATAAGAATTTCCTGATTTATAAAGGGTTATTGTTTTTGATAGGCGTTTTCATCCTTTCAGAAGATTTCAGACTCCCTTGGCTTTATAGATTATCAACTTACTCTTCATACACAGAAAATCCTAATATATGTCCGGATCTTAGCTAGTTAGGATGCATCTATGCAACGAGGCATCAAAAAAATCGCTCACCCAAATCCAACAGGTCGCATAGCAAATGTGTATCTCGTAATAACGCTCAAGTGAAACATTTCATCTTCGTAATAAACCCAACCGAAGAGATAGTGTCAGGAAGGCCCTCGCTTCTTTCCATACCCACACACGTGGTTCTACTAGCAGGATTATTCTTTCATCCTAGCTTAAACAAATCAAGCTTTTTAAAATTTTTTAGCTGGGTTGCGTTATCTTAGCATACTTACGCGTCCCGGAGTTGCTAGGGAATCAAGTATATCTACAGTACTTTTATTCCCGCAGGTGGTCATTTTATTGAAATTAGTATCGATCCATGTAGGTAAACCAGAGTTCACGACACCCAAGCCAGCTTACTATGTTTATACCATCAGCCGCTGGAAATTGCATCCGAGGTTAGTCTATAGGATGTGAACAGATCTTACTTTGTTTCAACGTTTCACGGATCGTTTACGCTGCCATCAATTCTCTAAAATGCGCTATCGAAGATGATAAAAACCCTTTTGAAGACGCTTAAGCATTTAATTTAAAAATATCCTTCACTTTTAAGCTCATTTTTTCCTGGTTTGGTGTAACAAGGCTCTGATATACCTCACATTAGCGAGTGAGGCTAGGGCGCCATCGATGTCATCGGCCCCGCCAGTACCTATCCGGTTGATAGTTTTGTTGCACCTGCAGGCAAGTAGTTAACCTGCATATACCCGTCTAAATCTCCTTGCAAAATTCAGCATTGCGTGTCTGCTGAAATTTGACACTTCAATTCAGCCTCGACACTTTTGTTGTCTCATGAACTCATGTCCCAATTTTAATGTTGACACGTCAATATAAATGTGATATTCCTCAACTGACCAACTGCAGCTGCTCACGCCGGAATTTACCTTCACGAGCTTCATTGCAACCGGCCGGCCGCGTGTAAGACCGGTCTCGTAAACCAGCCTCCCCAAAGTAACCAATGTAAGATCTAACTACAACTTAAGGCCTTACTTGCTTAGCAGCCTGTAAAAAAAAAAAAGACATGACGTCCATAACGACCTTATCCAAAATACCCGAAATCATCTTCATCATACTGGAATACCTTCCTCGTCCCGCCGTGCTTTCTTTACTTCAAACATGCAAATCGCTTTATCCCATTTGCTACGCTCACCTCTGGTCTACCATCTCCCTTGTTGAACGGGACCCAAACCGTTCTTCCCACGATGACAGATGGGCAGATAAACTCCAAAGCCTTGCAAATCTCATCAAGACGAAAGGGGTGGACGCCCTCGGGTTCCGGCATACACGAGTATTGGAGCTTGGGCCTGCAGTATTAGCTGTAGAGTGTGATCCTGGTCAAATTGGTTCCCAAAGGCCAAGATATTCCGAGAAAGGGGCCGAATTTATTCTTCTTTTATGCGATATTATCAACGGTAATAAGTTGAATCTTCAAGAAACTAGGATAGAGCTATATCGTATGTACTTTACTTCTATTCTATCTGAATCACATGAAGACCGTTAAACATCTAATACGATTTACAGGGAATATCAGAGGGGCCAGCGTATATATCAAAGGAAGACCTCGAGAATTAATTCACAGCTTGAAACGGTATTCAGAAACAAAGTCTTCAAAGGACTTGTCAATCCACCTAAAGACGGATGTGGTCCAGGATATCCACATTCTCTATAATGTAAAGCTCATCACGGACTTGACATTATTTGTCAATTCGGTTTTGGGCTATCGCGAAGGGCACCATGATGAGAACGCAGTTACTTGTTGGAGCGAGGCACCCCTCGGGTCCAATATTATCGAGTTGGCAACCCTACTCGCAGGCTTGCGTAACTTGAAGCGATTCCACTGGGCTGGGCATAGATCCACTTACAGCTTATCGAAAATGTCCGATATTGTCAATCATCTTGCAAAGCTCCAAGCTGTATTCGACAAAATAGATAGCCTTCGCGAGTTAGTACTCGACATACCATTCTTCCACCCATCATTCTTCTTAACTCCGCCGGGGAGACTTCGAACGCTTCGAATCCAGTATGCTGCGACCAACGAGTGGTGGGAAAAGTTTTCTAAATGTGCAATGCCATCGGTCGAAAACTTAGAAGTCTATGGATCGGATGATATCTATGGTCCGGCAGAAGATATTTTCGACATAGGCCGCCACCACTATAATCCTCTTGGGGACGTAGCCATTTGCAACTTGAAAAGACTCAATGTCTCGGGATATTTACTTCGGGTTCCGCCCGACTTGGAGGACTGTCTGCGCCGAAGAAACCGGGGACTATCGAGTGACTCCCTGAAAAGGATTGCTCAGCACAAGGCCGATGTGGCCATACCAGAGTACGAGCAAATTCTACGAGACCAGTCGTATCGTTTTGCAGAAGCTTTGAGCACAAAATATTCATCCAAGCTTATTAACGAGCCGGAGAAGGATCACCGACAGGACTACGCTCGAGATTTCTCAAAATCGCTTATTGGATTTCGGGAAATTGCAGGCGTCTCCACCTCCCATGGCCATCCGTGGGAAACTAAAAGGCCAACTGAGCCGGGATCTCGATGGGGCCCAGGACCCGCACAAGAACTCGCTGTAACGGTTAGAAAGAAACTTAGTAAGGCTCTCAATAATTGCGTCCACCACGTCGAGACTATATACGCAGAGCGTCTTATGGAAGGATGCAGTGACATCTCTGAGGAGGACTTTCGGAGAGAATGTCTACAGCTCTTCACCGAGTCATCTGCTTTTTACGAGACTAGCGGCTGGCAGGAGAGCAGGAAGCGTGCGCGCCGACTAGGAAATTTTTGCGGGGAAGAGATGAGACTACGGCTCGGCAGGAGTGATCCTGTGGTTAGGGATAGATTTAAGGAAATCTTTTCTAAAGAAGAGCCAGATCCTTCCGAGCTCCTAGTGGAATTGGCAACTGAGGTGTTAGAAGGGTTTAAAGACCCAATTTGGAATCCGAAAGCTACTTAGAGCCCGGCCCCACAACCAAATCGTCTTTAAGGTCCGCGAATACTAGGTCAACCTGAGTCCGAAAACTGCATGACATAAGTCGTCTATTACATCCATGAATATATAGTCGAAACAGACCGGATCGAAAATGATTCTTTCAAAGACGTCAAAGCAAAATGAACCGACCTACAAGAACGTAACTACTCATTTCTTCATGCTGTGAACATTACTCGTATATAACAAAAGAATGTAAAAAGGACATTCGCAAACAAGCAAACAGAAAGAGAGAAAAAGAAGACGCTTTTCTACACTCGCTTCACTCAACCCTTTCCCGTTTACCTAAACTTCGATAGCTTATTCAGTGCGGAGATAAGACCTAGTGACGTTCAATTAGCATGATCAAGGTTCCCCTTCCAATCAAAATCACAAGAAAGATGTGTACTCACCAGCAACACCCTGGGTCAACGTCGCCGTAGCCTCTGTATTCCTTGTGCCTACGCACACAGTTGTAACGTGCGCGACCTCCCTCTCCACAGCGTACTCATTCGCCCATCTAAAAAGCACCTCATCCTCTCGATCGTCACCCGCTACAAACAAGAAATCTGGTGTCCATCTCTCCACATCTCCGTTCTCCTCCGCGCATACGATGTCAAGCACCTTCGCACCAGCAGTGGCCTTATTATAGTCACTTGGTTCAACAATTACGGCTTTTTCGAGAGGTACCGCGTGGACGTGCTGTGTGGCTTCCATCGAGTCGTTGATGTGGTTCACACATTCAGCGGCTTGGCGAGATGCTAGATTCTGGTCTTCCGCAGAACCGGTGTGCCAGATGTAACTGCAATGTCTCTTCTCGATGGTGGTTCCTGGGGTTCTTTCTCTGTAGTACTCCAAGATATCCTTGACACTTTCTTGCCATCCTAGCATGGACGCATCGATCATCTCAATCCAAGTACCCGCGTTATGCGGACGGATGAAGCATCCATTTTCAGCGATCAAACCGAGTCCGGAGACTAACCTGAACGGCTTCTCCAAATCTTCCGGCTTGCGAGATGACATTACATAGACAATGTTCCTCGAATCGAGAAGAAGATCGTTCAAAGTGTCGATGACCCGCTGGGGACTGCCCAAGATCATCCGTGTCGAACTAGCAGACTGCACAAGCGTACCTTCGTAATCGATCAAGAAGATTCGCTTATCCGCTCTGGCATACGCATCGCCCACGGAGTTAATTGACAACCGTGGGATAGACATATTACCACGGCGCTGCTGCTCTAACCATGCTTTCTGCTGAGTTGCCATGAACGACGTAACCCAGTGGACACCAGTCTGGTGCATCACATCTCCGTTGAGCTTCTCCCAGCGAGCTTTCTTCTCTTCAGGAGACATTTCAAGTGCTTGGTACATCGCATCGGCGCACTGGCGGTAATCCCAAGGGTTTACACTGATATCAGATCCGGCGAATAGGGCTGAAGATCCGGTGAACTCGCTGAGAATCAGCGGAGAGTGGCGTTCATCTTGACAAAAGATGAATTCGTGGGAGGTGAGATTCATCCCCTCGCGGAGCGAAGTGATAATAAGCGCATCCGCGACGGTAAGAAGGGCGAGGTACTGCGAAAAGCTGATGTCCTGGTGAAGGAACACCACAGGAGAATGGCCGAAGGTGGCAAAGTTTGCGTTGATTCTGGATACGATATCGAGGACGGTTGTTTGCAATTCGACAAGCTCGGATGTGGAGAGTGCGACTTGGATAAGTGTGACTTTGCCAACCCACTCTGGATGGGTACGCAGGAAGAGTTCGTAAGAGAGAAGCTTTTGTCTAACACCACGAACGTGATCGAACTACCGCCAAATTAGCATTCTTTTCCAACTGATATTCATTCAGAAAAACTGTGACCAACCTTATCTCTAGCAACCAAGATTTTCTGCCCTCCATATCTCTCCAGAATCACCTTCACAAACTCATCCACCATCGGATCCTCCCTCTCTTTACTCAATCCAATTGGATCGATACCGATCGCAGAACTTACCACATTCACAAACCTCTCCTCCAAATGTATCCCCGCAGGTGTCGCCTCGAGGTACAACAGCCGATTGCATGTCTGTAAAAAGTGCCTTGCGTATTCCTCTGTCTGGAAACCCACAAGATTTGCACCCAACATTCCTTCCAATAACTGCTTCCTAACCGCCAAACACCTGTACACCTCCGAGGATGGGAAAGCAACATGTAAAAAGAAGCCGATACTCGCTTCGGGAATCTTATCGCGGACCATTTTCGGCACGAGCAGCAAATGGTAATCATGCACCCAGATCGTATCTCCCTTCTTGTAATTCTTGATAATTGTATCCGCAAATGCCTGATTCAGGGCTACGTAGTAAATCCACGAATGATCTTCGTACGCTTTGCTTTTTGGGTTGTCGGGGATCTGGTAGTGGAACACGGGCCACAGAATCTGCTTGCAAAAGTGATTATAGTGTCCATTAAAATCACTATCCTTGCAGAAGACAGCCAGGGACTCGTGTTCATCGCGCAATCGTTCCTCAATGGCAGCTTTGACACCATCTTCGAGAACATCAGTGGGCATGCCTACGGTACCGACCCAGGTCACTTCTTCGACACCGCCGGCTTCTAGTGCTGCATTGACAGCATTTCGGAGACCACCATTTCCACGCTCAGCTGGTTCGACGGCCCATTCAGCGCTGGCGAAGAGCTGAGATTGGTCGGTGAGAGTGGCTTTCCGTTTGGGAATTGGAATTTGACGAGGAGCTCCGGATACAGCCTGCAACTGATCCGCAGGCGCTGCAGCAACCTTCTTACTCTCCAGAATCCCTCTAGGCGGTGGGGAAGCAGCTCTGGAAGTAGGTTGTGTGAGCGCCCGCTTCAATTTCGCAGGAATAGCACTATCCGGACCGGGTGATGTGACGGTAACAGTAGTTGCCGGTCCAGGAGTTGCCGGTTTCGAGTAGAAGATCTCATCTGCATTGTGAACGGGAGGAGTGGGAGGAGGCGACGGCTGACGGGAACCGATACGGGATGCGAGGGACTGGATCAGGCCGCCTGAGGTTTCGGCACCGGTTTGGATTCGCAAGGCAGGAGCTGGACGTTGAGTAGCTGCCGGTGCAGAGGGCGTGCGTCCGCGGTCTTCCTCTTTGTCTTGCACATGGAAATTAATCGTGTACGGGAGGTAGCTGTCGTGATATTGGTCAAAAATTGTTAGCTGCCATTGCTTGATAGTTTGACCTTTGATAGTCGGCCATGGCCAGAGCACATGGCAGAGGATGTTTCTTACAGGGATGCCACGAATAGCGTCATGTTGACGGCTTTTGTCTCTACGGTCCTGAAGCTGATGTAGGAGAGCGAGAGACGCCGGTTATTGGGAAAAGAATGGCCTGGTCCTTTGAGGTTTCCTGTCGGATGGAAAAGAGAGAAGCTTGAAGGCGAAGGCGAAGCTGTCAGCGAGGTCTTTTAATTGTCTCGTAATAAAAGCTGGCTCTCTAGCTTTTGGCGGGGACAATTCGAATTTGCGTTGTTGCACAGAAGTGACGTCGACGGCACACTAAAACTCCAACAGAACAGTGCGGAATGCAAATGTGATATGGCAGGATATGATACGATACGATGCTAACCTGCTTGAGAATGGAGTATGTACGAGGGAAGTACTTACCGGAGTAGCTTGGAAGGTATCGCGGGAGATCAACTTGTACTTGTATCTTCCATGGCGCTATACATCTGCTATCTCTTCCTCAGAATCCTACGACGATTCTCCAATCCACAATATATATATGCCTCTGCGCTCTAACTGCTTAGGTACCTTCTTCCCGTACATGGGACGGATAAACCCAGGTCGAAACAGCTATTTCTGACCTTGAGGAATTTTTTTTTTTTTCATTGATGCCGAAAAAAGCCTCATGACGAGGGTCCCCGTCTTCGGAAAACAAAATGACGGACCTCGACAAGAGATATCGCAGTTCCCGTCAAGAATGTTCTGATGTATGAATTCGGCCCTAAGATGAAATCAGCATGGGTCCGACGGAGCGCATGAGGGAGAGACTCGCATTCCGACTGGGCAGAATTTTAGTCTCTACCTGGGCTTTATCTATCGTATCGTAGGTTCCGTGTGGTCATGGCGGGGCTAAATGGTTTAAGTCGCTCAACACAGGCTATCCAAAATACAACAGGGTTGTGCCGAACCGAACGACTACAAAAGGAAGTGTAGGGTTTTGAGGCTTGTGTTCTCTCTCGAAATATTAATCCTAAGTATACGGTAGTGTAGGTCTTCTAACTGCATAGTACACTAGAGACCCTTTACGTTTGATGGCTGAGGAAGGTATTGTGGTTTTCTATAGCCAGTCGCAAGAGAAAGGGACGACGGGTGCAAATCTAGGCCAATGATACTAGTATTCGGGCTACTCTCCCGGTGCCTCATAAACTAACTCAGACCAAAAGTTTACAACGCAGGACTGTTTCGATGGAAGATATAACAGTCTTGTTGCCGGAGAGCTGATATTGCGATCTGAGACCCAGTTTCAATAAGTAAGGTTGGCCTTAAGCTTCTGAATAGTCAGTGACGAACTTATCCTTGCTGCCATCGGCAGGCAAATCCTAAGAGTATTCTCAATATGCTTGAGAACTCAACTATAGCAATACTAGAAGGAAGGATTTAACTAGCTTGTTGTAATTTTATATACAGAAGAGATTATAGTCTATATACAACTTTCACCACCCCTAGTACCCACCCACCTAATGACAAGCCCTCCCATACTTCCTCAACCGATGGTAATTATACGGCAGCGGTGCCAAAAACCCTGCAGACATCGACACCACCGCAGCCACCCAAAACATCGGCGACTCAAACTGGACTGCCCCACCGGTAAGATGATAATCCACCGTATTTTGCACCAGCTCCATGGTCAGCATACTAATCATACTCATACCGGCCGCTGTTTTTGCAGCCGCGGGCCAGGGAAGTCGATCTCCGCCGTAGCGTAGGAGAACGGTTTCTAGTAATAACGATGTAGTTATACCGCTAGCCACTTATAGAGGAATACAATTGTCAGTATTTAAGCCGGCGACATATATATATATGCAAAAATTCTCTAAGAATAGGGGACAGTATACATACTAGACACCGCCATAATACTCCCAATGCCAATCTCCGGATGAAAAGCCTGCAAATACCACATCGCAGAAAAATCACCTGTAGTACACCCAACCAAACACCGGAACGTATTGACCATAGCTCGATTCCAGATCGGTCTTGAAGACCAGAAGCCAACGGCGGGTGTTGCGGGCTTTGGTGTGCTGTGGCATGCGGGCTTGGCATCATTCGACGTCCCACATTTCAGTCTTCTTTGTATTGCCTGATATGGGGCATCGCGGAGTGTATTCGCTGATAGGAATAGCGGCTTTAGACAAAATACGTTGCGATTTACTAGAGCTCGCGATAGAGACATTCTGTCGATCTAGAGAGGTCGTGATATCGCGATAGTTATCAAATTTGATCAAATTGTGTTGAGCTCAGTATACATATATCAGACGTCGACGTCGATGCAATGAGGGTTTGTGGGAAGTAGATCGATTTAGGTACTGGGTTTCAATCGCTCAGAGAATTCGCAGTACGGCTTTAAAGTTTGTCCGGCAGTCGTAGGCTTTGTAATCACGATAGACAGATACTGCCCAGAACTCCGGATTTCCTTGAGAAGTTATGACGATAGGTACAGATTTCTTGGCCAAGATGTTGCAAAGTACGCACAAATACCGCGTTGGCTGGCACTGTCGACCGCGCTAAGTTGAGCCACCGCACAAACCACTCACTCAACGAATACAACCTGCTAGCTGCCAGATCGTAGAACTATTAATGGGTCCGATCAATCCAGCGTATGATATCACATAAGTTCCATATATCTCGAGATGCAAGGGGGTTCACAAAGAGCCGCAGATTCGAAGTCACTAATGTAAGGAATATGTATTCGGCAAAGACAAAACAAGTACTATTAGAAGCACAGGAATAATTGAAAAGGACCATCCTAAAAGAATTCCACTTCCCCAAAGGAACGAATAAGAATAAACCATCCAAATAATATGCATCGCTGAACACGCTATGCAATAACCAGCAGAAAGCACTACCTAAAGGAAAAGATAAAATATGCAAGATGACTCATCAAAAAAAAGAACCTCCCATATCTACAAAACAAAATTTAAAAAAGCAAAATCATACAAAGAATAGTAATTTAATGTGGTTTCAAAATAAATAGGGAAAAAATGCAACTATTGGAGTCAAGAAGACTCATGCTATTTTGATGAAAATTATATCATCTAACCCTCCGACGTTTTGAGACTTCTTGTGAATCCTCTGGCTCCTCCTCTTGACTAATCGATAATTGCCGCTGTAACCTTTCCCGCACGTCATTAAGCTTAGGATATAGGGAGCTCCCCGAGCTTCTATGCCCATTCGACATGAATTCAATAAGCTCGAGTTCATCCGCCCAAATTTGGCGAATGTCTACTCCCGCTTCGGGTGGACATCTGCGTCTGCGGGGTCGGGTTGTTCTTCTTCGGTTTAATTGTGGGGACGCGGAAATGGCTGGTAGGGGTTGGGAGTGAGACATGAATTCGTCAATGTCTTCTTCGTCTTCTTCGGGTGGATCGGGTGGCGTGCAAGATGGTGTTGATTCCGTTCTTCGGAGAGATGCACGGGTAGCAGTTGGTGCTGCAAGTAATCGCCGTCGGCGAGGTGTTGAGGGTGGGGTGTGGTAAGACGATGAAGTAGATGTGTTTTCTATGGGCGCTGATTCGAGCAACGTTTGTGTCGCCTGGGATTCGCAAATTCTAGGGGTAGACGTCGATGGAAATATCAAATGAGATGTTGGTGTTTGTGGGCGTTGAGTGGGTTCTTCCTGTGTAGATGACGGTGTAGCATAACTAGAGAAGTACTGGGACGACTGAATAGTAGATATTTCGGAGTAGCGTCTTTTGAGAGACGCTACCGCGTTTCAATTTGAAGGTCCCGCATCGGCAGGGCCATCGTTGTTGTCAGAAAATACATTGTTAGCGGGGTAAGGGACACCAAACAGATCAGCCATGGCTGGTGCTCCTGGGCTCGAAGGCGGGAAGGGGTTAGATGGGAACCGAAGTAGCTGAGGAGGGGCTGCTCCGGGGGCCTGGGTCTGGGTGCCCACGGGTTGGGAGCCTGTGGGTTGAGATTCTGCGGGCTGAGAGACGTTCATGTTATCTCTAACGCTGCCAGAATGAGTGACCTGTACCGGACGCGCCGGACGGGCTTCACGTCTCTCTCCCACTGGAACCTCATCACAGATATGGTTTAAACGAGCACAGTGGTCCGGGTTGTGTCTTTGCGTCCTGCAGTTCTTTCCGTACCAGCACTTCGATCGTATATCGGTCCATCCGATGCGTTCGCGCTCCGAAACCAGAAAGTCGGTAAGATGCTTGTCGAAAATCCCAGGAAGGCAGTTTTTGCAGACGTAAGAATCTGCCGTAACAGGGACTAGAGACGTGCAGGGAATAGTTTGGGCGTATTTTTGGAGTAGCCATTCACGCATCTCGGAACCTAGGGATTGCCATGTGTAGTTATTGCTATCAGACTCGATCCACCGTTTCAAGGAGTCTTGCTCAAAGGCATTGTTGTTGAACCAATTTCCGTAGTGCGGACTCTGGCCGTAAAGTGAGGCAACTACGGGGGCAAAAGTTAGTATATGCTCGATATGATACGATACGCTTGCACTGACCTCTTATGTTGTGAAGGAACTCCCTGCCGGGGTCATTTGGGCATGCTCCAACGATCCCGCCACAATATGTAACGCCGCAGCACGCACAATAAGTAGGTTTCAGGGTATCTTGCTGCATATTAAACGGAACCTCGCTACGACAAGAAGCGCACTTCTTGTGATGCCTGAATTCGGTTTGCCAATCATACGTACGGTCGCCTGGATTGATCGGGTCGGTGCAGCTATACAGTGGATGGGCGTTCTCTCCCTGTTCACAGCACGGACACGGTGCCCACTGCTGAGGGTATCTGACCTCATATTCCTCTTCCTCTTCTTCCTCCTCTTCCTCATCCCGTTCCTCGTCGTCGTCATCTTCTTCCTCGTCCGAGTCGGAGTAGCTATTACCAAATGAAACTTCCTGGCCTGGCTTGTAGATGCCTCTAAACCCATCCATATCTTCCTGCGAGACTACTAGTTCCGGTTTCTCTTTGACAAGCATATCGATCAAAGGTTTAAGCGCGAAGGCGTCCCGGCAGCCTTGGATATCTCCCCGGCAGGATGGGCAAGAAGTATTGCTACGACCCCACGGAACAATACAAGAACCTATCAAAATCTCTTATTAGCAAAAGATATATTAACCGTAGTACTAGTATGAAGTATACATACCACAAAAGTTATGCAAGCAATTCAACAAAGTAATCGGATCTTTGAATAGTTCACAGCAAATGCTGCATGTCAATTCCCTCTCAAGCTTGTCGTATATAGTTTCCGATTGTGCAGCCTGTGCAGCGGTACTCCCTGCAGATGTCTTTGACGCCTTGGCCTGAGCGATAAGAGCCTCCATGTTTTCGGATAGTTGTCGTTTGAGTGGATTGATAGGGTGAGCCGGTGCCGGGGTTCTTCGAGGGTTTGTCGTATTGATATTCGTCTGGGATGTTTGACTCGCTGGCTCGGATGGATGAACGAAGCCGGAAGATGACTGAGAATTCGACGAAGCAGCAGCAGCAGCAGCAGTGGGGTCCTGTGATGAAGACATGATGATGATGGTGGCAGTGGTGGTGAAGTACTTAAATACAATGTCGGATAGCTGAGGGGGCGATTTATAAAAGAGTGTGGATCCTGCGCTTTGGAATATTTGTTTTTGATTGTCCGAGTTGGGAAGACTGGTAACGGGAACCCTTTGCCCGTCGTCGTGGGCTTTATATCTCCAAACAGACGACCACAAAATCGAAAGTAGTATAAGTATATGCCTGAAGAAATATAAATATCGTCCAATCGAGAAGCCCTGGCAAAAGCGCGCGATGTGTCCGCGATTGAGGGGTAAAGCGGCCAATAGGAGCCCCGCTTCATGCGACACTGAGTCACGAAACTTACACGTCCGTCACATGGTATGTGCTCAATCCGTAAATTTGGGTTATCAAACCTCCCAAATGCCGCAAAACGGAGAGTCAAACGCGAGGGTGCCTTGGTTAGCCTTGACAACGATGACTGCTTAGATAAGGGTCACCGTCCGTGTCATTTGCACTGGTGGGATACCTCCTGAGGCTGTCGACGGATGTATCTCGAACGCCAATGCATGAGCGGAGTCCATATTGCACCGGCTGACTAATGCTGCCTGCTGTTTAAGATTGGCTGGATCCACCAGGATCAAGATGTGTTGTCCTGACGCTGTCGTTTCATTCTGCAACATTGTCAACTCATTTCCAGGTGTCGGGTCAGCCGCAGAAGAAACTTTTTGGCGAGACAGGTTTCTGGACCATCCACATTTCAACGGACAGTTCAGGCCTGATATAAAACTAAAAGGCAGGGAAAGGAAATAATGCTCATTGAAGCTGAAATCTATCGAGATGCAGAACTAGAAACACAAAACCTCCATGCATGATTCAACCGGAAAAACATCAGCCTCCTAACAAAAGATACAATATCAATATCAATAACGTAACGAAATAATAGTGGCGAGTGGCCCTCCTTCTCGAGCCTCAACATCCCAAATCCCCACTCCAGACAGCACTCCATTCCTGTCTATCCCCCACTTTGCCCCTCACAGCTCGGAACCTTGCAAGCACTTCCCTCACCTCATCGTCAGTCTCAGCATTGACAGTCCACCGATCAACGCCACCACCCCATTCCAGAATCTGACCCATAGGACAGTCATATCCCGCAGCTTCTAACCTCGCAGCCACCAGTATCACCATCTCCCGTGGTTGAAAATCATTAATATACTCCGAATATTTCCCTGGCGAAAATAATGCAGCAAGTTGGAGGATATCTTTCATTTGCCAAGCAGCGGTTAGTGACGCGATAGGCCACATAGCGATCATATCTACAATCGAGTTTAGCGGCTATGTTTCATATCCCTTGCAAATACCATCTTAGCGACGTACCATCCGCCCGCTGCATCAGTCGTGGTAACCGACTGAGCAAAGATCCGCTCTCGAACTCGGTATCAAAGGTTTCTAGCTCTGCTCCAGAGGAAATTCCTTTATAGAAACATTCTTTGTAATCATGCCGTATGGAATATTCTACTAAATCTAGGGCATCTATGGTTGAAAGGAATGCAATCAGATGGTTGACTCGATCATGCATATTCGGATATGGACATTACTGACCTCTTAATCCCTCTCTTCCCAGGTGTGTGCAGGCATACGAAAATCTAATATCTGCCGGATCTTCCCGTCTACCCATACGGTCTATGAGCTCCGTCTCAACCATAGTGCCGAAAAAAATGTATTGGCGTATTGATATATCGCCACCGGTAATGAACCCTGGATCCCGATCGAATTGGTCCTCAAAGAGCGTCTTGGGTAAAATAAAGTACTGATAACTCTTGTGAAACTCGGAAAGTTGACTAGTGTCGTAAGATAACTGCCGATATATATATAACTAACTTTTTTCCCTTTCGTTCTCCGCTGGATAGTCTTTATTTTGAACCACGGTGATTAGTCGGGAACGTTAAAGATATATATATCGATCCTATAACCACACGGCGAACGAAACTAATTCTACTGTGCATTACTACCCATGTTCACAGCTCTCCGCTGTCTAAAACAGCTAATAGATTATCCGATCGCATTTCTCAGAACATTATGGTTCAGACGAACCCAGCACCCCGGTAAGCCCCATTCCCACGCCTCCCTGCACAAAGCAAGCACAGTCGATATTATAATCCTGGGTAGAACTTGCGATTCGCATGAGCAATGGCGTCGTTGAGCATCTACTCAACCAATAAATCATCACAGACGCCATAACCCCCCGCCACAAATACGCACGGGGTCAAAACGGGATAACAAAAGTAAAAACAAGAAGGAAAAAAAACACATCGAGAGAGAGAAGAATGCCTTGGAATACCGTGTGATCGTGCTCGCCGGTGCCGAAAAGAAAGGTACACGCTTCAATTCGGCCGCCAACACGACGCTAAGCTGACCTTCACCTTCGCACATGCGAACCCCAAAACCTACAAACGACCCAACCAAAGCGGGTCCTTCTCCCAAAAATAATTCTTGGGGAATAATTCACGAACTTCGACGCTTTCCAGAACCAAAGGGAAAAAAAACTTTCCGCTCACGTCAGACAAATGACCAACGGGATTGCTTCCCTAATTACTTTTTGCGAAGGCGAATCAGAGGTTCTGAAACTGCGACCTGTCGACGGAAGCTTTAACGAATTCTTTTTTGACGAGGCATCTAGCTAGCATCTTAGCTTACTTGGATTCCGCCAAACTTAAGCCGAAAGAGCTTCAGGATTGCGAGGCGCGCACATTCATAATGATGACTTCAGAACGCACATTCCCACCGCGCAGCTAGCTGCAGACAATGCCCTCCCCATCAAGTGATGCTTCTGCGGCAAGATGTCTGAGTTGAAGGTCTCAGAATTTTGAATCTTCGAATCTTCTGACCACGGATAGCTCAGTAACAATTTAACAATCCACGATTTTCTGATAACTAACAGATAGTAATCATTACGAGTTTATGCTTTCGTGCCAAGTGATCTAAATTCTGATGATTCACAAGGCTGAACAATTAAAGCTCGAAGAAATTCTTCATACCTGTAAAGCTTTACGAAGCAGCCGCATCCTCTGAATCCGGCAATCTGCAACAACGGCGCCATCGCACCTGCATCGAAGGTACATGAACATACATCGAGCCCATAAACTTATTCCTCTGAGGAGTGGTTCCGAACTGAGATACCAGTACCATAGCTCCGCATTACAAACAACACATTTGTAATGCTAACCACACGCACGCATCCTGCTTACTATCTCACCCCCAGCCCAAACCTCAACTACTGACAAAGCTCTTACCTAGCTCATCGGCAAGCACTGTGGCTATCAGTGGAGTCGCTTCAAGGGGTGGCGCTGTCGCTACCAGGGCTTTAATATCACGGCACATAAAGGGTCCGTCCTTTTGCAACTTTATTCCTTCAACGGAAGGCCAAGTGATCGTATGCCCCTCCCTTTCGTATTCACTATTCGTAAACGTTCGTATAATCGGAGAATACGTAAACAGCGACGGCCGATTTTCTTCTTCAAACGGGGCAAACGGATCCTTCTCGGGCGAGAGAGAGAGAGAGAGATAGAAAGAGGGAAAACGAAATACGCGGCTGGCGGCAGTTCGTGATATATTGCAGATGTATTGCAGGCTGTTGTTCTTTGACAACAAAGTATTTCTAATGTATTTGATCTGGTGAGATAATGAGGATATCAGCCACGATATCGCGAACGAGCCTTCGAGAAAAATGCAAAAAATCTGCCAAGGCGAATTTTTTTTTTTTCTCTCTCTCTCCTCTATCCGTGAGATTCCGGGTTATAACGTTAGAATTGCGGGCCGCGTATACTGTATATCGGGCCTTGCTTACCCCCTAGTTTGCCTCGAGTCTTCAAACCGACAAGCGGCTGGACAGCGGCTGGGAATGAGCGTCGAAGGAACGCCCGATCGATCTATTGATTCAGGAATTCTTCCAGAAACCTAGTTTAAAAAGGAAAAATGAAAAATAACCCTCTATCGTGAGCCTTCTCGAAGTTCTATCCGAAATCTAAATTTATCTCTGTTCCATATTTTCTGGACTTGAATCCCACCGCTGTGACATCCGTTGCATTTTCCCTTCAAGATATATACACTGCCAAGTGTTGAATCTCACAGAATCGGCTTGCATACATCTGTATGTATCCTGTGCGCAAGCTTACGCCCGCCCTGTCCCTAACGCCGGTATTGCAATTTTCATCGTACTATCAAATCTTCAAATCAATATGTGCAATTGTACACCCTGAGGCTCTAGAGTAGATTTTGTTCTATCAATACCCTGATTTGAATGTGTGATCAATCGATGTTGAACTGAGTAATAGGATACTACATCTCAACCCGATTCATTTGCAGGATGGCTTCACAACCATTGCTGTCGATACCACTAAGTATACCACCGCTGCCGCTTTCGGTACCGCTATGACCGTTCCTTTTGCCCCTCGTCCCGTAAAAGTGGAGAATTAAAATTATGTTGATAAAACAACGGTTCTAGAAGCTTCACTCTCTCTTGCGCCCATTCAGTGATCATGTTATCAATGTCTTGCTCGGAGCTAGTCATGATCGCATTTGCAATCTTCCTTCTAGTGGTATCGTTAACCTTAGTTCTCCGTTTACAAAGCTCACGACCCCCTTGGCCGAAGTCGTCGTCGTCATTCCTGAACTCCCAGTCACAGAGCAACGCAAGTTCATCCAAGGCGCACTTTGCTCCCTCCCAGTTTTCGACCGCTTCTCGAAAACCTAACGTCGGCCAGTCTACCAACATTTGTAGATACTCGGCCCGAAACTTTTCCTCAAGCTGGCCATCATCATCTTCACGTCCAAGATCTTGTGCCAACTTTGCCATGTATGCGTGTTCCATTCGCTCCATGGCCTGCTGAATGGTATTTTGAAGGTCCTCCTGAACCTTTTTCCTTATTCTGCTTGCGCGTTCTTGCGCGGTAATCCAGTTGCTTAGATCGTTAGTACCGGCAAAACTATCCATAAAACTCGACGCATATTCTCGCGCGAAATTCCGCTTGTGATTCGCCTTCGGTTCCGCTACGGCTTGTAGCGTATAGCGATTGCGCACAGCAAATGCAGTAGAGCGAGCATGATCGGTTATTCTTGGTTTATTTTTCATCATAATTATCTTGGCCTGTTGCTCTGCATTTTCCATGTAATACTGAGGTAGGTATCCCTTGTTTCTTCGAGCCACGCATTCCCTTATATCAATCGGGATGAGAGTAGAGTCGCAAGAAATCGAGAGCCTCTTCAATCCACTAATACTCACATCTCCGAGGGTGAAGTTGTAACTGAGATGGTGGTATTTTATATCTTCCCGTATTTTTATTTCCAGTTCCTCGAGCGATGGAATATCACACCTCGCGAACTGATGCCACCAGGCATCCGACATCTCAGCTCCAAGAACCAACTTTCTGAGGTTTTTCGGAGGGATGATGAAGAAAGAGGGACCGAAGAGATGACAATTAAACTGTAGCTCGAGCAACTTTCCCAAACCGGAAAAAGCCTCCTGAAGCATTGCTTCACTATCAGGGTAGTCGCCAGGAGCGACTGGTAGAGCAAAGTTATCGCGTGTCACTGGTTTCATAGCCCTCTTCCAAGAGAAAAACTTGAGATTAGGCAGATGAAATAGCAGGGCTGCCAATTCCGAGATCTCAAGGCCCATTGGTTTGTTAAACACCCGATTCTTGGGCGTCAACCCCAACTTAGCGATAGCGTCTAAACGGAAGAGTCTGCGAACTTGATCGACGGTACCTTGGAACACATCGATGGAGAAAGCCTCTAGAGTTTTAGATTTGGCATATTCTTTCAGGCTTAGGAGTAGGTCTTCTTGCAGGCGCCCGAGCTGTGGGTCGTGGTAATCTATACACCAGTTAGACGCATGAATTGAATACCAAACTAGTCTAAAGAAGAAGTAGTCACAAGAGGTGCATAAATATACTTCGGAAGATGATTTCGGCACGACGAAGGTCGAGCTTGTTGCTACCAATCAATTGTTGCAGAGCCGCGATAGCCCCTAGCTCTTCAGGGCTGGCGTCGTTCGAACCAGCTCTACCAAATACCGTACGACCTAACACCAGTGTTTTTATATATTTAATTGCTGATGTATCGGGTCCTAGAATCCTTAGACATCCTGCGAAACAAAGTAGTCTGGCATAAGAGTCGTAACCATCCAAAGTAACAGTGGTCCAAATATGGCGCTGGCAGGCAGGGTATAGTGATATGCATGTTTGCAGAAGATAAAAAACCGCTCTCTGCGGCAGGTATTCGAGGATGAGGAATAGGATCTCGGGTATTTTGGAAATTAAAGTTAACGAAGCCATTTTCCAGTACTGAACTATACGTGAAGACCAGTTCGGACGCGACGGTTAATAGTTGCGATTGATGAGTATGGTTCCGCCCTGTCCCCAGCCAACACAAATAATCCAACAGGAGACCAAGAAGTCAGGCTAGCTTTGTCGACATGCATGTTGTATCATACATACTACTCAACGGGCACTCTAGGTACGAAACTACATGCTACTATTCTTAGAACTAAGTTCAATAACCGCTATAGCACTGTATTGCATTTGTTATAATACTGGCGCGTATGTGTATATCATCCTCGGCATACCTATACGCCGTCATCAAATCCTAACTGAAAACTTGAATCCACCTTTCGAATTCCCCTTTGCACGGTTATTTTGCCTTTTGCTTCTGCATTTCCCTCCACCCTTTACTTTACCTCCGCCTCTCCGCCTACTAGCTCCCGCCCTTTCTCAACTCCTCCAGCCGGTCTCTAAGCCATTGAATAGCCCCTCTGGTTTCCAACCACGGTCCCTCAAAAAGCTCCGAGATATACCCCGAATTATAGTAATACTGCACTATTGCACCTGCATTATGCCACCGCTCATCGTACTTCCTCTGATTTTCCCGAACCTTCCATTCCCAATCAACAGTCTCCCAAAAGTCCGCTTCCTTCCTGGCTGCCACGAAAAAGTGATACCTCGCCTTTTCCTCCGCGTTGTGAATCATCCGCTCATAATCTCCAGGGGTCGTAGATTTCCACTTAGGTTTCCTCATCGCCTCTTTAAACGTCTGAGTATCCGGAATAAATGCCTTTATAACCTCCTTGACATCATAATTCAACCTCCTCTCCAAAAAACCATCGGCCACATCAAATGCCCTTAAAGAAACCAAATCCGCCCTCAACTTCAGATACAAGGGCACATAAGCAGGATCGAACTCTAGCTTAGAATAGTTAACAACAGGGAACCCCTCCTTTGAATCCCCATCAATAATTCCCATTCTCTCCAACTCCTCTGACAACTTGAGCCCATTCAAAATCTCCCATATCCTATCCACAGAGAGCTGGAAGCACTCATAACTACCCGACTTATTACTCTCATCATCCTGCCAAAGCCGAATGCCGGCACGACAATGTAGATATGCAAAACATAAATCTTCCCTCCCGAGCTTTAACAACACGGCTAAGAAGTAGGGAGCCGCAAGGTATGGGTTGAAGAATAGATATGCAAAGTCTGTAGCTATGACGAGTACTTTATCCAATGCTTGTCTTGTATTGATCTCCAGAAGGGCGGAAAGAACCGACAACGTTGCGGCAAAATATTCGGGGTGGTGAACTGACTGGTAGAGGTGGTATATACCAGTGTAGGATGAAAAGTTGCTCCGGAGGTATTCTCGGTCCCGGATTGTGGGGAATACAGAGGAGGGAGGGGCGGGGTCTCCAGGATTAGCGTATGAGCGCTCGCAGGTTACCAAGGTTTCTAGATACGCAGTATACCTTTTACAGGATTCGGAGTGGCGAAGAGAATCGAGGGAGAGGTGAGAGTCAGAGCAATAACTGACGAGGCTGCAAGATGGACAGGCAATGATTGAGGAAGCGCCGCAGACATGACACTGTGTAACAGTTGCCATATTTCGGGATTTTGATAGAAATGACTGGTGAATAACCTTGTTAATATTTACCGGCCTGCTGTCTCCGTCTGATGTCTGTCAATCTCGAGTTTCAGGTGTGAGTTTCAAACTCGAATTCCTAGATTCCGCAGCCTCGTATGGCTGGGGGGTCTAGAATCAGCCTAAGCGGATCCTACTTGGGTCCGACTGCTGTGGTCAGCAACGCACTTTTCGGGATTTTCGTCGACAAGATGCAACAAAGCCTTCGTCAGCCGCATTCAGAAGTTATATCAGAATCAAAACTTCGTGCTTCAACATAACCCTCCTGCTTGAAAAAGAAAAAAGAGACCTCTCACTTGTAAACACCCTCTAAGACCTTCTTAAATCACCTACACTTCCATTACCCAAACCTCATCAAATAACCACCCCCTCCCGCCAAAAGTTTCCTCCAACTTTTCGAAATCTCGCCTCCAAAGAACACCCTTGCAACTGTTCCTTCAAAAATCTCACAAGGCAAGGGCAAACGAACTCGTTTGTCCCTCAAAACCGTTCCGTCCTACCAAATCACAAAAAAAGACGTAAAGGATCTAGCCGCAGATGTCTCACAAGGTTCGAACAGATACGTAAAGCGTAGGGGTCCCCAAAAATTGGCGAAGTTTCATATGTGTTTCAGCCCATCCTCTCCGGTATGTCCAATGGGGTTCCGATGCATGCAGCAATTGCGAGCAAAGTAGCTTGTTGTGACTACATTTCTTCGCTCTTCTAAACGGTAGTAACAATGTAGGACGCTTGAGGAGCTGAATGATGATGATGTGGCCCTATGCATGTGAATACAGCAGGATATCTAGCTGACTAAAATCGATTCTGCTATCCAAGGTTGACAGCTGATGACGTTTGAAAGTCTATAACTTAACACCTCTTTTTTCGCCAGGCCCGAACATACGAGTGGTATAAATAGTCGACAGATATCCGTCCGTATATGTTAGCATTTAGCTTTTCTTAGACACTCAATTAATTACCAACATCAAAATCACTTACCGTCCTTAAACCTATCCTCATATTTACGATCAAAGCTAAAACAAAACCAATCGCAAAAGACTACTTGAGCTCATATCGATATAAAAAAATACCTCGACAGAACGTACTGAAGCACTAGCAACCGGAAATTTGAAGGGGGGAAAGACATCGATCATACACTCATAAGGCCCTCCTGCAATTCCGAAGTATATACGCTGCAAATTTCGCACAGCCTCAATCGATTAACCGAATCGCAGAAGCTAGCGATCCCAAAACGTTCGCGGAAGTTGCGAAGGTCGCGCAATTCTAAAATCCAACAATTACGGAATACGGTCAGAATAATATCAAAAAATAGCAAGAATCTTTCGAAAAGGACTTTACGGCCGAGAATTACAAAATACCGTATTCCAAAGAGTTATATCCTAACTTTCTACCCAACTCGAAATCCTATAAGAACCATCAAATATACCCATCTCTAACGATCTTCAAACCTATCATTCTTGAAACCCTTCCCAAAAATCCAACAACCTTCCTCCTACCCCCTCCAAAACCCAAGACCCAGCAATGGTCGAAAAAACCTCCTTCGCCCTACACCAAACTTACAAACTCGAGTCAGGCCCTTCCATCCCCCGCGGCCTAGACGAACTCTCAATCCATCACAAACATCTAGTCGAACATCTCGGCAGCAAAGGGATTCGAAGTAAGTTTCCCATTTTTCTAACGTACTTTCCTTTCTAACAAAACTGCTGGGAACCACGCAAGTACTTCCCTTAAACCCCATCCTTTGTCGAATATATACCATCTCTTGCCAACCACCACGTTTTCTTAAATGATATTCTTCCTAGCCTAGTACTATTCTTTCCAAGATAACGAGTTCCAACGATAGAGACTAACAATAAAACCTTCAAAAACTCCACAGAAATAGCAACCCTCCTAGTAAACAAAATCCTAGACCGCGAATCCTGCCCACAAGTCGAATACGACGCAATCTGTAAATTCCAATACTGGGATGACGTCTACTGTAAGCCCCCCCCCTCCCCCCCTCCTCCCCTCTTAAAAACCCCCCTTAAAAACCCCTCCCTAACATAACCTCTCCCAAAAAAACAGCAGGAATGCTCCGCCAACTCCCCCACATCCCCCCTTCAACCCCCTGGTCCCCACTAATCCCCCTCCTCCAACTAACCTCCCTCTTCCACCCACCCTTAACCCCCCTAATAACCCACTGGCCCGCCGATCCATCCGTCATAACCATAGCAGCCACATTATCAACATCCTCAAACGACCACAAAGATGCTTTAGAAATCGCAAACTCTTGGGGGAAAAATATAGATGAAGCTGTGGTAAGGCGGTATAAATTATGGTTGGAGGAAGAGAATTTGGCGTGGAGAGGGGTGAGGGATGGGAGTCGGTGGGTTGTTTATCAGTTTGGAAGGGGTGGGGGGGATGGGTTGTTGGAAGGGTGGGTTGGGGAGTGATATTGGAGGTGGGATTTGGGCATAGCCGCTTTTATACACTGTTGGAGGGTTAGATGCTGGATATTCCCTCCATCTTATGACCGCACGTTTTGCTAGATGCAAAAACTGGTACTTCATTTCTACAAACAAAATTTCAAGAGGTACGAAGCAAAGAAATTATGCATACCAAAGTAACCACTAACACTCTCCCCCATCTTCTAGACTACTCTTTAGACGAACATCCACCCCGTCAACATCTGTGAACATAATAGAAACCCAAAAACATATGCCAATACAAAACCTACGACTCCCCAAACACCCAAAATAATGTATAATATGTAATTAGTATACCCAAACCCACACCGTGGAAATACTCCACTTCAATTACCAGTACTCACTCCAAACACCCCATGCAATATGCAGTGATACCCAAAGAACAAAAGAACCAAAAAGAACAAAACAAGAAGACCCAAAACACCAACACCCCATTTACATGTAATCCCGATTCATTCAATCCATAACCTCTCATGACACCCTAACACCCACAATATGCACTCCAATGCACACAATACAATCCCACCCACGCATCAACGATATCCAACCCCTCCTCAAAAATCATCAAAGAAACGGGAAGAAACCCCAAGAACCAACCAACCACCTCAAAAAAAGCTATCAGGAAACCTCCCCATATACATCGACCTCCGGCTCGAATAAACCGCACCCCCACCAACCCCTACAGCTACACTCCCCGGGTACTGCCCGGCCTCAGTCCCACCTTCCTCCCAATCGCCCTCATAAGTTATAACCCGCTTCTTCATCATCCTCGTATACCTCGACGGCTCAAATTCTGCAATATACGCTTTGTACTTGTCATTATCCCACAAAGCCGCAAGCTGAAGCATAGTCACAAACGACTTCTTCGTAGGACTCAATTCCCATGTCGGAGTGTTTTCGTCAGTCGATTCTTCGTTCGCCGGACCGTCGCAGTCGCCACTAACTGTAGCTGGTTCGCTTTCAGGGTCTTCCTGGTCGTCGCTGGGTTCAATCTTCTGCTTGGCTTTCCTACCCGTTCCTAGATTCTCCTGATCCTGATTATCAGCTGGCGCAGATGGCCCGCCAGCTGCTTCAGCCTTAGCCTCAGCTGCAGCTGCTGCTGCAGCCGCCGCCGCTTCCTCCGCCTGTTGCCTGACCCACATCTTCCTCAACTTAGCAACAACGTATTCTATCCCCAAGGCGTCAGTAAATCCAAATTATCAACAAGGCACTGATCAGGTTAGATGAACATACTCTTCGCCCTCGTCGAGTGCTCCAGTAGGATACGCATCTTATTCCCAATAACCCTGTCCATTGATCCGAGCCTCACCCTCTCTCGAAAGTCATACATAATCTTATTGATATCCGGTTCATACCACTTCGCCATCAAATTCTGAGCACACTTGAGAAGTGCAAATTCAATAGCATCTTAACAAAAATCAATATACAACAAAAACAACCATATTAGCCTTCCGTTAATTACTTCCAAAGGTTAGATAAGGCTCGATATACTCACCATGTAACCCCAACTGTTTAAGATCACACATCGCAAACCTCAACCTCATATTCTGATGTTCCGTTGCAAAAACACGTTCTTGAGTTTGATAGTCTTCTTCTTCACCCAGGGTAAGACCACCTCGATTCTGCATCGCCTGATCGAAAATATCGGTCGAAAACCCCGGCATAAGGTTATGTACGATATTGTAGACAGCCCGATGGGCTTCCTCGGGTGTCATTACCCATCGATCTGGACGTTCGGTCCCGGTGGTAGCTTGTAGTGATGCGTGGAATGCGGGTAGACCAGCTTGCAATGGAATACCAGCCTGGGATAATGGGCTCGCTCGGAGTGGGAGACCAGCCTGAGATGATGGACCCGCTTGGAATGGGAGACCAGCCTGAGATAATGGCCTCGCTTGGAGCGGGAGACCAGCCCGAGGTGGTGGGGTTGTAGTCTGGAACTGTGGAAAAGTAGATTGCGAAGTCGGTTGATTTAGAGTAGTCGCCGCTAATGCTTCTCGCTCAGCAGCGGCAGCAGCAGCAGCTAAAGAATTAATCTTCGGTGATTTAACCTTCTTCTGCTCTTTACCTTCTTCTTCTTCTTCCTTTTCTTCTTCATCACTTTTCTTCGTCTTAACCTCTGTAGCAGCAGCAGTAGTGGTAGTAGTAGTAGTAGCAGGAGGAAATGGAGGAGGAGGAAGTGGAGGAACAGCAGCACCACCACTTCCCCCAACCCCACCCTGCTGACTACCCCCTTCCTTCTCCTTTTCTTTCTCTCTCCTCATCTGTAAAGAAGCAGCAGAACTACCAAACCCTCTTTTAGACTTCCTAACCTGCGATCCAGCCGCAAGAGTAGGAAACTCTTCGTGTGAAGAAATATCAACTGTCTTATGCCTTCGTCCGGCAGGTTTAGCAATTGGAGTAGTTGTAGTAGCTGTAGTAGCAGCGGTATTTGTCGTACTCGGTGCAGTTGGTGGAACAGTACTTGGTACAGCTGGTTGAGGTGGAGCAATAGGAGGCAATATAGTTTGCGTAGTTGCAGCCGAGGTAGGAGTATTTGGATGAGGAATACCAGGAGGAGGTTGAGTACCACCAGGGGCGGGAAGACCAGGAGGGGGAGGGGGAGGGAATTTTGACTCGTCTTGATTCGACATGGTTGTATTTCCCGTGGAGTAGCATTGACCTTTTGAGGTTGATATTATTTTTAGGAATTGGATGAGATGGATGATCGAGGTGATGGTTTGAAGATGTGATAGATAGTGATGAAGTTGGAATTAAAGGATGAGAAGGATGATAATAATAATAACAATAATAGTGACCATCTATAGATCTACTCAGACACAACGCTCCCATATCTTCATCGTCGTCGTCGTTCGCAACATCATCCATCACCATCGCGAAAACAACGTTATAAATACAACCACATAAAACATGGCCAGACGATCACGACTATCAATAACGCACAAGGACTTCACACGCTTTACATTAATTAGAAACGTTTTAATTCTTAGAAGGCAAATGATGTCCACCTCCAAACGCCATTTCGCCATGCAAGTGCCATCCTGAATACAAAAAACACCATCATAGACAAAAATCAGAACCCGCAAATGAACACCACAAAACACCCAGCATCCACCATTTTCATATTTTTCCGTTCGCGTTCCTCATATATCTTTCCCTTCTTTGCCTCAATCATAATATCACCCTATATCTTTCTTCCTTCTCCATCATAATATCACGAAGCAATAATATCTCCTCCCATATGCATATGCCCCACAAAGAAAAGGAACATATCCAAAGCCCAGACAAGTCCACGCTACCTCTAATTATTAAACAAGAATTGCATGTCCGCGGGACTGAGTCGATCCATCGCTCCTTGATCCCCTCCGATAGTAGCCTATCTCATACATTAGCACAACTATACCTTCCGAAAAAGGTGTGGGGGAGTGAATACTCACATTGATCATATTCGCCTTCTTCTCCTGCAACTCCACAATTCTACTCTCAATACTATCCTCAATCACCATCCTCGTAATACTACAATTCCTCGTCTGCCCAATCCTATGAATACGATCTCCACTCTGCCACTCAACGCTAGGATTCCACCAAGGATCCATGATATAGACCTGACTAGCTTCCACTAGATTCAACGCAACACCACCAGCTTTCAAAGAGACTAGAAAAACTTCAACTTCAACGTTATCCATAAAATAACGAATGGAAGCATCTCTTTGCGAAGGACTCATCGACCCTTCAAGCATAACCGTCAAAAACCCGGCTTTGCGAAGACGCCACTCAATCAGTTGCAACATACTAGTGAATTGACTGAAAACGATCGTCTTGATTGTCTTTCTCTTCGCGCGGAGGCTTCCAAGTTCTTCAACCAGTGCTTCGATCTTGGTCGAGCTACGCCAGTTGTTGATATCAATTCGATTGATGATGGATCCCTTCTTAACGGTCTCATATGCAGCTTCAAGGGCTGGTTGGGTCAAATCGATATTGAGCGCAATATGACAATGTGGGCAGTCAGGTGATCCATCACCCGCATAGGTATCAAGGTATCGTTGAACGCAAAGACGGCAGAAAGTATGGTGACATTTGGATTTGATAGCCTCTTCGGCTTCTTCGTCGCATATACAGCAGACGAGGGTGTTGTTACCTTCCTCGCCGATGTGACGTCGAAGGACTAGATCTGGGTGATCGGCCATCTGACGCATACGAGTGATCAGACTAAAGATGTTGGCGTAGTTGTTCAAAACGACACCGGTGGCGACGTAGGTGTTGAACTTGCGTTTGCTGTCACCGTAGATGCTCTCGTACAAGTCAAGTTCTTCTTCATTGAAGTAGTCGCGGCGGACTCTGATGACACGGGGTGGGAGCCCCAAGTCGTCGGCCCTTTGGACCTTTGTGCGACGGAGCATGATCAACTTCAGGAGTGATTGCAATCTGCCGAACGCAGCTTTTCCTGGGCCAGCATGCCCGTTGGCTTGGATAGGCTTGAGAATGTCGTAATTGAAGAAGCACACTACACAACTATTAGAATTGAACAGAGTGAGCAGAGAATAAGGATTATACGTACCATGCTCCATAGGAGTATGATTGCACGCATCACAGTGTCGGTGATCCTTGAACTTCCAATTGATGCTCTTGCACGGACATTTACGACAGAAGTACATGCTGAACGGATCAGATTCCAAGAAGCGAAGGAGAGAGAAAAGTTCTCCGATACGGTTCTGAAGGGGAGTTCCGGACAGACAAAGCTTATACTTCGTCTTGAGCGCAAAGACGGCTCGAGCGGTGCTGCAAGAACGATCCTACTACAGTTAGAATGATAAGGTGTACCTGTGGATGCAGATGTGGAATACCTTGATATTGTGTGCTTCGTCAAGGACGACGCGGTGCCATTGAACTGCGTGTAGGACACTGTTTTCTTTGACGATACCTTCCTTGCGCTTGAAGCCGCTGTTCTGCTTGCGGAAGACAGATTCAAGAGAGCCATCTACAATAATTAGCAGAGTAAAGCGAAACAAAAGTGTTTGGATGGAGTGACCTACAGGTGGTTAAGACGACATCATATTTATTGATACCAGCGACCTTGGTCTCCTTAGTCTGAGTCTGGCCATGAAATATAAGAACCTTCAAGGCACTATTGGTATGCTTCTCAATCTCGTTACGCCACTGGATGAGAGCGACAGTTGGAGCGACGACCAAGCAAGGTTGCTTAGGACGAGGCTGCTCCATCAACAAAGCAATCGTTTGAATAGTCTTTCCCATGCCCATCTCGTCAGCAAGGATACCGCCATGAAATCTGGTACGTTCCTGCTTTTGCAACCAGTTCAGACCTTCCAGCTGGAAAGGAAGCATGGTGAGGGTAAGACCATCAGGTTGCTCCGCCTTTTCAGTGGCGATTGGGTCACATTTTTCAAGCTCGTCCCAGATGTGTTCAAGATATGGATGTTGCGCGTACAAAGTGGCTCTTTCGCGTTCGGCCTTGAGGATGAGAAAGTTAGCTGATCCGTTTTCTTCCTCTGACATTTTGGTAGATTATCGGCGAGAAAGGTCTCGTGATGAAAGAAACAGGATGAAAGCAAAGGATGTCGGGGGGACAAACCCTGGTGAGTCTCTTAGCTCCCCTGCCTCTGCGTCTTCTGGGAGGAGCAGGAGCGGCGGCTGCAGCGGCTGCAGCAGCGGCAGTAGCGTTGGCAGCTCTCTGAACAGCAGCAGTGACGGGATCATCAGATTCGTCAGCTTCCTCCTCCTCCTCCTCCTCTTGTTGCTGCACTTCATAGTCATCATCCTCATCTTCATCATCATATTCTTCACCATCAGAAAATTCAAGCTCAAAGTCCGAAGATACATCAGGCTCACTAAGCTCGCTTTCGGACGATTCTTCAAGGGAGTCTTCTTCAAGAACAGGTGGGCTTCTCTTCGGAAGGGTCAAGCCTCTAACGACCGGATGGTACCGTCCACGTGGCATTCTACGCGGTGACTCGGTAGCAATCGAAGAAGAAGGAACGAAGATAGTCTTTCTGGAGACTCCCTTTCCCTTACGGGTGGTAGACAAAGCAATAGCATCCTCGTCCTCACTATCCTTGAGAGTGAGGTCGACGAGAGCCGCGGCAACACGGCTGGACGCACGAGTGCTAGTCGCAGAGAGAGAAGTGGGTGGGGTGTCAAGGAGGGCAGAAGAGGGAGATTCAGAGACAGAGCTGGTAGTGCTGTTACCAGCAGTCTTGGTCTTAACCTGGGAGACCCGTCGGGATGGAGGGTCGATGACCACAGCGATGTTAGAGTGGCGGCCGGTACGACGTCTCTTGCCTGGATTTAACTCCTCAATGTCAGGTTCGGTGTCAGTAGCAGGAACCTCGAAGTCATCATTGTCGTCATTGCCATCCAAGCCAGAGAGGACCAGCTTGGTCTTAGCAGCAGGACGTCCTCGGCGAGGTTGAGACTGCTTGGAAGCGCTCTTTGGAGTGGACTCCTGGGAGGCAGGGAGGCTCCTGGAGCTCTGCCTGGTGACTCTGCCAGTTGTGGGTGTTCCTGCATGCGCATGGCCGGGTGTTAGCTTGCGTTTGTTCGGGCCGTTGCAGGGACAGGCGAATTTCATTCAGAAATGCACTTACGGCTGGCCATTGCTTGTTCAGGTAAATTACAACCACCGGTCTGGTAGTCTTTCTAAGCAATTAATAATGATAATAAGAATGAAGCAATTAAGAATAGAATAGTAATAAGAGAGGTAATAATAAGATGAAGCTGTAGAGATGATGATGCTGATAGAACGGAGGGAGAGAAAGGGAGGGAGTGCGTGAAGGAGGATGAAGGGGTTACGGAGTTGCAACCCGTTAGCTGGAAGGCTGTTATAACGCGTTGCTTCAAAGGCCTTCTTCATTCACCCCAAACACACAATGCAATGCAAATAATACACACACAATGATAGTACACAATCAATAATGAACACAATCAACAAGGCTACGATAATAATATATGCACAGCTGTTGAATGTGAAAAAAAAGGAGAAAATTTGGATTGAGTTTGTGTCTCGATCTCCATGGAGAGAAGCCAAGCCAGGAGGGACTCATAATTTTGCCTCGCAACCGGGCACTTCGGAGGGGCACCAGCCAATCAGACATCTGGAATTGTGAGGAGTGGCATGGATACCGCGTAAATGGGCTGTCGCGAAGTCACATTTTTGCCCGCACCTTACCCAATTCGGCAGTCATATTGCTTTTTGACTGCGCTTGATTACGTGAGCAGCCTTCCCTGTGGATCGGATTTCGAATTATGGTTCCATTTCTCCTGATTGTCGTCTGTTTGGATGTCTCTCCCGCTGTTGTTTTTTTTTGTCTATCATTTCTGTTATGCTGTGCTGCTGTGAATGTCTGTGCTTGCTATCCAGCTGGGTGTGTTTCTGAAGGGGGTCTGCTGGTTCTTCATCTCTGCTACACCTCCCTCCATACTATTAGCTATCCTCTTTGCAACGGAAATCTCACATCTCTAAAACCTCACCGTTAATTCCTATCCTTCCCATTGTCGTTGCTTCGATTGAAACATCGATCTCGTATCGTATCATACTGTATTATCCAATATGCAAGTATCCCTGGTCGAACACGCTTGCCAATTGCGGATTCGCTAACAAATCCCAACAGGTCCCGCCGAACCGGTGTCTCCCACGTCAGTGGGCCCAATTCCGCTCTCACTGAGTTCCTGCGTGTATGTCTTACCCCGTATCTAATTATCATCGATATACCGCTGATATCATCGATATCTAGGAGAAGGGCATCGATACCAGCAGAATCCAAGCTGCTCACGGTGCTAGTATTCGAGCTCGGAATATCGAAAACAATAGACGTATCGTTGAAGCTAGCCTTGCCGAAGCTGCTGCTGCCGCTGCCGCTGCCGCTGCTGGTGATGAAGATGCTGGTGATGAAGATGAGGAAGTTGGTGAATCATCTGCTACCGCTACTCGTCGTCGTAAGAAGAAGGTGGTTAAGGACGACGATGAAGATGAGCTCATGCTCGACGCTGAAGACGAAGAAGAGGAACAACCCGTGAAGTCCAAGCGTGGAAGACCTTCCCGTCAAGCTGCTACCACCGGAATCAAACTCAAGGTTGCTGCTGATACCAAGAAGAGAAAGCGCCCATCCATCAACTACGTTCAAGACGACACCGAAAGCGAATTCGAGGAAGACGAGGAAGAAGAAGAGGTTCCAGTTCGCACTACTAGGAATAGAAAGCCAACCAAAGCCCAACTTAAGAAGAAGAAGGAAGCCGAACGAAAAATGATGGAAGAAGGAGACACCTCCGATTTCGAGGACTCCCTCGCCGCCAACGCCCCGGTTCCCGGCCAGATCGCTTTCTGTGCCGAATGCAATTGCCGTTTCACGGTCACGGCTTACTCTCAAGCCTCTGAGGATGGCGACGGCCTCCTCTGCCACCCCTGTGGCAACAAGAAGAAGAAGAGTGCCCCGGCCCAAACAACTGTTCGAAGGGGGAAACAGACGCCAGCTGCCCGGGCTAACAAGAAGTCCACCGCGCGTGCGCTTCTCGACGGTGATACTAGTGGTATCAAGTCGTTGCAAGACATGTGCATCGACGTTATCGCGAAGCACATCGATGACGTCGAGACCCTCGGGTACATTGGGTCTCATAACCTTGACAAGATCTCGCAGATTCTCTGCAAGAATCGCCGTCTGAACGATCAGACCATCAAGCTTTTCTTCGAACCTGCTGAACACGTCCTCCGCTTCTACGACTGCAGCAGTAAGTTAATCAATACCAATACATCCAATCATTATAATGTATTTCATCCACTGACAGCTCGTGCAGAGGTTTCATCTAACAGTCTCCGCGAAATCGGAGCCTTTGTTCCCACCCTTCGCCGCCTCTACCTCTTCTGGTGTGGGCGTATGAACGACGAATGCCTTGACTACTATGGCACCCAGCTCAAACAGCTCGAATCTCTCGAGCTCTACGGTGCCTTCAATGTCACCGAGGAATGCTACGTCCGCTTCTTCAAGAACATCGGTTCCCGACTCAAGGAATTCGGCGTTAGCGATACCTCTCGCTTCAAGGCTGCCGCCGTCGAAGCCCTCGTTGACAACTGTCCAGAGCTCGAGGTCCTACGCCTCCGTACCCTCACTCACCTTAACGACGAATGCGTCCGTCTTCTCACCGGTCTTCCAAATCTAAAGGTCCTCGAGATCACTGAGCCTCAAGAATCGGTCACTGACGGACCAATCATCGACGTCCTCAACACCTGCGGCCCAGGACTTTCAGAGCTCACTCTTTACGGCTGTAGAGACCTCACTGACGAAACTCTTAATGCGATTCATAACTCATGTGGCCGTCTCGATATCCTCAACCTCGGTGAGGTTGAACTCCTCACCAACGACGGCATCTCCCAGCTTTTCACCGAATGGACTCAAAACTACGGCCTCAAAGAACTCAACCTCAAATGCTGCCTTGGTCTCCAAAACTCCGGTTTCGCGCGAATCATCGATCATTCCGGTCGCTTGCTCGAAAAACTCTCAATCAACAAGTGCAAGGATATCAACTCTGACGCCTGGACCTTTTTGCAAGAGTTCAAACTCCCACGTTTGGAAGAGATGGATGTTAGTTTCGTCCGCTCTGTTGATGATGAGGTTGTTGAAGAGACCTTGAAGGTTGCGCCTGAGTTGAGTATTTTGAGAGTTTGGGGGTGCTCGAAGCTCACGCAGGCCTGCAAATTGAGGGAAGGATTTCATTTGATTGGGAGAGAGTCAGATATTCTTGCTTAGAGAATTTCCTACCATCCACATATCATCCACCTCTATTCTTACCGATACAGCTTTCTATCGACTTACATGTGTATTTCTTTTACGGCGTTTAAATGGTGGATTAACTCTTTATTTGGATGCATTGCAGGCGTTCTTTTGGGAGGATCTGTGCGGTTCTTCAATTTTCTGTGGATTTCGACTTCTACTGTTAATTAAGTGATTAGTGTAGATTCTGGCGTCTATGGAATGCATGATGATTGAATGAATGATATGAAAAATCAAACCATTGTTCTGTTGTAACTTAGTATCTTAACCGGGGTTATAGTCGACGTGAGGCTAAGCTTTGACCTTGCAGGGGTTTGCGGTGGGAATCTCAAAAAGCCAAGATTTTACCACAAAAAGCATCCTCGCGACTCACAATCACCAAAACCTCACCCAACCATCCACCATCACCACAGACACACACAGACAATGACCACCCGACCCCCTCCTCCCCGCCCGTCCGGCAGTACAAATACAAACCCAATCAACAACGTCGCACCGAACCAAACGCTCTACATCTCGAACCTTAACGATAAAATCCACAAGCCGGACTTAAAGATCGCGCTGTACACGTTGTTCAGCACGTATGGGGTTGTACTTGATGTTATCGCGTTGAAGACGGCGAAGATGAGGGGACAGGCGCATGTTGCTTTTAGAGATATTGCGAGTGCTAGTAGTGCTATGAGGGGGTGTCAGGGGATGGTTGTTTTTGGGAGGGAGATGGTGGGTTCTTTTGACTTCTTCTTTATTTTCACTTCGCTTTTTCTTTGATTGTGTTTTTTTTTTGATGAATGGTAAGAAGGAACTTTTTTAGAATTAATCGGGCCTCAAAGATCCATTGACTTTGAGGTACGAGAATTGATGACTTGACCGTCGTCGTCCCTTAAACCTCTCTCCTTAAACCCATCCCGACCCGTCCAATCAATCACCGTTAGCACCCTAGCTAACAAACATACCCTCCGTTACTTCGATTATCCAGAAAATCCAATACGCAAAATCCAAATCCGATACAATCGCAAAACTCGACGGAACATACCGTATGCCCTCCCTCCGCACCGATAACGCAGACACTGGTGGCGGTGGCGGTGGAGGAGGAGCTACAATGGGTGGAACCTCAACAACCGGCGGGTTTGCGCCGTTACCGGGTCAGAAGGGTGATGATGGGGTTGTCGCTTCCGGGCCGGGGCTTGGTGGGGTTTCTGGTGGAGATGGTGGTGCACAAGGTGTTAAGAGGAGGAGGGATGATAGTGGTATGTTTGTTCTTTCTATATTCTCTGTGGGAGGTTTATGCTGACGGTTTTTGGGGGTGGGGTAGAATCGGAGCAATCGGATGTGGAGATGGAGGTTGAAGACGATGATGATTGAGAGGGATTTGGGTACATACGACATAAGATAGCACGTACACCAGAAACACGAAGGATATGATTTTTCTATCATATCACATATCAGCGTTTAAAAGGGTGGAAAACCGAGATCCCCGGTACAGATGAAGGAAGGGGGGAGTCCGGCGTATAAACCCGGTCAACCTCAGAATGGTGGCACAGAGGTACAATAGCAAGCTTACTACCCTTGCTGAAACTGTAATCTTAGATTGAATATAAAAACAATTGAACAGACTCAGTAAAAGATACGAACTTGTAGCCTTCTCTCAGACTTAGATTAAACGCCTCCACTATGCAAACCTAATGCGAAAGCCCTCCTTAACACAATTAAGCTATCCATCCATAACCAAACGCCTCATAAAGTGCCTCCTAGACTCCCTAACTAACTAGCTAGTTGCTATAGCCCCGTGATGTAGTAGTCAAGAGTCCTAACATAAAAAAAAAAAAAAAAAAGGAAAAGGAAAAAAGGCTTCACAAAACCAACCCAACAACCCCTCCAAAAGCGCCAATCCAAACACTTAAATACCCTTCAACCCCCAAGCGTATCTCCAAACTCCTTCAAAACCTCCGCAGTCCTACAAGGATGAACGAACCAAACAACCCCGCCACCGTAAGGATGTTCACATTGACTAATCCCCCCTTGAACTCCCAAATCTTGGATTTCCTTCCTTTTTGAGATAGGCACGAGGGGTATTGTAGATTTGTTGGAGAGAAGTAATGGGAATCTGTGGGAATGGTGGGACAGGGGTGATGGTGAAGTGGAGGATTGGGACGGAGTAGATGGGGGAGAGGGTTATGGTGTAGATGGCTTTGTGAGTTGGAGGTTTGGGTTGTGGGGATGGGGGTTGGATGAGGGCTTCTGGCTGTAATAAGCTGTTAATATTTATATATATATATAGCGGTTAGTATGGTAGATGGAAGGTATCCTAGACATACATCATATTCCTCAGCTTCCATTTCGAGGCCGGCTTCAAATATCTCTTCTTCATCACCGGCAACAGCTACAGCACGCTGCTCGACTGCAGTGATGAAGGTGGTGATTTCGAGGTATACATCTTCTTTATCGAACTATTATCCTCTCAATATAAGTCATGCATGCCATGATATATGTAGTTTCATGGAAAGGTCATACAGGCGAGTACTTGACTTCATACTTCAAGTGAGGGGAGTATGCATCGATATGGCGCGTAAGATGCGAAATAGCGGTTGCAAAGGTGGATTTCGAGAGGAAAGGGAGAGGTGGTTGTGGTTGGGACATTGTGGGAGTGGTCATTTTGGTGATGATTTCGATGATGATGATGGTGATGGATAGCTTCAAGAATTTACTGATAGATGAGAAAGGGAGAAGTTCACTTAAATAATATTTGACAAGCTTCCGCAGCGCGTATTCTTAATAGACTGCGAGAGAGTTCATTGTCATCGATTACTTCATTTCCCCAGCATCACGAAGATTGAATTGTGTATGTAATGTATGCATGTATGTATGTATCCCATATTATATCGACATCCACCTCCCACAGCTCTAACTAAATAAAACCGTAACGAGAGGTAAACTTCCTATCCGGGCTTCCCCTTAACGATACCAAAGGCATCAAAAAGGAGATATTCTTCTGGAGATCCACAAGACTCTAGGAGTCTCTGGCAACTGCAAAGTCGTGGAGGCGTGAAAAAACAAATTCGTTTGGTCAACTGCAGCTGTGGCTGGATCGCGTGAAATTTTTGATCTGAGGATTGGAAAGAGGGATGATGGGAACACCCCGAATTTATAGACCGGCCGGGCGAAAGATTTTTGTGCCAAGACTTTTGAGGTGTTTGTGTGTGTTGCCTTTTTGGGAGATGCAACGCAACACAACGCACGGAGTTGGCCATGTTTGCGATCGGTGCTGTTTATGAACTGGGGCCGAAGACCTGCCAGCTGCCTGAAAGGTCACACCCGGAAGTTATAACCGACGGATTTTTGGCGAATGTTTATTCTCCCGGTCAATTTCTTTGTCCAAGTGGTTTATAGGTTACAGATAATTTGCGCAGTAGACGGTTAAATTTTAATTTTTCAAACTCCCGATTACCGCCTCCATGGCATGGCGCTCGAGAATGGATACTTAAGAAAACAAAGGCCGGTTGAGGTACTCAATCCCAGTCTGCTGCTACAAGGAGCAAAAAGAAGATGACGGGCAGTAAGGAAGTGAGGAACCGCTGAGAGAGCGAGGATGATGAATAGTCGGAGTCTGGGTTCCCTGGATCGAGGTCTGAGGCAGGCGCCATCACAGCCTCCCGACCGAAGGGAGACACAGGATGTCGACTGGAACTTGTTCTTTATCCAACTAAAAACGCTTTGAAATTTATCCTAAAAAGTTCTCTAGGGAGGAAACCTGTTTTGAGAACCCTATTCCCGAAATCGACATTGGGATAAATTTGTTGAGCATTGATATATTTGTGAAGATGGGATAGTTCGTGGTAGGTATCGGTCGGGTGGATCGTGGATTAAGCGGAGGAAGGCTGGTTTTCGATACGGCTTCGAAGCTGAGTCGCCCACAACTTCATGGGTTGTGTCCGTAAATGGGTATTTAAAACTCTTTATAACGATAGATGAGCCGATCTCAAGTTCGGATCCTAGAATTTCGAATTAAAGACAGAAGTTAGACGGAACACCGTGTTCCATGTGCGCAAATGGTGACCAGGGCATCTACGCTTTGAGAGGGAAAGGGGAGAGACAGTTAATATTAATTATAATAAATTTATAAAGCTCGTCCGTTAAGAAAGGGGAAAAAACAGGCCATAATATCAATCCCAACTTTCAATTGCTTATCTGACCATAGAAATCTGTTTATCTATAACCTTCACCCGGTCGTTCAAACACCCATATCGCTCTACATTAAATCCGACTACTCTAAAAGAATTGCATTGGTAGTGCCACTGTATCAATACAACGACCCCTGGCCTACGTAACACTGGCTACCTCTGATACTGCGTGTAATATCGATCGCCCCGTCCTGCCCCTGGCTGCTTAACCAGATTAATCTTCTGGAGACATATGTGAGTATTCTGGTCACAAAAAGGCCTCATAGGCCGCCACCGTGGGTCAAGGGTAGGTATGCTCTGGGATTGGGGGTGTTATCCAGAGATTCGGTATTTTATGCGGTAGTCGTAGCTAACTTCCGTGCAGCGATAAGGGGTCTGCGTCAGTTTGTGTCGAGTTAGTATATAAGTGAATTGGACGGCGGCTACTACCCCAAATTTCATGATTATAGAATTTTGATTTGGTCAGCCTATAGCCTCAGCCGAAACCCCCAACATTCACTCAAGCCTGGAAGATAGTTGCTTCGGCGGTCTTATGTATTTCCGTCGGAAAACAAGAATTGATCGGACAACTTCTTTCATTATGACCGCCTACAAACTTGAGTATTTAGAAAATTATTCAAGTCTTTGACACATTATCCAAGCTTCGGCGGCTGCAATGCGTTCGATTTCGACCTGGAATTATGGGGCTAGACTATTATGACAACCCTTCTTGAAAAATGGAAATTTAATGCAACGGCATTATTAATCGACAGGCAGGCGCGAAGGGTATCCAACGGTTGATCCATGCTGCAGCGCTGAGGATATCCACATATGCACTGCCCAGGTGTACCAGTACTCATGCAATGTTATGTAGAAATTTCGAAAGTACCTATATTAGCCAACGAAGATTCCCAAAGATCTTATCATCTGGATATCCGGCACGAGCTTGGTAATCTCCTTTCTACCCACCAAAGCTAAACTATAACCAATATTTTAATATCCTTAAAATAAGATTTTTTTAGAAAGCCTTGAATTTCAGCCTCGCAAGTATTTCGGAAAAGGTTTTTATTACGTCTAGCTCGTCTGATCTTTTCTTGTTAGCTAAACGCTAGCAAAAAATTCCCTCGTCGAAAGTGAGAAGATTTTTTATATCTCGAATCAAGAGGTAGAGACAAGCTAGCTGGCGCAGCCGCTAGAATGTCTTACTAAACTTTTACCTCATCACCCACGCTGGAAAATTCCAACTTCGAAAGGGGTGCGTGGCTAATATCCAGAACGGACAAAGCACAAATAATTTCCGTAGACGAGCCCCCGGTAACGCATTTCGCAATGACAGGATATCCGGTTAACACGGGTTTCAAAATACATGTGAAATATAGATATATCTCATTGCCACAGTGAATTGGATTTATCCTTGTTAGCCGCGTCAAAATGGATAGGACGTCGGAAGGTGGGAGCAGTTCCTAGTCGAGTGCCTTCAGAATGAACGTAAAAGTTATGTCAATTTGGCTAAAAAGACGTTGGGTAACGGAATTTGTATCTGCCTTGAGAGGGGGAATAAATCTGGAATTCCGGAGCGAGATGCATGAAGCGAATTGTCATCCTTGCTATTGCGACCGTTGTCCGCTTCCCCGCCTTCACTTGGGCGTGGATCTCTTGCATTGGGGTGGCTCCCATGTACAATTAGGGAATCGAAATCTTGTTCTTGAGAGAGATTTGATAATGGATAGATATTTGCGCGTGGGGCGAAAGTTTAGGAAAACTTTGACGGATACCAGTGCCACGAATCGGTAAGCGCACTAGCCGGGTTCCTTTTCGCAATATCAAATCCAAAATACATCGATCTAGCTTGATAGTAAGCACCAAAGCTCAAGGTGGTAAGGAAAGCTTGAGCTTTTCTTGCATTGGCGAAGAGGGGAAATACATCAGCTGGGACCTGCATCAAGCCAATCCGATGCTACAGAACCAAGAGCTTCCCAATGGAAGCTTTTTGCTTTTCAGGGTCCACAGTCATCTGCGCCGGCTGGCATGTGCTTAGCTCTGCAGCTCCGTCGGGTTGCATTCGTTAAACATTGAGTCGGCCGTTAGCGAGATACCTGTCGTGTACCTTTTCATGGGGAACGTTTTACAAGGAACGCTGGGATTTCTCATGTTCCTGATCACTGACAGGGATAAATAAAATGCTAACGAGGCGCAGCAAGCTTGCAGAGTGTCGTCATAGCTGCTGCTGCTGCTCGCTTTAGCCCGGTGGTTGCTCTTGTTTCATGAAGCAGGGCTAGCAGGAAATCGTGATAGTTTGATATCAAAAAATGAGGAGCAATTCTCCCACCCAATTTTCTCGCGCCTATGGCAAAATTCACTCATACAACAACAAACTCCCCAACCGGCCTCACTTTCGAAATTTCAGCTCCACAAAGACCAAACGTAAGCAGTTAATCCGGTTGATGATGGCGATGCAAGACGCCAATGCAACAGCGTGCGATTACGAGGCCACACTAGCCTGGATGGTGAGCTGTCTGATGACCGTCGCAGCTCCTCCAATTTCGCACACTCCGAGGCATACTCCGCTCCGTTGGCTTCAATGTGGCCATTCCAGACACTCACGAACAAATTCGGGTCTCATACGCCTACTACGAATTTCTCGATGCATTTAGCACGAAGTATCATCTATCAAAGGCAGGTTATGATATCAGCGTGCTTAGGGCATCCGGGGTTCCAGAACCCCTACCGGACTGTGGCAGCAGACAAACTCGTTTATGCAAAGCTTAATCTTCTCCCAGCCAGTGACGAGCTCTCAATTTCCGCGCTGGCCAGGGGTCTTCTGCCCCTCGTGAACCTCATGTGGGCCCGTGCTCTGCCTCGACCTGGCCGGAATTGTATGATTGTATGAGGGATTATCAACTTAACAATGCAAACTGCAGAGGGCAAAAACTCACCGTTAGTGCTGAGGTCGATTCTTACCACAAACCGCCCTTCTGCCACCCAATCATGCTACCCGTGGCGTCGAATTGGGCTAACCGTCATTGCTAAACTTTTCTGGCATCTGCATGCGGCCGCTTCAGTTTGCTCGCATGGCACTGTCCATTTCCGCAGCTGGGCCCCAAATACCACATTGCATCAACATGTGTTGGTGTCCCTGTCATGTCTTCGTGTGGGATATCCCACCCTCGATTCGTTTTGGCTTTCACAGGCGGCCAAAACCTAGAATTCACTGCAACAACCGAGATCCTCTCCGCTAACAGCTGGGTTTTCCAGCTATGGTTGGCAGTTTGGATGCGGTGATGTTACGGGTACTTGCATGCGGGCCTTAAAAGCCTGTGGCCCTCCCACAGTTTTGGGATGGAAAGCATCACTTTGGACACCAATATCGAATTCTCCACCTGACCGTCGCGGCTTTTTTAATATTTTCGGCGCGATGAGTACTCCTCGTCGTACTTTCGATTCCGAGCGCGGTAGCGAAGAAATCGACGAGGAGAAGTTGGCTGCTACTCGCAGAATCAACTTCTCAGAAGCCGAGAGTAGTAGCCATGGCGCTCGTTTGAGACCTACAACCTCCAATATCTCGTCGACGGGGTCTATACGCAGAAGATCTGTTGACCCTGCTGTTGCCCTTCCTATTGAATATCGTAGTGTTTCCGTCGCTGTCGACGACACTAGGCAGGAATATCAACTTCCCCAAAAGGTAGCAAGGAAGGACAAGAAGGGCAAGAAGACGGCAGCAGAGATCGCGGAATCCGATTCTCATACAATAAGCACCAATGAACTCCTTCGTCGTTTCTCGACTTCGGTTGAGCAGGGTCTTTCGACAGACCAAGTTCACCGGAAGCTAAAGGAATATGGCCACAATGTACCCTCAAAACCGCCTTCTCGGTGGCTTCGAAAACTGTTTAGTTATTTCTTTGGAGGTTTCGGTCTTATTCTTCTTACCGGTGCCATTTTGGTGGCTGTCTGCTATGAACCTCTTGGACGTCCTCCTGCTACTGCAAATCTTGCCCTTGCTATTGTTATATTTCTCGTTTTCATCGCCCAGGCGTTTATGAACTTTTGGGCCGACTTTTCCACAAGTCGGGTAATGGCTTCGATCACCAACATGATCCCAGACGACTGCCTTGTTAGGCGAAATGGTACACAATTGACAATATCGGCTACGGAGTTGGTTCCTGGAGACGTTATTCACATCAAGGCTGGATCAAAACTACCGGCCGATGTGCGCTTTATCGAAGTCTCATCCGACGCCAAGTTTGACCGTTCGGTCCTCACTGGCATGGTTTTTATATTCCCGATTCTATACTTCAAAATTATTTACTAACGTATTATTTATAGGTGAATCGGTACCTGTCCCTGCCACTCTTGAGTGCACAGATAGGAATCAGCTTGAGACACGAAATATCGGTCTCCAAGGCACTCACTGCGTTTCTGGAAGTTGTTTGGCGGTCTGTGTCGCAACTGGCCCTAGGACTATCTTTGGTCGTATTGCGGCTCTTGCCGCCGCCCCAAATACTGAACGGACAACGCTCCAGAAGGAAATCCTGAGATTCGTTGGTATCATCATCTGTTTGATGGTGGTCTCAAACGTCATTGTTGTCGGTCTCTGGGCTGGCTGGCTTCGAAAGGACCACCCAAATTGGATTAGTGTCCCCGTACTCATCGTTGACATTGTCAGCGTCGCTATCGCCTTCGTCCCTGAGGGTCTTCCTATTGCTGTCGTCGCGTGCGCCTCCATTATTTCAAACATCATGCGCCAGAACAAGATTCTCTGCAAAAGTTTGAAGACTGTCGAAACCCTTGGCGCCGTCTCAGTCATTTGTTCAGACAAAACTGGAACCCTTACGAAAAACCAGATGTTTGTGACCGAATGCACCGCTGGCGGTGAAAAAATTTCTGCGGACCAGGCAGTTTCCGAGATGATCAAACAAGAAAAGAGAACTGCGGATGGTCAGGCGAGTGTCCCTGGAAACGCCCTTAGCCAGCTTAGAACTGTTGCTGGTCTCTGCAATGCCGGCGAGTTTGATGCGGCTTCAATGCACCTCCCTATCCATCAACGAAAGATCAATGGCGATGCTACCGATCAGGCCGTTTTACGCTTCTCGGAAACTCTTGGTCCAGTTCAGGAACTTCGAAATGCCTGGAAGAAAGATTATGAGCTTGCGTTTAACTCAAACAACAAGTTTATGATCCGTCTCATGTCTGCAGTCGACCAATCTACTATCTTTACCTCCCTACCGGCTGGAGAAGCTAGCAAATTCGCGGCAGACGACTATGTTTTATTTATCAAAGGCGCTCCTGATGTTCTTCTTCCCCGATGCCACCATTATACAACCGCAGATGGCTCCACCCGTGCGCTTGACAGGGCTGCGTTGCAATCCATCGAGACGATCAAGGACACTTGGTCTCGCGAGGGTAAACGAGTCATCCTGCTAGCCCGTAAAATTATTAAACGGGCGGAAGTTAAGGCTTCCATGGATAGCAACGCTATCGAACCCGAGATTCTCGCGCATGCCTCATCTGCTCTGTGCCTCGTGGGACTTGTCGGAATTGTAGACCCTCCACGAGACGACATCCCCTACGTCGTTACCACGCTTCGCGGTGCTGGTATCAGAATCTTTATGGTTACTGGTGATTTCAAACTTACAGCTCAGGCCATTGCCCGTGAGATTGGTATCATCACTGTCGACGATAGTCTCGTCGATGGATATGATAAACTTAGCAAACAGGCGATTTCTATGGTCGATTCTGAGAAGAATGTTTGGCGAACTACTGAGAAAGCTACCTCCAGCAGTCTCAAGGCGATCGTTCTGAGTGGCCCTGAGCTGCAGGAGATGAACGAAGCCCAATGGAGAGATCTCTGCAAGTATGATGAAATTGTGTTCGCTCGTACGACTCCCGAACAGAAGATCCGCATCGTCCAAGAGTTTCAGAATGAAAAGAATATTGTTGCTATGACTGGTAAGGTCTCCGAATGGGTTTAATAATATGTGCAGTTCACGCTAACGATTCTTAGGCGATGGTGTCAACGACGCCGCAGCTCTCAAGAAGGCAAACATTGGTATTGCCATGGGCAGTGGAAGCGATATCGCCATCGAAGCCGCCGATATGGTCCTTTTGGAAAACTTCTCAGCCATCGTCGCCGCCGTCAGATATGGCCGTGTCGTCTTCGACAACTTGAAGAAAACTATCATCTACCTTCTCCCCGCTGGTTCTTTCTCCGAATTCTGGCCTGTTATGACTTCTGTCATTTTCGGTATTCCCCAGATTCTCAGCAGTTTCCTCATGATCATTATCTGCTGTGGTACCGACTGTGCTGCTGCTATCACGCTCGCCTATGAAGCCCCCGAAGCCGACGTTCTTTTGAGACCTCCAAGAGATCTTAAAAAAGACAAACTAGTTGACTGGAAGCTTCTTTTGCAAGCCTATGGTCTTATCGGCCTTACGGAAACATTTACTAGCTTCGCAATGGCGTTTTGGTACCTTCAGCGCAAGGGCATTCCATTCAGTGCTCTCTGGCTTGGATTCGGTGCCGAAGTTCCCGGAGTTGATGCGGACTATCTCGCCGATAGACTCGCGGAGGCATCTTCTATCTATTTCGTTAATTTAGTTGTTATGTAAGTTCTGTAACCCCCTCGTCCTCACCCTAAGGCAAGGTACTAATATTCAATCAGGCAATTTTTCGTCCTTATGGCCATCCGTACCCGCAGACTCAGTATCTTCCAACACCCGCCACTGTTCAACAAGGAAACCCAAAATATCTGGCTCTTCCCAGCCATGGTATTCGCCTTGCTTGTAGCTTTCTTCTTCAACTATACTCCGCCACTAAGAAAAGTCCTTGGTACTGGAGATGTACCGGTTGAACACTGGTTTCTTCCCGTCGCTTTCGGATTCTTTATCTTGATGGTGGATGAGGCGAGGAAGTATTCATGCAGGAAAAACCCAGACGGGTTCCTTGCTAGGATATCTTGGTAACGGAGGTTTTTATCGGCCGGGAGGGTATGCTTTTTGGCTTCGTTTAATATCTAGTTGTGGTAGCAAATATCTGGAACTTTGGGTATTCTGTCTGTAAATATACAAAGTCTTTTTCACTTAATAAAATATACAAACGACGGTGAATAAAATACAGGGCCGCCTCGGGAGCTGTCAAATTAATACACGATGTCTATCTTTCAATGTGATGTTAACCGAACCTATGAAATACCACCGAGAAAATGAAATACCCGCGCCGCCAAAAGTCCAAAACCATAATATCCGGAATACACTTGCAGCTCTCATGCTCAACCCAAAAATACTGCTAAAGGACATCCAAAAGTTGTCATAAGAAAAATAAATCGCAACGTACAAAACACAACAGCCTAAATGTGCAGCCAATACCCTAATATTCAGACGCCTCGTTTGCGGAGTCCATATCTGCTGCGGCGAGTGGTAGTTTCCTTGGGTGGGGGCTCCTCTGCAGCGGAGCCTCGAGATTTTCTCTTTCGACGATCCTGGACATGCTGCTCTGGGGGCGTAGTTACGGGAACCGACCGCGGTTTTAGGTCTTTTGGAATATCGCCATCATCTGCCACAAGCATTTGGCCGTCCTCGGGGAGGTATCTGATGATAGGAATCGAGGGAGCTGGTAAAGGTATATTAGTTTATATAATTCGCCTACAAACAAAATATTTTCAAGAACTCACAAGTTGTGTAACACATGAAGATAATCTCTATGAGTTTAGCGTCCGAAATCTGGACCCATATGTTCTTCGGGTTGTCTTCGTGTCGGAACACGGAGGGTTGGCCGTTCTATATAATTACAGAGACTGTTAGAATAATGGTTGGGGCTCCAGGAGCTTCGAGAAGCCAACTGTAGAATTTGTTTGGCCATACCGCGTGGCTAGTCATGTCGGGGTAGAAAACTGCTCCGCCCCAAATATACCTATCCATGTAGTACCCAGCTTCCCCGATTTCCTTTCCCTTGCCGTACCGATCGAGGTAGTTCAGTTTCGGTGGCGTGTGCATCTGGGGCGGGCCTCCTTCATTGGCAGAAACCCAGAAACAGTAGGAGAGAAAGACATGAGCTATCTCATGGGAGATCGCGTGAATGAGCTTAAAGCTGGGGATCAAATTTTTGGACCCCTCCTTTTCAGCGGCATCGACGAGCTATTGGACGGTGAACACGTTCCGTTAGAACCGGGTTATCCTGACAGGACTAGTGAGTAGACCAAATGGAGGGAATACCTACCTCACCGCTAATATGGATACGACGACCCCCGCTCTCTGGGCTATAATCCTGTCCTTGTGGCCGTAGATGGATTCCAAAATATCGGACCCCGGTTCGAGTCCTATCAACAATAAACTGTGGGAACACACCGAACTGGAAGAACTTGTAGGTGTGTTCAAGGCACTTAGCTGTACTCCAATCTGCCAAGGCGGCATCGGCTATTTGGGCCAAAACTTCGATGGCGCCGGCCTTGAGGTAGATACACTCTACAACTTCGAACGCGGATTTGAAAGAACCACTTGAGGCGAAGGTATAGGGTTTGTCCGGTTCTCCTTCGAGCAAGCCATTCTCCCGTACAACGATCGGCATGTATTTTGGTCGTATTTGAGTCATCGTTCCAATGTTGATGGGTAGCTTCAACGGAGCTAGTAAGATATGTCGTAGCAGATGGATTCGGGCTCTATGGTCTCGGATTGGAGAATATAGACAGATACTATTTACACGACCAGCTGTCTATGATATCATAATTTGATTCGCATTTAATAGGTACAGAAAAAAAACGTGCCATTGCATACATGCAAGGAACCTCGGCGCCCCGACCATGGGGGTGCAAAATATTGCGTGTATGAAACCCATCAACTACAACGCTTAAGCTAATGTCGCGTACAGCAGGGCGAGTCAGATAGCTGAAGATACCTTAAATTTCTTCTCTTTAGAGTTAGTATTCGAGCCCACAAAGGTCGTTCACGTAGATTTAGCGTTCCTAGCTCGATAATGCTATAACTGCAAAAGGTCGCGTCGGGGGGTCGAGGCATGCCGGCACAGGACTATACACTCATACGAGCTACTTCCTTACCACCTCGCCAAACTAATTAGTCTCTGGATAGCGTGTATATATTAAGCAACTAATTTCCTTTACAATATGGTTTGTCTACCTGCCTGATAGATATACAAGTTGTCGGAGTCGAGATTTTAGCATAGAATTGCCAGCAGTAACTTCAAGTATACCATCCGCAGTTCATGTGTAACTTTGCGTTGTTCGCCCAATTTACCACACACGTTGCATTTCGTCCGGTTCTGTGTTGCCCGATCAACACGTATACGCCTTCAAGCTTCAAGATACAATTCGAACATTCTAATTCAGTAGGCCTTTTACTAATCTAGCCTAAAAGGAGACAACAAAAAGACTGAGGCTTGAAGGTTCAAAGGAAAGCTAAACACAACGCAATACGGCCTACGAATATTATAGCGTAAAAAGACTAAGACTAGTGAACCAGGACACCTGTCCTTGCGACCTCGAATACCACGCCGCGGCTTCGAGCCCTAGTAAACATAATTCCTTACCTCAGTCACTTAGAGCGTGGTGCCAACATCAATTAACTCCAAGGCGGCGAGTTACCCTCGTAGGAACCCGGTTAAAAAAATTAGCTCTCGTCAGCTTCGCTTTTCTCCTCAAAGTTTAGACGCTAGTCCGGATGCTTTTTTAAAAACCCTCAATGCTATGTAGTGTCGATGCCTTTTGTGCACAGCGATCTTTTGGTTTGTATACGGCCCGTAATTCCAGTTGATTCCCGCCGATTGGCGCGGCAAGGTCCTAGCTAGTCTGTGTTTACTCTAGTTAATCGAACATCAAGATAACAATTGGTAGCATTGTATAGAGTCTGTAGCTTATATATTACTAGCTGAAGGCGACCCAGGAGGATTTACTAAAAAGATGCTTTCGACGTAGTCCACTCTATCAACTACCTGTACTTCGAACTCATGGTACCCTTTTAACCGATGCATATGGCTGCCACATCTACAAAAGATTGGATCATACAGTGCTCGGATGTTCGCAGGGCCAGTTAAGCTAGAACACGCAATCCGTTTACTTTACAAGCCCTCCTATCAATTAGTATCGATGATGGCCACGTCCTGGTCTTTCCCACTTCTAGTGAAAATGATCTTGAACTGAGCCCAATTACCCCACTCGTCATAAATCTTACATCCCGCCTGCTCGTACCGGTGCGATTCATCATCCCACGGTATTGGAAACGCCTCAGAACCCGCATAGTGGACCCGTGTAAAGCATAATGACCCACGCCGATTGTTCGTCGGAACCGTAGCAAGAGCCTCTACCCTGAAAATGGGGGCATGCGTTGTGGTGAGAAGCACGCCGGTCTGCATATCCCGCTGAGATCCAAGGGGCCACATATAGAAGATGATTAACCCCCGACCGACAGGTTGATATTTGATGGAGTAGTTCAAGGCACTTGAACTAGTGTAGTAGCCGTATATTTCGGCTTTTCTAACTGACCCCCGATCCATTGAAAGGTGATAGTTTTGGGCTTTCCAGCCCAATTTTTCGGTAATTGTTTTTCTACCCCCCAATACTTCCCGTTCCGACGAAAGATCGTACGACCCAGTAGTCGTGTCGTTATAGTCGCGGTTGATTCTGACGTTTTCAGTATTGTATATAATCGGGGATACTCCCCTCAGTATCGCAAAGTTGTCTTCGACTTTGCTGTGGGTGGTGTAGTAGTTGCCGTTGGGCTCCGTGATGGCGGCGGCAATCTTTTGATTCTCGATTCCAGTCGTACTGACCCAGTAACGCTTTGTCTGGAAGCCTAAATGGTCCGAAGCATCTGCACTTGCTCCCGGTGCGTCAGTACTGATGCTCACGGACCTGCCAACCCCGTCTATGATATGAGCAAACTCGTTTTCCTGGTCGGTGTATTTCCACTTTCCGGATAGCTGGCGATCGACATTATTATAGTCGACGAGTTGAATGGCGGCAAGTTCTTGATCGGACAAGTAATACGGCTTCCCAGCTCCATCGATAGCCGTGATAGCTACATCGATGGGAACCTGCATGTTTCCATTTGCGTAAAGCCTATCAGCAACACCGTTGGATGTATTCGCTGTGATAGTAAGTTTGACTACGGACCAGGCCATCGTAGCAGCTTGGTTGAAGAGATAACGGTAGGAAAATATTCGAGGGTACCGGTAGCTATTGGTTAAAGAGGTTTCAATTGTAGGAGAGCTCGCGGTGTACGGATGAACAAATTGTATTGGCAATAGCGACACACCGATACTACTCTAGTGATCTTTATCAAGTTAGCTGGTTCTCGTGCAAGGCGTGCGCCAGCCTATAAATACTCGGACCCCCGGCGCACTATAAGTCCTTTAGATCTTGACTAGGTGCCAAACCAAGACTGGCCGTAGTTGTGTAGAGAAATTTCGCGAATTCGAAAAAGCACAAAATTCTAGTTAGTCGTCTATTGCGTGTCACTCATATCTTGACTTCAGCTCGTAGAGCCACACGGCCCCCCTGTAGGCACGCCTCCTCTGCTTCAGCTGAACAGAGCGGTTTTCAAAATGACGGGCTGCCTTGACAGCCAATCAACTTCCGACTGCGACTGCGGCAGCATCTATAAGAGCTCCTTGACGTGACTTTGGGACCTTCGACTTTATAGTAGACAATGCCGGGCCTAGATGCTCTCTGCCGGAATGCGTGGAACCGGTACCACAGAATATTTGGACGGGAGCTATCTCAGCTATTCCGAAGCGCGCACCACTCGGATAGTCGAAGGAATCGAACCTCAGAGCTAGTTGCAGGTCTCTGCAGGCCAACGCAGGCAAAGAAGCGAGCAACCCACTTCAAGACCCGCAACTAGACTGCTATAGCTAAATGAAAGGCAGTAGACACAATTCCGCCAGCCCATTCTTGCAAACAGTATTGCGTATAGAAAAGCCAAAACTCCTAGATATTTCCAAACTAATTATTTGCGTAAAAGCCTTCCGGAATTCCTTAACGTTTTAGTTCGCCTCAATATGGTGTTATACCCATAACATCCAGGCTGGTGCCCAACGCTTTTTCTGAAATCTTTTGTTGCATTTTTGTCACTACAATTAAGCCCGTTGATTGAGGGCGCGGGCGGTGATTTATATATTTCGAACAATGAACAGTTTTCGATGAATACATAAAGCCAGTTATTATTGGTCTCTAAGCTCGGGTAAAGTAGTACATTTAGTGTTCAATATATACAACAACTTGAATATTAGGGAAGATATATCTGATAAGGTTAAACACGGAAACCTTATAAACTGCCGCTCAGCCGATACCATGATCAGTTTCGAACGTTTCTCAGTTGTCAAGAGTTGATAATATAATATATACCATCCCCGTGCGTTCCCACTAAATTATCCTAAAACCGTATCCGTTATGTATAAAACCCTTAAGACTCCTTTATAGATCGTAAAATAGCATTTTTCACCCAACTCGACTTGTCCCATAATTCTGTTTGGTCCGCTGGGATCGTTGATTGCCCGAACACAATCTTCAATAACTTCCGACGTCGACTTTTGCAATTGTGTATACCTAGAATTTAAGTCCAAGGGTGTCCATATCTTTGTTTTGACAGGAAGCCACACAAAGGGCCCTGCTAATTTGATCATTTGTTGATGGATGCTAAATGCCCCAGGAGGGAGCGGGTTTAAATTTGCAATGTTTGCCCATGCGGGAGAGGGAGAATCAAAAAGATTGTCAAGTGCAGAGGTCGTAATCCTAATGTCTATCCGTGCCTTGTTTGTTCTGTTCGCAACCAGGGGCTGGAGGCGGAGTGCCAGGGGCATAAGCTGGGTTCGGATATCCAAGTTCGAGCTCGTAAAATTGGTGCTGGGTTCTGGTGGACCCGAAGAATATCTAACGAAGTCCGTGTCAATGATCTCGAGGCGTATATGACGGATTAGGCGGCGATAGTGTTGCCCTATGTTCACTTCGGACTGCTGAGACATAATGATGGTACCCTTTTCGTAGATTCGGCCATTTTGTGAGCCGCTTTCGAAAGCTCCAACCCTAAGTTTGTGTTTTTCAGCTTGATCAGTTACATGGATTTCACAAGATATCTAAGATAATATAAATGTGTTAAGACTGCTCCACATACGGTGTTATTTCGGAACTTGAGTATACTATGTCCTCCCAAGGCGCAAGATACCGAGCTCGGATAAAATAATCGACTACGGTTCCGTCCCGGGAAACTTGGCCTCCATCAATCAAGATCCTGATAGGAAATATATTTCTGCCATAGAAGATTTCTGCTGCCTCATCGTGTATTTGACGGTTAACCCTAAGGATGGAAAGGTCGACAGAAGAAAAGTTAAAAATGGGCTGCACCCGACGCCTCCACTCGCCAAACGGGCTATAAACCCGTGTATTTCTATTGAGAGCCTCAGTTGACTCAAGGGGGAGAGGGCTACTATCAAAAACGAGTACATGGCTGTATATCTCGTCTCTAATTTCTCTTGGAAGGGAAAGAAATGGGAATGACTTCGAGCCGAGGAGGAGTGTCCACATATCGCCACCTGCCTGGATGAGCGGGCTCTGTAAAGATAACTAAATTAAATATCGAATATAGAGTCCCTGCAGGGATTTGTATGCATGCAGAAGCTGGATTTTAGGATTGTGTCGATAGTATCCGAATTCTCATGGAGTGGCTGGATTGAATCCCACGAGGAAAGTTGTGGCACAAAACACCTCCTCCGTAGAAAACACCAAACCCCTTTAATTACCCCGCCAAAACCCGTATCACATGAGCCAGGTAAACAGTTCCTCCTCCAATGCACGATATCGATAGGAATCACACAAAAAACTTCGCTAACTGCGAATACGATCTGTGTTGTAACAGAAATATCGAATCCTCCGTCCTCAGACGGATTTCCAGAAAGACAGTTTTACGCTGTTTCGGCAACGTCATGAGCTTCTGCTGGGCTTGCCTGAATGGGAAGCTTAACCATGGATCAAGGGTCGGAGGCCATGCGACGTCCTACCAGTAGTCGACTTGGGAGCTGGCCTTGTCGATATATATATTACAAGCTCAGGACGCCACCCAGCTGTTTAGCTTCAAGCTTGATCAAGATCCCACCTTGATAACTATCGATAACTAAATATCATCTTACTTCGATCTTTTTCATAGTATCCCTTATTTGATACGACTACACAATGGAAGAGAGAGCACCGAGTCCACCAAAGAGGAGTTTGTATTTGCCACCAGAGCTGTGGCTTCAGATCCTCCCCGATCTCTCCCCACGCGACCTCAAAGCTCTCCACCCGAATTTCCCCTATCGCCAGATTATACTCCCGTTTCTATTCCGCAGGATCAAATTATCAGCAGATTCACTAGCAGCATTCGAAGAGGGCGGTTATCTCTCCCACTTACGAACAAATGTCAAGTATGTACCAACATATATGCATATTCCGATATCTTCGACCCCACTCGACCCTCCCACGTTATACACCATTATATATCGGAAATAGATGTATACTTGAACAGTTTGAGTATTTAGACATCAGTGACTGAAACTTCTGTTACATTTTTTTTGAACAGACATATCACATTCACCGGCCTTAACGAACATCGACTCCTGCAAACGCTCGTCCTCGCAGACCTCTATACGGAAGTTCTGGAAAGCTTCACGGGCGTGGAAAGCTTGCATATACCCTTCGGTGCTACCCATCATATCCGGGAACCCTTGTTCATTGCCATCCTAGATCGAATTTCTCTATACCCCATGTACGACAACCTCAAAGTCCTTTCCGTATCATGCGAGGAAAACCAATACAAATACGACTCCGACGAACGACGCCGCCTGGAAGCGTACTTGGAAGAACACAAAGACGATGAGGATGGATTCTTGTTCCCATTAAAGAAGCAATGGGATTGGTCTCATCGGGATGTTTCGACTACTATCGAATTCCCCCCCGCACTAGAAGAAGCTTCTATTCGGAAGGAATCCTACTTTTATCTTGAAGACAACTCGTCCGTCTACACCAATCCATTTATGATTATTCAGTTCTCAGCCGCAACCCTTCGAAAACTTAAGATATCGACCGAACGGCTACATTGCGGCGTTAAATTCGACGAAAGTTTCGGAAGCGGCCGGCAGAGGGAATACGACAACCTCGAAAAGATTTGTTACCCGAATGTAACAGAGTTATGGATTACCATCGACTACACTGTTAGTAATCGAAACTTTTGGTACCTACACCAACGGTTTCCACATGTCGAAGATTTAAGAATCGACGGGTTGGCAGGATATGGCGCTAGCATACCACAGGGTAAAGCTATTTACAAACGACTCTCGAGACTACAATACCTCAAACGAGTCAGGCTTCCCTGGCCAGCAGAGGAATATTACGGAATAGAAGAAGACGGAGTCGATAAACTTGTCCCACAATGGCGACTACGGAACGCTGTTGACAGCTGGATAAATGCCGGACTCGAGGACTTAGAAGAAGTCATGTTTGTGAGCAGGATCCGGTACACTGAAAAGGGCAAGAATGCTCCAACATACAAGGATGCAAATGTTCTTCATTTCAAGGTCATGAAAAGCTGGGATGAATGGGATTTGAAATGGAGGGAGGCTACGTATACCCCTGAGGAAATACAGGCCGATGAGTGGTGTATGGATGCACGACAAGATGATGAGTGGCACACTGGTCAAATGCCAGATGAAGAGGATGAAGCAGATGATGATGAAGGAGCCGACTCGGAAGTAGAATGGCGATATGATACTCCATACTGGAGACACAGGCTTCGAGGATACCCTGATTCGGATGGGGCTAGCCTTACATCACAGAATGCTTAACCTATTTTCTTTTTCACAATGGCTATAGCATTTTGTAACCAATTCAACATCAATTTTAAGATTAGATTTACGCTACAATAATCAAATATCCTTGATAGCGCTCAAATTATAAACATATAAGGGGATGACACCTGAAAATCATTAGAAGAAGAAGTGGTAGGTAGAAAATTGGAAAGAAATGCTCCAGGATGCAAAGAAGGTGAGGGAAGATGTACATAAGAAACGTGGGTCGTTAAATGTGATCTAGAGATGCTAAGAAAAAAGAGACAAAGAAAAAAAAAGTAAAGGGATTGACGCCAGATAAGGATGTAGATGTGTGATCAAATTACCTCCCCAATTCCAATTTTCTTACTAAAGCGCCCGCCAACCGTTCGGACGAATTATTTAATAACCATATTCACATCTGGGGATGACGATCGGTCCGTACTTGCTGGTTGTCGAGTAGACTCCATCGCCTTGGATGATGAAATCAACAGCCAGACTCAGTGGTGGGACATACTTTTCTGGGGTCTGCTGCATGTATTCCACCTGGTTGGTCTCATAAGCGGCGAAGATGGTGTAATTTCTTCGGGCCATCAATTTCTTTTCGGCACGCGGGGTGCCGTTGATATCTGTTCCAAAGAGCTCAATCATATCCTCCTTGGTATCGCTTGGGGTATTTGTGCTCCTCATTCCGTTCTGAGGGATGAATAATTGCTTATTATTATTGAGGAGCTTCATCATCATGTTGGATGGTGGGCCGTTGACAATAGCGGAGGAGATGATTTGATACATAGTCTTGTGGTCACCCGGTTTTGATGGATCATGCACAAGACCCGCACCACAGCATTGGACGTCTAGAAAAAACTCATTAGTTGAAGATCTTATTGGTTATGCTGATCCGTGCGTAGCTTACCTCCACTCAAAAATGTGAACCGGATACCACGGGCATGTGCAATTCCTTGCAGTGTCCTGATAAGATACGTTCGTTCGAGATCCTACGTAATATATGAGCAAGTTTTCCTAATCAAGTTAGAGGTATGTGAAATCCTACCTTGGATTGATGCGTCCAGTGGTCTCTGAGGTCATCCAGCAAATCAACCTCCCCAAATATCGAGACCACATTGCTCAACATGCCAGTCTTTCCGACTGCCCTCTTGACACTGTTGAAGCCTTCTCCAACAAGACCCTTCGCACCGACAATCCCAGCAACACCGCCGGCAACTTTGCCTGTCATATTGAAAAGTCCATTTACGGCTTTCTTACCGGTTTGCATAGTCGTAGCCACTGATTCCGCAATTTCCATCCTGGGGAAGATAATTGGCACCGAAAGAATCAATAGCACATGTTGTACAGAAGACGGTAGGGTTGCTATTCTCGGGAAGAGTCCCTGATAGGTAGGTCCAGCCATAACTTGATGTGGGTTTCGCTCGGAACGGGTATCTGGGCCAACAACTGCCAAGCCGGGTCCGAGATACTTTATAAAATGCCAACCAGTACCAGTAACACTGAACAGATCTCTATCGTCTGGAACAGCTTTCAAAATACTCAGGGTAGTGTGGTGCTGGAAGAGGAGGTACCAATCGAGCGCTATTCTACCAATATTTTTGAACATATTGGAAAATTGCATGTATTCCGGATAGGAGCCGAATCCATCAAAACTATGAAAAGATTTAGCGTATACTCTGGGAGCATTAAAATTACGATGGAAACATACATGTCATGAGAGTCAATCTGACAAATGTGTGGGATTTGTGCCCAGGCCTCTCGAATATGAGGCTGATCGAAAGTAGAGGTGTAGTAATGGAAGTAAGCGTGCTGAACGTCTTCCTCGTGTCTCGCCGTCCATGCAGCGTCCTTCCGTACGTCTTTACCTTTTATTTCAAGCCAATCCTAGATATTAAGTAAGTATATTGCTCGTTCGCGAATCTAAGAACTTTCATACCTTGAGTAGTGGGATTTCTTTCCACATCCTATCGGCATAGACCTGGTTCCCGGCACCGATCTGGCAGTGAAAGCCACCAACTTCAATATGCTTCTGCATAACATCCTTCCACATGTAGCCGGAACCTCCAAGCTTCGATCGCTCTTGTTGTGGATAAGATGGTGAGAAGTCATTACAGCTGTGAGCAATAAATCTCCAACTCCTGTCTTGCTTGGCCGCGACCAAAAATTCGTATCTAGTGCAGCCAGCCAGTGATGTTACAGCGTATGTCCACTTGGTGGGGGTTTCGGCCATTCTGATATCGATATCATATCTATAGAACGTCCAATTCTTATGCGCAAAAATCGGGTGTCCCTCTAGTTGTCTTGGATTTGGTGATAGGTCGATTGTCTGATGCAAGTGGATCGTGGGCGGCTCCACAGCCGTGACCAGTAATATAGAGCCTAGCCAGATACCCTGTTCTAGATCCATATTTGTGTATCTTAGATGGGGGCCGAAGTATACACCATTGCTCGGCGCGACTTTAAACATCGAGACGCCAGGAATATTGATGGGAACTTGGGCTGGCGTGACTGGTGGCAGCGTCATTTGCATTCCGAAAGTTGAGGGGGCAGGGCTCATCATCGCCTCAGAGAAGAGACCTGGTGACATAACCCCGGGTGACATAGGGCCAAATCCTGGAGAAACCGGCCCTCCGCTCATCAAACTGATACCAGTCTCCGGTGCTGGGAATTCCCATTGTGTTCGCTGAGTTGGGATATGGATATAGTAGTATTGTCCCGAGGCTTGATCGAGGTGGCTCATCCACCCATCAGGAAGAGGTGGAGGGGAAGCCGGGCCTGGATCCATATAATGTTTGGTATCCGGAAGAGTTACATATTGAGTGGTGATAGTCTCCGATTTCTGGTCCTGAAGTTGGTAGCCCTGTGGTGGCTGAGATGGGCCCGCCTGCATCTGGATCCCGGGTGGTTGCTGAGGTAAATGTCCGTTAGGCATCTGTTGCTGTTGATAAACTGGCTGGCCAGGAATAGCGCCTTGAATTTGGGGCACCTGCATCCCCTGTGGCTGAGGAGTCATCGATTGCTGCGGCGGTTGAACTGGAGTTGGCTGCTGGGCTGGAGGTTGAATTTGTGGCTGGGCGTGCGGCTGCTGCTGAGGTTGTGGTTGCTGCTGAGGTTGAACTGCTGCCGTCTCAGTAGCCACGGGCCCGGGTTTATCAGCTGGGTATGCACTGGTGGCAGGTGCTTGCCCGCCTGCTGCCAGGCTGTCGTATGCCGGCGGCGCATCTTCTCCAACATTCAACTTCGCGAAATCTGCCTCTAGTGGATCTCGGCGGCCATTGATCTGGCCATTGGTAGCCGGTGGGGCTTGTTGAGCGGATCTTTGCTGGGGCTCCTGCCTCTTTGCTCCCTGATATGAAGTTAATGGGCCGTGATTGTAGGCTCCATTGGATTCCGTAGGTGTCCAGGGCCTGTTTGGCGCCGACTCCCGCACAGGGGTTGCCTCTTCCTCTTCCTCAATAGGGATTCCTTGGGTACCAAAAATTTGGGAAGCTCTAGAAGTGCCTTTCCTCTGGTTCGAGGTTTGAGATGCCTGACTAAGACTGGGCGACGTTGGGTCAAGTAGAATCGGAATGGCCCCAGAATTGGTGGAGGCCTGAGACGTGGAATAATGAAGGGCTGGAGACCCCCTATCTGGCAGCGGGCCTTGTCGACCACCATGAGTTGAGTATGAGAATACTTCACTGGGTTCCATTTCTGGGGTTTCCGGTGGAGCTGGAGATCCTCGTCTTGCGGCCACGGTTATATTTGAAGCGGTAGAGAAGGACCTGTCTAGACCGGCCTGAGGCGGCCAGTACTGCTGGTGATATTCTGGGTAAGGATTCAAAGCCTGCGGAGTCTCTGGAGGGCCAGAGCTCGAAACTGGCGAAGTGGGCTTGTCTCCTCGGTCTCCACGACCTAGGGGGGCAGGCTGTAATTTTGGCGCTCTAGCAGCTCTGAATGCTGGTGGAGCAGGTAAGCTCCCCTTCGGCGGCCCCGCCTGCAGGGCCGCAGGAGGTGAAGCCGACGCTGTGCGAAGCGGGGCAATGGGTTGGATGTGCTGTTGCTCCCGTTCTGCAGCCGGTCTATCAGGGTAAGGCAGGGAGTTATCTAAGGGCTGCGTCTGAGTCCGTCTCATGCGAGGCAGCGGCGGTTCCTGCCGTAAAGTCCGCTCCTGGGCCGCCAGACTGGCGCCATCTACGGAGTCTCGTCGCGGTGGCCTGTTTACCCTGATAGGGGCGACATTTTCGGTCTCGAGAAAGAGTTCGTCTCCGCGACGGCCGGCCATTGTGGAGACGAATACAAAGGCGTGAAATATGCGTGGAAGTTAAGTATTATGAGGTAAATGCTTCGCAAATGATGCGGGATATTAAAAATGTGGCCAAAGAGTCTGCGATTCAATATATACGGCAAGATAAGCAGGTATAACGGTCAGCTCGGGATCCTAACGACACCAACGGGAATTCAGAACATGTTAGTTAGGTCGTCCTGGACATGACAGCAAATGCGGGATGGAGGGGCGAACTCTTGGCTGGGTGTTGGATGCACTTACGTCGTCTAAAACCCTCGCCGATGGTAACCTTTATCGCTTCTCTCGGAAAGAAAAGAACTGAAAGGATTAGAATGAACTGAATTTGCTGAAGAAAAGATGAACTGAAGGGGAGAAGAGGAGAAAGAGAAGAAGAACAATGATGACGAGTTTCACAGCAGACAAAATTCGCACTCGTACAAGCAAATAAAGACTTTTGTTCAGTCGAGACAAGTTCCTAGCTCCAACCGAGTGAAGCAGCCGTGTGGCGCACCTGATTGGCCAAAGGAGAAAAAGCGCCAGAGCAAATGTTCCTGACTCCCGTTCTTGCATGGGCCGAAGCACCCCGGTTCTCACGAGCAAATGTATTTGCTTTGGGACGCAAATTCCAATTTCTGACCGGCACAGATTGCTCTGCAGGATATCGAAGCTTGGCCGAAAGCAATTCACACGATCAGGTGGTGTGCGGTTTGGCCAAATTTGGTTTTGGATGCATCCAAATCTCACTTCGACTGCATCCCCACTTTAAGGCCGTTGGTATTCGTGCGATCCTACAAAGAGCTGTTGTGATCGAAGCTTCCGAACGCATGTATGAAGGATACCCCAATCTCGAAGGATATCCCTTCTCTTGCCCTCTCGAGGTCTTCAACGATCACTTTCCTAAGACACGTCAGCTTGAGATTCAGCAAATGACCCGGTCTCTCCAAATTTGCCTCATGGTGGGAAGTCAAGATTACGGCTTCTTATTGGCGCCGGCCGTGGGCGCTTAAAATGCTTCGCGGTCGTCGACCCTGGCATTGGCTGCATATCAGGCGAAATCCTGGCCGACCTCCACTCCAAGAAGGCCTTCGAAAAAGCAAAAGCTTAAAATTCCACGCAACGCTATTTGAACTCTGTTGTCGAAAATAGCTACACCAGACCCAGGACTCTGGAAAGGGAGGGCGATGGGCATGCAAGGACGGCAGAGAAAGGGATCATGGGTTTTCCGTCTGCTCTTCAGCCCTTGCAGGATAGATACCGATAGACGCAAGTTAATTGAATGCATTTTATTGTATTTGACAGAATTTTATATGTCGAAAGTAGGTTACATCATGCAGCGGAAAAACGACTTGTTGGACATGGCGGGAAGTTCCATGTCGGACTTCAAACTGCGGCTATATACCGCATGATCAGTGTGTAAAGGTAGGTCGGGCGCCTCCAATTGGGAAGATGACGATACGACCGTCTACCCCGCTCGAACTGATCTGCTTGACGCCACCTTGGGCAGCATCTCCAGCGTACGGCCGGATAACTGTAATAGTATTCTGGTGAATCGTCTTGAGCTGTATATCATCCGCAGAAGCAGAGTTAACAGTCTTGCCTTTCAAGTCCATTTGCTTGAAAAGATCGCGAGCAGAGGACTCTCGGGCAATGGACGACGATCGAGACTTCGAGGAGTCAAGCGCACCAACAGAACTCCAACCTTGAGCGATGGAGCCGCGGAAACGGAACGGCTCACAATCATGGCCTATAATTTCATTTTACGGTGGTGCGAAAGCGGGGGTTGTTTGTTAGCTACTCGCAACTTCAATGGTTTGAAACATTCCGGGGTTTTCTAGAACAAGGGAGGGGTGCACAGCATAAGCTGCAGGACTTACCCGCCGCCACGATTTCCTCTTCGGTAATCCATGTTAGTGTGGTGAATGGGAGTTGGTGGGTGCTGACTGTCATGATTGCCTGTGGCGGTTGATCCGGTCCAGATGGGTACACAATCGTAACACTGCTGTCATGTGCAGTGAAAGCCAATGCATTGCCACTGGGGCTAAAAGCAACATCATGGACCCATCCGCCACTGTTGTTCAAGAACTCGCCACAGACGGTGTTAAATGGGAGCCTTTCACCCCACGGAGATGGCTCTGGCTTTTGATCAACACCCTTAATAAATGCGGAGAACACTCTGGCATGAGCATCGGCAGAACCGGCTGCAAGCAAAACCGAGTTCGGGTGCCAGTCCAAGGAGAGAATAGTAGATCGAATCGGCTTCTTCAAGTGCTTAGACACCCACCAGTCGTTTTCCTCTTCGAAGTAGCAGACCGCAATAACCCGAGCTCCGGATCCGACAGCGAACTTGGCTTCCGAAGGAGACCAACGAACGAAGGTTGCTGCTCGGTTGATTCTGAGCAAGACGAGTGTTGGACGCCATCCGGTTGGAGACGGTTCCCAGACAAGAGCATTTCTGTCTGTAGAAGTAAACGTGAATACATCAGTGCAAGTCCCGCTCTCCAATGATTGTCTAAGAAGCTTCCATCCGTACCCTGCGAACAAGTAACGATCTTGCCACTGTTGGGAGCAATATCGACGCTAGTGACCACTTTATCATGTCCCTTAAGCTCGTCCTTCAGAGTATAGCCATGTCCCTGTCGTTCGTAGAGCTCGACGGCATTGTCTCTGGTGACTGCGAGGACGTTGCGGTCCGCTGAGAACGAATGGTCTGCAATAGGCTGGTGGAAGAGCAAGTTGACCTCCGGGTTCGCCATAGCTGCTGCCGATGCGGTGAAGTGAAAGTGAAGTTGGAATACACACGATAGGAGACTCTCTACTAATCGTGCGACGGTTGACGGCTGTCAGTTGTCCGTGGTATGGAATGAGATGATGTTGGTGATGATGTTGAAGTGATAGTGCTTTGGAGCTGCAGCTGCCCGCTCTCTACGTAAGATCCCGCACTTTGCTTTTTCCCAGCGACACCACACAAATCAAACTCCAGTCACCCACGTCCAAACAACATCACCAGACTCTCCCAAGGTACGATAACTTCTGCATAGCCCTGATACGATACCCGGTATACTGACAATCGAATCACAAAGATGTCCAAACGCGCGCCCGATCAAGCTCTCGAAGAGCTGGTGTTATCGGGCATCGGCTCGCCGCGCACCAAGCGCGTCAAAACAGACAGCATCGCGGACGAAGAGGAGCTGCTGAACTCGGAGACACCAGCCAACGGAGTAGGCAGACTAAGCCTCCACCCTACTGTGGCGTCTGAGGGTGAAGAAGATGCTGAGGGTGAAGAAAATGATATGGACGATATCGTGGAGGAAAGCGAATCAAAGAAGTGGAAGGACGGCCCTCCAGCTGAGTTCTCGGATCTCTATCTCGATACAGGTACGGCTCGACTCTTTCCCTATAGTGGCGCCTCGGAACTAACATCTCGCCATAGTCAATCGCAATCTCCTTGACTTCGACTTTGAGAAGCTCTGCTCGATCTCCCTTTCCAACATCAACGTCTACGCCTGTCTTGTCTGCGGCAAGTACTTCCAAGGCCGCGGCCAAAACTCTCACGCCTATTTCCACGCCCTCGACGAAAGCCACCACGTATTCATAAACATAGCGACTCTTCGCATCTACGTCCTTCCGGAATCCTACGAAGTTAAACAAAAGTCACTCGACGACATAAAATACGTTGTAAACCCAACCTACACCAGAGAAGATGTCTCAAAGCTGGACAAGGAGGAAACCAAGAAGTGGGATTTGACTGGAAAGAGGTACACACCCGGCTTTGTCGGATTAAACAATATCAAGGAGAACGATTATCTCAATGTTGTGGTGCACGCGCTAGCACATGTTACGCCATTGCGGAACTATATGATGTTGGAGAACCTGTCTTCGCGACCTGAGCTTGGTATGCAGTCACCTATCCACGTCTAAATTGCTGCTAACAGTCAATATTGTAGCGCAACGTTTCTCAATCCTAGTACGCAAAATATGGAACTCTCGCGCCTTCAGAGGCCACGTTTCGCCCCACGAACTCCTACAAGAGATATCCCTCCGCTCCTCGAAGAAGTTTACATTAACGACCCAATCCGATCCGGTCGAATTTCTTTCGTGGTTTGTGAACAACCTTCATCTCTCCCTCGGCGGCTCCAAAACGACACCTGGCTCCAGTATCGTTCAAAAAGTCTTTCAAGGGAAATTACGAGTCGAATCACAAGCGATCACTGCGAAAGCTGACGCTAGTGATCGCCTACGGTTTGAAGAAGCGGGAGAAGTCAAGACAGATATGCACCGGTATATGATGCTCACACTTGAGCTCCCTCCGGCGCCGTTATTTCAAGACGAGATGGACAAGAATATAATCCCCCAAGTCCCTCTAACTACGATATTATCGAAGTACGACGGAACAAAGGCGCAGGAACTTCTTGGACAGCGGAGAAGATACAAGCTATTACATCCCCTACCACCATATCTGGTATTCCATATTAAACGATTCTCAAAGAATAAATTTGTCTTTGAGAAAAATCCAACAATTGTCACCTTCCCATCGACATCGCTAGATATGTCGCCTTACGTAGAAGGAGCAACGGAGCCGATATGGTACGATTTAACAGCAAATATAGTCCACGAAAGTGTTGCAAGGAAAGGCGGCCCAAGTGGCGTAAAATCGGAGGCTGGAGAAGAAGGACACGCTTACAAAGTGCAGCTAAAGGATAAAGCAAGAGATGAGTGGGTCCAGGTTCAAGACCTGATCGTGGAAGAGATAAGGAAGGAAATCTTGTTCCTCGGAGAGAGTTATATTCAGGTGGGCTATTCCTTCGGTATCCACTTTGACGAGCACTTAAACTAACCATGGTTTCTTTTACATAGGTCTGGGAAAGGAGAAGGGACCCAAAGAAGAAGGCAGCGGCATAGTAGCCCCGCTACACGATAACGAGTATGGCCGAGGTCATTCCTCAAGAAGATATATCCGTGGATACCTTGATTTCTACCTTATATTACAAAGTCATATGTCTCCCGCGTACAAGAATTATGTACACATAGAAGAGAATCTACAGCCCCAGAACCACAAAGATTCGGCAGCTTCATAACACACCGGCCTTAAGGCTAGACGTAGAGCTGCTCTACTAGCCGAACACTAATCCTGATAAAACCGAGTAAATCTGGTCTCGTAAACCAGCCTCCACGAAGTGACAAAGTAAACCCATCCCTTCAAGGTCTATATCCGTACCACGCAACGCCGACCCATCGACTCACAAAATATGCAACCTCAAACAATCCCCAAGCAAGCCCCCACTCCATTACCAAAGCCTTACTAACACTAACCCAATTCCTCCCTGTATCCCAAATCCCAAACATCATACCCACATTTCCCGTTCTCCTCATCATGCCCGGCGCCACCATCCTGGTGCCCAACAATCCCGCTCCACTTAGCCCTAACATCCCCGCATTCGCCGCCAGCACAAGCATATTGCTATGCGGTAACACCACCTCCCCTCCCGGTACGGCTCTAAACAACGTCAAAGCATTCGCCCTCATAACCATACTCTCCAACCCCAGCGTCAACGCCATAGCAACTGTATCGGCCATGTGGCTACTAAGAACCTCGACAGGGTGCGTCGACAAATGCGTATTCCGATATCTCCTCTGATCTCTATCCCTCCGTCCTCTATCCCTTCCACTCCGTCCGTGACGATTACTACGATCATGGTGATTATGATAATGGTCAGCATGACCTTGTTCGTGACGTCGCTGCGCAGTCGTAACCTGAACCTCGATTTCTGAAATCCCAGAGCGGGCGTCTGCGTTATCGTTGTCGTCATGATTGATATTGCTTGGGTCAAGGAATCCACTATCATCTCCCGGTAGACCGCTGATGCTCCCATTATCCGGATGTCGTTCAAGAACCGGCGTATCCGGCGTGATTGTGGCTGTAAATGTCTGCGTTTCCACTGCATTACTACTTCCCCTTCTACGCCCGTTTATGTTTCTTGAAATTTCAGATACCACATCCACGCCGATTCCAGCCGACTCATCGACCGGCATCCATTCCATTCCGGCGTCCATTATTCCATTCCCCCTCCCGGCATCCCTTCTATTGTCATCAAACACAACCCCATTAACCATAGGTTCCCTTCTCATCGCCGCCAACAACTCATCATCACCGCCCGACTCTCCAACCTCGCCATCATCGTCGCTTAAACTCAGAAACTCGTCGTATTCCGCCTCACCGACCACAAAGCCAGCGCTGAGTTCGGCTTTCTCAAACTTATCGGTCCTCGGTAGATTCTTATTAAAGATATTCAGGAATAGGATGTGTAGGCGAAACACAGCCTTTTGCTGTAAAAGAGACCAAAGGTACGGGGAGTCGAAGTATGTCGAGGGGGATAGAAGGGTACCGACAATTGACATAAATGGAAGACCGATGAATGCTCGGAAAGGATGGAAGTCGGAGATTGGTGGAAGGATTGGAGTCGCGGGAATAAGATGTAGCGATTGAAGAACAGAATGACGGTAAATTGGGTATATTAAGAAGAACGCTGAAAGTGTCATTCTAATACAATGTCATTTCATATTAGTACCTCCTCCACATAATTGATAGAATACAGACATACCCCTTATAAAGAATGTTCAATAGCCGTCGATTTGGCTTTTTAGTCTTAGGATCTCGGAAGACTGGCTGTTTTTTAAGCCACTTGAAAAGCAAAGACTGCAGGTATTCCCTGAAGACATTGACTAATTGGTATATGATATGGGCTGAAACGCCAGCGAAGCAGTCCAAAATCGACCGATTTTTGATCAATAAGGCCAGAAGGTCGGTATACGGAATATCGTCGAGGCCTTGGAAGGTTTGAAGCTCGTTTCGTATCCCTATTAACGGCCATGTAAAGAAGTACATGCACGCCAAATCGATGCCTCCGAGGAGTAATCCCATATCATCCTCCTTCTCTTGCAGTGCCGTCCTTTCTGCACGTGACTTCTCGCGCCTTCCAGTGCCCTTATGCAGTTGCAGGCCGATAGTATTGAGCACATCGTTTTGAGCTTTCCGAAGAGACCGTTGTAGATCGATGGAAGCTTGCGCACGGGACCGCGCACTCGTCTGAGCTACCGCTGTTGACGAGGAGGCAACATCAGAGGTTGGTCCAGCTGATGTTGAAGAATTAGGGTTTGTAGCTTGTGATGAAGAAGCGTCATTTTGAGCTTGGGTGGTCGTGTTCGCGGTGTTGGCAGCGGTGGAACTTGACGACTGGCTCAGATGCTGAGGTTCGTAACATTGCCGTCCTAGGGTCAGGAGGTAAAGGTAGGCGCTTCTACCCATCCTGGCCTCCTTGTCGCGTCATAGATGGCGGTGTTCCCCCTTAAATCTGTATCGTGGAACGAAGATACCAGGTGGTTTAGTGGTTTTGGAGTTTGAGGACGGAGTGGGATGTCCCTATCAAGGCCGAGCCAAGAGATGCCCCCATAGTTAGCCAGCAAGCCGCTCAAGCAACACCAAAACTCCAACAGAGCTGGTTTCCAGCATACTCTCTCCTGAAAGTTGGCCCATTTTTACATTGGCTAGAATAAATACAGCTCACTCCAATTCGGTCTCCTCGAATATATGAAGCCTATTTCTATTTCCTTGGGGGTTTTCCAGCCCTCAAAGATTAACGAAGAATGATTATTAATCGAGTGTGATCTAAGGCCGGCCACATTGGCGGAAGCAAATGTATTCAATTTTTGAAATACGGTGACGAGCTATGGCAGTCTACATTACACGAATAATACATATCTTATCTTTAATTACATCCTTCTAGCTCGTAGCCCTGTGAGCACGTACAGAACTAATTTAGGTGTATCCACTATTACCCTCTCCGTGCTTGAGCATTATTTCCATATACATCTCTTTCGAATGCATTCCGGAATTAATTCCTTCCTCGGCCTTAAACATCTATAGATCTAGGTACTTAAACATCTCGTGCCGGCCCATGCACCGCACCGACAACAAAGGAATTGGCACGCAACGTAAAGTTCTCCGGATAATCAATATAATCAAAGTTCCCATTCGGATCATTGCGATTATTAGACCTCTTAACATGCTCATCGGGGATGAACAACGAGGCAATATCGATAGATTTATTCTTATTATACCTCTGCCCAATAGTAAGAACATATCCACCACCGACATCGGTAAATCCAAACCCTACACCGGGTTTATCACATCGGGTGTAGTAGGGTGTGGTTGCGATGTTCCTGCTCTGACTAGCGGTACACGAGGCCTTGACTTTGGCGGCAGGGTTCTCGACTGTGAAGCCTATGAACGAAGTGAAGGAGTGAGGACGGCCGTAGTTGTAGAACTTGGTAATCTTGAAGTTGACTTCTTTGGCTTGACGGGCCTCGATGGTAGAGGGTTCTTCAACCGCGGATATGTCAACTGGGGACGCAGTGATCCCAGAGGACAAAGCAAGGAGTGGGAGGAGAATAGTGGTGAACTTCATTTTGAGGTAGAAGCTTAGCCGCACAATGGTAGATCCGATCCTAGTTCGCAAATCACCAAGTGACGATGAATCGATAGAGATAGAAAGTAAATTTGTAGGCAGGTTCCGTCGATTTATAGCTTTTCGTGACCGTTACGATGCCATCAGCCCCGTAGTCTACTCCCGATCTGGTTGACCATATTCACCTGCCGTGATTCCTTCGGTCTTAGAAATTCCACCTTTTGCGTGATAAATGATCATATAAGGTCTAGAATCTATCAGGGAGCGCAGTGGAACCTAGTACTATAGTACAACTCCACTTGTTTATTGGTTCCAATAGCTTCGGAACTTAGATGAGGCCGACCATGAAAGGTGATATATTCTCTTCTAGGCCGCAAAATTGAAACATCGGCGCAGAGTTTAAGCTACAATCATATGTCTTGTCGAAAGCTTGTACACTTTGCCAAATTGATCTCGGAGGTCATCCGGATTACTGAAAAGGGGATGCTAGAGCCGCGCCGCGGTCGATAATGCCCTAATTGTTGACTGTCGAAAATCTCCTCCATATATCGGATGGTCAAGGCGAACTCACCACTTTTAGGGTGGTTGGGCAAAGACACAGGAATATTCGGGAATTAACGTTGCTATAGCTATAGCGGGGCTACATGGAATATGCATGCCAGATACTATACCACCTGAAGCAGCCCGAATAGAAATTCGGAGCTCGAGTGAGTGAGCTCGAGCCACGAGATACGTAGACCTAGGATTCACAACGGTGGTAGTCCCACAATGTAAAAATTGTCGACTATGGCTAACTTGATTTTCAGAGGCTTCGTGTCTACAACTATTTCTCGGGGACGTTGTCCCTGGATAGAGATATCGAGGAGATGAACGGACATGGGCACCATCTAGGCTAAGTCATATATGTAGATATAGCCTTTTGATTCTATATTAATCTATAATAGGACACTTCCTTATAAAGTATTGCCACGAAAGTTCAGAACATAATCCTTCTCGCATTTTAGAAAGGCAGAGATTTGAGACGCTCCGGTCGCTCCGTTTGGAAATCAATTGTAGAGCGCGGGAAGAATACAACATCGTGGACGAGTTGCGGCTCCCCTATAGCAAATACTCCTATAGATCTATAACCTACGTAATAGTTACGACCTGCTTCGTAAATTACTAGTACTTAGTAATTATAAACCTTTTCAGATGGCTATTTCCAGTGCGACCCGGTTCTGCCATCATTCATTGATATCCTCAAAATTCCAACTTGTAAAATGCCGACTGGTCGACAGTCCACGGCCCATATGAGTAGTGCACAAACACGTTAAATTAACACACTTGTGCAGCCAATTACCAGCACAAGACACAAATCTCCACTCAAGAACGGAGACATAAGTGTGCGCGTGGGGAACTGCTATTACTGATATATTGTCAAAGACGTCAGAGTCGGAACGGCTCCAAAACTTTCAAACAATCCTTAAACCATCAAATTCAAGAGTTCTAGCACCGTCCTAGTACTAGTAAGAATGTTCGTTCAAAACTGGGACCAGTTCTTCGATGCCCTCGACCGCTCAGGAGCGACACCCGAGCAGGTCAAAGAAGCCGTTGTGGAATTAGCTACAAACCCGCATGACATCCACGGGGTAAGTTCATCGATATCCCCAACCATAAAGCAACCCCTCTGGAATACACCCTAATCCCATTGTCAACCATGACCTAACTTGAAGTACCTCCAAAGCCAATAATCGCCTCCACGACAACCCCCGAAGAAGTCATCGAAGAAGAAAGAACCTACCTAACCTTCAACCTCCCAACCTTCAAAACCCTCCGCTCACTAACCTTCATCCTCCGCTCCAGGGACCAAGGTTGGTCCGGCAGCTACGAAGACCACGATACCTTCAAGGGCACCTGGTCCTGGTTCGACGTAGAACTCTGGCGACCCACAAAGGGTCCAAAACCCGCCGGTCGCGATATCCACCTCGCAGGCGACAGCTGGGAAGCCGATCCTAAGAAATTGTTTATCAAGGATAAGAAATATATGGTTGGCAGCTGGCTGTTACAGAGGAACCGACATGCGAAGAAACCGTGGTCGGATTATGTGGTTACCTGGGATGTAAACAAATTCGAGTTGGACGATCGTACTTCGGCGAAATGGGAGGAAGGGTTGTCGGTGCAAGGGCTGGAAGATAATGCGATTGCGAAGAAGGAGAGGTGGTATAAGGGTGGGTGGAGCCCGAACGGACAGTTCGTGAGAGACTTGAAGCCAGGCGACGAGCTGAGAGTTGTAATGAAGTCAAGATACGGCGGGTGGAAATGTGAGGCGCAGAAATGCGAGGTTAGAGGAATTTGGACCTGAGAGGTTTCTAGTAAAAGGTATCTTGTATTTGGGATAATGCTATATACTGGATGCTAAGGCCGACATGAATGAGTCGCTAAAAGAACTACTACTTTGTACAATTCGCAATTGACGTTGATCATCAAGGAAAACATTCAAACAATCATGCAATCAATGACCAAAAAAGGGGGGAACCATTAACCTCGCAGAACTCTTCAACTCCTCTATGCTTCAGAAAACATCTTTAGCAAAACCTGTCCTCCATCCTGTCCAAGGACGGTCTTAACTTCCTCCTCTTTAACTGTCGCCCTAATCATCTTCTCTTCCTTCCCAGAGGCCTTCCCTCTGCCCCTCTTACTAGGAGTCAATCCTCCAGAGGGCCCACTACCCCCACTAACCTCCGCCACGCCCGCAGCCTCCAATCCACCCAAAATATCCAAAAAGTCCATCTTCGTGACCGTCGGGAATAAGACACTATCCGACTTGCAAAGCTCCAAGTACCTCTGCCACAGATCCTTAGCAAGGACGCCGCCACCGTTAACTTTTCTACTCAAGACTACCAACGCGCAGACAACAGCTTTCTGGTTGATATTCAAAGTCTTTAACCGTGTGTTCGAAGTGATACCGAAAGATGTCGTAGATATCCGTGCAATATGTGCCAACGATGCGCGGGGTGCTGATAGTGCTGTAAGAGACTGGAGGGGGTTTGGTCTTGTACCAGCCTTAACTGGGGTCGAAGTATTTGCATCGACTACGGTCTCAGACAATGGCTTTCGCGGTGTGGCTGAGGGTGTTATAACCATCGGGACACTTCCCTTGGTAGGTGTATTTTCAACCCCGGAAGAACCACTCTCATCCTGGAGTTGCTGCATCATCTTCGTCCTAGTCTCATGTTCAACCATATCAATTGCCTTTCTGCAAATATCAAAGCACTTCCTCAAATCACCGGTCGACTGTGCAACCTTCTTAGAGCAAAGCGTAATTGCAGATGGGTGAATCAAAGGAACCCATGTCGCATCGCAGGATTCGTCGTTGAGGCTCTTGAGTTTAGAAGTGACGACCTGAGCAATTTGGTCTGCCGAGTAGGGTAGTACGGGGAGTAAGACTGGTTCGAAATTGCGTGCCTTGAGGCGTGGGAGGAAACGGTCGGTAAGGTCGAGTGCGTTTGCGATACCCACGAGCACAAGCTTTGAGTTCTTTTCGAAGGACCATTCGAAGATTTTGTACAGGATTTCTTGGTCCTTGGTCAAGAGCGAATCCATCTCGTCCAATACTATAATGGAGACATTCGCAGCCGACTTCTTCTTTGGGACGAACAACTTCTCCAAAGCATCCACGTAGTTTCCCATAACCGCTTCATCGCCTAGGAAGTCTTCGGCTAGTTTCGAGTAAATGTCCTTAGGATCCTTGGTAGCCATGCAATTGAAGTATACCATCTTAACATCCTCGGTCGACAGGTCGGTGATAACTTCGGACAAGAGGGCGCTCTTTCCGGTACCAGGTGGTCCGCTGACATACATACATCCTCCAATTTTCTTCTCCAGTTTGTTCTTCAAAAAGTCAGTAAGTTGTGCACGTTCCTTCTCACGTCCAATGAGTTTTCCAGGTGCGGTACTGCGAACAAATAGGTTCTTTCCGGATGTGAAGATTGTCCGCGAGGACGGTGTAACCGGTGTTCCAGGTGTGAGAACATCGATGACCCGACCGGCCGGAGTTTTTGGTGTCCGTTTCGCAGAAAGGACGCGATGTCGTGGGGTGATTGGGAGGACTTGGACTCGGTCGCGTTTGCTAGGTGTCGAGGGAACCGCCTTCTTCGTCGGCTCGAAGTTGAAGGCTACAATGCAACCATTCCAAATTAGAACCAATATAAACACGCACACTTGAAAACGGCAGAGACATACTTGGCTTCGTGATCTTAAATGTATCGTTCACCTTTGGTGACATAACATTCTTCTTCGACGGACTAAGCGGCTTGAGTGGAGAAGACTTGACATCAACGTCCATAGCATCTTCGCGAGACTCTCTTTCTAACTGCTCAGCCGCGAGTGTACATGTGTCTTCAATGGGTGTAAAGATCGTGATGAGGTTTTCTTTGGCCTTTGTAGCCGCCCGCCGAGGGGCACGGCGTTTAGCTGGCTCTGCTGCTGAGACTTCAACGACAAAGAATTCATGTTAGTTTCTTTGGTGGAGAACAACACACGGAGAATTGGATGGAAGATGTTGCCATACCATCTGCCTCGAAGGTCGAACGTGTGCGTTTTCGGAGAGATGTGGTGGCCATGGTGATTTGATAACGTGAAGTTGGTCGTGATGGTGATGGTAGACGTCGAGGCACGAATGTTCGTTTCAGTCGAGGGATGAGGGATGATGGTAAACAAACAGAAAATGTGTTGAGTCGACGTTCCACAAGGGCCGATCGTGACAGTCTTCAACTCGTGGCTTCTTATATGTCGTAAACGTGGTCGAAAGAGTGGATGGAAGTCGGAAAGACCGTCGAAAGACGAGGATGAGAATGAAGACGAAGATGAAAGATGAAGTGAATGGAAGAGAGAGAGCACAGCCTATTCATAAGACAGAAGAAGAAGATTAATGAGGGCGGCACATTGGACATTTAAATTGGGAGTTGGTTTCGAGATTCTTTTTGATTTGGATTCCCAATCGGGAAACCCAAGTGCCAATAACGCGACCTGATTGGCCCATTCTTCCCGTCACCCTTGAAAGGGGCCTTTGCGCGTCAGGTTGAAAACGACGTGAATAACCCCAATCCAGGCACAGAATTGCCCTCAGCTCGCGCTGACGCCGCGTTCCAAGTCTGGCTTTAATTCCAAGGCAGACCTGGAACAAGGAAAGTCCGACCGAACCATGCCGGAATCTGTCTTAATATCGATACCAGTTTATTAGTCTGGTCTAGCTTACTACGATTCATGACGAAAAAATAACGTACAAGAACGAAATCTAGTTAGAATACAGTTTGTAGTTTACAGGCTCTTAGTCTTCTTTAACGGAGACGGGAAATGGCTTTAAACTCCCAAAGACAAGCTCTTCAGTTTGATGTTTCTTTTCTCTCTTTGAATCCAAATATTCGTATACGAAATCACACCAGAACTTCGGGTTCTCGCCCCATGTTGGATTTGGTGCCTGCGAGTAGACCGTTGTTGCAAGAGGTAACATCACCTTTGACCATGGCGTTGAAATGATGTCACTGGGATCAAGCCTCAGACTTTCATCTTCGTGAACACCGTCTTTACGGTAGATATAGCCCCAGTTAGAATGATCCTCAATTGCTACGTCCAGAATAATCTTCCGATCGAGGTCGGGATCAATCAATGGGATGAGTTTTGTTGCTCCGGCGAATTTCTTGTAGATGAATTTCATGTTGTTCCGAACTCGTTCTCGATCTTTCTTCACGCTCGGTCCTTTCTTTCGGTTCGCAATCCATTGGATGGTACATATTGTACCTTGAATCGGCAGCGTCAGGAACCAGAAAACTGGATAGCAAGGGTGACGTCTGCGGCGATTGTTGGCGTAAACACCGGGTCTCTCATTGACAACGTAGAGATTGTCGTTGAGTCCGTTTGTAGCCAGTTTCTTCCAGAAAGCAGATAGCACGGCAAGTGCCATTGGTGTGATAATTTGTGACGGTAACTGGCGAGCTGCGATCTCAGCTTGCCGCTGCTTAGAACGCTTGAGACCAGTCAAAGAATAGTATCTGAGGTCGGGTGCCGTTTCTATGAGGGATTTCCAGCCTTTGCAGACGCTTCTACAAGTCGTGAGAACGGTGACCGCTGGAAGTTCCAGCATGATCAGTTCCAGCACCTCGGGGATAAGGAAAACTGATGGTGTTGCAGGCGAGAACGACTTTCGAGGGCCATTGCCCCGGAAGATAGTGGAGATGCTAAGACGAGAAGCCATCTTTGTTGAAGAATCGATGGATCAGATATCGAGGTGTCTTGATGGGAGTGAGATTGGTGAGGTGATAAAGAGAAAGATGATAACCTCGTGGACTTTGAGACTTGACAGAGCATTTAACCGATTGATGGCTGTTGGTTACGAGATGCCTGGGCTAATGATGTGCTACGGACCAGCCTGCGCCCCACAACGGCACTCGCCCACGCCGACCCCTGGCCAAGCAGGCACCCCATCCTCGGCCGATTGCTCCATAAGTACCTACAGGCCAACGTCGACACGGAAAATTAGCCAGAAAGGACCGGAAAGGGTTCCGATGCGCTGCGAATGTATAGCTATTGTTTCTGCACCGCTCGAATACGATCAATCAAAGTCGGCCCAGGCTGTCGATGTTGTTCATTGTAGTTCCTGGCTCCCTCTTCCTGACTCCTGCGGATGACCCCTTCATGGTAACGATGAGTCTCCCAGCGCTTCCGAAGGTCGAACCTTGTCTCTCCAGGACGGCGAAAAATCCCGTTGAAAGGCCAGCACCGGAGTGTATAGCAGACCATCGCGGGCCGACTGGGTCGATGATTCAGATTAGTACTGTACTCTAGCACTATGTTTTAACCTTGACTGTGCTCCGGTAGCGATGAGACTGCTGCTCTAGTTCGTCGTGGGGTGGGAAGGAACGTTACAACGCATCTAGTATGTCTTGCTCGTTCGTCACGAAATAAAATATGTCTGCCCAGCAAAATCTGGAAACGAGACTGATAAAATATCCCCAATGGATCTAATATGGGAGCCTGGTATTAACTACTTACTAGCAGCGGAAAGAAGAGACATCAAATCAACCAATGCCATGGCATACATCCAACAGAGTTCCCTACTAAACCTTTCTTTGCTTTCGAGCGCGCGTCATGACCAGAGTTATCTAGGTTTATATAATTCTCCCTCCGCTAGTAATACTCCAACTCATGGTATAAATCCGAAGCTGGCGCTGGCAAACCTGTCTCAATATCACTAAACCGGCGGCCAAAGATGATAAAATCGTCCTTGCTGAGATTTCTATTGTTGCTCAGGACCTTCGGACAAATATCCCTAGCATCTCTGTACTCAATTTCTAGGAACCGTAACCGCATCCTATTGCCCTCCACGTAGAAATACTCCAGCTGGTCCGCAATTTCCCCGACTGCTGAGAGCTCCCAGCTCCAGTGAATGACATCCAAGAGTTCTACCTGCTTTACGGCAGACTTACGACCATATTGTTTCTTAATCTCAGCAACCCTTCTCTGTACGTCGTCGGCATTTATGTCGGCCCCGGTAGTTAGTGATTGCAGCTGGATGTATTCGATCGACGGAAGGAAGAAGACAGGCAGTAGGCATTCCAATTCGATCTGAGAAACGTCATCACCGGTAATGCCTACCTCGGCCTCAGCAACCGTCCAAATCAATCTACCTCCTCCTCCACCACAACCGTGTTTAAAGACCTTGAGATTCTTGAGGCCGGGGATATGGCCGTTGAGATTGCAATGGAGCCATAACCCAGAAGGCTCTGGCGTATGGTGTGATTCTAATTCTTGAACCAACTTTCCCCTAATGGAAACGCCAGGCTCCGACGGTTCGATTTGCGTATACTCTGTATTGTCCTGGATACCAATTTTCGGATCGAGTGGTGTTTTGGAGTAATCCTCTCCCGTGTTCCAGCAGGTATATTTCTTCAGAAATTGGATCATACCCTTCAACCCCCTTATGTCAATCCCTCGGTACCTCATAGCTACCGGAAACAGCCACACTTCTACCATTCCAAGGTCGAGGAAGACAAGGTTTGGCGTGAAGCAAAGGAGTATCGGTAGCAGAGCTTCAGAGTTGACACCCAATGCCGCGGCCTTTGCGTTGCCATCGTAAAGCTGCCATTTTTCACCCAATTCAAAAAGTTTTAGTCTCTCCTCCTTTGTCCAGGGCCAGACCGCCGTCCAAGTCTTATAATTTAAGACGTCTCGGCGTTCCCAAATGACGTTAATTTCAGAGATTTGCTCCCCAAGTTTAGGGTTTAGAAGGAGCGATCGCATAAATCTCCAGGTTGGTTGGGTTAGAGTGTCTACTCTGAATGTGTATTTGAGCCCTTTGCACGCTTCGGCAATTTCGTGGAAACGCCTGCAAACTGGCTTTAGCTTGGCAATGTCTTCCATGGTGCTAAAGACATCTCGGTTGAAGATATCTAGGAGGGTTTCTGTAGGTAGTGATAAAATGTTGACAGCCATTTTGTGGGATGAAAGGCTGCTTGGATGGAATGTTTCGTTGCTTATATCTGTTAGCTACGTTGCCCGAAATGAGAAGAACCGTAGTTAACTACTGAAGTGGTTAGGGTACGTACAATAGCTTGACTTGACTTGAGATTTTGGTTCGAAGCGGTCTCGAGCTTGCGAGATATCGCGAAGTCTGGCTGGAGAACAATGGATTTAACGTGGTGTACATACGCTGGCATATTTATATATGCTCGCGCTCGCCGCATAGTGAGCAGGGGTTTACGTGATCGAGTAGGTCGGCTGGAACCTTCCCCTCATCTCCTCAGCCTGGAAACTGTGCCACATTGAATCTTAATTGTTTGCTCATTGGGTACCAAACGACAGTAATTCAGCCTTCGGGCGTCAAACGTACACTAGCTCGAAACCGAGGAACAGATCCTACATGGTCTGGTAAACCAACCTCAACGGAGCCGAACACTTTGTGTGGATATCGGATCCTACATCTCAAAAGAAATCCCTATCTCTATCTACATCCACACCATGGAATACCGAGAAACATATTCTACATACTACTCCTCCTAGCTTCTCAACCCTCTCACCATTGGCGCGCTTACCGCTCTATTCCCAACCCCTTCAACCATACTAAACCCAAACTTCTCATACAACCCTATCCCAAAATCCGAAGCATCCAAGTACACCTCCAACCCCATCTCATCCGCAATCACACACGCATACTCCACCAACTTCCTTCCAATCCCTAATCTCCGATGATCCGGATGCGTAGCCAAATTCTCGAACCCTATGTCAAACGTTTAAAACATAAGTTCATATCGATCCACATCCAAATTTCAACATCCTAGCAGCCTCAAGGCGAAAACTTACATAAATGCTTCAACCCCATCTCATCTTTCTTCCACCCCATAACCTCCGCATGCTGCCTCTCCAATCCTTCCAAAAACTCATCAATCTTACTCTGATCCATCTCCCCAACCGCTTTAGGGTATGAATACATATTATCCCACACTTCCCGCGTAGGTACAATATACCTCGCATACCCCACAATTTCCCCCTCCCCCTCCCCTTCCCCTTCCCCACTATTCTCGACTGTTTTAGCAAGAACAGCCAAAGTAAGACAATTCCGCCCAAATTCTTCAAAGCATACTCTAAACGCCTCAGATATCCATGCTCTGCCGTCTGCGTTGTTGGGAATGACTTGGTCTACTTCGGTACCGAAGGCTGTCAAGTGGAGGGTTGTAAGAGAAGGGATATCTGATACCGTTGCTTTGTGTATAGTGTATTTGTAACCGTTTTTATCGGGAAGGCTAGGGAACGGGAGCGATGGTATGCTATTCATTCTCGCAATTTTTTTTAGGGTTATGATAAGTAAGTGTGTTGTTTGTTGGATTTTGTAACGCTGTCGACGGAATTCAAAATATCGACGGGTTCGAGGTTACGAAGTTCTTAATATAATTGATCTTTTAGGAGATGAAAGCATCATGGAAAGTGTTCAATTTTATCAATCCTCTTGGGGAAAAACTTATATACTGGCCAATTGTCACAAGGTGCCAAGCCGTCGATACGACACAAGTCGAGTATGGAATCAGAATGAGCCATCGGACAAACTCGGCCGAAACGCAACCTACAATACCAAACGCCAGAATTAAAAAAATTACAAAATTCACCAAAGGAGGGCTTAAGCTGCAGAAGCCAAGGGTTTTGTTATCGCAACTGTTGGCGATGAAAATAAAGCATAGAAGTGTATCGAAGCGCTAATGAACCAGTTGAAATGAAAACGTCCGTCTAGACGTCTCGTCTTGGCCTTGGAAACCAAGTTGGCGACAACAGGGTATAGTAGTGATAAAACCCACAGAAAAGGAGCATGCTAAAAAGCTATAGAGCATACAAGAAAACAGGAACATTAAGTAGAAAAATTAAGAAAACACCTCTGAACGCCCCCCAGATTCTCATGTAAAAGATTTAGGAAACAATTGTAAAACGCCTGAATATGCCGGTTACCTTGCTACTATATATATCCTTTTATATAAGGAGTAGCGATAATGAGGTAGGTGGGTTAAGGGGGGTGAGTTAAGAGTCGAAAACAGGGCCGTAGGCAGGAATACCACGAGATTCCAAGGCATAAACGGTGCTTCTTGTAATCTTCTGATTTGATATGATGAAGACAGCCTCGGCTTCCATATTTTTATATAGCTCATAGGTGATCTGAACGATATCGGGACGACCGGTTTTCTTAGTATCGATGATGACGGCTTCCGGATCGACTTTGTGGACGAGATCCATGATTTCCTTCCCGTAAGTTTCCTTGGGGCTGCGAGTAGACCAGAGAAGACGGTATTTAAGACTCTTGCCACAACCGAGCAAGAAGGAGAGCTGAGGGCCAATGCCACTACCAGTCGCTACCATAATGACGGATGTAAAAATTGGAGCGATACGGAGGACACCAGTTCGAGGGATTCCGCGGATCCACAGCTTGTGTGGACCCTGGTTGATTTGTTTTTTGGTCCAATCGCCAGCATTGGAGACCAGAAGAGAGCAGGATTGATAATCAGGTTCCGGAAGGGAGGCAAAAGTGTGCCATTCGAATAGTGGTCTATCGCTGACAGCAAAACCCTGGCAGAAACCGACCTTGACGGTATCGAACCAGAGACGGGTTGCATGTTGGGACAAACGCTGTGGACGGACTACAACCTTGCGAAGTCGAAGCCAAGGATATATAATGCAAACTGTAATGATAATGAGAAACCAGAAAGATGGGTTTTGAGCAAGCGTTTTCCCAAGGGAAGTAGGCCCACGGATGGCATCCGCCATAACAATGGCCTGAACCCAAATGATTATGATTGCGAGCCACCCGCCAAATCGGTGGGAAGCTTCGAATTGATCGTGGAATCGGCGTCGGAGCTCTGGAATAGTGAAGACGAGAATCAGGAGTAGAATTATAAGCGGAATCCAAGTCAAGATGAGTAGGGCGATCATATGCTCAGCGGGAGCTCCATTGTGTAACGCCCTGGCATAGGTTCGAGTGACCTCTACAGTCAATAGGATGTACCACATGGTAGCAGCAATAGCTGCCCCGCTGTGGACACCACCGTACTCATAGACCTTGGCGATCCAACGACGGATTCGAAAAGGGAACCATTGAGGGGTTAAGGCGAAAACGGCGAAGATTGCATTGACGATGAAGTCTTGACGGATGAGAACAGAGACGAGGAGGTTTGCAGAGACAGCAGTAGACAAGTGAGCAAGTCTTCTAGGGCCGCTGAATGACATGACGACGTATAGAAGTCCGGCGAGGTTCCCAAGGAAAATCAAACTGAAGAGTCTTCGGTATGCTGAGAAGAAACCATGTCGGACCTTAGGCCAGACATATGAATCCTGTTCTGGGAGCGGCCCGGGATAGAGGGCACCACCCTTCTCGACGTCATAGCTGAGAACTGGGTCTCTTGCGAAGATACTTCGAGTCCAGTAGCGTCGGTGTTCGTACTCGAGGGGATTTGCGACGTCGTATGCAGCTGGGTACATGAACCCGCCCTTGTCGTCCTTGAGATAATGATTTAGGTCTGTCATCGCTGCTCTCGCTCTTCTCCAGAGACGAAACAATAGAGTCTCTGACCTCGCAGAGGGCTTTGGGATCTCGCTATAAGAAGAATCTTTAGAGGCTTTTGAAGATCCAGACCACTTTGAGGAGGATGAATTTGTCGATACAGATGAAAACTGATGTCGGTGATGACGAAAGTGATCTTGGGCAGAGGCGAGCCTATGGGAAGGAGAGAGAACACAAGGAGCAGGTTGAGCAGGAGATGTCGATGGTTCGGCCGGAGACACGGCCCTCTTAGCATTGTTGACCTCCATTGTTGCTGCAGAGATAGGGTAGGCCCCGTAGCACGCTTTTGAAGCTGGCGATAGTTATCGTGACTCGACACCACCACCACTAGTACTATATATGATATAGCCTCTCTTAGGATACACTGTATTACTACAGTAACTTTAACACCGACGATGAGAAGGGTGACTATAGTTATTCAAGTTAGAGGTCAGTACTCATATGTGGAGAAGAAACGATTGATTTTGCGAGGGACAGCTGCAGCTGGCCCAAAAACATATATAGTACTTGATAAGTATCCAAGAAGTGGAGAACTTACAAACGAGTCGTCCACTAATCAGTTCGTTGATATAACTGGATCGTATCAAAGCTCGAAATACCCCTCGTCGATAGATATCAAGTACGTAATATCTTGCCTTCGATCAACGTATACGTAGCTGCAAAGCGGCACAGCGTGCTATACACTGATATCCAATAATTTCTCGACCAAGTTTTCTGTAGCCGTCTATTGGCACGAATTAGATAGCGTCGGACTTCGCTTTTTCTGGATAATGAAATGCACTTGGACGAATAAGTTCATTCTCTCCTTGCAGCTATATCCACTTTATTGCAGGGCGCCACCTTTTTGACAGCCGACCCGTCCTCATTCTCATTAATATCGAGTGGGCTACACCCATAGGTACCCCTCCACACAGCCTGCTGCCTGTACGGGACCTCGATCGAGGAATGGGCTAACGACATAATTTCCCCGCGTTCCTGAATAATTCTCGCAGGAGAGGTAAATGCTGAAACTTCGGCCAAGAATAGCCAACAAAAGGTCCGGAGAGCCGGAAAGATATCTGTAACGTCACATATCTTTGGAATTCCAAAGTGGCGGATTGTTTCTAGGTCACCGTCCTTGAAGAAACAGGAGCCCTGCGAGAAGTTAACCTGCAGGTACTGCCTTGCTGGTTGTTGGACAGGTTAAATTCCAACAACTCACATCGTTTTAAGCTTGCCAGTTTGGACAGGGATCCCTTCCCACAGGCCCCAATTGCTTGTTCGCATTGTCTGTCGCAGGTCGGCGGCGCTATTTTGGATTCGGTGGTGTCTAACCCCGGGCTCTTTGCGAAATATTTGGAGGATTCACAGCAAATTTTCTACATCTTTCCAAGGCTATATGGGTTAACGAAGAAATGACTTTTATGGTAGGGGAAGTCCGTCGTCCGATCTAATATTATGCGGAATCAAACAATCCGAGCTCGCGAGCTAGCATCTGTGGGCGGGTCTAGATGTGCATCATGCGTCTTGACCTTGTGCCGTACGTTTACTATGGTGCTCGGGCTTGGAAAGATAAACAACTTTTATGATGCTTTCATGAGCCGAAAGACATACGTTTGTTTATAGAAGCGGGAACGAGTTTGAGCATCTGGATCGGGACGGCCGCGGCCTTGATTCTTGTACCTGGGACTTCCCGGCCCTGCATGCAGGTCTCGACTATTCGCTCAGTCCACAACTAATATAGGTAATGCAAGCTTATCATGACACAAGCTTTTTAAGCACATCATCATATATTGCAAGGAGTATATTTTCAAATTTATAATATTGTATATTGTATTATTTCTCAGCCCGAGTAGATCAAGTAATATAAACCATATTCGCGCTGACACTCTCGGTAGATGCTTTGCATGGCTTCTATTCGATCCGAAATTCCACTGACGGGGATACGGGTAGAGGGGCGTATTTCGCCATATAATCGTCGCATTCCTTAAGCCGCTACTGGATCTGTACCAATATAGCCGGCAGCCTCTAGATCGAAAATCACTAACTTTTCAAGATTTTAAATGCACTCGTCCACGAGGCTCGCTCCGCGGCTGCCGGGTTGTGACTTTTGGCTCCTCGATTGGCGAGAACTGGACAGAAAAGGTCTCGCCTGGTGGAGACAACACTGTGTGACAATGCAAGAAACCCCGCCGCCCCCACTTGGAATTCTCGCCCTGCAACTACCATTTGCTGGAACTTGAAGCTTGACAGGGCGAGGGCGGGTCCTGTGAAGCATTTTACCCTCCCGCAGATCAAATCGGAAAATTCTCAGCTTGAACTCGTCATTGCATTGCGGTCTCCTGTATCCACTTTCCTTCCAAGTTTGCAAAAGTATTGCGCCCACTGTTGTCTGCCTAGGAGCAATTGGAACCTCACAGCGCAAAAATGTGAAAATACACCCTCTCGCCTATCGGATTAACCATAGCATTGCGAGAGAACTGCGGGATGAGCTGTTCCAGGGCGTTTTGTCACGCCATGAGCGCAATCCACAAAGTTACAAGCAGCCACAAACGCCCCCCAACATCTGCATTTCTCAGGCACAGAAGCACAAACCGCAGCATTTTCTCGCCTGGATTTCCTAAGAATGGCAGTCGGGAACTAAAATAACGCACAGCTCGTAATTGAGCTTGCGAAAGTGCATGAACTGCGTCAAAATGGCTGCTTCTAGACGGCGTTTGTAGGCTTTCATGCATCTCGTGAGCTCAGCTAGCTTCAGTAGAAAAAATGCAACAATCCAGTCGTACGTATACGAGCGCCCCGCTTCGATCGCCAAAAACCAAACGCCATTTCGAATTCCAGCTACCCGCTATTCCCAGCCAATCGTCCGGTGGGTATCGGGCGAAATTTTCGGCGGGTTCCGTAGACTTGCAGGCTATGGACACCTCATCTCCGAAAATCCCAACTTGGATTGGAAAATAGTATCTCCCCGAAATGCAACATTGTTGTCAAAGCAAGGCCGAGATATACGAGTCGCGGTCCCATGACCAGTGTCTAATAGGTATCGAAGATGACTGTTTCGCCTTATCTACTTGTTGTATCTATATGTTGGGTTAGTAGAAAATCCGGAATCTCAAACTTTGCTGCGTCTGCGTCGACCAATTGCCAACATGCTCGCATTACCTGCATCCGGCGAGTTTGTGTTTCGAAAGTGCCAGTAGTTGACCGTCATATTCAAGTTTACCACATAGCGTGTGCTCTGCCCTTGGATGTAAGGTGATGCACGCCGTAGAGGAGGCTGACCCACTGCTATAGTGTTTGTGGAACACTGCAGTCGTAGATGGCAGTTCACCGATGCCGATGCCCTCTTTTCTTTTTACTTCATAGCAATATTATGACGCCGATTGAACTCTGGGCTACAAAAATGAGTAACGTGGACACATACATGTACATACGCGCCCGTCTCTCGCATGGCGATGCATGCATGCAGGATACGAGCTTCTGGATTTTCTGGGAGAATAGTGTCACCGCATACTAGCCTCGAATCCAACCGCATACTTGGCACAGAGTTCAAGCTTCTATGCCGTCTACTGAGCTGACGCCGATATTGAGGCTGGATTTGAAAGTTGCAATTCTTTTGTTGGTGGTTCCATCCATTTCATAGTCGTATATGCATATACCGGATTATGCCTATAACATTCCTAATTATTAAAAAAAAAACTCAAACTCTGCAAGTGCGGGAAAGCTTACGGATACTTGTGGTATTTCTAAAACATTGAAAGGAATTCTGCACCATATCATGCCTGTTCGAACATTCGGCACTTGAATTTACCACAACGGTTGCTTTACCTGCCCCTCTCGCTTGGGTTTATAATGTGCATGCCGATAAGCCGACTTCATCTGCATACCGATAGACCGGGTAAAATTCCCCTTGTATCGAAAATATGTAGGAAAGAAAGTGTCTATCATGCATGGTCACTGAGCTGTTGAGTCTAGCTAGGTACGGAATGGCCGATTTGAGCTAAGGGGGCCAGCTTCTGGAGCTTGGCCTGGGAGCCGGCAGATCCTTGTCTGAAGCCAGTTCGATCCTCCCACCACTAGCGCACCACTGCGGGCATGCAACACCCAAAAAGACACACGGCACAGCACGGTTTGCTATACTCGCCTGGAATGCAGTCAATATCCAATTGTATTGAGCATGGCGTATTTCCCAAGAAGAAGGCGAGGATTTTCTAGGCTGGGCGGTTTGGTATCGGTTTGCTTTAGCCTAGGAACCCAATACCGGAGATGCCTCTAGAGTTCTATGCACACGGGGAATCGGGAACACCGCATGATTCTCAATTGCAATTGATGCCCGGAAATCTGGATTGAAGGAGAAAAACAAGGGGTAGTTATTTGTCGCATGGACGACCTTCGTACGAAATTGTTCATAAGAACGCAACTTTTTCAAAGGATTGGATAATCCAATGTACCCATAGCATATACTCCACGCTTTTGTTATAACACTTCATAAGTGCATAGCCCCAATTACCCCAGATCTTCTAACATACAGGAGAGGATTGGTTTGGATCTTGTAAAGTGAAGTACTCTCTGCTTATAAAGCAGTTAGCTGTCGAGCTACTCTGCTGCCTAGCTTAGTTTCCAACATCGCCTGAGTACAGTTGCCAGGGTATCCAAATCTGGGGGAAACTAGGGACTCCACACAGATCCGTCAGATATACATGGGTGGCAACAAGGCTAGGGTATATATTGTTGGAAATCTGACTTAGCAGCATGATAATCTGAAGATACGTTGGCCGTTGCGGTTTCACTTTATAACGACCCCGCTGCCCGGCTTTGGAGCTTGTAATATTGCTTCATTAGCATTTTAATTTCTCTCACTTCCGGGTTAATAGTTGGATATCATCCATTGCTGAGGCGAAATTTGGGTAGTATAAAGCCCGGCCGGGGGACTCATCAACTAAAGGCGAAACTAAACAACGGACTAAGAGGGTGACATACAGGAAACCCGGTCCTAAAGGCTATCGAGTTCGCATAGCATCGGAAGTGTGATAATCCATCTGAGAGACTCTATCTCGGGGGAATATACAGATTTGTGCAGTTGCAAGATCACAGTAAATCGGGAAAGAGGCTGTTATAGTGAAGCAGCAGCAAGCTCTAGTCGGTAGTCAAGGCAAATAGCCGACATGTCTACCATGGCTCCACAACCCCTTCCTCAACCATCGCCGCTCCCACCTCCAGCATCGGTCCCACCACGCTTTCGTTTCCACCGACGCTTTCTCAATAAATGCAAAGCAATTCTCTCTCCTATAATTATATATAATCGGAAGAATATATCAGCGAATCGGAAACCCAGCGTCGGCTCAGTTTTTGTTTCCAAACGCTTTTCAGCGCAGTCGGATTCTTCGAAATCGTCAGATCAAGGGCCTACCAGTATTGAATTTTCGACACCATTGGCAATAGCAAAGCCAACGGCTTCCTCGATAGAAAATATGCTTCCTCACACTGAGGATACCGGAGAGCCGGTAATGCGTGGGGAGAAAACGCATGAGATTCCGTTTACTGACCTGCTTACCTGGCTCTTCGGCAACGAGACATACGACCATAATAAGACCGTAAGTTTCCTTGTAGTGGAATCAAAGCTGTCCAGTGACAGTATTGGAGCCCGGATTGTAAGCTGATTATCTTTTTATAGATCTATGCCGACGCTTTGAATCCAGAACGCTCTATGACTACCCTGGAAGTAGAGACTAAAGTCAAGTCATTGATTGGTGGACTTCGTAGCATTGGGGTTCAACCTGGAGATGCAGTTTGTATCCATTCGTTCAATGACGTGAGTACAGTCCCCTAGCGAAAGGTGGGTATGGATCGAAGAGCTGACACCAAGTTTTCAGATCATGTACCCAATCCTGTTCCTGGCTATCATTGGCTGCGGTGCCGCCTTCGTTGGCACAAATCCCGGCTATACAGCCTTCGAGTTGGAGCATCATTTTAAGATCTCCGGTACGAAGTTCATTTTCGTTCAACCAAGCCTCTCGAAGAATGTGAATGAGGCAGCTCAGGCTACCTCGATCCCAAGGGACAGGATCTTTGCCTTCGATACCGGGGGACAGCAATTCAACGAACAGGATGAGCTTCGCTCTTTTAAAGAATTGCTAGAACATGACAAAGAGGATTGGCTTAAATTCAATGACGAGCATTCTGCCAAGACCACCCTTATGGGACTTTTTGCAAGTTCTGGAACGACTGGCTTGCCAAAAGTCATTGCCCTCTCGCACTATGCCTGGGTTGCCGGTAGTGTTATCCTTCGAGAACCTTTGGAGAGGCCGTATGAGGTGAGAATCTTTCCAGGTGTAGAACACATTTTGGCCTTTGCTGATCCAACATCTTGATTAGGTTAAACGTTTGATGTGCCTTCCATCGTTCCACGGATTTGCAGCGCCGCTGACGATTGGGGTCCCGCTCCGTCTTGGGCAAACCACGTACATCATGCCTAGATTTGACCTTGAGGTCTTTGCCAATTCGTCTGCCATGTACGGGATCAACGAGACGGCTGTCGCTCCACCAGTTCTACAAGCTTTCTTGAAGTCGCCACCAAAAACCCAGAATAAGCTCAAGACCATTAAGAGAATCTGGTGCGGCGGTGCTCCATTGAACGTTAAGTTGCAAACTGAGGCTCGTAGTTGCTTCGCTGAAGATTCTGAAATCGTAAACATCTGGGGCATGACTGAAATCGGAATCACGGTGGGAATGAAGTATGACGATATCGACCGCACCGGAGCTGCCAGTAAGCTTCTTGCAAACACTGAGGCCAGGATTGTTAATGACTTTGGCGCCAATGTTACCCACACTGGAGAGCAAGGGGAAGTTCAGATTCGAACTCCACAATGCTGTTCGGGCTATTGGGGCAACTCAGAAGCTACCGAAGAGCTCATCCTGCGAAACCGCTGGGTTCGTACTGGTGATGTGGCATACTTTAAGGACGGAAAACTCTATATCATGGACCGTAAGAAGGTAAGTCTACCCGGTTTGATTTAAGAGAAGGTAAAGGAGCAGAGCTGATTGGGGTCTAGGAAATGATCAAAGTCCGTGGGTGGCAGGTTGCTCCAGCTGAGTTGGAGGCTATCCTTGTATCTCACCCCCGTATCAAGGACGCCGCTGTCATTGGGATCAAGGTTGGGACGGAAGACGATGAGCACGAAGTCCCTCGAGCCTACGTTGTTCCTATCGAAGTTGGCGGGATTACCGAAGCTGAAGTCAAGGACTTTATCCTGTCCAAACTATCAAAGTATAAAGCCTTGGATGGGGGTGTTTATTTCGTCGATACAATTCCCAAGTCGCCAGCGGGCAAAATCTTGAAGAAGATCATTCGTGCTGAGTGGCTCTCCAAAGAGGAACAAAAGCCAATTGCCTAAGGTCGCCCAGACTTCGGGAATTCGAACGGCAAGAATTGAGCGGGAAGGCATCTATCAGCATTTCTTTTGTTGCTTCTACTAAAGGGCGTTAGGGATGTTTTCTTTTACTACAAGTTTCACTTTTCTCTTTACTCAACTGCACTTGCACGTTCTTTTTCTGAGCATGCTGTTCGTTCCATCAGCTCACACCAAGTTTCTCTGACTTCTTTTAAATTCACCTAGTTATCCGTACTGCTTATTTGTCTTCAACTTGGCTTTGAGCCCGGCATTCTAGCAAGGCGTCACAGGGCCTAGGGTCTGTTACATACTAAGATAGCTTGTTGAGCGCTCAGCGTTTTGTCCTTACTCGTGGGCTCTTTCCAACCGATCCACGGTTTCCCCACAGGATTCAATATACAGGAAATAAACCCATGACCAAGTACTTTCTCGATCTGTATATAAGACATATCTGATCCGGGTATAAGAATGACGTGCAGTAGCCAACATGTTCCATGACAATGCAATGCATCTAGAAAGTTTGAAAGTTAGCTGGGGCTTGTGATGTTGTGAGCATAGCATGGTATACTCTAAGCCTCGGCTGCTAGCTCGAAGTGAGGAGCTACCATCTTAAAAATAGCCTCGGTGCATAATAGGATTCATGTAAGGTGGGCGGGGTTTAGTCTGACAGTTTGGCCGGGCATAGTTGAAGCTTTGTTTTTGGAATGTTGGTGGCTTGTTACCACGTGACTGTGGCAGTTAAGCTCACATGCGCCACGGCTTGTCCAACACCACTCCAACATGCTTAGCACGACATCCCAAACGACGCGCAATTCTATCGACCTTTCTCAAGCTTCCCCATTCTCGCCATCACCCATCCCCTCGCCGTACCCTCGATATACCCATCGTCCTTTCTCGGAACTTCTTCGAAATACCATATTAGAGCGATAGATTAGGTTGATTCAAGATGGTGAGTTTGCTTTGATTGGAGCGAGCTTTGGAGCTGCTGTTGCTAACTGGTGGGTTTGTAGTCGAATCCGTTCACGCTTAGTACGTATACCCCGTTCACGAAATCGATACAAGGCCTGGTTGTCCTGCTTTGAGTCGCTTGCTAATGGTGTTTTCTAATCAGATGGTGGCGCTTGTTTGGCGATGGTGTGTCCTCCTCATACCCCTCCATTCGTCGAGACGTCATGCTAATCTGGTGATATAGGCTGGGAAGGACTGCGTGGGTGAGGGGAACTCTCTAAACGATCTATATCGATACTTACGACGTCCCTACTAACATTTACACGAACTACGATAGCCATTGCATGCGATCTGAGACTAGGTCCGTGACGATAAAAGCTTCAAATCCGCTGGAATGACCGTACTAACCCACCGACAGGTCAACAAGCTCTCACACTCTCCAACAACTTCCCCAAGATCTTCAACTATGGCGATGTATTCCTGGGCTTAACGGGTCTTGCCACCGACGTCCAAACAATGTCCGTCCTCCCTATGCTTCTACCGATTCACGGGACCAAAAGACTCAGGCGTTAACTCCTCTATAGGCACTCCCTCTTCCGCTACAAAGTCAACCTCTACCGTCTCCGAGAAGAACGCGAAATCGAGCCCGAAACAATGGCGAATCTCGTCTCTTCGACCCTCTACGAACGTCGTTTCGGTCCATACTTCGTCTCGCCCGTCGTTGCCGGTATTAACCAACGTACCGGCAAGCCGTTCATCTGCGGGTTCGATTCTATCGGTTGTATCGACTTTGCCAAGGACTTCATTGTCAGTGGTACGGCAAGTGACCAGTTGTTTGGTGTTGCCGAAGGCCTGTGGGAGCCGGATCTGGAACCTGAAGATTTGTTTGAAACCGTCAGTCAGACTTTGTTGAATTCTTTGGACAGGGATGCACTGGCTGGTTGGTATGTTTCTCCCACCTTCTCCTCAAATACTTCCGACTTTGCTGACGTTTTGGCTATCTTAGGGGTGCGCACGTTTATATAATCACGAAGGACAAAGTTACCAAGAGATTATTACGAAGTAGACAAGACTAAGGCAAGTTGGACATTGCGATGCATGAGATAGAGGCGGAATGACATAGCTTGCTGTTAGCTAGCATGAATTGGAATGAGATGAAACCTATTCATCCTTAGTATCCTACACTATATTAAACCGCAAAATGGCTATAGAACTTTTGCCCATATATTGTACAAAAAACCATTCCAATAACTCCGTCTACAAATCGTACAACTCGCCCACTCCGTAACTCAGACTCATTGCATCTCGACATCTTCGTCTTCATCCTCGTCACCAGAATCCGGTTCATCCTCCTCCTCTTCGTCGCTATCTGCTACTTCTTCCTGTTCCTCACCATCATCCTCGTCATCATGGGTGCCATTAACCTGTCCCTTCCCAACCAAAACCCTGGCTTCCCTCCTGTCATCTACAAATGCCGCCTCTTCCATCTGATTCAGCGTGTACTCCACGATATAACTCTCACCAACCAATTCCTCTACTCTTCCATAATGTCGCTCCGTATACCTCTCCATCGCATCCATGATGTCTTTGATTATCATTGTCTCTCCCTTCCTCTTCTTTTGTCCTTCTCCCTCCTCGTCTGTCTTCCTCCTTGTCGGAACCTTCAAATTTATGAATTTCTCCGCGGGGAAGGAGCGTAGCAGCACTGAGAGGACTCTCTGTGCCACGTTCGACGCTTTGGTGTTTGTATTCCAGTCGCGCACTCGGCAGAGGAGTAGGTATAGATGGTAGTCCCTCAGGTTGGCCAGGACTTCGTCAACGGATTTAAGTCCAATCATTGAGTCCTTCTCGGCATCGGGGGAAGTGATTACTGCGGTAAAGAGGTTGAGTAGTTTGTAGGGATAGTTGAGTTCTAAGGCCAGGATGATAGCGGATTTGTAGTCCTTTGCTTGGATGTAGTTCGCCAGCTTTTGTTCCCTGTTAAATAGTTAGCAAATGAAGTGGACTCGTTCTCTATGCAGAAGCACTCACTGTTCAACCTTTTTCTCCTCCTCTTTCTGTCTTTCTTCTCTGGTTTCCTCGCTCACGTCCTTCCAAAAGCTGACAACTGAATCTCCGCCACCCGTTACAATAACACTCTCGTCTCGACTTCCGGCCAAAGCCCAGACTTTATCCTCATGGCCGTCTAGTGTGCTTACACACTCCCCAGTTCTCGCTTCCCAGACCTTCACCAGCCCCTCACCACCGGCACTCACAACTTGTAGGCCGTTATTTAGCCACATTGCCTTCAGTACGATCCCCGCGTGCCCTTCGAACGTCTTTATACAGCTATAATCCGCTAGATTCCATAATCGAACGGTTTTGTCGCCGCTTGCGGAGAGTAATAGCCTCCCTGCACCTTCTCCACCTACGGTACTAGCAGTAATGTGTGACGGTCCAAACCTTACAGACCAAACACCTCTTCTATGGCCTCTGCAGATACCAAGTGTTTCACCAGTTTCCGCAGACCATACTTTAATCGTCCGATCTTGCGATGCTGTCACGAAAAGTTTGTCATCTGGGGAGATGTCGATAAAGTTGATGTCCTTATCGTGGGCCTTTCGTGTGAACAATGCTTTTGACGATTTTATAATAACATTTGTTTGTCCTTCCGGGGCCTTCGGTACCTGCCAGCGTTTTATTGTCGAATCTTTGGAACCGGTGATCAAAAATTTTGGTGGGGCAGCGAATTCTGAGGATTCTTCTGGTTTGGAGCGGGATAGAGCCACTGCGCCAAGGGATTCGGTATGTCCAACGAATCTGGCGTAGCATGTAAACCTTTCGTGTTGGAGAGGATTCTCAGGATCGATTTTCCAGAGCCTAGCTTCATTATCTTTCCCACCGCTGGCAAGCCAGCTACCTGTTGAATCTCGGTCCAGGCAAATCGCGATATCAGAATGGCCTTTTAAGACGCCAATGTCGCCAAAGGAAGTCTCGTTTGGAGACAGTATCCTGATATCTTCGCTGTTTGTGGCTAAAGCAATGAGGGAATCGTTTGGTGTTAGATATTGGAGGTCGATAATTTCGTCGTGATGACCGGATATCCGGCGGGCTATTGGGAGATTTGGAGCTAGGGAGCGGACGAGGAAGGTTTGGTCGTTGTGAATTGATATTATTGACTTGGTCTTTTTCGAGTATCTGTTGTTAGGTTGTTAGTCTTAGAATCATCAGTCTGTAGGGGTAGGAAGGGGCCATACATCACATCTACTATCTCGTCTTCCTGGTCCGCCTTCGCCATTGGGATGGCCTTTCCTGTACTCGAGCTCCATAGTCTTATGGATCCCTTGTCACCAGCAGTATACACTACTTGCGACTTATCGCCCTCGCTCTGGCCAACGTTCACGCCAGGTTCTAACAGTCCCACTGTCTCTAAAGTTTCTATGACCGGAACTTGTCCCCTAGCCGACCAATCCCTCGTTTCCCAGATGATAAACACAGCATCTCTTCCACCACTAACAAGTATACTTCCATCCACGCTCCAGTCCAACCCTCTCACCACGCTGTTATGCCCCTCCAGCGTCTGTACCATCTTTCTGGTATTTAAATCCCAGACAATAATCTTCGTATCATCCGCTCCAGATGCGAGTCGCCACTTTCTAGCATCTCGATCCGGAGGTGCAAAGAATGATAGTGCTGAGATAACACCCCCATGACCTCGTAAATTGTGTGTAACGAAACCTCCCTTAATGTCCCAAACTTTGACAAGGCCGTCAGAGCCACCAGTGGCGAAAAGTGTACCAGTTGGATCGATCGCTGAAGTTATTACGGGTGCATCGTGGGCTTTTACAGCACGGGTAAGGGTCGCAGTGACATTTTCAGAAGAGACGGAGAGTGTGTAGATTCGCATCATGAAGGACTTCGAGCAGGTGATTAGGTGAGAGGCATTGGGTGTTACTAGCATCGTAGTTAGTATATTTTATCAAATCTACAGGTTACAAGGTACTTACTGGCTAAGGTAGATATCAGTTCCGTGTCCTACTTCATTCAATCGAGCTGGTCAGTCAAGCCATCTCTCAAACAAAGTTTTCTACGGCGTGTAACGGCAACATACCCCTTCAATCCTTGCCAGTTCCTGACCAGTCTCCATATCCGTAAGGATTACATCTTCATCCAGCGTGCTAACAAGTATTCGACCATCACCGGACAGGGCGCACTTGCCTCCAGTGTAGAATGACTGGAGGACTTTGACCTGTTTGAACGACGTTTTGAGGAGCGGTGGTGCCATGATGGGCGAGTTTTCGGACCGTCTATAATATTTACTCGAGTTATCGGAGTATTGACTGTCCAAAAGGTATTATCGATGATGTATATACATATGTGGACGACTGGTGGTGGTCGAAGAAGTTCGTGCAGGCTCAGTGTTTCGCGAAGAAAATAATTTTGCAGGGAAGCTTGTCGCAGAGGCTCCAATCCCGGAAGGCTTGGCATTGTAATGACAAGGGTTCGGTGACGGTCTTGGCGGTCCTCGAAACGAACTTCACCCACACATGTACACTTACGAGCTTGACATTTCATTTCATTGCATTGTATTTAAATATTATTCTTCGTATCATGATCAGTCATAGAAAATCACGGTATCATTGACCGATAGAAAAACACGACCTTAGAGTAGTGGTGATGGCTCACCAAATCAACCGACTCTGAATATCTCAATATTAATACTTCGACCTCCCGAGAACATGCACCTGAACTTATTGCATTCACAACCAAAATATAGACGCATTACAGTCTGGATTGGTCCCTTCGTCAAGTTAACTTAGACGAAAATCCCCGTCACAAAAGCATGGCCCAACTGCGGCTATAGCTATATGAATTCAGATGAAGTTAATTCGATTGGGTGCTGGACTTAGCCTGTCTTTGTCAGACCGCCTATAAAATACAACAACAACTAACGCCAACCCACATCAATCCGACAACCTTCAAGATTAGAACGTCTCCAGGCTGAGAACTTTGGGTAACCGACGACAGCGCCAGTTTCCGAGATGATGGTACCAATATCTTGGCAATTACTTGTGTTTTTCCTTTGGGGCTAGCTCGATAATGTGTTATCTATATAGCGGCATATATGCATATATATATATCGGTAGACTTCGAGGCTGAAATGTTTCTTCTTGGTCGCGACAAGATATGCAAGCTGCATTGTTTGACTACTGATGATCCCACAGCCGAGTGGATGCATCAATTAATAACAGCCTTGTTGAATTGTACAATTTACCTTATCGCCTTGGTGTATTTATAAATGGGCCTTCCCAGTCTCGTAAACTAGCATCGACGAAGCTTGAGACCTTCTCCTCAAATTATATTAACGTACGGTTGCCCTCTCGTAAATTTCACAATCCGGTGCACCTATTCGCGAATATTTCTCCCTACTCTCTCCATTTCCATAATCTAAGATTAGAAGTACATCGATATAACTGGGGGCGCGGATTTTGTAATAATGGACTTTGGTACCACTGATCCTCCTCATCCACAACCCACAGTTGAATGTGGCAAATGTGAAAGCCGCCCGGGAGTAATCCCGTGCAACTGCGGAGAGCACTACTGTGAAGAATGCTTTGGCAAACACCTCAAAAGAAATCCCACACATCGCCAAAAGCCAGATGAAAAATATCATTCATTCTGGAGTAGCGTTACAGACGTTCTTTTGGGAAGCGGAGAGAATAATCATTCAGATACATTCAAAAAAGACGAGGCCGCAAAATGGTTCGGACTTGTTACGAAAGCTCGTTATGGAGGCCGGGTTTCCGTAATTGTGGAAACTCCGAGGCTGGCGAAATTGCTAGAGAATTCGGTCCATGCGCATGAGGATAGTCCTGGATTACAATTCCCCAGTATCACGTCCTTCGTAGGGTTTACCGGAGCTGGGAAGTCTGTTCTGAGTACGTATATGCAGACAGTCTTAAGAGCCAGTTACTGTAATCATATCTGTTAATATATCGGACTCCAACTAATATTTTTCTTCTAGTTCGCTCATTAATCTATCACTCCGTTAAGGATGGAAACTTTGGCTCCTTCGATGCCCCTGTTCCAGGTGCAAAATCTGGCGAAGGTGTATTACTCTCTACTACAGGAGAAGTCAACCTCTATTCTGAACCCTCCACCTTCGGCACCAAAAGCCCTATATTCTTTGCGGACTGCGAAGGAATAATGGGGTCTGAACCCTTGGCAGCCAAACATCAAAAGGACTGGACTAAAGTTGGTCGCAAATACCGGATTCAAATACCTATGGACCGCCGTACAGTGGTCAAAAAGATATATCCACGATTCCTATACATCTTCAGTGATGTGGTGTGTTATGTGACAAGAGATCATAGATCGTGGGCCGATACCGCCATTCGACTTCTTGAATGGAGTTCCGTGGGCGCACAAACTACTATCAATCAGTATACGTTGCCGGCCCTTATCATAATCTTGAACGCGCCAATAGTTGAAAACAAGGACTGGGTTTCCAACGATGTAGACGCGGTTACGAGGGACTTCTTCCGAGCTATTGCGAATGAACTCGAAGCAAACGACGACCTTAGAGCACTTGCATCGAAGGTATGCCAACTACTCCGTTAAGTATCTATCTGACAAGTTCACCAATGTATATGCTAATGATATTCGCACCCAGTATGGAGATACAAGCATGCTGGACCTTTTCAAGCGAAGTTACTCCAGCGTTCACGTTCACTATATTCCCCTCCAAGGCCACGGGAAACTCGGTGACGTCGATACAGTGCACAAACAAACAGAAAGGCTCCTGGCTCGCATCAAATCAGACACTGCCCGAGTCCAAAAGAACCGAGCAGGGTCTCTAACCCGCTTCGACAGTAAACAACTATCCACTATCACTGATCTCGCATTCAAGCATCTTGCAACTGGCAGCGCTGAACCATTCGACTTCGGACAGTGTCGCCAGCATGTGGTGGTCCCGGATACACTAGATTCACATTTCGGAGAGTATCTTCGTCATTGCTTTAAGTCTAGCATACGGGTTGGGCTTGCGGCATGTGTCTCTACACTTGGGTCCGCCATCATGAGTAATGCTTTGGCGGGAAAGGGAGAAGGCAAGCATTGCTATTGTATTGTTAAGAAAGTTATTGAAGATGCAAACGAGCTAACCTGATACCGTGTGATAGGAACGGTCTTTGTTCCATCGGTGATCTTCAACAGCAGAATCCGAGAAGCATGCCAAAAAGCCATGGACGCCTTCCGCGATGCAAACGCTGTATGTTCTTATATCGACCCCGAATCAGGCACAAGATGCGTAAACACCAAGGCCGGCCACACAAAAGGCCACCAGAGTAAAACTGGAGCCTTCATGAGGAGCGGTGGCTACATTGAAGAAGAAGATAGCATTACCACTGCGTTATTCATATCTTCGATTGAAGAATACATAGGCTTTCTCATTCGAAAGTTTAGCGCCGACGGGCAGTCAGATCAACGAATCTGGCGAAAATTGTGCACAGAGGAACATCGCAGGAATATTGAGAGGTTGAGACTCGAAGATGTCTATCCGAGGGCAGGACGTGCTGAGGCGGGCGACCCGTTTAGTACAACTATTATCTGCTACGGGTGTCTGTTCCGACACTCTGAATACTTACTGCCTTGTGGACATACCATATGTGAGGCGTGCGTCAGAGTGAATAGTAGAGCAGACGACCCAAAAAGGTATACCGGTAAACACACACTCGAAGGTTGTGTCGTCTGCGGGACCTCGATTGGGCCGGGATGGCCATTTGTGGTCAGAATTCGCCCACAAATTTCTGGTCTTCGAATTCTTTCTCTCGATGGAGGAGGTGTTCGTGGAATTGTACAATTGACTACTTTACAAAGGTTGGAAGCTTTGATCGGCCTTGGTTTGCCAATTGGGTATTTCTTCGACTTCATTATTGGGACAAGCACAGGTAAGTCAAGAGCCTTTTTCTTAAAAAGACGTTCATTTCTAACATCAAATGGTATTGTTGGGAGTTAGGCGGAATCGCTGCCCTTAGTCTCGGTATCCAGGGGAGTACCGCAAAGGACTTCGTAGACCAGTTCAAGGAGATCTGTAACACCGGATTTAGCGGCCGACGTCCAAACTTGGGTGTGCTCAGTAATTTTTTCAGTTGGATGGCGCTGAATTCGGTGCACTTCACTGAGAATTTCGAGGAGGCGCTTCAGGATTACTTCCAAAAAAAGGGCGAGAATAAAATCTTTGGACTCCAAAACCACTGTCGGGTGGCGGTAACAACGACTGCGAAATCGGATGCTAAATTGATATCGAACTACAACCGTGGAGGATCAGGGAGATATATGAGCTCTGACCTATCCCTTCCAGATGCGTACGAACCTCCTTTTATCTCAGTATATCAAACGCTTTTACTAATGGTGCCTTCTGAGCAGAGCAAGATGTACTTCAGCGGCCCCGCTTTATTTCGACCCCAAAATGCACGACGGGGAGCTCTGTCGCGATGGCGGCCTCAAAGAAAGTAATCCCGTCCACCTTGCTCTCACTGAGTCCAAAGGCATCTGGAGCGGGCGCTCGAACTACGACTTAATACTCTCTGTCGGATCCGGCGCAGCTTCCCAACCGCAACCAGACTCTCCATACAACTACCTTGTAAAACCAAAATGGGTGTGGAATCTTTTCTGCACTTTCCTAGATAAGATGAACGGAGAGGAGGAATGGATCAAGTTCAGAGAATCCAGCACAGAACGGGTCGCCGAGCGATCATCGCGACTAAACATCTATTTCCCTGACCAAGTTGAACCCTCTTTCGACGATCTGACGAAAATGAAAAATATGGAGGCTGAAGCTAAAGAGTATACGGCTTTTGAAGAACCGAGACTCAGGTCGCCTTTCTCTCCCATCGGTGGTATATCAGAACTAGGCGTTCTGGGGACACTTGCTGACCGTCTCAGAGCGACATTATTCTTCCTTCAAGTTAAGTCGATCGACAAGTCAGACGGTTTCATAATCATTGTGAAGGGAACAATCCGATGCAGACTTGGGCCAGGCGATCTAGGATTCAGCAATCTACTGGGCATGGTTTCTTCGTTCAGAGTAAACCAAGAAGTCATCAAGTACACCGCTCCTGCGTCTAATCCGGGGTACTTCGGTTTAGACATAGAGTTCTCTCACGAATCTATCGATGAAGCCATTCGCATCGATGTCAACTTTGGAAAAAAGCACTGGGTTGCTATTAGCGGTTGTCCAATTACAATCAAGGTATGTGAATTAAATTCTAGAGCCGGAGTGTTGAAACACAAGCCTATTTTCGCTACTACCCGTGATCCGACTAACGTTTTCGGCAATGGTATGTGTAGGAAATCATGGAGCAATGGGACTCTGTCGGCGCGCACGATGATATCGACACTGAGGGCGAGCCAAAGAGTAATATTAGCCCTCCCGACCATCTCGCTGCCGGTGGCCCGTCAGTTCCTGCATGCGAACCAGAATCAGAAACTATGCCGAATCCGGGCCCGTCTTCTCAAAGAGTCAACGATTATGTTGAAAATAGCACCAGGAACATGGATGATGGCGACGGAGACTCCATGGCTGATATAGATATACGTACTTTGCGGACAGACGATGTCAGTGACTTTGAATTTGAGATACATCTGTCGAGTTAGCTAATTGTCAATCTCTCCCGTGTCCATAATTATAATTAATCTCGCAGTTAATTGATAGGTACGGCCGTTAAGGCTTCATAGTTATGATTGTGGTACGAGCGCAACTCTTTTGTGACGACTGAGTACGAGACTAGTACGAGCTGGATATAATTCAATATATTGAATCTATTTTTCTTCCTATGCTGATGAGGAACTAGATAATTGTCGATATATCGCGTGTGACGTATAGTCGTATAAAGGCTATGCCTGGAGGACACGCCAGAAGGGACATGGAGTTAGCACCTGGCTAGGCAACTAAAGTTGGATCTTTGCGCAAGAGGAAATCGCGAGCGCAATTGGACACCATCCTGCATGAATGTTGATCCCTTGTTAGATGCCAGTTGTAACACCTGATTGCAGCATGACCCGTCTGGTTTCACGAGCTCCAGAGTACTACTGCAGGAGTAAATTTTCGTGAGACCAGAAAATGCAATTAATGCAAGGAACAAAGAGAACAAAAAATCAGAAAAACTAGGCCAATTGGGGTTGGTGGACGCTTGGTTCTAAAACACGGTTGCAGAAGTCGAGAAGGGTTGGAAAGGAATGCTGTTGTTCCCGGCTTGAAATTCGCAGCACCACAACCGACTTCAACATAACATACCCAACAACAGAATCGCGAACAGCGACCTATAGATCCAGATTTCGACGGCAGTAATTGGGGAGGCGGTTCATACTTTCTTTTGGCCTATAAGGCTTTCGTAGATAAATATCGAGCAAGATGCCTGGTTAACTGTAGTAACAAGATCATCAAACCCAAGCTTCAATCAGCAAGCTGATCTACTATTGCGCCGGCTTTACAATCGATCTTGTCTAGAACGACGAAATCAAATTGCAAAAAGATCCTAATCATGCAGGTCCTATCGATTCTCCTCGTTTCGCTCACTGTCGCCCAGTGCACAGTTATCCCAGAAACAAATGTAAAGCTCAGTCTCATTAAACGAGCCGGTCCCCCCAAGTGCCCATCTAACGGGGGGAATAAATCGCCGTTCTTCAGAACTTCCCTGGACATTATCAAGTCCTATGCTGGCTACGCATATAACGCTGCTGCTGCGCTTGAAGAGCTCCCCGACGATCTCAGCGGTATGGGTGGGGACTGCCGGCCTCGACCAAATGACGGCGTAAACCAAAACCTATACCCACGACCAGCTGATGGTAGCTCAGACTGCCCCAGACGAGACCAGGTATTTATTCTCCTGCACATGGGAAGATACAACGTCATACACCGAGATTAGTTGTGCTGATGCCCGAGTACAGGAAATTCGCAGGATCCTTTATGAAGACTTAGTCGATAACAACAACCCGAGTCTTCTAGCCCTCATCTCCTCGCAAAACCCCAGCAACTTTCCGACTGATGCTGCCGCCATCGCAAAATACTGCAGTGATAACACTGTTACGCACGCTGAGCTCCGCGACGCCTTATCGGATTTGCGTGATGCATACTTCGAATTACTCGGAGAAATCGAAAAACAGACTTGCTTAATCAGATTGAGCCCTCAAAGCAGCACCGCTTTCTACATTTTCAATCACCCGTTCGCGGACCCTAAAGCCGATACAAAAGTCTACGGAGTTTTGCATGCATTCAACGTAAGTATTCAATTTTGGCGATCGATACGTTTATACGCACCCCAATAATAACCAGAGCTAACTTGTTATCCATGTTTAGACTATTATTGCCGCGGCACAATATAATGGTGAAACTTTCGGTCCTCTTCAGCAAGGGTCTATCGACGCAATTAGAGACGACTTCACGGTTACAAAGAATTTCATTGACGTCAGGAGCGATTGCACCCCCGGTGCTAAAGCCCTGTGTGCCCGTCTTGGTGTCCCATTGAAACAAGGAGGTCTTCTCTCACAGGTACTTGGCATTGTATTCGGACCACCATCAAACTGCCCTGCTGTAGCCCTTACTGGAGAGAACGGCGGCCTCTTGGGTGCAATTTTGGGGTAACCTTTCTTTGGATTGTCACAATTTTTTTGGGGGTTGTATTGCTAGTAGAGGCGAACCGTACCAGTTATGTTTGGCAGAGCCAAGGATTTTAGTTAGTAGTAATAACGTAATGGAATGTGTTGAGAGTGTGTCATTTTGCTTCCAAGAGTCACGTGATAGCTGCTTTCAGAAGCTGTGAATTCGAAGGTCCAGTCAATTAGCTTCTTAGCTTCGGCGTCTTATCGAGCTGTGTGATGTCGCGTGTCGACAAAAGTAGCCGAAGGAAACCGCATTCTTCAAGCTAGTGGTATTTAAGCTCCTTTTGTCCCAAGCAGTGAGCTGTACCTGGATATCTCTCCTTTCCAATCTACCATCGATCGATCTCGAATTCTGCACTTGCATAACATTGCATTGAAACCCCGGATTTCTGAGCAAACAATAGACATGGATCCCGAAGCCAAACACCTGCTTTCCCTTGGCGCGATAAGAGAGAGGTCGAAGAAGGTTTGGGAGGCAGCTGAAGCTGGAAAACTCACCCATTTTGATTATCATGAGGAACGCATGGAAGAAGTTGCAGAATTTGTGACTTCTGTTATTGAGGTAACTACTTCTAACTTGCAATTGACCCTTTCATGAACCGGACTTTGTTAATGTTCTCCTGTATACGTCATAGCGAGACTTTGGACCGGACAATTACCACACTATCCCACCGCATGGTCGCTGGCAGCACTTCGATGTTGGCGGCGTACCCCGTGTTACGAAACTAGTCGATCAATGGAAGGGAGAAGGTTGCGACGAGCGTGAAATATGCCGTCGATTAATCGATCTCTTCTTTGTTTCCGTCCTTTTAGATGCGGGTGCTGGCGACGTTTGGCGATACATTGAACCCAGTACTGGAAACAAGTATGAACGAAGCGAGGGCATTGCAGTTGCAAGTCTGTACATGTTCAATGAACTAGCTTTTACCGATGGAAAAGTCCCAAGAGTTGATGGTAATTACAAAACCTTGCTGGGAGGCTCTTTTCGAGTGAGGTAGTAACTAACCGATTGTTGTCTTGCAGGACGAGGTTTGGAGACCTTAAAAGTCGAAACCCTCGCGAAGGGATGTCAGGTATCCGAGAGCAATAATATGCTCGGTGTTGATTCTCGGACTGGTCTTTTGAATAGCTTGGGAACATCCCTTCTCCAGTTCCCAGATGTATTCGGGGCTGAAGGCAGACCTGGCAATCTCGTTGGTACGGCCCCTTGCTTCCCAAAATAACTACCAGGTACCAATCTGACATACAGAAACTTTTCAGACTATCTACTCTCGAACGACTCTGCTGAGTTGGACGTCCTCAAACTCTGGGACGTTTTGCAAGCAGTCCTAATCCCCAGCTGGCCTAAAGATCGCACAAACGTTAATGGACATGCAATCGGTGACGCCTGGCCACTAAGCACGTTAGGGAATGCGGGAACTACTGCCGCCATTCAACCATTCCACAAACTAACTCAATGGCTTACCTACTCGTTGATGGTACCATTCACTCGGATCTTAAACAAAAAGTGGGTTAACTCCGAATCACTCACGGGTCTTCCTGAATACCGAAACGGCGGTCTCTTCGTCGATTTCGGCGTTCTCACTCTCAAAAAGGAGTCACTGGAAAGAGGTCTTAAGGCGTCTGGCGACAGTCTTCCAGTTTTCGAAGGTAGCGATGATGTGATTGTAGAGTGGCGAGCGTTGACTTTGGGATTGCTGGATGCTTTATACTCTATGGTTGCTCCGAGGATTGATACTACACCCCGATTGAATATGGCTCAGGTTTTAGAGGCTGGAACTTGGAAGTCGGGGAGAGAGATCGCAGCGCAGAAGCGACCGGAAACGAAGTCTAGCCCCATCGTTCTTCGCAGCGACGGCACTTTGTTTTAACGGTGTTACGAGAGCACGCAGTACACATTATAGAATCGCAGGTTCGAAGAAGGCTTTAATCTCGAACCAATAAAATAATTACAAACCCAACGCGCCCGCTTTACCCTAGACTACCTCGGGAGAAGCTGGTTCGTCCTGTAAGTTATCAGTCGGTGGAGTTTCGATCCAAGCAGAAGCAAAATAGTCCACCTTCACATACTCGCCCCCGTCACGGAACTCGTAAGCGTCCGGCGGAGCACCATCGACTTCGCTATTCCAAGAATCCCCGAACTTCTCGTAATGCTTTTCGAATATATGCTCCACAAACCTTTCCCCTTTTTGATAATGGTAAAGAGTATTGGTTTGTTCATCCAATCCGGTGAAAATACCGCAAAAGGGACATTTGAAATGGTAGTCATTTTGTAGTGGGTGTAGTTTGTGCAAGTCGACATTTCGTCTATATCGGTGTGAGAACAGTGTGTGGAACCACTCCCTTAGTACATGGTTATGTGGATTTAATGAGATCCTAGGACTCAATTTGTACTCCGAATCGCATGGCACTCCGAAGTGCTGAACCAGAATGCCTCGGCAGATAGCTGAGAGGTCGAATGGGGGCCTGTGTCCGGCTACGCGTGCTTGATGTGCTTTTGCAGAGAAGTGCGTCATGTTTACACTCATGTTGTTCGTGGGTGGTCTTGGGTCGTTCTCAACGGTATAGTCTGAGATATCGCGATCCAGCTTGTCCTCATAGGCCCCACCAAGCGAGACCTCTGTAAGCGTCTCATCTATAAGGGTTTTACGGAACTCAGGAGGGGATCGCACAACGTGCAGCTGTTTATATTCCTCTGTATATATCTTTACCATATCATTGATCATTGCATAAATGATCTCTCCGACTCCAAGATGGAAATCCGGCTTGTATAAGTGCTCTTTCGATGTTCCCTCAGCTGTTTGTTTCCGGATCCTCATAATTGCACTGCAGAGGAGGTCATTCCAGTTATATATCCATCTTCCCATAAAAACTTTATAGTCGGATGTTTCCTCGGGTGGCAGAGTAGATTCTGCGAAGGACCTCGCGTCATTTCTGTGAACCCATTTATATGGATTCTTGGGTTCCTTTATCCTACCCATATATCTTAGGGTCGAGTATATAGGGTTGGTAACAGTGGCGTGCATCGCAGTTGGAATGGTAAGGTCTAAATAGCACAGCGGAAGTACATCGAGGACTATGTATATTCAGACGTGGTTGTCAGCTATCGATGTATCTCTATCGTCGCTGTGCCTTTCACAAACTTCTCGCAAAACGATGTAAAGGATAGACATTTTGGAACTATCGAATGCTTAGACATATTATTCTCGAGACACTTACTCCAAAACTCATCGTTCAGACACTCCTCGCACAAGGCACGATAGAACTTATCCCCATAGGATATCGGAGAGATACGAATGAAAGCGGATTGAGCAAAACATCTGAAGCAAGTCTTAGGTTCCTTTTGATCCGGAATAAGAACATCTGTTACTCGCTGCCAGTAGTCGATTGTTTTAGAAAAGTCGCTGGCCGGACCGTCCGGCATCCAGTACATCTTTCGCCAGACATGCCACCAGAGAAGCTGGTTCGATTGACCCAAGGTCCTCCGGAAACTTCGACAGACTGAGGAAAAATGTTTGACATCTTGCGGCCTTGCAAAGCTGAGTGCGATTTCCACTAGAATTTCCCCCGGAAGGTCAACGAGAGAGGCCATTTGTGCCGGGACCGTAGCTATAGATGATGCATGATGGCTGCCGGCTGTACGACATTGTTAGTACTGCCCACAGTACTTATCGACTCAGCCGTGGTGTGTTGCGGTCGTCGTATTGCATCCTCACGTGACAGTAGTTTCCAGAAGGGCGTGCGGCTCACTTGCCGGGATCCTGTCGCGGGGTACGTTCTGCCCAGAGCAATGCCCAGCTGTACGTGTAATCCCACTATGAATCCTCTGACAAATCCCAAACCGCGTCCCTCGTAGCTTAAAGCAATCTCTTGGGCCCTCTCCATCGACTCATCTTCATATACGGTCCATCTTGTTCTTTCTATTCGAACCTCCTAATAGGCAACTCGAATCAATAAGCTAAAAGCTTAAGCATACCGAATGGCGACGGTAGTGGTCAACGGTCCGAACCAGCGTCGGCTTAATGTCAAAGTCACACCAGGAACCGTCTTAAACGATGTTCTCAGCCAGGCCTGTGATAGATTTGGCCTGGCGGCTGATAGCTTCACATTAAGGTGCCTACCGTTCTTGGATACTTTCTTAAGTTAACATAGCTAACCTAGATCTTTAGACACGGCAAGACTAATGTCGACCTGACACTTCCCTTTCGACTATCGCGATTAGGCCCCGGTGCCAAACTGGACCTCGTCAAACGTGAAGGAGGAAAAGCCGGCTCAGTGATTACAGTCGCCTTACAGTTCATCGATAACTCTATACCCCGGATGATCGAAAAGTTCCCTAGTTCGGCGACGTTATGGGAAATTCTCAAGAAGTTCGAGGAGAACTCTGGAGGGAAGCTTATGCTGACCGAAAGAGCGGTGCCGGATGGGACGAAGCAGGGTGCTGGGAGGCTTTACTATGAAATGCCGACGATTCAGATCATAAACAAGGAACTGGCTTCTCTCGATGACTTGAAGAAATCACTGGCTGCTCTGGGCTTCACATCAGGAACCGCCCTCCTAAGGATCAAATTTACACAAACAACGATCCCATTCGAAGAAGCGATAGTCCAGTTTGCAGAATTGAACACAAAACCGGATACAGCAGAAGCATCTACATCAGCAAGTGCTTCAAGCTCAGCAGCAACACCTGCTGAACCGCAAGTCTCAGAACCTGTCTCTGAAGATATAACACCGGAGTCATCAACACCGGCCACATCTACACCGGTACTCGACACGGAGACATACCCGATCCCGACATTCCCAGACCAAATTGCACCCCCGGAAACGTCTCACGCTCCTGTCGAGCCAGTCCACCGCGAGAACACTGACGTCGGACCAAACAACCGCGAGATCTCTGTCTTCAACCCTGGTAATTCAACTCTTCCGTCGGCCGCTGCCATGAACATCGACGAGAAGGAGTACGACATGTCAATCAACCAAGCTCGACAATACCAAGCTCAGCTTAAGGCTGCTACAATAAATAAGCGGCTGTTGACAGAAGCCCAAAAACAAAAACTTGCAGACGAAGAGAAGGCCCGACGGTTAGCGGTTGACAAGGTCGATGTTCGGGTTAGGTTTCCAGAAGGAAGTGTCATCCAAAGTGTATTTACACAAACGGACACAACCGATGACCTGTACGCCTTCGTCAAGGGTATTATGAGAAACCCGGGGTTGGACTTCCATCTTGGTACGTACCCTCTTTTTCTCCATGAGCAATAGTTCTCGTTTCCTAACAAATCTTAATTTGCAGCTCTTCCCGGACCAAAGCAAGATCCTATCCCCGCGAACGACAAGAGGATAATCGTCGATTTGGGAATAACACACGCAACGCTACTTAATTTCTACTGGAAAGAGAGTGTCAGCGCTGCTATCAAGAAGCAGGATCCTCTATCTGCCGAATATCGAGAAAAGGCACGGAGGATGGAAGTTCCTAAGGAACCAGACTCAGTAATGGTTGATGAGGAAGTCCCTGCGAACCAGGCACGGAAGGGTAGCAGCAGTGGCGGCGGAGGTTCTAGTTCAGGTGGATCAAAGGTTCCCAAATGGTTGAAATTTGGGAAGAAGTAAGGTTATCTGTGGTTTATTTGTTTGTGTAAAAGGGCATTGGAAATATACCTCTATAATAGCCCTAATGAATAGTGATGAAGCCGGCGTTTTTAATTAGCATACCTATATGCTATGCTTTGTATTTGTATAGCCATAGAAATTCATTTTACCCTCGAATAGAAGCTATCGTCCACAATCCTGGTATACAAGCTATTCTGTCGCTCCAATGAGGCTATGTAAATTCTAAACTCCCTTGTAGTAAGGCCAGTCACTTTTCAATCGCAGAAGGCTGAAGGTTACGCAGCTGTTCACATCAACACATAATCGAAATCCGGCGCATCTCCAAAGTCTCCACGTTTCAACAACTTGCATTCATTTCAAGCTCTCTCAATCCTCCCCAAGGCTGTGAATTCTCATAGTTCCAGACCCCTTCTCGATTATAAACCATACTTCCCCGCGTTTATCTGTCCTCTTTACCCCTTCCTTCTGGTGAATCATATCATTCCGCCACCCCTTGTACGTGCGCAGGTTCAATTCTGGAAGTTTACCACACGAAGCAACGCAATTCTCACGAGCTTCGGCGAAACAAGTGAGAAGGGTGTATATAAAGGCACGATGGCCCCGACGCCGATAGATAGGTATTTATACATATACCCCATATTCTTAGATATCTCTAAAGTCAGAAACTCGTTTGATAAATTGTTCGGAGTCGTCTAACCAATTTCAAATTTATCTGCGGGATGTCCACATCTCGCGATAAACCGTCCGAAACGAATAGAATGTTGAGTTCAAAGGTATGATATCTTCCACCCACTTCTCTTTGTTCTACTTTTTGATATGTTTGACCTATTTTGTAATATTTCCTAAAATGCCATCGAATCTATCACAATCTTCAGAATGTGCGGAAACGCTAATCTATATACAGAATGCCGTCTTAGCCTTCGGCGGTCTCGTCGCACTCGCCACAGCATTTACAGTCTTTGGATCCGGCGACCAGCCTCTCTTTCCAAAACCCGAGGACCCGACTGGAGGTATGTTGCTACTACTCCCTTAAACACATATATCCCGATGCAACTGATGGACCGAAAGTTAACTAAACGTGTGTATATGTAGACCCATCGACATGGTCAATAGATCAATTGAGAAGATGGTTGGAACTTGTACGTATTAATCAAATTCCCTTGTGATTTTGCCCGTCCCGTTTTAGGGAAGCGGTTTATAGGTCACCAGCTGACTTTTTTGGTGATAAAGAGGAATCTATACCCTTCGCCTACGGCTACACGGGAGGAGTTACTAGAGAGGGTTAGATTGAATATAAGAAGGCCTGAATAAGCCTCCTTGCATTTAATCACAGGCACGGGCGTTCTAATTGAGAGGCTTTATGGGATTTTACTTGAGGTTTTCCTAAGAGGTGCTCGGATTCGGGCATCTGATATCGCTTGAATTCAAAATCGAGAATTAGCCTGTTACCGCTCGCAACAGGCGGCTTAATTTTATGTTTTGGTCAAAAGAGCAAAAAGCCTCAAAGCTTTAACAATTTCTTTCCAACAGCCAAATATCGGACTTTATATCCCGTAACATCGTGTAATATCCGATGTCTTTCTTGGTAGGATGTCGGAACTACGTATTCCCGCGAAACCCTGAAACCCACTAGTTATCACATTTGACACTAACTACTAACAAATTTGAAGATGTCACCATACCATGAAAATGAGACACTTGGAAATTTCTTTCAAAAAATTGGTAAAAAAAACGTATGCTTTGTATTCCGCATGTGAATTCACTCGCTTTGTCGGGATTTGTATACCACAAAATCCCATATGCATATTCCGCCCCGCCCCCCGGTATGTACACCCACCCGTGAATGCCCTAGGTATGTACATGAATTACCCAATTTCCCCACCACTCCCACCAGCACACAGAGCAGGCAAAGTCTACCGCCGTCTATAGCCAGGTATCATCTATATCAAACAAAACGCCTTCCTTTCCCCCCTACACACACGCGCGCCTTCTAATGCAAGTTTATATTTAAAGAGCCTTCTCAAGTAGTCTTGCCCTCTCAAAAGCATCCACGAACATCTCCTGCAAAGCTGTCCAATGAAACCACACCCCTCCCATAACTGCCAAGTGCCAAATATTGTGACTTCCGCCCACGAAATCAAACATGCCGGGTCTCCACCTCTCTGGAATCTGGTTGGCATAAATCATCGCTCCCGTGAGGTATACTGCTAGAGACTTAAAGATCGGGAGGTAGAAGCCGAGGCACCAACTTATGCCCCTGGTGTAGAGTAGCTGGGCAAGTGGGAGGAACCCTGAGGCGCCGAGGGAGACGTAGAACATTACTCGGAAGCCGCGATAGTCGGTTCTATTGAATATCGGGCGCCAAGGGAAGATTACGCCGATTGTCCCGAGGAGGACAGTGAATGACATGTAGAGAGTCCGCGAAACGGGTTCGTTGTAGAAGGCGGTGTACTACAACATAACTCAGTTAGTACGGAATGAGTGGATAACTAGAGAAACTGAACACAACGAACCTCAGTAGTAAGAATGCTCGACGCAACTAGCAGACTAATGCCAGTATAATCCACGCAAGCAAATCTTTCCATGGTGCTGAGCTCTGCAATGCTACTCATCGTATGCCAGATAGTACTGCAAGCCAACGCCTTTGCGGCCGCAATAAAGAACAAGGCATTGATGTATTTGTCGGCCGTCGTGTGGATCGAGAAGTTCGAGGAGGCAGGATAGAGGTAGAACGCTAAAGTTAATACTCCGATGAAACCGAGGAAATGGGTCCAGATGTTGCAAGTTTCGTTATGAATGTGTGTGAACATGGAGAGGACGCAGTCGAGCTTCTTCTCTGAGAAGCGGTAGCCGGAGAGAATATGGGCGTTGACTTTCCAGGGCGCTGGGAGGTCTAACGGTAGTTACGAATAAAACATCAATATCATTCCCTAAGGCGGTCATTTCGGCAACGTAGACTGAAGAGGTGTACTCACCAGCGTACAGCAATAATTTGCCCTCCCTCGCCTTTACAATCGCCTTTTCAATACTCTCTGCCAATTCACTAGCGCCCTCTACTGCCTTTTCAATCCTCTCCTTCGCCCTCAGGATCTTTCGATCCATACTAGCCTGCGCCCTCTGATCAAACTCTACCAGCATTTCACTTAAGAAAGCCAGTCCAGCCTTCGCCTTCTCATGGAAATCATTCTCCCACACGCCCTTAGCGATCAATGCTTCGTTGTAGCTTGCCTCTAGGATGTCGACGATAAGTCGGGCCTTACGCCGGCCTCGGGCGACCATTTCATCTGATACCCTGCTACATTCTGAACGGATGGTAGAGAGTGTGGTGTACGTCTTTTCGAGTTGGTGGTCGAAAGTTTCGGTACCTAGAGTGCGGTATTCGTCCAGATGTTTTTCGAAGCGGTCGAGTCGGAATTCGAGGTCCGCTAGGAAGTCGTCTAGCTGTATTGTTGACAATAAATATATTAGTTTTACTTTTAGTCGATTATTTAAAGGGAACATGTAGGTAGGTACCATTTCCAGGAACTGTTCTTCATCTTCGGGAAGAGAGTAGTGGCGCAGGCTATTTCCAAATGAGAGACGACGGATGCGGTTGACAGCGGTCCGCTGCCATGTTTCCGAGTTATCGAGGGCGGAGGTAGTCGCCGTGGCGCCGGAAGGGCCGTCTGTTTCCATCATCTGTTGAGGTTTTTGTGGATATCAAATCAATGCAAGTTCGAGTAGTAGTACTGGCGGTAGTGGTAAGAATAGTAAGTGCTGCAAGTGGGTGGTGGTAATATTGTTGGGGATGAAAATGCTGACAAGAAGAGAGCTGACAAGCAGGTAAGAAACAATTATAAGCACTAGTTAAAAGGAATAAAAAAAGCGGGAATCCAAAGAGTCTAGTAAAAGTCAGAAGGAGTGGAAGTGAACCCTCTTTTTACATCATGTCGACGGTCCAAACAGCAGGTGAAAGCGAAACGAAGAGAAAGTCGAAGTCCAAACAGGAAAGAAAAAAGGGCAGTGCGTTTTGTTGGGTTTCAATTTCGTTCAGCCCGGCTAAAGCCCGCTTTGTCAGTAACAGGCCGAACGGCGGCGGAACGACGATGTCATGGTCGATTCATTGGCTGCCGGGCCATATATTAGATGGGGCTAGCAATCAAATCTCGGGCGGAATTCCGCCATCCCTTCGTAAGGAAATTATAAGATCCCTCCCCTTTCCCTTATCGATTAATGTCCTGTGCGCGAGAGTGCTCTTGTGAGGTGAAGGTTAACGAATGAGAACTTGGCGGCAAACGAGCCGTTCTTTTCATGTGAAGAATGTCGCAGAATGGCCAGTTAAAAGGCGCATCCCTCGCCATGTGCAGGGCAGCTGGCCAGGCATGTGGCATGTCTTTCCCATGGCATCTTCCATCAGGGTCCATCTTGGCTTGCCCATGCAGGAAGGCACGCCATTGCATTCCTATCGATAGTGTTCCCACTATCTTTGCCTTCGAAGGAATATCCAGGTTGGTTTCAAGGAAAGATTAACGTCAAACGGAAAAGTAAAGTTCAAATAAGTAGTTCACGTGAATCGAATGGTAGTAGGAAAAGCTCAAAAATCGTTACATGCGTTTTCTTGACAAACATGCATTCATTCCTTGACATGAAATTCCGATAAAAGAAAAGATGAACCGTCCACTTGGGAAAAGAAGTAGTAGATAGACAAAAGAGAATAAAAGCCCAGTCTCCATAAGAAAAGTCTTCAGTCTAGAAATAATTCCGGACTCCAGCTTCTTAATCATCAATAGACCTGTCGCTTAAACTGACGCCCTCGGGCCTGATATTCCTTCGTGGCTGGTAACCCCGCGAACCCCTCCTGAAACCATCATCGGCCTTTGGGGGTGGCTGATGCGGCAATTTGTTCTCAGATGGTGGGGCATCGTCTTCAGGGCTTTGATCATAAGACTCTGCGGTCTGCGCAAAACCTGGGGACGATTCTTGAGTTGCGAAGGCTGCCTGCTGAGGATCAATGTCTCCCAAACCACCAAGTCCAGGAACCTCAAGTGATTGTCTATATCTTGAAGCGACACTGGTATTTGTGGGAGACTGTGTCGGGTTAATCGGTATCCTAGGGAACTCTCCACCCTTCGAAGAATCCCGTCTATTGCGCGACGAGGTGGCTGGAGAAGATGGTCTGCTTCTGGCAGCAATCACAGCTCGAGCTCGAGCCTGCTCATTCGCTTTGCGACCAGACTCGTCCGTTGAGCTTGGAGCACGGTTTCTCCCCGCATTCAAGGAACGTTCACGCTTGAGTTCACCAAAGATCAATTCCTTATGAGATAGCAAGTCACGGAACAGTCGCTGAGCGTGCTTGTCGTGTAGAGTTACTATGCTCTCCACGCGAGGTCTCAGGATACATGGGGCGAAGGCGGCACTGAGGTCAGTGTAGTACTGCTCCTCGGCGGATGTGAGTTCAATCAGGCGGGTAAAGTGGGAAACCAAAGCATCAAGGGTAGCAATATTGGCAAGCAAGAGGCCACCAAGAGTGTTCTGAATGACTGAAAGACGGGTCTGATCGTCACCTTCGCCGCCGTGAGTGTGGTAGATAGTCTTGATAACGTCATAGACGCGGGAAGAAACCAGGGAGTCTTAAACATCGTTAGTACGGAGTCGTTCAAGTTTTTGAAGAAAAGATTTTAACTTACCAGGAAGTTCAAGGAGGTAAAGCTTGAGGGCGCTAGCCACAATTGGCATGTCATATTTCTCCAAGACGTCTCTTGGAATTGCCTTTCCGTTATTAATCACATTTCGAAGGTGATGGGTAGCCTTGAGTGGAACATCGACCGTCCAAATTCCACGTCGAGCTTCATCAGTTTCGAGATCGGGGTAATCTATCACCTATTAGCATTTAACCGCCGTGATACATCTTGATAGAGACTCACGATTGTCAAGATATTGAAGAATCGAAGTGACGATGAGAGGTACTCTCTTACGGTCACCCCTAGCCCTCAACTCCAGATCAACACCATAGGTCTGGTCTGTTAACCCAAATAATTAGCGTTGCTTCACTATCCTCAACGGGAGAATCGCTCTTACCGCCGGCAGTGTTATAGTAGCTCTCATACGTAGTAACCTTGGGCAAGAAAGACCCAGTCCTATAAGTATCAATCATAAACCTCAAATCTCCAGGTGGCTGGACAGTTTCCTGGAACAACATCATAGTGTCAACAGTCGACTGCAAAGTCGGGATGACATTCGAGACGGCCCCCGAGAAGTCAAGAATGACGGCCTTGATCGCCTTCAACCTATCCAACTCACACCTCTCCATGAACTTGAAGTGATCCATCATGGATTCTTCGAGGTTGCAGCGAATAAGATCAAGTTTTTGGACGCCTCCCTTGTACTTCTCATCTGCTTCGGCAGCCTCTCGCTTCAGCTTGTCATACTGTGTCTCACCAGGACGGGGTTGGCTCAAGTATCTATTGAACATATCACTCAGGGCATTTCCAGGGCTCTCAGGGCTCAAGTCATCGACTTCCTCAACAGGTGTGAGCATATTAGCCAAGGTTCCCTTTCTCTGCAGCGTAGGAGATGGCAGCTTTCCTGACATCTCGAATGCTTTCGGCTTCCACTGATAGTTCATCTTCGACGAGTTCGCAAAGGTGTTCCCCATGTTTCCGACCAATCTCAAGAAGCCATGGCCGATGAGGTCCTGGCCGATTCTCTCAGCCGCACTAACGGTTGTGGCACCAAGATGCTTCTGAAGATGTTGGACAATCACATCTCCTGGAGTGCAGTTCTGATACGTTCCTAGGAGAGTAACCTTGACCTCATTCATCGGCAGGGTATCCAAAGCAGCCGCAAGGATCTTCTTCAGCTGCGATGGTGCATAAAACATGTCTCCAATTTCGTACGAATCTTCGTCATCTTCAGCTTCTGCAACCTTGATCTGAGGGGCGGCTGGGGCTGTCGGTGCAGTTGCCGATGAAGGCGTCGAGACCTCCTTCTCTCCATTCGTTGTAGCCTTAGCCTCCTTCGCCTTATCGACCAAACTCAAGCTCTGGAATCCCAACTCCTTCTCTTGATCGTAATCTTCCAGTAATCTGCATTTGTTGAAGAAGTTGTTTCGGAGTTTCTTGACGTTTTCGGTTTGTTTATCGTGGTTTCGGATCTTGTTCTGTAAATCGTCGTGGGACATCTCCACACGCTGCTCGTGCGCCTCAGCCCATTTCGAGAATGGTTCAATGACTAGCTTGCGAATGTTCTCTGCGACTTTCTTGTGACTTTCTCCCGCCTAATTCGTATTACAATTTCACCGATCGCAAAACGATTCGATCGACCCTCGCCGTCAGCCTAGTTCCTTTCACGTGGTTTGGAACTCGAATTGGTGTTGTCGAAGCTCAGAACACTTTCAGCCGACCCAGCTTGCGGTAGAGCTCCAGAGAGCTACATGCTGCAAGTGCACCGCCAGAATAGCTAGATTGAGAGTAAGATATCGCAACATACCGAATCCATTTCCTTCTTGATCCCCTCATATGCCTAAAAATAGAACATCACCAAATTGTCAGCCAGTCGGGTCCACACCAGCAATTCAGCCTCAGCTAGTCGAAAAAAAGGAATCCCATAAAAAAATCGCCCCCCTGCCAGCACAGCAAACGTCCCACCAAGAAATCCCGAATCCCCTGAATGAGAGCTTGAAAAAAAAAATACAAGATCCGCAACGGTCGAAGGATGACGAACCTTCCGCGTGCTAGCTCCTTCATCCCTAGCAAAACCGTCCGGCCGCTCAGCAGCTGGCGCGATTGCTTTCAATTTGTCGCCGTAAGCATCTTCAGCATCAGCTCGTAGACGAGCGATGGTAATGACCTGCTGGTTCTCGATGACACCCTGTTGGAGTTTTGCGAAAAGCTTTCCGAGACCTAGAGAAGCATTTTGAATGCACAAGGGTAGGTTGCATGTCGGGTCAGCGGGATTTTGTGAACGGTGCGGAGGAGATACGAATCCACCGGTAAGTAGGGAGGATAGGAGGGGTTGTGCGAACCTCCAGCGTAGTCTGGCGACCAGAAAGATTCTGTGAAACCGGTTGGCATGTTGGGCGATGTCGAAGGGAAGCCCCTAAACTGCGTAGATAGTTAGGAGTTAGTGTAGGCGAATGCAGATGACCTATTTCATGCGATTTTGAAGGATGGTGGTATGCTATGATGCTGATGCAGGTGTTGGATGCAAGTGGGTGGTGATGCGATAGCAGGGTGGGTGTAGATGCTGATGCTGATGCTGTGGGAGGGAAGGATGGAAGGATGGTGGTAGTTGGTGTGGAGTAGCTGAGAGAACGAGAGCAGGAGAGGAGGATATCACAGGAATGGAATGAATGCACTGCAGGTGCTCAAACGGGACGGCAGAGGCCAGCCCTAGACAAGGACAGCCTATCAGAGACGTCGACGGCTGTGATTTGATCGAATTGATACCAACCCGGATTACTATCCATAGGAGTACAGCTGTTAACTGTTAACTGTTAACTCGCCATCTATCCAGGCTAGCTATCATGTACGGACACTATCTAAGTAATCACATCCTACGGCAGTACTAACTAACAGACGTCGTAACGGAAAAGCCACAAGTAGTATACTGTACAAGCAAGAAAGCGGATACGCAAATCTGACAGACCGCAGCGGCAGGGCTGAAAAGAACGGCTAGCAAAGGACACATAAACTAGCAGAGGGAAATACAGGCACAATCAAGGTACGAATTCCTGTCTATGGCATGTCGTACTTACACTTGGCTCCTCGAGACTAGTCCCAGTCAAGCTTTCCTGGTCCTTGCCTGATCAGGGCATTCGCCGAAACAAACTAGTTGCCAAATATAGCTCCCTCGTCTCAATTTCTCATGATAGCTTCAATGTTGCATCTTCAATCCAGTTCGGTTCCATCCACATTATTATTATTATTGCTGTTGTTATATGTACATATTTACGGTTGGGAATTCTAGCCCGAACCGAGCCCCATCTTCCTCTTCCCCCCCTCCTTCATCTTCATCGCCGCCTCGCTTTGTCTCTCCAACTCCTCCTGCTGCTTCTTCAGGGCAGCCGCCGACATCCTCGGCGCTCCCTTGGCCTTGACCTCGGCCCCGCCCTTCCCCCCTCCCATCAATCGCAGGAACTTGGCCCTGCGGGCATCGCTGCCCTCTAGTAGGTCGGCATTCCAAGAGGCGCCGTTAACGTCAACCTCGGTAGCCGCCCGCTTCTTGCTTGGGGCCGGCTTGTTCGTGCCCTTGTCCTTTTTCTTGGACTTCTTCGCTTCGGCCGGGTTCGCCTCTTCGGACTCTTCCTCTCTGTCCTTTCGCTTGGTGCCCCGTGTCGGCTCCGGTTCATCTACCCAGTTGAAGAGTCTGGGTTTCTCTGGATCAACCATGGGTGGGCCTTTGTCGAGCTTCTGTTTCTGCTTCTTTCCTTCCTTGTTTTTCGAAGGCTTCTCTTCCGATTTTACGGCATTATCTGGGGCGCCGGTGTTCTCGTCGGGCTTTCGCTTCTTGGAGGAGGGCTCCATCGATTCGGCCTTGGCTTTATCCTTCTTCTCTTTCTTCTCCTTCTTCCCGGATTTCGATTTTTTCTCCTTAGGCTCTTTGTCGGTAGCTTCGCCTTCCTGAGCGGCTGGTGCGGGCAGATCTGTGTCGTTGGACTTCTTCGATTCCTGAGCTTGCTTGGGCTCGTCATCGGTGGTCGCTGTAGGTAGGTCTGCGTCGCTATCCTTCTTGGACCTCTTCTTTGCTCGGCCAGAATCGTCATCTTCTTCCTTCCTTTTGCTCTGTCGTTCCAGCGGTTCCTCGAGGTCGGCTCTCTGCTTGTTCTTCTGCTTCTTGTTTGAAGCCTTCTCATCCGCTTCTTGCTTTTCTTCGTTTCTTCGTTTCTTCTCGGCTTTCTTCTCGGCCTTCTTCTCCTCCTTTCGTTCCTTCTTGGACTTCTTCGTAGTGGAGGTATCGGTCGTGCTCTCATCATCCTTCGACTTTCGCTTTTCCTTCTTGTCTGTCTTCTCCTTCTTGTCCTTCTTCGCCCTTTTCACTTTCCTCTCTTCATCCTCGAATGGCGAAGGGGATGGTGATGCCCTCTTCTTCCTTGCCTCAGCCTTCGGCTCTTCCTTCTTTTCCTCTGGCTCGTCCTTCTTCTCCTCCGGTTCTTCAAACGTCATTCTTTTGCCCACCGTCTCAATCTTCTCCCCACCAATATGCCCATTATCCGGGAACCTTGTTCTCCTGTGCCCATTCTCGGCTGGCGCAGGGCTGTCATTACCATCCCCACCAAACCTATTTCCCCTCCCGCCTCTTCCGCCTCTCCCTTTAGCCCCACCTCGGCCCCTCTGAGCCCCGCCCCCACGTCGATCCCCACCCCTCGGGTTGTTCTGACGTGAAGCTCTCCTTTCATCTGCCTGCTCCATCTGTTGCAACATGGCTAACCGTCCAGGGTCCATACCCTGGAATGACTCCGCCGTAGACATCGCAAAGGTAGGTGTGTGCGGAGGAGGAGAGAATCTGTCGAATAAATAGCTTTCGCTCGGTATCGTAACAGTACGTAAGAAGTAGATATGTCTCAGCGAATCAATTAAGCTGAAAACAATACACCAACCGATCCAGAACGTCTTCGTAGCAACGAGTGCTAACGCTGAAGTAAGTGCAAGAACCGATGAGTAGATTATCCTTGTCGGCGTTGCCAATGGCGTGGAAGATCGTTAATGGTTAGATGGATGGAGAATGTGAGATGTGAATCTGCAAGATTCAAATTCGTTGTAATTGCCAATGGCGTGGAAGGAGGTGAGTGGTTGGAGAGATACGACAGGTGAGATGTGAATCTGCCAAAAACCGTTGCAACGGTTTGGGAGGGATAGGTGGATTTGCTGAGCAACGGATGCCAGCGTGGATATACAGATAATTTTAAGAATGAAGGAAGAATAGGAGTCGCGTGCGTACAAACGAGAGAGATAATTCGTTTTCTGACAAGACAGAGCGGCGGGGTGATGGTGGTGATGGATGGAAGTGGAGGTTGAAGAAGTGAAGACGAAGACAAGATTCTGGCGACAGAAATAATTTTGCGAAATGCAAAACGCCTGCAGCTTCGAGTTTCTTGGCGCGACGCAACACAACACAAAAACTCCAACAAACGTCGACTTTGACGTCACACTTGCTGGAGACTCGCACCCAAAACTGCAGGTGGTCAGTACTGGACGTACCGGAATTCCAAAAGAAGACTTCTAAGGCACGCGAGTAGTAAGAATAAATTGCTGAAGAAAAAACCGAATCATTCCATTCGTAACTCTTTATAACATCACATCTATCTACAAATTTCTAGTAGATATACCTAAAATTAATATTCTGCCTATCCGTCAAATCATCAAATCCATGAACAACACCCTGTGCAGCACTACCACCCTCTGTCTCCTCCTTAATCCTATTCTGCCTCGACAAATGGAACCTCAAGAAGGCGATGATAATCACCAAAAGCACATAACATCCCATATGTGTCGAGAAAGCAATAAAGTATCTTGGCTTATCCCTATCCAAGAACACCTGTGGACCGATCGCGTTTCCGGTAGCCCAGAAGATAAAATTCATAGCGACGGCGACGGTCTTCTTCGTTTGTCCACCAACGTTACGAGAGACGAGAGACATTGTGAGATTCTGGGCCGCCCAGAAGGAGAGGACCATATAATAGGAGATCAAAAGGCCAACCTTGGTACCGAGATTGTGGTTTTGGACAGTCATGAGGACGATGGTACCGACGAAGGAAGGGATGACGTAAAGGCCCATGATGAGGAGAGTTTGATTCGTTTTCTTTGCGATGTAAGTTGAAGACAGAAGGACGAAGATGATAACTGCACCGAGAACCATAGCCAGCAGCTGGGTTTGCAGGACGGTAAATTTGAAGCCGGTAATAATGATATTGGCAAAGGCCCCTAATCCCGATGTTGGCAATGTTGTGCAAAGCTGAATGCCACCATAACACCAGCACTGAGGATCTAGCAAGGCTTCCCTAATCTGTTCGGGTCTAAACTTCTTATTCTGCAAGCCAGTTTGGTTCGACCGAACTCTCTCGATCATCAAAGCCTTATCCTCCTCCGAAAAGCATTTGGCCCTCATAGGACTGTCTGGCATCCAATAAAGCACGAAAACACCCCAAAGGACCGAGAAGATTCCGTAAGTCATAAACAACGCTTGCCAGCTCTTCAATGGCCCACCCGGCTTGATCAATGTAAAGCAGTACGCCAACAAACCACCCACGATCTGCTGGCCACCGTTCATCATGTACCAGAACGTAACGGCTTCAGCCTGTTCCTCGCGCTTGTACCACATACCGGACAGCACCACAAAGGTAGGCTGGCAGATCGCCTCGAAGATACCGAGTAGGGTACGGACGGCTACGAGCCCGGCAAAGTTGTGTGTCGCAGCGTGGAATGCAAGAATAGATCCCCAGATAATGATCGCACATCCCAAAGTCTTTGCAATGGGAACTCGCTGGATACCCCAATTGATAGGGTATTCGACGATCAAGATAGCGATATAGATACAGGTCGTTAACCAGGAGTATTGTTGGCCGTGTAATCCGTTATCCTCGCGGATATGCATGATGGAAGCGAACGACAAGGTTCCTTTGTCGAGTGCTTGGAGGAAATATGTGAATACCATGACTGCGAGAACTCGCTTGTCAATCATGCGCTTTAAACGCTTATTCTCCTCGGGTGTGATTTCGACGACGCGGGAGGGGTCGGCGTATTTGGCGATTTCCTTGTCGACACGGTCGTAGTCGAGGCAATCTTTTTCGGGGTACTCATCGTGAGAAGTAACTTTTTCGAGATGAGCAATATCGGGTTTTTCGTCGACTTGGACGGCGTCCGCTGGGCGAGCGCTGATATTGTTGTCCGCCATTCTGGAGGATAACTGAACCCTGATGATGGGTTAACTTATAAAAGAAGCTCAAGTTATCAATGATAAGCTTAAAGAGAGCTCAATGGTTGCGGATGCAAGAGGAGGGATTGCCTGATCCTGGATAGACAAATGAACATGGAGGGGAATTGGTCATCCCTATATACTCGTAACCTATCACTATGTATACATGTACAATCTAGCAAAATCGAAAAGAAGATCTTCATCCCAGCCCTTGCGGTGTCCATGGATGCCTTCTCAATAGCATACTCCATTTACCCGTCTTCGAAACGATAATCCAGAATGTCGGGTTCGCGCCCCAGGTTTCTGGCCTGTCAAAGACATGTACATGGCTCTTCTCCGCATCTCCTGATAATCAGTAGCGACGAAAATCTCGTCTCGAGCGCACGGGGTCATTTCATGATTAATCAATTCGATCCGAAGGTATGGGGTATGTACCATTTCCTGGGGAAGTCCATCTTTGGATAGGTCTGATTATACGCAGGCAAGGTGGTACAAGTGAAGATAGCTTGAAGAGCTTCAATGGAAAGTAGCGACCATTAACCGCCAACTTCATCCCATCCAGAAACCTACCATACCATGCAAAGCAATGAGTCGTCTGCCAACCGAAACCTAAATCAATTCCCTGGTTCTCGAAAACCCCTGGCTGTAACTGCAACAAGATCTCGTCTCGAGCCCCATCGCGGAGCATATTCTACCGAAAAATACGCCATTGTCAAGTATGGCTCTCCGGCCTCGCTCCACCATCGCGGAATCCAAGAAACGAGTCAAAAAAGCTTATTACCCATATTTCTCTATAATACGATCCGCGGTTCCAAAACTATCGAGTTTTCGTTACGAAATAGTTTTCTATCCAGGGACCCTCGAGCCTTGGCGCACGCGATTCGTGGACTTGACTCTCCAGATTTCCCCGCCCGTTCAGCCGGTGTGGGGTGCGGGGGAACATTTAGCCTTTCTCTCCCCGAGCAAGACTATTCCTGATTGTGGTTGATATTCCGGGTCTGTTAATGTGCATAAGCTTTTTGGACTAAGACGCCTTAGTTTTGCGTGTGTAACGGGACTTCCCATTACTAGTGCGAGGTGTTTCCGTGGTATATTGCCGGCCCACACTTCTTTCGCAATGCAACCACATCTTGAAATCTCTCTTGAGGAATTCGAGACGAGAGAAGCATGTCATTCCTCACCGATTATCGAGGTGGCTTGCAGGCCTGCGCAGAGCGAACGCGCAATATCCATGCAAACATATAAGATTTTGCCTCGCGAGAACGGGTAGCAGGCTTCCCCTCGATTTTTGCTTCGAGCTTCGTAACGAAGGTTCGAATAGGGATTTCCCCAGACCCACTATTCCTGCGATGCTTCGGAAAGACTCGACGGGCGTCATAGATTGCCAGTGGGGTTTGAAATTTTCTGGCGGTTAGAGGTGCGCAACCGAGGATATAGGGTCGCTGATTGTCCGCGATAACGTATTTCGATATCGTCTTGCCCCATCTTGCTCTATCTTAAGCTTGCTTCCCCTTCTCGTTTCTTCGGATACCCCGCGCATTGCATCGTATCGAGTTTCGAACGCTTCAAAAGTTTTAACTTGGAATCTGGGCATAAGGGAGCTTAGCACGACAGCCTGGCAATTGCGCTCTAGTAAGTTGAAATCATGTTGCACTGTATCATCTGAACTTTTATATATAAGCCTCCACTGTATGTCATCAAGAGATCGATGAGCAACGGATTAACGGTTCCCGCGATATAGGTTTAATTCTCATATCCCCACTGATACCGCCAAAATGCCCCAACAGCCCCTCAAAATCCACTCCCTAACTTCCTCCAAAGTCCACTCTCTAATTTCCCTCCTAACCAACAACCTCGTAAACATCACCGACGAATCCGGCCACTTCCTCCTCTCCCTCCCCGATGGCCGCATAATCGATACAAAAGGCTGGAACGACTGGGAATGGACCCACGGCATCGGCCTCTACGGCCTTTACCAATACTACTCCCAAACAAACTCCCAAGAATCCCTAAAAATCATGAAAGACTGGTTTTCCGCTCGATTTAAAGAGGGTACCACGAAAAACATAAATACCATGTCACCGTTTTTAACTCTGGCCTATTTATACGAAGAGACGAGAGACCAAACGTATATTCCATGGCTGGACAGCTGGGCCGAATGGGCGATGTACGAGTTACCGCGCACGAGATTTGGAGGAATGCAGCATATTACATATCTCGAGGAAAACTATAATCAACTCTGGGACGATACGTTGATGATGACTGTTATGCCGCTCATCAAGATTGGAAAGATATTTAATCGCCCGCATTATATCGAAGAAGGGAAACGGCAATTTTTGATCCACGTGCAGTATCTTTTTGATAGTCAATCCGGGTTGTTCTTCCACGGATGGCAGTTTGATAAGGAAGCTAAAGGTGGATTGGGACACAACTTTGCCAGGGCGAGATGGGCGAGAGGGAACAGTTGGTTGACAATTGCTATTCCGGATGTGCTTGAACTGCTGGATTTACCAAAGGATGATCATTTTCACGTGTTCTTGGTGGATGTGCTAAATGCGCAGTGCGAAGCGTTGAAAAAGCTACAAGATCCAAAGACGGGATTATGGAGGACTTTGCTGGATATAAGTGAGGAAGAAGGATCCTACTTGGAATCCTCGGCGTCGGCAGGTTTTGCCTATGGTATGCTAAAGGGAATCAGGAAAAGATATCTGAAGAAGGAGGATTACGAGGAAGTGGCAATAAACGCGATAAAGGGGGTCATGGGGAAAATTCGGGAAGACGGGGAGTTGATGGATACAAGTTTTGGGACGGGGATGGGGAGAGATTTGAAGCATTATCTAGATATCGAGAGAACGAGTATGCCTTACGGGCAAGCAATGGCTATGATGGCATTAGTGGAGCTACTCAGGTTGTTTGTTTAGCTGAGAACAAGTGCCAGAATCCAAAAGTTATCTCCAATTTTTTGTTGAACATCAAAATATCTTTTATCATTGCTACACGCAAACGGTGGTTGGCGAAAACCAAAGGATAATGTTAGATACTCCTCTAACTGCTCTAGTGGGTATTCCCCGGCGAGAACCTTTATAAAGTTGCATCGCAGATATATAGGTTTATAAACCCATGCTATAACATCGCCAAAAAAAAACCTTTGTCCAGCCATCTTATTTCTCGTCTCCGTCCTCACTTCCGGACTCCATTTCCTCATCGCTGCCCTCGCTCCCATCAGCGGAAACGTCTTCCATATCTTCGTCTTCGTCTTCCTTATCACCCTCACTCTTAGGCTCAAATGAAGATAAGGTGCGAATTTCGACTGGGAATCCGAGCTCGTCGAATCTTTCTTTCAAAGACTGCGCATCACAAATTCGTTAGTAGGCCGCGATTAAAGCGTACACGCGGAAATTGGGAACTTACGTCGGTATTAACAGGAGCTGTGGTAACAACCGTCATGGATGTCTTTGGGTGGAATAACGGTAACAAAATATCCGTCATCGCCTTGCGAATCTCATCTGGCGTCACCTTTCTAACCTTACGCAACATGTCCATGTTGTAGGTTTTCGATTGGCGATTGACGACTTGCAAGACGAACGAAGTGGTTGCCGCAGCAGTGAGTGTGGATTCGACATCGACAATCGAGCTGACGACTGTGCTTATTGCACCATCAAGATCAAACTCGTCGAAAGGAGTCTAGGGATAGCATAGTTAGCCAACGAATCCAAACTGCTACCTAGGGTCTAGAGTGCGACATACCGTTCCGTCGGCATAGTCGCTAACAATCTTCTTTGCCATTTCAAAGGCCTTGAATGCATCGGGCGATCTATAAATGCTGAAGTAAACGTGTCCAGAGTCCACTCTCCGTACGAAGCCAGTACCGTAGGCCAACCCGGTTCCGCGAATAGCTCTGCACTCACAGGTTAGGATCCTTCTTAGTTTAGAGGGCGAAAGATCGAACATACTTCCAGAGTGGACCCTCAACGGCATCTAGATACGCAATTGCGAGTAATAGTGCCGGTATCCGCTCATCATTTAAGGATTCTGGCCCTTTGGCGACCATTACCCCGAAAGACGAATCTAAAGTCGGCATTGGGACGATGTACATTAGGTCACCTGGGTTCCTGCCCTCGGGTTTGAGGCGGTCGAGTCTGCTGTCGATTGGTTTGAGATTTCCCTCCTGAGTCTCGGTTAGTTGACGATAACATAAACTAGAGTGGTTTTTCATACCAAGGTTTTCCCATTGACGAAGTCATCCCATGCTGATACCGGCTTAGAAAGTTTTTCGACATCGGCTACCACCAAGACTCTCATATTGTCAAGTGTAAAAAGCGAGTCACGGACGGTTGATATTTGCTGGATAGCTTCCTCAGGCTTTTCACTAAGGAGGTCGATGTACTGGCGGAGGAATTTCCCCTTGATCAAAGTATTTCCACTATATCCAATCGAATCTTCTGTATAGCCAGTGAGATATGCTACAGACCATACCATCTATCGAGTCATCCGAGTTAGAATGTGGCCTACTTCTTTGCCAACAAGGAGAGATACTCACATCATTGCCACTTCGCTTCTCCTCAGGAATATCGCTGCGAAGCTTCTTCGCCAGGACGGCCAATCGCTAAAGTGAATGTCAGCATATATACGAAATAGTTTGAATATTCGGGTTATCCATACCTCGGTATCGAAGACCACATTCCACATAAGTAATCTCAACCATCTTATCGCCGCAGGATATTTCTCAGGCTCCACCTCCATTTTGATTCTCAAGGACTCCGAAGCTTGCAGGCCACTCGCTCCTCGAATATTGTAGCCAACGGTATCCTTTTCCAACAACGAGACGACCTTCTCATACTCCAGTTTGGTTCCATCTTCAAGCGTTATTGGGGCGGCGAAGAAGTATTCGAAGTATAGGTGAAGTAGTGGGCGAAGGTTAACCGGAATGCTTGCAGTAGATAATAAAATATTGATCGTGACAAAATTTGTCGCGACATGTTCGTAGTGAAGGTAAAGAGGGAAGGGCACCGTCTTTGGTTCATCCTTTTCTAGGATCTTCTGTATACTGGTACTCAGAACACCGTCCTCGGCAATAGCGATTCCTGCGTTGCCACTTGTCGAGTGAATAAATCTAATAGATTCAACTCCGGGTGTCTTGAAACCACGCAAAACTTCAATAGGAATTTCTGGTTCGTTATCCTTCTTCGCCTTTTCGAGTTTATCGCCAAGTTCTTTCAAGCCTTCGTCTCCGAGACCCTTTATTTGAGCCTTGACTCTTGACTTCTCCTCTTGCTTGATCTTTTCGGCCAGTTTTGCTGACGGCTCTCCGATAATCGAAACATGGGGATTATCAACGAGCCACTTCTTGATATACTGCCTCCATTGCCCCTCTGTCCATTTCTCAAGTTCGTCGTACGCGGCAAGCGTTTTTATTTGCAGTAGATCCGAACCATCCCGACTTGCGAAGAGGAAGTCATATATCACAGGAGAAGTAAAAAAATGGCTGTCGTTCTCCACGTTGAACTTGAGCTGTCGTTTCGATCTATTAAGACAGTCCTTCAAGTAATCCAGATCAAGTGGCTCTTCAATGGTCTTTCCCAATACTTCAAAGAGTTTCTTTTCCGCATCATTCAATCGAGCGACTGGAACACTTCCAAGTTCGATCCAAATAACGGTGTTGGGGCGTTCCTCGGTGGACCAAATGACACCGCTCGTATAGGGTTCAGGAATTTCGACCATTTGCTTCTCGAGTACTGAGACCGAAGAACCCGCAAGATAAGACCCGATAACTTCCAATGCAGCCACTATGTAACCTCTAGTAAGCACTCCTCCACTATAGAGAAATTTGATTTTGACGTACCATGTGTCTGATCCACGCACGAAGGGCCAAGATACCCAACGAGAATGCTGCCCATAGACTCATCGTTCTCTGGGAACTCAACATGCCGTACAATATTCTCTTTTAACAAAGGTGGCTGCTTGGAATCAACCCATGGCCTCTGCCAAGGGGAGTCCAGCGCAGGTACATCGTCCAGTATCCCATCCTCGAACTTGTCAAGAATGCTCAATAATCCGGGTTCATCGACGCTTCCAATAATAACAAGGCAGAGATTTCGAGGCTGGTACATTTCCTTATGGAAATCGCGGATGCGCTGCGGCTTGAGAACACGGAGTTGTTCCATCATTCCGCCAGTCTCTGATCGGAAGCCGACGCCGTCGGGGTAAATCTGTCGGTTAGCTTCGAGCGCCATCAGTGTATCCTGATCGTTTTGAACGCCTTGCATCTCGGAGTAGACGACCCTAATTAGTTAGTGACAGTTCGACTCTGAGGTTAATATTAACGTACCCTGCATCATGCCCGGTGCCATCAATGTGGTGTACCTCTGTATAACAGCCGCTATCCGTAAGAATTGGGAAAAGGATATGTTCAAGATAAACCGGCAGCTGTGCGCGTACGTCCTTTTAGCATATTCCGTGGTCTATCAGAGGAAGTAAAAGTGTACCAGCTGAGAAAATCCCTCCCACCCGGCAGTGTCAAGAGTATACGCTGTATGATCCGTCGCGGTCCAGGCGTTAGTCGTAGAGTAGGCCCGGGTGGCAAACTTGTCGAGAATTCCCTTGTAGCGATAATTCTTGGAGCCCTTCAGAGGTATTAGCTCATGAACTAGTTATTCCAGCGTTTGATAAAGCGTTTACCAAGAAACAAAGATGCTCAAGGGTATGAGCTACCGACATATCAGTGCATATACTCCAACAAAGAGATTTAGATCGCCATCTTACGAGCCCCAGAATCGTCCAAAATCTCAGTTGCCAATGCAAAGAACCCAAGAACTTTTGGGCTCTACTTTACAGCATATCAGTCTCTCCCTAGCCAGGATCAATACTTCGGAGATCATTCAGTCCTGACCTCTTTATTGACAACTACCACAGACATCCCAGTCCGCGTGGACTCATACTTTGTAATGTTACTGGGCGAGTAGTCCGTCGCGAATTTGGTAATGGTCTTGAAATGAGGATACGACCGGGGCTCGTCGGCACTCTGGGTGGTATTTTGGTCGACCATATTTACGACTGCGAGAAATAGACCTGTGCTGAAGACTCTTTGTTTGAACCCTTGATAGAGCTTCGGAGTCTGAAAGCTCTGGGCTATAAACGAAGTAAAATTTCTGAACAGTTTGTCGGAATTGTTTAAGTCGCGTCGAGGACAAGGGTATTGACTCTGATCAAGCAATTCGATTAGATGTAAACTCTAAGTCTAGATTCGAAAGTCTATCGATTAACTTGGAGTTCCAGCAAGCCCTGATCTTATAGGCTTGGTTTACTTACCTAGTCGATGTTCCGGGTGTGTTATTCAGAAGGATCTGGAATCTGGGGAATACCGTCTGCAAGTTGACAAGCTTGCAAGGCAAGGGCGAATTTGGTAAGCTAGTTTGAAGAGCCGAGGGCCTGTGCTATCGATAAGTCGGCTGCGCCACTGTAGAGGCGTGGACCCCTCCATTGTGGCTTCGCCAACGCCCAACACTACTACAGTAGCGACTTGGATCATGAAACGTCTATTGCCTCAGGACACATATTGCAAAGTCCGTAGATACAAAAAAACATCGATAGAAAAAACCAAATTTACAGGACTTTTTTCTCGCAGAACAACTGATCAATACTTTACTCTCAAACTATGGAGTGAAGGCGACTAAAAATGTACAGTACTAATTGTAAACATCAGTAAACAAACCAAGTGTTGCTATAGTATTTATCCGGGCGGCCGTGGCCGCGGGTCAAACAAAAGTTCAGATATTTCTACAGGATGGAAATAGATATAAATCCATCTGCCTAATCATGGCTCCCCGTTTTACCGATTTCGCTGCTCCCTCCGGCGTATCCTGGGTCCCGTTTTACCCTGAGGAACCCACTCTCTTGGGACAAAGGCATCCTAAGCATTGAGTGACTCTGCCAACCTCGTATTGACCCGTGACTTGGGCCTTCAAGATAATAAGGCTCCTTTGTTCCAGGTACCAACACTCGATCATTCGGCACGTTATATTGGCCACCCGACTGAGGGTTTCCCGTGTACTGCCAAGTCATTGAGAATCGATCCGATATTTTCCATTCGTAGCCCGGGGCCGCGGTCTTTATGTTATATGGCAAGTTATTAAGGGCGTTTTGGTAGTCTGTAATACTATTACCCGGTTCAACATCTGGCTGTCTCATGAAAAGAAGGCATTGACACCCTACATGTATTCAATATCCGAATATTAAAGGCCACACAGTAAAAAAGCAAAAAAAGGAAGGGGTTTATAAGCTATAAACACTTACTGTGCCAGTGTCTACATTCTCGAGCGATTGTATCGGTTCGGCAAAGCCACTCTCTGGCGACATCACGGTCGAGGTCTGGTATGATAGTGCCGTCTTCGTCGCATTTACAATTCTTGCACCTCTTCGTCGCATCTAACAAGCGACGCCGTGGATCACTGTAAGTCCAGTATCGCGGCCGCGTTCTGCCATCGATTTGAGGGTAGTTTGCGGGATCGAAATTGATCGATGCAACAAGTTCTTCTCCGCTTGGACAAGTAATAAGCCAGATATAAAATATTGACGGGTCAACAACACGAGGGAGGCGAGAGATGCTGCCTTTGACCCCGTCTTCAGGGTCTTTGGCAAACAATTCCAGAACCTCTGGGGTTTTATACGCTTCTTCTAAGGAGCGGACGAGGATTCTAGGACTTGTAGCTGCATGGCCTGAGGCTAAAGACGTAGTGGGATGTGTGGATGAAGGTAAATTATCCTTAGGGCTCGTATCGCCTGACAGGACGGATCCGGCAAATAATAGCGAGAAGCTTATGTAGAAATTTATATCGGCAATCATCATAATTAATTGAAGTCGTTGCTGTTTTGTCTATCCTAGGTAGTTAATACCTGTTAGAGCTGAGGAGAAAATATAAAAAGGAAATGAGGAATGGGAGGGCTATACGTTACGTATTCAAGTTTATCCTATCGGTCTAGAAGAGGGCACAGTAAATTGTGCTTCCTGCAGTTCTGTCATCAGGGCCTAACTATATTAAAGTATGTTAAGGAATAAATATTTTTCTTCTTGTGCGCTGAATTCACCCTATCTGAATAAGTTTAAGGGTGTGTATCGAGAGTTGGCCGTGGTGTGTCCTGCAATATATATAAGACTGAGAGGGAGTTGCTAGGTGTCGTATTCTGTGATCTTATAGCTTTTTTCGAGATGGGCTATACTGAAGTACGAGAGGGCAGTGTCTCAGCGTTAATCTCGCATAACATTATACAACTGTAACACAGATTTACGGTATCAGACGTAGAGCAACGTGCAACGATGAACCCGCGGCCGGTGCCTTACAGGAATAATGGCACAGATTGATGCATGCACCTAGCTTCATCGGATGTCGCAATAAACATTTTTATAACATGCAGGAGAGAACGTTCATGGGTAAGATATACAAAATTGTACTTGTTGAGACCAGTCGACTCGAAATTCACGGCCGATAGGGTTGTCGGTCGAGCACTGGTATCATTGAAAACAGTCCCAAGATCGATATCTCGTTGCAGGATATTTCAATTAAACTACTATCGTTAATGGCTACTTAGGCCTACACCAACGTTACCTCTAGTACAAGCACATATAGGAAAGGTAGTAGAATACTACCATGCAAAACTAGGTCATGATGTCAGATACGTACATGTATGATTGATTGGTACGTTCGAACATAGACAAAATCAAGATATTGAGAGTGGGAGAACGCTCAAGCTCTGAGGGAAATATGAACATATGCACCCAGAGCTCATAGATGCATGGGCTACAGACTCTAGGCTTGGTCACTTCGTGGAGGCTAGCTTACAATAGCAGTATTTATAATTACTTTTTCTAACGACACCAACCTGCAGCCAGGAGACTACTTCCAACCAACATTAAAACCGCCTTCCTCTACTTATAAGATATCAGGGGTGGGAAACATTAAGTATCGTGAAGCGTATTGCCCGCCTCGTTACTGGAATCCCGTTTAACCTGCTGGAGCGCACTCCCCCTAAACCCTTCTCCAAAGAATGAGTTTTCCGCCCAACCTGTACCCCATATGTCGCCTTTGGTTGGGCCCTCGAGATAATGCGGCTCTTTAGTGCCTGGAACTAAATATCTATCGGCTGCCATCTGATTTGCCGGAAGAGAGTCGCCGGAGTACTGCCAAGTCATTGAAAACCCTTCCGCTAGATTCCACTCGTAATTTGGTCGCGCGCCTTTTACGCCGGAGGGGAGGTTATTAAGTGCCTCTTGATAATCGGTGATGCTGTTACCGGGTTCTATTTGTGGTTGATGCATTTCGAGATCACAACGACAGTCTATATTACTCATCGAATTAAAGTTAACAACTGGAATACACTGATATAAGCGCACTGGCGGGCTTATTATTGTAATAGTGATTTGAAAACGACTTACTATACCACGAAACGCACTGCAGAGGATGGTGTTCCAGATGACACTTCAGGTCAGTTCGAACTATCATATCCTTCGTCTCCATAACGCCGTCATCACTACAACCGCAGTTTCGGCACTTCCTTAAACTTGTTGCCATATTGCCTCTAGCACTAATCGTACCCATGTATCGTGGGCGAGGTCTTCCGTTAATTAAAGGGAAGGTACGTGTCAACTCCATGTCAAGAACTTCGCGGATAGTTGGACAGATCACGCGCCAAGAATAGAAAATACCGGGCGAAACGGCGCGGGGGAAGGGTTCAGGAGGATAATGGTTGCGATTTTCGTCGTCGCTATCGTGGGTACCAATATCTTTTTTGAATAGTTTGACGAGCCCGGGGTACCGGTTAGCTTCCTCGATGGAACGGATTAGAATATTTGTACTGGGTATTTGAGTAGGGCGTGGTGATGGTTCCAAAGATGGAATCTTGTCGTCATCAATAAATTGCGCGATAGCTTGGTTTAAAGATACCACAGTAAATATCAAAATAAGTGGCTTCATGATGACATGAAATAATATTTAAATGATAAGTAGGCTGAGCCTGCGTCTGCGAAACTTGGAATGGTATGAGCCCACTTAAACTCGATCCGTGTGTATTCGTGATACTCCTCGGGGAAGAGTCTCAACGGATATATATATCTATTTGCTCTTGACACATTAGCAACTCTGAATCTTTTGGTCGTGGAAAAGAGCATCGTTATCCTAGTTTATTGGGTTTCGGCTTAGGTCTCCGCCACAATGGTTTGGTTCTGGAAGCCACTTACGTTTCAAGGAATGAATTGGTTCGTTGTGTGTGTTGTTGCTGTTGCAAGTTTTTAGATCCGAGTGCAGTCACTTAATATCCGACTGACCGACCTTAGGTCCGCTAACTCCTAATCAAGTGGTTCTATGACGTCCAACACAGGCCACATTGACCTAGACACCAACAAGGCCGCAGAACACGCAGCTTCAACAGAACAAGAGACGATACCTGCGCCGCAGTAATCAAGCATCCTGAAACCGGGGAGGAATGGTTAGCGAGAAAGAGATCGCACAAGCGGTCTTGCAAGCTGTCGATGGACTCTTCCCAGAAAGCGACGATGTCTCGAGCGCCGAACTCTCACCGCACAGCTTGCCTGATATTTTGGCTTTGCTACAAGAGACTATAGATGGGGTGAAGGTGAGGTTTATCCGGCGCAGTATCTATACCGTGAAAATAGAATTGTTATTAACAGTCGTATAATATCTCAGTCCGAGATCAAGCATATCGGCGAATCCCAACGATCCGAAGTTACAGCATGGATCCAGGAAGCTCGCCGGCTTCACATCGAGCTCTCCCAGGACCACAACTCTCTGTCAGAGATCACCCAGTTTGAATCGCGTGGAGCTGTCAGTAACTTCAATACAAACCTGTACGGCATAGCCTGGACTATCGATACTGATGTTCGCGAATCAAGAAACTAGACGACGGAGTCCGAGACTTGAGCAGCCAACAAACACTCCTGAGCACGGAAATCGTTTTTAACAAGGAACTGTCGGGGTTGTTATTCGATCTAAAGGAATTACAGGATGCCGTTAGTGATGCACAGTCGTCCGTGGAGGAAGGTGCCCTTGATAAAGCCTGTGGGCGATTTGAAGACGCCACAGCATTGTTTCAGAAGCTTTCGGGGTTCGATCAAATCCTCGCTGTCGGACTAATGAAAGAGAATATCCGGTCGTTACGGGAAAACCTAGTTGGAGAGGTGGAAAGCTGTTGGGCGAAACTTATAACCCCAAGCCCCACTGATTCCAGCATTTCGATCCGGACGAATGTACCAGTTGGGTTAGGGTCAATCAACGGCGAAGGTCTTATTCACACCCTCGATAGACTAGGCATCTTGAAAGAGCGGTTGGATCGTCTACACTATCGACTCACAACTATATTAATTTTTCCACGGCTGGACTACGAATCTGGGGCGAGTTGCACCTTCGCCACCAACGACAACAATACGAAACTGCAGCTGATACGGCGTACTGCCCCTAGCCCAACAGCAGGATCACTCTACGCGGATTTGAGAATTGTATTCGACTTTCTAACTGAAAAGTTTGGTGCACCGATATCACACCTGCTATCTAAAACGCTTACACCGGCGATTTTAAATATTTTGATGGGATCATATTTGCCAAGTTGCATTCCCACAGATCTCGACCACTTCAACGAGTTCGAGTCAGTCCTAAAGGAAACAACAGCTTTCGAAGAATACTTGTCGAAAACAGGCTGGTTAGATGGACATGGCGGCGAATTGAAGGACTGGGTATCTCGAGCACCAAGGATATGGCTTAACCGCCGTCGCGAATCGGCTCTTGACTCTCTTCGGCGAACTTTTGCATCAGGGCTTGGTCGACGAATTCGTGTGGAACGGGTGGAAAGAGTTCAGGAGGTAGGCGGTGTCATAGAAGAAGCGCCTAAGCCAATTGACGAAGGCGAGGATAATTGGGATACCAACTGGGATGTAGAGATAGAAGACGAGGAAGATGAGAAAAAGCCACCGCCACCAACAAAGCCGGCTGTGCCGAAGCCTAAGTCGGAACCTAAGCCGCCTATTGAGGAGGATGAAGATGTTAGCGGTTGGGGATTCGATGATGATATTGATATCGAGGACGACGAACTGGGGGACAAGCCAACTGGTGACTCTGACACTAAACCTAGCTCAAACGACGCAGAAGGAGAAGACAACGCGGATTGGGGTTGGGGGGACGAGGATGACCATAAAAAGGAAAACCCCGCACCCCACAAAGCTAACAGACAACCGCAAGAGAAAGAGGTTAAGAACATAACTTTGCGAGAAACCTACAGCGTAACATCCATCCCACAAGAAGTTATCAATATTATCCTGAATACTATTGGTGAGGCTGAGAAACTGTCTCAACCCCAGTATTCGGGTTTATCGATAGCTTCATCTATCTCGGGGCTTCTGACTGTTCCAACATCGATTCTCACATTATATCGTGCCTTATCCGCGATATTCTACCGGGATGACCCGAATCCAGCAATATCTATCTACAATGATTGCGAATGGTTAGAAGAGCACCTCGCAGAGCTTGAAAAAGCTGTGAAGGCTCGGGCGGGGCCTTTCGGTGGATTTGATCTGCAGCCAAGCATTAAAGCGATTTCAACATTTGGGAGGAGGGCATATTGGAGAGAAATGGTAAGATGTGCATCTTTAATAATGCTCCAGCTCAAGAGTGATCTCTAACAAGTTTTCCCCGTATAGGACAGCAAGCGACTCATTTTGTCTGACTTAATGGATGGCGCCCAAGGCTTTGAGAATTGCACTCAGTATCCTTATTCTGAAAACTGCGAAACTGCGGTCGCGAGCGTCATTGATACCATCCAGGGAATTGAAATGCAATGGAGGGTAAGATAACAATTAAATACGTGAGAGTTGAATACGATTCTGACAGTTTATACTAGGATACCCTTTCAAGATCCGCGCTATTGCAGTCGCTCGGATCGCTGTTGAATACCGTCGTCCTCAAATTCATCAATGATATTGAGGACCTGGGCGATATTTCAGCCGATGCATCCGCAAAGCTGGCCTCCTATGTTTCCCAGTTTGGGATGCTAGAACCACTATTTAAGCTTCCTGACCAACCGAAGGATGCTCTGCCGGTGACCGCTGTAAGTATCCCCTGCCATCCAAATTACGTCGCACCGCCTAACAAGAGAATTTATAGGTGTACTGTGAGAAATGGTTAAAGTTCCAGTATCTCGGGAATATATTAGATAGTAGTATGGCCGAGATTATGGATCTTTGGAGAGAAGGTGCACTGGTCGATTTTGAGAAAGATGAATTAATGGACTTGGTCAAGGCACTATTTGCTGATGGAGAAAAGAGGTCGCAGGTTCTTGACGAACTGCGGCGGAGCTAGTTACCACTACTAATCACACCGAGGGCATGTAAATAATCCGTACTATCTAGAATACTTCTAGCTAGCGTAAATAATGATTGGGAGAGATAATAGATTTGGTCTTTAATTAACCCCTATGGGCCCCAATTCCGCAGTTTGCTGTTGTAATTTTCAAGCTCTTGCGTTGCGCCGAACGTCGCGTCTTCCCAAGCTCCATTCGCCAAACCTTCAACCTTCAACCGCGACTCCCACCTGACAGACCTCATATCCACCCCACAGCTTCCGCCCCACGAATTACGACCCCGTCATGACAAGGTATAGCTTCTCATATCCCCCCTTATAGATATCAATCCAGCCGACCAAGCTAACTAACCGCCTCTTCCATCAGCGAACACCAACCTTTCGAACGGCACCAAACCGTCTACAAAACCGACCCACAATTCCAAATCGACAACCACTCCTACCAAACCCAGTACGTCGATATATACTTCTTACGACTCGCACAGCTCAAACCTACCGTTGAAGAACATGGACGTGAACGTTGGGATGATTTGGAGGTACATTCCTCTCCCCCCTTCATGAACCCCCAAACCTGTGTCTACAGACGGTTGTTAGAGCTAGTAATTAACGAAAACTACTTACGATAGGTCCACGGAGAGCCCGTGAGGCGTGTAGACCGGGTGTTAGATGTACGACAAGGTCCGCTTTAGACAAGTCTGTGAGCTACTGGAAGCTGCCCCCTGTGTTCCATACAGGCAGCTTCTTGCAAATTCAGAATGAGCGGGTCCTAAAAAGCACCATTTCTTAATTACGTATAGGAGAGTTATGCTGGGTCGCCGGAACAGTATACATGGACATGCCATTAAAACCAAATGTCCTGGACGACATCGCCAAAGATGTATGTCCCTATCTACAAGCTAGCTATATACCAGATAACTAAAGCTAAAGGTCGAACCAAACAGCACTTCATCTCCGTCCCCCCACCCCGCCAAAAATACCGCGACTTCGAAAATGACGAAATAATGATCGAAGACGAATCCGGCCGCCTCCGTCTCGTCGGTTCTAAAATCCAGAAGGAAGACCTAGTAACCGGCTGCATAATCGCCGTAATGGGCACCGAAACCGCTAGCGGCGAATTCGAAGTCATAGACATAGTTTTCCCAGAACTACCCCCTCAAATCGAACGACCGATCCCAAAAGTCCCCTCAAAGACAAAAACCTACGTAGCACTACTAAGCGGCCTAAACGTCACCGGTAACATCCACGAAAGTATAGAAACCCATCTACTAGTCGAATACCTCCTAGGCGAAGCCGGAAGTCCAGAAGACCAATCCAAATCCTCGTCTATATCCCGTTTAATAATCGCCGGCAACTCCCTCTCCGAACCGCACGCTCAAGCGACAGATGATGCAGCAACAGCATCTTCATCCCGCGCCAAATCCAAAAAGTACGGCTACGACGCCGCAGCGTATAACGCCAAACCCACGACCGTGCTGGATACCCTCCTAACCGACCTCTGCACATCGATAAGTGTAACCCTCATGCCCGGCGAAACAGATCCGGCAAACGCTTCGTTGCCGCAGCAGAAGATGCATCCTACCATGTTCTCGACGGCCAAATACTATACAGGCTCGACGTTCATCCCTTCCACAAACCCGCATTCGTGCGAAATCGATGGTGTAAGGTTTTTGGGAACTAGCGGGCAGACTATTGATGATGTTTTCAAGTATGTGGACGGCGATGATCGGTTGGACATGATGGAGAAGACGTTGAGGTGGAGACATGTGGCGCCAACGGCACCGGATACGCTGTGTAAGTTTTGCTATTCCCATGATTTTTACAATTTCGGGGACTAATGGGAGTAATATATAGGGTGCTATCCATTCCAAGACCTAGATCAATTCGTCATAAAACATTGTCCGCACGTATATTTCGTCGGAAATCAACCGGAATTCGGTACAAAGCTAGCATACGGTGCGTCCTTTTTATATCTCCTGATACCCGGTTTGCTTGAAGAAGGCTTACTTATTGGGTTTTTTTAATACACAGGTTCAAACGAGCAAGTAGTCCGCTTGATAACAATCCCCAAATTTTCAGAGACAGGAGAGCTGGTCTTAGTTGATCTGGAAACATTGGAGTGTGAGGTTATAAGCTTTAAGTCGAAGTCTGGAGTATCAGCGTAAACGAGATGTCATTATGGTCTTTCTGAGAAAGTAACCCTTTCTGTCATATCGTTTGTTTTGAGCTATTAGAGTATGAATCTACGCTGGCACTGTATGGCTTCTGAATCGAGTATATGGCTCCTACGGCATTAAACTCCAGCGTATCGAACTCAAGAATCAGGACAGTTGTCCTAGGGCATTTAATTCGCTTTTCTTCCCTCCCGGTAATGATCTATGATACTCCCACAGCCTCATCCACAGAATCACATGTGCCCATATAATCCTCAACTCTAATAATGCAAAAAACACCTTAAACGCCGTATACCCCATCCGATACACCCAAGAAACACGTGATAGAAGGCCTTCTTACTACTCCTCTCTAGTCCTCGTTCATCGATTCCGGCGACCTAGCATCTGCGACTCTACCTCTCACTTCAAGACGAAGAGTAGCAGGCCCAGATCCTCCAACCCCACTATCATCAACAACATTCCCCCTCCCCTCTTCTCTAGCACTAACAACCTGTTCCCTCCTAATTCCCTCAATCTCAACCCCTCTATCCTTCCTCTTAACCCCAAACAAACACCCCCACAACTGCCTTGGATCCACAATCTCCCCACCACCTTGCCCTCGCTCAACCATACTATTAACAGTCCCTTCCTGAAGCTGCAAGGAATTCGTAAATTCAAGTTGAACTTCTAATTCTTCTTCTGCCTCGAGGTCAATAACTTCCACATCCCTCGCACGCTTTTTCCCTTTCTTGTCAGTCCGAATTAATTCCTGCAGGGCTTTTCTCTTCTTCCTCGGGCTCCCCTCGGACTCTAACATCTCAACCCGCCGTTTAGTACTCGCCCTCCAAACCCCTTCTTCGACCGTGTTCCCAATAACATAAAGAAACACATTCGTCTCCCTCTTCTGTCCAATCCTATGCACTCGTGCAATAGCCTGCACTTCAAGTCCAATATTCACTAGAGGTTCAACAAGGAACACATTACTCGCCGTTACAAGCGTTAACCCGGCACTCTGACTCCTGGCGTGTAACAAAAAAACATCAGTCTTCTCGTCAGACTTAAACTTGTTTAAGCCCAATTTATCTTCGAGGCTAGAGTATCCGATTCCATTTGCCTCAATAGCCCGCGAAAGAACGTCGAGTACCTCTTTCCACTGCGAGAACAATACGCTCTTTCCACCGTTGGTACGTCGAATCCAGAGTAGGTGGCGAACGATCATATCGATTTTACTCCCAAAGCTTTCGCGGAGGGAAATCTTCTTGATCTGTTTGAATGTTTCTGATTCAATCCCAGTGTAAATCTCAATACCCTTCTCGCCACCATCTTGCCCCTTAGTCTTATCAACCTCGTCTGTAGATCTAGTTTCCTTTTCAACGACAATGTCCTGGATCATGTACGTAACCGGATGCAGGTCGAATTTTTTAAGCAGTCGTTTGCACATAGGGCAAGATGGATGGGACTTATACCATGCATCCATACATTCCTTGCAGAACTGGTGACCACAGACAGTTAAGACGCCGATTTGGACTTGTTCTTGGCAGATAATGCATTGTCGCTGACTCTCTCCTTGGTTCTCAGCCAGATGCTGTAAAAATCGTCCCTTGGATTTTGCTTTGGCGACACGGTTGGAGAGATCTTTAGATTCCTTTTCGAATTTATCATGGAGTGCATCAAGGCTACGGACGTGGTTGGCTTTGAGAGCCTTTTCTTTGTCGAATTGGGCCACCATGTCGGAGACAGTTTGGAGCTGGCGGTAATAGTCTGCGCGGGCGTTGAAAACATCACTAAGGAAGGTGCATTCCTTTTGAAGTCCCTTGAGGGCCTTCTCTTGCTCAGCGAGCAGAGGATTAAGGACCTCGAGTGTTTGAGCGACAAGCCCGGCCTCGGCTCTGGCACGAGCGCTTCCGGCTGTAGAGTTATCACGGAAAGGATTCGCGAGCTGTCTGAGTTTGGCAAGAAGGCCGCGCATGGAGAATGGCAGGGCGTTGGTCCCAGCTACCACATCATCATCAATATTAAGCGGTTTGACCCTATCCCTTTGGTTTTTCAGATCTTGAAATAAAGCCTGGTGATTTTCATCCCGAGATCCGACATGTTCTTCGGCGGACTTGATCTCAGTTGCGGCTAGACCAGAGGTAAAGCCATTCAAACCTTCGACCCTGTCCGCTATAACTGTACGAAGGAGTGCAACGTAAAGATCGCACTCGTCCTGCCGCTCTGTGGACTGTTGTAGTTCGTCGCCTTCGAGTTCTGTGTCGCCGTCCTGATCGATAAGAGGAAGCTGCAAGAGCTGAATCAGTTTCTCGCGCCACTCGTCGAGAATATCAGCTTGTGCGTTAAGCCTTTCGGCAAGAGCTTGGATATCGTCTATGACTGAGGTCGATTCTATTCCACCCTTCTGATCTTTAACAATCATCTCAGGAATATCAACAAAATCCTGGTTATCAGTTCGCTTCCTTATTGTGTTGATGAGCTTGTCGACATGTTCCTCCGCGTCAGACATAAGTTCCTTTCGGAGTTCTTTTGCGATGTCGTAGTGTTTATTCTCAAGGGTTTCAAATTGTAACCTCTGCTCTCGACGTTCTTCGTCTTCTTCAGGGATGCCAACCTTCAAGTTGTAGTAGGCATTTCCAAGGTAAAAGTGAAATATATGCTGAACTTCAACTATATCTCGGAGCCGATTCTTCAACTTGTTCAGGTCTCGCGCGGATCCAGTGCCGTCTTCGATAAATTCCTCGTCTTCATCATCGGACTCTTCCCAGCCCTCTTTGATGCGGTCATGCTGGTCCGTATATTCGTCCTCAGCAGTATCGGGGAGGTCCATTGGTTCCTCAGCAGCACGTTCTCTCTCTTTTCTCGCCTCTTTCTCAGATTCTCGTCGTAAAGCTTCAGCCTCGACATCCGTTCTGCACTCTCCAACAGCAATTTCTAGGGGACTCAAAAATTCCATCAAGAGATCAAGAGCCTCTTGCACCTGCTCCCGACCTTCGAGAATGACCTGTGCCCTTGCAGCAATTAGAACAAACATCATTCGCTGATCTTGTTTGACTCCATTCGTATTCTGGGTCATCATTGCCTCGAGGACCTCATCGACTGTTCTTAGGCTACCTGCGCTTGTTCCTAAGGCGCGACGATTGAATGCTCCGATCTGAGGATGCACGCAGGTCTGCCTCAAGCGTCCTAGCCAGGCACGCATTCTAGCTCTAATCTCTTCGCTATCCGGATTCCAGTCCCCGTGCATCGGCGATCCGTCAAGGTCAACTTCAATGTCCTCGCATGCCTGCTCAAATAATCTTTGATAATTCTCCTCCTCCACCTGTGAAAATCCAAGTGATATCGCCGTTCTATGTTGCCTCGGCAGACGAATCTCCTCGTGCACAATATCCTTGGTATGCCTTAATGCCAGCCGCTGGAAGACACCGCCAAACCACTCCTTTTTGAAACAAAGCTTCTCCCAGGTGCTCTTGTTCCCGCACCATGGCCCTTGCCGTAAGAAAACCAGTAACCCATATAGATCCTCAATGCTCTTCTGCACCGGTGTACCTGTGATGGCCCATGCATTGATTCGAGGGATCAACCGAGCTACTTGCGCGGCGTTGCTGACACCGCTCTCGATCATCTGCGCCTCATCGAGGCACACTCTCCACCATTGTATCTCTACTAGTGGGCAAGAACGACGCTCGTATCTCTTGGTATTGCGAAATGCGCGGTCTGGTGGCCGTTCGGCGTAGTGCAGCTCATTAGCCAGGACATTGTAGCTGGAGAGTACAATATCGTACTCGAGAAGGTGCTCGATCAAGTCGGAGTTTGGGATACTTTGTAGCTCGATTGCGAGATCCTTGTATCGGCTTGTGGAGATACGGCCTCTGGTCCCGTTTTTCTTCTGGTAGACCAGTTGCGTGAGTTCGCGGGTCCCGTCGTATTTCAGGACCCGAAGGCCCGGGGCGTGTAACTCCAACTCGTTAACCCATTGCTGCATTATGCTGGGTGGGCATATGATGAGTGTAGAGGCGGAGGCCCGGACATTGACCTGGCTGAACAGGTCACGGACCACTTCTCCACCACCCGATATCTGGCGTTTGTGCAGGGCCAGCAGGGAGATGAGTTCGACAGTCTTGCCGAGACCCATCTCTTCTGCGAGGATGCCGCCTTTTATCTCGCATGCGGCGGTCAGTCGGTCCAGAGCCGCTCGAGCGGTGGTGGTGATGCCGAGCGGGATGCTGGTCCACATTCGACGGCCGTCGTAGTCCGTTCTCTCTTCGAAGCAGAGACTCTGGAGGGAGGGTGTTACAGGGAGAGGCTCAATTGAGCCAGACTCCGCAGTAACTCCCTCACGCTCCATCATCCACTTCACCGTTCGCATCTGGAACGGGAACATTGTGGTGGTGAGCTCGCTCACCTGGATGGCCTCGGGGACTACGGTGTTCGGAGGCGGGATGTGGACGGAGAGATAAAAGTCCCGGGCTTTAATCTCACCTTTGGCGGAGGCTGGGGTGTTGAGAGCGGCCCGGATGTCGGCGAGGGAGAGAGGGACAGCTGCATCGTCGAAGGCTAGGGCGAGAAGCGACGATAGCCACTTCTCGGCCTTCCAATCGACGAAGCAGCTGTCCCGTCTCTTCACCTCTAGCTCGAAGGTGACCTGGGAGAGATTGTCCTTCCCATCAGCGGGGAGCAAGGACCAGGAGACCGAGAAGGCCTCCTGCAACCTGCTCCCACGCTGGAGCCTCGTGAGTATCTGGTCGAGGTCTTGGATATCCTGATCCGCGGGGAGGGTGGCGCTCAGCAAGTGAGCACCACCTTCCCTTAGGGTGCAGGAAAAGGTGTAGGCCGTAGGAGGGGCGCGGCTACGGACAACAGCCGAAACGGTGGTGGTAACCGGGAGGTTATGTACTCCCTCGGCTGGGAGTATGGAGGAGAGGTGGCCGGCGAGGCCGGGAGCGACTTCCTGAGGAAGGGCCTAGAAATCGACATGTTCAGCTTGAAAACTCGGTAGGATGCGTTGGGCTGCGACCTACCAGCTGCACCCGGTGCCTCCATAGTGTCAGGTATGGAGAGGTAGGTGGGGGTTCGGCATCCGACTCGACGGTAAGGTCGATAACATCGGCCTTCCTCTTCTTACTAGGGGCCTTCTTAGAGGCTGAAGGTCGCCTAGGAGCCGCGACTAAGGAACAATTAGTATTTGATTGATAGTATGGAAATTGGGGAAGTGCGACATACGAGGGGTGGTGGAGATGGCGGTCGGTTGGAACTCTGTGGTTCCAATTGGTCGCGGCATTGTGACTGGGGGGGTGTGATGTCAAGGTTAGCTCGAGAATCGAATCGTGGTCGCGAAGGTTTTATAGCCACGAGGAGAGATTGACGAGAGCCATTTATAGCGACGCTGGATAGAAGTCAATGAAGCGAAGGAAAGAAGGAAAAGAATACACGATGGAGGGAAAGAAGGTGCGAAACAAAGCTATAAGAGCCAATGCAATGCAACGGGGGATGGGGAAAGGTTGAAAGAACAGGGGTTTTGGATCCTGCCGTAGCTTAGCTGCTTTGTCTCTCGCGAGGAGGCGACACATGCCTTGGCAGAAGCGAAGTCTCGTGATTGCAGTGTTTGAGGTAAAGAGCAGGGTATGAATACCGGGTAGAGCAAAGAGCAAGTGGTGATGAGAGAAGAGGAGATGGAGAGGATGAAGGTGAAGGTAAAGAAGGAAGAAGAGAGAGAGAAGAAGAGGTTTTGAAATATCTGGTGGGAGATAAATGTAAATGGTCCTCAGCAACACCCCGTTCGTTCAGCGTATATTACGTGCCTGGTGACTCTCCCAGCAAGTATCTTCTGTAAGAGAGATTGCATACCTGATCGAATAGCATAGTCTAGTATGTTATTGTATTATATGTACTGAAGCAGTTATCGCTCGTGGTGAGGTTGTATGTACAAGTCGCAGGCATATAATTGCAGTAATTGGTACCCCCTCCATCTGCCTACCAGATAGCTAGACGGACAGCAAGCATTCCATCACGGTAAAGGTAAGTAGTAGTATAGACCAAGGCTATACAGAGGTCTGTCCTGCCTTCTCCTCCTGCATCTCCTTAATCTTCTCCTCGAGTGCCCGTATCTCCCCTGCCATCTCCACCGCTGTTAGCCATATACCAGTATAACAATACCAGCATCAACATCAACATCAACATCAACATCAACATCAATATCAATATCAATATCAATACCAAGATAGGAGTAGTGAACATACCCTCCTTGCCGTGCTTGACCTCGACGTGCTCCAGCCACATCCAGCCGTAATATATGCCTTGGTAAACCAGCAGCGACATCAGCATCACCTTGGACACCGCCCGGCCGTAGACCTGGTAAAATGACACCTAATTCCCCCATTTCACACCCCGTCAGCCCATTTCTACTCCCAAAAGGTCCTCTTGGTAACCGATTCCAGTCAATTGGTAGTATATATCGGTGGTAATTGACGTACGTGTGGCGACTTCTTCTTTGTCGGCTCGCCTGTAGCGGGACCCGGACTCGGACTCGAACTCGAAAACCGGACGTATCTCGACGGCGCCTGTCGTGCTACCGGCCACAGTACCCGCTGCCTCCCTGCTCCCAGCGCAAACAGCCCCAGGCGTGTCGCCATGCTGTTCCGTTCCGTCTGCGAATCCGTAAATGTCGTTCCCGGTACAGTTGAAGAGACTTGCGACAGGTTAAAGCCCGAACTCTTAAATTTCAAAGGTCTGAAGTCCGAAGTCAAATACCCCGGCCCCACGCTATTCCCATTCAATACCCCTGTCCATCGGCTTCGGCTTCTGGGCTGAAAATTGGAAAGTGCGGCTGCAGCTGGCCTTAAAGAACGTGTTAAATTGCTTCTTTGCGAAGGGGAAAGAAAGTCAACACGTATCTTCTTTGGGATCGTATAAAGTGATCGTGCGCCGGGGACAACTCCCACCAGATCTCTCCAACCCCCCCTCTCGACTCGAACTCTTTCTCCCCGGTCTCTATCACATCTCCAGCTTCATCGCTCCCGTATTGTATTACATAGCATACCGCGGTCAAATACTTACTTGTCCAACAATACCTTCACAATGGTGAGATTTCGTCACAATCATCTACGGTTTCTACCGAAGCTAATGAGATTTCCCCGGAATACAGGCACAGCAAACCCCCCAGCAGAGACTAGCCAACGACAAGTTCGCAAAGGTACCACGAATAACCCCACACACGATACGATACGATACGATGCATATCCATTGTACAAATATATATCTAACACCGGAGTAAATAACAGCGCGAGGCCGCCAAGCGTGGCAAGGCCGACACCGACCGCAAGACCTACGAGAAGCCCGGCAAGAACCCCATATCCCCCATATGGTTCGCCCTCCTCGGCTTCGTCGTCTTCGGAGGTCTGCTATTCGAGCTATTGTACGTCCAATTGATCTCCCTATTACTTTCCATCGACTTCGTTTGGGTAGTTTGTTACGAATTTGTGGCTAATACGGGATATTGGAACAGGCGAATGATCCTTAAATACTAGTCGATCGATACCTCGCATACACCCAATCTGTCTACCAGCCGAGATACACCCTCGAAGCTCCCAGTCTCCACAAAAGACTACGTTACGAAACTGGTTTACACTAGAGACTAGCCGTCTGTAACGCCGGTCTACACCGAACCGCATTTTATCCTCACAAGCATTACCAAACCTCACTGTTTTTCATATCCAGGTGTAAATACGCAAAACCCCCCCGTCTGTATTATCTCTTTTTTGGTCTTGCCTCGGAGTTTTGAAAATTGGGTTGGAAATCAATTGCATCTTTGTCGTTTTGGGAAATTGCTCTCTCTCCCTCTCTTCGTTTTTAGTACCAGTGCCAGCCGGTAAATACCCTTGACCAGCCAAAAAAAAAGTCGTCTGAAATTTCCGAAACTGCTCCGCTCGCTGAATGCAAAATCTATTCTATTCTATGTTCTATTATAATATACAGTATATACAATTCGCCCCTTCCAGTCCATCCCCAGAGACCCATACGGTCTAACTACCTCTTCCCAAGCACCTCCTCCACCCTCCCCTCAAACGCCTCAATAATCTTCCCAGCAACCGCCGGCATAACCGCCTCACTCATAACCGCATACAACGGATTCGCAAACTTGTACTCAATCTCCAGATCAACCTTACTACTCTCCCCTCCCTTCCCCTTCTCATCCTTATCATTAATAACCCAAGTAGCCTTCAACACCTCAAATATCCCATTCTCGGTAGCATCAGCCTCAACCATCCCCCCGGTTCCACCGGTATACCGTTCACATTTCACCCTACTAGTAAAAGTCTCATCGTACACTCCCCATCCAACTCTTAAATCCGCAGTAATAGGAAACGAATCCGGCGGTGGTGATGTTGATGTAACCGTTGAACTTAAGCAAAACGGAACGAATGAGGAGTAGGAGTTTATATCTGAGATTAAGGTGAAGAGTTTTGAAGGTGGATAGCGGAGGTGCCGGGTTGCGGTGAACCGTTGTTTGGGAGTTGGGAGGACGAATGCGCGGGTTTGGAGGATTTTAGCGGCACATTTTGGAAATGGAGTGGTCTGCCGGGGCAGGAGGGTTGTGATGAGGCGGGATGAGACGGGGGGCCGGACTATCATGGTAGCTTAGGATTTTTGTATTTGGCGGGATGGAATTGCAATCGAAGGAAGGAACGGCCAGGAAGGGAAATCGGCTGGAAAAGTTTTGTGCGACAGTTGACAGCGACGGCAACACATGGCTTGCCAAAATACCACATCTGGAATCCACGAGGAGAATATTCGGAGGAATCTATCAATGGTTCACCCCGGAACTAACCATGGATCCTAGTAATCAACTCAGTCTCGTAATTGTTTCACTATGGATGGAAACTAGTGTAGGCTTCAATCCGTGTATCAGAAAAAGGTATGTTTCAAACTACCAGAATTACTAAACAATATCTGAGGCCTGCATATATCGCAGCTAAGTTCTTCTTCTTATTACTACCCATGGTAGTAGCAGTAGTAACAGCAGTAGCAGTAGCAGTAGCAGTAGCAGGAATTAGACTTAACAATGAAATTCTATTCATAACTAGTAGGCGTGACGAGCGTAGGCTGTAGGGGTGCCGTTATGAAGGTAGGATGCTACTATGGCTTCTCTGGCCATGTCCCGGCAGGCACCACGGTGTTAACCTGCGGGTTTGGATATTAATAACATAACAATGCAGTACGCGCGCAGGCATTTGTGTGCATGACAATCGATTAATTTATCTTAATAGTTTGAAAAGTATGCTTTTTGTATATCTACTAGGTGGCTAAATGGATACCTACAGGTATTATTGATTAGACTTGGTCACACGAAGTGTTCTACTTCGTTGAGGCTGATTTACGAGCCCATTCAGCCTTCATTCTGATGTACCTATCGCGCGCAACTTCGGAGTACTCTCGGTTTGAGGTGTCGCCAAAGTGCGTAATCAGCGACCCAAAATTCCCACCAACAAAATCGTCACTAATTTCCTCCTCGGAACCCGAAGAGTCGCCATAATCATCGTCGTCAAAACGATAACCGGACCCCCTATCACCCGATTGCTCACCATCAGATTCCTCCCCAGATTCCTCCCCAGATTCCTCATACCCATTGTGGCGTTGCTCATAGTCAAGATCGCCACCCATTTCCACCACCCTCTCCCCCCCTCTGTCATACACCAAGGCGACAACATTCCCCTCCTTAAGTTCCTCCCCATAATACGTTTTAACCTTAAACCGAGCACTGCACAAATCCTTTTGTAGCTCACGCTTAGGGCCTAACCACCGCTCCACCCAACCTTTCAATATCTCAACAGATTCAACTTGAGAAAGGACCTGATCATCAGTCGCTGAGATACGGCGCCGGGGGCGAGGGTTGGCAATGACATGCTCGTATACTGGCCATGGCAATTCAACCTCCCTCAACCGCTCCAATTTTCCTATTTCATCGTATATACCCTCCGCCACCTTCAAATACCTGAACTTCCCCTCCTCAAAATAACTTATACTCAACCCCTCTAAATTTGGAAACCTTCGCACAAGATTCTTAACTTCAGACCCGTTTAGTAGCGAACCCTTGATGACTTTTAACCATTTGATGTTTTCAAACATTTCAAGAATCTGCGTGTCGACCCTCGTCACATCTTCTTCTGTCGTTAACCATTTATAAAAGTCGATCGAACCGGTTTCTCTAAACGTCCTAGTCCTGATGCATAAGTCCTCAAGATTAGGAGCCCTGGTAAACGGGAGATAATACATCGATGATTTCCCGAAAGACCAGCCGTCAGCCAAAGGCGTAGCAGTATCATTCATCGTAAGCACAACCTTTTTCAAAGCAGGTAATTCCGGGGTAGTGTTCCTAATCAACGACACGATCTCCTCATCCCTCACCGGCACCCCGCCAAGAAGCTTCTTGTTCAATCCGGATATCCCCGAATATATCTCCTCATAAGGTATCACCTTCCTTTGATGATTGAAGCCATGAGACCTCTCCAACTGTTTATAACACTGAAAATTCAAATATTCGAGCTTGCTGCACCCTCCGAATACACTGAGTCCTCTGATTATTGCGGCAAAAATATTATTTTCCGCCGATGCAGGTGTTTGATACGCAATCAAGAGGCTCTGAAAGTTGGTAAAAACACTTAGCGCCGATAGGTATCCTCGAATCTTGGTAAGTTGAATGTCGAAATAGCGGATTGTATTCTGTGTGCCGCCGTGGAAGGCTAGTTCGTTGTTTAGCCAGTTAATGCGCTCACGCCAGGATGTGCTGGATGCAAGGCGTTCGGGCGGTTCGTATTCCCAGCGAATGGAGCTTTTGATGAAAGAATGAATAAATAAGACGGAAACTACCAGTTTTCCCGGGAGAATAAACTAGTTTAACTTACCGGATCCTATCCCTACTTGGTTCGCAACACCCTCCTTCAGAGAATAATTTGAGCGAAATCCGATTCAGAATGATTCCCGAGAAACGTATAGGAATAAAAAAGTTATAACAAATTCTAGAGCAATAAGAAGAATTCTTGATATCTTCTGGGGATAACTGGCTGGTAATTAATAGTGATATTTCGGCGGGGAAGATTGCTAGGAAATTTAAATCCATTACTGATAAAGATCCATTGTTGCGTTGGATTGAGCTTGTGGCGACGAGAGATTGAGGTTGAAGCGGCAGCTGCATACAAAACTGATACGATGTAAGACCCGAGAGAAGTATCGATCCTCGAATATGGGCGGGATATATATAAGGAACTTAGAGTTCAAGGATTGCTCTCTGGAATTGTCTAGTCTCGTAAAGTATTCCGAGCTAGAGTCACCAGAATTGCAGGTCTCCGCGTCGACACGCAGACATGTGACGACACGAGGCGGGCAGGCCGGGTATCAGGCCGGTTTAGGATGCAAATACCACAACCGGCCTGCAAGCCTGATAATTCCCCAGGAATTAAGTATGACCCTAACAATCGATTTATTGTCGTTTGGAGTACCTATTCTACTTGGTCGTTAGAATGCCACATCACGCCTTACAAACGCACTAACAGCAGCTTGGCAATTGCAAGCGCACATGATGATTATAAAATTATTCATACTACAGAGTAGTCTAAATATAACTAATCACGGCTATTTCTGATACTGAAATGATTTTTCTGAGGGAAAAATTACCTTGCGACATTTGAGTACGAGGTTCTATTTCCAGATTTTTGTGTTACTACGGTAGCATTCTGGAACCGTATACGCGTAAAATATTGCTGCCAACGGGACCGCGCCACTTCATCAAACTAAATTGCAGCTAAAGCTGTGGCCAGGCTTCTACTTCAAACTTAAATTACAGTATGTATACATTCGTAAACTACAAATACATAGGCATTTGCGGGCCTAGTACGATTGTCTCGCCCGGAGCCTAACGCCCCTCATACCCATAATTATAAGTATTTATCTGAGGTTTCTGTGCCCCCATCAACCACTTGACGACTTTCAAACATTTGATGCCTCCGAATATACCCAAAAGCTCATCATCAAGCCCATCATCGACTTTATACCGAGGTTCTTCAATTCCACCAACCCGAATGCACAAATTCTCAAGATTCGGCGCCAAGGAAAATGGGACGTAGTAAAACGCCGATTGTTCAAAGAATTTCGTATCAGACAAGGGAACCATTGAAGTGTTAAGTGTTATTTCCGCTCTGGTTAGTGAATGTAGGGTTGGCGTTAATTTGGTGATAAGATCTTTAATATCATCGTTTTCTATCTTTTGCCCGATGAAGGCTCGAGCCTCAATTGATAATTGTCGATATATTCCCCGGAAACCTATATCATCCCTTTGACGACTATAAAACTTCGTCAACTCCTTATAACACTGAAGATCCAAATGTTGCAAATTATGATATAACTCCAGGCTCAACTCTCTTAGTATGGCAGCGAAAATGTTCTTGTCCATACAGGGCGGGACTTGATACGCAATGCAAAGCTCGCGAACGTTCGGAAAAAGGTTTAACACGGCAATGCTATCACGGATCTCAGTGATAAGGTTTTCGACATCTTGGGCCAAGAAATCCTTTCGCATCTTAGGTGAATCGTTGTCTTTCCGTAATTTTTCATGGAGGTTCATCATCCGGTGGCGCCAGTTACGTCGAGATTCCTCAGATAGGTTATATTCACAGCGTATAGAACTATAAGAGTTCCGTCAGTAACATCGATCAATGGAAGTTATAAATCGTGTTGTCAGTGAGCGAGTTTATGCGCAAAGGGGCACTGTGCGCGCTGGCCACGTACTGTATCGAGTCTCTACCCAACTCGCATGCACCACCATCTTGAAACAACGGGATTGAAAATCGGTTCAAAGTAACAGAGGCAAACCGTATCGGCAAGAAAAAGTTGTAGCAGAATTTAGAGCAATATGAGAAGTTTCTACGATCATCCCATTCGAGGTTGTCAATGATGGATAAAGATATTTCGGCGGGGAGCGCAGAGAGGAAGTTCATCTTGTGCAATAATGAGTTGTAACGCGAATTCGGAGAAGGGCCGCGAAGTGGCCGCATGGATACCTTAAGTAAGTCGCGAACTTGACGTCGACTCACGGCTGAGCATACCTCCGGTTGTGTCCACCTCCGATATGAGTCGGACATTTCAATCTTTCGTACAGGCAAGACTCATAGTTGCATCCAACGCGTTTTCAAATACAGAATACCACACATTGCATTGGTCTGCTAGGATACTCCAGTTGCGGGCCCGCAGTACTCGAGCTGGCAGTTAGTGTAAACAATTATATTACCTCGTCGAAATAATAAGTGCTATACCCGTTGGGGAATTTATTCTTCAAAATCTCTGAAACGTCGAGGGCGGACTTGAATTGTTTGGAGGGGAAAAAACCAGCTGAACCACAAAGGCACACGTCTATGGATACCAAGCCACAACTAAACTATGCTAATCAGCAGAGTGAAGAAGTTAATTTAACAAACAGTGGTTCTTTGTCAAGAAATAAATCAAGACAGAACGAATGTAATATAAGCGATAGTGCAACATGCAAATATTAATATCAATAGCCTAGGCCTAGGCGCAGTCAGTAGTTTAAAGCTTAGATGTTGTCGAGTTTGCTTCGAATTCAGTGGATTCAACATTGATGTGTGAAATGTGTGTTGGTCAATCAACAAACTAATGTAGCTAGCCTTTTAACGAGTACGTTTTAACCAGCTTTGAAAGAGATCCAGTTCCTATAGCGTCGTCATTAAAGGTGTGTGCATGCTCTCTCGAAATTATCACACAGCTAAGTGCTACCGAAAATTATGGATCAGGTCGATATTGACCTCCTATGCAAACTGATCAGCTTAGTACCAAAAACGGTGGCATGCTTTGCCTCATTCATACATATCTGCACTGTTCGTCTACGCGCCCGCTGTACGAATGTTGGGTGAGCAGGGCACGAGGCTGCGTATCCAAATCACTACGGAATACGTAGTCTACGACCATACGTCTTTAGCCTAAGCGTCCCAGTATAGTCCCAGGACATAAGTGTTTAATTACGCATACGCTTTCGAAATTTCTACAGAGAGAATTCGAAGGCGATGAGATAATTTCGGCGTTTGAATGTCCATCTTTGGCCTGCTCAGAAACTCTAGCTAGACACTATGGGAATTCGGAATGAAGCGGTGTGGTAATCGACGGCAGAGCAGTGTAAGGCTTGGCGCAGGGAAGGCAATCAGTCCTGAAACACACAAACCATTCCCCGCCTATAAGATTTCTCCAATCTCCTGCAGCCTCCTCAACAGCGAATAGAGAGAGATCAAGAGGTATTCACATACATGTCCCGTCGCATGGAAAGAGGGGTAGCTCTAAATTTGCTTTCAAGTGCCTTGCGATCTTTTTCTCTAGCTCGATACGAACTCGTGCAGCAAATTCCTGGGTAGAGCAAACAACACCCATGGGTCTGTTGCATTTTTGATTGGCAGGCAAGCACTGACAACGTGGGACTGCCAGGAACGCCTTTATGCAGCTCCTCCCATACCCTGTCCGCCATGTGCCATGTGGTTTCTTCCGTATCCAAATCTAGAAGACTTCTCTCCTCTAGCTTCGGGTTTTCCCTCATATTTTTCGTCATTCCCGTTTGCCAATCTTCTAGGATCCTCCCGGATGGAATGTGCAACTTGCATTGACGAGCACCATGTCAAGTCCCCACTGCCGGTTTGGATCGTCAGCTTGCTCGTCTGAAAATGTTCGAAATGCAAGTCTCGCGTGGCATGAGGGGGTATATCAGTATCGTATTAATTTCGATTAAGCAAGCCTTCGAAGCTTTTTCGCTCACAGGCGAAATCCTTCTCTCTAGTGCATAAGCTATAAAGAAGCTGGTGGGTTGCTGGAGCTTGAGAGGGCCCACTTCCTTCTTTCCTTCCGAACTTTCTCACAACATACCTTTCTTCTGCGAAATCGAAGATTGTAATTTTACCATCGCGATTCTGCATTTCGGACTTGCCCTTAAGACCTAGACATTCCTCCAATAAAATATCACCCCTTCAGACATATCTTGAATCTTGGCCTTAAGACGGTCTTCTCATATTTTACTTCGATTGCAATATCTTAACTTCTTCTCATACCACTTCACATCCCCGCCATATGCAGAACTATGAAGCCTACAGCGGCAGGAACCCTCTTGCCCACTATCTTCTATACCCTCACCCTCCTCAGCTCCTCCTCGGCATACGTCGTCCCAACCCTCAACCCAGGCCCCATCCCCACGTTCGGTCCCAATCCAGTCCTTGCACAAGCCCAACAGAGAACAGGCTACACAATCTCCACAACCTTAACAATATCAAATGCTGATGGCGGAGTCCCGACGCTGGTAACACTCTATAACTGCCCAAAGGACCTCAACGCTGCGGTTGCTACCTACACTATTACAACAACGCCGAGAAGTGGAGCCGTATATTCGACACTTTATACAGTTGCCCCATGTATTGAAGAGATGGAAGAAAAGAAGTCCAGGTTATCACAAGGCGCCATTGTGGGGATCGCTATTGGTGTTTCCATTCCCATTTTAGCTGGCGTTTTCTTTGTATTCTGGAGAATGTGGAAGAAGGATCAACAGAGCACAGTGATGGAGGCCGAAGCGTTCCGTACGACTCGGACGCAAGGCTTACATCCAAGACGGAATAAATCGATATCGACGGTCAGCGGGGATGCCGAGGCTTTAACGGTACCAGGAACCGCAAAATCTAGGAGCGGGGTTGTGACGGAGATTACTGCAGGAAAGTAGTTGATACCCAAATTGTTTAGCAAAGGGCGGTATATTATGGATTATGAGATATTGGCATTATATTTTCACGGTACCATGGCATGGCATGTTCTAGTATTTCATAGAGGGCATTTGGACTTTTTTTTCTTACGACTGGTACCATTTTTCGCTGCATACGATTTGGGCGCGAAGTTTATACCCTTTCTGTTGTCTTTTCTTCAAGCACTCATTCAAAAGTATATTTTAATCAAATTTTAATTTTTTTAAGCATACAATTTGGCTTGTGATATCGGTATTTCTCAAGGCCTCACGAGCTGGCAAGAAATCTTGACTTGATTTGAGTCTTCATGGACGTCCGCAACCGCGCATGATACAATGACTGGACCTTAGTGAAGTGACAACACAGAAAATGCAACATTCCCACCAGAGGTTTTGGAGCAGCTGTTTGGCTAGCCGTGCAGCGCTCTTGTCGCAGCTATAGTCCTATATCCAACGTGGTGATCACACTAGTCGGTAAATTAATGTCTATCCCTAGCCTAATTCAGCGTTAACCTTGTCAAATTCATGCGTTTCATGCTATGCGCGCATATGTTTTTATCGTGAGCAGATTCGCTGGAAGCCACCAGGGCACCCTCTCCACACCCTAGGCATCCATATCAACAACATGTCCTCCGGGTATAATGATTCTCGGAAATGGGAGTAAACCGCCTCTCGGGTTCCGTGGGCCACATGTACTAATCGTATTGGTGATGGCCTTAAAGACCAGATTGCTTCACATGGATTTACCACGTTCAAAACCCATCATACCATGCGTGGATCAGCATAGACCACGATTTGCACGTTTCACCGTATCGCGATATCGTTCAATTTTCCAAAAGTAATAACTTAACTTGTTATAGAAATGCCAACTAAATACTTTTCCGGGAACGCCGGAATAATAGCTCTCTTTCTCTTCTCCCTCACAACCCTAGCTTCTTTAAACAACCCTCTAGCCCCGGTTCCAGCAGACGTGAAGCCGGTAACTCTCTTTTGCCGAATTCTAAACAAGGAACGCTTCACCTTAGACCGTTACACAAACAAAAATGTCGGAGCACTAAACTATGCAGGCGTTTACAGTAAGCAAATCCCCCATGTTCCCTGTCCTTATCGTGCGTGTGCATTGCATATTCAGAATTCATGCATCAATAGTAACCCGGCCAATATCCGAAACTACCTCACTCCCCTTACGCGGTTACTCGGAACTTCAAATCAACCAGCAATCAATTCGGAAATCGTCGATATTTCAATACGACACTTGCAATCAGATCCTTCGCTTCAACCCTTCGGATTCTCAGACGGAAGCATATTGGCTGTCCTTTGATACATCACTAGCGGACAGATCGATAACACCACTGGAGCTAACTACGGCATTTACAAATGCAGCGAAGATCCAGCACCACATGGATGTACGTAGCTGGGATCCATTGTTAAGTATCGGCCTGGAATATGTCAGTTTCGTGGATTTGGATGCGAGAAGCAACGTAGACAAAGGCGGTGTTAGGATCAATAAGCTGGTGCAGGATATGGTTGACGACGCACCTTTGAAAGGCAAGCAACGATTAAATATAATACTTACTTTTGGCAATAGCGTCGGGCAATCGTAAATTGGCTAACACTTAATGCGTTTAACATAGTCTGCATTCGAAATAACAACCTCTCCGCGGGTTTCGGACTGTATATTACGAGGGCGCTGAACACGACGTCTATAACAACGATCGGCAATGAAGCGGTCACTTGCTCGTCTGCAGAGTTATATATCGATTATGGATCCGGGAGTCGGGAGCCGAAGTTCAATTCCTAAAGATGGTGACCAGTTCCAGTACCTAAGCTGATCTCGTACACGTAGTTAGTTAAAACGCACATCAAAATCTAATTGCAATTTGATGTTGATTGGGGACAAGAGTTATGCGTTAGAAGTTTAAAGCTCCTGTGATTATCCGATTATAACAGTCGTTACAATGCTACTGAGTGCTTTCAAATTCACTCTTTCATAGTATCGTTGTCTATCTATCTAGTATAAGGCCGGCACTGGCTGAGGTTAGGTACGGCACGTAAGATAAACTATTGTGGGTAGCAAGTGGACCACGCTACTGCGATACAGGAGATAAGCAAGATCGCGACGCGCTTCGAATACAGTAGCTACCACAGTAATATGCTCAACAGAGAAATTGGACCAAAAGAGCCAAGAGACCAATCGTCCGAATCACGTGACGAATACCAATGAACAGAGTAACTGCTATTTGAGCTTGTATTTATTTGGTTTTTGGATAGTTGTAAGTAATAGAGCAGGGGATGCAAAATTCGGGATTTCTGGAGTTTTCGCGAAACTGATTCCAGGGTTTGGGTGGCGTAGGTCAAGATCGTGCCGCCTTTGTTGGAACGATAGCCTTTGCAACTGGAGCATGCTGATTAACGCCAACCTTTTGAACCGTGCCATTAATGTGGTTTCCGTTCGTCTCAGCTTCATCTTCGAACAGTCCCTCATCCTCTGTCTCCTCATCATCTTCGTCGTCGTCCTCCTCAGAGTCTTCCATGTACTCGCTCCCCTCTTCTCCTTCTTCTTCCTCCCCATCTTCGCTGCCCTCCTCATCTTCCCCGCCATCTGAATAGTCCTCCTCTGCTTCCTCTACACCCCTCAACTTGTTTTCCAAGGCGGTTCTCTCAGACTGCAAAGCACGGCAGATATCCTCCAACTTGGAACTCTTCTTCTTCGCGGCTTCAAGCTCGCGTTGTTGACGGGTACGTTCTTCGGCCATTTCAAGAATGTTTCGGTTCATCAAGTCGGACTTTCGAGTTAAAGCCATATTTTCCTTCTCCAGGCGCTTCGTCTTCTTGGACATTTCTTCCATTTCCTTGCGGAACGTGAGGAATAGGTCGTTGCTGTTGTTGAGGGTGTCTTCAACCTATCACCACCGTATTTCGTCAGCGTTTTCCTGCCCTAATCAATTATTCGACCCTATGACCCGCACCTGCTTGAACTTTTCGACATAAATATTGAGCTGTGAGCGAAGTTCGGTCTCGGTCTGGGAGAATGTTGAGACTTGTGCGTGGAGTGCTTTGGCGCGCACCGCTTCGGTGTCTGCCTGTTTTCGTTTTTGGTCGTATCGAGCAAGGTTATACTGGACCTCGAGTTCCTTCGTCCGGAGAAGAGATTGGAAGTGTAGCTCACGCATCTCATATTGGTCGATGAGGGTACGGAATTTGACCTTGATCCTACAACCATACTCGGTATCAGCATCCCTTCCACCGCTATGCCGGATTGAATCGTGGGTTTCTTTTGTATCGCCCTTACAAATTATCGACTTCCATGTTGACGGCCTTGCTGTTGGAGGTTTCGGTGTCCTCTTCCATCCTGTTTTTGATTTCCCAAATGGTGTTCTCGAACTTGGTGGAGAGCTCTTCCCGTTTGTCCTTCTCGCTCTGCTCTTTAATCTTGCTCTCATCCTATGATTGCATGGTATCGTTAACCGCTGAAGCTCTAACTCTAAGCTACGGGTCCCTCAAGTACCTTCACTCTCCTATTCTCCTTCTGAAGCTCCCGACAAAGTTGCTCCAGCTTGTTTTTCATATTGTTGGCTTTCGTCAATTCGCTCCTATTATGGTCCTTTTCCTTCTGCAACTGATCGGCACGACGTCTAGCACGGTTGTAGTCTCGCTCGAGTTTCTTCATTTCCTGGAAGAGCTCGCTGTATTTCTGCTGTATCGCTTCGACTTTCGCAAGGTGGTCTTCTCGATTGTTGACAAGGTCTGCAAGCTCCTTATTCGCCTTCCGGACCGCTCGGGCTATGAAACTGACGTTAGTTATCTCCCATCAACGGGAAACCTAATAGGCCCGTTCTATCCTTACCCATCGCCTTCTCTTCTTCCTCCTCCAACGAGGCATCTGTCTCGAGCTGTGAAATTCGAGTGGTCAAGAGGTTATATCCCTACAATCCAAGCCAGACCCACGGACAACAGCCACCAAAGAAATGCATTAGAAACTTCATGAAACCCCCCAAAATAAACCAGGAAAATGACAACCGTCTGGAGAGGAAATACGTCGTCGCTTCGCTCTGGTTTTGTGTATCTCTGGATTGATTCGGCTAACCTCGTTCGGATCCACCGGCTTCTTCTTTCCCCCCGCTTTTTTCGCTGCCTGGCTGCCTCCTGCTCCTCCACCAGTGGAATTGGCGGAATGATGATTCGCGGGCCCATGGCCACCGTGAGGGTCGGTTCCGTTAGTTAGGTGCTCGCCGTGGCCGTTGGGTAGGTGTTCTGAGTGGTCGTGTGCGAGGTCATGGCTCCTGTTTCCCTCCACGGTAGCAGCCATTCCTCCGATGAATTTTTAACGAGGTAAACGGAACGAAAAAGGATTGAGAGGGATGGATTCGATGTGAGATGGTTGAGATGTCTCCTTTCCCGCTGCAGGGGTTGTCGGATGAGGTAAAAGAAAGGTCGGTAAATGCCCGGTTACATATAACGGTCGAGAGAGTGTGGATGTCGTTTACGGGGAGCAATTTTCGATGGGATCGATCGAGGGTTTGGTGGTTGGCTGGTTGGTTGGTTCCTTGCAGATTACTTTGGCAGTTAAAAGGTGGGTTGGCCACAGCCATGTTTTTTTTTTTTTTTTTTTTTCTTACATCAGACCCCTTCCTAGCCTTACGCCTACTGAGAATACAAAACCTCGGAAAGTCGACTTTTTTCAGTAAAAACGTATATTGGATGAAGCTAGCAAATGGGCGTATGCGGTATTAACAATCCAGCGTTTTCCCTCGTGCTACAGGAAGCTCGATGTGGTTATCCCGGCAAGAATGTGGGCGCGAATTGATGATATCACGGACTTCCCTCAAAAAGTCCTTAGTCAGCAATGCAACAGCCCCAACACATACCACCAGGAATTCGATCGTGAAGTTTCAACCATATAACCCCAAAAGGCGTATTTGCAGAGAGGTATTTATCTGCATTAGTCTGACCACGGTTATGATCGGTTGCGAATGGCGGAATGGCACTATTAGTCCACGTAATCGATCATGATCATTGAAATTCGGCCATCTCCGGAACGTGTACTCTCCGAGCTTATTTGAGAACTTAAGTTGGTGACTTCGTCTTGGCTACTTAAGTATATAGATACTAGTATTCAAAGTACTGAGATCTAGTAATTTAGATATATACTTTTGTCAAGTTGTCGTCGTAAGCGTCTCGACGTACCCGAAGTCCGGAAATTTTACAGATACCATAGAGTTCAAGCTCCCCACAAATCCGTCCAAAGTCTCCCCTGAATCCACAGATCTCGAACCTGAGAAGATAATTCCAATAAACTCTAACCTCCGCACCGCCCCATCAGTATGAACTCTAACGCTCGTATGCCAGGTGGTGAGAGGCACGATAAATGCGAGCCAGTTTTCCACCGTGGCCTCCTCGTTAACACTGTGGTATTCTCGTTCCTACTCGTTTAAACGTGGTTGTGTGCGTCGGGTCGGATATCTGGTCTTCTTCATTGATATAAGTTCTACGGGAATCGGTAATATACGCATTATATTTCATTAGCTTCCCACTGGTACCGAAATCCCGGACGACAGATAGGCTTATTCGAAGGCTACGCAATGCCTTACACTTGTCCCGTTGGTTGCGAGTACTGCAAAACCCAGGGATCAATGCATCCTCCTCACTTTTTAAGTAAGATTATGGGTGACCATCATCATGAAGGGCATGGCGAAAAGCACATCCCGCCTGTTCAAACGCAAACGGTCCCTGAAACATCAAACGGAGAGTGCAATGTTGGAAAGGGGCATCATTACCCACACCATCACCACCATCACCATACGCACGGTCAGCAAGGTGAAGTAATTCCAAATACTGCAGCCAATCCTACTGGTACGGCATTGGACATCCACAGACTACCATTACGAGGGCATACGCCACCGATCACAGAGAAACATCAACACCAACATCACCACCAGCATCACAGTCATGATCAACAACACGACCACCAATACGATTATTTGGACAACAGGATCCACAGCCGGAAAGGAGCCGAGTCTGCGATTATACATCTTACGAAAAAGCATGGGCTCGATCTTGATGGAGTGAGGGCCAAAGCTTTAGGTACGGAAACACATTTCAGAGCTCTGGACTTATATTTACTGACCATATGATAGAAAGGGATCTGGAGCATATTGCGACTTCGCTTTCGTATTCAATGATGGCACAGCGGGTACATCTAGATCCGCATGCAATGGTAGGAGACGCTCCGACCTTCCAAGTTCATCGTGCTCGGATCAGAGGCCAAGATTTCCGACAAATCGTCCAAGACTTCGAAATTCTTGGAAATCAATATGGCCCTCCAGCCGACCATCTTACTGAGGCAGGCAGGTCACGTTATATTAGCGCAGTAAGCAACAAAGTCATTTCAAAGTAGTGTATCCGGAGGGTGTACTAATAATTGTTACTATTAGGCTTTTAATCACATTGTATCCTGGTTCCGTCTCATGATCTACAATCGCCCGGAAAACTTCGTTGAATCTGACAGCCCCAAGAAGAATGGCCTACGGAACTACTTCAAATGTTTCGGCGGCTGTACCATCCTTGTACTTGACATACGCTTAAACCTCGGCATAGGGAAGGACAGGCTCAATTACATCGCCCAATTGATCGCTGAGCTTGAAGCCTGCAATTTAAGCAACGAGAAGCAAGGATTTTCAGTTCCTATCCTCGGAATCCTCTGTGATGGAAGTTCATTTGAGTACTTTTCGTACGATGGATACTCGAAGTCTTTTTCTAGGGGACTGTTGGTTGCAAAATCGACGCCGGGAAGCACCGCTATCGCACGGGTTACCTTACCGCCCATTACTCAAGCTACGGGTATAGAGTATATTAGAGCTTTACGCCCACTATGCGAGTCTTTCTATTTCTTGTTGCTTAAGGGGTTCTTAGCGGGGCTAGAAGCATACATTCGACGGGCAAGGGATTATGGAGCGGGAGATGGAACAAGAAACTATGGTAGCGAAGCAGAGTGGGAATTGGCACTTGCGAAAGCAGTCTTTGCTAGGAATAAGAGTGTAGAGGCCGGAGAGACTGCCATAGAAGGAAATGTGCAGAAAGCAGAGAAGTTGGCTGACGAGGCCCGAATACTGTTAGAAGAGAGGTGAGTTTAAATTTTCACCCTAGTCGAAGATCAAGAACCTGAAAGCTAACTGATGAACATTCTTTAGTTTGATGTCTATACCTTCTGGGTATCAAAGAAGAGTTTCGTTAATGCCCAACTTTGAGGTTGCGGATTCCATGACGGCATGATTTAATTAACCGGGTTCATGTATCCATCTGTTTTAAGTCTCTTTCAAGCAAACGCCTTCGATTTTAAAATTCGAAATTTCCATTTGGCCTAAGTTTCCAATAAGAACCATGTCATTTATTTTATTTTCGACGACGGTTGAAACCTAAACGTTCTTCATGATCAGATACAGGTACTTCAATATCTAGTAATAACGGTTAAATTTGAGGATCTGGGGGCCGTTGATTTTCAAAAGGGTTTAATTGGTCTCAAATATCTGCCGATTCGAAGGTGAAAGAATTGTAATTAGCCCGGTTGCACTCTCAACTGCTCCGTGACTCGACTATATGCATATATGTTGGTGTGTATTTGTGGCGTAGGTGGCTACTAAGCTGATATATGTGGCGGTGTCAACACTGTTCTTGTGTTACCTCACATAAACAAACAAGCTTGGGCGCGACAATGTCTTTAGTTCTTCGAACTTCCAATCTTTCGAAACCCATCAACCACCTACGAAACCACAACAAGTGGGCCGACGAAATCCGGCTCCTCAGAAGCATGGGGGAATTCGACTCGCCCATAAAACTTCTTCTTTCGGTCACTTTCACTACATCACAGAAGTCCTGTGTAACGTCTCCCGCGTGCTCTTTTGGCACCTCAGGTCCCATGATGGCGCGGGACGTTCAGCCGCAGGCCTGCATTGCGTGATTATCAACAATTCTCGATTCGAGGATATCTAAAGGAATCGATGGGAAGTTTTCAACAAAAGCGGGGTATGCAGATGACCGCCGCCCTGCGGCTATCGCAGAGACTGGTATGCAAAGCGACCGCTTTCCTACAGCATGACTCCTGGATAGCTCTCGAATCCCGGATTGTGGGATCCTAATAGCGATGTATGCACATGGTCGACGTAGTTCGGTAGGTCCCGCGTATGTACCATCTTCGCAGGAAGGTCATCTGCAGGACCCACTTATTGTGCATGCAGCGATCCTAGAGTGTCTCTCGGTCCTTTGCCGACGACGATATCGTCCCGCTCGAGCTTCGTTTCCCAGAGAAAGCTTATTTTTGCGGCTGAGACACAAGGATTCCGCATGCTGCATCTTCCTTCCTTGCTAATCTTCCCGAGTCTCGTCACGAAACTTACCGAATCGGCCAACTAATCGTCGACGGCCAAATTCCAACAGTGTGTAATCGAATATACTTCAAGATGCGTGTAGAGTTGTTGTGCTCATATCGCATCCTGATCCACTATTAGGGAAGAATCTTCGCTATGTAAGATTGAGCGCAAACTTCAAACATCATAACTCACGGATGTAAACGGATCTCGAACTATACAATATGCTATCCACCAGAGGAAATGATGCTTCCAATAAACAGGAAACACCAAGTGGCCCCGCGAGGGGATCACAAGGCGAAACATCCACCCAAACATCGCAACCCCAAACATCACAACCGTCCATCTCGCTGCCAAAGGGAGGTGGAGCAATCCGTGGCATTGGCGAGAAATTTGGTGCGAATCCAGTTACGGGCACGAGTTCTCTAAGCGTTCCAATCGCGACAAGTCCAGGACGCTCTGGTTTTGGCCCACAGCTTTCTCTCTCCTACGACTCTGGTCACGGCAATGGACCCTTTGGAATGGGATGGCATTTATCCTCGCCGTCTATTACACGCAAAACGGACAAGGGCCTTCCGCAATATCAAGATGCTATTGAATCTGATATATTTCTTCTATCCGATGCCGAAGATTTGGTGCCACTGTACAAGCGGAATACAAATGGTGACCTAATTCGTAATGCACAAGGAAACTTCGTATACGATGAGATTGAGCGTGATGGATACACTATTCGTCGTTACAGCCCACGTGTAGAGGGAATGTTTGCTAGGGTCGAACGATGGGCCCGCCACGCAGATGGCGACGTCTATTGGAGATCTATCACAAGAAGCAATATCACTACGGTCTACGGAAAGGATGATAGCTCCAGAATCTTTGACCCGGATCCTGCAAATACAAAACGAATATTTTCGTGGTTGATCTGCCAAACTTACGATGATAAGGGAAACACTATCTTGTACGAGTATAAAGCAGAAGATTCAGTTGGAGTTCTTCAGGCCCAGGCGAGCGAGCACAATCGAACAGATCAAAGTCGATCATCAAATCGTTACTTGAAAGCAATTAGATACGGAAACCGTATTCCGAACCGCGACGACAGTTGGAATATAGTCGATCCAAACCAGCTTCCTGATGCAACTTGGATGTTCAAAGTCGTTTTTGATTACGGCGAGCACAATTTGGAAAGCCCGAAGCCTGGTGACAAAGCTGCATGGGTCTGTCGCCAAGATCCCTTCTCATCTTATCGAGCCGGATTTGAAGTTCGCACCTACCGCCTCTGCAAACGAATCTTAAATTTCCATAGCTTTCCCGACGAGCTTGGGACGGCTGATTGCCTAGTGCACTCCACTGAACTTTATTACGACCAAGATCCTATTCTGTCGTTCATTACCAGTGTCACATCCACCGGATACTCTCGTCAATCGGGTTCAGGCCAAATAGATACATATATCAAGAAGTCTCTCCCACCCGTAGAGTTCGAATATAGCAAAGCCCCTGACCCCGATCGACGTGCACAATTATCAGTCGAGGAGATTGATTATGAAAGTCTGAAAAATATACCGTACGGAGTTGACAATTCCAAGTACGAATGGGTGGATTTGGACGGAGAAGGGCTGTCAGGAATCTTTACAGCGCAAGCTGAAGGCTGGTTCTACAAAAGAAACTTAAGTGCCAATAACCAAGTTACCGTGGATAGCCAAGAACGCACCGTCCCTAAATTTGGCCCTGTGGAAATCCTCAATAGCGGGCCTAACGCACCTGTTGATAAAGCAAAATTTATGGATTTGGCGGGAGACGGCCAACAAGACTTAGTGCAGCTAGGTGGTAGTGTGCACGGCTTCTATGAGCGGGCCGAAGACGGCAGTTGGATACCTTTTAACGCCTTTCACTTGTGGCCATCCCTTGACTACGAAAATCCCAACCTCAGATTTGTGGACCTCAACGGAGATGGCCACGCTGATATTCTGATAACGGAGAATGAAATCTTCACTTGGTATCAATCGCTAGCTGAGGACGGTTACGGCCCAGCTCGCCAGGTGTGCCAACCGTTTGATGAAGAGAAAGGCCCAAGATTAGTCTTCTCAGATGGCGCTCAGTCAATCTATCTGGCTGACTTATCTGGGGACGGATTAACTGATGTGGCACGCATCCGGAACGGCGATGTCTGTTACTGGCCGAATTTGGGTTATGGTTGTTTTGGTACGAAGGTTACAATGGACAATGCACCCTGGTTTGATAATTTCGACATGTTCAACCAGCAGCGTGTTATCCTAGCCGATATCGATGGCTCCGGCACAACCGACATCATTTATCTTGGTAGGGACGGTATAGACATATATCGCAACCAGTCAGGTAATAGCTGGAGCGACGCCGACCATCTTTCAAGGGTCCCACATGGCGATAACCTCTCACAAGTCGCTGCCGTTGACCTTCTAGGTAATGGTACCGTCTGCCTAGTTTGGTCATCCCAGCTACCAGGCGATGCACGCCAGTCTATACGTTATCTTGATCTTATGGATGGCCAAAAGCCACATTTGATGGTCAAGATGGTCAACAACCTTGGGGCAGAAACGCGAGTGAAGTACGCACCTTCGACATACTTCTACCTAAATGACAAAGAGCAGGGCAAGCCGTGGATTACGAAATTAGCTTTTCCAGTACATTGTGTCCAACAAATCGAAACTTACGATCATATCAATCGTAACCGTTTTGTAAGCCGGTATGCCTATCATCATGGGTATTTCGACGGCGTTGAGCGAGAATTCCGTGGCTTCAGTATGGTCGAACAATGGGATACGGAGGAACTTGGTTCATTAAGCGCAAGTCCTTCATTGCCAAACTCTCCGAGCATCAACCCTACTCTCCCACCCATCCATACCAAAACTTGGTTTCACACTGGCATCTTCATGAACAATCGAGAAGTCAGTCGTCATTTGGCCCGAGAATACTACGGTGCAGATGCATTGAGTGATACACAGTTCGAAGATTATATGAAAACCCTGCTCGACGATACAGTCCTACCATCTGTGGAACTGACGACGGATGAGATGCGCGAAGCATTTCGGTCTCTGAAAGGTTCTATGTTACGACAAGAAATTTACACCGATGATGGAAGTGAGAAGGCAGAAATTCCTTATAGCGTGTCGGAGAGTAACTTCAAAGTCGAACTGCTGCAATCACAAGGGAGCAATCGTTATTCAATTTTCTACACACATTCTTGCGAGAGCTTAAGCTACCAGTACGATCGAAATACAGAAGACCCCCGGATCCAACACCAGTTGACATTGGACGTGGATCGGTATGGAAATGTTCTCAAGTCGGTTACTGTTGGCTACGGACGGAAACCAGGGCAGAGCCCCTTGCAAGGAAATGATAAAGCGAAGCAAGAACAATTGCTCATGACATACACTGAAAACGATCTCACTAATGCTGTGGACGCCTCGGATGACTACCGGACTCCAGTAGCATCCGAAACTCGTACTTACCAAATCACCGGCTTCACACCCACTACTGATGGACCAGCTCGATTTAATCCGGCTACTTTCAATACTGATGACTTTGCGCCGATACGTGGATTGACGGAGATTCCATATGAACAAGATAGCGATCCAGCCCTCAAACAGAAACGACTCCTCGGCCAGTCAAGAAACCTTTATCGGAGCGATGATTTGACCAAGCTATTAGATACTGGAGTGCTTGAACCACGGGCGTTGGCAGGTGAAAGTTACAAGCTAGTCTTTACACCCGGATTACTCTCTAGCGTCTATAAACGTGACACGGAAGACTTAGTACCAAATCCAAATGATACATTAGGCGGGTCGGGCGACGACAAGGGTGGCTACATCGATCTTGATAATAACGGCCATTGGTGGACTCGCACGGGTCGTTCTTATTTCCATCTCGACCCCACTGCTACCGCGCAAGAGGAGCTAGCTGAAGCCAGAAGGAACTTCTTCCTAGCGAGACGTTTCGTTGATGTTTTCGGCCACAGTTCTACCATCGAATATGATGATCATCGCCTACTCCCTATTCTAACTAAAGACGCTCTGGATAATTCTATCACATCTGTCAACAATTACCGTATCCTACAGCCAAGGCTGGTTACCGATCCTAATGGAAATCGTAGTGAGGTTGCATTCGATGCACTTGGACTTGTCGTTGGTACTGCTCTTATGGGCAAAGTTACCGAGAATTTAGGAGATTCACTGGCAGGTTTTCGGGCCGATTTAACGGACGCAGAGATCCAGCAGTTTTTCGCCTCACCGAAGGGACCTGGTACTTTAGCCTTACTTGGAAGTGCTACGTCCCGCGTAGTTTACGATATTACACGCTTCTGGCTAGACGTCGATCACCAAAAGCCAGTGTTCACCTCGACAATTGCCCGCGAGACCCACGCGAGTGATCCGCTACCACAGGGGGGCCTTAAATTTCAAGTTGGCTTTTCATACTCGGACGGCTTTGGGCGTGAAATCCAAAAGAAAGCTCAGGCAGAACCTGGCCCACTCTTAGATGGCGGGGCGGTAGTGAATCCACGTTGGGTAGGAAGTGGCTGGACCGTTTTCAACAACAAAGGCAAACCCGTCAGGCAGTATGAATCATTCTTCGACGATACCCATGACTTCAAATTCGCGAAAGAAATAGGTGTGAGCCCTATCGTCATCTATGATTCGATTGGACGACAGGTTGCAACAGTGCACCCGGATCATAGGTGGGAAAAAGTTGTTATCAGTCCCTGGCAACAGATGTCATATGACGTTTCCGATACCGTTCTACAGTCGGATCCTAAGGCTGATGTAGATGTGGGCCGTCTTTTCCAAGACCTTCAAAAGACAGACTATCTTCCGACTTGGTATGAGGCACGCAGGAATGGTCAGAAAGGTTCCGATGAGCAGGCCGCCGCTACTAAAACTGCAGCCCACGCTGATACACCGTCTGTAACTCACCTTGATGCCCTGGGCCGTACCATTTTGACGGTTGTCGACAATGGGTCAGATGGTAAATTTGAAACGCGTTTGAACCTAGACATTTCAGGCAATCGGCGCGAGCTGATTGACGCTCAAAGCCGACTGGTGGTGCGCATAGACTACGATATGTTGGCGACGCAGATTCATCAGGCCAGCATGGATGCCGGTGACCGGTGGACATTAAACGATGTGATGGGAAAGCCCTTCATCACCTGGGACCTGCGAGGCCACCAATTCCGGACGGTCTGCGATCCATTACGGCGTCCAATCACAAACTATCTCAAAGAAGGCTCTAGACCAGAGATGGTAGTCGGGCGTACGATCTATGGCGAAACTCAACCCAATCCTGAATTACACAACCAACGTGGGAAAGCAGTTCAAATATTTGACCAGGCGGGTGTGCTTACCAGCGGCGATTATGACTTCAAAGGCAACCTCTTAGATAACAAACGTCAGTTTGCCCAGGAATACAAGGCAACTTTGGATTGGTCAGGCCCCGTACAATTGGATACTCCGTCATATAATAGCATTAGTCGCTTCGACGCCCTCAATCGTATCATCGAAACAACCTCCTCAGATAACAGCACCCACCGTCCCATATACAATGAAGCCAGCCTCCTAGATCAAGTCCTAGTGAATCTTCGCGGAGAGCAGGAGAACGGCCAGCCCAAATGGAGGCCCTTCGTAACGAATATTGATTATGATGCCAAGGGTCAGCGCGCATTAATTGAGTATGGCAATGGTGTCCGCACTACCTACTCTTACGATCCCCTCACCTTCCGTCTGATCCATCTACAAACCCAACGTGGCTCTGACTCGCTACAAGATCTGTATTACACATATGACGCTATCGGAAACATCACACACATCCGTGATGACGCTCAACAAACTATATTCTTCCGTAACCGTCGTGTCGAACCAAGCAATGACTATACATATGATGCGATTTACCGACTAATCGAAGCGACTGGGCGTGAGCACTTAGGACAAACCAATGGACATGTTAACGCACCCACTCCTCCTGGAACATTTGATACTTTTCCAAGTCTTGATCACCCCGGTGATGGCAAGGCAATGGGAACATACGTTGAATCATACACCTACGACTCCGTGGGAAACATTTTGTCTACAAAACATCGTGGTAGCGACCCTTCAAATCCTGGATGGACACGTACTTACAACTATAACGAGGCAAGCCAATTGGAAAATAGCAAAGCAAATAATCGCTTGAGCTCCACCACTGTAGGAACAATCACTGAGAACTACGGCTATTCTGGAAACGCAGGCGTACATGGCCTTATGACCGCAATGCCTGCACTATCGTTTATGCAATGGGACTTTAAAGACCAACTCCAAGCTACCACGAAACAGATTATTACGAACGGGGGTACGCCAGAGACAACGTACTACGTATATGACAACAACGGCCAACGCGTTCGCAAGATCACTGATCGTCAAGCTGCTCCAGGTCAGACGCCAACTCGTATGAAAGAGCGTATGTATTTAGGCCCGTTTGAATTATACCGTGAATATGGGAACGACGGCACAACGGTTTCACTAGAACGAGAGACCTATGAAATAATGGATGACAAACAGCGGATAGCTATGGTCGAGACTCGCACGGTGGGGACCGATCCGGGGCAGGCACAGCTCATCCGGTACCAATTTTCCAACCATCTTAGCTCCTCTACACTGGAATTGGATGATACAGCGCGCATTATTTCGTACGAGGAGTATACTCCATACGGCAGTACATCATATCAGGCTGTGAGTAATCAGACGGAGACGCCCAAACGGTACCGTTACACGGGTAAAGAACGAGATGATGAAAATGGATTGTACTACTGTGGGGCACGATATTATGCGCCGTGGATAGGAAGATGGATAAGCGCAGATCCAAAAGGGGTGGTAGATGGTACCAACGTTTTCGGTTATGCCAAAGATAATCCCATCTTGTACAACGACCCGACGGGTACACAATGCGACCCGACCATGTCCTCATGCGTCGATCCTACTATTCCTACGGAACGCGAGGAAATGGCTCAGGCCAGTCTTCCAGAAGACGTGAGGCACGAGCCGCCGCCCCCTCCTAAAGCAAAGCCTCCGCCTCCACCTCCACAGTATGAACTAGGTCCAAGAGGTGAAAGAATTCCAACTGCAGCTTGGACGGGGGGCCCACTGAAGCCAACAGATCAGTATACTCACCCCATGGCACACGACTTAGCAACAATGGGAAATTATGAGGCGGCCGAGCTTGCGGAAAACTATCTATGTGCCTCTTGCCACATCCTAACCAAAGTTAATCCCGCAGACTTCAATTTACGAGGATATGTGAACTCGTGGGAGGAAGGTTACATTAAGGGTTTCGTAGAAATACCTTTAAGTGCAACTGTTGGTGCCGGGTGGGAGATTGGTGTCAGCGCTACCCAAGCGTGGACTGGAGAAGGCTCTGGGCTTCATATCAGTAACATCAGCAGCTACCTCGTATATCGGCAAACGGATGAAGGAGTAAAACTAACTACTGGACAACGGACACTGGAGGGTGTAGTTGCCGCTGCAGGCATATTGAGTATAGGCCTCGGCGCTGCCGAGGCTGCGGGGGCTGGAAACGCCGCCCGAGGCGGGATGACAGGCGCCAACGTAGGAAGGATTGCTCCAGTAAGGCCGATCTCTGCAGGAACAACGGCACGCCTAACGCGGGCGATCGAGAACCGGATGAGAGCGCTCGGTATCCCCGAGGAAAGAATCGGAATCCCAATGGATGGAGGAAAGGCATATAATCCAGCAGGCAGTACCGTTGGCGCCAACCAGATCGGCCAAGGTATTAACGTCGACGCTGCTATTTTAGGAGATTTCCCACACGAGCCATGGCCCGCCTTCAACAAAGCCAATCTGAGTACTAGAGTTGATGCCACTATTGCCCATGAATTTGAGGAACTTGGGACCAACGCTTACAACCATCCGCTAGCGCTACAGCTTGGCCCCAAAACCCAGTTACAGATATCACCAGCCGCGAGGGATCTGTTGGTCGATATGCTTAAAAACCAGATTGGGGTTCGGAAACCATGATTTGAAGTCAAGGTTGGGAGTCGCCGGAGTAGCAGCATCGTATCATTAAATTGGGGGAATTTGCAAGATGTTAATAAGACTGAATTTTTCTGTTTTCATGGTCAGAGTATGGGCCAAGTTTGGGTTAATGTATTTGTGGATTCTGCATATATTCTTACACCCAGAGCTATAACTTAGTCTAAGTAGCCATAACTGCGGATTAACTTTCCGAGTACCTATAAATTTGGAGCTGGTGCTAGTTAAGTTGTCGGTCTACTCCTAAAAGAGTCAACTAGTCTCGTAGGGCCAGCCGTAATTTTAGATGAAGACCCAGTAATTCTTGAGATAACGGTCGAATGCAATAGAAGTTATAACAGGTTTTTGATTAACAATCGGCCAAGTAGGCACGGTCATTTAATATCCTAGGCCCAACGTACAGCCGCTAATATAATATATTAACACATACTTAGGTATATAACTATTCCCAACAGCTACTTATCCCCCATGGACTCCCCAACCCATACACATATTCCCAAAAATTAGATTACCCAATTAGCAAATTAGGTTATTATAAAAGTCTCTCTCGACCAATTCCGCCAAATTCTGACCCGGTTAACCCCTCAAAAACTATATGAACCATTTTGAGAACTTATATCTCTGGCACGACAGTCCGTTACTGACGACCGCTTCCGGTTCCGTGTTTGTGGTATAAAACGAATATGTATGCTTACGGCATAGGGCTGGCGCATTCGATGCAGCGATAACAAGTTCGCACTTGCTGCGGAATTCGGGCTCCCACGGGTCGCAATCTTCAAGGTCCGTACTCGGCCAGCACGGCGGATCCCCTGTGAAGATTGTCGAGCGCCATACGCTGCCGATGCAAACACCCCCAAGATTGTACGTATGACAAGCTACGCAACAATCATGTGCAGTTCCGTTACTCATGATCACATGAACATTTTCACCTCGATCAGGGCCGGCTTGGTAGGCTGCCCAATATGGTTGGAAGTTTGGTCTTGGACTCCGATTCCTAGGACCGCAGGAGTCGTATACAGTCTCTACTGGAAGTTGTGACGTGACTGTTGTTAAGAATGTTGTAGCGGTGGTGTACAGGGTCGTTGTCGTTATCGAGCTCGCGAATGCGACCTTATACTTACTGGTCGTCTTTGGCACAGTCTTTGTACTCCATTTCGTGACAGTTTTTATCGGTGGGGTAACCTTCTTAGTCGACACAAAAATTGTTTTGGTCGTGGTGCCGGTTGTTTTCGTCTTCCAGAGGTCACTTGTGCCAGTCTTCGTGACCAGTGTCTTGGTGCACGTTACCGCGGTCACATATTTTCCGTTCGCGGCGACAGGTTCTGGTTCTGGTTCGGCATTGCGACGATCGAGTTGTTCATTCAAGACCGGCTCGTCCCGGCGAATCCAAGTGCGAACTGGTTGCGACCTTGCAGACCTATTGTCGGGGTCATCATCCACGCCGACGAACCCAGAAGGCGCGGGAATAGTCTTGACCGGGTAGGTGATAATCAGAGTCGTAGCCGGGTATGTCTCGGTGAGAGTGGCAGATCTCACAGTCTCTGTGAGCTTGCGAGTGTGTGTCGACGTGCCAATCCACACCGTAACTTCGCTGGTCACAGTAGTAACTCTCGAAATCGTCGTGTATCTTTGCGAGGTAACCGTTTTAGTTGCCTTGACAGTCCGCGTGGATTTTTTGGTCTTCCAGCGGGTTACCGTATACGGCACTGTCTTGCGAATGGTTTTTGTAGTCCTGTATATTTTGTTCTGTGGAACAGCATAGCCGCAAAAACGAGTGGCGCATGTTTGACTTGTGATTACGGTGCGTGCGGTAACGACTGAAATGAAAGCGATCAGGGCAACAACCAAAAGGTTGAAGCGAGAAGAGCTATACATGACTTATATCAACTATGCCAGGGGCATGCGGCGCCCGTACTCGAGGCAGATAGTTATATATGTAGGGAGGTAGCGAACGTCGTTGTTGGATTTTTGGACAAACAAACCCAAGAACTGTTGTTCGCTCCCCAGGTTCTTATAAAATCGAAATTGCCGGATACCGGAACTCGGAACATGAAAACGTAGGGTGACCGCGAGCGCACATAGGGAACGTAATAATCCTTGGGTTACAACGAGGCTTGTATCGCATGACCCCGAGGCCAATATGTTAATAATACCAAGAAACTATAGCCAGTGTGCGCTGTATATTACACAGAGCAACCGCAAAAACCGTTGTCGAGGGGGTGTGGAATGACCAGCTTGCCCTTGGCAGTGCCTGGGCATTGGGACTCGCCAATCGCATGGCGCTTTCACCGAAAGAGCGAACAAGTTACTGCAGGTTCGTCAATTTTCAACAAATCGAGCTGGTCTGGGGCAGCCTGGGATTCTCGAATTGAGCCGCGATTTTTCTCTCCACTATGCACAATAGTTCGCAGAATAAGAAATCATGAATAAAGGAGCTCGAGCGCTGGGCTAGTGTCCTTTCTTCAACGGCGATATTTGGCATATTATACAGGATGAAAACGAGCCTCCAAAATCACATATAAAACTCACCAAATTAGGTAACCGTTCGTAGAGGCTGCTTGAAAGTATTCCAAGTGGGTGCAAGGCCTGGCTGCGTTCTTCAACTATTTTCGGACCCATACGGCGCCCCAAATACCGCCTGTTGATCCACTTTAATCCTTCCTCTCGAACTCTCCTTCTGGGACTACCACGGATAGAGCATTTCGCAAGCATTTCGCGATTCTGTTCCTCCAACATGCGCTTACGCTTGGTTCCGAACTCGAGATCCCTGCTGGTGGATCGATCATCAACAATGGCTACCACGTGCAGTTAGCCGAAACTCTATTCCATTTCGAAGTCTCAAAGTCTGCAATTACTAGAAATGGCTAGTCTGGAGAGACCCTTAGAGTCGAAGGTTCCAGTGGCGCAACACGCAAAATGCAACATGCAACACCAATGGTGTGCGCGTAGAATCTTTAGTATCACCATAATGTATGCCTGAACGACTAGTCCAGGAATCTATACTTATTCCCCCTGAATAGGCGTATTATCGCTTATTAGACTCGTATTTTGCGGAGGTGGGCGCCTGAGTAATACTAAGCTAGGGCTATATAGACGACCCTAGCTATGGAATCGATCCTTTACGAGAGTATATACGTATACGATATAATTGGGTGTGCAAAACCCTGCGTTGAAGATGAAATCTAGTTCGTGGTCCCAAAAACATTCAGATTTATAAACATCGGATATATTACGATCAAAAGTTTGAAATTGTCGGGATGAAATATTTAAATGAACAAACACTATTCGAACGATAGAATAACGCGAATCAGTTGGATTTCGATGACCAAAGCCATACTTACGTGAAATGACGAGAACTCGTGCGCGAAGTTCAGAAATATTAAATGTAGTTCTTCAACTATATATATGCATCCGATCGCCTAGCCCCGCACTTTTCAACGGAAGCAAGCGATTGGCGAGATCTCGGCAGTCCTGGACCACCCAGTGCACTCCGAAATTTACACTGGGCTCCCAGCGCCCCAGAGACCTTATTCCACGCTCCATACCAACCTTAAGTCAGCTACGAGTCTAGACTGAGGCCATGACATACTATAAAATCGACTGTTAATGCGATTATATGGTGCCCTGGCCGACGGCCGATTGGGAAGCCATAAAATCCCTTCCTTGGATTGGGTACGACACTCGCTGGGCTGGCGGTAGAGCGAGTGCAGAAAAATGTATTAACAATGGAGTTTATGGAGATGTTCTCGCGATTTTCGAATCATTCTCACACCTCATCTGGGACTTGATGCTGGGCGGCAGAATCACAGTAGTTGGCAGCTCGCCACACCCTAACCCGCCGCAGCTCGGACAAGTTCACAACAGTATTTTGATGCGCCTTTAAGGGCGCGGTGGGGTTTTAATGGGAGCTACTCAGAACAATTGGAAGCATAGCAGCCCGTCCACAAGTTTTTTGAGGCGAAGACGGATACCTCTAAGAGTAGTGCTACTCATCTAGACGAAGCGGCTGGCACGCTGGTTATCTCACCAGTTCCAACTTCCGTGTTGCCGCAAACACAAGGCTGGCTGCTGTGTATTAGTCGATAACAGAACAAATATTAGACTATAAGCGCAAGGTACGGCGACTGCAAGGCTGCTTGCTACATATCAAACCTCTAACCAGCTAGCAGGGCCACTCCCAGTCGCTCATACCGGGGCTAATCTCGCCGTAGCAAGTTGGCAAAATAACGGGATACATATTCGTGTCTACTAACAGGCTCCCGACACGACTCTGCGAGAGTGCTACTTGGATGGATCCTGGTATGCGGATAAGCATAAATAAAATTTATTAATATATTCTCTAGAAGTTTCCATATTCTAACCCGGATATGAAACACGAGAATTTACCGGAGACAAAATGCTACGCCAGACTTCAATCGCCGCCATCGGGCGATACGACTAAGGCCCGCAGCTACGTTTTTACTGCTAGGATGCTGGAAAGAGTGTCGCGGTTTAGAAATGGAGCGGAGGCTAGTCCACCGACGGCCAAGTCATCGGGCCTCTTCGGTTTAGAAACCTTTATTCCGCGATGCAATGGAACAATGGGAATGATTTGAGATTTTATCACCAAGCTGACAATACCACCATTTATGAACAGCGCACTCCTAGCGACGAGGCATGGCGTAGGGGATCTTTACAGGTTTCTTAAGCTCGTGATTAGTGATATATATCTCAATGCGGCCCCATAACTAAGGCCATGATGCAGTTTAGTTACTAGCTCACCTCAATATAGTACACCTGCGTAACGGTATTGACGCATGGTGTAGTGCTGCAGTTTTATCAACCTTTTCTTATCGTCAGAGTCATGTCACACCGTCTCGACACTAGGAGTCACATCTGTCTTAATATATACGCAGTCTAGCGCCGGGACTAATCAGCATCAGTTTCGGTACCCCTACTGCATTAGGATATCGGAGACAAGACCCTGTCCTCGAATGCCTGTACATCTTCTTTGTAAACCAAGATTCTAATAAATCTTTGTACACGGACCACATTATTACTATCGCCAAGCTGCGGTCTTGCGGCCCGAGAATATTATAGTTCCTCTGCATAATCTTCGATGTTCCCGATATTTGCTTACCCTGGACTTGCAGGCCAAGTGCTTCGAATTTGGATATCGTTTCGGTGCAAACTATGGTTTATAATCATGGGTCGGCCAGAAGTTCCGGTGGATACCAATTTACGCTACCAGAAATATTGTAGGCTTGTACACCACAAAGTTTAAAGTATCCCGGCCGTGGAACTTTCGCTCCCCGTATATAATTTCTCTCAGCTAAGGATGTTAGTACCAAGGATTCGAGGTATAACGGTCACCCCGCCCCAAATGCGTCTGCGCTCCTAATACCCCCTTGTACCAAAGCTTTGACCTGGTATGGATACACCTGTGGAGAAGAATTAGCCGACAATATCAAGAGCGGTGGGAATGCAGGGAATGGCATGTTATACTGTTCTTGGAACAATAACTTCGACTTCAGTGTTGTTGTTTGATTGGCCATATATTCGATTTGCCGATTAACCACATTATCGCCATGGCTTGAGCTTCTTGGCTCTGCGTGATTTCTTCTGATACTGGCTACCTTCTCTATACAAACTTCATAATTATCCCACCAGTAAAGCTTCTTTCTTTCTTTGGTGGCCTGTCACGCCTTCCATCTAATATTCTAAATATTCTCCTGTGTAGAATTTTCAACCTTTTTTTAGGAGTATTGATATATCTAGTAGGGTTTACTATCGACTGGATCGATCTGAATCTCGATCGATTAAGCGGTCGGTCAACCGCGAGAGCTCGCTAGAACCCCATAAGCGGCCCCTCAATCACATCTACTTCCCAGCTGCAGAATTTCGTCTATTACTCGTATCGACTGTTAACGTATAAAACTCATTCTATGGTTTTAGGCTTTTGAAACCATGGAACCATGGAATTCATTATAGCTACGCGTAGATTTAAAGGATTCCTGGGTAAGCGGGTTCAAGGGCTTGGCTATTTTACGACCAACTAGGGCATCGCATCGAGACGAGCTACGGGCAATGTAATTAATATAATATCACCTTCGGTGAACATCAATTGAGCAATGCCTACTTCGTATAGCACGATGTTCCCTTTTTCGTGAATTTTTTTTGATCGATTGAGGATCTAGGCAACTGATACATATTCATGTGTAGAACCAACGTTAAAACGCTTATCCGCGTTTCGGGTTAAGCGGGCCTGGCTCCGCGGAGGCATGCGCCGCAATTACTCCGTGAAGCAGTAAGTCGGCAAAAGATGCGGCGGCCAAGAGGCTTGTCGTTTGTAATATAGCGCGACGCTATTGACCGTCGTTTAAGCCCGTATCGCATATATAGCTCCTGTCGTGATGATTATTATAAATATGGAGCGATTCACCCCGCATTATTTTCTACAGTCATTTCGATATACCAGGGAATAAACTTACCGAGGGACGAGCTCGCAATTCTGTATATCAAAAAATGTATTCTTTGACAATTCTCGCTGCTCTTCTAGCGGCGGTCCCTACCTTTGCCCAAGCACCCCTCTGGGGCCAATGTATGTTGCACCTTCTACCTTTCTTCGCAATCAAACTTTAGTAGCGAATTCTAACATATTTCTCAGGCGGTGGGCAAGGATGGACTGGACCCACAACTTGCGTTTCTGGTGCATGCTGCCAGGTAGGACACTATCTCGAAGTTCAAACGTTTATTGTCTAGATTTTAACTCACAGATAATCTAGTATTCCAATGCATATTACTCTCAGTGCGTTCAAGGAACTTGCGGCGGATCAAACCCTCAAACGACAACAACTAGGACCACTACAGGTGGATCGACTCAGCCAACGTCCGGCTCAAATGGTCAATGCGGCTCCGGCTCGCCTCATGCCACGGTGACAGGCTCTAGTGGCAACTACAGGGCAAGTAGAGGATCAACTACATTGTACACTGGATCCAACTACCTCTCCGCGATCACTGCTGCGCTTAACGGCATTAGCAGCGGCGAGCGAGTTTCCGTTATGGCGTCAGGTTCTATTGGTGCCAATACCATTTCTATTAGTAGCGGCAAGACATTTGAGGTCTGCGGTACCATCGACGTTGGTAATAGGAGCGGCCGTGGCGCCATTGAATCTACCGGTACCAACGGTGTTTCGATCCCCTTTCTCACTATGACTGGAAATCCCTACTTTGGTCTTCTTTTCTACGGCACAAGCAATCTGTCTCTGGGCCAAATCACCATGAACCTTAGCGGCGGAATGGGAATCCGCTTCCACCGCGATGAAGCAGCGAACTCCAATGTTAAAATCGGCACTGTTAGAGTTACTGGCGCTGGCAGCCACGCTATTGAGACTTGGAACATCAACGGCCTTACCATCGATCAAGTCATTGCACGCGACGTTGGCGAATGCGCTTTGTTGCTCCAAAAGGTAACAAATGCACGAGTGGGCCTTGTCGATGGCAACAACGTGGCTGCTGGTACTGGTTATGCGACCTTGCGGTTCGCAAACGAGAACGGTAAACTCAACGGTGGGTACGGTACCAATATCTATATCGACAAAGTTGTATCCCGCGGAGGTGGCCGAGGTGTTTTCTGTGTCTCTGCGTCAGGAGGTGCTGAAATCAAGACGGTGGATCTCGCGAGCAACGGCAATAACGCAATTCTTATCGAAAACTGTTATAACGTTGCAATTCGCGGCGGTACTGTCAATGGAGGAGGCGAAGTCCGCCTCGCTGCCCGTACCGAATTCGCGAACAACAAGGACATCTCGATTACTTTGAGAGTAGACGGAACCACCGTCCGAGAGTCGCCTTGTGGAACAAATATCAGCTGGAACCTGTCAGGCAATGGTGCAAGAAACATCTGTTAAGAGGTAAAATCATCAAGGGCCATAGCGAGCGGGGATACTGCACGTAATTAGTTCCCTACCACAGGCCAGAACTCTATTCTTTTCTTGTAACTTATTTTACCAGTGACACCATGGGCCTTATCAGAGTTACGGCCTTGTAGATACTTGATCAGTACATCCGGATATCCAATGTATATATCTATCTTCATATCCAGCTTCGGTAGCACAAAAATTGTAAATTGTAAATATTACCTAAAAGAGATATTAAGTAATTTAAGATTTGAAAATCGGTACGAATATTTTTTCAAAGATTAGAGTTATATGATTGTGCGCTTGGGTCCCTGCCTTGAGCGCCCGAATTCGAAGCTAGAGCTGGTCCAACGATTCGGCGACACCTGTGTTGTTTTGCACAAAATCCAACAACTTCATTCGCACCACCTTAGTACTTACATAGCTTACCTCTATAAGCTCCAGATATCAACAGGAAATAACGTAGTAATCCTTAATAAAAGGAAGAAAGGGGCTAGCGGGCCAATAATTACTACATTTCTGACTCAACAGGCCACCCGATGCGTATACGAATTGAAGCATTTCCCGGGCCTGTATGTGACTTCACGCTTCGAGTGTTGTTTTCTCATCAGATTTAGGTAAGAGCAAAAACCTCAATTCGATTCGATTAATTCTCTCAGCCTCCACAGAACAGTTCAAAAAACTAGTCGCGAAGAGTAAAAAAGCGAGTTGGTACAATTTGGATTAGCAGTTGTCGTTCCAGGCGTACATGTAAGTATATTGGTGGTAGTCGATACTTAACCCTAGCTCTAGCAAGTGCTCCCGTAGTCTCGTACAGTCGTACAATTGCAACTATACAAAAGCCTAACTATTGCAGGGCTAGCTGTACCTGTAGCTAACTACCATGCACGAGTTGTGTAACCTCACACCAGCAAGGCTTTTTAAAACCTCAAGCCTCACTTTCGACTTGGGTGATATGGTGGGTTCGCTCGATCGTGACCTAGCTATAGCGCTACCTAGTGATATGTTACCGTATCTCCTATGTCTGTTCATTAACCGCTCAAGCAATAGGAGTGATGAACTTTGACATTTCGGGAGATGCCGGTGTGCCGTTCGACAAACATCAACAGCTATAATAATCGGCCATGGCTTCGCTAATTCAATGATCTCATGACCCACAACAGTCTCCCGCGTCCTGGCGAAATCTCCCACCGACAGGATCTAGAACGAAATATCGATATCTGCGCAGCTATCGGCAGAAGCCCGGTCCCGCAACGTAACTTCCTTGAAATCCCACAGGCTGATGCATCGCTAGAGCGACGATGCGCCATCAGCTGAACAACGAGCCGCGTTTGGTGGACTTTAAAGATGGCTGACAATATCAACATCCATAATGGCATTTTTTTACCGGGAAGAAGCTAGAGATGACGCATAATATAAGCTTCCGCCCAGTTTCTGGCCAACCGAGGTTCCGCCCTGTGTTACACGGCATAGTGCATATGCGACCGCACCCGACCAGCGATTGCTATTCGCTAACCTTTAGAATCTCCCATTGTGGGAAATTCGCTCTTCCCTAGATGCATAATGTCGGGGTGGGGTGTTCGTTGGTTCCAAGCCCCAAGAAACTCTGCACACAATCCCAACATATGCTCGATGGTCTGGTGGGTTTGAAATTTATTTTTTTACCTCATGCAAATTTAGATATAGGGCTACTATAGGGATAGGAGTGCTGAGGCGCACCAAGGCAATGTATAACGTATAACAGCGGAGAGAAAGCTACTTGATCTCCAGCAACCAGTTGAAACTAGAGCTCAGAATAACACAGGACGTCCGGATGAGGGACTAAAATCCCAGCAAAACGGCAAAGTTGTCTTCTACATGCATACATGCAAACTTTGGCTTTGGTGATCCTGCCGACCCATAATATTTAGTAAAATATTTTTCTAGAGCGGGGGACCTGCAGCATGCGGTTTGGTCAACGGACTTTCAGCCGCACCCCGCATTAGGAGATCGATTCGAGATTACCCGCATTCACCATCGGTGAGTTCGAGCGGTAACTTTGGTGTAACTTCCTCAGCCTCGAGGGATGATCAGGCGCTCTGATCTAGTCTCTAAGGCCCCTGCTAGTGCACAAGTTTTGATCCAAAACTCCAACGTCCCTGTTTGGGTTATCGACGTTGGATATTTCAAGACCGAGATGCCTGTGCATGTGCACACTGAGTTTGAGTATAATATTCTTTACTCGGTCAAAAACACCAGATACGGGAACTGAACTACAACGCCATCTCAAAATGGATACCTCAGGCTTTCTTCGAAAGAGAGTCGAATTGATACAGTCTGTTTTACAGAACAAAGATGCCGTTGCTGTCAATGTATTTGTTACCCACCTTGAGGCATCGAAGGGCGATATTGCACCGGCCCTAGACGCTTTCAAAGACGATTCCCAAGTGTCTCTGCCACCCGAAAAGAAGGCAGATCTAGCCGTGGAATTGAAGCTTCTTACCGAACTTGCGGACATATCTGACAACAATGCGGACTTTGTCAAGGCGGCACGGATGCAGCGCTCCACAGACACGACGCTTAGAGCGTTTGCTGTTAGTTCGAGCCTTCGCGATCTTGCTGAAATGCTAGCGCCACCAAAGGTTGTTACAGCTGTGGCAAAGAGATTGTCAACTTCAAGTATCGAAGAACCCCAATCCCCATCTGCTGCTTTTAAAGATGCGGCCATGGAATTACGACGCAACTTGTTTCTGCGGGAACCCACGGGAGTGGTGATGAGAATGATCAAAGACAACGAAATCGAACTTGAATCATCGACCAATGCTCATGTCTTCCATCTACTTGATGAGCAACCTGATTTTGATGTCCGCAAAAACTCTGTCACCAGCTTGCTAGCCAAGTCTACTCTGTTCCAAAATCTCCCCGTCAAGTCCCAAGAAGCCGTCGAAACGAACCTCAAGACTCTTCAAAGGGCTCAGGCTCTCTCCCCCGCTCCAGAAACGATCAATCCTCTGATCAAAAATAATTTGACTTCAGCCCTCCATATTTCGAACATGTCAGAAAGTGCCTTTGTCCGCCAACTAAAACCGGATATTGGGGATACACAACTGTCCACTAGCATTCACCGACACGCCGTCGAAAGTAGGATACGCAATGAGAATTTCTTGGTGTCCTCACTTCAAACAGTTCGCGGTAGCGGTTTAAGGGTCATCGACGGGGGAAATAGTAAGGCAAATGTTGAACTTCGTAAGAGTTCGTTCGACGCTGCCGCTGACGGTACCAAGACTCAAGTGAATCTTGAACAGCTTTTCGGCAGCCTGGACTTTTGCGAGTGCTCGGACTGCAACTCAGTCTATAGCCCGGCATCATATTATGTCGAGCTTCTAGAATTCCTGAGGCACAATAACTTGAGCGACAAAAACTCTAAAACAGGATCTAAAAGCGTCAAGGGCACCCAGTTGGAAATGCTGTTGAAGCGGAGACCAGATCTTGCTTGCATTGAACTCACTTGCGAGAACACAAATACGCTCATTCCTTATATCGACCTTGCTTTGGAAGTTATGGAGTCTTATGTGGTTCATGCACCCATTATAACGGCCTACAACGTCCACGGTGAAACCTCCAACGAACTACTCTGTTCCCCTCAACATACAAATTTAGATGCATATCCGATCCTCCGTTCTTCAGTGTACCCTCTGAGCCTTCCTTACCATCTTCCAATCGACACTATGAGAGTTTTCCTTCAGTTTTTAAAAACCTCAAGGCAGGAATTGCTTCGAGTCTTTCAGCCTAGTGTCTCAGGTTCTACTTCGACCACACCCCTACCGCCATCTGCAGTAGCCACCACTAGAGTCTATGATGCCGAGTTCAACCTCATTACCCAGGAAGAATATGTCATATTGACTAAGGAAGCGTTTTTACCCAATGTTGGTAATGGAGGGCAATGCCAGGACCCTTCAGACTACGCCAGAAAAATTGGTCTTCGGCAACCGTGGGAGTATTTTGGCTACTATACCAAGGCAGAAATGCTTAACGATGACCCGCAACAAACGCTCGGATTATCTTGGGTCAAAGCTCAGTTCTTGAAGCGCACTGGGATTTTATATTCCGACTTGGTGGAACTACTTAGAACACGATACATAAATCCCAACATGCCAACTGGTCAGGCTCTCACCACAATGGAAAGAATCAAATTCAGCTACCGGTTCTTACAATACCTCGTTTTCAAGCAATATCCAGACAAGCGGCGACGATTTTCACGCCTAATCAAGTTCCTAGAACTTGCCGATGAGTACTTACCTCTTGCGGAACTAATTGAGAGAGCCAAAGAGGCCGACCTTTGTGCGGACCAAAACAGCACTGGGTGTGGGTGTCATGACCAAAAACCCCAGCCCCATCAGCATTGCTGTTGTGGAAACGATGAGTGGACGAATTGGGTACACAAATGGTTCGAGCGAGCTGGAAAAATAATTGTTCTAGAATCCGGGGAAGGGCCTCGAATCCCTCTCAAAGGTCGCGTATGGGCGGAATATCAAAATCAATCCCTAGCCCTTGCACAGAGTACATCGGAACCAGCCTCAAATTCAAGGTCGAGCGAGACACCGGTGCCTACCTCTGTCCTCCTGGGAGATTTAAAGGATGATGGTGCTTTGGTTGATAGCAACGGTACCGCTGTGGGCTTTGTCACTTTGCAAGGAAAACTCATAGACCTGGAAGGCAAAGAGATTAGGAAGTCATGGCCAAATCAGGAAATTTCCGTATACGCGGAAGATAGTGACTTGGGTAACTGGCAGAAGTTGTTAGGCTACATCGAAAACGAGGAAGGGGTCATATATTATCGGTATAGTAAACGAGGGTTCCGCCGAATCGAGTGGTCTTCAGCTCGTGATACATGTGATATCACAAAGACACGTTTGCTCCATCTAGACGGCACCCAGTTATGCCCAGAGGAATACGAGTCTATGGTGAGGTTTTTGAGGTTATGGAAAAAGCTAGGCTGGACGATGAACGAAGTAGACGAAGCAATAATCGGCTTGGGTAAAAAAGCAAAGCAAAGCTCACAAGCAAACCCGAATGAGGGAAGTGATTCAGACTCGGACGAGGATGAATACAATCCGTCAGCAGTACCTCGACCGCAGTTTGACATTAACAGTACACTCATACACCAACTCGTTGCAGTCAAGAAGCTCCTCGACCTTACTGGGTTGGCCTTGGAAGTCGTTCTTACGTTTTGGGCTGACATTCCAACATACGGAGACAAGTCCCTTTACGCTAGCACTTTTCTCGCACATAATATCGTTCGCATGGATCCGGTTTTCCAACTCGATGCAAATGGCAATCCCCTCACCACCCCATTGAAAATCACCGACCACTTACCAGTACTACAAGCTACGCTGCGATTAAAAGCTACCGATATCTCCATTATCCGTCAACTCCGAAACATCCCTGACGCACTGAACCTGAGTACCCTGTCCGAACTCTACCGGTTTTCAAAATTGGTGAGATATCTCAGCGTTCGGGTAGAATTGCTTCCCGATATTCTAGCCATCCTGGGTGATCCGTTTAAAGATGCAGATACAACATTGGCATTTATCCAAACTTGGCAAGATATTATCAACAGCAATTTTACGTTCCAGCAGTTGAACTATTTAATCCGTGGTGTAGACAACGTTTCCCACCCAATTGCGCCCACGCCTCAGAAGGTGCTCAGGCTTGCGAAGACCCTTCTGGATAGCCTAGAGGCCATCAACCTACAAAACACCGATGTCTCCCAGGCGGATGTCGACGACAAGGTTGTTGTTCTCGCGGACTTGATCCCAGCCAAACTCGCCCTGATATTCGATCCCACACTTTCCGTTAATATCAATAACTTGATCAACGGTTTGTTTGTGTTCACCACAAATGCACCTTCTGGTTTGGATATCAAAGTTCCAGATACATTATCTGCGAAGGTTAAGTATGTTGATCAGAAAGCCGCGAGGCCACCAACTGCGAGCCTCGTGGTGACGGGGATTTTAACGGATGATGAATCAAATTCAGTCAAGGCCTTGTCAAGTCATCCTCTGTGGTCCCCTGCCGTGGATCGGGTAAAAAAACAGGGTACTACATTTTACAACCAATACCTTGCGACGATATTCCCATCGGACGGAGCTGCGACATTGCTAGCAGGTGACACACTAGATACCCCGATAACAAAAGGCCTTTATTTCTTAAAGTACTTTATGCCGTTCCTGCGGGCAAGATTGTCTATAGCAGCAGTCCAGCAAGCAATCTCGGATACGATGGGCACGGAGCCCGTGATGACATCCTACCTACTCAATGTTGTTAAATCTAGCTCAGGCGAATCCGCACTCTCCGTACTCCTCGGTTTGAAAGACTCCCAGCAAACAAGCACCCCAGCATCCTGGAAAGGGTACTTGATTCCACCAACAACCGACAAATATATACTTGTAGCAACCAGTGACACCAAGCCTGCAGATTTCATCTTGAATGGGCAGCCTTACTCTTTCCCTCATCAGTCCGAAGACCCCAGCAACATATGGTCCTCTGACGAGGTCCCCTTCGTTGCCGGTACGCTGTACGGACTTGAACTTTCAGGAATCACACCGGATATCTTATCGTGGAGAACAGCGACTTCCCCTCCTACAATAATACCCTCAAGCTCTCTATTGCCCGCGGTATCCTCGGATTCAGTCGCTGAGGTCCTCACGGGGTTAACTAAGATCTCACTTCTACTTCAAGGATTCAATTTTTCGGTTGATGAGCTTGCCCATCTCCACGATAATGGTAGCGATTTTGCAGCTCTGGCAGACAACAGCCCCCTGGATCTGATAAATATTACCCTCGGGACATGGAAACGACTCTTGTCGTACTCTAACCTAAGAGATTCTCTCCCCAAGCAGCAAACCCGACTCATAGACCTTTTTGCGTGGTCAAAGCTACCAACAAGCCAACCTTCTGGCACCATAGCAGAAATTGCTAAGGTTACACTTTGGGATGCTGACCAGTCAGCGGCAGTTTTGACCGGATATGCTGCACTCGCGCCAACGTACTTCGCCAACGAGCTTACTCTCCTGAAGCTAAGAGAAGCACTAGGCATTGTCACAAAGACGCAAATAGCCGTACCTCTCCTCTTCGAATGGGCAAAGCCACTGAGTCTATCAGAAAAGTCGTACCAGAAGCTCGCGGCACAGGCCGAAACTCTGAAGAATACTCTTAGAGCGCGGTACAACGCAGATGACTGGGAGAAAGCCGCGAAACCTCTTTTCGATACTCTCCGGAAGAACCAACGGGATGCACTTGTGGCATACTTGATTGTTGAGCCGTCGCTTGTTGAAACCGGGTTGGTTAACGATGCAGATGGGCTGTTCGAATATTTCCTTATCGATTGCCAGATGAGCTCCTGCCTCCAAACCAGTCGTATCAAGCAAGCAACGGCCACTATACAGCTTTACGTCCAACGCTGCCTTCTCGGGCTTGAGGCTGAAGTTGGTACGACGGATAATGACCTCATTGATAGAGAACGATGGGAATGGATGAAGAGGTATCGAGTCTGGGAAGCAAACCGAAAAGTTTATCTTTATCCAGAGAACTGGATTGTCCCCAGTCTGCGAGACGACAAAACCTCTTTCTTCCTCGACCTCGAATCTTCGCTGCAACAAAAGGATGTCAACTTGACCAGCGCCGCAGAAAGCTTGAAAGAGTACATCTATAGCGTTGCGAGCGTCGCCAACATGAAGGTTTATGGCTTATTTGTGAAGCAATATGGGACGGACGAGAACAAGAATCCGATACTCGGAGTTCACATCGTCAGTCGCAGTATGAACCCTCCCTTTATGTGGTACAGCCGAGACTATTCTCCAGATGGAACATGGTCACCATGGGTTAAAATGCCAGTCGATATCCCCAATTACGACGTCGACGACAATAGTGGAAATAATCTCGGCTCAGGGTCATACGTATCCCCGTTTCTGTGGCAAGGCAACCCCGTTATATTTTTCATGCAAATGATTCTCAAACAAGTGACAATTGACAATACCGCGGCCTTGTCGTCACGATGGAACAATGATGGGAAATCCCAGAACCAGAACAGGCCTGTTTGGCAGATAAATCTTGGAGTCAGCCGCTTCAACAATGGAAAATGGACCCCTAAAGAACTGTCGCAGACCCCTATCGGACACCTTGCTCCAAAATATACTGTAAAGGACGGATTAGATAACCACGATCTAGATACATATCCTGTTCCCAACCAAGCCCGTTATCAGATGGTTCCGAGAATGATAGCTGGTAACGGGACTAGCCCTGAGCATGTCCAAATCGATATCGTCTATACTGCGGATCTTCCAGACCCAACGGATAATACTAAGGTTATACACTACAATACCAATGTCGGTCATTTCTTATTTGTCGATGGGGGTATCTCCCAGAAGGTTTATACTGGTGGCGGTACAACTCTCAATACGATAACTAATTTCCAGTATGTCGAGTCTTCAAATACGATATACGCCTATCATGCAGGTGATGCGTCGGAAACGCCACCGTACTTCAATCAATCTCCTAGTGTCACTTACCCGACTGAACCCAAGTCAGCCACGAGGTCTACCATACAAATCACTTCGAACAAGCAATATACCTTTAATCATACCTTCATCGACCCACTACTAAAACAAATTAACACTACCAATAACCTCACGGCAATGTACGACGACTTCTCTACTCTTTCTGTAACCGCCAATGAAACTATACCGGACGACCCTTTCGGCCGGGTTACACTTCCCGACAATTCCGTGACCTACAACGAACTTATGAGCCCCTATGGTATTTACAACTGGGAACTTGGACTCCATGCCCCAATGACCTTGATTGATTCGCTACTCACTGCTCAACAATTCGATGAGGCTCTGAAAGTCTGTCATCTAGTATTCGACCCAAGTGCTGTTGGCGCCGCCTCCAGTACGGATAACTCACAGTTCTGGAAATTCGCCCCCTTTAAAGCTTTGGCCAATACCGACGCAAAAGAGTCTTTAGAGAACATGTTCCTTAAACTAGCACAAAAACGCCAGGCATCTGACCCCGATATTACAGCATGGCGAGACAATCCATTTTCCCCTCACAGCGTGGCACGTATGCGCCCAGTGGCGTACATGAAATGGATTGCAATGAAATATATTGAGGTCCTAATTGCATACGGCGACTACTATTTCCGCCAAAACAGTCTTGAAACGATACCTGATGCAATTCAATGCTACGTCTTGGCTTCTCACGTCTACGGCCCCAGAGGGCAAAAGATACCGAAGAGAGGCAAAAATAAACCCCAAACTTACAATTCCCTTTTAAACCGCTGGGATGCATTTGGTAATGCCATAGTACAGTTGGAAGTCGAGTTTCCGTTCTCAAACCAAACTTCGCAAGTCATCGGGTCAAGCAATGGGATTACCGGATTCGCCAACATTTTCGGATTTGCGTCTTCGTTGTATTTCTGCATCCCGGCTAACCCTCAACTCACGAGTTTGAGAGATACCATTGACGACAGGCTGTATAAAATCCGCAACTGCATGGATATCAATGGCGTTTATCGACAACTTGCGCTCTTCGACCCACCTATTGATCCGGCCTTGCTTGTTGCCGCCACTGCCCAGGGCTTAAGTTTAGATACAGTCCTTAATGATTTGAGTGGTCCGATTCCAAACTATAGGTTTCCCATCCTTCTCGCGAAGGCCGTCGAACTATGTGCGGAACTCAAGACCCTTGGGGCTGGATTGCTCGCGGCCAAGGAAAAGAAGGACAACGAGACCATTTCTGTACTCAGAGCCTCGCATGAAACTATACTTTCAGGATTCTCCCTTGACCTGAAAAACAAGGCATTAGACGAAGCCAAGTCAGTACTCGATCAGCTTATACAGAGTCGTGAGGCACCAAAGTATCGACTTCAGTACTACAAATTCCTAGTAGGTTTGACGGACGGTGCTCCCGGAGAGCTTGACTCCTTCGATGAAATTCAGAACCAGTCTCTCGTAGCACCTGTAGCGGATGGACAGTTACTCCTTCTTCCGGAAGAAAGCGAGGAAATCAACAAATCAATAGCCTTCCAGAACTGGACTACTGCCATTGGTGCTGTTGAAACTCTAGCTGGAATCCTTCATCTAATACCTGATTTTGACGTTGAGGTTAAACCATTCGGTATAGGTACTGGTATCAAATGGGGTGGTAATTTTCTTGGGGGTTCAACTGGGGCGGTTGCGAGAGGGTTGCAAATTTACGCCACTATCCTTAACAACGCTTCTACGAACGCTGGTCGCAAAGCCAATTTTTTGAGGGCTCTTCACGATCGTGTATTCCAGGCGAATAATAGCGGTCATGAATTGAAGAATATTGACAGCCAAATCGCGACACAAAGGCTTCGAGTCTCCACAGCGGAGCAAGAAATCACAAATCAACAGACAACCTTAGATCAACTCACACAGGTGGAGCAGTTCCTCCGTACAAAATACACCAATCAAGAGCTTTACGCATGGATGGAATCTCGCACCCGCTCATTATATAATTCAGCCTATAATCTAACCTACGACTTAGCCAAAAGGGCCGAGAAGTCTTTCCAGTTCGAACGTCCGCAGATGTCAACCTCCAGCTACATTGAGACAGGCTATTGGTCTAGTGGTAGGGATGGTCTCTTGGCCGGTGAAGCGCTCTTCCTTGGGCTCAAAAAGTTAGAAGCTGCGTATCAAGAGACTCTTGGGCACGACTTCGAAGTGGTCAAGCATATCTCAGTCCGACAGTGGGCGCCACTTGCACTTGTCGAGTTCCGCGAAACTGGGAAGTTTATGTTACAACTTCCTGAGATTCTCTTCGATATGGACTGTCCTGGTCACTATATGAGGCGCATTGTATCCGTCGCAGTTTCTATTCCTTGCGTCGTTGGGCCATACTCTTCGGTAAACTGTACCCTGCGTTTGCAACAGCATAGTATGCGTGTCACTCCACGAGCATCTTCCAAGAACGATTACCCTCAGGCAACCGACGGCTCAGAAGATTCTCGATTTCAAGTTCTCAACGTACCAATTTCTGCTGTTGTTCTCAGCAGCGCACGGGACGATATTGGTCGCCTAGAGAGCCCTGGTGACCGTTATAATCCATTTGAAGGTGCAGGATGCATCAGTACATGGAGTCTCGAGTTGCCTTCAGCTATGCATAGCTTCGACTATTCAACTATCACCGATGTGGTTATGACGATACGGTACACTTCGCTAGATGGAGGTGACAAATTAAAGGAAGTCGCATCAGGTGTAGTCGCCGATTATATAAAGGCTATCCGCGATGCAAGTAGCGCGGATGGCGAGGGGCTCTTTACCTTCTTTGATTTGAAGGCTGAATTCGGATCAGAGTGGTACCGAGCTGGCTTTGGAACTACATTAAACCCAGTTCCGCAACAGGTCTCCATGAATCTTAATAACCTGTCAAATCGGCTACCCGTCTATGCGGCCTCGACTCCTCCAAATAAGATCATTACAACTTCGATTACAATCCTTGCCCGTGGTGCTTCGGTTAACCCGTCAGATATTCAGATAGCGCAGAAACCAGATCGCCCTGGACAGGATGGACAAACAGCTTCATTTAAACCAGGTGTGGACGTCGGCGGATTAGTGGCCTGTGTTTCGGCCGATGATGGTTTACAGTTACCAATGACGAACTGGGTGCTTACTGTGAAACAGAGGAGCATGAATCTGAGTGGCATGTGGATGGTTGTACGGTATTCTTTGGCTGGATAAGGATTTGGGCTCACAAATTGCTGGTTTAAGTTATGCTTCTATTCTTCCGTTGTATTGTCTGAAACATTCGGCTTCGAACCTACTGATCTAAATTGTGAAGAGAGATGAGGTTAATAACATTGAACCGAACTTTGCCCTAATGTTCTACTTCCTGTCTATGGCATCGTATCCGTATATATGTGGAATTTTGAATATACATACGCGAAAATATCAGAGAATAGTCAAATGTACTAAATTCCTGAGTTTATGGACCATGATTTCCTAGCGGTCGAGAACCTAACTAGTATATAGCTACTCCTCACAATTTGTATAAGATTTGTCCCCTATTTATTCAACTTAATCCAATGGATGCTTCCAGCTAGTCATTTCGGTACTGAGCGATGTGCTGCCAGATGAAGCTGTAGCTATTGATTCTCTGCTGGCATCTGATCAGCTGGTTTTTACTCAGCTGGTTCGCCCTCCTTTGCTCCCTCCTCTCCCTCTGGCTTCTCTGGTTCCTGTCCTGCCGCTTTTTCTTCCGCTGGTGCTTCTTCTGCAGCCTCTTCTGCAGGTTCTTCTGCCGCTGCCTCTTCCTCACCTTCTTCCTCCGCTTCCTCTTCTTCTTCTTCTTCTTCTTCTGGTCCTTCTTCCTCTCCCTCTTCTTCTTCCTCTTCCTCTCCCTCTTCATCTTCTGCATTATCTTTATAAATTATTAGCGGCGAAACCGATTTGGCGGCAGCAACAAGGCATCTGTAAGTAGACTTACCTCCATTCTTCTTACCCTTCTTCTTGCCTTTCTTTCCCTTCTTTCCCTTCTTTCCCTTCTTGCCAGCCTTCTTGCCCTTTTTGCCTGCTTTCTTCGCTCCGGCAGCCGCTTTCTTAGGGCTGGCAGCTTTCTTGGCGGCAACAGCCTTCTTTGGCTTTGGGGCCTTGGGTGCTTTTGGAGCCTTTGGTGGTTTGGGGGCCTTAGCCTGTTTGGCACCACCCTTCTTCTTTGGCTCTCTCTTCTCGATAACCCCGCCGACATTTGCAGGTATCTCAACGACTATAGAGCGCCTGTGAAGCTCTGCAGCTCCTAGTTCTAGAATTTTATCATTAATTAGCGATTGGATGATAATATTGGCAGCCGAATAACAAGGCAAACGTACCCTGCGATGTAGATGAAGGTGCTATGCCCCGCCGCAAGACCCCATTCTCTTCAGAATTGGGAATAGCGCGGGTGGAGATTTCCTGCAACATAGCCAAGAGGGCTACCGCAGTAGCGGCTGAGAATTTGAACTGCATGATTTGGTGAATTTACCACTTAGGTAGATAAGGACCGAAACAAAAAGGGATGAACAATATTGTAGTGAATGAACGACTGTTGAAGTGCCGTAGAGGCTGGTCTTTGTGAAGGAGTGTGGATGGCCTGCTGGAGTAGAATCAATCGAGATGAAGGGGAGGACTGCACGGTTTATATAGACCTTCGTCATCCCGCACGGAGTATTTGGAGGCCTAAAGGTCCCGTCCAAAGTTCGAGTATGAAATTCTACAGCATCGTGGTTGTAGCCCTGATGTGATTTTTGACCATACTAATTTGAATATTTTCGCAACCAATATGGCTTTAATAACCAAATTCAATCCTTCCCGTATATATCGTCGCATAGAGCTTTCATTTATCTGAATTCTCCTTCGACGATTATATCGGTACAAAGTGGATCTGATAATCATTCGACTACGTTCATGATTCTCGAGGACAGAGACAGATGCAAGGGAGCTGATACAATAACAAAGATTGGTAATAAGTTTAGTGTACCTATATTCTAGAATTCCATTGCCGAAGAGTTCACGCCTAGCCGGGCACCTGCTAACATAGTTAAGCTTATATATGAAATTAGGTTATAGTTTCTAAAACTAGTTAGCGGGTTTGACCCTTGCTACCTTATACGAACGCTTATTTGTGTGTATTCGAGGCTATATTTGCGTGACGTTTGATGTTGAAATGCACATTTTATCCGCGATTGAGAAACTAGCGGAACTCTTGCAAACTCAGGTTCATTCAGAGCGGAAGATTTGAATAACCTCATAAAGATGATTTGGCGGGCTGCAGATATAATGAAGCGACATTGGTAGCGGTGAAGACGCTCCTATTTCATTTCTTCCACGCCAAAGCCACTCTTAATACCAGACCCACAATTGCACAATTACAAGCCTATAACAACCGCCTGGAGAACCCTAACAAATCGAACCTAAATCGTGTGTAACCACAAACTAAGCGGGGATACCGAAATCGGCAAGCTCGGCTGGTTCGAACCTGGTTGTCTTTCACTTCGAGAGCCACCTTTACCGATGCAGAGCCTAAACACGACAAGGATCTACGGAAGCAAGTCACTAAAGTAGACATCGAGATTATAAAATACACCTTGAAGCCCTTTTTGGTAACTTGATAAGATAACGTTGTAAAGTTTCTGGCGTGCGACCCTGCCAAGCTTGCAAGCTTATATAATTACAATGTTTCGTTGGCTTGAAAATGACAGGTCTATGCAGCCGAAGACCGAGTGCCCTTCGTCAATACCTGGAATACCCCGCGGCAGCAGTCGGCCCGGATAGTTGAACATGAATTAAGTGCTAGCGCTGCGCAGCTACGAAGAACCGAGCTTGTTTTTGGTCAAGATAAAGCGTCCATTGAACCACCTCGCCAATCAGTTCGGAATTCCAGCCTGTGCAATCGAGATAATTGATAAACGCTTGGCGTGGTCTCCTAGCTTGGTTCATACCCTGCGAATCACACTAGCAGGCGAATCACTAAGCGAGAACACCCCAAAATTACTACGGCAAAACTATGATTCAGAGTGAGCTGGCGACAACGGTAATAGCACCACCAAAAAAAATAATAAAAAAATAATTTCTACGTCTATGTAATCCCAGAATCTTCAGCTACTCAATAAACTGTTAATTATATGTGTAGTATACGTAGTTGTTGTGTTATTAACCCGCAAATCATAGAGTCTGGGTGTGGTGGCGACGGTGTGAATGGCATTAACGTAGTTTTAACTAGTAAATCGACGGCGGAATAGGCTGTGTGCTGACTATGTTATAGAACGGGTTGAGTACTACAATTTTGCAGTTTGGTTTGTAGCATTTGTTGAGTTACGGGGGGTAATAGTGTCGGTGGTAGTGTAGACGGCAGGCTGGTGGGTGGTTTACAGGTCGAAGTTGGGCCGTGGTGGGCATCAGTTTGGGCAAGCTGGCAGGGCAACCAACCCCTGCCCCACAACCCAATTTTGAGTGATTCGCCTGGTGTGATTCGCAGGTCGGTGGGCTACGTTAGAACCGAGGATCGATTATAGGAAACGTAAATTAAGTGTGCAATAGTTCAGTCGCTGTTGTATCTTAGGGTTGCTGCGAGAAGCCAAATCTGAAGCCGTCCCGTGATTCCCAAGCTTGGCCAAGAATTACCGATAGAAATTGAAAGTTGAGGCACATGTACAATTCGTTGGCCCGCTATTAATATGCTTCTAGCCCGGGACCTACTATCTTTAGTTCGCAAAGTTTCCGAATCCGCAAATTGATTCAAAGAGGCTCGCAAGCCACCTCCAGGAAGTGAACAAGATTCGAACAATACAACATCAGAATTCCCGAGTCCACTTCCCGTTTGCAAGCCCAACAAGTCTTGTACTACCCCGCGCGACGCTTTCGCTTTGCCTGGAGATCGAATTCTCGAATAACCTTCCGATCTTGTTTTCCCGATTGCTCGATCGCGATTTGCCTTCCGAAGACCTCGGGCCTCTTTTTGTGGCATCTGGGTACGAGACCGGTCTAGACTAGATTTTCGTGGCATAATTATGTTGGTTCATGGTCTGGATATGCAGTTGATATGTAGGGGTTCGCCGAATCGGTCGAGAGGGCTGTATTATTTCTTAGCTGCAAGGCTGAGGGCGCATATGCGCGAAGAATGTTGGCTGAACGGCTGAGCTGAGTGAGGTCAACGGAACTTTCCACAAAGTCCATGCATGTTGCGCGACTGCCGCGATCGCGATTTTTCAGATTTACATATAAATACCTGCGAATTGTTAACATGTTCCAGGGCCATAACCACTACTCAGCGTATCTCAAAGCCGCCCGACCAAGTTCAAGTCACCCGTATTCTTGTTTTATCACTGCCCTCTACCTTACAAAATGAAGACAATAACTGGAATCATTTCTGCTCTTATTATCACCGGCGCCCTAGCCGAAGACTGGATCATTCGAACGGATGACGGCGCTGGGGTGGTGGCAATCGGTATCTCCAAAGATTCGCCAAAGCTTCTGCGCCGAACGGGTACCCATACTTCTGGGTGCGACCGAGATAATTGTCTACGGGCTATGGTTGCTCGAGCCACGGCTGCGACACCATTTTGTTACTCCTACACCACTCAGGTCCAAACTACTACTACCAGTCTTGGTCCCTGGCAGACTCAATGCGGCTCCAGTCCAAGCCGAGTTAGCTCAGCATGCAGCTGCGTCGTTTCAGTATGTACAGGATATCGAAGCAATATATAGACTTTATTTCATGCCCAAGATGCTGACTATTTTGTAGCCCTCACCAGCTCCAACTTGCATGGCGATTGGTAAAAGGTGTACGCTGGAAAACTTCGTCAATTGTTGTACACAAGCCTGTTACTTCGGCGGTGATATAAATGCTGGCCGTTGTTTCGACCCAAATGATCCAAATATTCCTCCACCTCCAACTGATTAAACACTCTCAACTTTTGTAGCTTCTGGAGGCTTTGCTGCGGGTTGCAGGCTTCGCTGATCACCAACGAAGGGGGAATGTTACTGACCGGGCTGCCACTGGTTTTCTTAAAATCTTGCGGATTCCATTGTTTGTCGTGTATATTATACTACCTTGAAATGGTATCATGTCCAAGTCGGCGTATGTAGTATCGGAAAACAATATCTGAAACATACTTAAGTAGTTATACCTCGGCCGCGTAGGATTGGTAATTCGGACGTTCTAGACGCTAGACGTCTGCCCGGAAATGTGTTGGCCGACTCGTGTTACCTCAAAACTACCTAAAAAAAATTCAATCCGGGTTTGGACCTGGGGATAAAGCTTCGCGACAAATCTTCTCAACTGAAAGCCAATTCCTCCTCCTCCTCGGCAGCGTGCAATCGCGATAACCGGACGGCCTCTTACCCACTACGCATTCCGCCCGAACTTCCACGATCATGCTTCGAGCTGCACGCCCCCTTACCCGGCGTCGGCTGCCGTTGGCACGCCGCTTCCTCGCCACGCCAGCAAGCCCGATTGACACATCCAACCTCTCCACACTGCCCGAACCTGGCCTCAAGCTCAAAGGCTTCACGCTGCAGCGAACCAAGCACGTACCCGAACTCGAGCTGAGCGCTCTCCAGTTCAAACATGATAAGACTGGAGCAGAATACCTCCATGTGGCCCGTGAGGACAGCAACAACGTCTTCGCGATTGGGTTTAAGGTGCGTCATCACCCATTCCCTTATATCTCAATACTCTTTAAAGTTTCTAAAGTTGATTCGTAGACAAATCCTCCAGATGCCACGGGAGTACCACACATCTTAGAACATACAACATTATGTGGATCGAAGAAGTAAGATTTTGCCCTTCGATAATGTCTATCGCCGACTCCTAACTCGACATACGTAGATATCCCGTCCGAGACCCGTTCTTCAAAATGTTGAACAGGAGTTTATCAAATTATATGAACGCCTTTACCGCCTCTGACCACACTATATACCCGTTCGCAACTACAAACCAAACTGACTACATGAACCTCATGGATGTCTACCTAGACGCGACACTATTCCCTCTTCTTCAGGAAAGCGATTTCAAACAAGAAGGATGGAGGCTAGGACCCGAGAACCCGCAGGATAAAGAGTCACCAATCCTTTTTAAAGGCGTTGTCTACAATGAAATGAAAGGGCAAATGTCGGACCGAGGATATTTATTCTACAAGAGATTCCAGGATCATCTAATTCCGGACCTGAACAACAGCGGAGGCGACCCAGTTTACATCCCGGATCTAACGCTCGAGCAATTGAGGAACTTCCATAAAGACCACTACCATCCGTCTAACTCGAAAATATTTTCCTACGGAAATTTCTCGATGGAACCAACTCTTGAGAAACTAGACGAGAAGCTATCCCATTTCAATCAAATCCCAGTCGACTCGGACCTTAAAGTACCGATTACAATTAGTGAGCCTGTTGAAGTCACGGTCGACGGCCCGGTGGATCGTTTGTCAACAGACCACGAGCAAATCATCACGTCCCTAAGCTGGATTACGTGCGATACATCAGACGTAGTCGAAAACTTTGGGTTGGTGGTTTTGTCGTCGTTGTTGTTAGATGGATACGGGTCCCCACTTTACAAAGCATTGATTGAGCGAAATATCGGGGGTGCCTACTCCCCCAATACCGGCTATGATACTGGTAATGCCAAAGGAATTTTCACAATCGGACTGCAAAATGTCAAGCCTGAGCATGAGAAGCTTGTAGCAAAGGAGATCCTTGATGAACTACAAAAGGTTCGCCAGAATGGGTTTGATAAACAAAAAGTTGACGGTCTCTTACATCAATTGGAAATCTCGCTGAAACATGTAAGGTGATCTCGGACACATCACAAAGGAAGGGACCATTACTAATGACCGCGTTTAGAAAACTGCCAATTTCGGGATGTCCTTGATGCACAGACTACAACCGAGCTGGTTCAACGGGATTGATCCATTAGAGACACTGAAATGGAATGAAATTGTCGCACAGTTCCGGGAACAGTACGATAAGGGTGGATATTTGGAAGGTCTCATCGAGAAATACCTACTCAACGGAAAGACTTTCTCATTCACCATGCTACCCTCCCCAACGTTCGAGGATAGCTTGGAGAAAGCGGAATCCCAAAGATTGCAGGACAGGATTGACGAACTTGGAGGATTAGAAAAAGCCAGCGAGGTCTTGGAAGCGCAAGAGCTAGAGCTTACGGAAGTACAGGAAAAGGCAAAATCCCAAGACGCAAGCTGCCTACCAACTCTACACGTCAGAGACATCCCTCGCGTCGTCGACAAAGTTGACTTCCAAGTTAACAAGGTCCAGGATATCGACGTTCAGTGGAGAATAGCGCCGACAAACGGGTTAACCTACTTCCGGGCTTACGTTAATTTGGATGGGTATCTCAACATCGACCATCGAATGCACCTACCCCTTTATGCAGCCGCGCTCTTCAGGCTTGGAACCGCCAGGAAAACGATGGAAGAGATTGAGGACCGAATCAAGCTAAAGACGGGCGGAATTAGCTGCTCGCCATATATTTCAACTGATCCCAACAACCTCGACAGCCACTATGAGGGTATCGTATTCGCTGGCTATTGCCTAGACAACAATGTTCCCGAGATGCTAGAACTGTTGCGAACCGTCGTGGTTGAAACTTCATTTAGCAGGATATCCAAACTCCACAATCTCATCAAAGGCATGGCGAGCGGAGGTATGGATGAACTTGCTGAACGCGGACACTCATATGCTCAAGGTCTTGCATCCTCGTACCTAACGAATGCAAGTGTGGCCAGCGAGTATATTGGCGGAGTCTCACAAGTTAAATTGATCGCCAACCTCGCTGGCTCCGAGATGTATTTCAGCGCTGTGAAGCACATCGAGCAGATCGGACTTATTCCACAGCAAAGAGGGAATGATATGCGTATCTCCATAACTTGCGGTCAGGAAGCAGTGGCGGATAACGAAAAACACATCAGGAAATACCTTGATGGATTGATCGTCGGAAGACTCGAACCTATGAAGAAGGAGCTTGGCGCCCTAGAAATTCAGCAGACAAAGACCTTTGTCCCGATGCCTTTCCAGGTTAATTATTCCGGCGTTGCACTCAAGACAGTGCCGTTTGTTCATAAAGATTCAGCATCCCTCTCCGTTCTCGCCAAGATGTTAACACATAAGCATCTCCATCATGAGATCCGTGAGAAAGGAGGAGCCTACGGCGGCGGTGCTGGGCATAGCTGGCGTTCTGGCCTCTTCAGGTTTTACAGTTATCGAGATCCGAATCCACTTAATACTCTTCAGGTTGTGCGGGAGTCTGGCGAGGTTGCTGTCAACAAGGACTGGACAGAGCGAGATTTAGAAGAGGCTAAATTGAGCCTTTTCCAAGATATCGATGCACCCCGAAGTGTTAACCAAGAGGGTATGGCGAATTTCCTAGATGGCATCACGGAAGAGATGAAGGCAGCGTAAGTATTCCCGAAAACCAATTTTCTGACGATGATTGGATTAATTAACGTTTTTATGAATTTAGAAAACGAGAAGAGGTTCTTGATACCACAGTGGACGACGTACGAAAAGTGGCACAGAAATACATTGTTGAGCAATTCGATCAGAAGCTTGACTCGACCGTAGTCATTGGAGACATCAATAACGCATCCAAGAGCGGGCTCTTCGAAGAAGATGTCGACAGCTGGAAAACTTTCGAAATGGGCAGCAGCGCCAAAACCGAACCAAAACAAGCCAAGGTGATGTTATAAAGTACCGATCTTTCTGCGTATATTTTAACGGCACACCCGCACATTCTCTGGGATTGTACATATTTGCATCGAGGTATATACGGGATTGGGAGTTTCTGCATATATCAACTGTATATATTTATATTCAGATCCACTCTGGTCACTTCATCCCCCCCGTCTTTTCCTTTTCTCGCCCTTCTCGCCTCGATCCCTCTATCAAAATGACATTCGCGATATGCATCTTCGTGACAAAACAGCGCCAGGGAAAGAACAGACCAAAGAACAAGACGTCTCCAACACTGTGAAATACGAGTAAGTATTCCACGCTCAATTGTTGCGAAGATCACTGCCCTGGCGCGATAGAAGGAGACATCGTCTTACCATTCTGCCACTCCTCCGTTTGCAGCGGAATTTTTTCTATCCTTTTCGACCTTCGAGCTAGTACGCCGGTATCCTTCTCGGGTTGCCTTTTCTCCTTCCTCGCGTTTTGATTTGCTTCGGCGGTCGAAGCAGGGGCGGAAGGAAGGTTTACTAAAGAGATGTGAGATGGCTGAACATTCTGAGTAATCGAGAGGTTGGGGCTTTCAGCGAGAAGGTTGGCGGAGTATGGTTGAGCACTGTATCCCTCTGAGAGGGGTGGTTTGGGGATGTCTCGATGATGGATCTTTCAGACTTGTGCCTTGGCAAGATTTACCGGGTGTTGGCTATTATCCGTCATACAGAAACATTTATGCTCGTGTAGACGGTTTAGATAATATTGACGTTCGCTTGTGGAATCTCACCTTCTCTAGGAACGGAAGTGCGTGTGTAACCTATTCGGGGAGCAAATTCTAAATTCAAATTTGTTAGTTTCTTCCTCCATCTTGGTAATACTTTGTTCAGAGCCGAAGATTGGTATGTCTCAAGTTCCCGAATCAATCGACATAAGCAAGATTAGTTACTTGACTACTCAATTTCGAGATTCTCAACGATTATAGGAAAATATATTGTCATTAAACATAGCTATGCACAGTGCAAAATACATATCCACCATCATGATATCCGTGTTATACATTAGTCGTATCCGATTTTCCTGCAACCTTTGCCTTTTCTTCTTCTCTACTACCACCATACTCAGTGCCGCAGGCATCTCGAGTCTCGTTTGCGATTCTCTGAGCTAGATCAACTTTAGACTTTTCAGTACCAGGCGGAGTAGTCTCCGTCAAGAACGCTGTAATAGCCTCCTCTATTTCCGCTTCCAAGTCCACACCTCCATTTTTTTCGTGTTCCTCTTGAAACTGATTGATGCGTGCCAACATTCGCAACATGGCTTTAAACAGCGGCCAGCTGGGCAAAAGTTCCATGTCAATCCAGTCCAGCCCTTTCAACCGGCAGTTCGGATTGACACCAACCGTAGCTCGAATAATCCCCATCGTACGGGTTATATTATCGTCTACCAGTTGATGAGAAAACTCCCCACGAGAAGCTGCCTGTAATCGACGAGCGATCTGTGTGGCAAGGATCTCAGCCACGGAAGAATATACCAGAACTCCCAGAAACCCGAGTTGCATGGATCCGCGCATGTTGACCATACAAGCTACAGAGGCGACAGCTGCCATTGTTCCGGTAGTCATCCAGAACCAATGGAAGAAGACGATTCTCGGAGCCTTGATAAACTCTGGGGTCTGACGAGCCCACCTCTCCAGTGTCTCTTTCTTGCCTTTGAAAACCACCGTTCCACCCTCTGGACGTTGATATACCGCATAGCGAGGTTTTTGATCCGGAACGATAGTTCCTTTGACATCGACACGAACCATCTCCGAGAAAGTGATAAAGGTTGACGCAAGCCAGTGTAAAGCGTAGAAAAGGAATAATACCCCAGCCCAGACATCTGCGGTTAATACACTGAAAGTAATCCCAGCCGACAACAGAATGCCGTTTATAAGCCCAATAACTTGCAGCGCAATCCGTCCAGGCCAAGAACCCATACCCAGCTTGTGTCTCCGTATCGCCTTATCGCCCAAATCGTCCATATTTATAACCATAAAGTCGTTCCCTGCAAACTGAGAGGATCTAAACTCTACCAGATCGTTAAGAAGGTAGTTGCTAGTGTTTATAGGAAACTCTTTGAAGATCATATCGGAGCGGACAGGGATAAGTTTAATGTCTACCCCGCACATGGTAATGGCGGGATGTATAGAAGTGACATTCGTGGTTAGATGTGCGACGAGGGTGTTCATAGGCGGTAAGGTTCCGCCAATCATCATTGTATGAGGCCATTTGTAGTATTCGCGGTCCAATTGAAGATATAATTTGGCTGCGCTTAGGTCTGCGCGTGGATTAGAGAGTACCGCAGCGACGGCAAGAGGGTCGAACGTAACATCGTTGTCATCCTTTAATTTTGCGTCTGGCCCTCCAGTGGGGAAGGGGAAGTTTGCACCATGGACCAGAGTAGGAGCCAGTGACACCAGAGCTGGGATATAGCGGGAGAAAAGAGACATCGCGCTGCCCACCCGCGGTTCAAGCCGGATGCGGGAAGTTTAAAACGGTGGTACACGGTGGAACTAGACAAAAAGTTTTCTGCGTAGTACAGCGCCAGGATCGTAATCGACGCAAGAAGCAGGAGCTAGACGCGACAAGGAGGTAAACAATGAGGCAGAAACATTCAAACCCCCGTTGTAAGAGCAGTCGCAACTTCGATGCGAATCGCAAGGATAAGACACTAGCTATTTCGGAGCCAGAGGTACGGGATTTCGATACGACGGAACGGAAAAGAAAAGTCGATATCGAGAGACATTCAGCACATGATACGAGGCTGGGAGCCTCCCTTATGAATGTCCCAGGTCCCAGACCAGGATTCAATCAAGAGGGCTCCAGGGTGGGGCCCAATGTATGGGGGTCAGCAAATGCTGCCGAAGAGCCGAACCTATAAAAAGCGAATATTGTGAAGCGCTCGCCAGAACGACCTTAACTTGATCAGGTTAGCCTGGCTGACTAATCATCACGTGATAGACATCGAGGGTCGAGATCTCGACTGCGGCGGAGTCTCGCACCTGATGGTGGCTAAGCCTCAGCCCAGAATCCCGTCGGAATCCCATCAACATCTGTGCATGAACGGATCATTTTCGATTGCCACAATGATTCAGCTAGGGAGGGCACAAAGAACGAGCAAGCGTTCCTACCGATAAGTACCGCAGGAAGCCCCATAGGACGGGGATCATTCCTTTCTCCAGATCTCACCAGCAACCTTAGTCAAGATATATCGACCGACGTTCTATATCTGGGGTTATATCCCTGCAGCTACGTATTATATTTCTAAGGCTCGGTAATATATCGAGGCTATCCGGGAACACTCAAAGCTTCCAAGCTTCCAAGCGCAATGAGCCAGGGCCCAACCACCGGGCCTAACAGCAATGTCTCCACACCAGCTCAACTCTGCGAAAAATACGACAAGGGGGGTGGTACAGGAATTCAGGGTACATTTGCTATATACTCAATAAGGCCACTACCTCAATCCTGGGAAACTCTCGCGTCTCCCAAGCTCGCCGTACAGCTTACCCAAGCTGCAGCAGCTGTCGCGGATACTATATCAATATTTTTCCAGCTTTCCGATGTCGATGAAGAAGACCTGCACTCATTTTCGACTTCTTCGCCAGCTCCAAATGCAGCACAAAGCCAAGTACCCCGCCTGCCATGGTTCTTAGTCAATGCAGCCATTTCAGAGCTGCACTACATTGTGGGACGCGGAAGCCTTGTCGAATCGCTGCTCATTATATTACGACGGCCGTGGTGTATTCTCGAAGTCTGCTGTTGCGAGTACGAAACCGTCAGTGCAATGCTCGAATTTGCGATCCTAGCGCGGGAGATTGAACCAAAAGCATACGCCGCCTCGGTCCTTTTGCTTTCGCATGAGGTCTCGAAGCGTCGAAGTGACCGAAGCGAACACCTTTCTTTAAAGCCCCTCTCGTCTGGCAGACCTTCACAGCCAGAATTGAATACTTTACAGCAAGTTTACATAGCACTCTCGGCGGATGGAATGAAATCACACAACCCATTCTGGCTACGAGTTATATGTATTTGCGGAGTACAACTTGGTATCGCATATTCGGATTTCTTACGGGGGATGTGTGGGACAAAGGTCGTTTTGATTCCCGAAAGGATAGGTAGTCCAGTTCGATATGGGCCTGGAATGATTCGGAGAGCGTTCACCGAAGACCCCTCTGCCGGCCGACGGATCTCTGAACACGACCAAAGAGGCGGATTTCAAGTTCACAGTTTGCGACTAGTTTCGCTTTATAAACAGATTTTGCAAAGATTAACGGAAGAAGTTTCATAAAGGGTTGATTTGAAAGATCTGGTTTTCAGTTTGGGAGGCATTCTGCAAGAACTGGGGGACATACTATATCTATACTATAGACTTTGCATATTTACATCGCGCTTTAAATTCTGCTCGATTTTTTATATTATTCTTCCCGATCCAGTGCCATTTCGTGAGCGTTTGGTTTCTACTAGTCTAGGTACTTGCTTGGTCAGATATCATATCAGTTCAGAACACAATTCTGCGAGCATACTGTCGCGCAGGTCATCACTCTTTCCTATCGATATGATGGCAATTTTACCAACTTAATTTACGCTTGCAGTGTTCGTCTCGTAAATTTAAACATCGCCGCTTGCCCTATGATGCAGATTCAGGTTTCCCATTCTCCTTGTGTGAATCAAGATAATGCAAAGCTAGCCGGCATTATGATCTCGGTTAGATCCGTGCAGCGCCGCAGCAAGTCCATACAGCACGTGGTCGGCAAAACAAGTAAGCTAGGCATTTAAGCAAGTAAATACTAGCCTAGGCCGGGCCTAATGGGTTCGAATCTGGAGGTGTTCGTATCATGTTTTCTTGGCTTTCGAGATTGCTAGACCGTTCGAAGACGGACAACCATCGGCAAGAGCTACAAATGGAGAAAGAACCATGGTCCCCTTACCCCGCTATCTACATGACATACGTCAATTAATGATAAGCTTATAAGAATTCCGAAGCCACTTAGAAAATCCGCCTCTAGCCTTGTGCCCTTGCCTCACAATTCATCTTCGCCATACCTTATTTAAAGAGTAAAGCAACTGTGACTTAGTACTCCCTCCAGTATCAATTTAAGCAGCCACCATTACTATTCTGAGGATTCTAATTGAACACACTTTGGGATTTATACCAATATGGCGCCCGGAGCTGTAGCCGATACTACTACTACGAAACCTTTGGAAACGTATACGCATCCGTCTGAGACTAAAGAGGATGGTAAATAGGCAAACTTGTTATATATAAATACTTATTTCCTTAAGAAACAAAGAACTAACATTGCTGGCTAACTAGTGACCTACGCTGACCTTGTCATTCTCGATCTTTCGGAGTTTGATAAGCCAGGTGGAAAGGAGAAACTAGCTGCACAACTGAAAGAAGCGGCTCATACTGTTGGTATGGATTCTTAACGATCTTGTTGATAAAGTATGTAAAAGCCGTAACCAACTCAAATTGCATAGGTTTCTTCTATGTTACCAACTTCGGCTTTACTCAAGAGCAAATCGACCGCCAGTTCGCGATCGCAAAGACGTTTTTTGCCTTGCCAGAGGAACAACGGCGCAGTTTCCGAGCACCTCTCGAAGAGGGTATCTACAACGGCTATCGACCATTGGGTATGATTGAGATCCTGCCCGGACTCCGCGATAACATCGAATTCTACAACATCATGAAGTTCCTCCCACAATATGATCGAGTCCACCCGGATGTGATCCGCGAGCACTACGAGGAGATTGAAAAATTCCATCGCCACTGCCACGAGGACATTGCATACAAGTTGTTCCGGATTCTCGCAATTATCCTCGAGATACCCGAAGATGAATTGATGAACGGACATTTGTACGAAGCGGACTGTGATAGTGGTCTGCGGTATATGTGCTATCGAGCCCGCTCACCTGAGGAAAACGAAAAATTCAAAAACCTCTACTCTCGAGGTCATACCGACAACGGCACCATCACTTTTGTCTTCCAGCAACCCGTCGCCGCATTGCAAGTGAAGAAGTATGAGGACTCGGACTGGGAATATTGTCGCATCCCTCAAGGAACAATGTCGGTCAATATTGCCGACCTTCTAACCATCCTGTCGAACGGATATTTGAAAAGCGGGGTGCATCGCGTCATTGTGCCCCCCAAAGACCAGCAGGATATAAACAGGCTAGGGTTATTGTACTTTGTACGCCCGAGTGATCGGCTGAGATTGAGGACGGTTGAAAGCCCGCTTCTGAGGAGACTAGGATATTACAAGGAAGGTATCAACGAAATCGACGTTCCGGCACCCGAGTGGACCAGAGCCCGCATCAAGAAGAATTGGAGTCGATCGCCGAGCGATCCTAACGCGGGGACTAGCCTGGCAGGATTTAGCGTTAAGCACTTCCACGACTAGGGGGTTTTATTGTCACATCGCTTGCATGCAATTATAAGAATCCTTGTATGTCCTTGTCCATCGATATTAGCACCCCACGTATTTAGAGACGTTGGATCGGGTAAAATAATCACAGCATTATAGCTGGTTTGCCAATCATGTGCTTCGTGCTATAAGTATTGGGGGATCGAAATTAAATAGACTCCTTCCTCCACCTACACTTATTACCATGAACCCGATCGATGCTCAGTTCGTTGTAGGTCTTTCCGGCTACTTCGTCAAAGATTTCCAAGCCGTCCGTCAGAGCCCGCAATACAACCCTCTAGGAGATGACAATATCCGGCCGCGAACTCCGGGGTTCAAAAGCATTGTCCAGGCCGGTCAGATTATTTCAATCCTCCTACACCTTCCGACAGGAGGTATTGCTGTCGGCGACTGCGTTGATGTTATCTTTTCAGGAGCGGCATCTCGAGACCCGTTATTCATAGCGGATGAACATCTTAAAGTCCTAGAGTCGGTGGTTAGGCCCTGGCTCCTTGCATGTGATATCTCAAGGTTTCGACAAAATGCTGGAAAGGTGGAATCTGGATGGCTAGATCTGCAAAGACGGTGCAAATTACACTCCGCTATTCGGTATGGCCTCACTCAAGCACTTCTTGCAGCAACGGCACAGGTGCATGGGTGTACGATAGCTGAGGTCATATCCCGCGAATGGGGCACCCCAATCTCAGACCGCCCAATCGATATACTTGCGTCTTGTCATCGGAATGACACATTGCAGCTGGATCGAATGATCATGAAGCAGGCATCTCTTCTTCCACATGCCTCTTTCGTCCACATATCAGACATAGGGCCGAATGGTTCGATTTTGGCGGAATACGTACGATTCGTTGCGGGCCGAGTGCGGGCGCGGGGTTGTCCTGGATATTGGCCCCGCCTGCACTTCGACGTTTACGGAACGCTAGGGGATCTTTTCCCCCAGCTAGACCAATTGGTTGCATTCCTCAATGAACTGGCCCACGCTGCCCAGCCGTATGACGTTCTCATTGAGTCCCCAATCATTGCGTCATCGAAAGCAGAACAGATTCGACAATTGAGAGAACTACGGACAGCACTGCGACAAAACTCTACTCGAGTGAAGACAGTCGCTGATGAATGGTGCAATACGCTGGAAGATATCAAAGAATTTGCGGATGCTGGTGCGGTGGATTATGTGCAGATTAAGATGCCTGATCTGGGAGGTGTCGACAATAGCATCGAGGCAGTGCTCTACTGCGGGGCTAAACAAACTGGTTGCTGCTTGGGAGGGTCGGCGAATGAGACCGAAATATCAGCCCGCATCACAGCACAAGTTGCATTGGCGACCAATCCAGATTTTTTGCTGTCGAAGCCAGGAATTGGAGCCGATGAGGGGTTGACAATTCTCACGAATGAAATGCTGCGGGGTATTGCTTTGACAAAGAGACGGCGATTAAGTAGAATTTGAGTTCGAACGTTCTGGTTTCGGCTTCTGCAGTTGGCTGGCCATAGTTGTAGAGAGTATCCGATAGAGCGGGTAGCCCGTCTACCTCGTCAATTGTTTTAATATTTAATTACGTAAACCTCTTTCTACAATTATATATTCAGCCCCGTCACGTTCAATGCATTGTCTATGATTCGTTAATATTAATGTGTTAAAACTTAGCATGCCAAGGATCATGCAAGCTCGATCTAGATCTCCCTTTCCTCCCTCTATAGATTCACCGCACGTGATATCGTGATTTGCACTTCACGTCATGTATCACCGCTATATAATTCAGATGATATGGGACTGGACCTGGACCTCGAAGAACATCCATATCCACTATAAATAATGCGAGTTTATATTGTTATTTCATTAGGTCGGAGCGATGGTTGAGTTGGTATGAGCGCAGCCTCATCGGCACCCTCAACTCCCACGCATGGGCTTAACCAAAAAAAATTCCTCGGAAGGAGTAAGTACCAGGTACGATCCCTCCTCCAGGAGTTTTTCAACTCTCGCTCTCAAGAAGAGTGGGGTTGTTTTTTGCAACTTTTTTGTAGCTTTTGAGTGCCGAGCACCTCACATCAACAACGGTTTTCTATGTGTTGGATTCTTAAGGCTGTCGGCCGCAGCTGTCTGTGTACGCCAGTCTCGGCACTAGACTACTAGTAGCTACTAGGTATGTTGCTGTATACACATCATGAAGGATTTGGGTACTTCTCACCGCCGGAGTAGCCGATAAATCCCAGGAAGCTAGAATTGTATAGATCCTCAAAAGGTAAATAAAGTGGCTGAGCCCCTAAGCTTGCACCTGAACATCCACACTTTCCAACGCTAGCTGTGCCGCACAAGCGCCCTTAGCGACACTACTGGCTCTGAGGCTAGTCCTTGGGCGAGAAAATACAGCTATGATACGCCCAAGTATAAGCCTCTTGGGCTCGAAGGATGCATGTTAGCGTGTAGTATCTCGAAGTTCCCTTGAAATTTGTTTCGTTGGCGGCAGCCTCGTAAAGTTTGACACACAAATTGCTTGGGCACTGTCGCTGGTCTATGAAACGATTTTATAATGCAAAGGGATAGATCCAGTATATAAAAGCAATGTATCGAAGTGCATTCAGGGTATTTATTTCTTCGCCCAGATCTCATCATTTCAAAAAAAAGCCTCCAAATTTTTAACCCAATATCTCTTAATAGGCTGACAGACGAAGAGAACAGATATGGGGTGCAAATTACTACTAGATGTGCCTTTGGATATCAAAATAGAGATATTGCGTTCCCTAGATTCCGTTGCTTGTCTACGGTCCATTCTTCTAACATGTCACACATTCTTCGATATCTCTCAGACCAGTCTGTGGGTCCCCATTTATACGACAGTGTTGGAGAAGGATATCGGTATCGCGGGCCAAGCATTGGTCAAGATGAGAAGATTCAAAGCTAGCAGAAGCGAAGAAGAGGTATGTTTAAGCCATCTAATATTTCTGCGGAAAACCCTTTTCTGCATATTTTATTTCGACACGTTAATAAAAGTTCGCTATGTACTAGTTGATCGAGGCGCTCCCAACAGCAGAAGATGAAAAGCCGAAGTCACCACAAGATTACCTTTCCGAGCTCCTCTCAGTACGCCGGCCCGTACGATTTTTTACACGGCTTTTCTTCCGAACCAGGTTCGTAAACAGAAGAGCAAAACCGCACGTCGACCAAGTAGATATCCTCGCGGACATGGAAACTATTACACAGTCCGAATACGCAAGAGTTGATGAGGCGTATTACACACTCTGGCTGTATAAAGAGCTGAACTATGATGTGGAGCTTAGATCTCTGGAACAGGTTACAGCCATAAACAACTGGGCGTTCTGGGATGAGGACGGGTCGTTTCGAGTTGTCCCAGACGTCGGTATCCTGAGCCACGTGTTAAGGGTAACGAGTACAGGAATAATCTACCCTCACGTGCGGAAGTATGGGAAGACACTGAGTCTGGAAGACCTCAGCTCAATTGCTGCAGTCGTTGAAGCACTATGCCTTTGTAAGTCCGCACTTTTGGACATAATGTTATTCTTCAATGATATAGATATAAAGTCGCAAAGCTCACAATCAGATACGCAGACGAAAAGCACGGAGTAACTTCAATGCTCATCACCCAACTAGGATTCGATGGGTTACAGAGAGTACTAGAATCTTCAGAGGAGCAGATACAGGAAGCCATCTCGAAAACCTATTGGTACCCCGTCCAAGTAGCTCAAAGGGGGGCAGTTCCGCCCAACAGTATAACACAATTCCCTAGCGTGATAACCGACTTCTGGCGATACATGGAATCATCATACAAGGGCGATATGCGAAGAGCTTGGAAACAACCCGGTGGGAAATACAGAGCAAAGGTTGCGCCATGGAACCAATGCCCACCCTTCGACATCACGGCGCTAGTGTGGGACGACGACCGACTAGAGTCTTGGGGGTACTTTTATCCAATAGGAGTAGACTCCGAAGGAGACCAGTGTGCGTATGATATGACTCTAGAGAATCAGATTTGTACTGAAGATTACAGTATTTTAGGTTGCACCCAGTGGGACCCAGAAGACGAGTTCGCTTGCTTAGGGTGTGGTTTCGATCTAGCACAGGTTCCTATGAGCGAAATGACTGATTTTTTGAATGAGGTACTGGCTCGTTCTCGGTACAGAAGGATGGAATTGCTCAGGTAGATTTCGATATCTCCGCCTTCGTCGATCTATTCCAGAAGGTCTAAATGCCCAAATTGATTTCTCAATTAGCCGAAGCCATAACCTGACTGTTTTTCCAAGAAAAGGCCGTTACGTGCAATCCAACAGGCCAAAAGTATTGGTCGGAAGGAAGAAGCAAAGGTTCATCCAAGTGCGTCCAAGTATAGTTTATAACGTTTATAACGGGAAAAAAAAAATAGAAATAAAAAAATCAAATGTACAACAGTCGCGATTCTCACCTCGTCACCGACGGTAATACTAAGCGACCGATAAGAGGCTTATGTAGCGCAGAGCGGACGGGATACGCAGTAGTCCTCTTTCTGTGGTCGTACATGCCTAATTCTCTGATGAGTTCTTGATTCAAGGTGAAAGTTTTTAACATACTTGCATGGGTTGAGGTTCGAAACAATTTCCGGTTAGTCCATGCATGATCAGGGCCTAGGGCCGAATAGAGCCTTGGCATTGTTAGGGATGAACGTATAATTGCTACAACTATCGGATGGATTTTGCTCAGCTCGCAAGTAATCGAGGCTGAGATTTATCAGCTATATAATGAGTCGATTCACCCTACCCTCGGAGTCCAATGATCGATCTCGAGATGCGTTCGCGTTCGAGACTCGAGTAGTAGGCTTTTCAAACAAACAAAATGGGATCAATTCGATATCACCTGACAAATAACCACCGTTACCCTAGAAATCATATAGAACCCTACCAAATTCGAACCAGCCATTCAATTTCACTAAGCGAGCAATGCGCTTTCTCCGAAGTCATAACGGAGTGCGATTAGCTTAAACCCTCAAGGTCCTCGCGGCTTCGGTTCGAGCGGTACCTGATGTTATGATGGTGTTATATACAAACAAACCACTATGCACGGCCGCAGAGCCTGCATATCCATTCGAAATAGAATCCTTGGCGGTATTACAGGTTCCAGGGTGAGTACCGTGCTAGAATGCTTAACTGCCCTGTATCATCACCGTACAAAACTCGTTCGAATCCCCAGCGGTCGAGAAATTTTCGTTGGGTTTTTCGTGTTGCCCGGATATGATTGGTCAGAGTCAGTCTCGCTTAGGACGAAAGAGGAAAGGTTTACCACCTCCTGCTCAGATCACCAACGCACTTTGTGGGATGAATTTAAACCATGGCTCGCTCGGAAGAAACGTTCGAAACGGCCTGGTGATGATTATAAGTTTATGGTTTACCGATATATTATATGATGGGTTGAACTAGATCATACGCCGCACGCACTGAGTTCAATCGACCGGCGGTATCATATGATTTTTTGCCTCAGGCGCCTAGATTCGAGGTTACATATATATTTCATGCAGCGGTGCAGCAACCCTCTAGCCATAGTACATATTAGCCTCGAATCCAAATACATATGTGATCCTAACCGACTTATGCGTGCGGATATGCATATGAGCTGATACCGGATGTGCAAAGTAGTTGCACTTTGCCCCTAGTTTCTGGGATTTCATATTATTTCGTAGTATAAATCTCGGAAGGTCAACCGAATACCCTTACCCGTTCGGGTTCAGCGTTCACTGGATAATCATTCCGCGAATTCCGCAGAATTCTAAAAGGTCGGTATCTCAGTATCGCCCTACGTCGAACGCGAGTGCTATACCCATACAATAATCACAATGAACCTTCTTTTCCTTTCACTTTTATCTGGCCATATCGCTGATATTGCCTCAAGCACCCCTATTGTTAATGGCGAGGGCGAGGAAATCCGTGCTCCACTCATACCAAGAGACGCAGCTTGCAATAGTATTTCACAGTTCGTTAGCGTTCTCCAGCGCAATGAGGCGACTTCTTTTTGTAGTTCCTACTTAGATGCCGCGACGCAAACCTTTTCCGCCGCCGAAGTAGTGTCTAAGACTATTACTGAAACAGCCAATACTGCCATCTATACGACTAGCTATTACCGTCATCGCAGGAACAAAGTAAGATTACCTTCTAAGCCTTAGCCAATTAGCCATATTGGGATCCCAAGATAGTTGTATAAATGTACGAGTTCTAAAATTCTAACGATTTAGTTAGTACTGTGAAATCAAAGACGGTAGCCACTCTACCAACGGTGGTTTCAATATCTGTCGTCCCGTCCGTCTCCACTCCCACTCAAACCCTCAACGCGGCGCCGACTACAACGACAATCTACACTACTTCTATTTCCAGATATACGCGCCCTCCCTGCCCGACCGAAAATCTCGAAAAGAGGGCCGTCAGAGTCCCGGCTTATGCTGGTGGATTTGCATCGCCCGTAATTTCTCAAGGCTGCAGCTGTCTCTCTATTCCCGCCCCGTGTATTACTGAAACTATCACTAAAACCACGACAAACGCCGCCACTATCACCCTGGTTGGGTCTTGTACAAGCACTATTTTCTCAACAACAATCGTCACCGTCACCGATATCCGGGTAGCTACACTATTTGTTTTGGCCACGAGTTTCTCCACTTCTATTAGCACCACTCGCACTACGACAACCGTCACACCAACCGTCATAATCTCCAAACCACTCCCAGCGTGTTGCCAATATATCCTCACTGGTAATGGGCTCTATGAACAAGCCTATCTAGGCGCAAACGGAGGTTAAAATTCCGAGCCAATGCGGCTACAGCGCACGTTCGATGCGTGGAATGAAAACAATATTAGCCAATGCTGTGGCTGGGCGTTCGAGATCCCAAACACTGTCCTGTGGTGGTTCGATACCTGTGGCCAGGGAGTATGGTGCTGTGATTCTTATCGTGTTCTTGGTCAGAGGTCAACCGGGGTTTCCGACATATGTCCTTATGGGACAGCTGATGACTCGACTGTCTCGTTCAGAGGTCAGAAAGGACTCGGAATTGGTCCTTGTTTGGGTGATGCAATATATGATTACAAAGATTCGGATTAGGTTACCTAAAAACTGGGCTTTTATGCGCATATGCTTTTCAGTTCGCGACACGAGTTACATGTAAATTTGGATCATGGGCGCACATGGATGGGCTTATTTTGGAAGGCAGACATATTGAACCAACATTCATCTTTCGCCACCTAGTACGTATTATCTTTCCCTTACAGATATTGTTCAGTATTGGTAGGCATCTATCTAAACGTGTAATCCTAAAAACTGGACTAATCCTCTATCATTTGCAAAATAATCAGTTTATCTGTTTGTGCCAACGAGATTTCGTGTAAAAGATTCTAGCCCTTTCTGTGTACTGAGAGCGAGTGTAAAATATGTACACCGAGATAATGTTCATAGCCGAAAGTTCACGGATCCGTGCCCTGACATTACACATGTTAGTCCTTGATGCCCTTTCTTGATAATTTTTAAGCTACCGCTGCATCTTAGAAAGTCGACTGATACACGAATAATCAATAACTGCTGGAGTAAATATTGAGGAACTACACGGCCCCATAAATTTTCTACACGCAACATCACACTTTCGGGACTTAGGTTACGAGACCAGAACTAGGGTATCATATGATTGCTCTCGTAGCTGCATAGAAATTTAGACAGAATAAGAGAACCTTTCAGGTCCCTCCAGCCTTGAGGCTAAGCTAAATCACCTACTTTTCAAAATATACATGCTCCTTGACGCCTATCCAGACCAGCTGATGGAGTACCAAATTAATGGCGCTCATGAACTGCCACTTTTCTTCTTCTCCAATGCGAGTTTAGCACCCTCAACAATAGCGACGTGCTCGATATCATGTATCCTCGCTGTCAAGTCTTCTAGGGACTCTCCGGTCTTCAGTTCCACCTTCTTGACCACAATCGGTTCCCCTCTATCAACCTCTTTGATAACATAATGTATCATAACCCCAGTCTCTGCGATTTCGCCATTATTAAACGCTCCCCATGCCCTCTCAATCGCCCCGGCGCCATCAAATGCCCCCGGTAAAGCAGGATGTAAATTGATTATCGGGATTCCTGCCGCCTCTATCGGTTCCAGAAACTTAGGCGATAATATATGCATCCAACCAGCGCAAACAATCAAGTCAGGATATTGATCTTCGGGCAGATCTAATATCAATTTCGCTAGGTCTTCATCGTAGGCTCCACGAGGGTCAGACGGGTGGGAGGTCTTATATGGCGGATATCCATGGTATGAGGTTGGAATTGGAGGGGTTGCATTGGCGGCACGGGTCAAGCCATATGCGGCCTTGCGATTGGAGATTACATGGACAATCTGAGCGGATGGAAGAAGAGGTGTCGAAGCAGAGTCGATGAGAGCTTGAAGATTGCTCCCAGAGCCCGAAATAAGGACCACGATTCGAGAGGACATGGCAGGTCGAAAGAGCTTTAAGGTTTAGCGGGGTCTGAAGTGGGATGTTGTATGCGAAATAGGAATGTGTTGCAGGTGAGGTTGCCAGGAAAAATCTCAAGATGTTTGCTTCATTTGAAATTGCCTATTCGGGAACGTAGGGCACAACGCGCACAGAAAAGAATTGAATTTTTTTGCTGTTCGATGCCAAGAACTTGCAATATTCTTCGTTTTGCTAAGCTGCCGCTCTGTGCTTTCCTACAACCATCGACACTAAATCGACACCGCCGACGACACACCACCGACACCGAACCCCCCCGACATCATCTACATCATCTACAATGGCTAAAACCGAAAAACCCGAGAATACCGGTATGCCGACAATCTATCGTTAATATCTGGGAGACAGGGTTCTGATGGGTTATCTTTGAATGCAGGTCTTGCCGTCGGTCTCAACAAGGGCCACAAGGTCACCCGACACGAGTCGAAGGCCAGAATCTCCCGAACCAAGGGAAAGGCCTCCAAGCGTACTCTTTTCGTCAGGGACATCGTCAGAGAGGTTGCTGGGTAAGAACATCCAAATCTCTCCTCAGAGGCAAAATCACGGGCAGCAGGCTGGACAAGAGATGGAGCAGAAATCACAAGCCCATGGGTTTGCAGTATTTAGGATGATCAGCGGGAAGCCGTTGGAAGATGCGAGATACGATGGAATAAGGGCTAACCAGGACGATTTCTACAACAGTCTTGCTCCATATGAGAAGCGTGTTATCGAATTGATCAGGAACAGCAAGGACAAGCGTGCCAGGAAGCTCGCAAAGAAGAGAGTTCGTCTACACCCCATATCTACAAATACCAAAGTTCCCAATCAACTAACATTTAAACCTTCTAGCTCGGAACATTCGGCCGTGCAAAGAGAAAGGTCGACGAACTCACCAGAGTCATCGCCGAATCGAGGAGAGCGCACTAAACGTGTTCAATTTGCTTTGGCGTTTTCCGTTTTCCCTTTTTTATCTATGTCCTCTATTCTCATAATCGACGACTTTCCTACACAACCATTACCTCGTCTTCGATACGGGGACCCTTCTTATATATCCTCTTGCTCCATGTACATTTTATCACTTTTCCGCGTTCGTCCAATGGGTTTTTATGGGAAGCAGCTGGATTTTCATAATATAACGTCCTCCTGAATGACGATAACCATCAAGAATAGACACGAGACAAGACAGACTCTTCAATAACATCGAAAACGTGACCTCCAACCGTAGACTGTAACCCATCACATCGCAAAAAAAAGTGTTGTTTGCAGGCGAGGGCTGTAACCCTATGGCCCTCCAAATTAGGCTTAGACCGTTGAATTTGAAGATTTCTTGGCATCAATATCCCAGCTCCAAACAATTTTGCTGCTTGTAGCCGTATACCGTTGAACATCGAAAGCATCCATCAATTCCTCCCACATATCACATCAAAAATACCGTCACAATGCCACGCGCTATCAACGACATTAAGGTTCGCATCCGCCGTCGATATCATATTTCTAACCTCTGGGCGTTATGCTGACTGGAACCTGTAGCTTTTCATCGAGCTTGCTCGCCGCAAGGATGCCAAGGGTACGAAGCCAATTCACCACGATACAATAATCGCATTCGATACTACGAGCGATATAATCGATATCTTTTGAAGGTTCCGACTAATTGTGTATTTTTTTGGACGATTTTTAGCCGCCAGAGTAAAGAAGAACGGCGGCCAGACCAAGTTCAAGGTCCGATGCCACAGGCACTTGTACACCCTCACCCTCAAGGACTCTGAGAAGGCTGAGAAGCTAAAGCAGAGCTTGCCACCTGGTATGTCACAATAAATATCGCTCTAATTGGTAGTATGGGCAGTATTAACAAGTCATCTCTCAAACTACAGGACTCACCGTCACCGACGTCCCAGCCAAGAAGAAGTAAATTCGAAATAAACTGAAGAAATAAAGCCTCTATTTCCTTCGACTCTTTTCCATGTTTCAATATACCTCCTTTGACGCCGGTTTTCCGCCTTTTCTTTTGCGTCTCTATCATCCAATTCTAAGCTTTTTTTCATCCACATGACCAGACGGAGTTTTTTTTCCCTGTGGGAGGGAAGGATCGAAGCATAATTCTGTTCTTGACTGTACATATATAATGTCGACGACGAGATGTGATATATCCATTGCTGAATAAATGGAGAGAGGAATGATAACACACAAACTGGCTGAGATTCGGATGTAATCAAGTTGCTAGATATGTGAACACCAAAACAGGTTCTACTCTCTAGAGATCTCTAAGGTCTATCGTAATCGAATTACACGTTCTAAACACTCTAAACCTTCTTGAACTCTACCTCTTCTCTCCATTCAACTCCACAACCTTTCAGCATATTTTCCACCTTCTCCACTACCCCATCCAGCGGGTCGAGTTCTAATCTCAACTCCCACTCCCCAAAGTAATTCGGCTCTTCTGTCGTCTTCACGAATCCCAACTTGTGGAACAACCCCAAACTTCTCACATTCTCCTTTCCAATCTTAACCCTCAAATACTTCAAGATCTTCCCACCCTTCTCATAACGTATCATATCTTGCATCAATATCTCCCGTTGATGATGTAAAACATATAGTATAAACACCAACACTGCAACCTTCCCGAGTCCTTGCCCTTGACACTCATCCCTTGCGATCATGAGCTCTATTTCACCTATCATACTGATTCGTTGCTCTTCTCCTTCTATTCCTTCCTCCTCGTCATCTTCGTAGAGAAATAAATTGACGTCGCCGACAAGGTTGGAGGGTTCATCATCAACGCCTTCGACTACTATATACCTTTTTCTTGTCGTATCGTCAGATACACCCAGAGATTTGATACCAGTAGAAGGGAGAGATAATATGAATGTCAATTTATCAGCATCTTCTCGCCAGGATTCTTGCATGGCATATTCCTCGGGGAGCGAAAGGCGCTCTGAAGCAGTTGCTTCACGGAGAGACTAGTATTTTTAACTAGAATGAGCGGACCCAATTCAAGGCATTCATGGTAGGATACGGGAAGGGATACCTCGCTAGACATCCATTCTGAATACGTTGGAACGTGTGACGCCTATAAATTCAGGAAGTTAATATTAGGGAAGCACCGGTGACAGAAGCCTAGATTCTTAAAGAATACTACTCTTACCTCGTAAGGGACAAACGCAAGTTTGTTAGTGATTATGGCTACGGATTCATTGAGCCTCATATTTTTGTAACTTCCTTAGCCAGTATGGACACCGCTTTTGCTCCTTCGAACCCCGTTAGGCTGTTGTCTGAATTGTGTTGCCCCGCCAAAAATGCAACAATATTGGTGGAAAACTTGGTGTGTGAAGGAGGTATATATATGTCAAGAGAGTGAAGAGTAGAATGCACAGACTCGTCGTGAGGGGATGGCTCTATGTTTGGAGAGCTAAGTATCTAGACGTGGATAAGAAGCCCGTATTGATTTTAATACCAAATTTTATTCATCCTCTAGTCTAAGACGACAGGGAGCCTCGTCACCAGAAAATTGAAAGGTTATGTGCATGCATATGTGTTTCAAGAAAGGAACTGTTAAATATTCGAGTTCGAGGTGAGAGATCCAGTCTCGAAACCCAAGTATAATGGATCGAAATACAGCTCAGCACCACAGCTGAAGGTATAAGGCTTAAACTTTCGACTGTTAACGTCATCATGCTGTCCAGGTGGATAGATTGGATATTAAATTTATAAATTTCATTATATCAGAGAATTGTATTCGAACATCTTTTCACAAAGAAACCGGCACCACCGAATTGAGACCACGACCGGCCGCAACATCTTTCGACCGCTAGTCCACACTCCAGTGCATATCTCTAACCCTCGCCAAATGTTTACCTCATAATACCACCACCACATGGGCCAGGGCCATATTGCTCACTCACTGGTCGTTCCATAAAACTGCCACTTGCTTTGCCGTACGGGCACTGTGCATTGCTGCAAAGGTCACCAGTTGACCCACTTATCACATAGATCCTGCAACTATTGTTGGATGTATCGAACATGTAGTTGGCGCAATTCTGGGCATTATAGCACCGACGACAACAGTCAGCGACGGTGTCAGCACCGATCATGGAGAGCACAATGTTGGCTTTGCTGTACGAGAAAGCGTTTCTGCCGTTGAAAACATAAGGGCTAGCGCAAAGGTCATACACTACGGTCTCCGTAGCAGTGGCAGTTTCAGTGGTGGTTTCGGTGGTGGTTTCAAAAGCCGTTTCGGTGGCTGTAGAGAATTGAGTAGTAGTCTCGTAGAGAGTTGAGGTGCTGGCGACACCAGTAGTGATGCTAGTCTTGGTGGTAGTCTTGGTGGCCGTCTTTGTAACTGTCACCTTTGGCAATGTCGTAGTGACTGTCTTGGTCTGGCGAGCAGCGGTCTTGGTGGATGTGAGGAAACATCCTGAATAGGAACAGCATCATTATATGCATTAGTCCCAAGAGTATAGAATAGTAAGTGATTTTGGTTATATAATCTTACCGCAGCACTTAGGAACAGCAGTACGCTTCACCAAGCCTTCGAACTCGCCCTCGATCTCAACGATTGGCAAGGGTTCTCTCTTGCGCATGGTAATACAGGTGAATTGATCGTATCTCGGCGTAGAAGTTGTGGTGGTATACGTAGTACTATGTCATATCACACCAAAATATTAGTATTGAACAGACAGTACATATACGTTACGATTGTCCCATTTTTGAATTTCGGGTTCAAGGGTTCAATTTTCTTACATCGTCTCAATTTCAGTAGTAGAAATTGTCACGCTGGTCACGCTGGTCTCGGTCTCGACGGTCTCGTGAATCTCGGTGGCCAGAACCGTGGGGAGCGATTTAGTGGCGATAGTCGTGACAGTGTGCGTGATAGTTTTGGTCAAGGTGGTCGTTGGAGTGACTCGCTTCGTCACCGTAACGGCTGCAGGAACAACGGTGCACGTCGGGCGCTTGACCTTATTCTTGACTGATGTTATTGAATAGGTGTTAGTAATGTTCTTCAGAAGTACGAAGTTCAATTAAGATTCACGTAAATATTTTACATACTAAACAAAACTGTGCAAGGAGCCGCCTGACGAGCCGAGGCTGCACAAGACTTCGCGACCGGTTTACATTGCGGACTGGAAAGACCGAATACACCATCGACGCATCCCAAAAGCGCTGGGAGCGCCGCGATAGAAAGAATACTGAAACGCATGTTATCGATTATCGCGAATTTATAGTAACGAGTGACTTGGTTCGATTAATTAGGAAAAATTCGTAAAAAGAAGAAATTAAAAGAACGAATGGATGGCTCCTTTGACAACTTCAAGGAGCATACTTCCTTTCTTCAAAACTAAAAGCGAGCAAATCTGTATTTATAAAATTCATTCCTGTGTGCGCTTGCGCTAGTAGAGGCTAAAAACGAGTCTCGGTGCGCGACCCCTTTCAACGGTGAGCGCCACCGTGCTGGCACATGAGACTTTTGAACGCCATCTAATTTCCGTTATCCCAAGGTTCTATTTCAGACGCTTTGGCTTCGGGCTCGAGCTCCCACCGTAAAGCCATCGTTGCCGACCATGTGGCAATTTATAGTTGAATATCGGCGAACGCCTAAGCCAACGTTTGGATCTGTCATCTGATGTTTTCCGAGTCATACAACATGAATGCAAGCGAGTAGACAGGCAGTTGTAGATCTACGTGTAATTGCGCTGAAGTACAGTTCGAAGCCCAGCCGTCATCGAGTTTAGGGGTTTGCGCTCGAGTCATTTGTTGTTCAATCAGAACAAGCTTAAGCTTTCTGAGCGACGCCACCTCGCATTTGTCGGCGCGTCCGTTCCCACAGTGCGACAAAACGGTACTAGTTACTGAATAGAGTTGTCAAGGTGCTGCGAGGCCCAAATAGAGACTGAATAAAACCTCTTTGTCCTGGGAGTCGCAAGTCAAATGGCATAGTGTGGTATTTATACAGTGCCTTTAGCTTTCACTGGACCTTTAAGATGTATATAGCCCTGAGAATAGGGACGGGTAACAAAGCATATTTCAGAATGTGCTGAGGCTGGTTTACGAGACCAGAATGTGCCAACTCTTCTATGACTCGCTCTCTGTGTAAATTTTCAGAAAGAAGCCTCAAACGGAAGGCTATTAGAAAAAAACTATCAATCTTGCAAGATCATCCCAATCTAATTTGTCGTCTGATATTTTGCAGACGTCGAAAAAAGATCTGGAGCGTACCCAGTATCCGTAAGGGATTGGAGAAGGGGGCTCTGTCTTGCGGTTAAGTATTAAACCGATTTATATATCACGGGGAATCTGTAGAAGTTGTGTCGTATAAAAAAAAATTTATTGGCTCGTCGACGTAATATTTTCATGAGTCTCCTGTATTGGCCGGTGAAGTAACGGACTAGATAAGAAGGATATAATCACTCCTTATTCATCGTCACTGTCGTCGCAGACAACCCATTCGACCTGAACCCACAAGCTACACCCTAAGCACCCAATAATCATTGATCGTGCCTTACTTCCATTATTCGCTTTCTGCAGTTGCTGTACTTCCTTCTCAACATCATCCATATCCTCCTCGGTCAGCACATACCCTTCTTCCGCACCGCATCTGCAGGACCTCGTAAACTTTCCTCCCGCTGAACCGTCTTCTTGGTAGACCATATCATCGAGGTCTACGACGTCCAGACCCGTTTTGTACCCGCCATCGCCGTTTGTACCCTTAGAGAGGGCAGATCGGAGGGCTAGATCATACTCCTGACGAAGTGCCGGTGAAGAAAGAGTCTTGTAGGCGGTATTTATTTGGTCGATAGTGTATATCTCTTCCTGAGATTCTATGCCATCGCCTTGGTTGACTTGACCGGCGACTGATGCACCGGCTGGAAGCTTGTCAGGGTGACATCGGAGTAGTGTCCTGTGGTAGGACTTCTTGAGAAGGGATTGGTAGTTTTTGTGAGCTGATTGAAGAGATTGGGGGATGGAGAGGATGGTGTAGTGGGTTTGGGTCATGTTATTGCTGGCATGGTGGTGATTGGTAGTTTTTGTGGTGGTTTAGTTGTGGACAAGGGAAGAAAATTTGCTGGAAGGAAATTTGGTGATGTTTTCTCTGGTTGATTATGTAATCTTGTGACCGCAGACTTCAGACTTATATTCTGTAGCTGGTAACTTATATTTCCTAACTTAATTCGATTTTTAACATTCAACTGGTCCTAAATTAGCCCTGGAAGTATCTCTGAATATGCATAAGAGGATAGCTCACAGACCGCATTTGGTCACTACTAATGAAGAATCCAAGCTAAATAGTAATCCCGACAGCCGACGTCTTAAGTCTCATGTTAGATGCAGGCATGGCGCATTATGAGGTCATAGCCGTCATGAAAGTCCTCAAAATCATTTCACTCCATTTTAATATACAGCCAATCTCTCTCTAAACCAAATAAAACATTCCATCTTCAAGTCTACAAGCATATCTACCGTCCAGAAAAAAACCCACCAACATCAAAAGATCCAAACCATGTCGTCAGACGTAGCAGCAACTGCTGCTCCAGGCGATTTCAGTGCATCTGCACATTTGCGAGCCGTAATTATATCACAGTAAATGCTTATACAGGAAAGTAGAGTAATTAACTAACACAATATCGATCTTAGGGGGAGGCAGATGGCAAATTCGAAGAAATTGGGGGTCGCAGAACATATGTTGCTCCCGCACCAGACGGTTCGAAAACGAGGACGTTAGTTTATATCACTGACAGTATGGTCTTTGCTCCCAAACAATGAAGATATGGTTGATGGATCGAGACTTGAATCTAACGGACTATATAGTGTTTGGAGTGGATTTGCTGAACCACCAGCTGTTGGCCGATACGTAAGACTTCATACCATTAGCCCAATGCTCCTGCAGACCTAACAATAATTACTGGCATAGATACGCCAAAGGCGGTTTCCACGTCCTCATGCCCGATATCCTCGACGGCGACGGCCTCCCGGCAGAATTCATGAAAACCGCTGAACCAAAGTTGTCTGTTCAGGAGAAGATGACTGTTATTGAGAAAGCGTATGGCTACCTTCCAGCCACTTGAAGTTGATATATTGACAAGCATCTCCATTAGGACGAATCACGCGACTCTGATGGCCACCATGGGTCCGAAGGGTATCAAACACCGTGAAGCCGTCTCAAAGGTTCTCGTTCCCTAACCAGGCATGTGAAATTCCACCGCTAACCATCCATCCGTCAACAGCCAAAAATAGACGCATTCATCGCCACACTTCGTCAAGACCCTGCAATCTCAAAGCTAGGCATCGTAGGAACCTGCTGGGGTGGCCGCCACGCCATCCTTCAAGCCCGTCCGGATACCGGTATCTCCGCTGTTGCAGCTCTCCAACCATCATTCACCGCAACCGGAGATTGGGAACCTGTTTCCGTCCCGACATACATCGCATTCGGCTCGAAAGACACAATCGTCCCAGTATCCCCAACCACCACCGCATCTCTCTTCACAGGCGATGACGCAGGTACCAAAGGCCCGACATCAATGCTAAGCCTTAGCGTCGACGGAATCATCGATGTGATGGAGAAAAAGTTAGATGTGCAGAAGGAGATCCGGGTATTCGAAAACCAGGTCCATGGGTTTACGCATCGTGGGGATTGGAGTTCAGACGACGACCGAAAGGCGATGGATGAAGCGGCAGAAGAAGTGATCGCTTGGTTTAAAAAGTATCTTGCTTAAATTGCCAGTCGCTTTGGAAGTTTTGTTTGAAAGTTGGATAAATGATTCGTATTGCTTCGATAATTGAAGTCCCGGAACGCCGCTAATGTACTCTGGATAACGCCGTGGAACCAATCAAAATTATAATACAAGGCAGTGAAAATCGCCATGAGATCAATACTCCTTCTTAAATGTCTCCTGTATCGGTTTCGAACTCTGTAGTGCAGACATGCAACCGTTAGCATCAACCTAAGCCTCCAAAATTGTTGTATACAAACCTCAATAAACTTCTTCAAATGTTCATCCAAGCTCGCAAGATCATCCTTCCGCTTCTTATTCTCTGCAATCAAAGCCTGCTTCTTGGCGATCAATTGCTTCCTCTGGATCTCCAACTCTTCTCGCACTGCCCTTTCATCCGCTAACCGTAGCTTCATGAGTTCATGTGGGTCCTTATCCGCGTCCTCCGGGTGTCGGGCGAGATATTCTTCCTCGTCTACGAGAGGGATATCCTTATAGGTGTGCGGAAAATCCAGGCACGCGTCGATTTCACCGCGTAAGTGGCGTTGTTGGTAGTACAAATTCTGCAACTGCAAGTGTAATCGGTCTTGTTCTTGACGAGCTTCCGAGGTTGTTTGTTTCGTTTGTCTGACTGTCATGTATGCTGTCCGATGGAGAGAGCGTAGACGGGAGATGGAGGCGAGCAGTTGCTTTTGGGCTTTGAGGCGTTCGTCTGCAGGCGATGGGTTTTGAGATTTGACGGCGCGGGCGCGGTCTTGCGTTACTATTTGTAGGCAGATCTCACGGGTCTGTTGGAGGGCTTGGAGGCATTCTTGGAGATCCTGCTCCGTGATTCGGGAGGCGGCTTCAGGAGCCATTGTGGTGATGTTGGGAGAATGGTCGTGATGGTCGTGATGGTTGTTGATGGGTAAGTGGTGGTTCAAGGAAGAGTTCGAGATGTTGGATTGAAGGTTGACATGCTGCGACAACGCTTCACCAACTTCAAGCCAATTCTTACATAAAATATAAAAATGCACTTCATCCGCTTCCTCAAAGTCCCCACCACCACTTCCAAACCCACATCAAACATCATCACCGTCTCTACACTAATCACCATCTCCACCGACCTCTCCGAAGCATTCTACAATGGCAATGCTACCCTTAGAGCCACTCTCCGCACAGACACAGCGTCCCGCCAGCTGTTGGCGTTCAAAACCGCAACCTGGACACCGGGACTAAGAAACCTGTCCATCCAATTCACCTTTACGGCTTCCAAAGATACGCCTTCTAATGGCATAGTCTGCGTCTCTGCGACTGAAAACCGTGCAGATGACATGCGAACCCTATTCGCTGGTCCATCAGAATCTCGAATTCTATCAGCATGGAGCACACCCTTCGACGTACTCCAAAACGGTAGTAAAGCCGAAGCATTTGTAGAGCGAAAACTTCAATTATCTGCTGGGAATATGGTAAGGATATGGGAAGAAACTAGGGAGGATATTGCAAGACATATATGGTATGGCATCCTTTTTCAATGTACCATCTATATTACAGAAGTGCTAACATTTGTATACAGGCCCGGCGGTCTAGCCATGACTTCCTACTTTTCCACTCTCCCGACACCAGCTACAGGAACCCTTTCATCTCTCAACTCACTCCTCTCAAACCCCTCCTTACGTGTCCTAGAACTCGGTGCCGGCTGCGGTCTAGCCGGCATAGTCCTACACACTCTCCTCCCATCCACAACAGTAACTCTAACAGACCTCCCAATAACCACCGAAATAACATCCAAAAACCTCACAAGTAACTCTACCGATAATAATAGCAGTATCTCATACCACCCACTCGACTGGGCATCCCCGTTACCAGAGTGGTGTGCCTCTACAACGTACGATTTAATCTTAGTCGCGGATTGTACGTATAACACAGCTAGTATTCCATACCTTGTCGGAGTACTAGATGAATTATGTAAATTATCACCGGAGGTTGTGATATTGCTGGCACATAAAGTACGGCATAACTCTGAGGAAATGTTCTTTGAGATGGCGGGGGAGAAGGGGATTTCGAAGAAGGAGAGCGTGGTGTTCGAGATGGCGGGTGATAGGGTTGATTTGTATGTTATGGGGAGGTAATGTCAAAGCATATAGACTATATGTCGATACTACCAGTACCTAAAACTTAGGTATCACGGGAAGCGTCTTTCGGGTAGTCACGAAGAACCGTTCACACTTTTGTTTCTGGAGCTTCAAAACAGCCCTACCACAATTTATGTCTACGAGAGAAGATTTTTAAAGAGCGACAATAGTTGGATTTTCTCTATCCTTTGGCCGTAACGCCTGATGTGTACCCACCCCTCTTTCAGACGGCCTCCCCGATATATATCAAAACAAGATATCGTAACCAGTAATAAAAGCAAGACATGACTTTTTAGTAAGAACGAACCCCCACAAATAGCCTTATCAGCCAGTTTGTATGGTAGGTCGTCCAATAATCTAGAAATCTTAGGACATAATCCTGTCAAAACGGTTCAGGTAAAAAGCACAAATCTACTCCTGGAGAAGGGCCGCCGCTCCTGGTTCGCTGCAGACGTAGATGACTTCATGGTCATCGGAGAATCCATTGAACTTGGTTGCCGAGCACTTGGAATAAGCTATATCCACAAAAATATTAGCATCGCTATTTCATACTCCTCAAACTTCCAGAAATATCTCAGAAACTTACCTCCCATCTCCGTGAAATACAACCAATCACCGACCTCAACGACCTCTGGCAGATAGCTCTCCGAAGAGATACAATCCAACCCGTCACAAGTTGGCCCCCAGATGGAGTACTTGACAACCCTCTCTCCATCCTCTCGCTTCTTACCATACCAAAACTCGTCACCGTTGGTCAAAACCCTTGGGATAGGGGTCTGGTGATCAAACATCACACCGGAGAAGTTTCCGTAGACTCCATCGTTCAGATACAACATGAACGAGCTCTCACCGTTAATTGGGTCAACGACGGTACGGCGAGCGATAACGTGCGCTGCAACGGTGAATGCAGAGGCGACATAGTACCTTCCTGGCTCCGCAATAACCCTGACATTACGAGGGAAATATTGGTCGACAGCTGGTCCAAGAACTGAGGCGATGGCCTCGAAGTTGTTGTGTCCGTATCCGCCACCGACATCCAAAAGCTTCATGTCAAATCCAAGGTCAGAACCTTCATCGAAGACACGACGGGCATCTTCGACGGCACTGATGTAAGCAGTTGGGTCGTAAGTTCCAGAGCCGACGTGGAAGCTGACGCCGACGACGTTGAGACCGAGGTCCTTGGCGAGAGCGAGGAGGGAGGCTGTGGAATCAAGTGGAGCACCATATTTGACGCTGAGACGGCAGAGAGCCTTCGAGTCATCGGTGGCGATACGCAGGAGAAGACGAGCAGATGGAAAGAAGCGCTTGCACTTGTACAATTCCTCGGCATTGTCAAAGGTCATGTGCTCGACACCTTCGGAAGCAGCATAACGGATGAAGGATGCCGTCTTGCAAGGGTGGGCATAGATGATACGAGATGGGGAGATGTCCATCGAAAGGATAGTCTCGATCTCCTTCTTTGAGGCGCAGTCAAAGCCACAGCCAAGGTTGGCGAGGAGACGGAGGACCTGAGGATCAGGGTTGCACTTGACAGCTGCAAATGTAGCGGGTTAGTCATCTTGTTTCCTTTTTTTAGACCGAATTCCAATGGGTGTTCTTACCATAGAAGGGCTCAATGCGAGGAAGGTTCAATTTCCACCTGAGGTGCTGACGATAGACCTCTCCAAGGTCAGCGACGAAGAAGGCATCTTCTCCGCCGGCTTCACAATTATCAACATTGATGCTGTTGATGCGACGAGCTAAGGCATTGCTGATTAGAGCCCTCGAAGTAGCTTTTTCAGATCCATCATAGTATGGGTGACCTGCAGTTACTGGAGCGTGAAAGGCGGTACCAGGCATCTGCTTGATGGATGATGAAGTAGCTAGAGAAGAGAGAATGACGGGAGCCGCAGACTCGATTTCGACGAAGACCATAACTAACGTCGGTTGATGAACGTCGACTTCGGGGATGGATGGTACGATTTACTGATTACCCCGTTCAAAAGAAGGAAGTGAACAGTTAGATGGAAGAAAGTTGTAAGTAGTAGTGAAAGAAGAAAAGCCGAGGAAGTAAATATTTTGCTTTCTCTGTTGCTTCTTGTGGACGTCGACTCCTATACAGTTACCGCCAGAATAGCACCCAAACCACACAGTCTCCAAAGGATTCCCGAGGATCGAAAAAACGACCTTGAGAATATTAAGAAGGTTGAAAAGTTAAGTTCTTGAGTTCACAATTGAACCAATGCTAGGGTGGTCGAAACACGATTCTGCCGAAACAGACAAGAGGCGGTCGCCGCAAGCCTTCCTCGTGAAGAGGAAGGTTACCAGCGGGAGAGCTATGCGGCAGGGGGTTTGATTGGGACTCGTCGGCTGGGTTTTGGGGCGACTCCTCCGCACCGTCTACCTGGGACCTATGGTGGCGATTTCCGGGCTTGGTATGAGAGAGAGAGTCGAACTGAGTTCGTGGAGGGGGTTTAAGAGGTCGAAAGGAGGAGCGGCAAGAGCCTGGTGACGGGATTGTGAATGGTTGTTCCCGGAGCCGAAGACCTTTGTCTGGGGCGAAACAAAGGTTTCGGTGGGAAAAGTTGTAAGGTTTGGTGGTTTGGTGGTTAGTGAAGGATGGTCGAAGCTATATCGCCCTCGATGGTCGATATCTCAATGTTGCCCTATAGCTAATGCTACGGTGTCGATTTGCAAATTTGCCAAACTTATATCGGATCCAAGAAGATCGGAACTTCACAGGAAAGACCAGTGATTTCTCAAGCTGGAAAGTAGAACACTCGTCAGTCGGATGCCCTTCAGGGATATTATAGTCGCGGGTCAATTGATGATGGTGACGATGGTGGTGGTGAGTTTATTCCCTCAAGCTGGGTCGAGATGTTGTGAATGTGGCGAGACCTCGTCTTTTTATATCTGCCACACGGAAGAAAATAGAACCGAATTTTGCTTACCAACCTCGAGAAATTAAATTTGCCAGGCCTTCCAAGCGTATCTAACTAATTACTGAACAGCTGACTTGTTCTGCGACTTTTTTATTACGATCGTGTGCTTTTCTGAACAGAAGAAACAGAAGAAGAAAGGGTGGTTGGCTGTGTGGACTGTGTTGGGGGTGTGGTTGTCTTTTTATTTTAGCAGGTTCGAGCAGCCATTTTCTGCACCCCGGCCAAGCACAAAATTTTAGACTTGCCCTGCGCGCAGTCCGATTGCATATTTCTTATTCTCCCTGGACTATCTGCTCAGGAATGACAACGATTGGAGGGCAGTGTACCTTACGCGGCAGACTCTGGTTCACCACTACTTGCACTCGCACTTGCACTTGTCCGGGCGATGCTATCCGATCAAATGGCCACTCTACTGGGTCTCTAGCTATGATTCACTCACTTCTTCAGCCCGGAATGGTCAAAAAGTGACGTCTGAGCAGGAATCCGGAACGGAACAAATCAAAGAAAGTCCAGACAAAGCAGCTTTATCATCCCAATCTCACCAGACGGGTCGGCCTGGTTTTGTAGCTTGGAACTGCACCGCCGACGCAGGCAGATATCCCGCTCCATGCCCTAAACCTACTAGCGACTTGCCTCTACTGATTCATAATCCGAATTTTTTTGCTGGTAACACCAATACGCCATGGATTCACCATCAAGGCACCAGGGGATAGTAGGCAAAAAAGTACCTCATCATCTTGCATTGGAGACGGCTGGGGATACGTGATGTTGTATGTAATGCGATAGCTAATAAATAGCTATGGGGACCAAGGTGAGGGATTTCTTTCAACCACCCAAGTCCTCAGAACCTTCTACAGCTATGGGTCCAACATCGGCCTTAGGTTTTTTTTTTTTTTCCTTCAGACGCTAGCGAATTTCCCACAAGATCAATCTGCATCGACGACTTTAAACGAGCGAATTATGGTTTCTAGAATATAGGTTGCAGCTCGCATGCCCCCCTTCGATTGTTTCTGCCGGTGTTCCCTGGAATATGAGTATTGAGACATGGCCAGCTAGCCCAGCTTAAAACATAGCTCGAAGCTGAGCTCTCACATGCTCACACCCTCGTTCCTTGCAGTTGCGCCCACCCGCCATTTCATGCAAGATTTTTTTATACAAAAAAGTATATGATATTGCAAGATAAATTTGCAGGTCAGATTTAAGCTGCAGCTGCAAGTTGAAAAAAAAGTCACTCCGTCCGACGCCCACCTGCTGTCACATATTTATCCGAGGCGATCTACGTATGCAGTCTAACGAGGAGAAAAGTCTGGCGTGCAGCATGCATGGTCGAGTTCGAGTATCATCCAAATTAAGCTTATGTTCGCGAGCAAGTCCAATGCGTTGAAATCATGTCGTACAGGAAGCGTCAACACAGCCATATGCATCCCTAATGGCAGACTCCGTTAGAAAGTCGAGTACACGAGTTGGAGTCGGGGTCGGGGTCGAGCTCGGGGTTTGCTCCACAAGTCGAATCCCGCAGTGATGCAGATAGTGGTATCCCGGAATATTCCTAGATGCGCCTGTCTATGCGGATATCGACATAATCACATTCTAACCACGTCATTCCGGGCATCGATACAAGGAATCCGATAGGCTTCCATTGGCAGAGGTGCATATATCTTAATCCGGACCTTTATCAGCCAAAGGTGTCTATACAAGGAATCTATTGTAACCGGCAGGGGTCTTCGCGTCTAAGAAATCGATTAACCTCAACCTTAAATTTAGCCATAGCGTTGCTATTTCAGAAAAGGAATCTACTTGGCCCCTTCTTTATAATTAATTTGTAGGTTAGTACGAATTAGAGAATTATCATTATAATGCCCCGCTACCAGCACCATATACGCCATAATGCCGCTTTATAACCCCACTCAGATCATATACACCAATACCCTAACAACCATATATCACAGCTACTCCCTCAATTAGATTTCACCCCATCCTCACCGATACCCCCAGGACGAAATGCCGGATTCCCATTCTTGTCCTGAATCTCTCTTTCATGTTGCTTCAGAAGAAGGTAGACTATATAAGCCAATAATCCCAAAGCCGGGATCCCAATTCCTAGGCCAACGCCTAGTGTAATCTGGCTTGTAGTGTTTAGCCCGCCAGAAGATCCTCCGTTCCCTTGTGCGGTGCCTCCCTCTGCCGAAGGATCGCGGACGGTCGTTACTTTCGTGACGAAGGAAGTCACTTCCCCAACTATTGTTTTACACTCTCATATTAGTAACTTTCTCTCACTTCGTAGAATATACGCATAAGAAAATAACAAATTTGCCTACCGGTTACCGTCGTAGTACCCACCGCGACCGTCATCGTAGCAACCTGGTCTGCACCCGTCCGCTCACCGCCAATGGTCGTTGTAAGTCCTATATTATTCATATAAACCGAACAATAAGCCTGATACGCATTCTGCGCATCCGCGATATCTGTTGGGCTCCCTTGACACCGTCTACTCACGCATTCGTTTAAGAATAACGAAGCGGAGGTGCTTATGTCCGCTCTACGGCATAGACAGGAGTTTACCGGGCATCCTACAGCGTCGGGAAGATCAGTGACAGAGGCGCCACAGCCATCGTTGTCGAAGCAGCAGAGGATGCAAGGACGGATGAGTCTGAAATTCGAGACAGTGCCCAGGCTGTAGGTTTCGAATCTTGGGACTGTTTGCCCGGCAGTGAGGTGAGAGAGGAGAAGAGGTAGAGAGAAGGTGGATATGTACTTGAAGGAGACCATTGCGGGTTGTGCGAGTGCTAAGCGGAGGGGTTTATATATTTATATCATTGAAGCTTTCGGTGAAAAAACGTTATGCGACATTGAAAATCATGAATTGATTGAGAGAAGAAGGGAAGATTAACGTTAACTACTCCCATCTTAACGAGTTCGGCGGAAACATGGATTTAAAATGCGGAGGTGCAAGCGGACAGCCTCGCGAACTCGAAGATTCACTGGCGGTCGTGTCGTACAGGCATAGGTTTCAGGGTATAGGCTAAATCGGGCCCGTTGATTGGGTGTCAACCAGCCGCAGGCGGGATATCGACATCGTGTTGCATGTTGTAGATTGCTGCCTAAGCGGTTTGGGGACAATGCCGAGACGGGGTTGGGCGTCGAGAACTAGGGTTTGGAGGATTCTGTACGACGTCTATGCAGGCCCGTTATAACGTTATAACGTTAAGTGGGGGCTTCACAACCTCGCGAGCCACTTCGCTTCGTATCCATAAAATGTTGCAGTCTATTATTGTATAGATCTTGGTATATGATCTGACCCGGGTCAAGGGATATCGATATGAGTCTAGGAAGTAGGTAGGGTTTAACTGGAGACGGCAATTCCTCACGTGGTGTCGAGAAAGACTTTCAGATATTTGCAATATTTGTGGAGGGTCCCTAAACCAATGGCACTTGGGCGCCACATATGTACATTTCAATCCTTTATAGTTTCTTTCTAAAATGAAGTGCAGAGTGGATAGGAGTAATATTGGTCTCGTAAACCAGCCTCAACGAAGCAGAACACTTCGTGTACAAACTATCACATTTACGTCTAGAAGACCCCTCTAAGATCAGACACCCAGTCAAAAGTCCAAAACATTAAGATGGCTTACAAGCCAAAGAGTAGAATTAGAATTCCCTTTAACCATACCAGCGATCTTACTAAGCGTTTTCTTAAAGGCCATATAAAAATAAAAATTTGAAATTTAAAACTACTTGAATCATGCCGACTCAATAATGATGGACCTTGTCACTGGCAGCCTGCCAAGATCTAGCAAGCTGCAAGTACTGCAACTAAGTCAGCTTATGGCTCCGCTGGATCCTCAAGGTAACTCCGTGCACTGACGACCCCCCCTCGAGATTCAGTTCTCAGATGTATATCTAAGCAAAAAACATGGATCAGTCCGAACCTCAGGATCAGTCTAAGGGAAACCTTTTGGAGGCCCTCCCAGCTGAAGTCCACCTTCTTATCCTCGAAAACCTCCCACAGAAAGATCTCGGTGCCTTTTCGCTATGCTCGAAACCCTGCAACAATATCTGCTTACCTCTTCGACTCAGAAACATTGAACTAAGCCCTGATGCAGCTAAACAATTTCAGAATGGAGGAGTATACGAGCATAGTCGCCAATACACTCAGTAAGCCCCCATAGCAATCTCCGGGAGATTTCTCCAACAATTTGACATATCAACACAAAAATATGGCAGGTCTCTACGATTCAAGTGGTCAAACAACGGCTTTGAAGCCGACGATGAAAGATATTCCGATCTTTCTGCGGGTATAACCACGTTGAGCCTCTTCTCGTGCCTCAAAAGGCTATCTATTGCATTAAAGCTCCTAGACCCAACCGAAAGAAATATCATACTCGCAATTCTCAAGGCCATCGTTGACTCAAATTTCCGCAGGACTCTCGAAGACCTGCACCTCGATGTTACCCACATAACTTATTCCAGACGCTCAGCTGAACATCCGCCATATTTTACGACATACGAGAGACTATCGGCTTCCAATCGGGAATTCTTTGGGGGAAGTGTACCAAGAAACGATCAGCTCTACGAATTTATGAAAACGAACGCGCGAAAGTTACCAATGTTAAAGAATATCAAGTTTTCGATTGACGGCATTCCGGAGCCTATAGATAGCCTCGACTCGGACGATTTCGATAATTCAGGGTTCTATTACTACTTTCTCGCAACAGCCCCCCAGTTACGGGCGCTACACGTCGTCGTCATCAGGGACAGATATTGGCGTATGTATAGCGGGGAACCAGAAGTGTTGGACCCTGAACTTATTCACACTTTCTCGAGAATCACCACACTAAAGATCGAAACTGTCGATATTCCTCAACAAGCAAATATTCAAAGACTTGGAGAAAGATTCCCCAATCTCGAACATCTGAATATTCAAATACTTGAGACTATACGTACTTGGTTACCATCCTACGCACGGGAAGAAAATAGCTCCATTTATGAGGGCATCGGAAATCTGAAAGCGTTAAAAACCGTGGAACTGCCGTGGCTGAGAATACCCGGTGCGCCTCTACATCCGGATGTGCTAAAAGAACTGGCTTGTCAGTGGCGGCGGGGGGGACAAAATTGTTTAAAGACAGTTACGTTTGAAGGGATGAAATGGGGCGGTAAACTTTTCGAAGCCATTCAACTACGTTTGGAGTTCCATATAGCTGAAGATAAGACATGGAAAGTGGAGGTTTGTGGCGACGCCGAAAGCTCTGAGTGGATGGATGCGGACTTGAGCGAAGCCGACTCTGACTCTGACTGAAATCTCGCAAATAAGGGCTATCCCAAGCAACTGGTGATAGATACTCTGACATATGGTCGTACTCAATTTCACTCATACATAGATACCGTCATGAGAGTTTAAACGCGCTAGCAAGCCGAGGGCTGGTACTCGAAATAGGATATTTCTAAAGCTACTACTTTCTTTTATGCCATGATCGATCGTGGGTATCTAACTTTTCATTCGAATTTTTCACTATAGATTTGCTAAATCATCCATGTATACACCCCCCATGAGCGAATGAGAACAAAAAAAAAATGGACAATCAATATCGCCAACGTAAATGCTATTTCCTATAAAGAATATGGTATCCCTGAACAAAAAAGAAAAGATGAAAACCAAAGGTAAAACTAGATAAAACGATAAGCTATGCAAAAAATTAATACTGAATATTAAAAAGTCTAAAGGCCCCAAACTTCAAGCTCGAATTCCTTTTATACTTTTATTAACATCCAGTAACATCACGCTTCATGGCTTCGTGCTCCCGCTGAGGAGGTGGGGTATGTTTTGGTCCTCGGACGACAGTTTCCATTGTCGTGGGCTCTGGAGCAGCTGGATGCGGTGGCTGTGGCTTATGTTCGTTCTTCTTGTCATCTTTGTTCTCTTCCTTCTTGTCATCCTTATTCTCATATTTCTTGTCATCCTTGTTGTCACCCTTCTTGTCGTCCTTGTTTTCGTCCTTCTTGTCATCCTTCTTATCGTCTTTCTTGTCATCCTTCTTATCGTCTTTCTTTGGTGGCTCAGGCTTGTTTCCTTCCCCCTTCTTATCCTCGCCCTTCTTGCCGGTTTCTTCAGGGGCAGCCTCGGTTGTTGTAGTTGTCATCTCATGAGCTGCAGCTGTGGTAGTGGTAGTCTCGTCAGCAGCAGCTCCCTCAGTAGCCGTGGTTTCGTGAGCCATGACTCCTTCCGCTGTGGTGGTAGTCTCATGGACGACAGTAGTCGTCTCCTCAGCGGTCGAAGTGGTTTCCGTAGCAGCGTCACCTCCAGTTTGCATTACATGCTCAGCAACAGTAGTGGTAGTCTCTGCATCTGCAGCGATAGTTTCAGTGGTAGTGGTGCTAGTCTCAGTGACCTCATGACCAGCGCCAGCGGGAGTTTCAGTGCAAGTAGCCACAGTGACAGTGACAGCTTCGCCGGCCTCTGTGACAGTCTTGACTTCAGTCTTAACCTCAGTCTTGATTTCAGTCTTAACCTCGGTCTTAGTTTCAGTCTTAACCTCAGTCTTAACTTCAGTCTTGACTGCGCCAGGCTCGCGAACCTTCTCGGTTTTGGTGACGGTGTGGGTGACAGCAACCTTTATTGATGATATTGTTAATTCATGGATGTAGAAAAGTGGGGGGACAATGGGGTTATAAAACGTACCTGCTGATGCTGTGTAACAGTGACAGTCTTTTCAACAGCTGGAGGTGCTTCGTGAGCAGGTGCAGTGGTAGTAGTATGCTCCGCAACGGGTGCAGGTGCAGGATGCTCAGCCATAGGTGGAGGAGTATGTACTACAACAGGAGGAGAAGAGGCGGCAGCGTGTTCCATCGGTGGAGCAACTGGAGCTGGATGTTGCTGGGCTCCAGCGGTGGGAAGAGAAGCAATACCTTCTAGTTCACTGGTAGGAATAATTCTGAAACCGTCAGTGGTCGAGCTGGCACCGGCTTCATCAGTGGGTTCAGCTCCAGCACCGTCAGTGGGTTTAGCTCCAGCATCAGTAGTTGGCTCTGCACCAGCTTCATCAGTAGAGGTACTAGCCCCATCGGTTTCAGAAACTACGACAGTAGTCTCAGTAGTCCTAAGTCTTGTCCTGGTGATAGTCGTAGAATCGTCATCCCTTCCGTTATTCCCACCACCCCGTCCATTTCTTCCTCTCCCATTCCGTCCACCACCGTTCCCTCGGTTATCATCATCATCTTCACCATCATCATCTCGACCCCGACCGTTTCGTCCATTTCCATTACCTTGACGACCCCTGCCGTTGCCGTTACCGTTGCCGCCCCTGTTGCGTCCATTACGACCGTTTCGTCCTCCTCGACCGTTACGACCATTGTTACCCCTACCGTTCGTTCTCTCTGGTGGAGCCGCAGCGGTAGTAGTGGTCGTTTCGATTATGCCAGCTGTACCAGTACCGAGGATTGGCGAAGTATCATTCGTGCCAACCTTCTCTGTACGTTTTAAGATTGTGTAAACTATAAATTTTACAATCGTTAGAATATATATCGATGCCATTAAAGTTAAATTATGGGTAAATAATCTTACCAGGCTCATCAGCAGCTTCAACCTGCCGCGATTCAACATCGCTACGGCCAAACAATCTTCCTAGGATGCTTGCAGAGGAGACAGAAAGTAGCAGTGGAGCTACTATTAAAGTTGAAGTCTTCATTTTTGATAATATATGAATGAATATGGAAGGGTAGCTAAGGGAAGGTAGAGCGAGAGGGAATGACTAGAGAGAAGTGAAAAAGAAGTGAAAGAAAGGCCCTGCCTCAAATGAATGAAACGACAACCTGTGTCTAGTATAATCTACTTTGATATAAAAATATGGAGGAAGAAGCGAATTGATAAAAAAAGGAGCGTTCACAGAACAGCTCAACCTCCCAGAGGCAAAAAAAAAAAGAACGGAGGAAAGCGAAAAAAAGAGTGGAGGGGAAAAGGTTTTGCGCTGGTGGAGCAGAGGAAAAAAAATGAAAAGAACGGAAAATATATCACCAGGGCAGGATGTTTATAAGAACAACATCGTCTGTGCCCGCCAAGGAAAACTCTTATGTTCCTTTTCCCCTATGGAGTAAAGAAGGGAGCTTAAATCGCCCCGACCGGTTCGAAAGCTATAACTCCTATCCCTGGGAAACGATCATTATCGCCGCTTCGTCTCGAATGTGCCGGCGTCAACCTGGCAAACGAGGTTTTAGAAATATTGCGTTGGTCCGGATCAGGAAATACCACAAAGTCCCAAAAGGGACGAAGTCTGAAGCTTCTCAGACCACATTTCGACAGATTCACTATTGGGATCGTATATCATTCGCCAGATGTGCTCTCCTAGGCTGAAGAATCCAACCATTTAGGAAATATACATGATACTAACCGACCGAAAGCGTGCACTCCACCCTTGTTCGAATTCCCGTTTTGTGCAACAGAGCTCAAGCGCCAAGCGCTTCATCGACAGGGCGGGCTAAAGTGTCTGAAACGCCAGTCAGACGGTTCTGCTACGGGAGCAGCGTTATATCCGTTATCTAGCCTGTCCGAGCTGGTAACAAACCCACAACCTTTTGTGCGGAAACATTTTTTTCTCCACCCTCCTTTTTTTTTTGGCAAGGGATTATATTTTATATGTCCGATCGATCAGACTTAAGCTTAAAACTCGATGCCTAGAAAGAAACAGGATCTTTTCTTTTCTTTCAAGGCTGGGAATGTCAAATGTGATGTTTTAGCACTGTCGGCGCGAAAACGCCAAGGTCGTATATAAGACGTTGCTTGCCACACGGATGACTTCTTGGCTCTTTTCCCTTCAGTCTTAGGTTTCGATTCACGGGATTCAAATGGGGCTGTGTAACTTTGTGATTACTGCTATAGCTATATGGATTTTGTAAAACGAAACATCGTTAACAAGTGGGGGGGCACGGGCTGACCAGACGATGAAACGGACTCCATACCTTCGATAACACCGAACTCAAGCGCTTCTGATCATTATGATCTTGATATCAAGCGGTGATTCGTCCTTCAAGGCTGCTTTGTTACGTATACCCTAAGATGACTAAGTAATCGTAATTGACCGAGACTACCGAGGCATATCTCGAATAGAGAATCGGAAACAAGGAAACATGTTTTGAAAATCCGATATCCTTGTTCAGCCTCCTGCCACCAACAACTAGAATCCTAGGACCCCTTTTACAGTGAAAGAACCTAGAGGCTCAGCTACCGATTTAACATCAATTTACTTTTCGGTATCATCCGAGCCATGACATCGATCGACCGGTATATGCCTAAGTATCTGTAGCGAGACCCACATCCAACTGGGCAGTATACCTATACGTTCAGCATATACCAGTATACCGCTAAACTGGTCTCGTAAACCAGCCTCAAGCAGAACACCCTAAACACATCCTCCGAGATCCTGAAGGTTGGGGGAGGATCTTCACAGGTGTTATAACGTTGATACCTCGCTTTGCTTGGGACTCGTAAGCCCCCAATCTAGGTGTAGTACTAGCTCTCGAAAATTTAGAACAGACGGCATATCGGCGTTAAACTCTTTCTAGAACATCACTAACCCGCTATAGTGAAAAAAATCCAATTATTCATTCTGCTCGTAATGATCTGCAGTTTTCGAACTTTACCTGACCTGTTGTTTTCCTACAGTCCCTGGCTCTAGAGCTAGAAGCCGTGTGCTAACAAATCTAAGGTAGTTATAATAGCCGGACCTCATATCATGCACTTTCGGTTTACTGATTTTATATTAATTTATTCATCCATCCGGAGCCAGGACGCTTTAATATTTACAGACCAATAGAACGGCTGTACTGCTGACAATAAATTTCGACTTACCTACGCTTGTTTTGGACAAGTTTCAAAATTTACGACCATAACGCCTTCTATCTAGACGTACGATATAGAATAGAAGAACTATTTTTTTCTGTTTTTAGAACTTATATTCGTGACCATTTTAGCAAGTAATCTCTTGCACCGGTACCCCCCAGAAAGTTATAGCGAACGTCCGAACAAGCTTAGGATTTAAAGTTTGGATTACATGCTCAGCTCATGGGTGAGGCAACGTTAGGAAAAATGGATGGAAGTATATTCGAAATGTGGGCGCTAAATACAGGTTTTTTGTTCTTGCATTCTTCTATAGATCCAGCAGGTTATTATATTATATATATGCCTGCATACAGTCCATCTCAGTATACATCTCCCTAACCTTCTACGCCTTGCACTGTCGATGCGTGTAATTATAATCATAAGCCAGCACGATACCTATCCAATGTACCGCGGTCCCTAACACCACAAACACATGGAAGATTTGATGCGATGAAAACCAAATGTCAAACTTGCCGGGCCACTTCGATTCCGGAATCCTAGTCTGCAATTCATGTGTTAGCACCAGAACTGTCAAAGATAGGCCGAGCGGGGGGGGCACCTACAGCGTAAAACGAAGCGCCGATTATAAGCAACAGTCCCTCGAGCATATAATAAGGCATGCCGGATTGCTTCATCATTTGTTCAAAACCGAACAATTTGATCCCGTGTGCGAGTGGTGCGAATCCGGATAGCCCAGTGCAAACGAATGTTAGGGCTCTAAATGTTCTATATTTCAAGCCTTGGTATTTCGGATTCAGAAGAATGAAGCAGCAAACCGCCCCAAGAGATAAGATCTTCCAATGACCGAGGTCAGCATTGTACTCTCTAAATTACTCAGAAACTGCTGAAAAGGTCATACCATCGACCAATATATTTTCTGCAGGCGCGGCTCGCAGTAAAACACCAGGTATATGCCAGAAACAAAATCCCCCAAAGTCAATATCACAATCCCAACAAAGTCTACTCTCAGCCAGAGGTGCGATATGTGTTCTGAATGACACATCATTGTATGATATGTTGAAGAAATCAGATAGCATATCACAGCCGTCAAGATAAAGAACGCGAATATGATATGGTCTGCCTTTGTCGCCTTCGGGTAGTATTTATCCAGGTATTGGAAGAAGAATCCCTCCGCCAGTATTGTAAGGGCGGCGGGTATTAAATGTGTATAAATGTTGACCGTCTCATTGTGAAGGTAGTACAGGCTGTTGAAACATGCTCGAGCCGATTTAAACTCTGGACGGTAGCCATGGAGAATAAATTCGTTGTCTTTATGCCAATCCGGTATCTCCTGAAAAGAGAGTAGCCGCATAATGGACTTCTTCCGCGATGATTGAGCACCGACGTCGCCCTTGGAAGGTCTGTGAGATCTATTAGTTTTTGGCATTTTGACGCGTTGTTTCACCTGTATCATTCGAGTGTGTGATATCGGCTGGCGGGTGGTAAGAAGTGAATACGAAGTCAGTATACGTACCAGTGGCGGCTCATGGCTTCTTTAAAACCAGTTTCGTTCGAGGCACAGCTATATCGCAGAAGTTGAACGTGAAAAGAAGTAGATTCCGATCCTGTGCAGCAACCCTTGCGGGAAATTATGCATTTGGACTCTGTCTACCATCTTGCGGTGGAACAGCCAATTAGAAATTATCTTTCCTGCATGGGGCTACGAGCTGAAGCGCTTAATTGCTGGTCTCCTGAATGTGAGCAAGCACGAGGATTGGCCCCGCCTGTCATCCCCACGCTAAATCTTGTCAAACCTCGCAAGCGGGCCCTCCCGTTCAAGTTTCGACTATTCAAGCTAGACCTCCCGCAATATATCCGCAAACAAGCCTTTTAGCTCCATCGTGAAACTACTAGATTCTTTAAACCGACCTACTAGTTTATCCACAATTTTCGCGATTCCTACTACGTGTGAACGCTCCAGAATATGTCGCTCGCGGACGCCTGGAACTGCGAAAAAAAAACACATTGCCAAACATTGCATATCCCGCACCACAGAGGCGCCATCATATTCCACCAAATGCTTCTAAATTTGTGCCCACACCTGAGAGGTTAGGCAATTTAGCTTGAAACTGACAATTGCAAGGTAAACATGTAGAAGACCAATTCGCTGCCTTACCCACACCACCAATATTGAAGTATCCAACAAGAGCGATTCCTTCCAATACACCGTGCAGCTGTGCCGCCTACGCGCAGCGAGGTCCGTTCGTAATGCAGCCGCCTCATGAGCTGAAAACATTTCAGACTCAACTGGAGAGATATAGGGAATTTATTCGGCGTTCGACCAGGCCACAAGAGACTCTTAAGATGGGAGGTTGTTATATCTGAGCGTCACCCTCGTCGCTCCCTGGTATCCCAATTTGACCCACTATTTCGCCACAGTCGTTACCTCTTATTCTATTTCTATCATCGCTTTTAGCTTCTAGAAAATTGATTTTTCGAGATCTAATCCGCGATCTGCTGGGCAGCCATATCTTCTAAGTCATTCAATTTAGTCCTAAGTTAAATTTTTACCTGGTTACCATCTTTCTATAAAAAAAAAAAAAAAATGTTTTCCCAGTGCAACTTGGGATTCATCTTGTGTCTTTATTTCACCTACTTTCAACTTGCATCCGCAGCTGGCGTAGTCGAAGCTGACACTCTCAGCGGGAAAAATTCAACTCAAGTCCCAGAAGCGGTGGATGGTGTCCGTCGTGTCTATGGCTGGGTCATTCAACCAAGCACTCGTGGAACCATAGATATTCTGTGGACTTGTCTCTTTACAACTTTTGTTTGTACTTACACTATTCTCTGTCTCAACGTCCCGTCCGCTGGGGAGAACTGGTGGAGGATCTTCGGTCGCCGGCTTTTCTGGATGGGACTTACCATCGCGGGCCCAGAGTTCGTCCTAACATATGCTAGCGGTCAATTTGGTACAGCATATGCGTCGAAGAAACGTTTCCACAAGCAAGGGCACACGGGATGGACATTGCGACACGCCTTCTTTGCAGATATGGGTGGGTTTGTGTTAGTAGCGGAAGATTTTGTTAGACCCTTTCCGGCGACTGGGTTGCAGTTGAACTGGTTGATTGAGCACGGTTACCTAGACTATCCGGAAACAACGACGAGGGAGATTGAAGACAAGTCGAAGCAGGATACCATTGCTAAGGTTATCACCTGTCTACAGATAGGATACATCATATTGCAATGCATCGGTCGATCGGCCCAAGGACTTGTCATCACAACAATGGAATTATCCACCCTAGCGATCGTAGCCTGCTCGATTTTAACAAGTATCTGCTGGCTCGAAAAACCGCTCGACGTTCGAGAGCCTATTCGGCTGAATCTCAAGAGACGAGTCGAAGATATCCTGGAAGAAACGGCAAAGGTGCAAGGACAAGGTATCAAGCTGTGGCGCCAAACGCCATTCGACTTCATCGACGACCTTGGTCCAAGCTGGGCATTAAACGTTCAACCATTCATGGGAATGGAAGTTTCACCACACGAGCGACCTCTCCCACGTTTCGGAAACGACAGACTTCCAAACCTAGCGGGATGGCAGGAGTGTATCCTCTGCGTTGCTACACTAGGCTACGCCGCAATCCATCTAGTTGGCTGGAACTACAACTTCCCGACAATGATCGAGAAAATACTCTGGAGAGTGTCAAGCATGTTCCTGTTCGTAAACACGGCTGCGTTCTGGTTGTTCGAAACAACAGCAGCGTGGTGGCGAGCGGGTCGTTGGCAAAAAATATCTCGCGCACTGTTCAGGAAGAGGAGCGTGGACCCCGACCTCGAGATGGAACCGTCGCCCATTCAGCGGATGAAAAGCTCTCAGAACTTACCATTACCAGCCGAGTTCTGGAGTATTTTCCCTCTCGCCATTACCTACGCCGCCGCAAGAGGCTACTTGATTCTCGAGACGTTTATGGGGCTAAGGGCTATGGACGACAGTGCATTCAAGAACGTGGATTGGACTGGCTTCATCCCCCATGTTTAAGTATATTATCTAAATATACACTACCTAGGTAATTAGGGAGGAAGAAGGGTAATTGGGTAGTAGGATACTGTGGACTTCCTTTGAGTTGGCTATATGTTAATTATGATTATTATATCCTTAATGCTAGAAACTGTATTCTTTAAATGCAAAACTACATGAGGAAACCTAGTCGTAAACCAGCATCGACAGCCACCAGGCATAGCATACCAGAATACTCCGATTCATGTTCACGACTCAGCTTAGCTGCACTATTGCTTCCCGGACAAGAAATCTGCGACAAAATACAACAATAACAACACAAAGTAAATGGAGAATCTCCATCCATCGCTTCGTGTGTTGGCCAGGCGCTAACACTATGTAGGAACTTGGCCTAGACACAGCACGAGGATAGACAACGATTAATAATAAAGGGGCGGTTGCTATAGCTAGCTGGTTTCTAAAATCTTAAAATTTAAACGCGTGTGGTTATTCCGGCGAATTAATTCTCAGCTCTATGATCCAATACCAGAATCATGCCGGGAGGCACAGGACATAAGCTAGACTGTCCTTAGAGTGTCAGTACGGATTCGAGGCTATGTCAGTACTACAGTTTATATAACGGTTTTATAATTTAATACTGCCAGTATATATAAACCAGTGCCCTATTAGAGTTTCCAACCGTAGTTACTGAATTAGGCCCCTCTACCTCCAACGCCCCCAAAAAAACATCCAAACGCCGCCAGTATACATAACCTACAACCAAAAAGCGAAAGGAGAAAGAATCAAAAAAAAAAACTACCTCTCCAAATGCGTCGTCGGATTCTCCCTACTATAATCCGTATGCACAAACGCCCTCTCCACAAACGGTAAACTCTCAATCGTCCACCCCAACGCCTCAGCAACATCATGACTATCCCTCAAACTCAAATCCTCATCAAAAATAATCTCAACCTCAACATTAATCCTATCCCCCGAATAATATGCCTGGACCCCCGTAATCTTCCTAATACACCTCGCAAACCTCATACACACGTATAATATCAAATTCCTATCTTCAGCCGGAGCCGCAGATCCAGTTAGGTGGTCTATATGCTCCAATGAGGTTTGTGACCAGCTGAAGACTACGTATAATGATAGTAATAAACCTCCTAGAGGGTCAAGATACCATTGTCCGGTTGCATACCCGACCAGCGGGAAGAATATTGAAAAAGTGTTAAAATATACGTCTGTAAGCGCGTCTTGTGCTAACGCTTGGACGCTGGAGGATTTAACCATTCGACACCATAGGTAGCAGGCTCCCTTGATGCCTACCGTGACAGCCATGATTACTATCGCGGAATTTGAGAGTTGGATGATGCTGTGGTCCGGGTTGAGGAGACGTTGTACGGCTTCGACGGCGACTTGGATGAATGAGACTATCATTATTACGGCGAAGACGAGGACGCCGATGGGTTCTAGACGGCTACGGCCTATTGGGTAGCGGTGGGCGTCGCGGCGGGAGATGAGGTAGGTTGTTAGGCCGATTATGGCAGTGGAGAGGAAGTCGAGGGCGGACTAGATTCGATATTTTAGTAAGTAATCTACTTATACCCCTAGAGATTAACGACGAGGGGGGAAGGGTTTATACGCACATCAACCAAACTAGCTAGCACGGATAACGAGCTAGTCAACAGCGTAACCACGACTTTACCAGCAAGTAATATCGTATTCGCCGCCAGATTAACATAAATCGCCAGTCTCCTACACCCCCCATCCCTATTAGCTTCAAATCTCCCTTTTTAAAAAAAGGATTGTAAAATACTCACACAATCCCCCTCAACCTCCCCCTCCCCATCCCCCCCACCCACTCCCCTCCAAAAGCGGCGTCTCCTCATCCGCCATCTTCCTCACAAAACTCGGCCGCCTCCTCAACGGCGTCTTAGGAGCACTACTAGTCCCCCCATTCCCCACCCTCCCATTCCCATCTTCACCCTCCTCCTCCTCAGGAATCCCCGGTTCCCGTCCATAAGCCCCCACCAACCTAGGCACCAACGCAGAATCCAATAACTGATCAACCCAAATATACCGATCAATCTGTCGATTAACGGTTTCATAATACTCTCTAATATCCCGCTTTTTAATCTTCGCTAAATCTTCTTCGGATGTTCTATACCGTTCCCATTGATAGCGACGGTTATTGGTGCCCACCAGTCGTTGGGAACGCATGGATTCGGACGTCATTGCCATCGATGCTCTACGAAGCGGATCGTGAGGATGAACGTGGTCGGATGCAGTGTCTAACGTAAGTGCTGGCGGTTGACGTAGTGATGCTAGAGATGGGGAATGTAGTAGTGATGGAAGCAGCGGAGTGGTCGCTCTTGGGGTCGGGAAGTCGGGGAGTGTGAAGCTGCGGCGAGGACGGCCGCCGGGTGACGTGGGAGAGGTGGGCGTTGATGCGCCGGACATGATTGCTGTTGTTTCTGTAGGTGGATATACCAGGTGGCGTAAGGTAGATCTATGTTTAGTATGGAAGAGGGTAGGAGGATTCGCGTGCGAATGGTAATTATAACCTCGTGCTGCCGTCACTGCCGTACTTGTAATATCTCGATCTATCGACACCAACTGTTTAATTTATCGCAGAAGTATAAAAGAATAAAAGATGAAGAAGGGAGAGTAAAGAAGAAGAAGAGAAGATATCATCCTTATCTACCCGCCAGCTGAAAAAGTTTAAGCTTTTTAACGTAATCTAAAAAATGTCGCGGCGCAGTACATAGGTTAGTTATTCCCCCTGGCTAATTAACTAGCCGGAGTTAGAGCGATGACGTCGCGGGAAATCTAACCGAGCAAATGGCCTGCATTCTGCCAAAAACGTGAGGGATCTAGATTCCCACATGGCCGTATCATGGGACTTGATATATTAAAGACGGAGGATGAAAAACTAAAAATGACTTGTTCAACATCGCTGGAATATGCAAATAGTATGCACGTCTAAAAAGATATAAACTACCAAAAAGAGCAGTCTTCAACGCTACACTGCAGTCTTCAACAATCAAGTGACGCTACACAGCGGAGATTCGAAGGTGCGCATAAAGGTAACCAAGATCAAAATGCAACAATAACAACAACAGACTCGTCAAACCCTCATCTTTCAAAGATAAAGACTCCTCTAATAAGGAATCCCATTCGTCAACAGCTGGAACTGATCATACCCCCTCGTCGAATAACTTCCATAAGCCCTCTTCACCAGTCCCCTCATATAATCCGCCGCATCCCGTTCACTCCTCTCCAGCACAAACCTCGCCTTGAAATTCTGAATCGTCTCCGGTTTAAAACACGGCAATCTATATATCCACCCATACTCATTAGCCCCCAATCCCCTTTCCCTCAATTCTTATGGAATAGGAAAAAAAAGTATACATACCCACTATCCAACATCAACACCACCAAATGCGCAAGCTGCTCACAATAAGGCCTACAAGCCAAAAAGCTTTTCACACAAAGCTCTTCAAACCATCGGTAGGCTTGCGATTCCATACTTCCGCCCATAACCGCCACCATCTCTGCCGTCAATTTAAACGGCGCCCTTTCAAACGTAATCCCTCCCGGCGCAATATCAAAGCAGAAGCCAAAGTCTGTTCCAAAAGAAACCCCCCACCAATTAGTTATAAACTTAGAAAATAAGAATTTGCTAAATAACATACCAATATGAATAATATGCCCCTGCCCATCAATCATAATATTCCCGTTATGTCGATCTTTAAATTGCAACAGGTAGGAAATAACAGAGTAAGCAGCCATGCTTTGCACAAAGTTACTCCTCGCCTCCTGGAATTTTATCGAATCTTCGCCGCCGTGTTTGGTCGTAAAGTAATCGTACAACCCATTCACAGCCTCTCGGCCCAACATATCTCGAGAAATCGAGTCCGGCAGAACTTCAATCACACCGCACTATTTCCCAAAAAGTTAGTATAAGGAATTTAAAAAGAAAGGGAGTAAAGAAAGATACTAACCCCAGGCGCCGTCGCCACAACCCTATACGGGAACACAAAAACATCCAACCCCACACTGTTAAAAATACTTCTAAAAGCACTGATCAACTGCAACGCCAACATATCCTGCCTACAATCATCTCCAACCTTGAAAATACAAGCCTGCCGCTTCTCTTCCCCCGCAAACCCTCCCAGCCCTGCACCGGCCCCAGCAACCCTACTTTCAGCTCTAGGACTCCCCACATCATCCCCCGCAACGCTAATATTCGCCTTCCTCACCCAGAAAGTAGCCATATACGGCGCCTTCGCATGACTCTGCAACGGTTTCCCACTCTTCCTATCGATACCGATTACAATCCCATCAGGGTTGGACGGTAAATAAACCCCAACATCAACTTTAATCTTCCTCAACTCCTCTTCAATCTTTTGTTTCTTCTCCTCCTTGGGTTGTCCGATAAACGGCCTCAACTTTCCAGAAATAGCCGTCACCTCCCCAAAGAAACTAAACTCCCTCTCATAGAAACTGCGATCAGCCGGCGAAAAGGAAGATATCAAATGTTCCATCACTTTATCAAGCGTGGGCTTGATGGGATCCGGAACCTCTGAATCTTCATCTTTATAAGCATTCGCCTTCATATTCCAAATAATCTGATGCGCGAACAATTGTGAAAATTTCCCGGTTTCCAAAATCCACCGTTCAACGTATCCGAGCGCATCGTACCGTAGAGTCTGCACAAACTGCGGGACGTAGAAGAACGTAACATCGATCGAATGATTCTCCAACGCTCGAACCGCATATTGTAGCAAAAAGGGATTATTAGCGTACGACGGCAACAGATACGTCGCCGCAGAAATCGGATTCAACGGAGCCCAGTAAAGTAAATACCGTAACTGGAAGTTAACATCCAAAGGCAATTTATCCCCAAGGATATAATACAACGCCTCAGGAATCTTAACCACCTTCTCCGGAAACGCCAACATCATCTTCCTCACCTCTCCTTCATACCTCTTCGATGGGAACCGCCCAATCATCTGGATCGCTAAAGCAGGATTCTCATTCCAAGCCGTCTGCAACAGAGTAATCAGCGTAACATCGCTAACCTGCCGCGGCACAATCCCCGGAACGGGCGCCTGCTTCCTGGGAGCGTCTAAAGGCGTAATCCAGGTCGAAACCCTCGCCTGTTCATTCTCCAACAAGAGTAACAATAACTCCTGCTTAAGTTCCAAACTCTTCACCGTCGCATTGCCCACCGCTGAAAGTCCCTGAATCGCCAACGCAACCTCCTTCATCACCAACCCTTCAGCTCTCAACTGCATCCTATTCCCACCATAAGACCATCGAGGCTGATAAGTAAACCAACTCAACGCCGCCGAAAAGATCTCCTCCTTCAACTTCCACTGCATCACCGCCGGCATAATCCCAGGCGTATACTTCAACACCTGCAATGAAAACAGCACAAACTGGAACCTCGCCTCCCTGGCAAGCGGATGTGGACTGGCATTCTTCAATCCCGCCAAAGAAATCCTAATAAGCCTCAAAAACATACGAATAACATTCGGATCCCCATGCCTCGACGCATGAAAATGACTGCTCAAAAACTTCAACAGCGTCAAATGCGGTGAAAGCATATTAATCGCTGCAGTTTGGTGCTTCGTAAGTAGTCCCTTATCAGAAGGTACATACTCCATCTTCATATTAAACGCATCGGGAGCATCAAAAGTAGGATTAAACAACCCTTGCTTCCTCCTCACCGTCAACTCCCAGTTCCTCGCAATCTCACAGAGTATCCGCGGCGCAATCCCAGTGTTCTCGTTCAACACCCCCATCCACAACGAAATGCCCAGCTTGATGCTCTGCTTCGTAAATATCGCAAAGGGAATCCCCACAAAGTGCTGGATGAGAATACTCTGCTCCGTATGCGCTTGACACAGCAGCCCCGCTGTTCGTCTCAGGATATCCCGCACCTCACTGATAGCCACAAACTTCCCGTTCACGGCTCTAGTCTCCAGATGCGTAAGGAAAGCCTGCGCATCACCATGCTTCCCATATATCTCAGCCGTATGATCGGGACGATCTGAATCATGAATCCAATCCGGCGCGTGCTCGGGCATGTTATCATCATACCGGTACGCCTGACGAATCGTATACTGCGCCATAAAGTCAGAAGCAAGGTTGATATCCGCCAAAGTCGAAAGTCTCGGATCACTCTTCGGCACCGCTGCCCCGACATCGTACGCCAAAGACCTCCCGAGCGCCACATGTCCAAACACGTTTTCGTCGTTAAACTTCGCAAGGTACTGCTGTAGTAACCCCTTAACATCCAACGGCGCAATATCCAGCACACGTAGCAACCACCCCTTCGCCCGTTCATGGTAGGTCTTCAACGTCTTCTTCCGGAGAGGATAGGAATCCGATAGTTCGATCTGTATATTCGCCACCGTACTGCGGTACACAGAATGCCACCCATACTCATCAGTCTCCGCTTCCAAACAACTGTTCCACAACAAAGTCAACAACTCGAGTAACGCAAATATCGTGGATTTCTGACATAAAGCCGATGGAACCGCAGTAATGATATTATTCGCACAGATTGCAGATACAAATTGCACCTTCTCAACCCGATGACAACACCCTGTGAAGAACTCGACCAGCTGCTTGCCAACATAAGGAGCCCGGAAAGCATCCAGGTTCCCCAGCTGCACGTTTTTAAGGTAAATACTTATCACCTCGGCTGCAATGGAGCTCATACACGTAGCCTCGTCGCCATGTTTAAACGACGGGTCTACAAAGTACGTAAGCACCTTACTGCAATCTCCTTCCAAGGCCCTCAAGCTCTCAACGAGCAGGGCAGCTTGTAAAAAGATCACCTTCGGATAACTCAACCCTCGAATTTCGCTGTCATGCGTAGGAATAGCACTGGAAAGCTTTCGTTTCTGCTCCGCGATGTTTTGAGTGTTCATTCCGCGGCGGAGGATGGTGTTCAGATCCATATCACTTTCCATGTGGTTTATCCTCGTCTCGGCGACTAGAGGCGGCGTATGCCGTGCGATGATGCGAAGGAACGATTCATGCGTCTGCACCAGCTCGCTTTGTCGCAGGAATCCATGAACGACGCAGTTGAACCATGCGTTTCGGAAGAGTTGTTGGATATCCTTGTTCGAATGAATATTATACGGCGGCATCTCCGCCTCCTCAGGAGTAGTGGCGTTGAGTAATATCGAGAGCGGCTGTAAGAACTGTGATATCTCCCGAGCGGCGAGTTGTACGATATCAAGATGCAAGAATAATTGGGATCCAGCCAGGAATCGTAGCTTTGGCGGCTCAACGGGCGATGTTCTACTATCCGCCTCTGTTTGCTTTCTCGTATCTTGCTCGTGGATATCGCCCTTGTTAATGATGCACTCCAAAAGACTGGTGAGATAAGTATCGTAAAGCGGATGATCCGGCTTAAGATTTGTAGACATATGGATTCTGGCTTCCAAAACCGCACCCGCAATATTAACGTCGCGAACACCGACCGCATTTGTTCCGAGTCGATCGAGCAACTTCAAAACGGTCTTGAGTTCGGGTGGGCTTCCTGCGAGGGCCAGAACCGCGAGTTCGACAATAATCTTCGCATCAACAGCACCATTGATCTTTCCAACCTTCTGGCCGAGAATGCTAGCCGCAAGCTCTACCATCTTTTCGTCCTTCATCTCACAAGCAACGCCAACGATAGCTTCAATAACCCTTTCGTACACCAAGAACTTCTCTTCGTCAGTGTTCAATGATAGAGAAATCGCCGATCCAAAGGCATTGGCATCGAGAAGGTCAGGATGCATCTTCTCCCTCGTGTTCGCGCTAAGCGCCCTCTCCGGGTTACCTGAGGAAAGTACGTTCCCCAAGGTATACAGCGTCGTAATCATCGCATCTTGGGATAAGGTTTGGAGTACCCTCGCCAGACACTTCCCAGCAACTCTAATAGTCTCCTTCTCCGCTCCACTCCGTACGATATACCGCGGGAAAAGCCTAATAACCGCGACGGCGAACGATGGATCGTTCTTGCCGACTATAGCCATGATCTTCAAGACCGTCTTCGCAAGATCCTGGTCCACCATTTGCATAGGGTCTTCGAGACTAGTTTCCAGCAATTTGATGAGATGGTCGGCGTACTCGTCATGGTCTTCGGCTTCGTCGAGGTGATGCAGGTTCGGGTGGCGATAGCGGTATTCGACACAGTTGCAGAAGGAGATGAAGGCGTATGCTTTGACGGAGAATGCGAGACGCTGTTGCCAGGCGCTGCCGACTTGAAGGTAGTCGGCGCCGTCTTCGACAAGAGCCAGGATTTCGGTTATCATATCGACGAGAGAGGACACGAGATCGTGGTCGTGGCCGTTGGTGAGAGCGTCGGAGTTGGACGAGAGACGAGAGAGACGAGGTTTCCGGGTGGATGGAGAAGATGAGCCGGGGCTGATGATTGTTTCCTTGGATTTATTGCTACGGGCGAGGAGGACGTCGAGGACGTGGCGATCTCTGAGGAGTTTTGGGCCGACGACGAGAAGAGAGGTAGCGGCGGCGAGGAGGCAGGTGAAACCTTGCTGGAGGAGCATGGCACCCAAGGGACGACCAGAGGCGGCGTAGTGGCGGGTGTACTTCTTCCATAGCTTCAAGTCCTTGTCGTGAGAGTTTCTGATGGTGGAGAAGGCTGTTTCGGCGGACAGCAAGAAGTTTGGTGAGAGGATCTCACGGACGGTTTTGATGAGCTCGACACGTTCCTCCTGGTTCCACAGGTCCATCCGCTTGGCAGCGGAGTTGAAGAAGCCGAGGAGGGAGACGACGAGAGTGGCAATGGGAATGGCAGCGCGGTCATCCGAGAAGTCCGGAGTGCCGCCGGACTGGGATTTGACACGACTTAGGTAGGAATTGAGAGTAGCGACGATTGATTCCCTCTGGGAAGGGAACTGAATGCCGATTAGGGCGAGAGATTCGGTGATGGAGGTGGTGAGGGACTCCCAGGGGCTAGGATTGAAGTGACGGAGCTGTGGGGAGTGTTCGACCTGGAGGGTGGAAGACTCGATGAGGTAGGGGGAGAGCAGGCGGGCGAGCTTGGAAGCAGCGTCGGTGGAGTTGACGAATTCGACGGAGCTGCAGAGGGCCAGCATGATTTCGATGTCCCGCGCATTCTACATTCCAATTCCCTGTCAGTATGACATTATGATATATAAGATAATCGATTTATAAGTTGTAGAAGATAGGGACGCACGAGAGTCTGGGGCGACGGCTTGAGGAAGGAGGACCTGGGACCGCCATTCAAGAAGACACCGCCGTTTGTGAGACGGGCACTCTGGATCTCCTCTTCGAGTCTCTCGAAGTCCGTGGAGAGAGGGGGACGATTGCGACGGGTGGGCGACGAGGGAATGGCATTCGGGTCGACGGGGGGAGCCGGGGAGGCAGCGGCGAGCTTGGCCAGGCGCGACAGGGCGCTCCGGCGCAGGTTCCGGTCCAAGCTGCAGATTACAATCAGTAACAAATACTATGTAGATGTAGGATTAAGATATACTTACGAATCCATCGATGCGACTGATGAAGCCGGTGATGTTTGACCAGAACAGGTTGAATTCAAGTTGAAGTTCAAGTCGAGGTTGAGGTTGAGGTTAAGGGATTGTATTGAAGGTCTGAGTAGACGTCAGCGCGTGGCGGTGTGATGGAGGGCTTGGCACCCAGCAACCACTCTCGAGATCTCTCGTGACCCTTTCTTTCTACGATAATCTTTCTACTTTACTCTTTCTACTATATCCAGCTATTATGATAGAGAGATGAAGTTATAGATGAGGCTGTAGAATTAATCAAAGTGAGGGCAGTTTGGCAGTGAAGTCCGGCATAAGCGGAAATAGACGGAATTAATTACTTTCGGAGTGGCCATCCGAGATGCATACAAACATGATATCACCAACATCAGAGCCAGTTCTCAATACTCTCCCATACAATCTATCTATCAAGGGTATTATCTAGTACCAAATAGCATATACAAGTACTATCGATAGGACGGAATGGAATATATATCGAGGACTGTATATTAATATCAGATAAGATGGGAATGAATGGGGGAATCTTATCAGATGGAGCGAGCCACGGAACAACATCGGCTGGAATCCGCTGCTTAATTAATTACTCGATCGGATTACATAATAATCCTATACAAATTGGACCGTTAGATTGGATTATAATTAAGTACTTACTTAAGTACTATTATACCAGCCGTAGACTAGTTGAATAGTTAAGTATTCATGAAGAAGAAAAGGAAGTATCTGTCGAGGCTGAACCTGCATGATCTCATCTTTTGACTGGGCTTCCCCTGAATTGAATTGAATTGACCGAGTCAACTAACATCATCATCACCAACATCACCATCATCATCTTTGCTAACTTCATACTCTCCTATCAATACATACTTACTTACTTGCATGCATGCATTATCATAATATGCGGTTTGGGATTCTATTTTGAGGATATCCGGTTTGACAGCAGCAGTTAATTTGAAATTCCCGGGGCCTGTCAGATAGAATTCCTTGTCCTGTCAATTCCATCCCATTGCGGTACTTTTCTGCATGCGAACAGGAGACTCCAATCAACCATCAACCATCATCCATCTCCACTCCACCTCTTCTTCTTCTTCTTCTTCTACTTCATTTACACTTCTTCACTCGACTTCTTCTTCTTCATCTTCTTCTTCTCTGTCGCTCTTTAATCAACTTCCTCCTTCTTCTCCGCCACTCCTTACCCTTCAATTGCTTTCTCTAACCCAAATCAACCACCCACACAATGTCCTCCAAACGTCAGCAGCAGCGGAACGAGAAGCAGCTGCACGACCTCATCGCAAAGGTCCCCGGTAACAACCAGTGCGCCGACTGTCGCGCCCGCAATCCAGGTCCGTCCCTCTCCCTCTCCTCCCTCTAGTATCTCCCCTTCCTTCTTTCGTCTCTTGAAACTAGGCGTCGAGAAACTAACTGTTGCAATAGGATGGGCAAGTTGGAGTGTATGTTCAAATCCCACCCCCCCAGTCACTCGTTGGACACCCGGCCTCGACCACAAGTTGGATAGGAACCACCGCCCGAAAAGATACTAATATACTATTATTACTACAGTTGGGCATCTTTCTGTGCCTGCGCTGCGCCGCCATCCACCGTAAATTGGGAACACATATCTCCAAAGTCAAAAGTATAAGTCTCGACACCTGGACCAACGAACAAGTCGACGTATGCCCGCCCTCCTCCTACCTTCCCTCCCCCCATATCTTCCGTATCGCACAGAAATGAAGAAAGTCCTGCATCGCAAAACCCTCAGAATGCTAACCAAAGCCTCCCGTCTCCTCCAGCTCATGAAACGCACCGGAAACGTCACCTCGAATGCCACCTGGAACCCCGATCCCCTAAAACACCCCGCCCCCGTCGACCTCGAAGATTCAGAGTCTATCATGGAGCGCTACATCAGAGATAAATACGAACACGGGAAATTCAGAAGAGACCGACAGCAGAGCCAGGACTCCGGACGACTCCTAACCCCTTCCTCCGGCATCAAACGAGATCCTTCCCCGTCAGCCCCACGATCAAGAGACGGTGCCACTCGATCTTCATCCCCCTTCGAATCAAAGGGTAACAAAATCCTGGGAATGAACGGATCCGGGTCCGTATCGATACCGAACGAGTACGAAGCCAAGGTCGAGAAACTAAAGGACATGGGATTCGGTGACGGGAAACAAAATGCTCAGGTGCTAAAACATACGAAAGGCAACATGGAGCGCGCTGTTGAAGTTTTGATCAGCATGGGCGGTGGCACTACTTCACCAATACCGCCTCCTAAGGATAGGCCGGTAGTCAGGAAGCAGAAGAGCGGTTTGATGCTTGGAGGTGTGAAGGAGGCCCAGACCTCAGGAGCGAATCCCTTTGATGTTCTGGATCAGGTGGAGGCTCAGCAGCTCGCCGCCCAACAGCAGGCAGTTCAACAACAAGCGGCTCAACAGCAGATGCTACAGCAGCAGCAGCAACAGGCGCAGGCGCAACAGCAGGCGCAGATGCAAATCCACGCCCCTCAACCTCAACAGGTATTCGCCAATGGGCAGAATGGAATACTGCAAAATGGTATGGCACAGAACGGCCTCAACCCTGCTGCTGCGTACAATCCGTTCCTGCAGCCGCAAGCCACCGGGTTCCAGCATCCTGTTCAGCAGCCACAACAGCCGGTCCAGCAGCAACCCCAGGTCTACATGAACGGAAACGGCCAATGGGTCCAGAACGTCCAGAATCCCTACCAGCAAGCCATGCTCCAGCAGCAGCAACCCTTCACACAACCGCAGCAGCTAGCCACCCCTCTAGCTTCCCCTTGGGGAGACGTACCTCCACCACCCCAGCCCCAATACGCCACATCGCACTATACTGGATCGTCAGCGTCCCAGCAGAGTCCCATCAGCGCCACCAATCCGTTCTTCGCAGGCGTGCAGACGAACCCGTACATGACCCAGCAACAGCAGCCGTTCCAGCAGACCTTCACACCTCCCCTCCAGCAGACACACACGAACGGTTCTTTGCCAGTCATCTTCCAGCCTTCCCCTCAATCCCCCTTCCAAGATCCAAATCAGGTCTTCCTCCAGCAGCAACAGCAGCAGCAGCAATTCTCAGTGCAACCACTCCAGCAGCAGCATAGCGGTCTCGCTCCAGCAGTGCAACCGTTGATGCCGCAGCTAACAGGGCGAGCAGACAAATCCACAATTCTACAGCTCTACAACTACCCGCAGCTTGCCCCTGCGCCCTCGTCAATACAGCAGAACATCCCCGCCCTCCCAACTCAACAAAGAAGCGTATCGACACCCGTATTCCCGAATTCAGGGAGCAACAACCCGTTCGCTGCAAAGATGAACGGCGGCGTTGCTCCCAGTCCAACTATCGTTCAGGATGCATTCAAACGAGGGCACCAGACACAGGAGTCGGTTGATTTTAGAGGGCTACAGAATGGAAGGCACAGTCCCGACGCCTTTGCGAGTTTGAGCGCCAGTGCGGTATTCGGAAGGCAGAGATGACGAAAATATCAACAAGGTATTCTACGATATATATTACGGATGAATGGTAGGGATCGATTATACAAAATGTTTATGGTTTTTTTTCAAGACCCCATCTTTATTACGGTCTTTTTTTCTTTTTCTTTTTTTAACAGCATATGTGGTTCAGGAATTCATTCACCTTTGACGTTTTGTTAATTTGGTTTTTCATTGAAGAAGTCAGCAAAAAAGCGGTATGCATTTTTTGGAGATTGTTATGTTCATTTTCTTATGTGGTTCTTGTAATCGATGGGCTTTTTGCGGGCATTCATGTTTCAACCGTGGATACTGTCTACGCATTCAGCGGTGCATTACCCCCCTCGCCTTCCTTCCCATTACTTCCTCTAGCACGTGCATGCATTAAGGCCGTCTGTGTGTATTATTGTCTTTGTAATCGACCCATATACATGTGTTATACAACTTCTTTCCTTTTTCCTTTTCCTCCTCTTGCTTCTTCTCATGTTGCTATGCATGTGTGTGTGGGGTGTAGTGTTAGCAGGCATGCGCGGTTTCCTTTTGGTTTCCTTCCTTTTTTTTTTTAACACTGTATATATGAGATGGTACCTATACTTCTTATAATTTTATGATTTATCTCTTATTTTATTATTATAACAGGTATCGGGTTCTGGACAGATTTCATGTTGGGTTTTTTTAATATAGTCTGGGTTTGGTTGGTGGTTCGAATCCAACGTATATGGATCCGGGGAGGCCGTAGACGGTTGGTATCTCCCCGGGGGAGGAGGGCTAGACTCCTGTATACGAACGGATTCTATTCTACAGGATCTAAATATATCGGCGTCTCCGGATAATAGCCTTGCAAGATAGTTGTTTCCTTTCCTTTCCTTTACCTTACCTTACCTTACTTTACCCTGCCTGGGTACATATGAAGGATATAGATAGATATCCCGGCCAGCCAGCTGTGTTGGTTCGCAGTTACCTAAGCCGGCGCGGTTGAACCTGCCGCGTCGACACCAACTCCATCCATCCATTCCACCTACAACCAACCCATCCCCGTAAACCTTCCCAACCTTCTAACGCTCCAACCGTTCATAACCAAGGATATTCCTATCATCCCACATCCCGTTCGATACCTGCAAGGGTTCACAGCTATCAGAACCCTCCCTCAAGGCTCTTTTACAACCAGTTAGCTATCTCTCTCTCTCTCTCACATCTCGCAAAAAACAAAAAGACAGCTAGCTAGCTAATACCCCGCAACCCCACCACGAAAAATACATCCAAAAACGAAGGCTAAGCAACGATGTCGAAAATAATCATCATAAACTCCCCCGCTCAACTGGAGCAGCTGGTGAAGAGTACCACGATCGTTGTGGTTGATTGTATGTCCTCCATCTTTCATCATCATCATCATCCTCCAGAACTACTTTGAGAATTAGAGGGTTGCTAATGGGCAGTCGAGAAATAGTCCACGCAACATGGTGCGGTCCTTGCAAAGCTGTAGCACCGGCCTACGCAGCCCTCGCCGAACGTCTCACCGATCCTGGGAAAATGGTGTTTACAAAGGTAGACGTCGATCAGCAGAAGGTCATTGCTCAGACTCATAATGTTACCGCGTATGCCCTCTCCCTTCCTTCCTCCCCCCTATAGCTTTAGCTAAATTACTAACGAGGAACAACGGTCCAGCATGCCAACCTTCATAATGTTCAAATCCGGCACCGAAACAACCCGCATCAAAGGCGCCAACCTCCCGGCTCTCCAATCCGCCGTAAAAGAACTATTAGCAGCCTCAGGCGGCGCCATATCCTCCGGCTCCTCATCATCATTCTGGAAGGGTGCAGAAGTTCCAAAACCTTATGATGTCATCAATTCAGAGATTGAACTTAAGAATCTGGATTGTATGAATTTCAACTCGGAGGTTGGAAGTGTTAGAATCCTCTTCGAAGGATCGGAACCAAGTACTCCCGCCGATGGAGATAGCGCGAAGGGCAAAGGGAGAGGAACCGGACAAGCTGCTGATTGGATTGAAAGTGATACGGATGAACAATTAACAATCTTCATCCCCTTTTCATCGACGGTAAAAATCTATCAAATACAGATTACATCCCGACCACCCACACCGGAAGACGAAGAAGATACAGAACAACCTCGACGACCATCAAAAATCAAATTGTTTGTGAATAAACCGAATATTGTGGGATTTGATGATGCGGAGAGTATGGTTGCCACGCAGGAGATTGAGATTGGAGAAGGGGATTGGAAGGATGGGACGATTGCGATTAACACGAGGTTTGTGAAGTTTCAGAGTGTGTTTTCGCTTAATGTGTTTATTGAGGATGCGGAGGGGGATGCGGAGAAGGTTAGGGTTGATAGGATTAGAGTTGTTGGGGAGGTTGGGGAGAAGAGGGATTTGGGAAAGTTGGAGAAGGTGGCTGATGAGTAGACGGGGAAGTTTTATGGGAAATAGATGGAAGCGGTTTATAGTGGTGTGTTATTAGAAGGGGTTTTTACGGCGCAAGTCGTTGGGAGGGGGTAGAGATTAGAGCTTCTATTTTTGGGGGGTAGAAGGAGGCTTTTTATCTTTGTATCCTATTTACTTGATACTTTTTTTTTATATCTTCTTCTTCTTCTTGAGTGTCGTTTTATAGAAACCTTTTTGTGGGGCTGTAGTGAAGCTGGCATATGGGATTCTATGAACTCCTGGGGGTATCGATGATGGGATCGGTGAGGGAGGACTGATACGATCGAATATAAAATATGGATTCCTCATGCTAGAATACCGAGCTGATCGCGAGACTGCCCGTAGAGGCCCTTGACAGCGTGTTGAAAGTGATATATGAAACATGTAAACGTTCTCTTTGTGTCTAGAGCGCGAAGTAGAGAGACCTAAGGCTGAAGCAGAGCTAGAGGTATAACCGTGGGGCAGCTGCAGGATTGATGATACTTATACATGTAGCCATCCGCATTGATAAAAGAGTACATCCCGGGCGGTGAGTGCAGACTAGTTCTAGCTAGTCTGCAACGCTAACATGAGTGTAACTGTAACCCCATGATGTTTTATACTGCAATCCAGTTCGATATAAGTTAGCCCAGCAGCTATCTAGGCTGGGCCCCGTTAGACCTAATCCACTCTATATCATAACTCGAAAGCCGTTTCACTGTCGTGTCACTGTTTACGTTGGCAGTACAGCGTCGTAACAGCCTCGTCCTTCAAACAGTACTAGTGCTGATATGGATGTCGAGTCGGCGGTGAACTGTATTGATATAAACGGCAGTACGGCGGTGAGCACATTCGATAGGGGCGTCGATGAAGCCTTTTAAAATGGTAGTAATACAACTGTTGGCAAATTCCTTCAATAGTAATATTGATATACTTCACCGGTACCGATAGATACGTATGTCGACATATGCATACCAACCTGGCGATATCGCAGTACTATCGCGGTATAACTTCATTAAGCAGTGCAGTGCTGTCGACTCACAGTGGTATTCCTAACGCTTAAATTGATAATTATATATGAAAGCTTAACCTAGCGAGAGAAAACATCGTGTATAAAAGACATCCATCCTTCCTGAGAAAAACAACAGTTTCGATCATTTGCAGAGCGAATATGCGAGCATGGTATGTATTCAAAATGCAACAAAGTAGTCACAAACGACAATAACATTTTAGACACAATATCCATAGATAGCCCCTCGAAGAGCTAGACGCTAGTTTACGAGAGCAGTAATACCGTATTAATTTGTCTCGTTGCGCGCAGTACTAATCTAGTACGTAAATACTATCCTTTGCGAATTTACGTATGCTAACATATGTCAACATGTCAACGATAATTGAGTAACGGACAGTAGAATCAACGTCTCGAACCATATTACCAGGGTATTACAAGAAAATGCAGTCATGAAATAAGGATACGGCCATACTACTCGAACCCTTAGAGTCAGTCTAATATCCTTTAAAGCTTCTCTATCACCTTCAGTGCAATGTCGCGAGATGCCATGAAACCTTGTGAGTACCAGCGCAACCACCTCGCCACCTCACCTACCATGGCCAACCTTCGATTCCTCGAATCCTCTCGCCTCGACCATACTATATTCACAAGCTAACCATTCTAAACATACCCTTAAGTTTTAAACGTTTCGCCAGACGGCCGGTTTGACGTTCGAGCTCCACACTACCCCGACCGACGTTGATACCTCACCGAGGTACCACAGGGACCGGCCGACCTGCCCGAGATACGAGAACGAAATCACGATCACGACCACCAAAAATAGATCCTGAAATACTTCAAGAACTACCAAGGTATTGAATTAATGCAATTAGGCTATCTATAGAATTTTCTACAACCTACTGAAACCACTTCAATTTCAGCAACAAAATTATACCTCACAACAGAAGCTATATAACTCGAGACAATAATATGAAGCTCTCACAACTCCGATATATACCCAAATCCATGGGTTTTAGTGTATCTAAATCATTATGTAATTATAAATCTCTACGTGTACAACCCGGTCCCCAAAACGTTAGGTCTCACGTTCATACGTTAGAGCATTAACGTGGGACCGGGGGATATAACTTGTTCAGTAGAATTGCGAGTGTAACCAGTCAACCTGTAATCCAAATGCATTTTCAATGCCTGTACAATGTACAGCGAGCAAGGGAAAACCCTTGAGGAATTTGTTTCGAATCAACCTTGACCTCACAGCGAGCAATTGTCGGATCCGTGACTGAAGCAATATGTACGGGATCTTAACGACGTTGGCATGTCCTTGTTCAATTGTCTACAGCACGAAATTCGTGAGCGGGTTATTGGTTATTACAAGCTGTATCGCTGATTACCCCGCCTGAACAGGAAGCTTGCAAGGTTCCATACCGATGATGCCGATATACAAGTTAGATCGATCTAGTTAATTACGCCTCTAAACTCAACTTCACGTGAAATCCTCGCCATTCCAAAATCCGGAATCTGAGATTCCGAAATAAAAGAAACGAAACCCAGGAATCCAAGAGAGAAAAAAAGCCCTCTCGAATATTCCCAAAGAGCCGGTTTAGACGTTTAAACCCTCACTACACATGTCGAGCAGTGCCTCACATGTAGCGGAAAATATCCCGTGACAGAAGCCGTTTCAATTCATCAATAACCCCAGATTATATCCAATCCAGCCGAAACCCCAAGTGTAATGCATGAATATATCCCCACAAATGTATGTACCACCCCTCCCCCATGTATGAACTCAAATTTTGAACTTCTACCAGGTGAACGGTTCCCGGTGTCCCCAGTTCATGCAAGAGCAAAACCCATAGATTCCTTGACGAAAAGGAAAAAAAAGAAGAGGTGGTCAATTCTCTTTGCATATCCTGGGACGAGAAACCATGTTCGTCTACAGGAAAAATATCATAATCTCAAACGAACAAGGTGGAGGGGCAAAGGTATCATGTCACGAGGGATTTATTTTGGAAAATGCGGGATTTGGGTCCGTCTACGAAAGAATAGACCCGGCACCGGTTCCAACACTAAGGATTCAGGATTCTCGTTAGAGCTAGCTACATACATAGGCTAACTAGGTAAGCTCGAGCTCGCTCGCAGGGCGGGTTAACGTGCGAGCTAGGACTTTGCATGAGAATACGTCCCCAAGGCGAGAGGGTTTACGGTTTACAATGCGCATGAGCATCCTGCTTCTTCTTTTGCTGCAGGAATTTAGCCAACGAATTGGTGGAAGACTTTTTTTCTTGTTGTTGTTGCGAAGCGGCCGGGCCTTTTCCATTCCTCTCTTCTTGAGACATCGTTTATGCAGGTACTGTGCATGGATGCTGGGAGCTCGAGCAGGTTTTTCGATGGACAGAAAAGAGCATGGATTCGTGATATTTGGGATCTGTGCCATGTCATGTTACGAGAACTGTATTTCCTCTCTCTCTCTCTCTCTCGTGATATTCAAAAGAGAAATTCAAAGTGCCGCATTGCCGTTTCCTTCAAAGTTCTCCACAAAGGCGAACAAAAAACGCGGTTTTTCTCACGAAGGGCTTAGTGCACTAAACATCGTTACCATTCGCTGGAGTTTAGCCAGAATTATCACGAACCCCAAAGAAAAAACCGAACCAAGCCTTTTTCTACTTTCTGGGGTTTACTCCGTAATTACGCCTCGGAAAGCAACCTCTATGGATATTTTTTCCCCTTCTACCAAGATTAAATGCCGCTTGGCCGGCCGTCGATGAGTACACCTCGGAATCGACTGGGGTTTAAACAGAAATTTTCTGGGGAAAGGAAAACCAGAGAGGAAAAGAAAGAAAAAAAAACTTCTCGACGATAACAACCATCGCCGACGGCAACGCTAAACCGGGGAAATACTCGAAAAGTGGGTGAAAGGTCACGCAATTCGCGTTCTATTGTTGGTTGCCCTTACCCGCGGGAAATTTCCACTTTAATCTAAGCTTGTCGACGAGATGAGATGAAGCTTGAGTTTTTTTTTTCTTTCTTCATATGAAATTCACACAATTGCAAGTCACTAGTTGACTTTGGTAATACGATATATGAGACATTGCTATATGCCTAGTCGAACAAGAGTAGTGAAGCATTCTTTTGGCCACCGGGAAGTGGGTAATCTGTAGGTATACGTGAGAAACGTCGATCATATCAAATTTTGAATGTGATGGCGGCCCCAGGTGGCTTCCGGGAAGTTTCCCTTGTGGTTGTTTAGGGTTCGTTGGCGTTCGATGCTACAGAGTAGACTAGCTACATTGGAGATCGCGAAGCACAAAATGTTGGTGTTGGCAAATGTGAACGTCAAGGCATGCATCTGTGCTACAAACCTGCATATGAAAAGTTAAGCTATGACAAAATCAAACATTTTTATATCTCCGTGATCGAAGGTTTCCAATATCACAGTCCGAGTTGACGAGTTATGTCGAAAGTTCTAGCGGTTAGAGTAACTTCGAGACCAAGGCTAAAGTTTTGGTTGGATATGAAACAAGAATAATGCAAAGACGGCAAGGTCAAAAACGATGATCCCCAAGCGCCGATTCGCTGGCTCGTCGAGACAATAGATACATACCTCGATTCGGGACCCACATCCACATGCTACAGCTGCGTAGACGCACCTACGCACGGATTTCAGTGTGCTTTGTTGCGTCTTTTGTGGATAATGTGACTTGAACTTTGGCGATTGGCTTTTTCATTTCGCTGCTGTTCACCTCAGCTTGTTTCTCCACACACCCAGAAGGAAGTTATATGCATGTTTTCGCTATGACACTTGCCATGCGCTAAAGTCTGTGCTAAACGGAGGCAATGGCTGCGATCCCAGGCGGACCGTAACACGAGGGTCCAGTTAAGGATTTCGCACCTTTCGCTTAGTGATGATAAAGTAGCGGTAGTTTGATTAGTATGTCTCATTATTGGCAGATTTGTTAAGTACGCAAAGATACGATGTTTTGCACTGAGTCGCGGCACAGTTCTCGTAACGTGTCGACGCCATAGCGCTGTGCCCTTTGAGATGGAAGGAAAATCGGCCGTCCGGAAAGGAACCTAGCGTCCGTCCGTAGATTCTTTCGAAATTGAACAGATCTGAGAAAAAAGCAGTGTCATGAGATCATTTCCACACATGTTAGAAACAGTGAAACCAAACTAGCAGGAATGCAGTCTTGCAGCGCATGCATTTGCATCTAGTACGTCTACCTGGCCAAGGTCCCAAGAAAAGTCACGTCTACAACGCACAACCCTGACATGATATATTACATTCGCAATTGTTGTAGCCCTTGCGCGCCCACCCCAGAGGTCTACGGAATATAATGCAATGTCCGTCTACGAGACCGGGTCCCCATGCCAATTCTGCCTTTTTAGATGCCCTATCCAGAATCAGGAAAAAATGGAACTTTTGGACAAGGTTAACGGCCAAGGTATTGCTTCGGACAGAGTAATCAACGAAAATCATATATCAATTGGTTAGTATGCTATGGGGATGGCACGGGAAGAGGTAACAGTCGTAATGGAGCAGTAATAGTTCCAGCATAGCCACGCTAATCATATACATTATTATTGCCTATATTAGCATATTTTGCGCGGACGCATTTCGGAATAGTTCTCCAATGATGTCGTTGTTTAAAATTACCAGAAATTGAAGGCATGGAAGTCTAAATTTATTATTTTTAGAAATCGAAGAGAAGAGATTTGGGCGGGCAAATGCATGGATTTTTTGGCAGTCTGATGTTTACGTTACATGCGTCGACGCGAAGGGCATCTAAGCGAATGCCGTCGACATCTTGATATTGATCTCTAAATGACATCGATGCCCTGCGATGTTGGGCCAGCATTAACAGGGCGTACATATTGCCTGACGGTGGAATGCTGATTCTAAGACTAGACAGGCTGCTTTTTTCTCTTGCCGGAATGGGGTTCGTGACATTTTCAATCCCATCGATCAAAGGGCCATCCCGGCAAAATTGAGAGAATAGGTGATGACGATGCCCTTGACACCCCGAGGCCCACATCCCCAGTCTGTACCCCGGGGTTGATACGAAGTTCTTCCCAGGATGATACATCCATTAGGCCCACAGAGCCTACGTGTTAAAATGCATGTAGACTAGTCTACAGAGTTTCTAAGCTTTTTAAGATGGTCCCAAGAAATTGTGCACAGGCACGGTCATACCGTGATAGGCTTCTGAGCACGTTTCTTAAGTGAAAGTTTGGATAATATCCCACCGGGTTAAAGATTTCGGTTGATTGAAGCGAAGAGCTGTGATGCATCTAGATCAGGTTATGGGTATCAACGGAAACTAATGACTAAAGCATTTCAACATGACACACGCTTACGCTTCTGGCTTCTATGCCTTTCAGTCATCAAAAAAACGTAGCGTATTGAATGCAGAATCACGGTCACGTTTCGATCAAAAGAAAATTTACTAAAGAGGGAAAGAATTAATAAAGAAAGTTTTTTACCTAAACGTTAATAGACTTTCAGAGATTTTAAGCGAAGGCATCCACGGTCCGTCTATCTCGCATGGACGAAACCAGATAGGAAGGTGTCCTGCCCGTATCGTGGGCGGATTCCAGCGTAAGAATGGTCCCATATCTCAATACGTAACCCGAACGAAGCCGACGCCAGGAACAAGAATCAGGAACCATCCGAAAACACCCCACGAAACCATCGAAAACACCATATTCTCGACCGACATTATATCTACATGCTGATCGTTATGATCCTTTGATATTGCACCATGCCGCAGAGTATTCCCCACGCTAGGACTTATCTTCCGTTATCAGGCTGTGAGGAGCAGTTAAAAAATGTCAGTCGCACATAACCGAAAATGAGGAAATCATTTTATATTCGCCGACGTGCGCTGCCTGTGCCGGCGATAAAGTTCAACACCAAAATGCGCTGGGGCATGCATGCAGATTAATCTCGCTCAGTCTTTCTTGAAAGAGAACATGCGACAGTTAGTCAAAACACCAGACGACGTTTTTTTGCAAGGCTCTGTTGAAAGACGTGGGTCGACCTCGGACGTGGGTTGGCAGATGCATGCTTTGGGACCAAGGGCGCTGCCTATTTCTCTCAAAACCACGAATAAGTGACCGCAAATGAAGAAGCCGAGGAAAGGATATTGTATCAAGACATGAAGAAATGAATTGTGTAAGGCAAAAACCTTTGAAGTGAAGATAAGCAATTCCTTTCCAACGAGCCTCGTGGCAAATGCAGAAGCTCGGCCCTTGCATTCAGAAGGCATCCAGTAACCAGGTCCCCACTTGTTACCACACAACACAGCTTGGGTCTAGCGATATTTGTGGTTCGACTGCAGATATAAGTGTATTCCTTCTTCGAAACACCCCAGACAGCGACAATAAGAAACGATGAGACCGTTACGTTTCTCGGGTTGCGTCGGCGTATGGGCATCCGTCCAGGCCCTGATACTTCAAGTGAATCACGTTCCGGTGGCCACGGCCGCCATGGTCGAGATACCAGTGGAACCAGATCTAGTAGACTACCTCAAATTAAACCTTCAGTCATTCAAAACTATTGGCCACCAACTCGATAGACTGAAAACTATCAGAGAGGAAAAGTGCCCCACGGGAGCTGTATTAGACCCAGCTTCCCTCAAGGCCATCTCGGGTGGCCATGTACCCGTATCTCTAAGCTATACGGCTCGGAAGCTACGCCTTGCGCAGGGCCAGTTGGATAATGCTATCGAACTAATGCAACATGCGTCTTCATCCGATCCCACAAAACTCGTTGAGCTACTATCACAGTACGGATTTCAAAACATCCAGAGTGTAGAAGCGGCACGGCATCAGTTGAGCAAGTATCACGATGTTTTTGCAGACGACGTTTCGAAATTCGGTGGCTTTTCAAGATGGCTAGGCCGCTTTCCAGCTCAGACATATACAACCGGTGACACAACAATGAACCTAATAGATCTATCATGGAGGATCGAAGGAGCTTCTGAATATGATGTTGATGAAGAGACAAATAAACTAAAAGTCAACCCAGCTATGAGAGACGTTACTATCAAGGAATTTCGAGCTTTCGAGATAAAAGCGAGAAATGGAGAAGAGCTGGCGACCGAAGCAGCTCTGTGGGCAGCTCAAAACGTAAATTATGAGTTTAAGCAATTTATGTCTAATGGTTTCACTCTCGCCACGGTTTTCCAGCAGCTGCAAAAATGGTACGACTGCTGGGAACCGCCATTGTCTATAATTGTGACCACACTCACAGACAAACTGGGCCCGTTCCCTATATGGGAAAGAGAGGACTAGAAATGTATCAGGTCTCGTCTACAGCGGCACGCAGATCCATATCTCGAATGTATATGTACAGCCTCATCGTGTGACGAACGACAGACCTATAAAAACTCCAAGAACATGTATGTATGTACCAATACTACATGTGATACTAAGCACAATCTTCACAAACTTCGTTCGCTTGTTTGTGCTCTCTTCGTGCATGCAGAGAATATGTCTGAGGTCCTGGTAATTTCCCGTCAACAGGAACAACGCATTGCAGGATGCATATGCGCCGGCCAGGAACATACCACAGCCGAAGACCGGTCGACCTATAGATGCTCTTCGATTGCCCCACATTGCCTGCAACATCCTCTCCGTTTGTCCTTCTCGCCCTGTACAATACCCAGCCGCTGCACTGGGAAGATCCAATAAGTGCGGGTCTATTGTAGTAAACAATTGCAAATTCTGGAAGAGGAAAGGAACAGCCTTGCCTTGTCTCGAATACCTTCCCTTGAACTACGAGACCTTACCCCGTTTTACGAGATGTTCGAAAAGATGGAGTTGGGGAATACAGGCTAATATTCTCCACAAAATACGATAGCTAATACACCTTTCGTAGACATCTCTGGCACCCACACCTCTTTTCAAAGAAAATCCAGAACATTTTCGCTATATGCGGGAATTTTCCTCCGAGGTATGAACTCCACCACCATTACTTCATTGATATTAATATCGCGCACGAGAGTTAATTCCTAGTGTGGTTAAAAGCCGGTGGCGAAGGTGGATTAAAATGTTCTATTTGCCATTCGACCGTTTCTGTTCAAGCTCTAGAATTTTCTAGTATTTGTAACGCCGAGGCGAAACGGTCGATCGGTGCCGCCCTTCGCAAACCTTACAGCTCGCGTTAGAAGAAAAATAAGTTTTTTTGTTTCATTCCCGAGTCGAGCCAACAATATAAACTTTACAAACATGGTGATCTTCACACCGTATCCTATCTAGCATGATACATCACAACCTCATGCACATGTGTTGGAGACTCGGATCGAGACCGTCAGCTCGACAGTTCGGAAAAGAGAGATAACTTCATGCATAATGGAAGGCTTGCACGGCTAGGTATCTGATTTCCGAACGAATCGTCTCTTACGATTGCCGTTTCATTTCAAGGAACATCCTTTAAAGTAGTTTTTATGCCGACGAATCAATGAATGTTAGACCGCGGGGTAAACAAGGGAGACCCTGATCGATGTCGATGAGGAGTTCAAAGCGGTGGGGACAGCATCACGACACCTGGACATTTTACGAAAAAAACTTTACTTGACTTATTAGGCCCCATTATTTCCATTCCCAGTGATTAATGCCCTTGTTGAAATCACGGGAACTTTGCTACGTATTTGATGCGGCAGGACAATTAGCTATAGTAGGGAAAAGAAATTTGTTAGACGGTCTGGAGAAACGGAGGAAAAGTCTGAGGGTCTGGGGCAACCATCGGCGTACGAAATATGTAGGTCCCGATGGCATGATATTATCCAAAACGACAAAGGATTCGTCGACGCTATCTGCTTCGAAAAAAATAAAAACGAAAAATTAAAAAGAGTGGTGGTCAAAGCACACACTCACGCCTGCTTTGCCATGCCCTCGGGATTGGATAATAGCCGGTTCGGCTCTTTGGCAGGCTGCATGTTTAAGGGCACAGCGGCACGGCGATCTCGGAGTATTGAGGTGGTGAGACTGACGACAGAGAATGATATTTCTGGATTGGCTAGAACTATTCCGGCGGGTTTGAGTCGTCTAGTTTGCGTCTACAATCAGTCCTGTTCCTTTAGAGAGTTTCATCCTAACGGAACGACCTATGATTGTCGAGACAAACTTTTTTAGTGTTGTTTTTGTTTCGTTTTTCGCGGTTTTGTCGGGCTAAGTTTGCACTACTGCGAACCGTGCCGTGCGTGCAGGAACAAGAAATTCTTTTTTGCCGTATCGGTTTTCCGTTCCTGCAGCAGTGCCCCAAAACCCAATGAAAGACTAATAAACACTAGATCTCAGGTTCCATCGGCATCTTCACCATCAATGTATCTCGTTTTATTGAAAGTTTGTCACGGCACAGACTCGTGCAGACTGGGAAGTATTTCTGCAGGTCTGGGCAAATTTGCAAAATGCAACCGCTATCACACTCGACTCCGTATCGTGCCCCGGATCCACCCTCGGGGACGAGCGAGACTCAAAGTCTGATCCTCGGGTCAGGAACCCGTTCCCCATCTGGTTTTCTTGGAGCTATCCTTGGCTTTTCTCTTGAAAACTTCAAAAAAAGTCCCACTCTGCCAGGCACTAAGAGTCCCCTGCTGGACCCATGCGGCCGGATTGGATTCCCTGCCCCAGCTTAATCCCTTGCACTGTGGGCCAGGACCCTGGAGATCAAACCTCGTAAGTGAGCAAGAAGTGGAATAGTCTCTGCTTCAAAGCGAGAACTGGGGCCTTGGCAATTTGCCTCCACCCGCTCCACAGGTGTATTTCCCATCAATGAGAAACTTGCAATGTTGGAAAGTCTCTCGTGTGAACCAGTTGCCTTTCGAGAAGCCCAGTCGAAGGTTTGAATCGTCCCAGCTAATTGTCTCTCTGGGACGAAGCGGGCTTTCTTCCCACATCCGCGGACACACCCAGCCCGCCTCCTTCTAAACCTTTTCTGTCAAAGATTCAAGCAACTTTGGTGTTAAATTTCACATTCCATAAGATCTGTTTCCTAATCACATCGAATTGCACTGAGACAATGCTATAGTTGAAGGGCGCGATGGATTTATCATTATTGAATTAAACCGTTTTGATAGCGGGTCTACCCGCCAAGACTTAGTGATCCAGCCACCCGGAACCTCGGATCACTGATATTTTGTTAGAGGGCCTGTGAAGTCGAGACCTGGAACGAACGAACGCCTTTTTGCCAGTTTCTTCGGAAGCAAAATTTGGCGAGGCACCATCTTGGGATTCAACCCGAGGAACAGGTCTAACTTTTGGTGGCGGTTTCATTTTCAGACAAACACGGTTTCGGGAGACACGTTTTTTTCCTTCCTGCGTGATGAAATCGATTCGCGGGAGAGAAGAAAAACGTGACGGGTATGCCCGGCGTGATACGAGATGAGCCGATGGGATAGTGATGGAAGGGCAAATTTTCGGCCTCGGATACCAATCTGTGACGTCGGAGAGCTATCCGTGATTGGTATATCGAGGAGATATGAGCCCGTCGGCATTTCATTTCGAGACAAGTTTCACCGAATAACGATGCGCGGTTTTCTATTTTTTCTTGCCCTCGATCTAGGCGGCTATAACCAGCAAGTAAAGGTTGGGACGGCGTCTGATCTGCTGTCCGATGGGACTTTCCAATGTCGCCAAATATGCAATGGAAGAAAATATTGCATCGCTAGAACGGGTGGATCCATGGGAGGTACCGAATGGGGTTGGTGGATATCGCCAAAAACCTTGGTTAGGAAGGCACCGAATGAAAGACTCGTCCGACGAAACCCAATCCGCTTGATACATCTTGCATTGGGGTATCGAGGCTGCAATATGCTAGTTTGCCACCGCACTCACCTGTGCCATATGCAAGAGAAGACTGAGGAAGAAACTACAGCTGAGGCAGCATGACATGATCGTCTGTGAAGTTTGGAAAGAGTTATCACATGGGCCGTCGGCTGAAGCGTCTATATCCAATGGCGCCGAAAGGCTTTGACACTCACATCATGGCATATATCGAATACGGAAATTCTAGACCTATTTGGAAAGAAACCCCGACTGACAGCGCAGCCTGTCGAGAAGGCACCAACCTGCCTCTGCATGAGGCTTCGTTTGAGAATGTGTTGACCTAGGTTAGGGCCGGCATACTGTAGGTCTCAAGTGCTGACCGACCGACCAATTCACCGACTGTGCTTCACAGACGTCAAAGTTCCCGCCTCTGCTGGGCAAGTTGGATGTACCGGTACAAGGCGAAGTTGAAATGCCGCTGATCGAAGTTTCTAAATTTGAAAGCAACTCGATCAAAGCAACTCACTATCTCGGATAGGCGGTTTCAAAAGTTTCCAAAGCCTACTTCGTCCCGTCTACGTGATATTAGTGGGGTCAGCATCGAGGAGGGCTTTCGGGAAAGCGTAATTCCATCAATTCTCAAAGGCAGCGGCCGTATTGCAGATGGATTGGGTTTAGTTAACCATGAATAAATCTAGTTTCAGGGTGAGATTCACCGTGTCCTGGAGCAGGGGAACGAACACTGCATACATAGTACATAGTAGACGGCTAGCAATCCTGTTTCCCGTCTAAGACCTGGCAGACGATAAGATCTCGTATGTATGCACATCGCATTCGGAAAAATCCAAGAACTGTCAAACAAATCTGTCAGACATGGTATTATTCTTAATTGTCAGGGAAATAATGCTTGGACACGGCATTGACAGGCTTCGCGGGGCTCTGCTAAATCCTGGATATCGATTCCTGTATTTCTATCCGGCCGTCTGGGAATGTCGTGTTTCATATCCCTCCCACAACATGATGTTTGGTGAGCTTACGGCCTGGATATAATTGCATTCCACTGCATACAGGCGCACTAATCGGTGCTGACTACGTCAGTACGTTCGAAATAGTACCTGTCTACAGGGTTCAAACATGCACAGGGTCTGTATTATAATTGCATCTTATAACTGCTGTGGTACAGTAAGAGAGGATACCCACAACTTCGCAACCTAACATTTGAAATCACGTTTATCGCTGTGCCTCGACCTACCGCTAAGGACATTTCTCATGTTGGCTTCCAGGAATGGAATACCGAGGGAGATAACAAAATTAAGGTTATTTTGGTTTCGTGAGGCCGACAAACAACAGTTGGTACCTGGTGCAGTCATCGACCTTGTACCTCGCCACTTCGCATCGAATCCCCCCGGATGCAGAATCATTACGCCCGGCATGATGGTTCTGACAATTATGCGAGCTGCAGATGCGTATGCTTCTTTGATGGATATATCTTTAGGTTTACCGAGATAGTGGGGTGGTGTTGCAATTATATGCAACGACGGAGACAATTGATGTTCGTCAAAACGTTTCGTCTCCCGAGTGTACATCCGTTTCAAGGTCTCATAAAAACATCAGATTGTCCCCGAGGGCTGACGGTATCATCGGGTCTACAGACCCTTCTTCGGTTCGAGGGCTACCTGTCAAGATATCTGTTCCAGGTGCCTGGTAGAACTTGTGGATGAAAGCTGTGGGGATAATTGAGACAGGATCAAGTTGTGGAGATATGTCAAATCTCCAGTACTACCATGTCACGGGAGAACCGTCTTCCAAGTTTCAAAGAGGCTAATAAGAATATGGATTATAACTCGAAAATGGCGGGTACACGCCATATGACTCCATCCCGAAGAGGGTCGCAGTTCGGAGAGGAGACGATCACGTTGCTGATACGGCGACGTCCTATCGCAAGAACTTTATATTGTTTCAAAGGTGGAGAACGTACGCTCCATTCCGCTCGCAATCGCATTTTGAGTTCGATGAAGCCATTGGGAAGACAAGCATTCCGCAGCAATTCTTGGGTGTATATCAAAGGGTTTGTATGTATGATGGAGTTCCCACCTCGATCCTCCGGGCATGTAAACAGAGAAGAGATATAGATCTTGGATCAGCCAGCACTTGTGCAATATGTTTGTTCTATGCCTCGATTGACGCTCGTCTTTGACTCTTGACATCATTGGTATGACGGACGGGCAACACGGGAATGTGATAATCGAGGCAAGCCGCACGGAGACAAAGTCTCCTGATGAGAGAAGAAGAAGAAGAAGAGAAGAAATTTTCGCGAGGCAGAGAATTTGTATACCAAAGTTTTTTCGTGTGCGTTGAGGCTTGGCATTCACGTGTCCGGGAATGGTCGTAGCAGTACCTCGACTCAACACAACTGGTTTCACCAACGTGTTAGTTCAAGGCAACATGCACCACCAACCAAAGGCAATATCAAAGCATGCCAAAGTGTCCCCCAGCCTGTACAACTTCTCACAAGGTTGCTCTGATCCTTCCGACCGAGATAACTACGGATTTAGTATGGTTGGAGGCCCTCAGAGGAATTGTGGCCTTGGGACCCTGCTTGCTATTGATGCAGCCGATCGTCTTTGGAATCGTTCTTCAACAGATTCGATGCATGGTCCCTGGGTCTTGATTGTCGGAGTGTTAGATCTTACATTCCTTAGTGGGGTGTACGAATCACCTGAGGGGAATAAACGAAATGAAGATTGTCAATCATGTATCCACGGGCTGGAGGCAATCGAATATTCCATTCCATCAACATCCGGATCCTGTTGATTCGCAGGAAAGTGTCACGATGTTATATCAGAATTTTCGAAACTTACAAAAACCTATGAGCAAGCAAAAAGACGGGATGTCAGAGTGATTGCGTAGGATGCCGGCCACCGACGAGGCGGGAAGCGGCAATGGCAATTCTCGACCAGTCAGTTATCTAATCTAACAGCGTCGGTCGAGTCCACAACACCATCTTCGGACTTTTGTGGTTTTATGGTAGCCAACCAGAAACAGAGCTGAAGCGCGCGTTTTAGACACAGCAGCTGCGGGATCACGAGTACACCTCAGCTACGAGGAAAGATTGGAGCAAACATTAATATTAGCTCGACCGTAGTTTCTATCGATTGCTACCATCGACGACGACGACTCTCCCTCTAAGACATGCGTCTACGGTTCCAGTTGCATGCGCCGACCTCTTTATTTTCAGATGCCTGGGAGTCGAGCACCAATGACCCGCCGAATTGAGCCTAACCCAGCAGCTGCACCTTCTTTATCGATTGCCTTCGGTTAATGGTTGAAGCCACCACGATAAGGTACCTGGACCTCCAACGTAGTATCTTCTCTCCATCGTGGTTCCTGCAGTAGCTCGCGTTCAAGGTCCTCTTTCTGTAGGCGGTATACTTTCCGTGGACAAAAACCGGAGAGAAGAAGAAAGTTTGTGAAGATCCACTTTATGCAGGAGAGTGAAGAATTTGTTTGAGAATAAAAACAAAATGTTTTCCTACTACTTTTTGGTGGGAGAGCATGTGCTCTTGCTTTGACGTCTACACAGACGCCTTGAGGTAGCGGCATTTCGTCAAGACTTACCCAGAAGGGGACACTTTTGCCTACGCCTGAAACCAAGGCAGAAGATGCACCTAAGCACCCTCGACGAGCACATGGTCTATGCACGACAGTCCACCGACCTATGGGGAACGGACTTATTCTGTGACGCCGGGTAGGCCCTCGACCGTATATTCGGCAATATATGTCTTTCGGTCGGGTACGCCGCAGAATCAACGTGTTCGTCAGGCAGTGTACGTACTAGACCTTTGGTATGAATGGTCTAGTCGAGAAGCAGCCATGAGCAGCGGCATGTCCTTCAGGTGATGGAACACCTTGACTGGGGCCGGATGAGCTGGACTGCGACGGAATCACGCACTATTTCTCTCGGCTTCACCAATTGTCCAGGGCGTAGACGGTCGACCTCACCAAATCCAGCGTGGAAAACTCTGCTCGACAAATGGAAGAGCGAGCAGCTCGGTGACTGAGCCTGGCCAGCGTGCGCATCGACAAATCGGGGCATGCGGACCAAGTTTTCGTCGACAGAATTTTAGCTCTTCCTCATTCAAATTGGCTGCTTCTTTTTTCAGCTACTGTATTGCTTTTGACGGTGGCAGTGAGCGTGCGAATGGGTACTGTTATTCGAGGTCGTACTTGTACCTTAGCATGGTTCAGTCCATGTGCCCACGGTGCTAAGAGGTGAGTGTTCGGGTACCTGTGGGTCCCGAAGCTTTTCCAGTCTGATTCCCTCTTGGTTGGCTGCGGCCAGGGTTCTGAGGGCAACACAACCATACCATCACACCGCAGAGAGTGGTGGACTGGGAGGATTCTGATTCCCCTGTCGGTCCAGTGCTAATGGCTCCGCGGTGGATGTGGTAGCATGCATCTTGGGCCGGTGGGGACTGGTTTCTTTTTCCTATCTCTCGAGTTTCATTTCTTATTCCTGCAGTCTCTTAATTGAGAGTGGATGCGCCTCTCTCACTAGTCCGGAGCCTGAGTGGAGAAGGGTATAGAGACATTTTCACTTCCACAATTGCTTTTTTCCACTCTACCCCATCCATCCAACTTCTCACCCTCGTATGCCGTGGGGGAATTTCTCGGTTGCTGCTGATTGTGTGATCTTAGCGGCGCGTCGCCCTGGGTGTCAACCACTAGCAGAATCCCGTTAGCTGCGAATTACATACGTCTCAGCCTGTGGACAGAGACGTCGTTGGCCAGCCTGCACCTGGATTTGCTTCTTTTTTAGCCAAAAGGCATGGTTCCTTTACCAAGATAGAGTGCGAGACCATGCTCAGGCTCGCTGGCTGGTCGGTCGAGTCAAATACCGGCCAATATCTCCATCCAGATTCTGATATTTCCCACTCCAGCTCTACACACCGTCCTTCATCGTAAGCTGCTCTTATTCTTAAAGGCAAGGAAGCGTCTACGTCGGTCCTTCTTTGTTTTTTATTCTTCTCACATGTTATATTTAATATAATCTAATCGCCCATCTACTGTTTCCACCACTCTCGTTTTTTATACACTCGGAAACCAGTCCCTCCCTCACCATACCATACCAAAGAGCTTCGATAGACACACACATTCCCTCAGTCTATACCAACAATTAATCGTATACATATATATAATTCTTTCATCATCCTTTTTTGTTTAATATCCTCTCCACGGCAAGGTTTCCGTCAGCTTGCGGGATTCAGAATCAGCCTTTTTTTGTTATACGAGAACACAGTCGTTTGAGCTTCCCGTCTAACAAATTCCCTTCCGGAAAGTAGCACAAAGCGAAGCAACAGTTCGTTGATTTTTTTACAACCTTTCAGAAGGAAACAAGAAAGAGAGGAGCTTGTGTACCTTTTCGACAGTATCACAAGTAGAAGGAAGTTGGATGGAAAGACATTAGAAATATTTTAATACGACCACCGTTGTCTGGATTTCCCACACTATTTTTGGACTCCGACAATATCACACTCATTCATTCCGACCTGAGAATCGACCGGTTACACCACGAGGGCTCTGGAATTACACTACATCGCACGATTAAAACTAATCTCACTACTGTCCACTGACAAGCAAACACATTTGATTTTTTCAACGACTCTGGAAGCCAATCAAGAGTCGGTGATATATCCGTCAGCGGTAAGTTTGTTGCATCTATGGTTACCCAATCCAATATCCAGAGGAAAGAGGGAGTTCGGGTGACATGAGAATGGATCGATTTGGTTAAATCAAGAACGAACGAACGCCTCGGATATCGTGGTATTCCAACCATCGATTTCTGCCATGCTCTCCGCCATGCAATCCCATGTCTCTCGTCTGCGCGGGAGAGGCCGGTGGAGAAGGCTGTATTGCAAGTGACTCGCGGAGACTTAGTCTCGACTTGTCGTCATGCACGCCTAAATTTGGGCATCCTTCGCATGCTCTAGTTCTTTCGCTTGTGCTTCCTCTTTCCTGCTCCTTGCATCTCCCACACCACGACAAGCCAACGCAGGCCACGCCGGACGATGACCCCTTCATGCGTAGGAACGGCCGCATGAAGTCTAAGTCTGGTCCTGGTAGACACCTGCTGCGCCTGTTTTGACTGTGTCGTGCTTCGACGTCTACCTGCCTAAGTGGTTAAGTTCCATATACTGATCGGAGTGTTTCATGATCTTTTAGGCACAAGTTGCGTACGTCGGAAGGTTACTTGCCTCGCCCACGTCTATACCTTTACTCTATACTTTTAATTTATAAGATACAATGGAGGCCGCTGGTTTCCTCTACTATTCTCCGGACCCACAGGGCCGACAGCAGAAGCAGCACGGTCACCACGGTCACTTCTTAGCCCAACCGAATGCATACATCTCTGCTTCACCGCAGTTGCTTGCGCCAACTCCAATTCATTTCCCATCCCAGCTGGTTCTAGGTGGACGAGGTGTTCCTCTTACCATTACGCCTTCGGCTTCCCCATCTTTAATGGAGCCCTACGGTGATATGTGCTCCGAGTCTGCGACCACGGATCTTCTGTTCAACCCTGCTACTCCACCTTTGACACACAGTGCCGTCAGCACGCCGTCCCTTCCTTATGCTATGCCCACTCCAATCAGCAACCACGGCTGGTCCTCTGGGGAGCCTGTTATTGCCACTGTATCTTTGTCTGATATTCAACTCCCAGGCACTCCAGTTGATTACTTTTCACGTAAGTTTCATGAAAACCCACGATGAATATAATATGTGAACTTGCCTGACTTTTAAACCTTATAGCTATAAATTGCGTTGCTGCTCCAATCTTGAAATCTAATGCCAGCCCACCACCATCAATTTCTTTGAATGATTTGCACTGCCCGGCTCTTTCCCCATGCTCTTCTCAAGACTCCTTCAACGAGTCTGACTGCTGTGACCCACGGGAACTCACCATCCAGTCCCCCACTCCAGTCGAAATTAGGCCAGACATCGTCTTCCCTCCAATGCCAATGCCATCTCTCAGTGGTGACGATGGCCAGTTCCTCTTCGGCGGCAATGTCGAGTCTTTCCTCCCATTGTCTTCTAAGACCACCCCATATATGGCTGGTGACTACAACGAGGAACTCTCCGACCTTGGTGACTCTGAGGACGATTTCATTCAGAACTTCTCCGACTCAGTCTTCTCCAACAAGCGCATGAGGTTCGATGATGACTCCGAGAATGAGCAACTTCCCAGCCCACCAATGTCCACCTCTTCATCCCGACAGGGCTCCGTCGCCCCAACTAAGATCCCAAAGCGAAAGGTTCCCAAGGTCAAGAAGGAGCAGACCCCAGAGGAGATGTCTGAGGAACATAGACTGCGATCCTTCAAGTTTGGCTCCATGGACAGCAACTGCAGCTCCGAGCCAGGTTCCCCGTGCGAAGATAAGCACCACATGGTTGGACACCCAATCAGCCCGCACGTCATCCGACGAGGACGCAAGCAGTCTTTGACTGAGGATCCCTCCAAGACTTTCGTCTGCCATCTCTGCACCCGTCGCTTCCGCCGACAGGAGCACTTGAAGCGACACTTCCGATCTCTCCACACTGAGGACAAGCCATTCGCCTGTGGTGAGTGTGGAAAGAAGTTCTCCCGAAGTGACAACCTCACACAGCACAGCCGCATCCACGGAACTGGCGCTGTTGTCCTTGGTGTTTTGACTGAGGGCGAAGTCCCAGTCCTCGGATCGCAGTTCATGGAAGACGAGTCAATGCATTCCCCTCAACCTTTCATTGTCGTTGACTCGATGACCGCTGCTTCCGGTGAGATCAAGGACAAGTCTTCGGAAGACAAGAAGTCTCGCAAGAAGAGAAAGAGGTCCGATGAGTAAATTTACTATCGTGTACCCTTTACGACCATCATGACCATGCCTGATCACGATTGAACATGAAACCGGCTCATCAAGACCTTTAAACATTTTGCCTCTTTAGCTTGGGAAATTTTTTATACTGGGTGGTATCTGACTTTAGCTTTACAAATCGGAGTACAAAGAATTGCTTTCTGGCGTTACACAATCCAATCTTGGAGTATTCGGAATGGAAAATTGAATATTTTTTGCATTAAACAATTAACATCTTCATCTTCACACATTCTTCAGTTTTTCTTCTTCTTCTTTGGCTCGCTTCTTCATTTCATCATGTGAATACTTCGTCTATTTGTATATTCGATTCTCGTGCAGGAGCGCATGCCTACTTTCTTCTCTTCTTCCTCGCGATAGCGAAGGCTCATTTACACATTTATTTTTGACATCTTGAATACTTCTCCATTTCATATCCATGAAATTTTGCATTTACTTTTTCGCATACTTTACCTTTCATTCTTCTATGACAAACCTATTATCTTTCTCTCTTTCACACATTTTGAATGTTATGTAGCTAGATGGAATAATTACAACATCGTTTCCAAAAGTGAATACTCGGGATTTTCTTCAGCTTGGTGGAATTTGCCTTGCGATTGAGCCTAGAATCCTAAGATAGCACACCGATCGAGTCAACCTTTGCCCCAATACCAAGAAAAGCATCCAATTAAACATTTTAGCTTAACCCTCGGATATCTCATCATCCCAACGTGAGTTTCGCTTCTGACGAGGCCTTAGCGTAGAATCCCTCAGAGCGAATCGGAAATCGCGAAGCTTTCCAAATATACCCATGTAAATCTTCTGGTGTGAACGGAAGGCTTTTGCAATGGGTTAGAGATCGTTCCTTGGTGTTGGGAAAGGCGAATCCGTCTGAGAGGATGAGCTGACGCTAAGACGAACTTTGAAGGAATCACCATTCAAAGAGTGAGCACGCGATGGGGAAACGGCTGGCTGGCAAGAGTTTAACGTTCTAGGCTGCGGGTGTTCTTCGATTCTTTACAAATTTTTTTCCCTTCACGACGCATCGATGCAGTTGCCTTCATGCAGGCCTGAAACCTTAAAACATCTATAACGTAGGGTTTTTCGAGGCGAATGTCAGGTACATGTTGGGGGTTCTTTTGCATGTTTTCTGTCATTGAATTCGTGAAAGCCACTCGCACTATCAACGTGCTTGATTGCATTATCAACTGATGGGTGCATAGTTTGTTTATCTCGGCTCATTTTGCGTGCACCTTTTCTGCCCTTATGAAATTTACTGTTTTGGAACTAGTGAGACTTGAGAGGTCGCCGAAGGGGGAACCTGCCGTGAGTGTTGATGCTTGGGGCAAAATCCCAAGCTTCGAACCTCACCAAGTGAAGGGCGCCCCACCCTGCACGTTTTGCTTTAGAATTGTGACCCAAGAAGCAAAAATCACTCTCAAAAAAGGTACGAAATTTGATGTTCCCAAGCCAGTGGGTAGTGGGAGAGCCAATTCACCTGCCTGTTCCCACGCAAGATACGCGAAGGAAGTATGCAAAGTTATGATCACTGGATATCTGACCAACTAGCGTCGAAAGCCGAAAGTGGTCAACCAGATGCGAAATGGCAAGCCGATGCCGTTCTACCTTGGAACGAAATTACTTGTATATGACGATGAGACGACGATTGTCACGTCCCGTAAAGCCTTTCCCCATCACATTCAGACTAGATTTGTAGGGAATTATCGTCGTCAAATGACCCTTCGATCATGAATATAGTTCACATATCACAGTTCACTGCAGACTGTCTGGTCCACTACAGCGCCCTGGTATCATCCGTGGCAAGGCCCGCGTTCGGACGGGCCATCCATCAGATGGACACATCAATCCCTCTCCACTTCCCGGTGTCCCATCAGGACGACAAAATGCCCAGTTTCAGCAAGAGGCCGTGCCATTCCATTATAGTTAATATCACAATTTTTGGTAATATAAGTGAAGCAGGAATTAATTCAGATTGAGAGGGTTCTGTCCCAATTCCAACACCCCCGCAACGCAGAACCCTTAAGATCCTGTCTGATATGTTATAGTGGGGACGATTTGCACTATCACGGCCCCCACTCGGTCTACGAAGGTTTGGCTCCACTGTTTCGATCGATGTGATTTGGTAGTGAACTTTTCTCCGTGCTCTCCCCTCCAATCAGGATAAGTCGGCATTTGTGTTTAGTTGCTTAGGTCAGAGATATCGCGATCCCAGGAGAATAATTCCTAGGAATATCCACCTTACTTCGTCTCGAAACCCCCAACTGGGATAACCCTTCTGGGGCGTCCATAATAGCTGCTAATATGCTTCTTTAGATAGACAAAACGTCGTTTTAGCTAGAATTTCAAGAGGGTGATTAAAGAGACGAACAAGGGTCCGGCTCTGCAATTGCATGACTATCTTGTGGGTCTAGACCTGCACCCGATCAACACACAAGACGGCAGCGACGTTAAGCTGTCAAATTGACAAAAATCAAAGTCGTATTTTCTCTTTCTAAGCCCTCCCTTGCAGCCTTTTCTTTCTTATATCATTTTAAAAATATATATTTCCATTACACCGAACCTTCCCCTTGCTGCACACGAAACTACATACAGCAAAAAAATACTAAAAGGACAACTCGCCAGATGACGAGTTGTTGAACTGAGTTGTTCGTTGGAGTCAAAGGGGATCGAACCCTTGCCCTTCCGCATGCAAAGCGGACGCGCTACCACTGCGCCATAACCCCAATTGTTGGAATTTGACTCACGCTTATGCTACACGAGCCTATGCGCATTCAGGGTCTATGTGCTAAGGCCCCGCCAAGCGTGCTCGCACTTTCCCAAGCACCAACTGCAACTTCGATGTTAGGATGGATGAAGATAAGTCATTGCATTGGTGCTTGTGCATAGGTCTCGTCGCTTCCTTTGACCCGGAAACTGTCCCGGCCATTCACTTGTCCCACAAGGTAATCTTTTCGTTGCCAACTTCGAGCTCGAATATGGCATATAGTATATAGGTCTTATTTTAGCGCGTTGGGGTCCGTCGTGTGCAGGATTATTACTTCTTAAGACTGTCAATCTAGGATATAGGATGTAAAGCATTTGCTTGACTTTGACAGCATTACGTGGGTTTGGAATGATGATCCTACACGATAAGATGGTGCAGGCGCTAGCTCGCGGGTATTAACCTGTTGAATCCTGTGCTAAAAGATCCACCAAAGTCTTCTTTCATGATGGACTAAAAGTTGCAATCAACACGGCCTGTGTTAACTCTCGGGCTGCTCGATATTCCACAATATAACTCATAATATTAGCCCATTTATAACATGGAATAAAGGTTTGAAAATCTTCTAGATTTGGGGATTTTTCTTGCCATCTCCTAGTTTGATGCTAGCCTATCGCTTCGAATTTCAGGACGGAGGCGGACTCGGCATTGTGCATGAATTTCTCGGAACGTTTTCCTTCATCCGAGGTGCTGGGTTGCGGAAGTAAGGGACCCGGTGGCTTGATCGACACGGAATAACTCGTTAACGAACCGTTTACCGTGATTCGAACTCTGTGGGTGCCCGAGAGTCGAATGATCGTGGGCCGACAATGCAACTTCAAAAATTTTTCCCCTAGGGTTCGCGGGCGTGTCTTTGGCACTCAAACCCGAATTATTCCTCTTCCGAGAAGTATCGATACATCTCCATGTACTAGTCCGGATTACCAATGCATCATACCTTAATAGCCCCGTTTCAGAGGCCATCACACGAAAATTTCAAAAAACAGAGGGAAGAATATGCGAACGTCTCGATACCGGGCCTTAACAATGCAGGGGTGGGTTTATAGCAAACGGCAATATGTGACGATACTATAACATTTCAAGGAAATCCCTTACATACTAAGTGGTCGACGTAGTCTAGTCTCGAGGCCAGGCGTAGTCGAGATGCTGGGATGCGAAATTTTGAATCCCTACCCGACTAACTCTTCTAACGTTCCGTCCGCACTGTGACGGGTGGTACCTGAAGAGGCGAGCTAACGACATATCTCGATCTCGCCGCGACGCGACGGACGCTTTCCGTTTGCAACTGATAGTCCAGAACGACGTCTTCACACGGCTGATCGGCGGGCACTAGCCACTATTCTTATTGGGTGTATAGTACATGAAAATGAAGAGTTGATTGGTGAACTTCCAGCCGCCGGAGGACGGCATAGCATGCAGCTGATTTTAAGTTTTCTCTGCCTGACGAAAAATTAATAATCTGAATGATCGGGGCGTCGACGTGCCGTTCGCCATAGATGGTTATGCATCGCCGTAGACGCCTATGAACTCGAAATAGTAGTCGATCCTACAGAGTTGATCCAGAACCGCCCGGAAAGGTTCCGTGGAACTGCGATATCGCATTGGATCGATCGCAGCTTTGGCAAGTTTTGTCTTGAAAATATGGAGAAATACGTGTTGTCTGGTGTCTCTGTGGTATTTTTGCCCAGCAACACAAGCATGCCGTGACGATGTGGCGCCCTGGCCTGGTATAATCATAGAAGCAGCTGCCGGCGGCATCCGGATCACTTTGCGTACTACAGGCCAGGTGGCAATTTACAGCATACTACTCAAGTATTTAGTACTTGTATACGTGTATGGAGAGGTATTGAAAATGCAGTCCGCAATATGCATCTCGCGTCTACGTGTCGTTACATTCGACCCACCGTCACGTCGCGTTCCTCCACAGTTCGGACAATATTGTGGTCGATTCGACGTACAAACCTCAGAAGAGAAATTGTACTGGTACCTCGCCCCTATAAGAATTAAGTAATTGATGATTGGTAACGGCGTCTTGGGTACCAGAGCTTCTGTTCTTCTAGAAGTTGATGGGAAAGTTGTCTACAAGTGACGAAAAATTCACTGGCAATGGTTCCTGCGTGAAATAAAGATCAATTAGTTTCGTACCCACGGGCATCCGAATATTGTATCCCAAAATCACCTTCTGCATGTTGTCATTGAACATTTAATGCCGTGCAGCCGCAGGGCGGCTTCAGTAATATTATAATGTTGGAAGTCGCGTTCGTGTAGGGCCTATTCCGTCCAGCAGTATGAATATTTGAATAGGGATAGCCTACTGAGCAAAATATTAGTCGGCGTAGACAGAATACCATACTGTTCTGCATGAATCAGAGGCGTGACGAGGCTGGCATAAATGTACTTATACCACCATTGGCACTGCGACGTTGGGTAGCGAGTGACGGCATATATATATAATTCGATTCCAAAGATCCACGGCCGCTTATATTGCTACGTAACCTAGCGATTTTGCCACCTAGCTGGAATGGTTTCAAGGAATAACTTTAGATGATTCTTTGGATCCTGTAAAGCTCTCAATATGAATATCTGCTACATATCTTTAGTCTATAGAATGATGGAATAGGCGATGAAAGTTTCGACGACTGTGGGAGAGCTGGCGACACTTGGCAAGTGGTACCGAGGATTTCGATCTAAAATCCAAGTGAATATCATTTAGGATCCAATCTTAGCCTTGGAACTGGTAGCATCGGTCTTTCAAGCGCCAAGATACCGGGTGCAAATTAATTGATCGGACCTGAGCATGAGGTCCGTTCCGATTGTCGCTTGAGGCCGAGCGATTAAGCAGCTTTCAAGATGAGGGCGTGACTGGTACATGGCGAAGGAATGTCTTCCCCATAATTTTAATCCCGGCGTAGTCTCGAAGCATAGTTATAGGCACCGAATCTAATATATACACGGAGCAAAATATCTTCTTAGCTTGCCTCTCAATCAGGGTGGTCTATAGATCTACCGCCCAGTTACCCCCCTTGTCAGGAGATCTAGATTCGAGTACAGTAGTCCTAGGAATTCCGGAGTTAGGAAGACGATCTAACTCTATCACAGAATAGATTGGGCCGGTTTGATATATGACTCTTGCTGCTCTCTAGAACACATCGGCGTGATACTAATGGAAGCACAGCGGAAAGATGTCGAGGCTCTCGAGCTCGTCCGGATGCACTGCAGCTATCGTTTAGGAAGGAGACCAAAAGCGGATAGGATCTAACCGCTTTTGGGAATAAACCACAATGCAACATTTTCAACACAAATTTATCGCATTAGTAGGCCGCGGAATGCGGCGCAAGACTGGTAGTATCTTGGGGTTTAATAGGCCACATATAGAGCTAATTTCGCTCTATAGGGAGGAACCTGGGTAGATGGCTATTCTGTTAATGACTTGGCACAAAGATCTGGAGAATATCAGTGCGAAATAGCTTGACTGAAAGTCTGAGCAGCTTCAATGCTAACTGGCCAATGGTGGTAACAAGGGAGACGATTCAGTAAGTCAGACAAAGCGCTCAGTGTGTTCTTTCTAGCGGATATCGGTCAAGAGATACTTCATATTACATGTACACGTAGCTGTATAGTTGTCCAATATAAACTTCAGGTACGAGAACCTGCCAAAGTCTTAAGCTTATGTCTCCGGGTACTCGATTGCCATAATCTCTGCATCCTTACAACTAAACTCGTCTCTAGAATCTCTCTTCAACCTCTCTTCAACCTCTCTTCAACCTCTCTTCAACCTCTCTTCAACCTCTCTTTAACCAAATATTTACCCAGCCTTGCTATCAGAATCCACCGATAATTTTCTGTTTCCCATCAGGATCTTGTCGGCTTACCTGGCCGCTTCGTCTGAAAGGGCCCACAGGACCATTTCCTCTCTTCGGCTCATCATTTTCTTCGCTGAGTATTCTCTCTTCAGATTTTGCTCGTGGTGGCTCTCTTCCTCGAACCTTCACTATGTTTACCTACCGAAGGCATCGTCATACTCTTACACCAGAGGATGTGAAGTTGTCGATACGGGCTCTCGAGAGAGGGGAACTCGTCGTGCAACCTGCGCCTAATCCGCGGCATCCAGCTAGTAAACCTCCTAGGGCTCACGCCAAACGAGGTTCTATCAGCAAATTACATACAGGGAAGTCAAGGTCCCATTCATTCCATGGGCCGTGGACTCCAAAGCGAGGATCATTTACGGCGAACGGAATCCCCAGGAACGTACCCTTTCCAGCCAGCCAAGCTCCGGGGGCTATCCAGTCGACCCAGTATCCCGCGTTCGTACAATGGTCGGCAACTCATACCACCGGAATCCCTCAATATGCGGGCCATCCTCAATATACCGGGAACCCATACCAGGGTCCTGTATATATACCAACTGGATCAACTAGTGTCTTCGGTACCGCACCAAGGACATCAGGAGGGACAGTTCCGGCTTGGGCGGCTGCTAAGGAGAATTCCCCTCATCCCTCGAATAGCATATATGGATACGGGCCGAGTAGTCTCGTGGTTGGTGGCGGGGTCAATAGCCAGAGAGGTCTCATCACTGTTGGGAAGGGTCTCTCAGCACCTCCGCCAACCCCCACCAACAACACCACCAGGCAGGGCGTGCCACACCGACAACTACAACTACATCACGGTCACCAACAAGACACAACAAAGAACCATCCTCATCTGCCAACCGTCCCTCTTCCCTTCCACTTCAAGCCTCCTGTCCTGCCTGTCTACAACCCTCCATCCGCGTCCGAGACGTCACCACTCCCTGCTCAGAATCAGCCCACGATGGGCATGGTGAGGTCATATGGCATCTCCTGGACGCCAAATATAAACGGTGCTGAAGTAGTTCCTGCTCAAACGGCAGCTTCTGTTCCCGTCGAACCCCCTTTGCCTCTGGTTGCTAAAGAAGACTCTGACGACTCGTGCGACTCCCTCTTCAAGAATACTCCCGTCTTCCCAGACGGTTCTCAGGAAACCTCCTCTCCTTCTATTCCTCAAACGTCCTGCCCGAATACTCTCCCTTCGAAAAACGCGAATACGAACACACCACCAAAAACAAACACAGCTCTAGAACGAAAGAGAGAAACGGTCCCTCAGGGCCCTGATACGATCGGATACACCGAACTAGTACTAAAGAGTTCAGTGGCAGCTCCAATGTCAGCAGCTAATAAGAATAAGCCAAATGCTTCAGAGAGCCTTCGACCTATAGAACCCTCTCACCACAAAGCTCTTAAGAACGACAAGGTTACGCAGAAGGAACCACTGGCGACAAGAAGTACCTCTCGAGAACAAACGAATAATAGATCCCAAACCAGTCAACCAAAGCAAGATCAGAAGCCCTCAGGCACTAAACTAGGATCTTCGGAACCTGCGAAGATTCAGAAGACAGTCGAACGGGCGGGACACGTCAAAAACTCCAACAGCTTCGGGAAAAAGGGCAAGAAGTCTAAACACAGCAAGAGTGGTTCTGTCAACTCCACTAAGATGTTGAAGGGTGACATGAGCAACTTCAGGTACGTCTCATAATGGCCAAGTTTCCACCCATCCTGAAATAATGTATACTAGTAGTTTCAATTGTTAACATCCACCAAGTCTACAAGGAAAACAACGTCAGCCTGAACCTTCACATGAGATTAAGAGCTCTAAAGGCAAGACTGCTCTAGAAGAAGCTAGACCGCCACCCTGTAATCTGAACCCGGAGAACCCGTCGACGTCGACGTCCCGAAGAAGGCGGAATCTTAGCATTTCTACAATGGCTGCCCTTCCCCAGCAGAATGGCTTTTTGCAAGAGAACCTCACCCCGGCTCCGGCGCCGGCGACAGCATCGACCACGACGATTAACTCGAATGGCGCCCCCGTTCCAATGTCGACCTTCAATAAACAATTGCTAAATCTCTCGCCAACGTATAATCAACTAAGGATGATAGAAAAATCCGCGCCTAGTGTACCTACGGCTCTGATGCAACGAGGAAACTATGAAGCTCTCAACACCTATGCTTATCAACCTGAGAGGGCGACTTTGAAACCCGAGCCTCGACAATTCTACCCGCCTCCCCCGGTCCAACCAATTCAAAAAGCGTACCCGATGCAACCTCCCCCGGTTCTACACCACCAGGTCGGCCAGAGCCAAGTCCCGTACAACCAAAAGTCCCAATACACCTCTATTCGACCCCAGATTCCACAACTTCAACAAGCTCATCACCAGAACTACCAGAATCACCAGAGCTACCACCAGAACTACCATAACCAACAATCTCAACACGCCCACCACCAAAATCAGCTTAACGGTTTCCATCAAAACTACTCTAACTCTGTCAGACGGGGACCTGAACCGAATTCTGGATATACCGTGCCTCAAAATTATTCTCAGCACCGTATGCAACAGTATCCTAACGGCAATTTTGCTTATCAGCAACCACAGGTGCAGCAAAAGCCGGTGCCGCCTCCATTCCAAAGAACTACCAGTCACACTGCACCACCAACTCCACATCGCAGCAATAGATATGTCGCGAATGTAGCCAATCAAAACCTCCATGGCGGGGTACCCTTCAACCGATTTGCTACGGGACAAACTAGCAACGGAAATCCCAGGAATACTATACCGGGATTCAACCGAGGCCATGTCCGGAACCGTAGTAACCAAAGCCAGCTTGACTATGGAGGAAATTCAGCGAAGCCAACCATCTTACAAGCGGCTCGATATAAACCACGCACACCGTCGCCACCACCTATTGTCAAGTTGTCAGTTCGGAACAGGAAGCTACTATGGCCAATCGGGCCGTTTATTCCTCTTAACAGGATGACCTGTTCGCCGTCGGAGCTAGACAGCTCGACTTTCGTAAACGTTTTCTGTACTACAGTTGGCATTCTGAGACTCCCGTTTTCTGTCGAATTCCTTCGGATGTTGAAGTCCGTTCTCCCACCAAAGCACGGCGACCATATCATCACCTTCCCGAGTATACTTGCAGACCCTTCGGATATGACACCTTATTGGGAAAGGTGTTATTACTGCCAACAGTTTCTGTTCAAATACGCTAAGCATTTGGGATTTAAGCCCTTTGAAGAGCTTCCAATGAGCGACTGGCCTAGAGTTGAAATTATGTTGGGCACTGATAACACCAAGAAGTCCAGGTTCAACATATACCTCAGCCAGCCCGACGACAAGCGTCTACTTTTCCGTTGCGTTGAACAGAAGCTAAATGACGAGGATAAAGGGCCAAAAGCGACTTTCTTTGTCACAGTGCACCAGACTGGTGTCAACCAAGTCCAGTACTCCGACCCATACCTTCAAGATGACAAAATTCCACTCCCTCCCCTCGACGGCAGCCGTGATCCCCGTACGACTCCAGAGTTCCAGTACAACCTCCCGCACTACCTCGGCTTGAACGAAAGCCGAAGCATTGTCAGTTGCGGCTTCACTGGAATCGGGATCCCTGCGAAACGTCTGAATTTTCACCCTTTTGGCCCAAAGAACTTCGACTCACTCTGGTACGGGATGGCTCATCTTCAGGAGCTTGTCATTGCTGATGACAATATTAGCGTAGCCGTGGCTTCTCGCTGGAATCCCGATCGTGTCTTCGGCATCCCTAATGTCGTCAAATATTGCAAAAAGAGGACAGAGGTTATGAGGGGAAATGGCGAGCCTAAATTTGCAGAGCACGACGAAGTCTTAAAAATGAACTGCAAAGCGGCCCGTCCTCCGTCGCCACAAAAACCGACCAGTGAATCAACAGGTGATGAGTCTCAGTGGGGATCAGAGTCACTAGAAATGAGGTCACCCGGTGGAGATGCAAAGAGTACATCAGCGCACCGCTCCTGAGGCTTATTCTCCGTGTTTGCTTTCTTTATTATCATGTCACTCAATAATCGTTTCCTTGGTCACGTTCGCTGTAAAGAATCAACGACACTAAATAGCTGATCTACTGGATGTAATTCTAGTCTACTGCTAGATAATTGTTTCCTGTGAACAAGCTTAGACGAAAAAAAAAAAATCTTAGACGAAAAAAATTAAAAAAATTTTTAAAAAAAAGTTTTCTTTCCCTTGTTAGAGCTCTTTCATTCGGGCAAGTAAGGCCGTCCAAGCACTTTTCCTCTAAAGCCGCTGTGGTAATTGGCACCCGTGGTATTTTATGTGTTGTTTTTTCAAGGTTACACACGTCTGCAGGGTTCCAAACGGAATGTGCATGTGCATACAAGCTAGGTGCGTATGCCCATGCATCCACTCGAGGCCTATAATCGCTAGAGATCTCGAGATCGGAGGGCATGATACGGTTGGCACCATCGTATGGTAATATTTTTGTATTTTGAACGACTCTAGCAGTAAATGATGCTCATGAATTGGCCGACGGAGTGCGCCTTGCCTACAGGGAAAAAAAAAACGTGCGACAATAATATATTGAGATTAGAAGGATAAGCCCGAAATTCACTATGGGTATATAAAATCAAGGATGATCAAGATTTCAAGGTCACCACATCATCCCACCAAATTGCCAAGCCCTATTTGTGGCGAGACGGGAAACCTGAAGTTTTGATTCGGATGGTGGCTTCCGACTTGCTGACGTTATGTTTCATGTAGAAGTTGCGGTACATCTGGTTATAATCGAACCTCCCATATTCAAGATTGTCAGATGAAATCGCCGAGTGCTAGTATACGATTGAGGCGTTGGCGATATTCTGGCTAAATGGAAATGATGGGTTAACGGCGGATGTACGTGTATGTACGTCTACCGAGAATGTTTAAATAGAACTTATACCTAGAGCTAGGATACGTATATAGGCGGCTGCCGACGGTTAAGAAAGTTGATCGGAGGGCATCAACTGAGATGGGCTAGTCCATACAGCCGGTGCGATTCAATTCTGGGTTTTGGACGGTGCATAAACCCCTGATCAGCTGAGCTGTTTCTCTACGATTGTACTGCCGTAGTTAATTGGTACTTTGATTATTGCCTTCGAAGTTTGAGAAGATAGCTAAAGGCAGATGACTATTTGCATGGATATACCTTTACCGATCTGACAGCCATAGTTGGATCTGACGAGTTCGGGGTATAATAGGATGGTTTGTGCTTGTGGATAGTTTTCTTTTATTAGGGGAGTTAATATGCATTAAAAATTACAGTTGTTCTCTCATGATTCTAGAAACTATTGAGACCTGTCATTTTGTTGAAACTTTATCGTGGAATCCGGTGCTGGGATTGAGCTCAAACAATGGCATCGACATCCTCGCAAAAAAAACATTCTATTTGAAAAGAAATCCGGGGAAAGGAGGCATACGTACCCGTCTTACTGCTTCAGAGGAGGCGCAAACTTGCATCATGGAAAACATGGAAACAGGTTACGGGCTGCGCAGCTGCGCATCATCCCGAATCTCGAGACCGATGATTTTGATATTTGGCGTGGTATTGTACCACCCTGAGGCGAATAGAGGCTATTAACGAATCGCTACAATCTTTCCGACTCGTCCGTCGGGATTATAAAAATCAAGATATAATCGTTTGAGTTTTTCGCTGTTGCGATTTTAGCCTAAACGTGGTTGTGTGGGGAATCTTCTCTCTTTGGAGAAGCTTCGTTAAAATTTGTAGAGGTCTAACACCATCTAAAACGATCTCCACATAGTATTAAATTTAATATCTAAACCAACGTCTCGTGGGCGGCCAGAATGAAGGGTGCAAATAGGGAGCATGGCTCGCTAGGTATCGTTAACCGGCTGATTTACACGTGTAGCGTCGTGCATGTCTTTGGACCCAGCAGTGCAGCCTGTGGATTGCAATTGATCAACTGGACAAGAATTATAAATTATATCCATACAGCCATATTTCAACATCTGTGGTTCGTCTGATACTTCCGTTTTACCCGCCTCAATGTCGTTAGATCTTTTGCGTCTGTTAAGCGCCAAGACGCGCCAAGACGCACACGGGTTAGGGTAGCATTTTATCCAAGATGGATATCCTGAACCATTAGGATTTTGGCTAAATACGGCCCTTTTTCGTTTCCATTATAAAAGATTCAAACATGGGATGGTGAGGGTTTGGGTACGGTAAATACCCCGCTACTCCCGAAGATTGGCCTACATAGTTCAGTTTGCGACTCTGGGGTAGTTTGAGCGAGCTGCTTGGCATCTGCCTTGGTGTCTATTCTTTTATGTGCATATGTGATAGGAGATGGAACCCGCAGCCTCACTCGATATCCTTCAGCATAATAGCTGAATGGAGAGAGCATATAAATGGCTTTCTTATGAAATGCATGTGTTGGGTCCGAGGTTTTCCAATGTGACCGCGCTCAGACGTCTTCGAGAATTTTTAAAATTTAAATGCCGTTTGGAAATTTCATTGATCATCTTCTGTACAATCCATAGCTTAGGCAGTCAGACGCTCGCTCTCCGACCCACTTGCTTGACCAGCCCTAATAAACTTCCGACATATTAACGACCGCTGCTAAGCACTCTGGAACATCCACGGCATAAACTTGTCGAATCAGATGCCTCGGTTCGCGGCCTGGAACCTGGGGCGCTACCCCTGGCCATACTAGTCACGTTAATCAGGATAAACGGCTGGCGTACCGTCAACGAATGCCTAGACAAGCCGCTAAGTCTGGTACTTGCGGAAAGGCAGATTTTCGAGTTCGCGAGAGCGCGAGCACTTGTACTGAAGATTAATGCGGCGATGTCCTATTATTATAACACCCGTCTTTTATGCATTTATCCAAATTACCCATTCTGGCCCAAAGGAACGAAGAGTGCTTGTACCATGGCATGTCGTCGAATACTAACCACCTCAACTCGTCACAATGTGTCGGAATGCAGATAATGATATCCCGACAAATGGAATAGTCCGCGAGTCCACCAGCTGAAGCTTGTTCCGCGCATTTGTTCCGCGCATGGGTAGAACCAGGGCTATTAATCTGATCACGATAATATCGAATGTAGCCTGGAGGGGGTCCGGAGACATGTATAAAAGGGACGCCAGTTGACGTCTTTCATGAAGATTTTTTTCCAGCAAGTCATCACGACCTCAAGGAACTATCTCGTGCTTGATAACCATATCAGCAAATATGGTTTCTTTCTCTACCCTTCTCGCAGCTAGCTCTGCAGTTGTCGGCGCTCTAGCCGTCCCGGGATTTACTCCCTACGACAGATCCCTTTTCCCTCGTGCTGGAACTCCAAGTTCTACTGGTACTCACGACGGATATTACTACTCTTGGTGGACTGACGGTGGCTCCCAGGTCACCTACACCAACCTTGCCGGTGGCGCATACAGCGTTGTCTGGCAATCTGGTGGAAACTTCGTCGGTGGAAAGGGATGGAAGCCAGGTGGTCGCCGGTATGATTCATCTAGGTGCAATATATCCAGCTAAAGTTGCTAACTCTAGTGCTAGAACTGTCAACTACTCCGGTAGCTACAATCCAAACGGCAACTCCTACCTCGCCATTTACGGATGGACTAGGAGCCCGTTGATTGAGTACTACATCGTCGAGAACTTCGGTACTTACAACCCATCGTCTGGTGCTACCAACAAGGGTACTATCACCGTGGACGGCAGCGTTTACGATCTCTTGGTCAGCACCCGAACCAACCAGCCATCCATCGATGGAACCTCAACCTTCCAGCAATTCTGGTCCGTCCGAAGGAACAAGCGAAGCTCCGGATCCGTCAATGTTGGTGCTCACTTTGACGCCTGGGCCAACGCCGGCATGAGGCTCGGAACAAGCTTCGACTACATGATCTTGGCTACCGAAGGTTACTTCAGCAGCGGTTCTGCTACTATGACCGTTGGATCTGGCGGCTCTTCGCCAACCACCACTCCTAGCGGACAACAGTCCACTTCTACCCCGAGAACCACTACCGCTGCTAACAACGGCGGTGGCGGCAACTGCTCTGCTAAGTGGGGACAATGCGGTGGTATTGGCTGGACCGGAGCCACCTGCTGCCAATCTGGAAGCACTTGCCAGGCTGGAAACGCCTACTACTCTCAATGCTTGTAAGAGATATAGCTGGATTTGCTTCAGGAGGCAGGTGCTAGAAACTCTGGAGGCTCTTCGCTTTCACAAAGGCTTGCTCCTGTAGTTGATAGGAGGATTGGAATTTATCCCAGTATTTAGCATTTATCTGTAAATATATATAGGAAGGATGTATATAGGATTGATTCCGAGAATTGAAATTGCCATGCATTTTAAATTCGAACACAAGATCCCATAATCGAGAATCCGATGTCATTGCCGCCACACTTGCTGCGCAACACAAATGGCGTTCAAAATACCACAACCGTTGCCGCATAGCTATGTAGACGTTTCCTCACTTCTTCCCTGAGCCTCCATCCCTCTTCATCCCTCCATCAACCACTACCCATCATGCTGCCGATTCAAGATTCTACCAAAGTCTTCAGTCTTCTCTACATCTTTTCAGGATCGATCAACTTTTGAAAACCATCAATCCGCTCCTTCTCCGTCTCCGTCTCTACCTTTCTAGCCTGCTAAATTAACGACTCCAGGCTCTGAACTATCAATTAGGATGTCGACACGGCAAGGATACCCTGGGAGTTCTAGGGATAATGAAGACGTCAATCGAGCTACATCATACCCTCATATTGAAAGCCCTATGCCATGGCGACCCTTGCCCCCAGATGTCGGAATCTCATATCCTGAAAGCGAAGTACCTGATCACATGCGGTACTCTCCATCACCTTTCTTCACCTCTCCGACCTCGACACCTTCATCGGCTCTGGCACACGATCCACAGTTTCGTACTCCAATCCTCCCATACCAGCCCCCCCATCTGCCTCAGACTCGAGAGTTTGAACCCGACCCATTCGACCAGGCGTACCTTCACGAAGCTCCGCGACGTACCAACCAATCAATGATGCAACAGACGCTGATAGACCAAGTTAACACCCAAAACTTTCCTATGTTTGCAACGGAGGGCCCTCTCGACACCTACCAACAAGCCTACGCTTTTCAGCAACAACTTCCGCAAGAATACCAGCCGTACATGGGAGAGAGGAGACGGGGCGATCCCTTGCAGAGAGAACAATGGATAGGACCATCGGGACAGCTCTACCCTGAATTACCTGGCTATGGTTCCCAGTACGGTTCAATGGGATGGGAGAATCTATCTGATTTCGACGATCGTAGTAGCGTTCATAGCTACATGCAGGAGAGAGAAGTTCTTGTAAACCCACCGGAGATGGAGAATCCGTTCCTATCTGGTCGCGGAAAGGCACGATCAGATACTGAAGGAGGAATTCGCCAGCTGTACAGACCGGAAAACTTTTCCAATTTTACTAAGAAAATTCAGCATGCCGACACCTCTAGTTTTGTGTTTCCGCCAAAGCAGCGAGTAGAGACTGATACTCGTTTTACGCCTTCGATTCTTCCGCAAAGAGTTGAGATGGATATTGCGGTTCCATGCCCAGACAAGGCACAGGATGACAAAGAGAGAACACCGACGAAAAGCATTAAATCGGAACAACAAGACCATAAACCATGGGAGTTTGTGCCACGCCCATCTACGGTGCATGGTCGGCCAGTCCACCCCGAAAAGGAGAAAGAAAATGACCACCAGGAAACCAAGAGTGTGTCAGAGGTCGAGCTGACGAAGGAGCCACCATTTCAGACCCCAGAGGCGGTGGCGGCCTTGAAGGCAGAGGCGAGAAGACGGATACAAGAGCAGTTCAAGGCCCAGGTCGCGAAAAAGCTGGAAGAGAGTCAGCGTGTGATTGAGCCAACATCCATTGCCAACGAAGCTTATGACCGGATGAATAAGTTAGGTCTGCTAGCTCATCCGGCCCTACAATTAGGCTTGATTCACAGCAAAGTGGATACCCGCAACATCCATGAAAAGTTCAAGGCGCTTATCCAGAGCATCAGGATGGAGGAATCGTCTCAGATGGAGACTCACCTACGGTTGTCGGAGAAACTCCTGTTGGATTTGAATCTAACCGGGTCGAACCTTCTACATGCCCAGGGCAAACTCCCAACGCCCATAGTAACTCCATTTGAGATGATGGGGGTTCCAATGCCAGAACCTTACGGAGACTATGTGAACGAAGAAGGTATTTCTCTAAGGCGGATCGAAAAGGGCCATTCGATACCCTTTCGTCTCGGGTATGCCCCTTTGAGCTCATACCCAATGACAAGGGAAATTCAACTACGAACTGGTGCCTACTATCTAAAAACTCGGTACGCCCAGTACGGTAAGAATCCTTTTGTCTCAGATGATGAAAATGCCGAAGGAAACCCTGAAGAGAAAGACTTTCACTTCAAGGTGATACCAAATCATTGGGAACTGCCGGAGGATTTCCAGAAGAACTACCCGTCTGCAGCGCGATGGGAAGAGATTTCCATCGTCAAGACTTACCACCAAGCACTTATCGTGCAACAACATCTCTATCTCTCTTTTATAAACCTAGGGCCAAGTTTCTTCATGGACTGGGTGCACTTTCTGATGGCAAAAGAGAGAGAGGCTATTCTGGTAAGAGCGTTTAGTCTCACGATGAGAATGGCTTCAGATGATTGCCACGAATGGGTTGACAAGGAATGGGTGGAGCTCCCAGAAGACGAGAAACAAAACCGGGCGGAAAAGGTTCCTGAGCCTCGAAACGAAACGTTGAAGTTCAATCTCTCCGACTATCGCCATGTTGATGAGAATGGATTTCCTGTATCTTTCGGTAGAGACATGTTCAAAGGTATCACCATCAACATCAACGAGTCTCTGCTTCCGCCTAAAGACCCTCCCGAGAAGTCCATGGCAACTTACTCTATCTTTTGCCACGAGTTACACCCTTACTACCTCGCTCGGGACCCAGAGCTGCTTCAGACTATCTTCGATCAATGTTTAATCATGCCCGACCTAAAGGCGTTCCCCAGAGATCCCAATGCACTCGGCGAAAATTACTTCTGGAAACCGGCGATGAGCATCAAGGAACCCCGTAAAGTTATGCTGGGCGGTGAACTCGGACGAAATCTACCGTTCATGCCAGGTCTTCCACTTGGCCCCAACATTCTAGAGCGTGTAAAAGCTGACAGAACTTTCTTCTACTCTGCGTTCTTTTATAACCTCCTCACCGTCTGGAGAGATTACAAGGACGAAAAAGTATGGTTCTATGGAAATGGCACGCCCCATCGATATGATCCTAACAACCCACCTGCAAACCTGGGACAGCCAAAGAACAAGTTTCCGAAGGGCGAGAAGTGGATGGATGGAAGCGAGATTGCAAAGCATGTTGGGCATTTGCAGCAGCTGATCGATATTTTGAATTTGGGAATATTTGTGGAGAGGTGGATGCCCGAGGATGATCAGGTAAAGGAGAAGGAGCCGGAGCCGGAAACCTGGTTTGGGGCGAAGAGGAACACCGTGAATCAGAGGGCGCCATCACCGTACATGAAAGAGTGGAAAGGATAACTGAATGATGGAGAAGACGGAGGTAAGCCATACGCCCATAACTTCCTATAGAGGTGATATTAACATTCGCTACGTAGGATAGGAAGCCGCTGTAGTCGGTCTTATTCCGAGCTCCTAAATCAAAACTTAATCTCTTACCTTTTATCTCTATTCTGGCTGAACCTCCACATCATATTACGAAGGGGGTATCTGTTTTTCATTCATAATACAGCGAGATTGCTTACCACAACTAACCTGCATCCGGCCGTCTTTTTGTTTTTCAGGGCTTTTTGGCATGTCATATAGACATTCTGTTTAGCGGGTTACTCAATTTATAATTATTATTCGGTTGGCTTTCTCTGCTGTGTCACAACCAATATAAGAAGGCTACACTCATGGCAACTAGAAGGCTCTGTATGCTGGCTCATAGGGCTAAGGGGGCTTTAAAGGCAGTTGTACTATTTTCGGCCCTAGTCTCGTAGTATACGACGCTTCGTTGGCAAAGTGTATATTTCGGCCCTAGATTCGAGAGTTCTGGTAATTGCTATCACTATATCCTGAACGCCTTGAGGGCTAACTTCACAAAAGTTGAACTATATATACTCCGGTAAACCCATCTACCTAACTGTTACGACTTGGGAAAGCACCTTCATAGCTAGATCAGACAATAGCTATACCCAGAGTCGCGTTAGTAAGTACGCGACAGCTATGGTTGGAGATGACCAAGAAAACCTACCTTTGCCTTCTCACTCTGTGGTAATTCTTGGAAAACTTCATACACGGATTTCCCTTTGGCGTCTCGCACTGCACCGAGACGATTACCTGCGACGGCGCCCGCTATGAAAACAGTTAGTCATGTTTGTGAAAGGCACCTATTTTTGTATCAGCATAAAGGGGCATCACATACCCAACATCCCTGGAAAATTCGCAACAATAAAACCCAAAGCCGCACCGCTAACGCCTCCCATGATTCCATAAAACCGACCTGTTCCCTTCTGCCTTGCTTCCGGGTTGTCTGCATCTTGCAATCCCTCATCTCTCATCATCTCCTCAAAAATATCACCAAATTGGGCATCCTGCCATGACGAAGCCCCACGAGGTGGGTTATATGCTCTGCTTGCGTCGTAGTCGCGGCGGCGAGCAGTATCGGATAGGGTGTAGTATGCTTCTTGAACTATATACATTACATAAATTAATTATATGCGTAAAACATATATGATGATAATATGCGAGTACGTAAGATACCTTGCTGGAATTTCTTAGTCCGCTCAGGACGGGTAGGGTCGTTTACGGGGACTCTGTCGGGGTGAGTCTTGAGAGACTGAACTTTGTAGGCCTTGCGGATTTCATCCTGTGTCGCAGAGGTTGAGACACCCAAGATAGCGTAGAAATCTAGGTCAACTGGAATCGGTTATAACTCTCTGTTAGCTAATTCCGATTATAAATTAATTTTTTAAAAAAAATACAGGAGAGGGGTTAAAATCAAGAGAAATCTACTTGCCTTGTGGCATTTTTGCGGTTTATGTCTCGATCGAGTGTTGTATTGCGCTTTAGAATGGTATGATATCTTGGCTGATCAAGGCGTTGATAGGAAAGAGTTAGTTCGTAGCGAAGTGTCTTATGACTTGAATACGCCGATGTATCCGGGTCGTTTACATGCCTTCATCTCTGGTCTGGAGATGACACAGTATACTTTCGCAGCCGTTCTATTGAGGCGGTAGGATGGAAGCACACGCGGCAACGTCAGAGGGGCCGGGCCTGAGGTTTGCCCCTCCAAAGCCAAGACCCGGTTTGTGGAACATCACGTGATAGATCTCGAAATGCAACGTTTGAAGAGGTCTAGCCTTATAATTACGTTGACAACTTTTAGTTTTTTAGTTCAAGAATTACAGGAGATATGATACCGTGATAAGCTTGAACAAGCATTGCCAATAGAGCCCAAGTCATGCTGGATCCAGGCCTAATCTACAATTCCGAGTTAGCCCAACCCAGCCACTCTTCTGGGACCGGATTAGTAGTCTTTATTCAAGATGGACACCGGTACACCCTGCGTCAGTACTCGAATACTCTGACCATTCAGTATGTGCTATCAATGAACCTCGGAGAGACGTGCACGCTTGTGGATAAAGCTGACAGTTTTCGGAAAGATCCGTAGCGTGCTTAGGTAAGGTAAGGACCTACTCTGTTCGATGTGGCATTGCGAAAGAAGCAACATAGACTAGCTCAACAGTACCCAAATGTTTCAATGTCTCCTGTTAGCCTGCATAAAACATGTGCCGAGAAGATAGCTCGATAATTATGCTGTGAGTATGCAAATATCAGAAGCTTATGAGCAGATATTCTAGGTGTGAGCTAGTTTAATAAACTAATCGGGTCTGTAGTAGCCGAAACCTAGTGTAGTACAGTTAACATCTCGATCGAATCGATGATTATATATATTAGCCGGCGGCTTTGCTTCTTCTCCAAATAGCACAGTACACTAACTTATTGTTTTACATAAGATCACGGCGTTTAAGCCTAGCCGAGGACGACTATATTTACCAGAAATGTGAACCTTCATAAGTTGTTTTTTCGGCCTCTGGGCGGCTGGGTATTGATAGAAAGCTAATAAAATCGGGTTTAGTTGCCCTGTCCTGGCAGCTGCAGAGAGTTAACTTTATTTCAGAAGCGATCATTATGCCTCCTAAACTATTGGTAAACGAAGGATGCTTCGAGATAGACCACCCGGTGGGCCGAACAGTCGATAATCTGTTCTTTGAGCGTGGGAAGGTTAGCTGTGTACTTTTAGGGTCACCGCTGTCACTGAAAGGGCAGTAGACCCGGGGTCTGGGATTAGCGTCGGTTGGACAGGCGCAAAACACGAGTCTTAGCAATGATAAGAAACCACAACGTCAACTCAACAACACCTCCAGCCCAATGCTGCACAGGCAATCCACAGCTAGTATACTGGCAAGCAGGAAAAGAAATATGTCGAACCACTCCGTTTTCAGGCCTCGTCAGTTTGGGGCCATGTGGTGGGAAGGCTTTATAAAAGGATGCCCAGAACCCTAACAAAATGAATTACCAACATTTCCGATCATCGTCGGTCTGTCGTTCCTTGTTGTTGTTTGATGTCTTGCCGTTAACCGTTTGGCTTGATATCGTCCCGTTCTTTTTCCGTCGCAGGTGACTCTGTGATACTCTACCAATAGTCCCTCTTTATTGCTATTGGTATATCAGTGGAAGTGCTTTTTCGGAAGCATTATACATTTTTTACATTCCTTTACCAGAACGAACTTCGAGTCATTCATTATTTTGGAACACGGCCGCGCGAAAACGGGATAGCCCAAGATGAAGCCAAGTGCACAGCTTCTCACCCTTTTGTTGGCCGGGTATGTCAATTCTTTAGCTTCTGATCTAGGTCAAGCTGCAGACTGTATATATTGCTTGACGACGGGATACTAACATATTTACCTCACCAGCGCATCCGGCCTGCAAGGGGTGGCGGCTCAGAAGCCTAAGGATGACTGCAAACCAACAACCCTCACTCACCTTGTTACTGTCGTCCAAACCTTCACCGGGGTTTCAACAGTCTGCGGTAGCATGACCCAGAAACCTCCAGGTGGAGGCAGCTGCAAGGTAGAAAAGAAGATGGAGACGCTTTCTATGGTTACTACAGTGTGCAGAAATGGTTATTCTTGCACTCGAGCTACTGTCACCATCAAGACGCCGGTTCCGAGAACAGTCTGCTCCGGTGGAAGCACGAAACCAGGCACGGGCGTAAGCCAATACACCAAACCAAGCTCCACCGGGCCCGGGACAAAGTCCACTACCACACCGGGTAGCGGTAGTGGCGATGACGACAACGGCAGCAGCAGCACTGGACCCGGCACAAAGGGTTATACAACAACTAAACCTGGTGGCTCTAACGGCAGCAGCTCCACCCAGCCGGGAACAAAATCTACTACTAAACCAGGCGATGGTGATGATGATAACAGCAGCAGCACTAAACCTGGTACCAAGAGTTCTGCTACTACACAGCCCGGAACAAAGTCTACTACTAAACCAGGTGATGGTGATGAAGATAATACCAGCAGCACCAAACCTGGTACCAAGAGTTCCGCCACTACGCAGCCTGGAACAAAGTCTACTACTAAACCAGGTGATGGTGATGATGATAATACCAGCAGCACCAAACCTGGTACCAAGAGTTCCGCCACTACGCAGCCTGGAACAAAGTCTACTACTAAACCAGGTGATGGTGATGATGATAATACCAGCAGCACCAAACCTGGTACCAAGAGTTCCGCCACTACGCAGCCCGGAACAAAGTCTACTACTAAACCAGGTGATGGCGATGAAGATAATACCAGCAGCACCAAACCTGGTACCAAGAGTTCTGCTACTACACAGCCCGGAACAAAATCTACTACTAAACCTGGTTCCTCCACTACCTCAAAGGCAGGTAGCAATGGAGACGACGACGACGACGAGGAGGGTCAGATCAGCACTAAGCCTGGATCTGGCGGCTCTACCACTAAGTCGACCTCCAATGGTTCTACTACCAAGCCTAGCGGTTCCAACGGTTCCACTTCAACAAAACCTAGCGGTTCTAACGGTTCCACTTCAACGAGGTCTAGCGGTTACAATAGTTCTACCGCCAAGAATAACTCCTCAAGCACGAAACCGGGTACGAGCGTAAATCCATACACCAAACCTAGCACTACCAAATCCGGAACAAACCCTACCACGACCGGGAGATCGGGCAGTGGCGACGACGACGACGACGAGGAGGGTCAGATCAGCACTAAGCCCGGATCTGGTGGCTCTACCACCAAACCTGGATCTAATGGTTCTACTACCAAACCTGGATCTAATGGCTCTACTACTAAGTCGACCTCCAATGGTTCTACTACCAAATCTACCACAACCGCGAAATCGGGCAGTGGCGATGACGGCGATGACGGCGATGACGGTAATGGTGGTACTTCCAGCACTAAGCCTGGATCTGGTGGCTCTACTACCAAACCTGGATCTAATGGTTCTACTACCAAACCTGGGTCTAATGGTTCCACTACTAAGTCGACCTCCAATGGTTCTATTACCAAATCTACCACAACCGCGAAATCGGGCAGTGGCGATGACGGCGATGACGGCGATGACGGTAATGGCGGTACTTCCAGCACTAAGCCTGGATCCAATGGTTCGACTACCAAGCCTGGATCCAATGGTTCGACTACCAAGCCTGGATCCAATGGTTCGACTACCAAGCCTGGATCCAATGGTTCGACTACCAAGCCTGGTTCCAACGGTTCTACTATCAAGACTAGTTCCAACGGTTATACTATCAAGACCAGTTCCAACGGTTCTACTACCAAGTCAGGGTCTAACGGCTCTACCACTAGAATCTCCGGATCTTCTTCAACTGTGAAGCCAGGCGATGGAGGCGATGGAGATGGAGATGACGGCAGTGGTGGTACTTCCAGCACCAAGCCTGGATCTAATGGATCTACCTCTAAGACCGGAACCACTGCTAAGGCGTACTCTACGACCAAGCCAGGTGGCAATGGTAGTGATGGCGACGATGACAGTAATGGCGGTACTTCCAGCACTAAACCTGGGTCCGGTGGTTCGACTACCAAGCCTGGATCCAATGGTTCGACTACCAAGCCCGGATCTAATGGTTCTACTACAAAGTCAGGTTCCAACGGCTCTACCACTAAGTCAGGTTCCAATAGTTCTACTACCAAGTCTAGCGCCTACGCTTCCACCACTTCGAAGACAGGCGACAAAGGTGACACAGGTGACGATGGCGACGATGGCGACGATAATGGTGGTATCAAATCCAGCACTAAGAGTACTTCTAGTACCAAACCTGGATCTAATGGGTCCACCACTAGCCCTGGAACCAAGTCTACCACTAAACCGGGTAGTGGTAGTGGTGATGATGACGACGACGAGGGCGGTCAGATCAGTACTACTAAACCAGGCTCCAATGGATCTACCTCTAAGACCGGAACCACCGCCAAGGTGTACTCTACAACTAAGCCAGGGGACAAGGGTAGCGACGGCGATGATGGCGGTAATGGCGGTACTTCCAGCACCAAGCCTGGATCCAACAGCTCGACTTCAAAACCAGGATCTGGGGGATCTACTACCACCAAACCTGGGTCTAATGGATCCACCACTAGCCCTGGAACCAAGTCTACTACTAAATCAGGTAGTGGTAGCGGCGATGACGATGACGATGAGGGCGGCCAGATCAGTACCAGTACCACCAGACCAGGTTCCAATGGCTCTACCAGCTCAGGATCTAGTGGTTCAACCACCAAACCTGGATCTAGTGGCTCGACTACCAAACCTGGATCTAGTGGCTCGACTACCACCAAACCTGGGTCTACCACCACATCGACACCAGGTGACAAAGGTGACAGCGGTAGTGGTGATGATGATGACGATGAGGGCAATACTACCAGTGGTGGGTCCAATGGCTCTTCCTCAACGAAACCTAGCGGTTCCACCGGTTCCACTTCAACGAAGCCTGGCGGATCCAATGGTTCTACCACTGGGGCCAATTCTTCAACCACGAAATCTGGGTCCACTACAACTTCTTCTTCTAAGGGCTCAACCACTACCCAGCCAGGTGGTGGTAAGGACAAAGATGATGGAGAAGAAGGTCCTGGTGGATCTAAGAGTTCCACCACCAAGACTAACTCTTCAACTACGAAATCTGGATCCGGTGGTTCGGATGGCTCTACAACAACCTCTTCCAAGGGCTCCACCACTACCCAGCCAGGTGGTGGTAAAGACACAGATGATGGGGAAGAAGGTCCTGGCAACAAGACCACGACGGGCGGTACTGTGATCGTTAAGACTTCATCATCGAAAACCACCCCTTCAAGCCCAACCGGCACCAAGGGAACCGGAGATGACGGAGATGATGGAGACTATGGATACGGATATGGTGGTGATGATGATGGATATGATTACGGATACGACGACGGGGAGGAGACATCAACCACAATGAAATCCACTGTCAAGACCGCCATCACCACCACCACCGCCAGTACTACCACTACTGTGAAGACTAGCTCTAGCCCACCAGTTATCAAGAGCTCTACTACCACTAGCAAGCCTATTACCACCACCACTACCAGCAAGGCTGCCACTACTACTACCGTGAAGACTAGCTCTAGCCCGCCAGCTGTCAAGAGCTCTACTACCACTAGCAAGCCTGCTACCACCACCGCTACCATCACCAGTACCACTACTGCTAAGACCAGCTCCCCAGTTGGTAAGGATAGTACTACCACCGTCGAGTCTAGCACGACGACCAGCAAGACAACTACCACCGTCAAGACTAGCGCTACTACTACCAAGACCACCACTAGTTCTTCAAGCGCCTACACAACGACCACCGTCAAGACCAGCTCTACCACCACCGAACCCGCCATCACGACTACTGAAGCTACTCCAGGTGGTAAAGGAGCCTTTGTCACATCTGAACAAGTCTTGAGCTGCCCACCATCCACCACCGTCACTGTCTCTACCCGAGCTTGCAACAAGAAACTCTGCATTCAGAAGTGCACAAAGACAGCTACTATTGAGAAGGAGTATCCATGCTCTTGCATCGGGAATGCTAAACAGGTTACTACCACCGTTTACGTTCCAGGCCAGTGCCCAGACGATTGCAGCTGCCCATCTACCACTACTTGGTCTCCACCAGACAGCGGATGTAAGACCACAACGAAGGACGTCCCAACTACCACCAGCAGCGCAGCTCCAGGCGGCAAGTCCAATACTACCACGTCTTCCAAGGCACAAACTACCCAACCTGCTGATGAAGAGGATGACTACGGATACGGATATGGATCCGGCGACGACGAAGATGAAGATAGCGGTGCATACTATTAGACATATAGCCTATAGTGGCGCCTTACTAGCTCTTTTACCCTAGTTCCCCGATTAGGAGTCGAGAGCTAGAGTTTGTACCTTTTATTTCGAAAGTTTCACGAGTTTATGATGGAATGATGTGATGTGATGCGATGATATATCCTTGTTGAGTTCAACGTTGGCGAAATTATTCTTTAGGGAGTTTGTTTCCGAATTCCTCTTCAAGGATTCGTTTTCTATTTTTATCCTCCTCTTCTATATACACACGTCCCTTAGGGTTCCCTATTTTCATTCACATTTTGCTTTTCTTTCTTCCCTGTGATCTAGAAGTGTATGTATATATAGTCCGTATGGATATCCAGGGAGTTCATCGTAGTTTATTTTGTAGCTTATCGACGGGGAATACCCGTTTCGATAATTTTGTATTAAGATACTATATCCATTAGTAGCGAATATGCCTAGCACGGGTAGATAGGATAATAAAGCTTATGTATCGAGCTGCCGCAAGGAACGGACTTCTTACTAGGATCCGGGGCACTAATTCGATCTAAATCTACTATGCATGCTTATTAAGTAATAGGTACCTAGTTATGCATAGTCCCCTACCTATAGCGCCCGAGTAGTCGAAGGTGGTCGCGAGACCACCCGATTCGAATTCCCTATCGGGTGAGTGCCTTATTCGGAAGGCTGTGTTGTAAATTGTGGTATTTTTAAGCACCACCGGTGCCACTGTGGCTAGTGAATAGACAGCTCATGAGGCTTAGCTGCATCTCACAATTAACCGCCATATTCATAACTCCGCCACAACAGCTGGGAGATTGTATTACGTCGAATCCGATGAATTTGCCTCTCAACCTTTTCATGTAGGCCGGGCCGGGTTTAATTCCTGCTGGCTGGAGGCTGCATGAGGGTGCAGTGGGGTAATATCGATGACGTCGCCGCGAAGGCATGGCACGACATCAAGGTAATTTTAATATAGGTAACCAACGCGAACGTGCTCGAAGCTCTAACAAAAAGCCGGCTTTTAAGAACGTCGATATCGTCAGTTATCAAACCAGGAATAGGCATTCTACGGGGTTTTCAATGTTTGTTTGGAGGTTTGTTTCTTTCGCGGAACCGGGACAAGCTTTAAGCTTTCCCACTCGAGTGTGATATGTGGGTCTCGCAGTCATCAAATCCGTTAGCGTGGGTATCGAACCACTGGCCGGGGAGAGCGCGGCCTGTGCTCCTCAGATCCCTCCTGATGAAAGATCGGACACTCTCCACCGGATCACCGGCGAGCGGTCCCCAAAGGACGGAGACAATCAATGGGGCTGTGTCGACAGGAGGGAGCTGTGGTCGACGGCCCCAAAGCTCCTGCGATATGGATTTGCAATATCTGCGGGCTGCAATTGCATATTGCAAATCGACGGTGTTCATCTATTCAGGTCGATTTGATTTGATGGACATATAGGCTAGACTCCCTCTGTGCATTGACGCCGTACAAGGGCCTGCATGCTGGAGAACCGCCTATGGAGGAGAATGGGCCAAAACCATGCCTGGTTAAGCGCCTGGGTATGTCTCTCTCCAACGTCGACAACGAAGCGTCGACAGTTGCATACGGAGACTATCTGGGCCGTCCGAAGCTCCATGGCGGATGAAGTGTTAGTACGGCAATAGACACGGAGACACCAACCAATAGGGCCCCGGGGATAGCACGGCATGAATGTGCCTTTGAGTAGCGGCCCTTGTTCGAGGATAGCGAATTCAAAGTGAACAGCCAGCACACAAAACTCAGCCAGAACAGACACGGGAAGTCGGTTCTTGGGAGCCAAGGTTGTGTGTGTGTGTGACTAGCATGCTGTTTCTGGAAGCATCTGTCCTCGAAAGAAGGGAACCGTGTATCCTGTGACCTGCGCATGGCCTGCAAACTGCAGCTGCACAGCGGGAAGCCAGCAAGCAAGCAGCAAGCACAGGCAAAGCGTCAACCAACCTGCGTTAGAGGCCTGCTCCACTTATGTCGATTGATGAAGAGATTTTTCTTTAATTTTATTATTTGACGGAGAGCGTCTACGGGAAGCTGGATGCATTTAATAGCTCATAGGGACCTGTGGGATGGAGGATCCGTGGTACTGCGCCGTACTAAGCTTCCAGGGAGCTACAAAGACAGCTGTATTCCGTCCTTCCTGAGGAGGAGTAGGAGGGCGAGCAGGACGAGATCCTCGAGGCACCCCACCGCCGTCGCCGGGACGCAAATGCAGACTCGCTTCGAGTCTTTGTAGCATGTAAGAATCAGAGTAGGAATAGAGATTTTGCTTTTCGTAGTTATCAGGTAGAACAGTGGATCAAATTGTTCAAAGACGGTTTGCGGAGAGCGGGCCAGGCCAAGTGAATGAATGAATGGGGGAGTTGAGACTGGTCTGAGTGGGCTCGCTTTCTCCCTTCAAATTAAATTTGTTTACGACAACGCCTTTCTTCTTCTTCCTCTTCTTCCTCTCTCTTCCTCCACTTCTTCTCCCTGAACTCCTCGAACTACTACCATCTCCAACCACTTCACCAGCTTCGCATCGCCTTCGACCCTTCCGAGGTAGCCTCTCCAAGATCCCTCCTGCCTCTCTGGAGCTTCCCTTCGAGCTCTCAACCCCGTCTGTCAAGGTGTTTGACCGGGAGCTCAACGAACCCCTCGCTGACGAGTTAATCGATTATGCAGAACCATCGATAACCTTTTCCCTCCGTAACCCCGAACATCACATCATCATCCACTCTATACACAATGGCCTCCGAGGTACGTACCAGGCTCAGACTCATCTTCTTGTTCTCCGTGTCGCCTCGAGCATGTCTCAGACCGTCGAGGGGGGATAACAACGCAAAACCTTTCCCTGGCAAAGACGTTAGCGGGGCAGTAAAACTGTTGCATGTGACACCTCGAGGAGAGACGTTCGATGGCTGTTGTCCTATCGGACATCCTAAAAGATCCTCTGGTGGATTGTCTGAAATAAATGCTAATGATATCTCTTGCTTCTAGCGTGACAAGTTAGTTGAACCATCCCTTCCGGGCTATTGGCCTCCTATAGACGCAATGGAAGCTCGGATAAATGTTGTTACTTGAAGCTGACGCAAGGATCACAGCAAAACATTCCTCGCCAGGTTGTGCGAGCAGGCGGAACGTTACGATGGTAGGCAATCGCAGATACCCCCTTAAGCTAGAACGATGTAAGCTAACACGACCTCTAGAGATGGTTGAGTACATGAAGGTAAAGCTAGACGCCACATCTTCCCGGGAAGTTATACCCCGCTAAACAAGATTGTTCCCGGTATATAGGAAGTCGCCAAGGTAAGTCCCTAACGCGATTATATCCAACTATACCAACGACTAACGTTGCTGTTACAGCTTGGCGGCGAACTCACCATGGACGAGCGCAACCTTCTCTCTGTCGCCTACAAGAACGTCGTCGGCACCCGAAGAGCCTCATGGCGTATCATTTCTTCCATCGAACAGAAGGAGGAACACAAGAAGTCTGAGAAACATGTTGGCAAGATTCGCGAATATCGCTCCAAGATCGAAAAGGAGCTGGAAGACGTCTGCAGGGACGTCCTCCAGGTCCTCGACGATTTCCTCATCCCGAAGGCCGAGACCGGCGAGTCCAAGGTTTTCTACCACAAGATGTTGGTTCTAGCTGTTTTCTCTTTCGCATTCTGTGGTTGCTAAACGTTATATAGGAAGGGTGATTACCACCGATATCTCGCTGAGTTCGCAAGCGGTGACAAGCGCAAGGATGCCGCTGGCTCTGCTCACGATGCCTACAAGGTGCGTATTATATGTGGGGTTTTCGATCATATTTCCTATAGCTGACGTTGTGTAGTCGGCAACTGATGTTGCCCAAACCGAACTTACCCCAACCCACCCAATCCGTCTCGGCTTGGCCCTCAACTTCTCCGTCTTCTACTACGAGATCTTGAACTCGCCCGATCGTGCTTGCCATCTCGCCAAGCAGGCCTTCGATGACGCTATCGCAGAGCTCGACTCCCTTAGTGAGGAGAGTTACAGGGACTCTACCCTGATCATGCAGCTCCTCCGCGATAACCTCACTCTCTGGACCTCGTCAGACAGCGCTGAAGCCGAGACCGATGCAGCCGCACCAAAGGATGACGCCCCTAAGGCCGAAACAACCGAGGCCGCTCCTCCCGCCGAGGAATCGAAGTAAACATCTCGAGTTTGACCTCTCGAGAGACTCTAACATTCCTACCTCCTTCCCTGCTATACGCACCAAACCCTTTTGCACGCGACCCTAGCCAATTGGTTTTTCGGTTATTATCTTGATATTGCGATCCTGTCCAATTTTTTCTCTTTTTTTTCATAGGCTTCTTTTTGACCAATCAAGACCACATTTTGGGTAACTTTCCTCACCAAGCTCCCTCGTAGAACGCCTAACAAAAAGCATCGCGATACCAATTCTAATCGAGAATCTCCTTATCATCACATTTGACGGCTTCGGCGCTGCCTAACCTACCCCTAACCCCAGTTACCACACACCCCGCCTTCCCCCCAAAACCATCACACATCCCCTTTATTGCCTTCTATGATTTCTTGTCTATTATCATGTATCAGTTTTAGTGTCTCCTACTCCCGTATTCCCCAATCTCCTTGAGTATTCACATTTCTCTTCCTCGGTTTACTCTTTTTTTCTATACGTGTTTTTACACCGGGTGTTCCTTGCTGTTTTGTATTTCCCGTATCTCACCCAGTACTGTCTTCTTTCCCAGTTATGCGGGAAAGACAGAACGTGGAAAAGGAAGAACAAAGTAAAAAAATCGAATAAAATCCTTTACGGACGGTGGTTTCCCTTATATCTGAAGCCTTCTCGCTTTCCACCGAAAGGGGAGGGTTTCTGGGGAATCGGACGTCGTATTATTATACACTTATTATACATGAATGAGCCCACTTTTTAGATTGTAGATTTTGTCAGCTATAGATATATAGTGGTTTTAGCATGCCTTAGATATCGGGCTCCGAAGACCTCAAAAGTAAAACTGTTGAGCTAGCTAGCAAAAAAAAGACCCCCCGTGCGTGATATATCAACGAACCCCACCCTCAATTGAGATTAAGAAATACAAGCTTTCGATAAAGCATAACTCGCGTGAGGGGTCTTATACAGACCAGACCCTTAGGAACAAATGCACGTCATCACACCATGCGCACATAATCAGAAAAAAACTTTTTTTTTAACCCTTTTACCCCGCACCCTGCCTTCCTACGAAACTGCTTTCGGTTAGTATTTCTTGCAAGGTAAAAGCTGGGACCACCATGTCTGTACGAGCCCAGACTTAAGTAAGCAGAGGGGTATTGGGTATATATAATGGCCCTTTTTTTTGGTTGTCTATTTTGTCTTAAATTCTTTTGGCTTGTTGGGGTGGTCTCGCGGCCGCGGGGGTATGTGGTAGGTTTTTTGTAGGGTTGTGAATTGAGATTCTTGGTATTGGTATAGAATTTCCTGGCGTTTGGAGATATAAGCTGTTTGTATATTACATACGTACATGTACCCGTTCACACCTTCTACAGCTACACAAGATTGTGACTGGGCCTTGCTTATGCTTCACTACACCAGAATCTATATGGAAGGTAGGCTATCCGGCCATTGTACTCAATGCATACCCCTAGCACACATATACATTTCATTACAATACTAGATCGATCTCGAGTGAGGCAAGCTTAAAGGATATCAGCGCCAATACGACTGAGAAAGAAGCACACTGAAGCTCCAAATAACTGTAACTAATATCACAATGTCATCGGATCCACGGAGTACACCCTTCTTCTTCGCCACGTTTCTTCTACCGGCCAAAAACTTCTAGTTTGCAAATTTGCCACCCAGATCTGCGGATATACCAGGTCCGGTGATCGATTCCAAGTTGGAGATCGCTCACTTTTAGCGAATTAAAAATAAGAAGATGAAGAAATGATATCGGAATGATTGATCGATGGGGTGCAAGGATACGTACTCTCAAATTCGTTTTTGCCATTGCCCTGCAGATATATCGTAATTTAGCGAAAAGGCTAGTCGTGGATAACGGAAGATCAGTTTTTGTTTTTAATTGGTTTTGCCTTCTTGTGCATGGGAGACGTAGTACTTAAACGGGGTTTTATGTCCTGGTACTTCTTTCTCGGATGAGGACGATGTTGATATAATAGTTTGATGACAGGGAATATAATTGGTATTCCTACTTTGTACTGTGTGACTATCGCTGGAATCGCTTTCAAAAGTTAGATTAATGGTAGCACGTGCTATTATAATCGTCGACATGTGTGATATCCTCGGACTCAATGCCAATACACGGGCCTGGCATTAACCTTCAATCCGGAGCACTTGATACCTTTCCCTAGAGCCTACGAATATATATCCGAGCTCTGACGTACCAATATGCAACAAAGATCTAGAGATTCCGGTCGTTTTTCCATATTCGACTCTAAGCAGCTGACATTTCATTAGTAACAAGTTCGTAAGGCTACATCGCATTAGCAATCTTCCTGGAGAATCGTGCAATAACCGTCTCTTTATCATGAAACTCGGTTTTGTGCTTCCTCCATTCAACCGAGGCCCTTTTCATACTATCGTGGTCCTAGACTTCTGCTTCCGTACCATGGTTTATTCCTCGTTTTCCGTCCCGGAAGAGCGTAGATCAGGCACCAAAAACACATAGCTCGTTTCGAATGTTTCCCATGCTAGGGGCGGGAATCGAAAGAAAAAAATCGGACGCATACATTCCGGATTATAAGCCCCTTCTGCAGTAAAAAAATACGCCATTACCCTTACATAACCTAGTTTTAACTCTAAACCCCATAGATATATATCTTTTTGACGGATTTTCCGGGACTCATGTTACCTGGGTAAGGAAGCGTATATGCGAGGGATGTGGTCTGAATAGTGTTAATTTGTGGCGTTGCGTGGTATTTTGGTGGTAGGTTTTGTGTGAGCGGCCCGATAGACCGGCTTGCCCCCACCTATTGGATTCATCCGGTGTTTCGACTTTCTATGGAGAAGGGAGAAAAATAAACTCTCTCTCTCTGTCTATTTCAATATTGTGTATATGGCGAATGCCGTTTTCTGCAGACGGTTACTTCGGGTCTATTTAGACCCACCTTTGAAGAATTTCAGGAACCAAAAAGGTCTACGCGTGGCTGTGGGTGCGTGCAGGAGATTGTGGCTACCAGCTACCAAGGCATGAAGCTGGGACCATCTAGCCATTGGCCGGGGGCCCGTGATATATGGCCTTTTCTTCTCTTTCATCCCATTCTCGAACAAAAATGGACTCATCGACTCCACTTACTTTTTTCCGGTGTCCGGGTATCATCGATTGCTCCTTCCGGTTCCCAAATTTGCAATTCGGAGCTTCAAGCTCCGAGGGAAGGCTTCCGTTGAATTGAGATTGTTCCTGGATATTTTCATCCGATAGCCTTTCATGCATGACGAGTAAGTAAATGGGACGAAATAGATGAATGTTTTATATTGACGCGACAAAAATGAATAGCTATATAAGTATACTGGAGGTGCCCACCCCCCTCCTCTTTGCTTGCTTGCATGCGCCACGAGTAGTTTTGTTTTCTGTTTTTCATCAATTGGTATAATTTCTGGAACTAGGAGAGCAAAAATGTTGGGTCTTTTGCCTTTCATTCTCGCCGCTTTGGCTGGGTCTTCGTCGGCCCAGACGACTACTTATCAAGCTGAGTCCGCGGCTTTGACTGGTGTTACTGTTGGAACTTCGGTTGCGGGGTATACTGGTATGTATTGAGTTTTCGAGATATATTAGCGAGTGTAAGAATTGTGGAGACTGATATATGATTTCTGGGGTATAGGTACCGGATACGTCGAGGGTTTCGATACCTCTGGCGACGAGATCAAGTTCACCGTCAGCAGCACCTCGCAGGGTCTCTACGATCTTAAGATCATTTACAACGGTCCATATGGCGATAAATATACCACCGTTGTCTTGAACGGAGCCGGTGGAGGCCAGGTTTTCCTCCCCGCGACCACCAGCTGGGTCACCGTCTCCGCTGGACAGGTGCTCTTGAACGCTGGTTCGAACACCATTCAGATCCAGAACAACTGGGGATGGTATCTCATTGACGCCATTACACTCACCCCATCCACTCCAAGGGGACCCCATCAGATCAGCACGACTCCAGTCAACGCTGCTGCCAACTCCGACGCTAAGGCGCTCCTCAATTACCTCGGCAGCATCTATGGAAAGCACATCCTGTCCGGTCAGCAAGACCAGGCTTCCCTCGACTGGGTTACCAACAACGTTGGAAAGACGCCCGCAATCATTGGTCTCGATTTGATGGACTACACTGACTCCCGTACCTCGCGCGGTGCATCCAGCACTGACGTCGACAAGGCTATTGCCTTCGCTGCCCGTGGTGGTATTGTTACTCTCTGCTGGCATTGGGGTGCCCCCGTTGGTCTTTATGATACTCCTGAGCAGAGGTGGTGGTCTGGTTTCTACACCGCAGCCACCGACTTCAACGTCGCCACTGCTCTCGCTGATACCACTAATGCCAACTACACTCTCCTCGTCCACGATATCGATACCATTGCCGTTCAGTTGAAGAAGCTTGAGGCGGCTGGTGTGCCAGTTCTCTTCAGACCTTTGCACGAGGCTGAGGGTAAGTGGTTCTGGTGGGGCGCTCAGGGACCAGAGCCATGCAAGAAGCTGTGGAACTTGGTCTATAACCGTCTTACCAACTACCACGGACTCAAGAATCTGTTGTGGATTTGGAACTCCGTTGCTGCGGATTGGTATCCTGGTGATTCTACCGTTGATATTGTCAGCGCTGACACTTATACTCAGGGTGATCACGGCGTAAGCAGTCTAATTCTTCTAAAATACTGGCAGATATTCGAGTGACTAACAGATATTTAATGATAACAGCCAATCTCTGCTACCTACAATGCTCTCCTCAGCCTTGTTAACGACAAGAAGATCATTGCCGCCACTGAAATCGGATCCATCATGGACCCCGCCCAGCTCCAACTCTACCAAGCCGACTGGGTCTACTTCTGCATCTGGAGCGGCGACTTCATCTCCGGCGGCCAATGGAACTCTCTTGACCTCCTCAAGTCGGTCTACAACACCGACTACGTCCTTAACCTCGATGAGATCCAGGGATGGAAGAACCCCACTACCACCACCACAACCACCAGCGTTCGCCCAACCACCACCTCTAGCAGGACTACCTCCGCCACCACCACCAGCAGGGTTGTCACGACTACTTCTTCTTCGAGGACTACAACCACCACTACCAGGAGCACCACCGCTCCTACTACCACAAGCAGGACTACCACTCCCGCAACAACCTCGAGGACTACTACTACCACCACCACCAGGTCGGCCACAACTACCACCAGGTCGACAGCCACCCAAACTCCTACCGTTTTCATTCCACGTTGGGGACAGTGCGGTGGTATCGGCTTCACCGGCTCAACTACTTGCGAGGCGGGCTACACTTGCACTGTTTTGGTGAGTTCATGATAAAAATTCCCATGGAAGTCTTTAAATATAATTTTTTTTGCTAACAATCTTTTTCTACAGAACCCTTACTACTACCAGTGCTTGTAAATATATTTGGGAAACAGAGAGAGGGAGGATAATATGGTAATGTGAATATGTGTACATAAAAAAACCAAGGAAGCATCTGTATATAGGCCACGTATTCCTTTTTTTTTTCAACTTATACAAAATTAATTTTTTTGATTTCTTATAAGAAGAAGTACCTCCCTATTCACATGGGCGAAAAGGCTACTTTACTCCGCATGCATGCAGGTGCTGCAGGTGCCGGCGAATTACTGGATTCGATGCTAGTGACTTTACGTCGTTTCCCTGTTCCTTTGTTGCATTTTTCAACAGAGTTTCTGCGTTGGGGCGTGCGAGTGTGAGTGGATTCGTTTATCTTCCCCGCGAATGTCGCCAGAGCACGAAAGGTGACAGTCCCTGGAACAAGGGAGCTATTATACTAGGATTCACAATTAAGGGTTCAAACAAAAAGGCTAAGTAAGGTAGCTTTCGTGAGGACCTTCCCGTTAGTACATACGTATGTACATACAGCATCCGGCTTGCGTATATCCGGAATGTGCAGATGTAATGTACGTCTATTATATATGTGATAGTAAAATGCACGAATCGAAAGGTTCCCTGGTGTGTGTGTGTGTGTGTGTGTGTGTCGGCAGAATGTTTCTGCGTTGGAAATATGCCTTGGCCTTTGGAGAAAGAAGAAGAAGCCAAATATTAAAGTTGACATGTGCAAAACATTTCAAAAAGGTAGTTCTAGACTAGTCGGAGTCACTGTACTTTTTTGTTTTTTTGGGGTTTCTCTGATCATGGCCCCTCAATTCAATCTTTCGATCCTGTGCTGTGGCTTTTTTAAGTCCGCACAAGGTTTCAGTTTACAGTTCTTAGCTGTTTCTTGGGGGGCGACTGTCGACTGTCGTTTGTCCAACAAGCAGGAAATTCGAGCCGGGGGATGCATTGGATACCTGCCTACCTGCTCATTGAAACGGTCAACGGTCAACGTTAACGGTTGGGGGGATGGATGGATGGCGTTCTTGTTCCTTTTCTTTCCTTTGTCTGGCAGCGGCACTGGGCTGGGCATAGCTGGGAATGGAGAATACCGATGCATCGTCCATGTTAAAGGAAGTGGAAGTGCAAGTAGATATCATCCACGTATGTAACAGTACATACCCTACACATGCCTGTATGCAGGTAGGTACATACATACATCCATACATACAGACATACACCCATAGCTTGATAGACAAGGATGGGGCAAGTTTATCCATCCTGCGACCAGCTATTTGCAGACAATCGAGAGGAATGGGGACACTGCATTGGCCTTGCTTGAACTTTACCCCATATTCCACTAACTCGACACTAGTTACCTCCCTCTTGGTAAGCTTTCGACGGTCTGCGCTAGCCTGCACACCCCCCCTTCTCTGTCGTGGACCCTCGAGGGTGTAATCTGGAGAAGGATAGTCGGTAGCTAGCTCTTGTCTTTCTTTCCCTTTCCTTGCCTTGCCTTGCTTGCCCTTCCCCAGAGTAAGTAAAGTACCTTTAGCGTGTGTGTAGCTCAGGATACTTTGTAACCTGTGCAATGTGCTTGAATCGTCTCACCGATCTTGCCTTTATAATATAAATCCACCACACCTCCGCTCTTTCCCCTCTTTCCCTTCTTTATTCCCCTTTCCCTTTTTTCCCTTTTTTCCCTTTTTCCTATTCTTCTTTCTACTTCATGATAACATCATAATTCTCTCGTCCGTCTTTTTTTCCCCTGTTTTTTTGTTGAGTGAAAAAAGGCCAGAAGGGCTGTGCAGCTGTGGTTCGAATCCAGCGAACTTTCCAACAGTTGGGGTACGCGAAGAGCAACAACACCTTTTTTGACTCGATCTCACGATCTATTCTATTCTATCTATCTGTCTCTCTCCTGCTCCATAACAAGAAGCAAAAAGTGTCTTAAACTCCAAAGAATCTACTACTACTATACTTAATAATCCTCTCCTCCGAAAACCCTCCATCATCATCATCATCATCATCATTTACCTCTTCCCACTACCGTAAAAGAAAGAAATAAGAATTTCCCAGATTACTAAACACCATGTCCTCCCAATCATCCGGCAATCCCTCCTCCTCCTCTTCCTCCTCGTACCCCCAACGTCGAGGTTCCATAACCGAGTACTTCCGCCCCCCACAACCTTCTTACCCTGGACCAATCACCAGTGCAGCCGCGCAAGCCAATCACCGCCGCCGAATGTCCTTCTCCGGAACCGGTCTTACCGGAACTTCTCCACCAGCACCGTGGTTTGGAGGAGGAGGAGCTGGATATTCTACCGGAGGAGGAGGGCGAAGAGCCAGCATTAGCTCTGTTTCCTCCAGCGCCAGTTCTCCGATCGATGTAGACGCCGATGAGAAAAGGGATGTTGATATGACGTCCTCGCCACCTGGTAGTACCAGTGGGAGTTTTGCTAGGCGACTTAGTTTCGGTGCTAGAGCTTTGAGGGATGTAAAGAGGAGTATGAGTTTTGGAACTGTTGGCGAAGGTGGTTAGTCCCTCTGTCCTTTAGATGGTTTTTTATATAGAAGAACTTTATGCTAATCTGTTGGTGATGGTGTTTTTTTAGAACCGGAGAATGAACATAGGGCTACGCAAGAACCAATGGGTCCTCCACCTCCTCCACCTCATAATACTGTTCCTAAGCATGATGAGGTTCAGGAGAGGATGTTGAAGGGAGATTTCTACTTTTGAGTAGCTAGCTCCCTTTCCTTTTCTAGATCTTCCAAAAAGGAAGATCCAATGGGGCCTTATTTTAAGCGGCCTCTCCACGTTTTTGTCTCTTCTTCTTTCCTTTCGAAGCACACGGGTTCCTTATCTTTTCATATGGGGTTTTTTATCATCTCGAAGGCTTTTCCTTGGGCCTACTACCTTTTTTCTCTTGGATTGGGATATCGACGTTAACGGGGAGTTAACATTGGGGGGAGCTTGGGTTTTCTTTCTTTCTTTTGTTTTCTGTCCTTTGGGTATTGGGTGGACTGTCATTCGTTCCTCTCACTCACTCACTCACGCATCCACACGACTCTCCTTTTGAAGGACACACTCTCTCATTTTAAAGTCTGGGAAACTTGTTCTTTTCTCTTTTACGTTTTTATGCAACATGGAAATGGGAAACTTTCTAACTTTTGAAGGGGTATGAATTGTGGTTTTTTCTTGCATGCGAACTGTCTTGCGATGACTTCTTTTGGTTTTAACTTCTGGCAATTGCTGTTGCTGGCGTTTACCCCTTACTGCATTTCCTTTTTTTCTTATTGAATGCTTTGTTTCCAAAGTGGGCATGCATGCTGTTACTGCCATGTGATTGATGATTTGATCGAGCGGAGTTAATCGTTGAATTGGAGGATTGGAGAGACGGGGGAGGGGGGGTATATCATTAATGGATCTATCTATGGGCCATACGAGGGGGGGTGTGAATAAGAATAAGAATGGGAATGGATGGGTAAGGTCGAATTCCACGGAAGGGACAACAGACTTCAAAACTTCTAACCAAACCCTTCCCAAACTGTTTTACTACTTTGTCGCTGTCCTCCTTCTGCTTGCTGCTTTTTATTTTTTATCAAAGCGTTTTGCAGGGAGACAGATTGCGAATTACAATTGTACAAGTTACAAATGTGTTTTGTTAACCGGGAGAGAAAAACAAATGTACGATAACATAAGTATTAACTTACTAGTATACAATTGATGATATCACCGGGCGTCTTCCTTCTAGTATACTTTCAATATTTTAGCTCGGAAGGTCTCATATTCTTCTTCTACTCTAGGTGCGAGACTAGAAAAATGCCATGTGTGTGTGTGTGAGTGTATCGAGAAAGTGGTGTCTTTACGTTATCAAATTACGTACTTGATGAAATGGAAAAGCTTGTATTTGATTGGCTTTTGTTTTGTTTTTTGGATAGCACAGTACAGCCTATCGTAGGAAATACCAAGGCCAGTGCTTATTTATCCTATCAGTGTATATGTATGTATATACTAATACTAACTAGAAGAGGGTATCAGGAAGAAGCAGTCTGGATCGATCGGGTTTTATAGACCGATATCTATCTCTAGATTGATATGGAGATTTAGTGCCACTACTAATATTGATAAGAGATAAACCGTGCTAGCTATCGGATCGTGAGACTTGAACTGCATAGTATTTTGCCCAACTGTGGTCCAAGCTTCCTTTCCCTTCTTCTTTGTTCCTGCATTATCAGATCTTTTTTGGGTGAAAAGAAGTGATGTGATTGAGGATAATCAGTGGTATAGTAGTAATAAGTAACAGTATATGTACACTCCTCCAAGGAAATATGCATATACAAACAGCCCAGTCAACCAGTCCTACCAGTGAACCGGCATCATAGGTCCCCCCTCTCTTCTCTTCCATCATCATAATAACAGCCATATATATACAATCAACCCCCCCTAATAATATCCCAAAACCCACCCAAAAACTCTCAAATAAAAACCCTCCTTTTTAAATAAGGTAGAGAAAAGAATCTAATGAGTCAACATCTTCCTCCCCTTAGCTTTCCTCCTCTTCAAGATGTTTTTGCCCGTTTTACTCCTCAATCTGGCTAAGAAGCCGAAGCGACGTTTTCGGACAATGTGGGATGGGTTGTAGGTTTTTCGTCGGTGGCCGCGGGTTTGTTGGATTCCGGGGAGGGTTGAGGTAGGTATATTAGAGGAAGGGGATATTGTTTGGGGGAGGAGGGATGTGTAGGTTGGTTGAGGGGTTGGACGGTAGGAAGTGGTGGTTGGGGGGAGGTAGGATGGGCGGAGGAGGGATGTGAAGGTTCTATTGATTCTATGTTAGCAGACTGGAGTATATAGTATAGTATATGGGGGTGGCAGGGGAAGAGTACCTCCGAGACGAGGGGGATATCAGCCGGGAGGAAGCTGAGCGGCGGAGGAGACGGAGGGTCAGGGTCGAGACTGTCATTGCTGTGTCTGGGAGACGGGGTGGGGATGGAGATGGGGTGAGGTTGAAGGTTGTCGTCCGAAACCCGGGTTTGGTGTGGTTTCCAATTAGTTACTTAGTTAATGCGGCTTAAAATCTTTTTATATTTTTTTTTCACCAAATTTAATTCGCGACAGAGTTACAACCTTCTTTCTCTTCACCACCACTCCCTCTACCACCACCACCACCACTACTACTACTATAATATATACTACTACTTAGGTATATAATATAGAGATGTCCCGCTACCTCCCCGCCACCCCACAAGTCCCCACCAACCTCCTCTCCTCCCCACCAAATCCCCCTCTCCACCGCCCACTCCCACCTCCAATCCTACCTCCTCTCCACCCACTCCTCCCAACCCTGGTCCCACTCCCACGACGCCGGCACCACCGCCTCCCTCAAAAAGCTCGAACTCTCCCTCCGCGGCATCCACGGTCCCGAAGCCAACTCCCATTTCCTCCCCGAACCATCAGAACTCGACGAAGACACCTTTTCAAAGCCCGATACCGACGAAGGTGGAGAATCAGAACGACAGAGGGTGTACGAAACCGTTGAAGATCTGGAAGTTGCAGAGGAGATTAGAGATCAAGATGAAGGGTTGATACCGCAGGAATTGCAAAGTGTTCAGCGGGTTGAAGAAGGACAGGTTGATGTTGAAATGTTGGAGGAGAAGGAAGAGGTCGAAAAGGTTGTGGTTGATAAGGAGGAGAGGAAACGGCTGAAGAAGTTGAGGAATAAAGAGGAGAAGAAGAGGAAGGAGGCTGAGAGGGCTGCTGAGAGGGAGTAGATTCTCTCTTTTTTCTAGGTATTCAGTCGAGTGTATAGAAGGTTATAATCATTTTCAAGGGAAACAGAGGGTATATATAAAGGAGGGTATGGTATATATTGCGATTAACTTTTTATTCATATTGACCGTTCTAGTCACTAATACACTTTACTACCACCAGAGCACACCACAACAGCTACAAACCCATATCCCACAGCATCCATCCAAAACTCCCATCTACTGCTTCTTCTCCTGCCCCTTCCACCCCAAAGCCCCCAACCTCTCCGTCAAAATCGGATGCGTATAATGATAACTCGAATACATCCAATCCGCATCCATAGTCGACAAATTCTGCACCTGCAGCTTGATCAAACTACTCGCCAACATTTCTCCGAACCCCAACTTCAACGCGAACTCGTCGGCTTGGTATTCGAACATCCTGGTTACCATGTTTAAGAAGAATTTGACGAGTGTATCCATGGGGGCGAGAACATCAGAGAAGAGGATGAAGCCGATGATGATGGGGTGAGAGGCGTGGAAACCGAAGGAGCGGTATAAGGACCGGTTGTTGATGAAGACGGAGAAGAGGCTGAAGATGTAGAACATGTGGAACTATTACTCACACCGTTAGTATTGTCATAGATGTATATAATGTATAATAATTAGAAGGAAAAAGGGAAGACATACCTGAGCGATATAGAACAACTTGGTAGTATGTCCCAAGCTCCAATGTCCAAGTTCGTGAGCGAGCACGGCAACCACCTCCTGCGTCTCACTCTTCTCGATCAAAGTATCGTAAATAACAATATGCTTCGCCCACGGCAGACCGTAAAAGTACGCATTGGAATGCGCACTCCTCTTCGATCCATCGATCACATAGAGTTTCTTAAGCGGGAATTTCAACTGCTCAGCCAAAGCCTCAACTTCCGTCTTTAATTTCCCCGGTTCGAGCGGTGTAAGTTTGTTGAACAACGGTAAGATCCAGATTGGGTAGATTGTAATAGCGATGACTTGGACACCGACTGCGAAGGCCCAGAGGTAGAAGAAGAAATTTGTTCCGAACGATTGGACGATTTTTAGGAAACCTGCTAAAATGGGGGCGCCGAAGACGATGGAGAGGGCTTGGCCCTTTAACATGTCGGTTAACCAGAGGGAGACGGTTTGTTTGTTGAAGCCAAATTTTTCTTCCAGGACGAAGTGGGCGTAGTAGTCGATTGGGGCGTTCAAGAAGGTAACGATCAGGTTGAAGACGAAGAAGAAGACGATGGAGTGGGTGATCTATTCATTCATTCCAATTAGATACCTTCTTATCACCCCCCAACAATGTATAGAGAAATTTGATGGGTATATAAAATATACTTACTTCTCCATTAAACCTATCCGGAAGATAAGTAACCATCAACCCTCCCGTAAACCCCCACAACTTCGGCAGCACATCATAAACAATAAACCCAACATTCTGCAACTGTCCGTAGAGTCCCTTCACGTATCCAAAGTCCGCTTTAGCACGACCGTAAGCTTGAGATTTATCAAACACTTCCTTTTCTACAGCACCGTCCAGCTGTTTGGGGATAATATCTTTGCGAAGGACTTTGTATTGCCGCGCGGAGAGGTAGGTTTCGAAGAGGTATTGGGCGACGGAGAAGGTGAGGATTAGTTTTTTCCAAGGGAAGAAGGGGCGGTCGAAGAAGGTTGCTAGGTTCTATAGAGTATATAGATATATAGTATGTTAGTTACTATCTATGATAGTAATGGTGGTGGTGGTGGTGGTGGGGGTTTGGTTAGTCACGAGACTTTCCAACGTACGGCTAAGATATCCATCTTGAACGGTTATAGTTTTCGGCACAGCCTATTCGCTGTCCGGTAAGTGAAGTATCAAAGACAAAGCCGGGTAGACAGGAAAAAGGGTACAATTTGGGGGAGTGGGATGTATCTCGAGAAATCTCTTCCTGGATGCTGAATGGGGGGAGATAGATGGTGGGGAGGTTTAAGAAAAGATGACAGGAAGGCGTGTTTCTGGCTTACGTTCAACAAAGAAGAAACCGTGTTTTGTTAGTTGGAGGGAAACGAGCTCAAATCCGTCAGCCAAGGTATAAAATTCCCAACACAACGTCATGTTGGAGATGCTGGGATTTGTATATAAATATCTATCTATCCCGGGAAAGAAGAGGTTATATCTGGTGTTTAAAAAATAGAATGTATGGTTTTTGGTATGGTTGGGGGATTGAGAGGGGCGGGTGGATGTTATCATGATCTCGTCCACCAGCAGCAATGACATTGGTCTCATCGCTCATCTCGCTCGATATAATACAATACATGCACCGACCAAACATTTAAAATAGAGCGTTCCATCATAGTAAAAATATAAAAAGAAACGCCTATAACACCGTCCCTCCATTCTATCCCACACACAAAACAGATGACCGACTAGCTAATAGTCGTAATCACAACAAGAAGAAATTTAAAAGGGCCCATCTTAAAAGACAAACCTCGTACTCTGACTACTAATCAAAAACTTAACCTGCGTCCCAGGCGGAGAATTAGGGGCAGGAATCTCCGGTTCCAACGTAATCGTCTCCGAAAACCCTCTCGAAGGTGCATCCTTTTCGTTTCCAAACTTGACGTACCCGTTCGTAACCAACATGATGGAACATTGGCCCCTTCCGTTGGGCATCAGGGGTTGGGCGTCGAAACATTGTACTTCGTAGGTGGCGACGGGCATTTCGGTGTGTAGCTTTTCAACGTCTGAGGCGCCGCCGGAGAGGGTGTTGCCGTTCCAGGAGATGGTGGCGGTGGGGGTGTAGTATTCTTTTAGCTTTTGGCGGTTGGCTTGGAGGTCGGTGTAGTAGGTTGCGACGAAGTGTTTGGCGGCTGGATATATATATATATATCATTTGTTATATTAGATACTAGTACTATTATATAGTCGGGGATCTAGGGAATGGGAGAGTTATACCGGTATACGACAGCTGGATGAGGATGTCATTTTCCATAGCACCTTGAGGAACTTGCGCCTGTTTTTTGGGAGGAGGAGGAGGAGGATTGGTTAGACGAGTAGCTGGAGCTGAAACGTGTGCATAGGAGTAAGGAGGAATTGGCTTGTGAATGATCTTGGGAGGGACATGCATGATTGCGGTAGTTTTTGATGATTGATTGATGATGGTTTCGAGGTTTGTAGGTGGTGGTGATGAGTGAGTACTCTGTGGAGGTGGATTGTACTTACCATGGTGGAGATATAGTTATAGTTATACTAAGCAGTTAATTGAGCGTGAAGCTGGAGCTGTATATAACGCTGAGCTGGCGGAGTATATACACTAATAGTATCGATGGAAGACCGTCGACAACGATGCTGCTTTGTGGTGGAGCGAAGTTCAAGTTCCCCAAATTCAAGTCAAAGCAATTTGGCGGGAAGACGCGACCAACAACGGCATATTTAACCGAGACCACCTCCATCCTTCGCTAATTCCTTCCTTCTTGCCCAACAAGTATAAAATTACAACAGACGACATACATTGCATTGTACTTCGACTAGCACGATAATATTCAACCGACTACGGGTACATCCAGCGCTGAAATAATGCGCAATTGCTGTGCATGATGTTACTACCCCACGGCACCCGTGCAGCCGTATACCGGTCATGGCGTCGAATAATCCCACGGCCGACAACGGTTCTGATTGCCCGAAGATATCAATCTTCAGACGTCTCGGTTCCAGGAGAGTCTAAGAAGCCGTATTATATCACTACTCCGATATACTATGTCAATGCCGGTATAGTACTTTCCTATTCCTTATCTCTGTATATAATAGGGTGGGTATAGATTAACATGGCCGTACAATTGCAGCCCCTCATATCGGTCACCTGTACACCACGGTTCTTGCAGACGTGGTGAAAAGATGGCAGGAGTTGAAGGGGAATGAGGCGAAGTTGTGTACTGGAACTGATGAGTACGGGTTGAAAGTGCGTGAGTGGTTCCTTCGTTAATAGAATGTTATCTATGAATGGATTGTTAATGCTCCCGCCGATTATAGATTCAGCAGGCAGCCACTATAGCGGGTGTAAACCCAAAGTCATTCTGCGATAGCGGGGCAGAAACTTTCAAGGTTCGTTGTGCTGTACCCCATAACCTATGATAGGATGCTAAGGTTATGATATAGAAACTGGCGGATACAGCAAACATTGGCTATGACCGTTTCATCCGAACCACAGATCCAGACCACCAATCCGCCGTTGAGCACGTTTGGGTACTATATATATATCCCCCACTTCTAAACCACATCCCCACTATAATATCACAAAATCTAACATATAAACCACAGCGCGTCCTCCGCGAAAGCGGCCACATCTCCCTCAAAAAACATTCAGGCTGGTACTCCATCTCCGACGAAGCCTTCTACCCAGACTCCGCAGTCCAAAAGTTAATCCACCCCCCAACCGGCCAAGAAATCCTAATCTCCAAAGAAACCGGAAAAACCGTCGAATGGATGTCCGAAGAAAACTACCACTTCAACCTCTCCTCCATGGGTCCCAAACTCCTGGACTTCTATTCCCAAAATCCAAAATGGTTACTCCCATCCCAACGATATGATCTCTTAAAAGCAGAGGTATCAAGAGGTCTAGAAGATCTATCCATCTCCCGTCCAAAGGAGCGTTTACAATGGGGTATCCCCGTCCCCGGCGACCCTTCGCAAACAATCTACGTCTGGCTAGACGCATTGGTAAACTACCTAACCTTCACGGGTTACCCCTGGACCCCCGGCACCCCCACCGTATGGCCCGCAAACCTGCAAATCATCGGAAAGGACATCATCCGTTTCCACTGTATCTACTGGCCCGCCTTCCTCCTCGCCATCGGCGCCGATTTGCCGAAGCAGATATTAAGCCATGCGCATTGGACGATGTCGAAGAGGAAGATGTCAAAAAGCGACGGAAACGTCGTTGATCCTTTTCATGCGATGAAACGGTGGGGGGTTGATACCATGAGGTTTTATTTATGTCTCGACGGCGGTATTGTCAACGACGGTGATTATTCGAATCAAGAGATTGAGGATAAATATAATAAATATTTAGGAAGCCAGATAGGGAGTTTATTAACCCGCGTTTGTTCTGCAAAGTACAGTGTTGAAGATGCGGTTAAATGTGAGAAGGAAGGGAGAAAAGTCGAGTTGGATGAGGATATGGAGGCGCTTTATAAGAAACTTAGGTACGAAACTTTGGAAGGGCTGAAGTATCGTGTGGATGGGAGGATGGAGGATATGGACTTTTCGAATGCGCTGAGGGAGATCTTGGACGTCATCGCTGAGACGCACAAGTATATCCATGCTACGAAGTTATGGGCTGACGGGAAGGAGAATATAAGAAGTTACATGTTATACCCGGCTGCAGAGGCGTTGAGGATTTCGGGGATACTCTTGCAACCTTTTATGCCGAGGAAGATGGAGAAATTGCTGGGATTGCTGAATGTAAGTCCGGCGGAGAGAACGTGGGAGAAGGCGGATTTGGGGGCGGATTTGGAGTACGGAGTGGGTGCATCTGGGACGAAGGCACAGGTGTTCCCGAGGTTTCCGATTAAGGAGGAGGAGATGGAGAAGTAGAAGTTACTAGGTCATCTACTTTGCTTTACTTTGCCTTACTTGCTCTTTGCGCATGCACGGGAAAAGGAGAGGAAGAGGTTATCATGTACATAAGCCTTGTAAATATCACACCATCCATAGCCACTGTACATCCTGTACATGTACATACATATAGCGCACTCTAGGCTTTCGAAGTTAACCAACCAACCGCAACGACCAGACGCATCCGGACGCGCTCTAGCTGGAACGCGTAGTCACGAGTTCATGTGGCCAGAAAAAAAATGCACGAGCTCGTCACCATTTCATGCAGAGATTTTGGAAGACAAGAAAGAAAAAAAAGTGGAGTAAAACAGAAAAAGCGTCGGAGTCATAACAGGCCCATGCATAAGGGTCGGATTCCGAATGGGCTTTCTTGCATTCCTTTGCATCTTTGGCTTGGTCCGGACGGGTTCAAACTAGGCTGGATGCGTGCTACGGGCGGGTTTAGCATGCAGTTGGGAAGAAGCGGCGGATTCCAGGTAGCTGCTGGTTATCTGCTTCTGCTTCTTCTTTTTTTTTTTTAATCAGCTGTGATTCGAGTCGGTTGGTTGGTTAGCTGGTTTTTTAAAACTCGAAGGATATCCTCATCGCCATCGCCACTTACTATCCCTCATACAATACAATAATCATCTGTCGTCGGTGGATGTTTTATAATCTTCTAGTCTGACCTGGTTGGTAATATCGAATTGATCCGAAGTTTCGGAGTCTGTCAGGCGAACCCGACCTTCCGGCCAAGCAGAGCCAGCCTTATTCCTCACCTCCAAAACCACAATCCATCCTGACTCGAAAGCCTCCATCCATCCACAATCATTATTTTACCCATTCGATAGAGAGAAAAAACCTTACGAGACGCGTCCTATTCTTTCCCACGAACGGGGTGCTACTTTACGCGCCATGTCGGCCTCACAGAAGAGGAATCTCGTAAGTCTGAGAAATCCTTCTTTTCATTGTCGCGACAGAAAAATACCTCTGCTACTGCTGCTGCTGCAAACGGACTATTAATTGGAAGTTACCAATATTGACCAAAAAAAATGATGGATAACAGGATTCCTCGCCCTCCCAAGAACCCCTCACCGACAGCAACCAGCACTCCTCCAAGAAACCCCGCCGCTCAGGCCGTCTACAAGCCAAAGCCTCATCGATAGTACCCATACGCGACACAAGCCCCCCAACACCGCTGGTAGACAACCTCAAAACCCCAAAACAAGAACACTTCTTCCAAGCAACCGGCACAGCCGCAACATCAACTCCATCCCCCGGCCCATCTCCATCGCAGGCAAACTGGGAAGCGACTCAGCTAGCAACTCAAGTAGCTTCGCAATTTGTAGTTCCTCCGGCGGAGAATAGCGATGTTTGGGGTTACTTGTTACCGTTGGATATGGATAGGTCGTTGGGATTGGGTGATGTGCTTACCTTGAAGAAACGGAGTGCTTGTGATGATGAACCCGGTACGGTGTTCAAGAAGCCTAGAGGACGAGCTGGGGATAAAAGTGGTGGGAAGGGGGCGCCGAGTGGGTATCTTATTGGGAGGCATCAGGAGTGCGATCTAAGGTTGGCACAGCCTACGGTATCGAATCGGCATTGTGTGATCTTCAGGGTATGCAAAAGCGTCACCTCTTACAACCATAACACTAATAGGATGGTATTAATGAAATGGGAAAATAACAGGAAGTCTCCGGCAAAACCTCCAAAGCAATAATCGAAGACCTCTCCTCAAACGGCACCTTCATCGGCGGCTCCGTCGTCGGCCGCAATAACCGCCGCGAACTCCGTAACGGCGACGAAATAAAACTCGTCGACGGCGTCCGTTTCATGTTCCGTTACCCACAACAACAAGCCACCGGCTCCTTCTCTGATAACTTTGAAATACCCGCGAACGGCACTTTGGGATCCGGACACTTTGCAACGGTGTTTGTGGCCATCGAGAAGAGTACGGGGCAAAAGTATGCGGTTAAAGTGTTTAAGAAACGCAGAAAGGATGATGGAAGAGGGCAAATGGGGTTACAGCAGGAGATTGCGGTGTTGATGAGCGTGCATCATCCGAATGTGCTGTGTTTGAAGGAGACTTTTGATGAGGATGATGGGATTTATTTGATTTTGGAGTTGGCGAGTGAAGGCGAGTTGTTTAATTTGATTATTGAGAAGGGCAAGTTGAGTGAAGATGAGACGAGGAAGGTGTTTTTGCAGTTGTTGGGTGGGTTGAAGTATTTGGTAAGTATTCTCTCCTTGGTGGAGGGGCATGGTTGGAACAATGACTAATTCGGGTCTTTTGGTACAGCATGAGAGGAACATCGTCCATCGCGATATCAAGCCGGAGAATATTCTCTTGACCGATAAGAATTTGACGTGCAAGCTAGCGGACTTCGGGCTCGCGAAGATTATTGGCGAGGACTCGTTTACTACTTCGCTGTGGGTACCTTCCAACCAACGACTGCGAGATAACTATGCACTAACAAGCATAATAGCTGCGGTACACCGTCCTACGTTGCCCCTGAGATACTTATGCCATCTAGGAACAGGAAGTATTCGAAAGCGGTCGATATCTGGTCCCTCGGTGTGGTACTGTACATCTGCCTCTGCGGTTTCCCGCCGTTCAGCGACGAACTCGCGCCACCGAATCTAAGAGACCAGATTAAGGAAGGACGATTCGATTACCCGAGCCCGTACTGGGACTCCGTCGGCGATGCGGCACTAGACTTGATTGATAGAATGTTAACGGTTGACGCGGACGAGCGAATTACGGTCGAAGAAGCGCTAGAGCACCCATGGGTTCTTAACAAGCCGTTTAATCCGGGGATGAGCACTGATTCCGATGCTAGCCTTGCGGGTCACATGCAAAGTCTGCAGGTTAGAAGGCGGGGACTGGAAAGGGAAAGGACGTTGATTGCGGATATGATGAGGGAAGGTGGGGCGACGACGGTGGGGATTAAAACGGCCGGAAAGCCGGAGCCATCGAACGGTACTAAACCCGGGAAGCGAGAGGCGGTCGGCGAAGGGGACGCGTTTGTGAACCTTGGGAAAGACGGAGCGGCTGAACCATTGTTCTCTGATCAGGGGATTGAAGCGGACGAAAAGGGCGAGATGATATGATATGATTTTGGAATGAATATTTTTTTATTGACGGTAGGCGACTGGCTTGCGGTGCGATGCATTTGGACATCTTTTTTACTTTCTTGATTTTGAACTTTTTACTTTAATGGATTGGAGAGAGGATTCTGACGATGGTTTTTTGACTTATTCTTTTTGATTATTTTTCATTGCTGGATTGGCAGTAACAGATTTAAAAGCGATTTTTTCTCAATAATTGATTCATTTACAAGCTTCCGTTCCCACGCTCGATTCAACTGGCAAAGACTACCGATTGGACGATTCGAGAGGATGAGAGGAGGGCGATGATAAGGAGGAGGATATACAGGTATGAATTATCTAACAATCCGTCTGTTCGGTTGATTTGGTTTTTGGTTTTTGAACGTGATCGCGCGGGTGCGAGTACTCTGCTCGATTTCTATATTCTCATTCGTATAGGCTAGACCTATGCTATGCTTCATCTTCTTTTTTTTCCCACAAGTCACTTTACATTACCGTATCCTTCCGTATGCATATTTCATTTCCCATGTCTATTCTATCTGTCGTGTTTTATGACACCGAATTCGGTTTAAGTTAACTTATAAATCCTGTCCACGAAGCAACGATTAGTCTTTTTGTTGTTCCTGTTAAGATACTCCCCCATGTATGTTATGTATGTATGAAAAAATGTGTACCTTCTCCTTTTAACGTGCAGCGTTTTTCCATCGTTCATGAACATTTCTCTCATCTTCGTGTCCGTTTTTCTGTGGTTCGTACCCATGTAACGGGCACTAGATGACCTGATTTCTGTGTCGAGAGAACTTACCATGACGTGACCTTTTCGTTATTTCGTCCAGCATGCGGCCCGAGATATTGGCAGTCGGGCGAGAGTTTAAGTTTCCTTGTATGGAGAATAACAGTTTTCTATGCGGGTTTCGGTTCCCGGCGCTGCGAGGTCCGGTGGCTCTTTGTGGTTTAGCTCGTGGATGACCCCTGCAAGGGACAGCTTGGGATTCTGAACTCTGTCGCATGGACTGGGAAAAAAAATATTTTGGTCGAGCAGGATGGAAGAGGGAGAGTATATAACAGTAGAACTGGAACTGGCCAATTGGTAGCTGCAGATTAGTAGTTACTGACAGACTCCAGCTCGAAAGAAGTAGTTAGCTAGTAAGTAGTTGCTGGTTGTTGGTGTTCTGGACTGCTCTGGTAAATTGCTGGTTGCTGGCTTGCTGCTTGTCCGGTGCTGTGCTGGGTTCTCCTTTCTTTATTTCTCTTCCTACATATTTCTTCCTCCTTCTCTTCTCTCCATCTTCACTTTCACCTTCATCCTCTTCATCCTCTTCTTCTTCTCATTCTCCTCTTCCTGTCATTCACTTCTTCACCATCTCCGTTACCTCCTAACTTGCATCTCCCACGGCAATTGATTGATTGATTGATTCCTGAACGGAATTCACCACAATGGGCCTGCTCACCGGCCTCCTCGACCAGGCTTCGGTCTACCTCGAGGGCCAGAACCTCTGGGTCGTCGGCCCTGCTGCTTTCGGCGCCTTGATCGTGCTCTCCGTCGTCATCAATGTCCTGAACCAATTGCTCTTCAAGGACCCAAATCAGCCACCAGTCGTCTTCCATTGGTTCCCTTTCCTCGGCTCAACGGTTGTCTATGGTATGGAACCTTACAAGTTCTTCAATAAATGCCAGGAGCAGGTATTTTCCCCTATATACAGCTTTAGAGAAGAGAGAAAAAACGTGTAAAAACGATGCTAACTGAATCTAGTACGGCGATGTCTTCACCTTTGTCCTGCTCGGCCGCAAAATGACCGTCACCCTCGGTCCTAAAGGCAACGAATTCGTTTTCAACGGCAAGCACGCCGACCTCTGCGCCGAAGAAGCCTACACCCACTTGACCACTCCAGTCTTTGGCACCGGTGTCGTCTACGACTGCCCAAACCACATGCTTATGGAGCAGAAGAAGTTCATGAAATTCGGTCTCACCACTGAAACTTTCAAGGCATACGTCCCACTTATCAAAGATGAGATCGTGAAGTACTTCGAAACCAGTCCCTTTTTCGATGGACAATCCGGCAAAGTCCCACTATCCACCGCTATCCCTCAGCTCACCCTCTTCACCGCCTCCCGTTCCCTCCAGGGACGAGAAGTCCGTGAGGCCTTGACCACCACCCACGCCGATCTCTTCCACGACTTGGATATGGGTTTCACCCCCGTAAACTTCATGTTCCCATGGCTCCCACTCCCCCACAATGCAAAGCGCGATAAAGCCCAGCGAGCAATGGCCAAACTCTACCTCGACATCATCGCCCGTCGCAAGTCCGGCGAGGAATCCAAGAAGGAAATCGACATGATCTGGAACCTCATGAACCGCAGCTACAAGTCCGGTGAATCCCTCTCTGACCTCCACGTCGCACACTGCATGATTGCCCTCCTCATGGCTGGCCAACATACCTCCATGGCTACCACCACCTGGACCCTCCTCCATCTCGCCGCAAAGCCTGAAATCCAGAAGGCGCTGTACGACGAACAGGTCAAGGTATTCGGCAAGGACTTGGCCCCATTGACCTACGAAAAACTCTCAGAACTCCAAATGGTCAATAACACCATCAAGGAAATCCTCCGAATCCACCCACCATTGCACTCCATCATGCGAAAAGTCAAGTCTCCACTCCACGTCCCAGATACAAACTACATCATCCCAGCAACTCACTTCGTTATGGCCGCCCCCGGTGTCTCCGCCATGGACGAGAAGTACTTCAAAAACGCAAAGGAATTCGATCCATTCCGATGGGTTGGTCACGAAGCTGATGAGGATAATGCTGAGAAGTTCGACTTTGGATTCGGTTTGGTTAGCAAGGGTACCGCATCGCCATATCTGCCATTCGGAGCTGGAAGACACAGGTGCATTGGTGAACAATTCGCAAATGTACAGTTGGGAACTATTATTTCTACTTTTGTTAGAGAATTTGAGTTCTCGTTGCCACCGGGGCAGAAGGATGTTCCTTTGGTTGATTACAACGTAAGTCCTTTTATACCCAATCATTGGGGTTATTTGAGTGGTAGCTAACAGTTTTTTTGATAGTCCATGGTCGCTTTGGCTACCGCTCCGGCAATGATTCACTGGAAGAGACGTGCAGGGTCGAATCACTAGACCCCTGCTATGTTACACACACACGCAAGGCGTTCGTTTGGTTACGATACGATAATTAACAAATACTCATACCCTTCAGCTTAACAGCAGTTGGGGGACATACGGAGAAGAGAAAGAAAGAGAGAAAAAAAGTCATTGGCCGGCCGTTTCTGTGGGTTTTTGGATTTTGTAAATGGGGCGATAAAGGGCGGTTACTGGTTTTCTCTTTTTCCTTTCTGTTAATGCGTGCATGATAGAATGCAGATGCATATATGATGAATGGAGGAGTGGGAGGGTGATGATAGACTACTGACTAACTAACTAACTAGGTTTTTACCTTAATATGGAGAGTGGATGGTGCTTTCTTGTATAGATATATTACCCTTTATAGTGTATTGAGGGGTGTTTTTATAATAGCTAATGAATGAAGATCATAAAGAAGGATTTGGGGTAATAATACTCTTGTGAAGTTCGGTTTAAGGTTATAACGTTAATGAGCGTGTTTGACTAGACCGCGAAATGGTTCTATGTGTCCAGTTTGTTAGGTTATCCATATTTCACAACCTGACAGTTAGCTCCCATGATACATCCACGCTATTACGGAGTAGTGATCTTGTAATACTAACAGCTTCTAGGTTGTAAAGTTCGTTTGTAGTTGTAGTATGTACATTAATGCAGGCTGTAGAGTCTGCCTATATATTTTTATAAAAAAATAGTAGGCTCCATTCTTACTCGACCCCTTCACAATCCGAGTCTACCTCCGTGTCAATCCTTCTAATTTTCGCGGTACACTCATCCTGCAAATGTTGATACCTTGCGCTATTGAAAGATAAGGAATCCGGATTCCCTAGTTCCCTAGCTTCCGACCCCAACCATTGCCTCGCCGACTCGATTCTCTTCCACCTCGTAGCTCGCTTTGATTCCCATTTTCCATTTGTTAGGGAAGTCCAAAATACGGTTGCATCCGTTTCGTCGAGTTCGTTCCAAAGACTTTTGCGGACTACGTAGTGTTTTGATACACCTGAACGTAATCTGATCTCGCACGTTGCATCTACAGTTGCCCAGTTGCTGTTGGTTACTGTGAGTTCTGGTAGGTCGTACTCTGTTGTACGGTCGTAGTATCCGCTGAGAGCTAGTCTTAAGTTCGTTAATTCTGTGAAGTGTTTGGTTTTTAAGAATTTTAATACGTCGAACCAATCTTTCTTTTGGTCGTCCATTCGACAGTTTGAGAGGTTTATGGTTTCTATTTTATCACTGTTGTTTGATAATAAGAGTTTAACATCTCTTACGGCAAGGAATAAGTCGTTTATTCTGATACTTTTCAATTCTGGCAGGTTGAAATCTTGCGGTAAGAACCCGCCTTGTTGATTCGGTGTAGGTTTTTTACGACTGGTCCGTGAATTCCAGATGGTTAGATCTTCGAGCTTCGTCCCGACTTTTGCGATCCATGTCCACAGATTTTCGGTCAATCCCGGTCGTTCATATTGTACCCTCGTGCGCATTTCCAAAGTTTTTAAATTTCGAAAGCCGTAACGGTACCATTTCATCTCCGACGGTGAGATTTTGAGATCGGACATTACCATTGCGGTTTTCTGAGGGGTTCGAAGAGTTTCAATGGTTGATACTTTGGAGCTGGAGATTGCTACTATAAGCTTTTTCCAGGCTGTGGCGCCGTATTCGGTTGTGCAGGTGTCGTCGAAATCTACGGTACGCAGGTTGGGAAGGCATTTGAAGGCGTCTGTGAGTGTGAGTGGTGTTGTTGATGACATACGAGCTGCGAACCAGTCGTAGTTTGGAACGCGGTCTTTGGAGGCATTGTCGGAGAAGGTGATGTGCTGGATCCAGAAACCGGCGTCTGAGGAGGAGATTCTGGCGAAGTGGTCGATGATTTCTTCGTCGAAGGTTAGATATATGTGAGTGAAGATTGTGGTTCGGAATGGTTCTTGGAATCTTTCGTTGTGGGATTTATTTATTAGACGGACTTTTGAGGATTCGCGGGTGGTGAGGTGGGAGAAGACTAGGTCGGTGAGTTCGGGGGGGAGGGATGCTAAGGATGACATTGTCCCTTTGCGATATGTATTTAGTTTTTTCTTCTTCTTGAAGCTATCGATATCGCGATATTTGGGGTGTAGGTTCGATTTGTACTCTTAAACAAAAATATTTGGGGGTCGACGATTGCAATTGCAGGAACCCCCTTTAAAGGTTTGGGTTTTATCTACGATCGTTAACTTAGGGACAGGGCCCGAGTTAACGAGAGCCGCAGAGTGTAGTTGCGTATATACGAATAATCTCCGCTTGAACTCGGAGTCGAGTCATCCAGGAGGTTGTATTTTGCTGTCATGCATATATCAAAGACCGTTCAGGGAGTCATGGCATCGATCGAACTAGGGAAAGAAAAAAATAGAAAGATCTTTTGTACAGCGGGTAGGGGCCTGCGTCCAGGTAGCTTGGACTGAACCATCAATATTTACACGACCACGTCCTCGCGGTATCATGTGATTTTGTGCTAGCGCTTGGGATTAATGTAAATGTCTTTCCAAGAAACTCTTACAGGTTGTGAGAACTACTAGTTAAGTATGTACATACTTCTTGAATTAGGACCTGGTTAGCTATCAAGCCACACGTGAGCTCTTGCATCGCTAAGAATCTTATCGAAATGGGTGTGGACCCTGTGATAAAACTGCCAAACAGAAAGAACAAAAAAAAAAGGGTCTACGGAAAGGAAAATGTGAGTGTATTAGGAATAGTAGCTGAAGATAACAGCCAGCTAGTTGTTCGACATAGAAAAAAAAGTACGAAAGCTAAAAGGGTCTTGTGACATCTACATTAGCCAACCCTTTCTGAAGGGTGCATGTGCATGAAGGAAGCTTCTTTTTGAAGGGAAAAAAACCTTGGTTAAATAAAGTACTTAAGTGGAGCTCTGCATGTTTCTCTTGATTCAAGGCGATGCTGTTGAAGCGAGTCAGCTTGCATTGCATGAAGAGGCATAGAGGGGGTCCGCTTCGGAGAAAAGACGGTGTTATCTTTCAAGATGGATGGATGGTTGTGAATGATATGATGGTGGTGGTGGTGAGATAGGTGTATACGGGATTTGGAATTTGCTAACGAAATCTCGATACGGCTTATCGTGGGTCGTTTGATATGCATGTTGGTTGGGCGCCCTTTACAACGACAACCGATGATGGTTTATTATCTGTTGAACCGCCTTTTAGGATTGTTTTTGGTTGAAACTAGTACTGGGAAGTTGATATCTCTACGTTAAATAGCCTATTAGATAGCCTATCTGTGTATATATATAGTGTTTGGACCGTTCACACGGGACGTCTTTTGCTAGCCAGCTATGGGTCCATATGGGCCGATGCGTGTTATGTAACGCTGGAACCCACCTCGAATTCATGGCCAATGCGTTTTGATAGGAAGGTTTCCGGAAACTTCAAAATCTCTCTTTGTTTTTTAAAGATAGATATTGTAGTACGGAATCCCGAGTCCTCGCTAAATATAGAGCTCTAGAGCTCCCAGAAGTTCGAGTATGCGCATGCGCGTGGATATCAGGCGTATTAAAGACCTCGATTCCGGGGGTGTTCTGATATAGAACCCATATCAATCGATCATTATCTACACGGCAAACACACGATTTCGATGGGTCCACCGGAACGGCAAGTAGATTTGGTAGTCTAAATATTCGAATGAAGTGTATTACATCCAGTTATTACCTATTGAGCGGATTATTTATATAACTCATTAGGAGTTTCTATTTCCTACGTTGATTTCGTCATTTGCAAGGTTTAAGTTGTAAACGTTTGTAAAAAAAAAAAGCTTATGGCGACATTTCGGTGAAGGCTTACGACAATGGCGAGTTTTGTCGAGATCGGTTCGATTAATGGCCTGGGGAGGGGGCTGTAGAGTAGACTTTTTGGTAGTCTAGAACTATTTTGTAGTTTTATGCGAAAACGTTCCGGAAGGGAATTTTTTGGATGAGGAATGGATTCTGCAGTCTTGCGGATTCCGGCACGATAATTAATTACTCTTGAGGGAAGTAAGGCGCTCGGGCCTGGGTTAGCTGTATGATGGGAGACGATATCCATAGACTTATTTCACATGCTCGATCAAGTACCCTGACTATACCATTATCCTGGACGCGACAAAGGGAGAGGTTGCAATCGAATTGACTCATGTGCTTCAGGAATGCACATAATGCAGGAGTAGGTCAAAAAAAAACGAAACCTCATGATGATTCTTCGATTAAAAAACAAAAAAGAAAAAAGTCCGGGGAAACAAGCAGCGGCGGGCGCAGAATCGATCCAATAAACGATATCTCCCGCCTACGGCAGCCAATGAGTGTCCAACACAACTCATCTCGGAGTTGCGAGAAACAGGGTAAGGTCCAGGCGAGTGGAAGATGCAGAGTGTCGGATTGGGGAATTCGGCTTGAATTGGGTAGATGTTACGGTTTTTGGAGAAAGGGCTAGCTTAGTAGCCTTGGATTATGCATGATGTAGGGAGGTTTGTTCACATGGCTTATGTACAGTTGCTACCCTTTCAACTTTTTTTGTGGAGGTATGGGGGTTCATTCCGTGAAGATGCTTCGTGGGGGTGGCAGATTATATGCCGGTGGTTTGTAGACGATGGTTGTTAGAGTAAAGTATTATAATGAATGACAGTTACCTAAGAATTAGTTATAAACAATCGCCGTTGTGCCTTGGGTATTATGGCTAAAAGGACATAGAAGGTCTGGAAACATTCGAATGGAACGTTTCGAAAGGGAGGAAAAAAGCTACCACGTGAACGTCGAAGAATCCGGGAAGAGAACCCAGAAATCTGGAACCTGAATTTTTGCGTCAATCGGAGCGAGAAAAGGTAGCTTCGAAAAGGGCGTCAGGGATATGCTGGCTATGAAGGTGGATGAATTAAGTAAGAGAATAGCTGGTAGGATGATGCATAGGCCTATGGGGTATTTACAAGTTTTAGGCGTCTTGGTGGATATGAAGTGTCTATGAGATATGGATGTTCTGTATACCAGCTTTTTTTTTTCTGTTCAACATTCCTGAGGATTGATTACACGTATGATACGGATTGACTTGAGCGATCAATATTTTAGACGTAGGTCGAATGCTTTGCTAAAAAGAGCTGGGGAAATAATTGACGACAGGAGAAGGTTTGGGGAATACATCACCGTTGTCGCATTTGAGCCGGAAATTTAAATCTGGAACTGGGAATATCCGCTAGATCATGAGATCACTACTGTTTATAAAGTATCGGACAGTCTCCAGACTGCGTTGTCGGTGAACAGGTCTGGCCGTCAGGTTGAGGATGTACCCCGGTCAGTAACTGACACCTTGTATTTCTGAGCCAGTGGGCGGCAGGCCAGGAGGACGATAATCTGAGTAGGTATGTACGGCGCGGTGTGACGGTGCAGCGGCGTACATACATAGCATATGCTGTGGAAGTAAAGTGCAAGCAAGCCACTGACTGACCTGCTTGCCTTTTGACAGAGGATCCGGAATTACACTGCAGTTAGGAAACCGAATGGAATGGTACTTTTGGACGGTACTTGTTGGAAGGATGGTCACACCGCATGTTAGAAAGTACTTGTCTCTGTTGGATGATGTTCCTGTGAGGCAGCCGGCTGGATATCATCTTTTTGAACGAGGGAATAGACGTTACATTTACAGGCTGAGGTCATATACGATACGGTTCACGGAAAAACGGTAGCAGCTATGGTATCGATCATTACTCTGCTGGAGTGATCCATATCATTCCTATCTCTCGGTCCAAACATACGTAAGAGTCACTCGCAGCTATCACACAGCAAGGACACGGCCACAGGTCAGATTACTATCAATCAATCAATCAGGCCATCAGCCATGGCCAGAAAGGGCTGCCCGTAAGCAGTTTAGAGCCGCCAAGCTAGCATCCTCGCAGTCGCATATCCCTTCCTCTGGTATCAATGACCTCTGGTTCCTATTTGCTGATACACACCCGAGTTCGCGCCATAACTTGCCCTTTATCCCTCTCCTCGAGTGGCTCTGCGGTGTATGTACCAGGTGACTCCATTTTCGCTACATCACACATCATTTTCCAGTTCCCCAGACCCCCGGGCAAGTGGTACCTGAGAGAAGCTAGCTTAGCTGGAAAGTCAAGCTAAGGCAGGGCCGAAGGACGAAGGACAGGTCGGACTGGATTGAGTTCCTACTTCTCTCTCTCTCATCCTGAATAATCGGTTTCTTCCTCTTCCTCTTCCCTTCCTCCTTTCTTCCTCTCCTTCTCTACTCTCCTTTTCTTTCCTCTTCTAGTTCACCTTTTCGACGGTCGACCGGCTTACTGTACATAGTATACCGACGGTGTACACCGATTACCAGGCCCGTGCTCTTTTCGTTGCTGTTGAAACCAATTTCATGAGAAACCCTCGACTTTGCGACTTTTTTGAAGCTAAGCTTGATATATCGTTCGAGTCATAGCTGCTCTGCCCAGCCCAATCCTAAAAGCCCATCCAAAACAACGTTCAGGAACTACTCTCCGAAGCCGCTCTTGAATGAGTAATAAGTGTACAAAATCCATCATACGACAGCCTTCCGTATTATTATTATTCTTCGACCATTATCATCTTCAATCCACTTTTTTCGTTCCTAGACGGTTTGCGAAACATCAAAGACATACAGACCTCGCAGGCTTTTGTATTATCAGATCCATCGTATCTCTTCGTTCGGCTTTCTCCTAATCCCAAACGTTAGTCAATAAGCCTTGCAGACTTGCCTGGACTGCCTGGCCTCGGAAATTTATTCGCTTCCAGAAGACCCATACCTATTCCCTCCCCCCCAAGCTTTTTTACCTCGCTCGGTTCGTATCGAGGGCCTGAATCCTCCTGCTCTTTTGGATTGAAGGTAGCAAAGCAATTGTAGTTGTAGTAGACAGAGCAGGATACTTGAGATTTTGGAGAAGTACGTATACACCCCCATATGGGCCTATTATACGGGCTGTACGCGAAATCCCTCCCCAAATCTTGTCCGTTCCGTATCGTATCGTATCGTACCGTATCAGCAGCCCTCCTTCCAGCATAATACCTTATCATATCATATCATATCACATCGCACCTCTCTGGGGGGTGCCTAGAGCAGAGCAGATAAATCTCTCGCAGGTTTGTCTCGCTTGTGTGCGATTACGCACGCGGCTCCAAGAAACACGTTTTCCCGTAGCTGGCTGCATGCATCAGCATTCAGCGGATTTGAGGATCTTCGAACGGGTCCTCTGTGGATTTCACCCTCACTTCTCTCTTGCATTGATTTGCTGTGGTGGATTTGGTGCTTGGGAGAGATCTGTCGAGGGAGCACAGCTATACCAGCTCATGAGGTCTTTGTGGTTGGTGGTGTCTTGTATGGATCTATCTTTAAGCTTCATCATCACTACTGACCGGCCTATATCTGGATCCTCCACTCCTCCACCATCCGTCCATACATAACATCATCATCACCGCCACGTACCCCACCGACCAGCTTCAAAGCTGAAAGCCCTTCCAACCCTTTCTCTTTCTTTTATCCTTCCCTTCCCTTCCCTTCCCTTCCTTCCTTCTTTCTTTCAGAGCTTGTTTTGGATTCCGAGTAGTTACTAGCGGTCCTCTTATTGATCATAATCGCCGGCTAGATTCCTTAGTCTGGGAACAGCAGAACAGCACCAGCTTAGCGAAGTTGCTCCTGCAACCTCAGCAGACTCCGGACTTGACTCCCCCATTCCCGTCCTCCGATACCTCTACGCCATCCAACCAACCATCTCCATCGAGGCCTCTCTCGCTACATACATCATCGCCCTAACCGACACTTCGGAACCTTCCTCGCTCGTGCTACCACTAGCTCTCCATCCGTCGGCATCGCTTCGTTTGGTTCGTAGCCTTCCAGGATCGGTCTAACATTAGCAAACCGCACCAGGGAACCTTCCGGTCTATCACCCCATTCGTCAACTTGCATATTCCAGACGTCGGGTTCTCCCCACACGATATCCCACCGTTTTCTCTAGGAACCCCCATTCCCGACATTTTTTCCTTCTCCCGTTCGCGACCGCTTCTTGAAATTGTTATTTTTGACCCAAAGGATATTTAACGGAACGAAGGCCTTTAAAGCAACCGCCTAAGCCACCCCAGTTTCAACTTTCCCCAAAGTTGCAACTTATGACGCAAAACGAACGGTAGTCTACCGTTTTTTTTTCCTTCTTGTGTGTGTTTTTTTCTGTCTTTCGTTTCGTTTCTCCCTCATCTTCCCCATTCGTTTCTTAGTTTCTTCTAAGCCTTGGGAAGCTTCTCTCTATAGCTTTAAATAGAGAGTGTGAGGGGGAGAGGGAGACAGGGGACCAGACCAGGTGAACAATCCATCTTCACCAAGAAAAAGCTGTTGAGAGCTACGGCGGGCAAACACCAAGCAAAACCCACAGCACAGGCTACTACCCGGTCTACCTTGCTTCTTCTTTTGCCTGGTTAGCTTTCAAATCTACCCCCTTCGATAAACACACCCGAAACACTTTTCGGACCTTTTCAACATGTCATCTCGACAACTACCGCCCGAGATGACTTCGCAAGATACCGTCGTAGGCGCCTTTAGGATAGGCAAGGAAATAGGCAGGGGGTCGTTTGCTACGGTGTACCAGGGTGTGCATTCTGTGAGTGACCTCTTATCTCACCAAGAGGGGACGGATCGATTCCCACGATCTTGGTAAATTAATTTCTGTGTAACCGGTGCTAATTCGAAATTCTTCGATGCAAAATGTAGCAAACGAAGAGTCTCGTAGCCATAAAATCCGTCCTACGGAGCAAGTTAAACCGAAAGCTTCTCGAAAACCTCGAGTCCGAGATCCAAATCCTTAAAACCCTCGATCATCCACACATTGTAGCCCTCCTGGACTGCCAGAAATCCCATACGTACATACATCTGGTGATGGAATATTGCTCTCTTGGTGATTTATCGTTATTCATCAAGAAGAGGGATCGATTACACACGCTACCTGACTTAACAGCAATGTCACAGAAGTACCCAAGCATCGGCGGCGGTCTGAACGAAGTCATTATCCGACATTTCCTACAGCAGCTTGCAAGTGCTCTTGAATTCCTACGAGGCCGGAACTTGATCCATCGAGATATCAAACCGCAGAATCTGTTGCTCGAACCTCCAGTGGTCACGTATGGCGAATCTGGACCATATTCGGAAGGAATAAGGGACGATAAGCGGAAGATTCCCGAAATGGGGTTGCCGGATCTACCGGTGCTCAAGATTGCAGACTTTGGATTCGCAAGGAATCTACCGTCGACAGCAATGGCGGATACGCTGTGTGGTAGTCCGTTGTATATGGCTCCCGAGATTTTGAGATACGAGAAGTACGATGCAAAGGCGGATCTATGGTCTGTTGGTACAGTGCTTTATGAGATGGTTGTCGGAAAGCCGCCATTCAGGGCTAGGAATCATGTGGAGCTGCTTAGGAAGATCGAGAAGGGCGAGGATGTGATCAAGTTTGGAGAAGATGTGAACGTCAGTGAGCCACTGGCAAGCTTGGTACGGAGGTTACTGAAGAGGGGCCCAGTGGAGCGGATGTCATTCAGCGACTTCTTCAGCGACCCCGTAGTTAAGGGACGGATACCTGGAGCAATTTATCCAAGAATACAAGGTGGAATCGATCTCACACCCGCAGATTTAAGGCAGAAGGGCCACGACAGGGAAGGTCCGAGGACGCCCACTGGGACGGAGCCGAGCATTCCGGACTATTTCCCAACAGGATCACCGCACCCAGCAGCTAGTTCGTCACGACAAGCTCAATACACCGGGTATCGTGATAACCTACCCGAAGATGGCCATCGAACATCAGCATTTGCCAATATCCCTCGATCAAGCACGGCCACCACCGTGCCAACTCAGTCACCCAAAACCCCAGTTCAAGCCGGGCTTGGGCGCCCACTTATTCAGCATGCAGCTTCAGCACCGGTAAGACAAGTAGATGTCGACAGACACGGTGTTTCCACGGGAGTGCCCATGGAGAGGCAGCTTTCCCAGCAAACAGCCTCGCCTGGATCGTCATTCCTAATACAACGACAGGACCAGCAGCGACAACATAGACAAGCTGCTCGAGAGAAAGAAGCAAAAGAAACGAAGGAGCGGCTGGATCAGGATAATCTCGACCAAGAGTACGTGGTTATTGAGAAGCGTACTGTCGAGGTTAATGCACTTGCCGATGAGGTCGCTGCAGCTCCACAGATCACGGGGAGATCACCTTCTTCGACACCAAAGGGGACTGCGCTGGCTAGGAGGGTGACGACAGGGCAGTCTACGCCTTCTCGTGCTGTTGTTGGCAAGAGACCAGAGTCTTTCCAGCAGCCGAGGAACAGTTATGAACGGAAGTTCGGAACAAGCCCCGGGAGCGCCGCAACATCTGCATTAGCTAGAGCGCTTGCTATGGTTAATACTCGACTCAACAATATCGGCATCCTACCCCCATCGGTATTCGGGAACTACAATACAGCACTACAGAGCCCACAATATGTGGCATCAGGTCTCTACCAACCTGGTAGTATGGTTGTTATTGGGGGACAGAACGCCAATACTACAACAGGGCTATCCGAAGATGACTTCCAGGCCATCCAGGCTATCGAGGAGGCCGCTAACCGCAGCGATGTGGTGTATCAATTTGCGGAAGTCAAGTTCTCGCAGCTGCTGCCGTCGACTTTGCCCAGTCCCACCGCAAACCTGGGCTTATTACCACCCTCAGCTAGTGAACAGGGCCATACAGAGTCATCAGATTTGCCGCCTGATGCTATCGTTGCGTTAGCAGAGGAAGCTCTTGTCCTCTACGTCAAGACACTGTCTCTGCTTGCCAGGGCGATGGATATTGCTGGAAGGTGGTGGGCAGCTACGAATGGAACTGCTGGCGCAAATGCCATTTCTAGAATGAACAACGCCGTGCAGTGGGTTCGCGAACGCTTCAACGAAGTTCTCGAGAAAGCCGAGTACGTCCGCCGCAAGCTTATCGCCGCGCAAAACCAGCTACCAAGAACACACGCCTCACACCCTTCGAATAACCCGAAGACTTCGACATCCCCAGCACTCGGTGTTAGTGTTGATGGGGTGGTTTTGAGCCCCGGAGTTAGCGCTGAGAAGCTGATGTACGACCGTGCACTCGAAATGAGCAAGACTGCGGCGGTCAATGAGATGGTTGGGGATTCATACGGGGAGTGTGAGATTGCATATGTCACGGCTATCTGGATGTTGGAGGGTGTGTTGGAACCAGATGATAGCGGGCGTAATGCGCTTGGGGATAATTCAGCGGAAGGATTGCTGAATATGGAGGAGGATGATAGGAAAGTTATTGAGAAATGTGAGTACTTGGGATTCTTTACAACGTGATGCTGTGAACTTCAAGCTAATGGCTCGATTATAGTTATTCTTGGTATCCGTGGGCGATTGGGCGCTTTACGGAAGAAGATGGCGACAATATCTAGACGGTCGTCTGGCGGAATGCCGTCTGGGACACCTACCGTTCCACTATCGCCACCTCATTCGCCGAAGCCGATGAGCACTTGAGGACAAATCTGGCGTCAGCAACAGTTACAACCCTAGAGGCAACAAGTGTGCCTCTCACGTTCACTTCGTTCATACTACCTTTCTTTTCCTCTTCACTTCGGGTTCCTTAATGTTTAAAGGTTCGTATTTAGTTTATTCTCTAGTTTTCCTTCTTTTCTTTACGATTAGGAACCTTGGTTTTGTTGCTTCATAGTTTTTTCTTTTCTTTTTGGCTTTGCAGGACAAATACACACGCACACGAAGTTTAGCATCATTCGTCTCGGGATTCCGGGAGCTCTTCTTTGATATCCTTTAATCGCTTGTTTTTTGTTGGAAGGCTTTTTCGTTATAGATGAGATTGTTATTTTGCTACTTTACGGCGAGCTTGACTTTTTGGTTTTTGAACAAGATTGATAATGCCTTTTGCCTCGCTGTTTTTTCTTCGTTTGGTTTCGTATTCCGCAAGTGCACCGGGGAGTTACGAGATTGTCCTTTTTATTCCGTTCTTCCTTTTTGCTCTAGCCTACAATACCTCTCCGCTGCATCCTTATCTCTACTGCTATTATGTCAAAGTTTTTGAGCTTCCTATTTTTTGCCTTCCGAAGGGTGTTAAGTTTGATATCCGGATTTGTTTTGACTACTGCTCTCTCTTCTTCTTTTTATGCATAGGGAGGGAACCAGATTGATAACTCTAGCTCTTTTTTTTAACTTGAAGCCTCTTTTTTTTCTTCTCTCCTTTTTTGTTACTCTATCTTGAGGATTAGTACTACTAGTGTTGTTACTACTATTACTACTACTGGGACCATTGGACGATATTCATCATTTCGATCATCACGGGAGGTGAATCGGTGTTCTTTTTGGGATGAAGTTTTTTTTTTCCTCTTTCTTTTTGGTTCGTTTCTTCGGGCTACAGGGGAGCTTTTGGGGAGTATTATAGTAGTTTAGGATAGGATAGGATAGGATAGGATAGGATGTTGGTATAGGGAATGGAAATGAAATTATACTATTTTATATAACTACCCATATGGGGTTCGAGGTTGTGATGTAGGGAAGTATGCAAACGACAATCTGATTTGGTAGGCCATATTGGCGGTGTGTATTAAACATCCAGCATCGATGCATCACTCTCATCATCTTCACCTTCACTTTCATAAGCCCCCGGACGCACGAACCCCCGAGACAACTTCGTCACGACTGTACCATGACGTCAAATAAAAAGCCCATATGGCAAAGAGGACTCCTCGCAAGGCCACCCGAACCATAAACCAGCTCCCAAACCTAATCGGGAATTGTGTTATTTTGAGAACCACAACACACTTTTTAGCGGTTAGGGTTTTCGACCGTGGAGATCATGACAACCAGGAGCGGTATATTTAGGGTATTTATAGCTTGCGAGTGCGTACAAATTTGGGTATATACTAACGTTGCATCGTCAGAAAAGGACTCTCAGTGTGACGCTAAAGGTTCAATTATAAAATTGAGTGAACATCATGGTACGGAACGTTTTATTCGGCACTACGTCGGGAGCAGATTATGAGGGGGTGGAACTAATTTAGCACATCACGTATACCCTTATCTTCTTTTCATGGGTTGTCCACCCTGTCTTCTCTCAATTCTTGGTTTTGTCGTTTTAATATCAATATCGTTGATAGGATACCGAACGTTGTTTATACGGGATTTGAAGGTGCAGGACGGTGGAACTGAGTGCCTTCAAGATGGTATCTATACGCCGCTCGAAGGCCATACGGCCTATTTTGTCGTTTCTGTTATATTCCGGCCTCTACGATACCGTGTTCGCGCAGACGGTTACGGAAACTGTGTTTACGACGGTGAAGAGTACGAGAATGCTTACAGTTGGTTCGACTGGTTGTCCAGGGCGGAGACTTCCTATGTGTAATCAGGTAACATGGGGTCCTGTAAGCGGTGGTGGAGGTGGAGGTGGAGGTGGAGGTGGAGGTGGAGGTGGAGGTGGAGGTACCTCGGGTGTTCTCCCTGGGTCATCGTTGTCAGGATCTACAACTGGTGGAACAACTATGGCAACTAGCGACAACGGTGGTAATGGGACTGGTACTGGTACCGGAACTAATACTCGCACTGGGACTGGCACTCATCCCACTAGTGCCAATGAAACTAATGGCAGCAATACGACTCGCCGTACAAGCTCGACTGTCAGTGGTGGCACAAGTCAAAGAACCTCAGGAACAACTACATCTGGATCGAGCGCCTCCAGCAGTTCGACGACCATGCAGCCATTGGAGTCTGGAGCCGGTCCGGTTTTCGCGCTAGGTGGTAGTCTCGGTGGCGGAGACGGCGATGCAGCTTTTGCCGTCTACGCAGCCGATTCTCCAGCTGTCCTCATGTCCCAGGGTGGGACGGGCGAACGAGCCTATCTTTCTGTCCTGCCCAATACTATGATGGTCGACGCACTTAACACGTCCAGAATCATCTACCTCCACTTCATACCTGCGAATGGCCGACGCGGAAAGCGTCAGTCGAACCAAGGAGCTTATGCATTACAATACGGCCATATCTCGGATTTCGTGAAAAGAGATGAAGCAGACATAACATCAGGTTACTCCTTTGACGAGAGCAAAGGAATGTCTTGTACCGGTCCTGATGGTGGTACTATGGGCTTGGGATTGACTGGAGGCGACCCTGATGCTAAGCCGCTGATTATGACGGTCCCAGGTGCGGTACTCGGGACCATAGACGTCAGTAGCTTTGTGCAACAGGTGGCTACGGTGAAGATCGAGGCTGGCGCTAACGGGGCTATCAGTATCTCTCAAGCATCACTGTCGACGCCAGCGGCTATTGCTTCCTCGGTTGCATCTGCTTCTTCGGCGTCTGTTGCGTCTGTTGCGTCTGTTGCTTCTGCCTCTTCCGCATCAAGTGCTGCCGCTGCATCAACAACGGCAGACCCTTACGATGTCATTACACGTAACTCACTGCAGAGCTTTTGTTCTACATACCTGGGATATACGACACGGGCCACGGTGGCGGAAACAACGACCTATACCACTACTACAGTTACCCAGACCGTCCCGGTAGGGTTTACTTCAACGTCAACCCTTTATACTACTACCGTTACCATTACTTCCGACCCAATTTACAATTATACTACTACATTATTCACGGATCTAGGCCGCCGCTCCAAGATACCGGGCGCGGGGGCTATTGATGAACGTCAAAATATACCTGCACAGCTGTCTGGTTTCGACGAAAACCGCATCAGATCAGCCTGCAGCAGAGCCGCCGTATCACCAACAGCTGTCTCCACTGTTCTCAATACCCGCATGCTCGTTTCATCAACAACCACCCGCACCACTGTTACTCAGACAGTGCTGCCAGTCGTCACTACGCGGACAACCACAACTCAGAGTACCATCTCCACGGGGCCGCTGGTTGCACCCACCTCAGGGTACCTCAGATTGAACGCCGCCGCAAACTATTCTGGTTTATTCGTGGGCATCGATTCCTCCGAGCCACCTATGCTCAAGCCCTATAAGACCTTCAATGCAAATACCGTCCCGCGCTTTAATCTTCAAGGAGCCACTGCAAACAACCCTTCCTTCGGGCCGTGGTTCATAACGAACTTGTGGTGGGCCGACTCACGCGATGGTTCTGATACCGCGATACGCAGACAACTGTGGACGGATAAAGTTAATGGCCCTTACTTCCTCATGAATTCAGACCAACAAGTGGCGAACCGTACATATTCCTATTATGTAAACTGGCAAGTAAATATTAACTCACCGGCGGGGAACTACACTTTCACACCGCAGGGCTCCCAGTTTGACGCGAAGCCAATACTGTCGGCCTGTACCGATCCCAACACGGGAGAGTTTTATTTAAATGCGTTTACTTTTACCACTGGGAATCTCGACCTTACTAATGGTCATCAGGATAAATCTTGGACGTGTGAACGGGTTACAAGCTTGCTGCTAGTAGGGACGTCTGGATTGGGGAGGAGGAGTATGGGCCTGGATGGCCTGGAAGTTTAACCTCTAGTTTTTTCTATAATCGCTCCCTTTTGTACCCTCTTCATTTAAATGGGTGTTTTTTTTTTACATCATTATCGATACTATCTATCTGTTGTTTTTTCCCTTGTTCGTTTTGGAGATGGTAACGAGTACCAATATTTGGTGATTGTCGAGGTGCTTTCAATTTTTCTGAGGGGTTCAACCTATACAGCTTGAAATCAATGTTTCCAGTAATACATCATAGCTATAGCTTAGTAGTACAAACCATAAAATCCACTAGCTTTTAATCTAACAGATTGTTCTAAAGATTTCTCGTGTTACACTGGATCTCTGGAATGATATTTAACTGAACCGGTAGTATATATCCTTGGACGGGAGTGACCACATACAATATGAAAAGTATCTTTCCCTCCGGGAAATGGGGTCTGTCGGCCGGTTATTAGGCTACCTACGTTCCTAGATGTTCTATCCTTTCGAGACGCCAGGGGGAGCCCGTAGAGTGGCTGTACAGTCAGTCCCCCCCTTGCACGGGAAACCCATGATGTTGCATCGATAGTGTTGCATTTTCGAAAATGGATATAAATTTAGACGGGGTTCAAGTCTCGTAAGGAAGGCGTTCCTCTCAAGCCCTGCATTTTTTTTTTTGTTCGAAATTTGATTTCCTTTAGTTGTACGAAGGCTCATTTAAATCACCTCCCAGTGATTTGAAACTTCCATACTATACTCATGGGGTCATTTTCAGTGAATTCATGAACCCTGCACTTTTGTTTGGTTGTGCAAAAGGCGATTATCCGATGATATATAGCTTGTTGGAATTATGTATTTCGGAAGCCTACATACAGGTTTCGATTTTCCAACAAAATTTCCAACACCCGGTTTGGCGGGAAGTGAATGGAGACACCGATTGGTTAAGATTAAACCTGAAACATTTGTTTTATTACAAACTTTGAGGTGATGGGTATGATAGGGGCGTGATATGTTAGTATGGAGCTCTCGTGTCTCGTTTACTCGGCGCAATCAAAGGAACAGGCATCGTATGGATTGCCTTCGAATTCAAGTTCGAGAGGCTTAGAATCTTAACGTTGCATAATATATCGGGGGCAACTTGGATAGAGGTGTATGACTTTTACGTAAACCCTTCTAGTACGTAAATTGGATGATCGTGCATAATGGGATCGATATATTGCGAGGAAGTTAGTCCCAGGTCAGGAGATCTGGAAGACTTTGGAATACCTAAATATACCAGGAGGCTATACAGCTGCAGGCAGCATGCATGTCGTCTCGATAACCTAGTGCGTTTGTATATCCAGTAAATTTTCGCACTGCGGAACTTTTTATCATAGGTATTCATATAGTCGTGTCGGTTGTTCATCCGCCGTCCCTGGTAATCGGTCTCATCTTGGCTATATGGCATTCTATGCGTATTAATCAAAATTTGACGAATACTTCTCATCATACGATTGATCATATTTTCCTATCCGTTGCTATCTGATCCTTTCTTGTAAGTTATATATAGTTAGCTTAATTACTGCGGTGGGGCATCTGGAAAATGTGGATCGTATATCATGACTCTGCAGCTTGAGCTTTGGAGCCCAGTCCCTCTGTACATGTCTGGTCCGAGATCTGGTGATCCTGATTGATCGATCGAGAATAATACGAATCCTTTGGAACGCGCGTTCGAATCAGTTTGGGTCCTATGATCTGGATCATCGTCTGGAGGATCTTCGAGACTAGTGAGGTTATAATTATACCCTGTTGCATGTCGGCGTTGACAGCTTTGCCGCACAGCTGCAGTAGCGGAGGAATAACAGTTCGGCAAGGGAAAACACCAACGAGCTCGTTCATACGATCAGATGCCGGCATCCGCGGCATTATCAGAATCTATGAAATATAAACCTTACTTTTGTTTATCATGGAAAAGAAGTTATTCGAAGCGAAAAAAAATCACTAAATTTGTTTTCTGTAAAAAGGTATAGTTTACAAGGAGTGCGTGAAAGTTATATAAAAAAAATATAAAATCGATGCATCGACAAAAAAGGTACAAACCGAGGAGCCTCCCTTTTTTCGAACGGTGGTGAGGAATACCAAATACCAATCGCAAATGTAATTGAAATAAAAATTTTGAATAGAAAAAAAAAAAAGACGCGTTAAAAGCAAAGCGTTATTAAATAGTTGATTCTCTCCTAAAAGGTTAATATCCTAATGATTGGATGGAATTAGAAGTTTAACAGAAACAACAGAGGAGGAATACTTCGATCGAACACCGGCTCTTATATGCCCCTTCCTTAGACCTTCTTCGCTTTTTTGTACACCTTCTGTCACCCATCGGCGGATAGGTTCGATTCTATATCTCCGCTCAGGCAAAATCCCAGGTCAACTTAGTCTTCGCTCCCAGGTGTTCGAATCCCACGCCGCGAGATTCACGAGGTCATCTCCGTCGAGCCGTGCACCTCAAGCCTCTAACCCATCCTGAGGCCGAATACAGGAGTCTTTTTGTACAAAAAACTACAACCGTACTTTTTCCGTTCCATCAAAAAACGAGTTATTACGAAGCGAGATGCACAACGATAAAAGATCAAACACGCAACCATCAAACGTCATAGGAGAGCACGCATGAGGCTGAAAGTTAAAAAGTCAACGGGAGCCAAAAGATATTCAGAGAAAAAGAAGAGCCATTTCCATTTGAAAAAAGAGTAAAACCTAAGGTATCCATAAACTAGAAAAAAAGGAGGAAGGGAGCATTAAAACCGTTAAAGCTAAAAATGTAAAACAACAAAAACGACACCGAAAAAAGAGACTTTTTGCCCGCATCAAACGCGTCGAGATTTCCCTGCATTAATTTATTCCCATCCGTAAACGAAGTCAAAGAAACATCCAAGGCGTGCTCTACAACCCAAGATGTATGTAGAAGAATTTCCATTGCGAACGGGGACTGACGGTTTTTATTTGCCAAAAAACGTCGCTGCGATCGTAAAATTTGCACACATTCGACTGTGTTTTGCTTTGTCATTTTCTATAGGAGAAAGGTAATTTACAGGAAGGCGGCAACGAGAGCGACGATGGCACCGAGTCCACCGAGGGCAACGGTGTTTCGGCTGGCGGCACCGGGTTCAGTACCAGTTGGGGTTGGTGGACGAGTACCGGTGGTCTGGGTACCGTTGCTGGGCATGGTGGTAGCTGGAGCCTCGGTGGAAGCGACGGTTGTTTCAGCGACGGTTGTGGCAGCAGTAGTAGTCTCTGCTGGTGGGGCAGTAGTAGAGGCTTCGGTTTCGGTGGAAGGGGCCTCAGAGGTGGAAGCTGGGGCAGAGGAAGAGGCAGCACCGGTCTCAGTGACACCTGGTGGAATGCTTAGAGTGACACCAGCCTGGAGGCAGAGGCCAGTGGCACCCTGGATGGTTGCCTCAATCTCCGATGCAGAGCAGTCTCTCTGGACACAAGGAATAAGGCCGGCGACGAAGGCGGTGGCCCTGCAGATGCAGCCGAAGTCGGCGGTGTTGGTACATCCAGTGTCTGACAAGCTACCAAGAGCGCAGTTGAGCTGGATAGATGGCAAGTTAGCATGATGTGATCATATGCGGCAATGGGGGAGTCGAATAGTGAAATGCAGGTTTTACTTACAGCGCAAGCTGGGAGCCCGTCAAGCTGGCGCGGCAAAAGGGCGGCGCTGGCGAGGGAGAGGGAAGCAGTAAGAGCGAGAACGGCCTTCATTTTGATTGATTAATTGGGTTGGATTGGTATCGAAGATTATTAAGAATTAGTTCGAAGGGAGTGGTTTGTCAAGAGGAAGAAAGAGAATGGCGAATTAAGTAGGAATATCAAGTGAAGTACAGGTTCGAGACTGAACGAGTGTTTTTATACGGGAATTCTGGTGATCAAGGAGAGGATGACCTGAGAAGGAAAACTGCCGTACCGCCGCCTGGGGGATTCGGTTTATATATCGCAGCTGAGCGAGATTTGCAGGCAGAAGAGACACAGACACAGACACCAGCCCGGCAAATTTAAAATAAGGAACGGGCATCGAGGGGGATTTGCCTCGTCCACCCCGGGCCAACAGCGTCAGAATCAGAATCATCATTTCGCTGGATGCTTGCTTCTGTTGGAGTCTCCGGGGTAATCAAGCAAATTGGAATGAACCTTCGCAGCATGGCAGAACAGGGGGCAAAGAAAGAGCAAAGAGCAAAGGGCAAAGGGCCCACTAGTCCCATCCGAGACCAAGCGCGTCTGCGCAACATTGCATTGTGGAGGGCTTTCCTCCAGCAAGGCGGTCAAGGGCCTCACAGCCCGGTCAGGGTGGTATCCGGGTCAGCAAAAGCAAGGCCCAAACGGACCCACTCTCGGACTGGCTGTCGATGTGAAAGTTCTTGTTCTTGTTCTTGTTCTTGTTCTTGACATCCATCGAATCGAAACCATCGTCTGGTGAGTATGTATGTATGTATGTGCGAGAAAACCCTCAAATCAGGCAGGATGTTCGCCCGCTAACGCTGCTAAACTAGCTGCTGGCTTTGGGCTGAAAAAAACCTTCTCGGCTTGCGGATCCATCTGGTGTGGATTCAAAGTGAAGCTTTTCTTCGATTGCCATGCCGGGAGAGCGTTTCTTTTCGTGGAAGCTCGTTCTTTCTTTTCCTCTCTCTACTCATACATCAGAAATGCGTGTGTGCTTTGATGTGAAGGGCGCTGCTGACTGCAGGAAAAAATAACACCCTCGAAAGGAACCTGCTTGGTTGGTGTAAGGGTCAGGAACCGACCTGGAACACGAGAAGCCGGAGGGAAGGTTGGACGCTTGCTTGGATTGCTTGGATTCAAGCGGGAATGGCCAGGCGAAGATTTCGATTAATTCGATGCAGCCAAGATGAAGCCGAAACGGCTGCTACATTACATGCATACCATCATCATCACCATCCATCATCAGCGAGTTATCCTAATTGCGAGAACCGCCGGCAGCATTTGATACAGGTCGGGTTATACATGGTAGGTGCGCGCATCGTTGACAGGTCATTTGTATATAACTCTTATGATATGATATGGTATGTTATAATGATGTCTGAGACGATACAATTGATGTTCACAGTTTCTCCGTCATGATGAGAGCACGGGATATACGAACATGTACTATAGGGGGGAGACTTGTAGCGCTGCCGTGTCCCCGGTCGTTTTAACATCGATTCCCCACAAAACAAACACTGCATGCCTACAGGAATTTTTAGAAGTCTTGGAACGACAATCGCACCGTCGATGCAGACACTACACAGCCATGGTTTAAGGCTGAAAGGCGTGCGTACGCGTACGTAGCCTCTGTCTGTCCCACGCATTTGAAATCATTAATCATCGACACCAGGCAATGCTGGATCCACGGGAGGCGAGAGAATGGCACTACTCGGCCACAGTAGAACTTCCTCCATCTCCTATATTTAGAACTGTCTACCAATCGGTTAATATTTCGGATATGGAAATTTTGAAGTTATTTTGAAAGATTTTTTTTTTTTTTAATCACTTTCTGAATTTCCTTCAGTCATCGATGTGGGACCTTCTGAATCGGACCCTGAACAAGTCACGCCGTTTCCTAAAAGACAACAGCTTTGGAACATTGTTCAAAAACTAGTCACACGTTTCGACCGGGGATTTCGGGGGTCCACGGGAAGGGCTTTCTTTCCTTCCGAGACTGTCGAAGTCAGCGCGGGCGGGTGGTTTCGGGGTCTTTAAAGGGAATGAGTGAATGTCTCATTCAATTCAAAAGCGGACGGATTTCACGGATTCTTTAGCTTCGTCTACCGAGTGGAGCTCCAGCTCTTGTTCGATAGCACAAAGTAGCTCGATGCGAATGTCGATGACAAGATGTCCTGATGCTCGGTCGTAAGCTGCAGATTACCTCCGTAGACGGTCTGCATCGTGCCTGATGGATGCTAGCGGGAGACGGGACGCTGAATTCGGCGACGGAGAACAAGTGCGAACCGACATTTTTCCACTGCAGGCCGGCCTTCGGATGCCGGAGGATGTGTGTATGTGTGCAGAGACGTCGAATTGACCCGGTGGGCGTCTTATCGTCGGTAAGTTACGATATCAACTGGAGATGTCATAGAATCGAGTAGTCGGTTGCGAGACTAACCTCTAGGAAAGCTTGGTTTATGCCATCGCGAACCCTTAAGCTTTTTTGATACAGACTCTTTGGTCCTTGGGGTGTCAAATATTGAATTTGAAGGCTGTAGTCGTTTGTATGTCATGTGAATTTCTATTAATATTTATTCGCCTGGCGGGCGTGCATGAATTAATTTGCGTTTATATAATCAAAGTTAAGATCCGAATCCTTACGATGCATCTTGATATGCACGACAGTACAGGGCCGTATATACGCGTATACGTTGTAACTCTTTACGAGATACGATACCGATACAAATTTGGATGACATCGACATTGCCACAGGGCCCCTTTCTTTCCATCCATCATCGTTCCAACTATGGCCGTCACCGCAATCGGGGTCACACGGTGTAATACACACTTCCGCGTTCCGGTGCACAGCTCAGCGCAAAGCAAAATATCTCTCAACTGTTTTAAACCAGTTAGATCTCGCGGTTCGGTAACACCAATCGTTTCCGTAGGATGGGGTCCCAAGAACTGAGGTTCTGGGCCGGCCTTGGGCATGACAGGTCCAACAAAAAAAGAGATTGGAATGGAGGGTCTGATCTCGTCTCATCGGTGGGCCCCTCGCCATCGATCGAGTGGTTGGCATACGTTACGCTATCGAATTGTAGGTTCGTTTCAATATGATTTGGACCATATAGCCATCGTATCATATCATATCGCAGTCGAAGAATTCAATACTCTGTGCAATGGGGAATATCGAGATGGGAATCTGTCATTGCTCCAGCCTCTCTTTAACCTCCCGTGACTTCTTATCGGTCTCAACGGCCGTCGATATCCTTAACAATTCAGTTTGAATATGACAATCCAAGATGAAGCCATTGGTTCCTGTGTCCTGATCTTGCCCCCCTCAATTTAACGTTCTTGCCCACTTTCCCAGAAGGAATTTGCCGAGAATTCTTTGGGGCCTGTCGCTGAGCGGAGAAGCGAAAAAAGCGAAAAACTCTCGCTGAACAAGAAGCTTGGGAACTGTTGCTTTTGCCTATATGCGGGTAGTTTGTATGTATGTCAGTCGAAGAGAGCAAGAAAGAATGATAATGTGATCATGATAAGGATATATTTTCCTTCTCCTCTTCTTTCGGCATCACGAGGTTTAAACCCTTCTCGATTTTCAGCTTCGTCGTCGTCGTTGGAGGAGACTTTCAAAGGAGGCTTTGGTGCTGACCTTTGTTTAGTTTGCAAACCCCCCCGTTTGCATATTTCAGCCGAATTAAAACATCATTCCCACCGCACCAACGTAATCTAACGAGTCGCACTTTTCCTTCCCTTCCTACTCCTCCACAAACTTTCCCCAAGAATCGACATCCGGACCGATGGGGTTGGGTATCTTGGAAGACCGTCACCTCGCGCATGTGCCGGGTAAGCCGACCGTCTATTTTTTAGTCCTCGCTCTCAATTCCGACGGTTCGTTTTTCTAATATATACGAATTTGGGGGGGATGTTCGTTTAGGCACTGCGATTCTAGAAGACAATATACAGGGAGACGAGGTCCCGGTTCTTGATCCGAATTTGAAGTATGATACTACGGGACCTCGACCTATCGTGCTGGTACCGCAGCCGAGTGATGACCCGAATGATCCTGTAAGTTTTAAGGTCTAATCATTGAGTGTTACTCGGAAATTCGAAGCTAATGATATGTATCTGCATGCAGCTGGTTAGTCTTGGCCCTGGTCTCGAGATACTTCTTGTCCAACGTCGATTCAAAGTCCCGGAGTAAATAATATACTGACACGGTCGCTTTTCGGTTTATTAGAACTGGCCGCTATGGCGCAGAGATCTGATAATGTTTATTTTGTCCCTTGATGCGGTATGTTGCGTTTCTGCCACACAAAGGAGGTTCTGTAGCTAATTGTTGGGGGTCGCATTTTTAGATTATCGCCTCTGCGTGAGTCCACAGTTCTGCGCGGAATATATACCGGTCCTATTGGGGTTACTAATGGAGGATGTATAGAATGACACCGATCTTGTCCGCCGATTCCCTGACACTACTGTTCGAATTCCGCCTTAGGGATATCACCCCTGTTGCGCTATTGTACGTCGATATTCAACATTGAGTTATATTGGGGGACGCTCTTGCTGATATGGGGACATTGTAGGACCGGATGGCATCTGTTTGGCGTGGGAATTGCGGGTTTCATATTCGTACCGACGGCTCGTGTATACGGAAAGCGACATGCGTTCTTGATCGGCACCGTTCTTCTTATCGTATCCAATGCGTGGGCTGGGTCAGCGACGAGTTATAAGTCTATTCTGTGGGCTCGTATACTTCAGGGTGTCGGAGTGTGTCCGTTTGAGGCACTACTGGGTGCTGTTGTGGGAGACTTATATCATGTTCATGTGAGGACTTCAATTTCTCTTCTCTTTGAATGTGGGCATGGGACTGACATATGATATTGATAGCAACGTGGTATTCGAATGGCTTTGGCCAATCTCTCGCTATACGGCGGCGCCTTCTTCTCGCCCGTTATTGCAGGTGTCGTCTCGCAGAATCTTGGTTGGCGATGGATGTTCTACCTCGCTGCCATCTTCTCAGGCGCCATGTTGCCCGCCATCTTCTTCTTCTGTCCTGAGACTGCTTACCGCCGTGCAGCCCATCTCGATCTTGATACTGCCTCGACCGACGATTTCCATGGCACTGGGGAGAAGCAGCCTCGCGGTTCTTCATCGGATGGAGAGAATTCGCAGCCGTCCAAGGAGCCTAAGCAGAAGAAGACATACTGGCAGACTTTGATGCCTTTTGACGGGCGGAAGACTGATGATAGCCTTTGGTTGCTTGCGCTGAGACCTTTGCCGTTGTTTTTCCAACCGGCTATTGCTTGGGTATGTTTTCTCATAATATAATGCGTCTCTGCAATTGCTATTGATATACTAACGTCGGCTTTCGACGGATAGGGTGCTTTGATCATGGGGACATTGATTGGATGGACTGTGCTCATCGGTGTGGTTCTCGCTCTACTATTCGCCTTGCCTCCATTGTATGACTCTATCTCCCGTTCCCTTCGATGAGTGCGGTACGCTGACACCTTCCTGTATAGTTCATTCACAGTGGCTGAGATTGGTTACACATATGCCGGGGCCTTCGTGGGCGCCATCGTTGGATTTGCAATTACGGGTCTATTCACGCACTTCACGACTTTATGGCTTGTGAGGAAGAACAAAGGTGTCTATGAGCCGGAGTTCAGGATGTTGCTGGTTATTCCTATGCTGGTATGGAAAATTTCCTTTTTACCCCGCGTTTTTATAGGTATTAGGAAGGTGACTAAGATTTTATTTGGCTGTTCAGATATGTGGGTGTATGGGTGTTTACGGCTTCGGTTTTACAACTGAGACCAAGTACGCTGCCGCTCACGGCTGGGTTGGACCCGTCTTCTTCCTCGGACTTGAAGTGGTGGGTATGGTCATCGGTGCCTCCGCAGCGGCATTATACATCGTTGACGCGCACCGTGATATCGCCATTGAAGCGTTCACGTGCTTGTTGATGTTCAAGAACTTCTTCTCGTACGGTATTACGTACGATGCGTACATCTGGCTTCAAAAGCTGGGGAGACCTAAGATGTTTATCATCTTGGGTTCTGCCCAGGTATTCGTCTGTCTGTTGACGGTGCCGATGTATATCTTTGGGAAGAGGAACAGGAGCTTTTTCAAGAGGCACGATATTTTGGCCTTGTTGGGATTGGGGACCAAGCACAAGGCTGTTCCGGAGGAGGAGGAGGTAGGGGCGAGACCTACCGTCAATGTCAATATTTGAGAGGGGGCCCTTTTTCACTCCGGATTCTTTTTTCGATAGAGGGGTTCCCATGTCTTTTTTTCTTTATAGAGGAGGATGTTCTGTCCATTCGCTTTAAAGTACATATCTGATACCTCTTAGCAAAACCTTTCTTTCTTCCTTTGAAGCTTTCCTTATACGTTGCATATTGCATGGCGGGTTTTGTAATGATGTTTTAACAGGATTCTGTTTCTGTTGCTTTGCTTTGAAGTCCTTTGTGTTTTGGCCTATGCGCATGGTGAAGCATATATTCGCGGCATTTTCATGTATAATTCTGCCGCACTCGTTTAGAGTATAATAATCATAATATCTCACGTTCACGTTCTACTTGATCACTTTCTTCTTCTTCACATGAATGTTTCATAATGTATGTACGTCAATTAAATAGTCCCTTTCAATCAACTATCAAAAAGATCGGGGTGGAGTTGACGTGGTTTCCCATACCCCGAGAGGTATGAGAAGAGTGTCTGAGTTGCTTCATTTTCCATAAGACCTAAAGTAGTATGCTTCGAGACCAGAGAGGAACTTTGAGATCTATCTCTCTTTTTTCCCTTGTGAAAGGGAGAAGAGATAGAAGGTCGGGAAGTAGGCATGGTCATGGGTGGTTTTTTGTATTGTTTTGTTTGGAGAAGAATGGTCACGAGGGATTGGGACGGTGGAAGGGACGGATGATGGTGAGAGTGGCATTGCTGGTTAGATACACGAGGACCAATTGATTGAATGAATGAATGATCGATGTGACTATTGTGTCTACTGATGCTGATGCTGTTTGGTGAAGATGAAAGACTGTGGTGGTGGTGAGGAGGAGGAGGAAGAAGAAGAAGAAGAAGAGAAGAGACTGCTGGTGGAGAAATTTTCTAGCGGGCGAAATGACCGAGACAAAGCCAAGCAACCTGGTCCCTGCAGCAATCATAGTCATCCCGCACTTGCACTTTCCTCCCCCAAACTTGCCCCCAAAACCCGCTCCAAACTACATGTAGCCACAGTATGCCGCTTTGGCCCATGTGCAGCAGATGACTGGCTGCAGTCTCGATCCTCTGGAGACTATTCGCTTTTTTCCTTCGAGAAAATTCCGGTGGTAGTAGCTAGCGGGCTATATTCATTTTTTTGATATTGTAATCCTTCAAAACGGTCTACGCTGGCCAGTACTGCTAGATAGAGCTCGCGGCAACATTCAACATCCCACTTTCCCACTCGTTATCTCCACCATCAATCAATCAATCACTACCGCGAAACCGCAAAGCAATCTCTGGATCCTTTTTCGCGTTCGGCTTTCCGCGATCCTGCCGGCTGCAAGAAGGAAACCGAATCTCAGATTTCAGGAACCAAGGTTGTTTAAGATTTTCCCTGGGCGGCAGTCTTGTCCCGTCGCATCTCTTGCAAACCCTTGCATTTACAGCAGCTGCCCTGGGAGTTCCACCAAACACAAACATCCATCCAACCCCACGAGAAGGAAACGAAACTTGGCCTCTTTCTTCTCTTTTATTATCCCATTCCATTTCATTATCTACTCTGATCACTACCCTTTTTGCTCTTCTTATTTCTATTTCCTCTTTTTTTTGATTCAAGAGAACTGCAAATCTTTGCTGAATCTTCTCTAGTTTTATCTTGTTTGTTGGGAGGAATCATCTGGGAGGAAAGAAAGTGTGTCTAGGGAAACAGATGGAAGCGGCGTTTGCACTTACCGTCGGCGAGGTCGTCGACAAGTTTAAGGTCTCGCTGCATGATGGCTTGACGGACCAGCAAGTCGCTGAGTCGCTGGCGAAGCATGGGAAGAATGGTATGACATTCTCCAACTATCCTGCTCTTTCTGAAGGCAATTTTTGCTAATAGAACGATTATTGGAACATTATAGCTATCCCAGAGGAGCCACCGACGCCGTTATGGAAGCTTGTGCTGGAGCAGTTCAAGGACCAGTTGGTGATCATCTTGTTAGGGTCTGCAGCTATATCGTTCTTCCTTGCTATCATTGAAGGTGGTGACGATTGGTATGCCTTTGTCGATCCAGCTGTCGTATGTAGTTGCCTTCTCTCTACCAGCTCTATCAGACCTCATCTTAACCATTCAACCTTCTTCCTAGATCCTCACAATCCTTATCCTCAATGCCATTGTCGGTGTCACCCAAGAAAGCAGTGCCGAAAAGGCCATCGCTGCGCTAAACGAATACTCTGCGAACGAAGCCAAAGTTGTCCGTAACGGTAGAATAGCTAAAATCAAAGCCGAGGACCTTGTTCCGGGAGATCTTGTCGATGTAGCCGTTGGAGACCGTATCCCCGCCGACTGCCGTCTAATCTCGATAAACAGCAACTCCTTCCGCGTCGACCAGGCTATTCTTACTGGAGAAAGTGAAAGTGTAGCGAAGGATCTGGATGCCGTAGCTGATTCCAAGGCTGTGAAGCAGGATCAGATCAATATGTTGTTTTCGGGTACTACTGTTACTGTGGGACATGCTAGGGCTATCGTGGTTTTGACAGGTCAGGCTACTGCTATTGGAGATATTCATAGCAGCATTGTGGATCAGATTTCGGAGCCAACGCCGTTGAAGCAGAAACTCAACGATTTTGGAGACCAATTGGCGAAGGTTATTATGGTCATCTGTATCTTGGTTTGGGTTATCAATATCCGACATTTCAGCGATTCGTCACACGATGGTTGGTTGAAAGGAGCTATCTACTACCTTAAGGTATGCGTCGATTTGGTGGGACAAGTTTAAACGGATGATAGGAAGCTAACCATTTGATAGATCGCTGTTTCCCTTGGTGTTGCTGCTATTCCCGAGGGTCTGGCAGCTGTTATCACCACCTGCCTTGCCCTTGGAACTCGCAAAATGGCTAAGAAGAACGCCCTGGTCCGGAGCTTGCCGTCTGTTGAAACCCTTGGAAGCTGCAGTGTAATCTGCTCTGACAAGACTGGTACTTTGACGACCAATCAAATGAGCGTCTCTCGTGCTGTCTACTTCTCGGATTCGGATCGTAAGGTCACTGAAATCAACATTCAAGGTACCACTTTTTCACCTGACGGCGATGTTACCTCTGAAGATGGAAAGACCCTCGATTCCCCAGCTGCCTTCTCCCTCGTTGTCCGCCGCATGGCCGAAATCTCCGCTCTCTGTAATGACGCCGAAATCTCCTACGATGCCAAGTCGAACACCTTCGCCAACGTTGGAGAACCCACCGAAGCCGCCTTGAAGGTCCTTGTCGAGAAACTAGGTACTCCTGACCCCGGGTATAACCAACGACGGGCAAAGCATAACATCCAGGAACGTATCAACGAGGCAAACAAGTACTACGAGGCCCAATTCAATCGACTCGCGACTTATGAATTTGCGAGAGATAGAAAGAGTATGTCAGTTTTGGTTGAATCGCAGGGACAGCAAAGGCTCTTTGTCAAGGGTGCTCCGGAATCGATCTTGGAAAGATGTACATCTGTTATCTGTGGTAAGGACGGAAAGAAGGTTGCGTTTACCCCGGCACACGCTCAACTGGTTAGTGAAAAGGTTTCGACTTATGCGAAGCAAGGGCTCAGAGTCATCGCACTCGCTTTTGTGGATGGCGTCAGCTCGCATCCTATGATTGGCAAGGCACAAACTTCACAGGACTATCTCAAACTGGAACAAAATATGACTTTCGTTGGTGCGGTTGCCATGTTGGATCCTCCAAGACCAGAAGTCGCTGAATCGATCAAGAAGTGCAGGGAAGCTGGTATTCGTGTCGTTGTCATCACCGGAGATAACAAGCAGACTGCGGAGACTATTTGCAAGCAAATCGGTGTCTTTGAATACGATGAGGATCTTACTGGAAAGAGCTATACCGGCCGTGAATTCGACAACTTGAGCCCTAGCGAACAATTGGAGGCTGCGAACCGCGCTTGTCTCTTTTCTCGAACGGAACCAACGCACAAGAGCAGACTTGTTGATCTCCTACAGAGCAGCGGTGAGGTTGTTGCCATGACTGGTGACGGTGTCAACGATGCCCCGGCTTTGAAGAAATCGGATATTGGTGTTGCTATGGGTAGCGGTACCGATGTTGCCAAGTTGGCTGCTGATATGGTTCTTGCGGACGATAACTTTGCAACTATCCAATTGGCAGTCGAGGAAGGTCGTTCGATCTATAACAATACTCAGCAGTTCATCCGGTACCTCATTTCCTCGAATATCGGCGAGGTTGTTTCGATCTTTTTGACCGTTCTGCTGGGTATGCCCGAGGCATTGATTCCCGTCCAACTTTTGTGGGTTAACCTTGTCACCGATGGGCTTCCGGCTACCGCGCTTTCGTTTAATCCGCCAGACCATGATATTATGAAACGCCAGCCCAGGAAGAGGGATGAGCCGCTCGTTACTGGATGGTTGTTCTTCAGGTATATGGTTATCGGAACTTACGTTGGTGCGGCGACGGTATTCGGGTATGCTTGGTGGTTTATGTACAACAGCTACGGGCCGCAGATTTCGTTCTACGAGTTGGTGAGTTTTGATACATATTGCGGTTCTAGAGGGGTGTACGAGATGCTGACAGTGGTGATTTTAGACCAATTTCCACAAGTGCTCGACTTTGTTCCCGGAACTTGGGTGTGAGATGTTTTCGAATGATATGTCAAAGGCTGCCTCTACAATTTCGCTTTCGATGTAGGTACCCCTACTCTCATCTACCATTCGCTCTTTGCTAACAGTAAATTACTACACAGCCTCGTCGTAATTGAAATGTTCAACGCCATGAACGCGCTCAGCTCCAGTGAATCACTTGTCACGCTGCCACTATGGAACAACCTTAACCTTATCGCAGCTATCACACTATCAATGGCGCTCCACTTTATGATCCTTTACGTCCCGGTTTTCCAGACCATGTTTTCGATTACACCGCTGACGGTGCATGAATGGAAGGCTGTGGTGGCTATTTCTTTGCCTGTTATGTGAGTTTTATTCCCCGCTCTTCTCTTTTCTTAGATACCCTTTCGCAGTGCGCGATGGACTCTGTTTGCGTGGGTGCTAATTACCGGTGGGGTGTAGATTTATCGATGAGATCCTGAAGTTTGTGGAGAGACAGGTGTATGACAAGAAGGCTATTGTGAAGCCGAAGAAGGAGTAGAGTAGAGGGGAACATTTTCCCGTCCTTTCCTTTTTGTCCGGGATTTACCATAGACTCTTTTGTTCTGGGAACTTTTTTTTTTTTTTTAGAAAAGGAAAACGGCGAAAGAAGAGCAAAAGATATTTAGATAATGGGATAGAAAAAGGCAATCCTATCTGCAAGAATCACGGACAAAAAGTTCTTGGCCATTTGATTCGATGCTATTTTGGAGTTTATTGAAGGATTTAATTGTTATTTGACCTGTGGTGCTTAGAATATCTGTATATAGTATCGGTGCGGGGGGCCTTTGGATTAGCTTCTAAAGCTTGAGGCTGGTCTACGTGGCCATTTTAAGCCAAAATGTGCTTATTAGATTGGTGGGTTTAAGGTTCTTGTTTATACTTACTATCTTATAGCTACCTTTTAGGAGAGGTGTGAAATAGTGGATTGGTACTTAAGTACTTGTTTACTGCTGGTGCTCCCTACGGACGGGATGAGATCCTGAGTGCCTTTGAGTTCGCGAAGCTAGAAATACTTGTCGCTTGGACACAGATAAATTTCTTACGTGATATTGACAGTTGCCACTAGTAACGAGACCGCTCGCCACCAGGTACATGTGGACTCGCCCTGCGCGCTTGCTCAGATGCATTTCAGGTACGGTTTAACGATGTCCCAAAAAATCCAGGCTGCAAACCTCGTCACGAGCGCATCGGCGATGTCAACGACGTTTCTGGTATGGATTCCATGCGCCGTTACAACTAGCATTGCAGCCTGGGGCGCGTGCTTTTCTTCATTGGACAATGATCAAAAATGTCTCTAATATGCGAAAGACATTCTTTGTCCCTTTTTTTTTTTTTTTTTTTGACAGCTTGAGCTTCTGGATAGCTGGGAGCGTTTCACGATGGAATTTTCGACAAGCATACCATGCCGTGGTTCCCTCTTCGGCGGTTGCAGGTTTTCTTCGAAAACCCTCCTTTTTTTTCCCTTCTAGAATACCGTTATTTTCTTCGAAATACGTCAAGAAGGTTGTTCACAAATATCGAAGATATCCTTGTTATGCTTTTCCCCCTGTGCAACGAGATCGATCCTTGCCCATGTGCTGGGATTTGTTCCTTTTCGTTATGAAAATCTGTATGGCAGATTTAAACGAAATGAAGCTTGGGGAAGCTTACCTTCCTCGCCTCGCATGTTCGATCTGAGGCAAGAGTTACCCATTCACCGCGCACGAAATGTATGTGTGCGGGAGGTTGGGTGGGGCCCGGCCGTACGAAAGTAATTCGCTATTCCGCTTTGCGAAGATCTTCTCGGTTGGCGTTTTCGTGACAAGAAGCTTGCTTTGCTTGGGACCCATTGCATCTTGTCTTTTTTTGTGAAAGGGGTACAGATCAGGTTTTTCTGACATTTTGGACAGTTTGGCAAGATGGTCGTTCGAGATGTACCTGATACTAAACCGTCTGAAGCAGGCAGGAGAAAGATCATCTGGTCAATCGAACGTATTCAGCATCATCTCGAGACCCATCAGCATCATCGACAGCGAAAGGGACCAGGGCTTGAAAGCAAGACATGTTGTGATTGAGCTGAGCGGTCTGGTTGGCTAGTTTAGCTAGCTTTGTTGGTTTCTTTCCCTTGTTGGATGTGAGAGAGGTTGGTGAGATATCCAGCAGGCCTCCAGTCACCTCCCTATTCCCCAGGCGAAACCTTAACGAACCGAACGAATTTTTTTCTGGAAGATAAAAAAATAAAAAAAATTGAAAATCGCCGTCGCAGTCGCCGGTTTTTCTTCCTCTCTTTCTCCCCTTACTCATCATCACGATTCCTCTTGTCTACATATTCCCACGGCTTCATTCGCGCTGTATCTTCTTTCCTTTTTTCCGGTATCGCGGCCTGCTTTCTCGTTTAACGTTGTACGACCTTTGATCTGGGATTATACGAAAACAATTACTGCCTATTGTTTAATCTCTAATACACTAATTTTCTATCGGAAACTCTGAGACGGAGTGATACACGACATAACGACGACTCTTTCGAACGAAATCTGCATAAAAGTAGCTACTTAACTGCCTACCCTTCTTAATTCTCGGACGTTCCTCGGACTTTCCGTCAAACGTCTTGCTACATTCGGTCGCTGTCGTTTCGCGGCTGATTCGTGTGCCATACTTGTTTGCGCACCGCCGCATCGATCAAAAGCCCAGAAATAGCAAGTACCGACCTGCTGGTGCTGGGTAGAAAAGCATACCTTGCTATACGAAGGATTTGTAGGCATAGCCTTGCAGCATTCGCTCGCAACATACGTACCAACCTGCCTTGCGAATTATCGAAACTGGGCTTGGAGATTTATATATATCTCTTTTTTACTAGCCTGGGCGAAGGAGACTAGCTAGCTAAGCAGCCTTGCAAGCTTCGACTCACCACCGTCGACACTCATCCTCTTCTCCTTCGCTTTAATATATTTCTGATTTAATACGGTTTAATTCTTTTCCCTTTTTATTCCCGTTGATTAATCATATATATTTTCCAAAAAGATTGTCGTCGACATCAAAATTCTTCTCTTTTATCTTTTAATATTTAATACTTAATCGATTCCTCCCGAATACTTTTCGAATCCTCTTTCCTCATTATCAGCCTCATCCTCAGCCTAATCCCAATCCGTATCCTTCTTCCTCATTTTCACGATATCAGATATTATCCTCGAAAAGCTGCTCGTTCGAACTCAATCTTCCTACTCCAACAGCTTGAATTCGGCGATCTAATACCTTAACCTGCCGCAATACGAAAAATAAGTTCCGAAGTCCGACCGGTTTCGCAAAATCTTTCCACAAATCGAAGACCTCCCAGAACAATAGTGTGCCATTCCGAGACGCCATTTGAAACCACCTACAGGCGAAGTAAGCAGTCGAAGCTTCTTTACAGCCACGCTTTCGCAAGAAGGATCCCATCCGAATTCGTACAACCATATAACGACCGCAACGGAAAACGTTGAAGAAACCCGCGCAAAAAATTAATATACCTTTTTCTACTACTACACCATCAAGGAGAATATATTATCTCACTCCTACCACAAACCATTTAACTTTTTTTTTTTCCCTTGCGACCATCTTGCCTTCGCCACGGACAAATAAGTCGACAGCGATCTGCTCTCCATTCCAGATCTTTTCATCTCATCTTTTCTAAACACACATTCCGAATCTTGCGTCGCACGTAGACCTCGTGTGGTGTCGTTTTTTTCCTCACAAACTCGTATTCACGAAAACAAATCCCTCTACAAATTTTAATTCACAATGTCGTCGCCATTGACCTCCCGACTTTTCTTCCTTTGCTGGCTCGTCGCCTTATTTTTCTCCGTTTCGATACAGGCTCAGCTCACAGCTGGGACTGCCGTCGGCACAGCTACATGGGCAGCCCCGACAAATGGGTATGTTTAAATGGTTTGACATGATTGGAAGATGATGACGCTAACATGAAGCCACTTTCCAACAGAACTCCAACAGCGACTTTGACGCCTCCTACTCCTACCAACACTGAGTCCAGCAGCAGTGCACACAATCAGTTCTCGTCGTCGCTAGCGCTGTTTGGCGCTCTGATAGCAGTAAGTACACTCTTTCCCCCTCACAATATGCACAATCTGGCCTATCTTTAAGGCTACCGTCACTCTTGCATATATGCATGGTCATTTGCGGGGCTCCATTTTTTCTTTCTCTATTGTTGTGATCGACGTCGTTAGAGGTTTCTTAGCATGCTTGGGATCTTGTCTAGAGCATGGTTAGGATTTTCAAAACGTCAATCATACAATATAAAAATATCTCCGCATGCTGCTTATCGTCCGTTCTTTTCGATTACCCAATCCCGCAATCCTGTTTCTACCTTGTCTACATGGATCTATGCCGCAGACTTGCAGGTTACAGGGGAGCATGGGGGTTTCGACAGGGCGATCAGGCATCTGCATTAGCGTGGTGGGCTCTCTGTCGATAGACAAGGCACACAATTTTTCCCCCTCCTCATCATCATCCTCTAGACTAAGCAGTTTTCCGGGTTTGGACAAGAAGGCTAACAAACTGGTTTCTTTCTATTTTTATAGGCGGCGTTGTTTAGCCTGTAAAGAAAGTCACGCTGAATCGGAGTGGCCTGGTTGTTTGTCGTCAGCTTGGCTGCGTCGACAAGGGCCTTCTCTCCTTTGGTGGTACGACGACTTTTTTCTTGGCTCACTTTTTTTCTATGCTACTTTTTTTTTTGCTTGGGCTATATCTTCTTGAACTCCATGCACTATAGTGCGGGGTTGTTCGAAACGGAGTTTTTTTTTTCCTTTGGACCTTCGTCCTAATTTTGATGACTTGTAATGTGTGAGAATTTTTAGACGGCCCGAGATAGTTGCTCTTGCGGTGGTTTCTTTCTCCCCCCCTTGTCTTTCGGGTCAACGAACCTGGAGTATGCCGACTTGCGGGAACCTACTTTGTATAACTTTTTATTGTTTGATGTACCGAAGAGATGGAATATTCGGGGAAGACGTTTCGATTACAGTCCGAAGCTTGAGGATCTTTTTTTTGTTTCCTTTTTTTTGGGATTCCCTGGTTGTTTTATTACCTATACCCCCCTACCGGTTCTTTATAGCAGACCTCTTTTGATGAGTCCTTTTTTGTAATGACCCCCTCCCCTTCTTTTGGATGGATACATTTATATATATATTCTAGACTTTCATTTATGAAGATATGAAGATTGGAGATTTGGTTTAAAATAATAGAATGGGATGTTTTTCCTCTTTCAGTTATCTAGGTTCTTGATGGTCGTGCTACGTGCGGTGATGTGTGTTTCGTGAATCTAGATGGGCTGGAAGTAAGAAAGATAGTTTACAAACTTGACAGAGGTGTGTTTACTAGAATTACGAGGGTATTCGAGTTGCCTAGCTAGCAAGCTTAAGGCTGAAGAGGACCTAGAATCCGGAATGTCAAGCTGTCCGTTGTTGCCTATGATAGAGTCTCCTACGAAGATGCCTTGCTGACAGGATTGCATTTGTGGCCCGTAAAGTATCTATATACTACGGTGCAGCCAGCTATCATGTCCAAGTAGATTAAATCGTTAAACAGGGCTGTGTATTAGCTATGAGACTTATGAGCACAAGGCTAAGTTTCCTCGCCGTTTAACGCAGTATACTAGTATCAGTTAGTCGATAAGCAATTCATCACGTTGTGGTCATTAAAAATGGGACTATTAGGCAAAGTCTGATTACGAAACTAACTATTAAGCTATATAACCAGTGCTGGTGAAGTACAGGGCACCTATAACACTGTACAGTCGAGTAGTGACCCGCTATATGCCCAACTGCTAAGTCGGGGTATCCGGTAAACTTTAATGCATGACAGCAGCGTCGTTCATTGTCATGATTCCTCTCTAGCACAGATCGGTCCTAAAATATGTTGTTTCTTCTAGAGGATTCTTTATATATATATTTTTTTTTATATTTTTTTTATATTTTTTTTATACCAGATATACTACTAGTACTTAAGCTGTCATCTAGAGCTGTTTCAGAGCCGACTTTAGGCCGGCGCCCTAGTCGGCAGGCAGTCGGGTGCTATTGCTGGGACAGCAGCTGTCTAGTATATAAATATAAATCACATAGGTAGAGGGATTGGATCAGTTCGTGGTAGTAAATTTATAAATATGACATGCGCAGGCACGAGTGTTGTCAAAATCGTGTTGTCTGAATGCTGTAGGAAAAGAAACAAAAATCACATGATTCTGGTCTCGTTGGTGCATGATTCCAACGAGACCGCAAGCTGGTGGAATCTCAACGCACAATATACCACAAAGCGAAAGGTACCTTTAATTAAGGTGGGTTTTCGATGCGGAGCTGAATATTCGAATAGACCGATTGGGGGTTCGATGTGGTAGCCCATGGTGTTTCGCGAGCTAAAGGAAAGAGCGGAGCCCTATTAGAAGAAGGGGCAGAGAAGATAGAGTGAGAGCGCGGGTTATTTGCGTGGCTTTCGATCATGCTGCACCAAACTTAAGTGAAAACCTCACTCATCCAAATCTCTGAACCTGCCTTTCTCTTACATTCTCTTCCATCAGGCTTAGAATCACCTAAGTCCTAGAAACTCCTCGAATGATAGTGAATTCAAGCATCTGGCTAGGCGTAGTATCCTCTCAACCCGTGGATCCCGCCCTTCCAAACCCCCTGTCAACTGCTGTTTTTGATCCCCAGAAGTCTAGGCGCATCCCTCTACCACATATTTCATCTGTGCCAAACTCTGGCTTCCTTACGCCTTCCCTCACCGTTAGATCCTCCAACCTAGCTCCAAAACTAACCGATCAGACAAAATGAATCGTCTTGCTCCGAAATTTCTAAAAGTCGCTTCGCCGAGGTATCTGAGACACTATGCACCTACGAGAATAGGTCTAAAGACACAACCGCCGGGCGGGATGACATTAAGAGAGTTCATTGAACGCTGTAAAATACAATCCCGAGACCCTATCCGCAAGACCCAGAGATCGTCCACAGCTACAACCGTCCCTGCCAACCCAAGAGCTTTGAGAGGAACCTTTAGGGTCTGGGAAAACTTCTTCGCGGACGTCGAACGCTTTTTTGAACCTTCCTTAAACCGCAGGGTAATATTTTGACCCTCTTGGTAAAGAATCCTGTAGTTTTATATAAGAGGACTAATCCTAGACCCTAAAAATATAGTTTCCCTCCCTCACTTTCGACCAGCGCCGTTGGGATAGGGTAAATCGAAGACAACTAGGCGACGAAAGCTCAATCAGAGATTTGGCCATATCCGTACTGGAAGACCCGTGCGCGCAGATTATTGATGCGCTCTATGGGACAGATTCGGTGGCGATGTTTCGTGGACCCCGGTCTCTCGTTAATATCGGAGACCCCGATAGGGTGTTAAGCTTTCTTCGCCCAGGACCCCCCGAGACAGAAGATCTTTACAAACCGAGGGTGGTCATAGAGGAGAAGACGCCGTGGGCGTTGCCAATGAAACACGTTGACCTCGTATCTGAAGTCAACCGGAATAGAAGCGATGCAAACAGTCCATATGTAAAAGCGGTACACCAACTTTATGGATACATGAGTATGAACTTACTAAAATACGGTATACTAACGACTATTGAGTCGACGAGAGTGTTTCGACGTGTCTATGATGAAGCACACCCACAGGGGTTACTCGAATGTTCGCCGGAGATCGACAGAGAGGGTCACCTACTTAAATCTCCACTCGCTGCATACGCTTTTATCGCATCGCTGAGTTTCCGAGAGGGTTTCATGCATATATCCCTGGACCCCGATTGGGATATGCCTAAGGGAGCGCTTGTTCTCCAACTGGAATATGGCACAACCCTCACTACGCCGATCCCGGGGCTCATATTAGGTAAAAAAGAGGGGCTAAGTGCTGAAAAGTTGCGACTACGTATAGAGGATGCCGTAGGATCAAGGGGCTGCTATGCTTATACTGCACGGGGCAAAGCCTTTGCTGCGAAAAAAGACCCTGAAACCGGCATATCAGTGATAATAAAGATTTACGACTTGTATAATCCGGAAGCGGCGTCACGGTATAAAAACGAACAAGAAATGTAAGTGAACAGTTGTATCGGCTAAGTCCAAAACTCTTTCGTTCGTTCGCTACTGCAAACCCTTGCTCTTCAGAGAACTCCTATTTGAGTAAAGGCTAAAATAAACTTAGATACAACCGTCTGTCAGAACTCCAGGGTATCTACATTCCACGATTGTACGTCAGTGGTATGGATCAAGGGGGTGGGTTTGGAATCCTAGCTCTTGAAGACTGCGGCGAGAATATAGATCACGGCTGGCTTAAGGGCACTAAAGAGCTTGGACGAAGGGCATTATCGGAAATCCACCGCCTCGGGGTTTTGCACAGAGATATAGGTTTCAGAAACTTCACCTACAACAGGGCAGATACCTCGTACCCCTTACGAATCATAGACTTCGGAGAAGCTACCCTAGACCCAAAAGCCGTGACGCGTGACGCAAAAGAGAGTGAGCTGCAGAAACTGGAGCAGTTAAAGCTAGGTGATTGATACCTCCTACTGAGATCGTATACGAGCCTAACTCTGGCTTGGAACATTAAATTTTTTAACTTTCGAGGGCTTTCTATTACTTTCCGTCAAACTCTTCTGGACAATTTAGGAAATAGGGCAGACCCGGAAACTACCTGTGGCTATGATGGTTGGTTTTGATCATGTAAACCGTCAAGGTTTTGGTGGCAGCCGCAGCTGTGACCAAATATCTTTCTTGTAATACAGCGTATAACTAGGAAGTAAAGCTATCCCATTTTATTATTGATTTCTTCATAGGGTAAACTGAAATTCTCCTGCGTAGCAGCTTGCATCCTGTGTTTGACTAGCAGCAGTTTCTTCCTAGCAGTATTAATGTGTCCTCCCAGCAGTCCAGTGGCTAGGGCTGGTCAAGATGACATGAGACAATGCAATGCCTTCCGTAGCGACCAACACAGTGGCATGTGGTACCGTGATATATGGTAATAACCATGGTTTTGGAAACATGCAAACATAACGAAGCCTTCGCGGCTGTTCTCACCCGCTCCTGAGTGCGTTCGGCGTCGCGTCGTGCACCATTCGTTATTGATGAGAATCATGCAACCCTTGCACAACGCCCAATCATCAACATGCAACATTGTGGGTTGTATCCGCGCGAAGACTCAAGGCTTCTGGATTTGGCCATCGAGGGAAATATAATTGATATGATTCTATTGATGTATGGCGACCGTGGGCCCATAGGTTTAATAGCAACAGGCTAGGCCTATATGCACGCCTAATGATTCAATTCTAAAGCCTCCGAGCTTCATCGGAATGGAAATTTGGTATAGACTCATACCGCTGTCAAACTTTGGTAGTCGGTGACACATTGCTTCGAGTTGCAGAAACTGTCAACTTGAGCTAGGTAGTGCGCCGCGCATTTCGACTCCGGAAGATTGATGTATAAATAAGGTCCATTCTCTGTCTGTATGCCCACCCCCATACCTCCTCTATCTATACATCCTTTAGTCCAAATATTTTAAAAAATTAGAAAATATGACCGGAGGACCTACAGCAAAAACTGCTTCAGCAGTCGAATATCCTCACCCATTAGAGGTTGGCCCTGTCACGGCTCTCAGCTTCCATGACAAATGTCTTCGTCGGTTTTCGACCGCTATTCGGAATAAGCCTAACTGGACAGAGAAAGTGACCAATCGCGCGCTGATGACTAAATGGATTCGGGAGGCCGCATTGCAGGATGCACATGAATTTGGTGATGGCTACGTGGTGCCTATTTGGGATACTAAAAGTATTGAGTTTATACATTCGGAACTGGTGGATGGGTATAAAGCATACGTTGAGAAACTTCGCGCAAGCGGATCTTGTATTGAGCCCGATATTGATGCGGTGTGGAGGGCGGATGGATTAATTGATGAAGAGCTAAGGCAGGAATTAATTAATGGTGAGAGAGGCTTTACTATTTCGAAATCTTCTAAGGGGCCCGAAAGGCTAATGGGGCTCTATTAATTTAAGCTGTGGTGACGCTGGAGAATGTCTCTGAGGATAAGAAGGACTGGCATCCAGGTTCTAGAGGTCAGGTTCTGGATCTCGTCCATCCTTCCCTCTGGCCTATCATATATGGACGGACCATAAGTATTACCGACGGGAAACCAATCGACTGCCCCGCAGCGGCAAATGTTCCGAGGGAGCCTGATGAGGACGATGAAGAGGAAGAGGAAGAGGAAGACGAGGACGATAATGATTCCAATTTTCTTCATGGTTCTCACGATCGTGGCCGGGGTTTGAACATGAACGGATGGTCTACAAAGTACTGTTGGCTGCCATCTAACTTCAACGTTGCCAGCGACGGACAGAGCACTAAGATTACATCGTATATCAACAATTTATCTACTGCTGAACAGAAAACGCTCTTTTATCCCATTCTTGAACGAATATTTACCAAGTTTGTCCCGATGTTTAACCATCTCCTCGCGGATTTGGCGGAAGGACGACATTATACTTATCGCACATGGGATCCGACGGAGTTTTCTTGGGAAGGGAGGGATTTTCATGTTACCCCTCTCTCCATCTCAGTCTTCAGGAGAAAATGGAAGAAGTTCTTGGGACAATATGAACGTGGAGAGGAACTCTCTGCTGGGTTTAAGTCATACCGCGACCGAATGCAAGGATACAATTGGAACCGTACACAAAAGGATTATGAGGACAGTGCTTGGGGTAGTAACGACGACGACTATACATATGACGATGGTGATGATTATGATGACGATGAGGAGGGGGGAGAGGAGGAGGGGGAGGAGGAGGAGGAGGAGGAAGAAGAAGAAGAAGAAGAAGAAGAAAAGGAAATTGAAGATGATGGCTATGATGGCTATGATAAAGCCGAGATTTGGGACGTTGGAGGCATATCCTGGGGCGCCAGCTGGCACCCACCGACTATTACAGACCAAACTAAGTTAGATGGGAAGCCAGCCAAAGTCATCGTCAAGATGGCAAATATTATCCTCACTCCCGAGAACCCAGCCTATAGCGGCGGTACTTGGCACGTTGAAGCTATGAAGGTAATATTCTATCCTTTGAACAGAGATGAAGTCTGGATATGTAGGGAGGTGAGCTAACCAAAGCATTTATTCTGACGAACAATAGAACGAACGGATCATAGCGACTGGGATATATTATTACGCACAAGAGAACATAACAGATTCCACATTGTATTTCCGTCGCACCGCTCGGGTTGATCAAGATCCCCAGTGGCATGATTCTTACTGGGGTAAGCTTCATGACATGGGGCATTCCTATGGGATCCAGCAAATCGGCGAAATTCAGACGAAGGTACGTTGCAAATTGATTCTCACAATGGGTCCTTAAGAACTAAGTATTATATTAACCGCTGACAACTTGCTATCTTTCCAACTATCTATAGGAAAATCGAGCGATAGTTTTCCCAAATGTATACCAGCATTGCGTGTCGCCGTTCAAGTTACAGGATCCAACGAAGCCGGGGTATCGCAAGATCTTGGTCTTCTTCCTCTGTGACCCAAATCATAACGTACAGACTACTGAAACGATCGCTCCTCAGCAACCCGAGCAGCGAATCGATCTCGAACAGGCACTTCGCGAAGGACCGCTCGGAGGACTTCCGGAGGAAATCTTTCACAGTATTGTTGGAGAGCTGCCTCCTTTGATAACTTTGGAGGAGGCGCATAATTATAGGGCGGATTTGATGCAAGAGCGTTCCACTTTCACTTATGGGAGCACAAAGGTTCAAGGGAGATACTATAATTTGTAAGTTTCTCGCTTTTGGTTTTATCTTTTCCCGTTTCGAAATGCTATTCTAACTCCTAGGTGGTTATAGGTGCGAACATTAATGCATTGAGCATTGATCAACTGGCCACGGTCGGGTCCGCCACGGGGACTATATATAAAATCGAGCATGTGATATTGGTACTATAGCTTAGACATTATTGTTTGGCGATGGCTTTTCTATATCTTCGTTATGGTGCGCATGCTCTGCATATGCATGTCTTTGAAATTCGACAGACAAATTTCGTGGTTGGTTAACGGTTTTCGTACCTGATATTCCATGTTAAATTACACCTGTGGTTGTTGCGCAGGCAATTTCTTGTTTAATGAAGTGTCAAGCATCTAACTTTTGGAATCTTATTTACTTTCTCACAATCCTCCTCCCACGCTTTATCAGCTCGTTGGGAAGAAGATGGATGTACGAGAGGTTAGGCCTGACTCGAACATTGTTGTATTATTTTCTTACAATAGATATAGCATCCGTTCTAACAAAGCTGTGGATCCCACGGCATTATACATACAAAACGCTAGCGGATTTGGGGCCGTGAGGGTAGGAGGTAGCGCCGTGAGTGTCCTGATATAATTAGGAGAGGGGCGGTGGAAATATATTTATGAGGGGGATCCGGGAGACATTTCTATTGTAGCCCCGATGATATATTAAACTGAACTTCAATCAGAAACAATGCTTTTCTATAGTAAACAGGTAAGAACAAGTGTACGTCATGATCGTATCCCACCCGGTAAGTATCCCAAATAATTACAAGATGTAAAACTTATCAACATCCCTATCCTCAAAAACGCCATGTTCAAAAATCAAAGAGCACACCCAAAAAATCCAACAAAAACTTACCATGAAAAATCGTACACACATCTATCTACACCCCTAGCCCTCTAACTGCCAACCAAAGCACAATCGGCACGACCACATTATCATTGCCTCCCGTAATGACTGCTTCCACTAAACTCCCCAGCCCAGCTGCCGCAAGCGCCTTTCCCGTAAACACACCGACGGTCTTTATCCCAACGGCTTGGCTTAACGCCTTCAAACCTCCCCTTGTAATTCCTCCCCTTCCTTCTTGAAAGTTCCCAGCAATAAGCCATACCTTTCCTACCAACAGGCCAATGTATACCGCGAACGTAAATGCCAGCGATCCTTCCACACTCTTGCCACCACTCCACCCCCATTTATGCTTTCCAAACCGTCGCCCAATCAACGAGGCAGCCGCATCTCCCATGCCCACGCATATAACACCGGCCACCATCGCCAATTCCCTCTTTGGTGCTCGCCAGTATATTCCAAAGGGACTTTCCATTCCTTCTTCATCGCTAACTTTCGACCCCGTCAAACTCAACCACACCGGAATAGCACAACCAACCAACAAAAACACATGCGAAACCACAATCGGTCCTCTTAGATCTCGCCCATCTACATATGGCGCCAAGAATATCGATAAAGGCTTCGAAATTGGCGGTATCAGTGTTGCTCGGAGGATATCCACCAGTAAAAAGATACCCAAGGTAACCAGAAGCGCTGTCCCAACGAATGGCGGATCCAAGTAAATAGTCGGCAAAAACATCGCCACCACAAGCCCATGGAATACCTTTCGTCTCGTATCAACCTCAACAGCCCTTCCTCTTGCTACCTCTGCAAGACCAAGCCACCCGGGTCCTTGGATCTCAAATCCCAACTTTTCCATTGGCACCCGCACACCCTTTCCTAATGTAATGACGACACAGATACCAATTGTAACAAGTAGCAACCAGTATCCGGCAAGTCCAAGTCTATAATTCGGGCCCCATTTTCCTTCCTCTCCGTCTGGGACGTCGAGCCCTCTATACCCAGTCCAACCCATATCCTCTACTAACGTATGATAAAACGGCAACCCCGAAAAGAGATACCCAGCTGCCCAAGGGAACGGATCTATACCATCAAAAGCATGGTACGCAAGATAAGGCCTCTCAGCAAACATAATAACCCCAATCAAAATAACATAAACCGGAATAGCGTATAAAAACTTAAGCGTCGGAATATTCTGAGGTAATTCGTCTGGTAAAAACTTGGGGAGTCGTTTCCGGATATCTGCCGCCTTCGCCTTCGATATACCACCCTTGGTTAACAGTGTTGTGTCTGAATCGCTGGACGTATGACCGGCCATAAATCCGTCGATGTTAATCTTTTCACGCCGGGCTTTGCGACGACGGGCCCACGGTCTAGCTCGGGCGAAGACGATTGATCGTTCTAAGTCTATCTCTTTCTGCATGAATGTTTTGCAACCGATTATTAGGGCACCGCCAGTCATCCAGAGAATTACTTTTAGTGTGACCATCTGAGCCGAAACACTGTCGAGGAGTTGGATGAACGCTGTCGCGAGGAGACGGGTTTCTGTGGTCGTTAGACTAGGGATTAGGAGTTCGACTCCGAGGGAAACGAGGTTCGAGTGTATGATTGGAGTGTAGAGGAGATGCTCGGCTGCCATTGGAGCAGGTTTGGAAGAGGAGAGCAGAGGGGTGAGGGTGAACAGATACTTCAGATTTGGGTCGTTGGCAATGAAACGGGGGTATACGTCTGGAGGAAGGGATGCAAGAGAGCAAACGAGAGTAGAGAGCATGTAGAGGGACGTATACGGTGTTAACGATAGTGCAATGGCTGCTGGGAAGACCAGAGGGTATAGTAGAGGTGAAGGGTCGAGGGAGGAAGGGAGAATGACGGTAAATGGCTTGCGAAGGTTTGATATAGCGGGGTGCGAGCCGATGACGGCAAGGTAGGTGAATAGGAAAGTCGTTAGTTCTGTAGGTATTGTTAGCATTGCAACCAATCCTGGAAAATCAGTATACTAGATGATGCTTATACCTCTCTTCCATATCCGAAGCTCCTTCCTGACATCCGACTGGCTACACACCATAAGTACCAGTATAACCATCAACGAAACCTCTAATCCTCTTCTAACGAAAACAATCTTCTTCCGTCCACCCAAACTCCCTGTTCTCGAGCCTTTAAGTGCAGCTTCACCAATATCCTTCCCTTCCACATCCGTTTTATCCGAATCATCTTGCTTTGGCGAAGGCTGTTCATCCTCATCTATTTCCCATTGCCCCGTCTTCCGTCTTTTAGGAGGTGGGGCAGGTAGTGACCGCCGTTTACTGAAGTACTGAACACTACCAGGCTTATGATGCTCCACATCCTTTTCGTCGTCTGCCTCGGTTCCAGATTCGGATGAAGACAACGATAACGACGATGTTGAAGATGGAGTGTACGAGTCGGATGGCGGAGAGGTTGCAGTTAGGTTTGTTTGCGCATGTTGGAGCGGGATGGATGATGTAGTTGGGACGGCGAGGTTGTTGGTGGTGTCAGCCCTATTGGGCTTGGTATCGTTGGCCGCTGCGCCATCTACATGTATATCTGGAGGGGAATGAGTAGAGATCGAATGCCTGTGATACGGGTGAGGAGATCGGGAGCGGAGGATGGGGAGGGAATCGGGATCATTCTTGGTCGTATCCGACATTCGAACGGTGAAGGGTGAGGAGGGTGGTGGTTGTCAAGGTCAGCTGGCGCCAGGAGGGAATTCGACGGGAAGTGTTGAGATGTCGTCGTGTGTCGACGGATTCGGCCGAAAGTGCAAAGTGTCCTTGGCGGGTTTCTATTTCTATATCATCAAGATAACATCTACAATACCGTACTGGAGGATATATATATCCTTCGAACAGAATAAAAAGAGACTGGGTGATGACGGCACTGGAAAAGGAGAGTAGCATCCAGATTGCAAGAATAGCTTCGGCTCTTGCAGGCCAAGGCTGTCGAGTGCACCGATCTCCAAGTCAGGTATGCACCAGCGAGTCCGTACAAGATCCCGCATCCCAGTTGAACAAACTGCACGCCACGATGCCGCGTTATTTAGCATCGAACTAGAACCAACTAAGCCCTGCCGGGTACCGGTGCTACGGTGGAAGCTGCCGCTTTCACATGCTCAAGATTTCTATTACCATCCAGGCGACCTCGAGTTTTCCGGATACAAGGGGCTGTTCAATACGAAGGCATTGATATTGGTGCGGGCAATTTCCTCAAATATAATAATGGAGAAAATAATTTCCTTAAATTACTGGCTCCTTAACGCATGGTGAGAACGCTATCAAGTGCCCAAAACCATATTTTGTAACCAACTTCTCGAATTCTCTGCAAATCAAGACTCCTCAGAAGGGTTCTTAAGGAAACGTGGTATTTCGTACACCAACGCAACCTCAAACAAATGTGCCCTGTCGTGACGCTAAGAGGTCTCAAGTCAGCAGGAGCTACGATGGCTTGCAGTTAAATGTAAAGTATACCGGTACCAGTGACGAACATAACTGGACTTCGAAGGCCTCAAAGAAGCCGTTGGGAATCCCAACGTATTCAATGGCCGATTAAATCTCAATGCCCACTCTCCACATAACATGGATATACATTCTAGCCAGGCCTGCATGCGGGTTCGTGGACCCGGAATGTATCGTTGAGGCTGGTTTACAAGACCAGAGGGTATATATGTATTACACCAGCGGTGCAACCAAGGGGTGCGCTGCTAGTCAGATCCGGGCCCAGTATATGGTTATACCGATCTTTAGGAGTTAATATGTATCTTACCATCAAGTATTTAAGCCGGTACCGCAATAAAACCAGTGTACCACTCTTTCGAAATTTCGCCAGTGCACAAATACGTGCTAGGGTAGACACTTCCGAAGCTAGAGGAAACGGGTGCATGATAAAAGGTGTCCGCATGCGAATTAGAGAGTGATTTGGGAGACAACGGCTGGAAATCGATTAATTGCCCTACAGCGGGAGCTAAGTATTCGAACCTAAGCCAACCGGGTATGGTCGAGCGCTATTAACGTCTAACGTCGTCGAAATTGATGACCTAAATTTATAAAACCTATAATTATGGGTGAATGTGAGAGCAAAAGCTGGTAAGCATTCGGATCGCTTTCTTCATTTTGTCTAGCTTCTATAATCTATCTGCTATAGGTCAGGCTCTAATCCCAGATCCCGCAGATCTAAAACGGACACAGTATCGCCGTACACATAAGAACAAAAGAAGAACTATCTAGACAAACCCCTTGCAAGAATATATATATTAATTTCCCCCCCTCTTCCTCCAAACGTCGTATATATTTACTCAACGGCCTTGAAAACCCACCTCTCATCCTGCTTGAATGGCACACCCAACTCAAACAACTTGACAATGACCTCGGAAAAGTCCTTGAAGAACACATCCTGATCCTTAGCATACTTATCAACCCACTTCTTAAACTCCTTGTCCTTCACAAGCGCCATGTCTGTCGGCAACATCATCAAAGCCTTGGACTTGTCCTCGTACTGTGCTGGTCCGTTCCACTTCTTCCAGTTCCACTTTTCGCTTACTAGGAGTTTGAAGTAGTCGTTTGTAAGCATTGTGGGCGAGAAAGTCCACGGACCGTCGAAGCCCGAGCGGTCAGTGTGGCATCGGCCGAGAGCGTGGGCACCAGAGAGGGCGACGATTTCTTGGTCGTTAAAGCCCATTCGTCCAAAGATGGCACGCAAGTGCTTGTGCTCCTTTGAGGCGTCAGGTAACCGTCCATCTGGAGTGCATGCGCTGATATCTGAATCAGCTCGTCCAGGACGCCATGGGATGACTGGACCACCCATCTGTTGGAGAGCGCAGACACCGGCAAGGGTCCACAGATCGGAGTAGGAAACCCATGGGAACTTCTCCTTGATGGGTTCGAGGAAATCGCGAGCGGCTTTAAGGCCGGCATTGGCGCCGTGGTCAGATTCCGGTTGGAAACGCATGGTAGCACCGTTGCTGCCGCCGGTTTTGGTTTCTACGTCATAGGTACCAGAGGCGTGCCAAGCGAGACGGACAAGGACCTTATCATATCAATTAGTATTCAATTGAATTATATAATTTCGTGGAGAAATACGTACTGGTCCGTAGCTGCCGTCGTCGTACTCGTCGAAGTCGACTAGTCGCTTGGCGACCTCATTGTAGATCTTAACATAGTCGTCCTGAGTTGGGACGAATTCCTTCGCAGGGATACCAGCTGCACTGACGAGGCTGTCGAGCTGGCCGGTAGAGTAGAGGTAGTAACCACCACCACCGACAGCAGCGGCAAGGGCACCGAATATCAGACCTTTGGAACCACCGGATTTTGGAGCAGCTTCAGAGGAGTAGTAGCGTCGGCCGCTACCGCGTCCTTGCTTCGGTATTCTGGTGTGAGTGAGAGCCGAAGGTCGGACGGCGGGCTTTGGAGTGACGTGGGAGGCGCGAGCGACAGCTCTCAGGAGCAATCTGGCAGCTTGATTTGTGGCCATTGTGGATGCCGGAATAGCGTGTAATATGTGGTAAGGTTGTGGTAGATATCCGAGAATGCGAGGTAGATAAGGAGTTATTCTAGATCTATGTGTCTACAAAGCTTCGACGACGACTTCAAGCCCAAACAGAAAAAAAATAAATCAAAAAAATACAAAGAAAAGTTCTGTTCACGTTTTAAAAGGGAGAAATGGATGAAGAAAGATTATGCAAACAGGGGAAGGCAAGATTTATATATGAATGAGAGGGTCTTCACCCGAAGGGCAGGTGGTTCGGGAATATTCCAGTGTATGGATAGTATGGAGAAAGCTAAGCAGCTCTGTTTGGGCTTGGTGGCGCTGGGACCCTGCTAGTTCAGGCCGGGGAATCGAGATAGGCAGGGGCCGATGCTTAGAAACAACGAACCAGAACAATGCAATTGATAATTGTCCGCCGGTCGAGACTGTGCGATTACATAAGATGAGCACGAGTAGAGAGTTCGGAAGGGAGTGAAGTTTCACAAGTCAAGTCGAGATGGCGGCACCGCAGCCGAGATATAAACATCTGTATACGGCTTTCCTGTGGTATTTGAATATTCGTTTATCTGGCCGACGGGACTCAAACTTCACGACGCGAATACGGAAGAGCCATCTGGCAAAAAAGACCCTGCCTCCGACAATATCTATGCACTATGTATGTAGGACAATGCACGATTAATTGCTACTTTATTATATCGGCTGTTCGAGCTTGAGCTGACAGGCACCGAGCCAACTGTTACAAAGACCCTGAACGCTTCCCGCCCCTTCGCTCCAACTTGTCTCGGAAAGCACCAAGTCCACGAGTCATGTCTTCGGCACTAACTGTTGCCACATATCTTGTCTCTTCGGAACTCTCCATGTGCGGTTACCCTCGTATCTACATGCCGAATGGTACTAATCTTATTTGTCGGATTTACTCCTTTTATTGATATATATTATCGGAAAAAGCACCACTGAACATTCTCCGTCCTTTCGTCCCAACATACAATTAATTACATCAATGGGAGGCCGCCTGCGCTGTTAATTTCATCGGGAAGACACCTGCTAGCGGACGAATCCCCGCAGTACAATCGGGTTAGCCTGGCAGGCTCAGATAAGGCTAATACTTCAGACAAGCGAACGAGACGATGGTATCATAAACCCCTTCCATAAGCTCACCTTATGATATCACACTATAATCGTACATTACATACATCGATTACTATCTCCTCTAGCCGTCGGATCCGCTGTAGAGATGATTAATATACCTCGTCTACCCGCAGCCCGAAAAACCGCAAAAGCAAAGTATTGCCTGGTACCGAAAAACACGCTCAAAAGTACTCGATTGAAAGAAAGAAAAAGGATAAATTATAAGGATATGAGAGTTGTCGATAGAAAAAAACTCAAAAAAAGATTAGATTAAAAGTTGGAAAAATGGAGATTTCATCCAATGATCCGGCCGCCCTCGTTCTTGTATATTATCCGGCGGATGTGATCTCGCCATCCTTGCCACGCCCGTTCGTTCAGTCCTGTTTCATCTGTCAGCGTCTACAACACAACGCGGGAATCTTACAAAATCCAACAGATCGATTACACTCACCGTAGACGACAGCATCTACTAAACCCTGCACCACAATGCCTGCACATTAACCGGGTTAGTATTGGATGTACGTTCATGTAGAATGATTACATATGAGGGTGGCACTTACAGCTCTTATCTACAATCGTAATCCACAGGGGAGCTCTCGTGCCTGTGGTCCCCTGGTATATCCGTATTGCTGTTGGGCACGCCCATATTATCGCATACGCTAGCGGATACACCATCATCTTCTTTGCAATCTATATGATTCCCCTATTAGTATTCATACTCCATATCCCAATTTGTAGGCAAGGTATACTAACCCTCTTCAACTGGTTCGCATTCAACGGCTGCCTCATTCCCAATGACACACTCCGACTGCTATTCACATTCATGTTCCTAATCCTCTCCTCCCTCACACTGCAACTCGACACTGCCTCTCTACTATCCCCCGCCTGACTTGTTACCATCGTTACAAACGTCGGTGCCGTCGACCCCTTTCGCCCGAAGCTGACGCTGACATCGCGTGACACTAATACCCCGCTCCCTCGCCTTTCTCTGTCCCTCTTTCCGACTGACATGAGTATTACACTGGTATCAGCCATTTCATCCCCTGGATCCGGCGACTCAGCTTCGATATCCCATTTCCGGGCTTTGCGGACGATCATGTAGAGGCGGATGTAGATTAATGCGATGGCGATAACGATAAGCCATCGTGGGATGAAGTTGACGAGGAGACGCATAAGATCGCTGGTAAGCCAGCACCAGCCGCCTGTTACCCAGTCAATATTGTTAGTCGAGTCCCGTAGAACAATCCTTAAGATTTGGTTTGGAAGCGTTCATACCGATGTACCCATATCCTAGTACCAAGTGGCAGACAACCGCGATAATAATGGACAACACCCACGGTCCCACCCATGGAATCCACACATGTGTCTGAATAAACTGCGATTGGGCTTTGAAGTTACCGAGGATGATATATGTTGCTATCGCCTGCCGCTAAGTTAGCATCTTTTGGTCTTATCGGTCTGCACGCTTTCGAAGGCCCGACTTACAATAACTAAAACCCACCAGTCCGCTACGTTTAAAGGCACTGATTAGCATCTCCCGCATCTAAAACGATATTGACTGGGGAATACCTACTTTGTACCACAAATACTTGCGTCAAAAACCCATTAACCGAACATGCCGTTTTACTCGCCTCCAACGCCAGATCTCCACCTGCTACGTTCCACCCCGACGAGAACATAAAATTCAACGCCATTAGAAGATCTGACAACGCCAGACCCAGAATCAACTGGTGGCGGTAAGACCGCAGTTCTTTGATACACTGCCATATACACCCCAAAAATTAGCATGATGAACCCAAATAAAATATTTCGAGATTAGGTATTCCAACTTACAACATAGCTTAGCACAACCCAAGCAGATCCCACTGAACTCAACAATGCAACCACAAAGAGCGCGCGGTTAAGCACTTTATCGCCCCAAATAGTTGCAGGCGCCGCTAAAGCGCCTCCCCGGCGGTCGAGTAGGTACAGTAACTGCGTCATCTCTGGCTAAATCTCATCTGCAGCCCTATGAATGTATGGCACTATAGGATAGTGCGTCAAAAGTAGGTAATAAGATCTACAATTGAATTGAAGATCTTAGGAAAACTGAGTTTCTGTGAGGTAAGTATTTGGTAATGGAATGCTGGATTTGGTATGAACTTACGCACGGGTGTGACGGGGTGGAGGGGTGGATATGTAGGTACCCGTGTAGCAGTGTGCTCGAGCGGATAGCGTGGGTAGCAAAGGAGAAGCGAGTACTCGCTACACACTACGCTTGAAAGGGAACAGGGTTATACAATGTTGTTTCGAACGTCGAATATGGGAAAGAAGAAAGAAATCTTTTTACGTAAATATTCTCCTTCAAAACTTCCTTATATATAAGGAACTCGGGAAACGGTTTAACATGACAGGGTAGCTTCATTCACTCATAGCTTTCCTTTTGCCTTGGTAATTGCGGTCTGCGAGGCGTACGGTGTCCATCTCATCTCTTCCTGTCTAGGATGATAGTGTAGGAGAGCAGCGAGTGAACCAGCATCTGCCGGTATTCCTCGTTCCTGCATGTTTGAAACCCCACCCGTTCTGTAGCTACATTTTCGCCAATCCAATGGTGTGGATAAGCTTTGGGGTGTACCTCGATAGTACCCACCCACCTTTTCTGGGCAGCTTATAGCGATTGCGAAGTGCGGGAGGCAAGTTTTGTTTTGTTCGTTCGTTATCTTGGAACGAGCACAAGGTTACCTTGCTCACCAAGATGTTTTATATTTCAGCTATTTCTTTCCGCGGCTGTCAGTTAGGGTTTTCGTTCTTTGACCACCAGCATTGTAAGCCTATAGGCTTGAAGGATCAGGAAAGTGGGGTATTGCTTCCTTGGGGGTGGGTTTGACGGCAGATCGACTCGTAGCTGTCTGTCTTGATAAGTTTCTATCCCAGAATATCCAAGACTCAAGCCGCCTGGGTGGATCACATTTCAATTCCGGAATTCCAATTCAATATATTATTTTCAGCCATGGCAATTGCAATCATAACGTCAGTAGAGACAAAGTGGAGCAAGATGCTTGGTTTTCCTAGGCCCACAAGATGGTGGCTGAAACTTTTAAAGATTTTCGAGTTCTCTTTCTCCAGATCTCCGAACTTCAAGCTGGGGCATGCCCGCAGGAGGTACGGCGATAAGAAGCAAAACTCTTAGAAACACATTAAGGAATCTGTCAATTAAAGGTGTATGTACCGGTACATTGGCAATGCATGAAGGCATCGGGCGTCCGCAACCTTTAATTCGGGATCCACCTCGTGCAGCTCCCAATGCACCCGGTAGACATCTCCTGGATCATACCTCTTTCCACAGCTGCATAACGCAGCTCTATTCCCACACCGGAAGCCGGAAAGTCCAAGGTAAGCCTCTAACAAAGTTCCAAAAATACGCAGAACCGGGCAGATTTTAATCAAAACCCCAAGGCGCGAACAATTTTGTCTCGCTCGCGTGCCGTCTTGGAGGGTAGATAAGGGTTTTATATACCCCCCAAATCTCATATTGCAAGGGCAAGGACCTCGCCTATCTGCCCTGCTTCGACTGCGATCTCCGCGGGTTGTGCTCTTTTCGCTAGAAAAACATGGCGTGGAATTGTGTAACCGGGCAGGAATTAAAGGTGGGGACCCTGCACAGGTCTCGTCGACTTGGTGTATCAATATCTTGAATCCACAATTCCATGCGGCTTCATCCTCAAATACCCCTGGAATGAGCCGCCTCACGTCCAGTCCGTGGAGAAACATCACCGCCGAGATAACTCAATATCGAGACTTCAAGATTCTGGATTCCCAAATGGGGTTCCGAAGCTAGAGGTGTCAAGGGTGGTCCAGCCCTCCATCTCGTCATACCCTTGTCGCCGGCAGCCCCCACGCCAACACAAGCTTTTGCTTGGGTTATCATTGGTGCGGAGGTGACTTGCCTGTTCCCTGTACAGTTAGGGGCAGCGGTTTTAGATTGCGGACGCCGAATTTAATGAGGATATTTTCGTGCCTATCTCTCAATTTAGCTTATTCAGGTAGTTGGTCATAGATACGGCGAGGTTATTCATAGCCAGAAGGCGATAAAGATATATAAGGATGGAACGGCCAAGAGCGGTGGTTGTTGGGTTCTAATTTGTCTCCCAAAGTTCAAACGACTTATTTCGTTAGGTTATGCGCCGAATACCGAATCTGGTTTATATGTATAAGCCGACCTCTCATGCTCACTCAACCTGAGGAATGCAATGCAACGGTTATCGACATTTGATTCATCTCAGCTCAATCACCGACAACTGGTATACAGCAGCCATAATTAAGCTAGCAATTAACGTCGGCTAACGCAAGCCGTGGTTCACAAATTCTTAACCCCGTTTTACTAAGGAAAATATACCATATAGGAGGAAATGTCTAGTGTTCCTGCAAGTGTCCCCATCCGTCGACAGGTCACATTTCCTTGGCCTCGTCATCAATTCGAACCATGTGATAATATGATGTCTGTTGGAAATAATTTTTTGCCTTGTTATACAACATAGCATGTGTCTACCGCCCTGTCTAGTGAAAGAAAAAATATTTTCGGGAGATGGATTTCGTTCCTGATAGTTACTCGATCCCTGCATTCTGCACTTTTGAACATCATCCCATCAACGAAAAGAAAAATTCTGAAATCTAGACCTGTCTATAATCTAAACAAATATACCACCGTAAACCTCCATCTTCATATCCAAAGCCTGACATCAGGGCTAGTCCCTATCCATCACACCCAATACCCCTCCAATACCCCTCCAATCGATTAAGTCCATCCAAAAACATGCCCTGCAAACCTCAAGCATGGCCCTTGCTCGACTGGTTCCAAGGCAAATTCGAGTACGCCGCAACGGAGGCCGAAAAGCAGCGCATACGCTCTATATGGTTGCAGATTATCAAGACGCAGGAGTTTGTAGAGACGGATAGAGAGATCACGAGTGCTAACTAGTAAGCAGTATCCCCTGCTCTCTTAAATATCTGTTATAGAGTAGAAGCTAAGGGTAGATGTTTTTTGATATCATTAGCGTCGAGCGGGATCCTCAACGGCCGCCGTTATCAATCACACGGGCTATGTGGAGTTATACCTGAGGATCAGTTTTGACAGGGGATCTGGGACGTGAGATGACCCCAGGCTGCCTCCGTATGGATTGATGTTCTTGAACTAGGCCTAGCTAGCTAGACTGCCTCTGCAGGAGCTGTGGAGTTATTTTTCGGAATTTCTTACGACATTTTATGTTGAGTTCTTGGTAGCTAAGAATCTTGTCCGTTCTGTTTTGCGCCATCATTATGAATAATCACTTCCTCCTGAGGCTGTCTAGGTGATAAGCTTCTGGTAACAAGTAGGCAGGATTTTGTGATTGTTATTCTATATTTATCTTGAATAGTTTCTCCTCCTTAAATGCGACCCTATATTTGTCGCCCGTTTCATATGCACTGCACTGTCGGTGCCCTGATATTTACGAGATTCGTCTCACCAACACTTTTCTTAGGGTCACGCCGAGTCAAATAACACGCATGGAGCTATTGACCGGGAACGGGGCCGGAGTATGGTTTTGTATATAGGATGGCGAACATGATGGGGAACCATGTTGTTTCTCGTATCCTTGAGGTGTGGGGAATGGAACCTCTGGATGTCAAGAAAAGCTGTGTAGTAAAAAATATGATGAACATACCTGAACTGGATTTATGAATTCGAAGCACTGGCATGGTGATAGGGTAAAGGCGGGATATCGTTTAAGTTCTCTTTACGTCCGAGTTCATGTCATGAATCTATGAGATCTCAGGTTAGTAGTGTGACGCTATCAAAATAATAGACCCAACTTCAGAAAGATTTGGGACCAAGGCGCGGAAACGAATTGCGAAGATGACTGCAAAGCAAAAGGAACGTAAAGCAAAAGGCGGAACTGGAACTGAAAGCAACCGCACAAAAGGAACGGAGAGTAGTATCTGAACTGTAGCTCGAACATCACCGCCTCCTTCTCAACAACCTACCCATGTGCTAAACACGGGTAGGTCGGAGAAAGGAGGCACGTGAATGTTCTCTTTTCATTAGGAGAACGACACCAAGCTTCCGCTATCTCTATCCACACACAGTGGCCTATATGCTAAATATGGACCACCGGGGATAGAGAATACCTACACGACAACATTAAAACGGCCTAACTTCGTACACGCAATTCTCATATGCTAAATATGAGCATGTGGTGGAAGTAAAGGTGCAGCTTTCAATTAATAAAAAAGACGAGTAACAGATACCGACTCTATCCGCGCAAGACAGGCTATCTACTAGAGATAGTCTATCAGGGAGAAATAGTGGCCAATACAAGAGAACAAAATCGAATACAAAAAAGAAACGGGGAGAAGGGCAGCACCCAATGATTGCGGAGGTTAGGTGAAGGAGGAAAATGGAGCCCGGCGTGTTCGGAAGATGGCGGAGAAGAATAGAGAATACACTCGTTGGGCTCGGGGGAGAAGATAGGGGAAGAAGAAGGAATGCACCCATTGAGTTTGGAAGGAGGAAGGAAAGAGGGCATGTGTCAGATATAAAAAACTACCACACGAGATGTTAGCCAACCAGTCACTTTCCAACTTAGTAGGGCCTCAAACTATATAATTCAACTTACCATGTAACCAAGACAAATATGCAAAACTATAAGAAACATAACGACCGAAAGAAGACCAAACTATATATACATATATCGATAATTAACATCTCGATCTGAGGCTTGAACGGGTTCAAACAGGTTCAGTCTTACCAAAGTCAAATGCTACCAAGGATAAAGTAGATGTTCGTCCTGGCGAATGCTAGGATAGAAGGGCTAGGTTTGTCAAAGTTCGTGGTTAGTATTTCGGTCATTCGTGATATTCAGAAAGAGAGTACTCACATACTGGATAATAGGCGTGGGGTTATTATTTGTCGGCGGGTTTTCCCCACCCGCCGGCTGGGGCGATTGGAGCCCCCAGCTGCTCCGAAAGATAAAGATACCAGTCGTCTATCACCAAACGATCGGAGCAACTGAACTCCAATTTGGGACTGGCAGAAAATTGCAGAGATGCTGAGGAGGCGGATGGACACCTTGCGCATGATAAAAGCTAGCATGAGAGCGATTCGCAGTACCATCCAGTTCTTGAACCTGTAGTCCTCCCATGGCCACCCATTCTTCAAACGCTTCGTACTCTTCTGCAAGGTTTCCGAATCCATTTGGGTAACTGTACCACATAGAGCGGGTGAACTCTTTATAATACTGGCGGGGCACCGCCTTTGGAGGGGTAGCGTTGGTGACTAGGACAGTATCCCAAGGGTGTGGGTGTACTGTCCTCTTTAAACCTGGCCGATCTCTACCATATAGGCGCGGGCATGAGGTATCGGCGTCCGGCTGAACCAGCGCCGCAACCCAAGGCACTTCGCTACCTTTTCTAGGCGGAATGCATTGGCCATTCTATTTAGAATGGCCTTTTCCCCCAGCCTAACAAGGGACTCTTCATCACAGATCGTGGCGGGCTTGGTCGGAACGATAGCGGAGTGCTCGCTAGGCTCACGCTTCGCTGATTTGACTATCTCTTCTTCTACGATTTCTTGAACTTCGGCCACTTGGGTTAGAGCTGGCAAAGGATGCTTCGCTTCAGCCTCAGCTCTTTCCTCGAGCTTCTCCCACTCCCCTAAAGCGGCCACTTCCAAACAAATTTAATTAGGAAACTAGTATACAACAAGGGTTTAGAATCACGAGAACACTACTTACGTCTCTTAGGCCCCACAATCACCGTGGAAATCTCCAGACCTCTCTGTTCTAAGGACTCGTACCTGATGTGGCACTTAAGTTGAGATCGCTCCTCGTGGAGCATGTTCATGGATAGACTACGAGGGAACGCCGGACGAGGAACAGCGTCGATGGGAGCCAATTCCTCCTGCCCGTAGGCTCGCATTGAATGCGATGTGACTGTGTCCCTGAGGACTGCCGGTGGGGGAAGGGTCGGGGATCCGCTTGAAACTTTTGCAGGAGAACCGGGTATCGGGGCTGTGAGCTGTGGTAGAGCTATTCCCATTGTTAAGGGGGCAACTAATAGCATTCTACGATTGTAGAGATGCTCTTGCTTCTTTTCTTGGCCCCCCCTCGATTGTAGACGGAATATTCCTCGGAATTTGTTGCTGAACATCGTTGCAACGGTCGTTCCTAGCTTGCTGGGTTTAAACTCTTGAGACGTTAGCCAACGACTAGTTGACGATTGTGGGTGAGGATTTTAGACAGAAGGAGATGGTTTGGTTTTACGAGATATGTAAGCGGGAAATTTTAAATGGAAAAGTCGATGGGTCTAAAGATTTGAGAAAGGTTATGGTTGCGATATCGAGAGCTGTGGTTTGGTCAGGTAACAGGTTGAGTTGCAGGCTCAGTTTATATGAACTCGACATAGGTGCAACGCCGACTACACCTTCTTGATCTCAGTCATTTCTACATTATGATATTATGGAAAGGTACAACATACGACTCCTTATTCTACATCTTATGTATTACTCCATACCTGATATATACGTACCTCCAAACCACCTGTCCATGTTCGGCTTGGATGTCGTTCTGATACATGGTAGGTCTACACACTAAACTAAATACTGCTCCTGGATGGGTATATATCAAGAAGGCTGTTGAAATACCCGAATTTACCTACTTAGATTTATTCGGCTAGATCCAGCTGTTGCACGCATCTATACTACCGTTATAATTACTATGTTCGAGCTGTCGAGTATGCAAATACGACGCGATATCAACACATTTCAGGTCATCAAAATGCAACATTCTGAAGCTAGGAGCGAATCTCCAGGAAGCCTATATATGAAGCTTCGAAGGTAAGACAAGAAAAATAATAATACCTACATAATTCAAATGTATAGCGGGGTCAAAAAGAGGAGAGAACATGAAAAAGGAATGCACTCGGTGGTTTTGGAAGTAGGTGGGTGTAATACATCAAAATATTACGCGGCTATATAGCTATACCATTGCTCAATGTATCGCTTACCGTATAGGTACCCACCCGTATAGTTACCCGGTAGATAGACAAAACGTTATGCTCAATCTTAGATAGCAAGCGGCCTTTAGACCTTAACGAGGTTATTTACTATATATATTACCTCATGCCAACAGGTTTTAGATATCAAAGTGCAATATCCTGAGGCTCCTCATAGCCTATAGCTTGTGCAGTTACGAAATCACTCTATGAAGTCCAAGTACCTTACGTCGATTTTACTTTTGGGAGATAGTGGTAAGTCGGTTTTCCTAAGCCGGCGCCACAGAACGTTATCATTTGTCAAAGAAAATATCCCTAGTAATGTGCTTTCAAAAAATAGAAAGGGGAGGGCATAGAAGAGGGCTGAGATCCGCACTAGCATTCGTCTGAGTACTGCTAGTTGTGACAACGTTGTCCCCTACCAGATGAAAGGAGCAACTGACTGCCAATCCTCCACCGGCCCAAAATTACAGAGATGTTCTGGTGGGGGGTTAACGCCCTGGGCTTCATAAAAGCTTTGGAAAGAATGGGTCGATTCCATTCCTCCATGTCCACCGATCCCCCCACCGTCTTCGAGCCAACCGAGGAAGGCACGGTATTCGGCCGCCGCGTTTTCGAACCCGTGCGGGAACGTGTACTAGGCGTCCCTGGTAAAGTCTCGATAAAACTCGCGGGGTACAGCACATGGTCGTGTAACCGATGTGCCCAAAGTTACATCCCAATCTCTAGGAGGGGCGGTACGCTGCATATCACATGTGGTCGCTCGTGGGTTGACCCCCGGGTCTACCCCCTCTCGCAACCAACATCGGAACCCCATTCTAACTGGGGTTTCGACGGGTCGCAGGAGAAGGTAGGCCTGGTGGATTCCACGGCGAACCAAGTCCAAGCACCCCTTCAATCCGGCTAGCCCGGTCTTATAATTGGACTCGAGCGCCATCTTGATCCTTTTTGGAATCGACCTTTCTTCCTTCTCCAACAATGATTCTTCATCTCGGCACATTGTGATTGTCTTCATATTCTCTTCCCCGACCAGCCCACACCCATTGCTCTGCTCTTCCTCTCCGGTTCCAGATTTCCCTCCATCCGAAATATCTTCCATAAGGACTAATGAGGTCTTGGCCTCCTGCATCGCTCTAGCCTCCAAATTCTCGTATGCCCCCAACGCGTTCACTTGATCACAAACCAGTCAGCTAACGAGGCGAGGAAGATTGAAGGATCCGCAAGGAGTCATAGCTATTACTTACATCGCTCTGGCCCAACAAGCATAGTTGGGACTTTGATACCCCGGTTTTCCAAGTTTTCGTAACGGTAGTGAGTGGCCACTTGGGATCGGCACTCGTGAATTTTCGCAGCTGACAAACTGGGGCCCCAGGCTGGTCGGGGAATAGCATCAATGCCAGCTAGTCCAATTTGGCCGTACGCCATAAGCGACTGGGTGGAATTGCGGCCAGCCAGAGCAGTGCTATCTCTAAGAAGGGCGGGAGCTGGGGCTATTGGGAGGTCGAAGGCCTGTTCTTCGGGGCCCGGCTTAGAAAGCTCAGGTGGCAGCTGGACATATACCATGGCTGTTGTCAAGGGGGCGATCAACATCATGTTGCGGGAGTATACCCGTTCTCCATGTTCGTATCGCTTTGCGTTTCGGCGGAAGAAGTTTATTATGCGTTCGGTGATCATTGTTGGTGTCAGGTCACTAGGGTAACGTGAAACTGCCCGGTGAGGTGTTCGGATATGACGATGTAATAAAGTCGGAATCCAATTGGTAAGTCTCTTGGATAGTGCACGGTGGAAGTGAGAAGGGAAGATAGATAGAGAGTGAAAGAGAAAGCGACGATCTGAAGGAGGAGGATGACAGGTTGTCGGTGAGTTTGGATACTCAGTCTATCCGTTGATGATGTTTATAGTACTCAGCAACGGTCGATATGCAGGCGTCTCACACTAGTCTATATACACCTCACACTAGCGTGGTTGAGTGTCTCCTTTCAACTAGTCAATATATATTACCCCTCGGCTCCAAATCTATCTATCATGATATCAAAGTTTACTGGTGTGTCTAGTCGTCGTATGTACAGGATGGCCTTCGTCGTTACGAAGCTGGTTCTAGTCTTACACATTCTGTTCGGCAGGTGGTGTTACGCTTGCTGTGTATCTATAGACATGTCCGTTTGGGCTTGAACGAGGCTTCTTCGCCTTCGAACAGTGCCTACCACAGTAGTTAAATATTAATATTAATATATTAATATTAATGACATATCTAGGACCTAACACATGCATTGAATATACTGATCTCTACGCGGGTGAATCTAGGATATTAGATTAATTTACGGTGATAACCCTAGTTCAATACTTTATATATAAATCGACTATCAATAAGCAATGGGTATTAGCCATTAGGATAGTCAGGTAAGCCAATGCAGCATCGTTCATCTCATCTCCTGATATCAACACATTTCCGATGTCGAAATCCAACATTCTGGGGTTTCTCGGAAATTAATGGGAAAGTGAACCAAATCTTACACATTTCGATACTTCTTGAGAAATTCCGATGCTAGCATGCTATCAGCCCAACATTCCGCCCTATCGCCACATACCCGATAGATTGTTACCGAACCAACTTTTAACAAGTGGCATTCCGTTTTCCTTCGCACTTCGTCTGTTCGTTGTTTCCATCAACGGCACAAAACCTGCCAAATTTGTAACCAGCCAGCTAAACGCTGCGGTGCGGTGCGTTGGGTCGGCCGTTGGTTCAGACAGGGGCTTCAGGAAATGTCCCTCGCAGGTTGCTTCGGCAGGGGTTTTGGCAGTGAAGGGTCCATGGATTGCACGAGGTCCCTGGATATCAACTCCGTATTGGGCTCCGCAATTGCATGTAATTTCTTAATAATCAGGGGACCCTTCGACCGAAGAAAACGGCCAACCGTCTGTGCAAAGAAAACGTAGAAAAGACGGAAGACGGAATATCGCAGCGTCGATGCGCTTTTGCTCTCAAGGCTCAATGGAATCGTTTTGCCGAAAATTTTTCAGCCTCAAGGCAAGTAATTGCGCAAAAGTTGGCCCCTTTCCGAGATGCAACTAACGTACATACGTACGTGCTGCTAAATCTGTTCTCAAGACAAAGGCGCTGACCGAAACGCTCCTGAGGAGAAACACTAGTTGACATTTAGTGCTAGCATGCTCTCGGAATGCATTTCCCAGGAGGTCTGACTTGGATTATATGTCTGGACCGTGCTTGAACCACCGGCGCCTGAAGAAGCAATCCAACCCAATTTCCTAATAAAAGAAGGGATGATATCTCATCACCTTGGATTAATCCTTCCGTGTCACTATCAGTAATCGATATCAAGCTCCTCCTCCCACTTTTTTACGATTCCGGAGGATTTATCGATTTCTCTTCTTTCCCTCAATCTTCGCTTGGACCTTCTCCCTTTTTTATACGCTAAGATTTCGATTTGCGCTGTCAACTTAAACTCACACCCAAGACTTAACTATCTCCTATTTCAACAGGGCTGCCGGACTGTGGGGAAACCGACAAGGCGAGGAAGGAATGACACCAAGATCTTCGCACGCTCCGCCGGCGCCGTTGGTACTGCAAAAGCAGAAATCCAAATCTTCATTACGTGGGTTTTTCAGCGGAAGCAGGAACAATTCGCCAGTAACACCAGTAACGCCAGTAACGCCACCGGCAACGCCCAGATACCTATCCGAGAGCGCGAACGGGACAATATCGCCAGCACCAAGCTCGAACTCTTCGAAGGACTCGACCGCGTCGTCAAGAGCCAAGGGACAGTCGTATTCCAGCTATGCAAGGCCACAGATACCGCAGATTATATTTACGAAAATTGCGAAGGAGTTAAGGGTGATACACGGAAGTGGACCGATAGGAGCGCCATGCGATACTTGTTTTATGCGGGATCTTTGCTCGCTGGCGTTAGTTAATAAGAGGTTTTCGAAAGGTGCTTTGCGGCTACTGTATGTTGAGCGCGCATGTTTCAAATATATGATTCTAAAGGCTAATCTGTGGGTCTGTCGATAGATACTCGAAAATCCGACTACACGGGCCCGACTCAGAAAACTCGAAATTTCACTTTAGCAGCAGTAAGAAGAACGCGATAAAGTACGGCGCACGAATAAACTTACTATGCCGCACGTTACGATCCCGACCAGATTTCGCGGAGCTGGTTGTGGAGCTCAAGCTCCCAGCTTACGATCTCAGTCTATCCGGCCCAGAGATCGCAAATATACACTCGTTAGCTGCGGGGGTGGTAATGTGCTGCCCGAACCTTGAAAGACTCGTTGGCTTCTACCCCACCTTTGAGTTTGGTATGGGAATAGAGGTGGCTGGAAACCCAAGAGATGAAGAATGGCGAAGAGGATCGGATAGGCTATGGCAAGCACTCAGCACTCGCAAGCGACTGAAGGAGCATGTATGGCTCCTTGTCGGCGAGCAACAGTTCGAACCGTCGCCCGATGATATCGGGTATCTGGATGAGAATGGAGTATTCCGTCAAGAAGTTGATCCACTCCCACCTCACCAGATCCAGCGATTCCTCTCTTATCATGCCCAGTGGCAGAATCTTGAGACATTGGTTCTGCATGGCATGAACACCATTTCCTCCCTCCTCCCTCACGACTTCATGGCACTGTTCCAATATACACCTAACCTTAGCTCTCTATATGCATCTCACTTTGCATATTACCAATTCACAGACGAGGTTCTTTGGTATCTCCCAAAGTCCCTCACAGCCCTTCGTCTCGAATGCCTGCCCGGCCTCTCAGATCGAAGTCTCTCCTTCTACTTCTCCTCGCCCCAAAATCCTTTGGAGAAGCTCTCTCTTATAAATCTTGACATCCGCTCTCTCCTCCTTATCATGAAAATCTTTGCGAATCTCGCCAAGCTCGACAAGTTCACCCTCCTCCAAGAAAACTCACCAGAAATCGACGAAACAGATACCCTCTTCCTCCGTCCTCTTCTTGCATCTCCTTCGCTCAGATTTCTTCACTGGGATTGTTTGAACTCTGGATCTGCAGAAGTTCACCTGGCAAACAGTATTACCGATGGTGGTTTCCCGAAACTCCAGTATCTCCGAGCGCCCTGCGATAACAAAGGAACACTCCAAGCTGTCTGCCGACCTCGCGAGAAGATTGAACTGCCAGGTGATAAATTCCGCTCTCTCATAGTCCGCCAAACGCCCCAAAAAACAAAACAGGCCGCAAACGGTTATGCCCCAACTGGCCCTGAGCGTAGAAGCAGGAGCAGTAGTAGTAGCCGTCACAACCGTTCAAGGTCTAGCTCCTCAACCGCAATAACCACGAGCCTACCACCAATGTCGCCAACCCCAATCGACGCTGAAGAGCTTACCCGTCACCTTCCAACCGCCCGATCAAAAGCCCAGAAGAGATTGGAAGTAGCACTGAACCCACCCTCTGCACCGAACCCACCGGGTATATTCTCAGCATCAGTAACCACCACCGCTCGCCGACCAAAAACCAGTCACTCCTCATCTGATAGCATAGGAATCGTGCCTCCTCTCCCAGTAGGCACTTTTCATATTCATATCATTGTTTCAAACTTTGATGGGCCAAAAAATTCGGTGAAGGATATAGTTTCATATCACGGGTATCTGGGAACTATAGATTCAAAAGTGGAATACTTTCTACTCCCTGATATCCCGGGTAGTGAAACCGCACTAGCCGGGTTGGGTGATATCATGGAAGCAGGTTGGGAATGGAAGGAGCCTGGGACGGGAACTAGCGACGGGTGCACTGGGATGGTCAACGTGAGGAACGCGGTGAATAATGGAGGCAATGGGAAGGCTATGCATAAGTATTGGAGCCATAGAGAGAGGTGGCCCTGGAGGATGATCGCTTTGGGAATACTCTTTTGAGAAGTGCGGGATATTTTCTGGGGCAGGTCTCTTAGTAATACGCATTTTCTGCATGATTTGGTTTCTATGTAGCGCACTTTTAGCGGCATTTGTTTTTTTAATTGTTTTTTTACTTCTTCGAGATCGTGGATTTAGTGGAGGAAGATTTAATACGAGATATCGGATCCTTTATGACCAAATACTTTCTAATGAGCTTATACCCACATATGATACCAACTGTCAAACGAGAAACCAGTGGGCTCCAAAACCTCAATCCAGTCTTTCAGCCCTTACACCAACATCAACGTCGCAATTCGAATATGTGGCTCCAGGGACAGCTCCGCCCTCATACATTATTCCCCCAAGCTCCAACGCCAATGTCATATCGGGTACCTCTATTATTACTACTCTCCCTTCTAAATCCCCAGCATCCGTGCCCCTTCGAATTCTGCTCCCTCCGCTAGTCTAGCTCCGGTATAATCGGTAGCTACATTCTAGAACTCTAGAATACTTTGGGGTGTCACGTTAAAAATCGCGGACGCGATGCATATTTCATCGTTTTAGATGGTCGTAGAAGACGTATACCCCTCTGAGTATCACGTGAAACGAGTGGAGTGAGGCCACTAGGTAGTCCAGTCCCCGAGATACCCAGAAACAGGTTTAACTGGGGAATAGCAACCCAAGCACAAAGATGTCCTCAGGCGATCGTTCTAACATTTTATATTGGTTTTTCCCGTCATCCACACCAACCGCCCGGTGGAAACATATCATCAAGTTGCCGAAAAATATACATTCTAACCCGTGATCGTCTGGCGGGGGCGTGAGAGATATGAATCTTTTCGGGATTAGGAATGCTAGCTTCATGTATGTACTTGAACGAATTCGCGAGTAGCAAAGATACACAACTCTAGGATCTTGGCCGAAGTCATCGACGAGCTCCGATCTCTAGTGTACCATCCTCTAGGGCCTCGAAGGTTCCCCTTGGATCCATGGACCTCAGGTTCATTCTCAAAAGATCAATTTATGCCTCTCATTCAGGGTTTCATTCGTAGGTTTTCATCGATTTCTCCCCTTTGGCTTTATATATCCCTCCAAACGCAACTGAGGAGCCCATTTCCTAAAAAGGCGAGGTATTGCAATGATTAAAGTGAATAGCTATACAGTATAGTATTGTGTACTCTTGAGTCCCCAACATAGACACAATATATAGGATTGTTGCAATGTTGATAACGTTATAACGTAGATCGACGGAAGGGCCCCATGAACAAGTATTATGTGTATGGATATGAGACCAGGTATGAATGTATGCGGTGGCCATGTTTTCCACTCTTAGATCTAGCTGTTGATCCGATAATGCCTTCACGATGAAAGGAGAGTACTCGAGTACATCTAGCTAAAACCTGAGTACTTAAGTAAGTACGTCGTATCTAGATATCTAGATAATGAACTTGAAATTTAGTTAGAGGGGTATTACAGGATGGAAAGAATATATTTTCATTGATATACCTACACCATCGATAATTGGTCCGTGATAAAGTTTTGGACAGTGTTCGATGTCTCATATGGAGGATCAATGGACATTACCACAGATAATGTCAATGGAACTGGTTACATATATATACGAAACCAAGTAGAAGTAAGCTTCAGATGATGAAAGAAGCGTAGGCACAATATCCGTGAAATCTAGCTTCCCGCACTCACTAGATAGATTTGAATAGACGTTTAAACGGCTATCAAAGCTGCGTGCCATATGTCTAGTCAGAGATTTATTAAGAGGGTACTAAAATATTTCCAGTAGTTGCTATCTTGATCTCGCTATGCCGATGCGTGGTTTTCGTCAAAAAGAGTAAGTAGTGGGCCCATGGACTCAAGCAAGTGCCATTTGCACGGGTCGAGAGACCGGTGCTAACTATGGTGTTTCATTCTCGCCAGCGTAAGAAGCCACCAATGATTTACATATGGCTTCCTCGGTCGTAAAGGGGAATAGGGTGGGTTTAAACGTTTCCGCCATTACTGCCACCATCGATCTTGCCGTTTTAAGGGCCCTCACAAACTCTAGAAATTAAATTGCGGTGGGTTGATCATGTTAATTCTTTCATTATTTCTAAAGCTTGCGCGGGAAGAGGGGAAAATCAAGTCTGAAGCTAGGGTATTTTGTATATGTATAATCGATCGCGTAGTCGTTAAAGTGTCTGCTCAATCCGACGAAAATCTAGAATCAAACGGGATATTGGACATCTTGGCTGGTGCACAGTCTCACGGGTTGGCTAGACTCCCTCCAAAGGGATTAAAAGGCTTCAACTTGACTCGGTGAACTATAACGTTAACTACTATTAGCGCACGGGCAGATTATATCCACATTGTTGCTAAATCTTCTGGCCATCATATCGCCAGAGTTAACTCGAGTTGCACAGACATATCACGCATCAGTGCTTGAGTGATTTCCAAAGATTCAATCTAATGTCCCTGAGAGAAGGACGATCTGGGTAACACGATTGCCACTGGTTTCTCCAACCGCATGCCTAAAATTCAAATTTCGTGGTGATGAAAAGCAACTAAAGATCTTGGCTGGTGCCCACTTTATACCTCTTGCATATCTCATTACCAACTGGCTCGGGACTCGCTTAAGGTCGTGGCAGGGGAAATTAAGGGGACAACACCAGAGACCAATAGAGGTTGTTGCATTTTGGAACTCGAAGCTGTTGTCTGAGTGTCGCAAAGACACCAAGAACGAGCCGTGGTTCACAAGCAAAGCCAGCGGCGAGAATCTACTTCCATTTCGATACCGACGCCCAGTATCAAGATATCCACTCGCTCCATATATCGATTTCTGACCCTATCGACAATAGGTCGCCACGCCTAATTATGATTCCTGAATATCGGATCCAGATTTTGTGTCGGCTTCGGGTTTAAGGGAATATACACATGCTCAGTTTCGATATAACACTCGCTATAAAAGGCTCCGGTTTCAACGGGTGCTCGGGCGTAGGAATTTTTAGCGTGAGGGCCAGAAGATTATATTATAGCTGACTGCCTGATATTGGTCCTCTTAACTTTGAGCCGAACAGGTTCCCGAAATCATCCGCAAAGATCATAACCTGAGCGAAGGCGAATTGATCTGCACACCAGAGACAATAAAACAGAATTTATAAGCATCCAAATAAACTTGTGCAGTGTTCATGAATATGCACATGGAGGACCCTTGCTTTGTCCAGCGGACCCGCCGGCTGCCCTGGACCTGGACCTGGTTGTTATTTTGCCAAATCCCAAGCCTTCTTGGCCTGATATCCGTCTTGGCGCTTTGGGCCGATTGCGAACCGCGCTGGCGGCATTTGCACCAACACCACTGCGTTTCAAAAAGATATCTTGAAGCAATCGTCGAAAGAACTCTTTTACTAACCAAGAGTGCGGGAATTCAGTAAATGGGAGGTAAGAAAAGGTACCAAAAAAAAACCAATGGGCTAAAATAAAGAATATCGCATGCGAATAGCTGGCAAACGGCGTAAGCGCCAGCCGCGCAAAGCTTAAACCCGGATGCAGAGGACCGGTATCGTCATCATGCATGCCATGAAGCTGAATACTATACTTAATTGTTTGGAATATTTGCTGCAGGGCTGAAATATATTCTGGGAATGCGGGATCACCGACGGACACGCCCTCGACCGGCTACCAGGCTAATCCAGAAGCCAGCTGAGAGCAGTGCACTCAGGGCCGAGCCTGCCCTGACCGCAAAATGCGAGATTGACTCGCAGTCGGAATCGCAATTGTCGAGGTTTTCACTCCTCCTCCTGGCGGGATTACGTCTACGATATCAACCAATTGCTAAAGGAACCTCGAGAGAAATGCGTATATAAGTAGGCCGGATACACTTTTCACAATAGCGAATCTTCATCTTGACATCAGCATCCGGCTTCGAGGTTGGTAACTTGTAGACAATACTCCAAGACCTCTACTTTATACCATAACTTCAAGTATCCCCAAGATGTATTTTTCAAAATATACCCTTCTCCTTCCCGTTCTCCTAGGGCTAGGATATGTACCCGCCGCTCGCGGGTCCTCCCCATACCAGGTGTTTGACACCTTAGACCACATCCCGGACGACTGGGAAGAAATACCAGACACCCAAAACACCCTCCCGTCAACCGTGATTGAACTAGAGTTTTCCTTGGACCAACCGGGTATCCCCCAACTCGAGCAGCTCACGCTCGATATGAGCACCCCTGGAAATCCATCCTATGGGCAACATCTAACACCGGAAGAGATGGACGCTATTCTCGAGGTTCCTCAAAGCTCTGTCGCTGCCGTTCAGAGTTGGCTTGAATCCCATGGTTTCAACTCGACGGTTAGAAATGACCATGTCGCTATCAATATCACAATTGAAGATACGGAATCGCTTCTTCAGACAACATACAAGTTGTATCGCCATGCGACCGGTCGTACAGCTGCGGTAGCTCTTTCTTATAGCCTTCCTCTCGACCTACACTCAATAGTCGAAGTAGTTGAACCAACAAACGGTTTCCCCGCCCTCAAAAGGAGACGGAATCTGAATGTTGCAAAACCGGAACCTTCCCGGATCATGAAACGGATCGATCCAACATGCGACGATGAGATGACACCAAGTTGCCTCGCTGTGTTGTACAAGTATGAAGACTGGACGACTGATTTCCCTGTCGCACCCGAGAATAAAATTGCAGTCTACTGTGACCACAATATACCCCAGACCGCCGATATAAACAAATACTTGGCGGAATGGGCTCCAGATAAAGTAGGTGCTACGTATGAATGCATATCTATCCACGGGTCATCCTGCAACGAGTCTACGGCGGACCCTGATGAGACATTCGAATCCAACTTTGATATGCAACATACCCTCAGTGCTACCTGGCCCTACAAAAATATCTACTATTCCGACCGTACTCTTGGGTATAGTAGATTCCTAAGGCGCATTATCATGGAAAAGTCTTTCGCCCGGAGTTCCCTGCCAGCTGCCCCTGGGTTACCGCTGTTGGTGGGACTCATTTGGTTGACCCTGAGAAAGCAATCGAGTGGGGCGGTAGTGGGTTCTCGAAATTCCTTCCACGGCATAGTTGGCAAGCCACTGCTGTTAATAACTATCTCGATAACAAAAGTCCCGACACGCAAGATAACCAAGGTTGGTTTGTAAGATCCGGAAGGGCATATCCAGATGTTGCTGCTCGAGCGAACAGAGCTTGCAATTATGACCAAGGAAAGCGTGACTGTTTCTTCGCTGGAACTTCCGCATCAACTCCAATTTTCGCCTCCATCATCACTTTAATCAACGGCGACAGAATCAGCAAAGGAAAGAAGCCATTGGGTTTTTTGAATCCTTTCCTGTATTCAATCGCCGGCCCACAAGGGGGTTTGACCGATATCACTGGCGGAAGAGTTGAAGGTTGCGTGCAGGTTGGTGATAAACGATGGCGTGCAACTGAGGGATGGGACGCCGCTACCGGCTGGGGTTCCCCGAAGTTTCATGCCCTGAAGAAACTTGCGAACGACAATCTTCCTTGAATGTTGTCCGAAATGGGTAAGCATGGAATTTGGTTGGGCCCGAGCATGGCTCGGATTCGCGACCACCTCGGTCTAGAGGAAAAGCTCGAAGAAGGTCTGGGAGTGATGTTCCGTCGTTCGATAGAAAACTTGATTTTAATAATAGCCTGTCTCTAAGCAGGGCAGCTGCGCGCAGCCTCGAATGTCTTGCTCCGAATGCAGCTCCCAACCTGTACTTATATATACTTATATTTTTAGCCTGCCTCTCGCATGCTAATGCATTTGTAGTAAGAAGGAATTAATTGAATTTAGTGCCTTTCCCTTATCAGCCAAGGGAATCGCGTTTGCGATGATTGTACCGGTGTGGGGGTTGGCAGGGTCAGATGCAAACTGGGAGCACAGGACGGCACACAGACCAATAAGCAGTTCGCTATCCTCGTGAGAATGTTATTATTCCGCCAGGTGTAACCTAAGTTATGCCGACTAATCTATATCCGGCTAGTGCGTATTCAGCAAACGAATATGAGACCTATAACAAGCAGCTATAGGGAGCCAGGATGGTATGATTTTTCGGCTGGGCGAGGGCATTAGCTAGTCCACTGGTTAATCTCCTTGCATCGAAGGCAAACCAACTCGGAGAATGGTGCAGTAGAGGCGTATTCCTGTATGCCCGAGGGAAATCATATTTATTCCAGGATCCCCCCCTTTGAACATATGTAGACCTGTCGCCATCCCGCTTAAAGTTTTCTCTTCGTCTCGATCTTTATTTTATTTTTTATTTTTATGTTTTCTCCGAATCTATGGACATACGAATACCCAAAAAATAATATTTAATTGCAGTTTGCACCAAGATACACCCAGCAATGTTAGCCAAAATGCTGAATATCCAGAACAAGTACCAGCGCCCTGTACATACTCTCTTGATCTGGACCAGCGTCACATTCATTTTGGTCGGCGCATCGACATACTTCCTATCCCAAAGACCCGCGATAGACTATTTCCCTTCTCCTAAATCGACACCCGGATCGCCTTCAAATGCCACGAACCCTCTCCTAACAGAGGAAGGAATCGACCAGCTCATCCTCGATCACTCCTTCCCTCGCCTCGGAGAACGCGCCAACTTCACTGGTCTCCATCAACTCTGTAACTCCACAAAATGGCAAAAACATGTTTATTGGACTTGCACTCATAACATGGGCGGTCTCATGAATGTTCGCAACATGGTTTTGAATTGCGTCCGATATGCCATAGCTGCTGGTGCGAGTGGGTTGGTGTTACCGCAGATAGAAGCCAGGGACCCGACCGTCTTGAGCAAACTCAAAACAGGAGATTCTCAGGATATAAGTTTCCTTTTTGACCGAGCTTGGTTCAAAGAAGTAATGCAGGAGAATTGCGAGCAGATGGAGCTCTTTGACAGAGTCGAGGATATCACAAATTATGGATATGCGATGATGCCGGATATAATCAGTATGCAAGCCTTGATGGGCCAACCACTTGGAAATAGGCACGGGCTGTTGAGGAATAGTAAGACCCTTATCTTCCATTATACTTACTCCCTGTTTTATCTCTCTTTTCTTCCCTTATCTTAATCGGTCTACATATTTCCAACTTTGGGAAAAACTTTTCCCGGAATAGTCTTACTAACTAGTCTCTTATAGAAAAACCGGAAGAGTTCCGTTCACGATTCGACCAAGTAATCAAAGCACAAACCAGGAGGCCAAATGAGAAATTTCCGGTGATCATTCGACTGGACGATAAGGCGTTATTCAGCTTCCCGCCAGCATTCGATCCCCCAGCCATCGCAAACAACTTTGGGTTCATTCTCGAATTTCGGCTCGATTTATCAGGGCTCGCAAACATTATCGTTGACCGTGTCCGCCAGGCTCTTAACAAAGACGATGGGAAATTCTCGGAGTATGTAGGAGTCCACCTACGATCCGAGGCGGATGCAGGAAAGTACTGGGCTTCTTGGGACGAACTAGCGAATTCGACCCTCTCCGTGGCTTTGGATAACAAGATCAGGCTCATCTACGTGGCATCCGGAGACGCCGACGGTGTGGCTAAACTTACCAGAAAAGCGGAGGAATCAGGCATTAGGGTAGTGGACAAATGGAGCATATTGTCCAATGACGAGCAGGAATTCCTGCACCCCTTTAGATTCGATCAACAAGCGATTGTGGATTATTTGGCTTTGATGCGATCGGATAGGTTTGTTGGAAGTGGACAAAGCAGTTTCAGCTCACATTTGATCATGAGACGAGAGTTCCTTGCCAATGTTTCCTTAGCAGAGGGAAATCACGATGATGATTATGGCCGGAGAGACCAGTTGGCAGGGCCCGGAAGACTGGGATATTGGGATATGGATTGGCCATAATGGTCGCAAAAGTCTTCTTGTTAGGAGCCTGGAGTAATAATTTCAAGTTTTTGTGTATATTTTAAGAGCCAAAATTGGCATTATACCCTTGTTACCTTCGAATATTTTTTGGCAATTTAGACCTTTGTTTCTTGTACATGTACAAGCATGTTTCATACTATAGTTGACATTCTTTCGGGGTGCACCGGTGGTTCTACTAAACAAATTTAACATAATGCATAATGCTTATACGTATCTATATTTCTCATGCACCTCTCGTAGACCTTAGCTCTATATCATCCCTAAACAAAACTGTGCGTGGAGGCTCGAGGCGAGTTTGTAACTTCCCAAATATATAAAACTCTATTCTAGTCTAAATTATCAAGCGCTTTATCGTTTACAGCATTAGACATTGAACCGCTATACTAAAAACATTTCTCCTCTAGCCCCAGATTAACAGATTATTGATAGACAATGGAAGATGCCCAGCACCATCCCAGAGAGAAGTAATTTGATGTGACGTCGATCGTGAGAATGGAACTACTCGCCTAAGGATAACCATACGGAACGTATCCATGAATAGGAAGACGCCGTACTAGCGCTCCGATTCAACATCGCCCGATCCTCTAAACTACCACTGTCGGTTGGAGTCACCCTCCTAGTTATAGGTTCCCCGTCAAGTTCCACCGGGGGCACAGGCAACTCCGCTCCCACAATGCTTCCCTCTAGTTCTCCCGCATTTTCGCCCCCGCTAAGCTCCAAAATCTCCCCATCACCACCAAGCTCCGCCACCCTGCGAACATTAAGCGCAGATAACTCTTGTTTACGCACAAATCCTACCCCATAATCCAGGTCTGTCGATTTTTGTATTTCCTTACGAGACCATAATTGTTTAGTCTCTTGAATGAGTTTCCACAAAGTACCAGCCCTCTCCCCTATCACCTTCTTCCTTGCTATGAACCATAGTGCAAACGCCATCAGAAGGAGGATCACTACACTGCCGATTGTGCCACCGATTACTGCGCTGGATGACTGCTGTACTGTTGGATACTTGGCCAGTGAGTAGGTGATGGACGTGTTCCCAAGATTATATCCAACCACCAGGATATCTTGGGGGGATTCTGAGGGACTAGGGTCCTTTTTGGCTGCCAAACTGACTTCATCGTTGTTGTAGTCATAGAAAACATAGGCCCGTCTAGTAGACATCCGTGGAGTCGTCAGAACGTATGTATGTCCCACATTTTGCTTAACTCAACTTAACTTGGGATGGGCACCTAGCTGCATGCCAGAATGCAAATGTGCCGATAAAAACGCAGGGTTAAACCAAAGGTGTATTTACCTGAAAAACGGCTGACCGAGGACGAATGTATCACCAGAAGTGTTCCCTACTGCCACAGCATAGCCTCCATCCGGCAAAGGTCTAATTATCTGTTCGAAGGGAACATATATATTAACCGGTACCTCACCGGGGAATGTGAACTCTAAGCCCCAGTCACTCGTTGGAATATCACCAAGGTTTCCCGAGTTCCGAAAGAAGCGGTCTAGGGTGGGGCCGAGTTCTTTCTGTAGGTCGCTGTAAGGGCTCTCGGGTAGTAAAATGGAACTAGGTAAGACGAACGGAAATAGTTGAGCAGGGTATCGAGGTGTGTAGGTACAATTATCACATACTCTTTTGTATAGTCAAGATATGCGACCCCCGGCTCCTTCAGGGTGCGTTCAACGACTGTATTAGGTTCAGACCCATTGCCCCGGTGTAAGGCTATCCTCAAAAGATCTATTCGAGTCCTTGTATCCTCAGGAGAGGATATTTTGTATGTCTGAATCGGATCAGTAGTTTGCGCGATATCAACACCCCCGAAGGTGAGATAGCCCGCTCGCGGGTGCTGGCCTGAATAGGAACCGGGGGTACCCTCAAAATTGACACCGGGGTTTGGGCCTGTTCTGTCCACTCGGAAACCTTTTATATCTATACCGTAAGTCGGTGTATTAATAAAGTTTGATCTTTTGAGGGCGCTCATAAATGTAAACCGTCCGACGGGTGACTGTTTAGCAGGCTCTTTGCCGAGTCCTAGAGATGGCGTCCTGAACTTCGGATTCGCTTTTTGGGGGACTAGAACACTGTAGATGCAATCTTCCACGTCTCTCGCCGCTTCACCGAATGAAATGGGCCCCTGAACCCAGGTACGTCGTATCTATAAATCATGCCAACTAACATAAGTAATACGAAGTTAACCAGTATATATAAGATTCGTAAAGGTAACGTTCAAAACAAGGACTTACACCATCGATATCGCTTTCCACGGTACCGAGAACTTCGGCCCGGCCCGGGGTGCTCTCCAGCAAATTGAAGTCAACTAAAAGCTCGCGGGAAAATATTAGTTTTGGACCTTGTAACCTGACCCTAGGTTGAAAAAAAAAAAAAAAGATGAATGTTTCTGGGATTATATTCGTACAATATCCTGAACTAGATAGCTCGTCACAATCCCCAGATATATCTGGATCGCATCGTTGAGATTCATTTATTGGAGTCGCCAGCCATGTGTCCGGACCAGGGCTTATATCAAGGCGGAAAATTTGCCCGACTGAAACAAATTAGCAGAATATTGCATAAATATTTTATTCATAAATATTAAACCGGTGAGCTTATGTATACCGATCTGTATGGCCGTAACGGAGAAAGACGAACGCTTCGGTTCCTGGGAAACAGTTTTTGGTTTTCAACTGCTGTTGCATGGTATGTAATGTCGGGGCCAGGTATTCAATTGGTTCCTACATATGATAGTGGCATAACAAAATATTTGCGCGGTATTTCCTCAGTGGCCGTATCGGCTTGTCGTCTCAACAAAGAAGGGCCAACGGGTGCATAGCTGCTTTGTTGATGTTGTGGTAAAGGAGCTGATTTTGATTTTGCTGCAAAACATGCAACGAGATGAAGAAAGGAGTGAAGATATTGGTAAGAAATCGATCTCATGTCGGGTATGGTATTCGAGTTACTACGAGACTAGCTGTTCGAATATTTGGGAGGGACGGGTGTATGGTTGGCGGAGCTCCTCCTATTTTGAACCGTCGTGGTGAGTATACCACCTCGTAGAACGGCCGAGTCATGTTCATGTTCGTCTTATAGCTCGCCAAAACCTTCAGCCTCGTCCGTGTTGCCACACTGAAAGCTTAAAGGATCTAAGTTAATTAAGGTGAAGGATAAGCCGTTAGGTAATGATAGATATGCGCATGGAAAGCGTGGCATATATGCGGCCAATGTCATCCCAAATTTAGAGGAGGCTCGAATCAATCAACTGCCGGCTGTAATTGTCACGATAGATAGTGGGCCAGGGGGGTTGCGAGGTTATATTAATATCCAATCATCAAAAACGTGGGATGATACGTAGAATAACTGGGACGGTTTCGTACTGTAGAGATCTGATTTGTGGTTAGTCTCGGGCCCGAAGACTACCTAGTTTGTGATACCCACCATCGAAGACCCTTGCTGAAGATGTGCTCAGAGGTTTCAAATGGGAGACCTGCAGATTCGCTTACCTATTTGTAATGTCACGATGATGTCGGCCCCACTTCTGGCCAGAATGGGAAGCGGCGGCGTTATACGTTAAAATCCCGATGTCTCATATATCTCAAAGAATATTAAACACATATCTGCGGTTCCGACTTATATGGCTCGGAGGATCAAGGCTCGCTGATGTATCATTTTCATTTTATATGCGTCGGAAAATACCGCATTGCAGCTATAGCGGGACTCTGTGTTACGTCCGTGTTGTCGACGTTGGAGAAAGCCCGCAGGTGGACCCTGCTTCGCCCTGGTCCGAACTGACTGCGGCTCTGCGGTTTGTGTTTTGGATCTTGGCAATTTAGAGTTAAAAATATCGTACATGCATGCATTGGTTTGGACTAGCCTGAAAGAACGACATAATATATTTAATTGCATTTTCTCAAGTTCTCATTGGCATCTTTGCATATCACTTAAGGTTATTTTGCCGATTTGGGCTATATAGCGATATCCCGACAATAAGTATTTGACTAGGCACGGGGGAAGTATACCGGTAGCGGTAAACTTGGGGATACGTAAATACAATACAGTCTCATAACCACTTACCGGCCGGGTCCTCGTTGAAGTGCTTCTTGGAGGGTGGGGTTTTCTTGCGTTGTAATTGTGTTATATTGTCGCTAGATTCCATTTTTGGTAGCCCCAGTGAACGAGGTTGGCAGGGATCTCCGAGGCTTTTGGGCTTGCTTCTTGCATAGATCCCAAGCTAGGGTCCCCGGGATCCCCGCCAGTGTGAAAACTCCTATGCTAGACCTTGCACCAACTATTACTAGAAGCCGTGCTTATAGACACTGTATCTGAATTCTCGAAAACTAATATACATTAGGGTATGTATACAGAATTTTGTATTCTAGCCAAACCTCTAGGTTTGAAGGCCTCAGGCACAGGACACCCCAAATTCTCCCAGACATCCTCGTTCCACTCCGGCCAGCGATCTGGTGGACATTGACAATCAACATGTCCCCTAGAAAGCTTTTTCAACTGCAAGTGTCGTAAAGCCAATCCTAAACATCTAGCCGCGTCGAACCCACGCTCCGAATACATAAGCCTCCTCTGTAACAAATTGCTGTATGTATTCAACTCCGTACCGAGCTGCAGTATCTCGCCTGCAAACTCTTGGTATACATCTCCAAGAATGACGGTTTCTGATTCCCCGGCCACTAAAATTCTCTCGCTGCAGTCCGCTTCGGCCAATTTGCGGATATGGTTTAACATTTTATTAAAAAATCGAAACCGTATCCAAGCCGCCCTCGATTTGTAGTTTACAATCAGTGGGTTAGAATAACCGAAAAGGTCGCGAAACATCCTTTCGGCTTGATGGGTGGTCTGCTAGGAATTCTTTAGTATATTCGGTAACAATTTGGGTCATTTTGTCCATTCTCCGTATCCAAGTGGTGCCTCGACGTCCTGATGGTTGATATGTTATTTCCCGCAAGACCTGTCTAGACTGGTCATGCAGAAGGAATTTGAGGATTTCAAGGTTTCCTCGAATAGCATGACGTATTTGATCTGTGGTCGTCAGGGAGGAGCTTCGCTTCGAGCTAGTAGATAGGTAGGCTCCGGTATCACTTAGCTGGGATCGGTGCCAACCGGTTGCCCACGGTGTGTCGGAGGCTTCGAGACTGTGTACCGGGTCACTAGGAAAGTCCCCGGATGAATGGAATTCTAATTCGTATTCTTGCTTTATGCCGTCGAGAAAGAGACTTTGTGCCATGGTTCTGCGGCTGGGGAGCAAGTTCCGGGCAGCTGTAAACCCTGCTAATTTGGTTTGATATAGTTCCAGCTGCTGGTATACAACCCCAGGATGGAAGATTATTTAGCTGTTCTGCGTCTGAGTTTACCCTTAATTTTAAGATCAGGCTAACGTATGTATGGTCATGTAGTTGTTGAAGCAGAAAATTCCGAAGCGTGTTCTTTGAGCGGAAATCATAGGTGGCGACGATCTTGAGGGGGAAAACCTCGTGCGGGTAGAATATTCGAATCCGATATCATCGAAGAGATGCGTCAATCAGGTACCAAAATTAGATCTCAATTTGCAGAAGTTGCCATCGATCGAACAGGCTAGGATATATTAATAGCATGTCTTCATCCACATTGTATTAAACGAAATTGAGTACGAGAACACCTCCAAGTATCTCAACTTGATTAATCTTGTGTTACGGTGGATCATTCCTCCTCTGATGCAAACCTGATCCCGCTTACCCACATGTCCTTGAGCTGAACGTATAAACTCTGGAAATCCGACTAACGCATTTCCGTCTAGAATTCCGGAAACTAGCAAGAGTTAGTCCTTATCTTCTGCACAAACACTCGGTAACATTAGCCCCTCAACCAGGTTTACAAGTTAGTAGTACCGATAAACCTGCCTCCTTCTGCTCTAGACTACGTCTACCGGACCCGCAGCCCCACCGTTTGGTCGTATGTCGGCCGTGTTGTTCGTTTGGAGAACCAAAGCGGGCAAGCGGATGCGGGGTAGTCCATTCCTTGGCGCCTCGGTCCCGATCACGATCGGATCTTAGTCAGCTAGCGAAGTAATCTTGCCAGAGGAAATACCAGGGTTCGACGCATGTCGCTGCGATGCAACAGGTTAACCCCGGACTTGTTGGAAAAGCTTGAAGAATGTTTCTACAGGGTGATTCTAGACTGTGAGACTCGACGGGATGTCGGTAACTTGGAGTCCCGAATAGAATAAACATCCAATGCAATGTCGGGTGACACAAGCCCAGAAATACCTGGGAGACGGACCTGTGTAACCAACGAAAAGGTCCGTCGATCCCTGGTTTCTGCCGTGGCTGGCCAACTGGGTCTCCGCCGTGCTGTTGTTATAGCTACTATCTATATAGCGGTATGATATAATAATAGGCCGTGGCTTTGGAGATTCGAATATTCGCCCGCTCGTTCACATGGCAGACCCACTGCCGACGACTATCGCAACCTTCCTGGAGACAGGCCCTTGAAACACCAAGTCTCGGGTCCCTGGATCCCTGCTGGCACATTAGTATTAATTGTATTGTCAAGAACTAGAACTCTATATCGGCTCGCTGTGGTCTGACCTATAAAGAAGCTGGGAATTCGGGTTACTGTATGCTATAAAATCACCACTCACCCCTCGCTTAGGGACCAGGGACTTCTGGGTAATGCCGGATCCTTCTTTTCCTGTTCAGCCCCGACAGATTCATCAGTTTATCTATCCTTTGAATCCGTAAGGCTACAAACCACGACGCCTCGCCATGGAGTCGCTGGTAGATATAGTTTCGTCCAGTGCGAAGGACGTACCCGTCCTAAAAGTCCTCTGCACCAGCGCCATAATCTCCTACCTCCTCCTCGTCCGTCACCTCCGCCACCGCAATCTCAAAAATTTCCTCCAAGCTGTCGAAAATGAGTGCGGTATTGTCACAAAATCTTCGGACCTACCGATGTGTTATGCCGAACAAGCCATAAGACTCATGGGATCTTGGGATTTTCCCCGAGTTACCAGACTTGCTTTACAATTCGCGTTATTCCGCACATATGGAATCCCCACAATTTCTAATCTCCTCTGGAAAACTCGCCAGTTGTCGCAACGCTCCACTGCTCACCGACGTTATGTAGACACCTCCGTTCTCGTCGTTGAGTTGATGTCCTTCCCGCTTGAATCGCCTCGAGCGAAACTCGCGATCGAAAGGATAAATTACCTTCACAACCGACATAAGGACTCCATTTCAAATGACGACCTACTTTACACTCTCGCCTTGTTCATGTGTCAGCCACCCGTCTTTATCAACAAGTATGAATGGCGCAAACTGCACCCCATCGAATTAATGGGAATCCACCGTTTTTGGAGCCAAGTTGGAATAATGATGGGTATCACCGGAATCCCAGACTCCTTCGAAGGGACATACGAGTGGGCAAATGCATATGAACAAAAGTATATGCAACCATCAGAGACGAATAGAAACGTCGCAGCAGCAACTGTGGATATTTTATTATACTTTGTTCCGAGGTTTATGCAATCTGCCGCTGTTCCTGTGGTACACGCGGTTTGTGATCCGAGACTTCGGGCGTCGTTTTATTGGCCCGATCCGCCGAGTTGGATCGAACCGATGGTCAACGGAATCTTTGGGATTCGGGCGTTTGTTACGAGACACTTTGTGCTACCGAGGTTTGAGAGGAAGAGTGCGATCCAAATCAATCCTATCGATCCGTCGGTGCCATTGTTGGAGAGAAGGTATTACTTTAATCTTTGGGAGACGGATCCGTGGTATTTGAAGAGGACTTGGTGGAATAGCTATGGGCCGGTTGGTTTGCTGTGCAAGGTTATGGGCTGGGGAATTCCGAATGAGGAAGAGTTTGGGTCAGTAAATGGGTATCGTATTGGCGACCTTGGGCCGAAGTCTACCATGGGAAAGGGTGCAGGAAATGAAGGGTGGGATCACGGATCAATGCTTGGGGGTGGAAGTGTTGTTGAAAGCAGTGGGAAGTGCCCGATGTTTATGGGTTAAACTAGATGGGCTACTAGAATAAGAATTAAGAGGAGGATTAACATGATGACTGTTCGTTGTTCTTGGATTTAGGAAACCCGTAGCCATTTTTACCTATCTGAATATCGATATCTCTGTATTCCATTCTTACCATTTGCATTTTGAAGTCCAGGAACGGGATGTGTTTTTCCAAGCTTCCAATTGAGCCTGTAGCGTCCATACATACCTACTTAGGTACCTCTGTCAACAAGGACGATATAACTACATAACTACCTCTCTTCCGCCTAGTATATGTATCTATCTACTATAGCTGTCATTTTGCGGCCTGGTATACCTGCAGGATCATGACGCAGAACTGAACAACTCCGTGCAATATATTGCAATAACCCTCTTGGAGCAACTATATGAACAGCCAGAAGTGCAAAGCACTTAAATGCAGCATGAAGAAGGCCTTCGGATAATCTTCCAAAGCCCATCCGTTTATTCGTTGCATATTTAGCTCCTCCAGCAATCTGTGCATAACAAGTCCCAGCCTCGCTCCTCCTCGATTACGTATGCCCCTCTAAGCGGGGTAGGTGTAAGATGATTGGGCCTGAGATATGTGAGGTTTGATTGTTTGAGATCCGCAGAACTTGCACGAGGGAACTAGCAGCTTTCGGAGGAGGATGTCCTTTTTCAAAGTTGTTCGGGCGATTGCTGAGAACAGGCAACATATCTTAGCGTAGAGTTCTTCCCATGAGCTAGAGAGCATGATTTTAAACCTAAACATTTATTCATTAGACCCTTCAAGCGTACTTAGCAAGGGTCAACGTTGGCAGATGGCGGAGATTATTAGCCACTTGGAGGTAAGTAAGCTCGTTAAGACAATTAGTATTGTTATTCCGAGGATCTTGAGAGAACGGTATGGTTAAAATGGCGTATTGCAGGTTGTGTACGGGAAGGATCGCGCACACGAGAGTATTCCTGAACTTAATGGCGGTAACCAAGACATCAATTCTGGACATAAGGGCGAGTAAGGGCCCCTTCCAAATCCAACAAGAAAGCGATAAAGGCTTGACAGACGGAAGTTTCTTGTGTTTAGATTCGTATATCTCAAAAAGGTGGTGAAGACCATTTCCCCGCGTCCGTACGGGCAGCATAGTCAGCAGCAGCAAGAAGGCACAGATACAGACGACCAGCTTCGTCGCCTCCAATATATCGGTATTGAACGGCTCGGTAATGGCGACCCAACTAGAGCGGATTTAGCTAAAGGTGCGGGCGGAGATTTCCGCTTGTTAAGGTATAGATATGGTTTTATGGGGCCTAGCATCTATGATGTTAGGCTTTGGAGGACCAATGGTCGCCAGTGTATTCCGCCAGAGGGATGGCACGGGATGAGTGGTGATATTAATGAAGGTAGAGGAGGTGATTATTTATACATCGTATGGAAGATGGACTATTTTGGTTACTGAAAGTGGAGGTTGTAGTTTTTTAGTTTTTTTTCTCTTGTTATCGAATTAATTATCCCGTACAACTTGTAAGGGAAATACACTTTCTTTTCTTGAAGATTTCCGCGATTAGACATTTTCCACGAAGGGAAATTTAAAGACGCCCTCTAGGAATCGCTGTGTAGGGTTTTTATTGCTGTCGAAGTTTGTAGAAATTCCTTACATGGTCCGGACCCTAGGCCTGCTCAGGTAATTGAGGGTAGCATATGCATGTATGGAGCCGGGACTACTAGCTATTGTTCTGCTTCACAATATTGGAATATGCAACATGTAGGTAGAGGAACAGTGCAGGGCTGGGCTCTCTCTGCAGTTAGACCCGGCGAAATGAACAGAAGTATAGCTACCGGTAAACGGAATTGGATTGAGGCAATTCATATATCAAGATGAGCTTGGGAGCTCGACTTCACGTTTGCTTCAAATATGCAAATTCTAGATTACTTAAGCCGAAAGCCCACCTGACTTAGCTTTAAAAAAGGCTCCGTGCTGACAGTGCAGGGATATAAGCCAGTATTTGGCGTGTGGTTACAGAAAGGCATAGAAAATGTCGATTATCTAAGCTCGCTAGACAGGTTTAACTCCAAACTCCGAATCCCGAATCCCATGCATGGCCACAGACGCCATCTTAATATCACTTACCAAAAATTGCGACTTGGAACCAATTACGATGCACGAACATATAGTCCCTTTCTTACATGGGTATAATAACAATGGCTTATACCCTGGCAATTTGCACTGTCATCAGCAGTTTACCCGTTCCCGCAACGTAGAACGTGATTTCGTAGCACAGACAGCCGCGGCCGCCGGTGATAGCCAAGGGTATCGATGCGAATCGGGTTAATAATTTAGACTGGATTTCTAATAGACTATCCCGTGTTTTGAACTCCAGATACATACTATTACACTTTATAGTTTAACGAAATTGGAACTAGACGTCATGCACATTACTCGATTCGAGAAGGCCCATTGGGCTCCTATAGCTAGAACTGAGAGGAGAGCCTACTCAAGTATGTCCTCGAGTATAAAATGGCCCGGCTCCCCCATCGTAGAGATACTCATTCTCCTCATTAGTCCTCAGTCTAATTCAAAACAATCAATCTGATATACTATATACTAGTATACTTTAAACTTTCCTAATTAAACCAACGCAAAACCTACAACAGCTCTATTAGAATCTCTATCCAAGTGTATTTCCATAACTCAACTTTGAAATCGAAAGTACCGCTCTAAAAACTCAGAATGGTAACATACGGAACTCCAATCCCTACTCGCCAGTTGGGCACAAATGGTCCATACGTCTCCGAGTTAGGATACGGCGCGATGGGTGTGTAAATTAAAAATCCCAAGGACAATATAGAAGGGCTTTGGAATCTAACAGACCATATCTAGGTCTCTCCGTCGGCTACGGTCAAGCAAAACCCGACGAACAGCGCCTTAAAATACTTGATTCCGTTGTCGAAAACGGTATCTACTTCGTGAGTACCTCCTAATATAATGTCTCTACTAACAACTACTAGTCAAGTATCTAACAAACTTTAAAAGATCGATACCAGTGACATCTACGGGGACAATGAGGACATCATCGGCCAATGGTTCAAACTCAACCCTGGCCTCCGTGAAAAGGTCTTCCTAGCCACAAAATTCGGTATTACAATCATCGATCCCTCGAAAGCTCAATATGGAACCGATGGAAGTCCGGAGTATGCGAAAAAGGCCATCGAGAAGAATCTTCAGAGGTTGGGAGTTGACTACGTTGATTTGTATTATATTCACCGGTAGGTTTATACCCTAACCCATTTGTTTCTGCAAGGCTGTGACACTAACTTTGAGAATCATTTAGTATCGATTCTAAGACCCCTATAGAAATAACCATGCAAGCCCTCAAGGAACTCAAGCAAGCTGGTAAGATCCGCCACATCGGCCTCTCAGAAGCGTCAGCGGAGACCATCCGCCGCGCTCATGCAATCGAGCCTCTCGCTGCAATTCAGCTTGAATACTCGCCCTTCGCAATTGATATCGAGGAGCCAGAACGTAATGTCCTAAACACTTGCCGTGAACTTGGAATCGCAACGGTGGCATATAGCCCGCTAGGTCGTGGCTTCTTAACCGGACGTTACCGTTCGGCTGACGACTTCGAGCCAGGTGACTTTAGAACCTTCGCTCCCCGTTTCTCCAAGGAGAATTTCCCGAAGAATTTGGAGTTGGTTGATGGAATTCAAGCGCTGGCAGAAAAGAAGGGTGTTACAGCTGCGCAACTAACGCTGGCTTGGGTGTTGAGCCGGGGAGAGGATATTGTTCCAATTCCGGGGACGACGAGAATTGAAGGTTTAAAAGAGAACTTAGGGGCTTTGAAGGTTGAACTCTCCGAAGAGGATAAAAAGGAGGTGGAGAGGTTGGCGAGGGAGTGTGTGCCTGTTGGGGAGAGGTATCCAGCTGGAATGAATGAGGTTTTGTTTGCTGATACTATCCCATTGGGGGAGTATAAACAGTAGAGGGCTATATACAGCCTTCTATGCTAGATATCTAGCCAACGGTAGCTACCTACCTAGGCAGCTAAATAGAGATGGAAGTAGATGCTTTGGATGCAAGCCGCTGAAGATGTATGTACATGCAAATATAATTTTATGAAGGCTTTAAATGAATCGCAATTATAAACTTTTCCTTCTATTTACCTCCGTTCTTTTTAGCAACCGTAGTCCGTACGATGTCCCGAATTTCCTCTTTTATCCTTCCAATGGTACCGACTCCACCATAAACCATGGCAGTATATACACCTACAACTCCAGCACCTTCCTTCAAAACCTCAAGGGCGTCCTGTCCGGTAGATACACCGCCACTAGCCCAGATCTCTTTGTCCCTTGGGAGACGTCTCCTATACTCCCTTACCAAATCTCTCATGGTGTCAAACAACTCCGGTCCAGAGAGTCCACCAGCTTCATGCACCAAATGAGGTGGAGAAACCAATGTCTCAGGTCTTCTTAAAGTTGTATTAGCCACGACTACACCATCAACACCGGACCTCTTAATCGCAGATGTGATATCCTCGATTTGCTGCTTCGAACTCTCATCTGGAGAAATCTTAACAATAACTCTTGGTTTATCTTTCTTCTCCACCTTCTTTGCCTCCACCACAACCGCAGAAAGCAACTCCGTAAGTGTATTCCCGGATTGTAATTTCCTCAGTCCTGGGGTATTTGGACTGGATACGTTGACGACCAAGACATCGGCATACAATCCTAGCGCCTTGACACCTGAAATATAGGCCTCCTTTACTCCTTCAATATCATCCTCGCTCACGGACTTATTCTTCCCAATTTGAACAGCCAATAACTTTCCAGGATATAAACTCGCTGGCAAGTTATCAAGTACGTCCTGTTCCGTCATTCCATTATCCGCAGCATACCTCAACACCCTCTCACGTAGCTTTCTAGCTACGTAATCAGATCCCAAGGAATTGAAACCGTACCGGTTGATGAGGGCTTTATCGGCCACGAGCCGGAAAACACGTGGGCGTGGGTTGCCGGTTTGAGGTTGTGGTGTTACACAGCCAACCTCGATGATGGAAGGACCGAGGGCGAATAGAGCATCTACGGCTTCGGCGTTTTTGTCGAGACCGGCGGAGATGTAGATTGGGTTTATGATCCGTTTGTCCCAAACCTTTGGTTATGACTTAGTGTTATTCTATTGGATGACTGTGATCATAGGTGAAGGCACTCACATATGTTTCAAGAAACGGCTCTTTGTCGTCTTCTTCTCTGATCCCTAATCTATCCCGCGGATGGAGACCATAGTCCCAGAGAACCCGTAGTACTTTAAGTCCAAAAGCATGTGCGTCTTCGGCATCCGGTGCGATAACTCGCAACGCTGGAACGACAAAGTACCGATGAACTGCTGCCCTGGAGTCCGTAGTGTAGTACCCGAACAAAGCCAATGCAGAGACGGCAATTGTAGACTTTACAACCGTTCTAGTCGTTGACAATGGAGACTTTTTTGTGGCGTATGTTCGTCGAAAGGCGTGAAAGGGCGACGGTTGTTTGAGGGCTGAGAAGGCACCATTGGCACCCGTAAAGGCCCTCGGACGGAGGAGAGGGCGAAGGTGAGACGGCGACATCCTTCCTTCGGATTGCTTGGGCGGTTAGTAGTGGGAGGTTCACCGTCGCATCCCGCTCGTGATATTTGGTAATGAGGAAGTTGAGGTTGCCGAAGACGTTAATTCACGACTTGCGTTGGGCCGATGCTGCACCGCCACTCTTTATTTTTGGTCAGCCACAGCTGAGGCGGGCGCGAATTGTCATTGGCCAATTAAACACTTCCTGATTCCCGCTGAAGAACTACACCCGGTAGGACGTCATTTGGACGACAACCTCATTCTATATCATCACCAACCGCTCTTGCCATCGGTATATCTTCGCTTCGATATCGCCCCAGAAGGAATTGGTTTGAACTAACCATCATGCTTGTACAGACTACATCGCTGGCGACACCCGTCGACTCCCTTCCGTCTCATACTCCCACCCCTCCACAATGAGACCCGCCTTCCGCCTCCTGCAGGCCGTAAAATCGGCGACTCCAACCAAAAGCACCCCTCGTCTGTTCGCTTTCCATCCGACAGGCATCGCCGGTCTTCAAACCCATCCAACCCCTCGCCCAACTCTCCTAACCATCTACAACCGCACACTCCAAAAGCTCTCTGAATTCCCTGAAGAATCCGCCTACCGTACCGCGACAGAAGCAATCGTCAAGCACCGCAAACGTATAGTCGAGGAGCAAATCCCCGCTGGTTGGGAAGCTTACCTTAAAGAGCGAGAAAGACGGGGTATCGAATCGCCGCCAAAGTATAACGAGGAGATTGAAGAGCAGGTTTTACACCGTGAGGCGATTCAAGCTTACTGGGGAGAGTGGGAGGGTCATCAAGAGGATGACCACGAATTAGTAGAGTTGGTCAAGTGGAGGAATGATGAGATCAAGGCAGCTAGGATTGCACAGTGGGAAGAGGTGAACAAGAGGAAGGCGCCGGATTATGAGGGGTTCAAGGGAGAGCCGGATATTTCGGCGGAGCAGGTAGAGGCTATCGAGGAGCAGATTGGAAGTGGATTGATTGAGCAAGTCATTGAGCAGGCTTATGATGAGTATAAGCTGGTGGATGTGATGGCAAAGACGAAGCCGTGAGTTTTCCCCGAGATGGTATCCTGGTTTAGGTTTTAGATACTAACTATTGTGAATCTGCAGATGGGAACCGCTGATGGAGGAGCCGGTAGAAGGCCAGTGGAAGTATTTTGAAAGAGAGTAGATGTACACAAGGTCGTATCTTCTACTATTCTTTATCCTACAACCCTTTTGTACAGTTTAGTTCCGTGGGGTCTTGGTATTGCGAAAAATATACAGGACACCTTGTAGATACATTGATGATACTTATAGGCAATAAGACCAAAAGTGATTCACACATAACTATCGCCTTGACTTGGCAGTAATATCTCGGAGACAGCATTCGATCTAGACATCCATCTATACGTAGTTGACCGAGCTAGCCAGGAATTCCACCACCGGATACTCAATAGATCTAGCGACTTCTAAGCGTGTTAATCCGGTTGCAAAATTCGAATCCATCGCACTGCTCTATTATCTATGCCTACGATAGTGAATATTACTATTAGACTGGAATTCGGGGTCCTGCATCTAGGTTTGGGCTTAGGCTTGTAGCTGCGTGCGCTGATATCATGGTATCTACGCCGCTGTTTAAGTGAGTGACAATTTGCCAAAAGAAAAACGAAAGAGACGGACTATATGTAGCCTCGAATTCGAGCGCCTGGATTCGAGGCTAGACTATATGAATGAAGGATAAGAGTGGGAAACTTGTTATAGATTGAGCGTCAGGTACAATTCGATTTATATATACACAAAGAGACGTCGAGCTCGAGACTCAACCAATCTGAGTCTAACCAACCCCATTTCTAAAACCTAGTTCGAGTGAAAGCGCCAATATCGCTACTTGACAGAACAGATTTCCAACTCTGCCCGTAGCTTTGAGCTACATGCATGCATGTATACAATATTGCATACACGGATATCTACTACATCGAGTTAATTAGCTAATCTACAATCTCGGTTCATTTTATCCGCTACTATTTTCAGGAAACCTCTTACCAACGGATGGTGGACTTCAATTTTACCAGGTCATCAATTGCCTGAAATTTAGGTGGCATTGCCAGACTTCTTTCTCTCAGCCATCAATTTCCTGAAGCTGTCTCCCCATTTGGCTTCAGGCTCAGGCTCAGCCGCGGGGACCGGAGTTGGTAAGGCCATTGTAATGCTAGATTTATTTTTAAAATGTCAGAATTTAAGATTGTTTCTAGAAGGGGCGCCGGCCGGGTCGTTAGCTCGGTAATTATAAACACTTACCCTACAAAGGCGACAAGGAGAGCAATGATTTTAGACGCATGCATCTTGTATATTTATCGAGTCTTCGTTTCGTTTTTAATGAGTGACGAATAGTTGGCCTTAGGTTCGAAGGAGTGACTAGGCTTGGTACAAAGACTCGGACTTGGAGCTGGTGCAGAGCTTAACTGCAGCTTCAAAAGGTTTACAACGGGATGAAGAGGCAATTTATACTCTACAGCCAAGCAGAGGCTTTTGTGTCCAAGACAAATAGCTGGATTCTCACGGCTCCATGGCCTTAGTTGTGGAAATCGGTTGGATATTCGATACGCTGAAGCCAAGTCTTGGGCATTTCTCTCTCATAATATTCTTGTAGTCTTGGAATCGAGACGGGATATTCTGGTTGGATTTGGTCTCGGAAACCAGCCTCAACGAAGCACTGCATCTTTTAGTTAAAAAACACCAGTCTCGGCGCTGGGCAAAGAGGGGAATGGAGAGAAATTCAATATCATCGAAACGAAACGAATATTATGCCTAGTGGGAAAGATGCTTGAAACAGTAAATCGTAGCTCACTCACCTGATATCAGATTATGTGATAGGTAACTCTACGGCACCAATTACCCAAACGGGATCCCCATACAATATTTAAAATCGGCCTTCGGATCTGATACCTAACCGATTTCGCCTACTAGATTATATTTCGATGTATGTTTTTGCAAGATTATGGAGAAGTGCGCTAAGTCGGGTATACAGTCCTTCCGCGGCCTTGTCGCTTATGACCACTTGAAATTTATTCCAGTATCCGGTGATACGTTATATCTACGAAACTACGAGGTATAAATTTGTAAAAGAAAATCAAAGTATGTCCTTGTTTCTTTACTTATTTTTTTGGTTTGATATATTCTTCGTTTTCATTCGGCGCAATCTATATACATAAACGGTGCCTCCGAAACGTGTTAACCTCTATCTCCATACAAAAACGGTGGCATCTCCAATCCAACCATCATAACAAACAACCAGGTCATTCATTCAGAATCGAAGATAGACTCGAAACCAGCGGAAGAGGGGGGTAAAACGGGGGGTTTGTAGAGAAGTGAACAAAATGGAAATGAAATTCGTAATATCATGGGTGGTCGTCAGTTCGTCAGATAGTCCGTATAAAGTGGTGGCTTGATAGGGATCATAATATCAAATCCACCATCTCTTCCGGAGTGGGCCTGTAAGCCTACGGTCTAACCATTGCGCTCGTTAGTACTCAAATACATAGGATATACGAGGGTAAGTAAACTGTAACGTACAAATTACCGCTGGCTGTTTACTCCTTCCAGTGCTTCTTGTGATAGTATGGCTTCTGCCAGCCATGGCCCTTCTTGTGCCAGTACCAACCTGGCTCTGCGACGGCCTCTGGCTCGGCCTCTGGTTCAGCAACTGGTGCTGGCTCAGCGGCTGGCTCAGCGACTGGGGCGGCCATGGCGAAGCTGTGTGGGGGAACGTTGATGTTAGTTTTAAGTTCTATTATCATCCGTGCTCTCAATATTTGGCATGCATATGCATCGATATAGGAATCCACATCACATACCCCAAGAAGGCGACGCCAAAGGCAAGAATCTTGGACAATTGCATTTTGATATAAATGAATGTAGTTTTGAGAAAGAGTGTGGATATTCAAAAGAATGTGGAGAGGAGTAGCAGGCTGAAGAGCGGATGAGCTGATGAGGGAAAAAGAGGGTAAGTTGAAGTCTGAAGCCACCTCTATATATACTTTTCTGAAGTGATAGAAATCGTGTAGTATGATATAATGCTTCCTTAAGGTTGAACACAACAGTTGGTCGTGTGGTTAATTCAAAAGCAAGTATGACCTTCAGCCATTAATTGTCTACATGTTTGCAGCGCCGTGGAGGGGAATAACACCGCCTACGGTCCCCACAAACATCGAAGCTCTCCTTGGTACTTCTTGGAATGTTGCTAGTTTTCATGGTTGAAGCTATCAGATCATCATTCGCCTAAGATAAAGTTGCTAGACGAGCCGGCGAGCCAAGATGTTTGGTATCGCATATTATATACCACATGGCTTATAATTGTCGAACTCTGGCCGCTATGCTGATTTTAGGCTTGGACTGTCTAGATTTAGATGCGCCGCATGGCCAGGTATGAGAGCGAACTTTACAAATCGATTGAATCGATCCGTCAAAAGAAAACCATGGTATGCACACATGCAGGTGGGGTTCCGGTGTTCCGTCTTATTAAACGAAACAAACTGTCGACGTATCATTCTTGGGAGCTGCGGCTACAACGCCCAGAAAACATCGAGGATCTTGGGTTATTAGACCAAGGCTTATCTCTCGAGATATCTCCAAAGCGATCTTGTAACCTATCAAAAGAAATAAAGTGTCTATGATATCTTCCAAATCTACCATCGAGTTTCCAAATAGATTACTTTCGAAAAGCAAAGTATTGGCGTCATGGACCTGAAAGGCCGGAGAGCCTCAGAAATGGCTTCTGCAAACCGCCAAAGGGAAATCCGAGTGAATTTTGGATGCCATTTGAACCGTTAACTGGTCTTTTAAACCAGCTCGACGAAGCCGTCAACCGGTATTGCGGGAAATCGGCATTGGCACTACACTTGCGCATGCCTTGAGATTCGGGATGACTGCAGAGAACTGCTGCACGCTGGAGGCAAGTGTATACTGACTCGAAACACGTCAACGAGAGCTCTCAAGGCCAAGCTAGCTTCCTCGCTGGTTTGAGGTCTGTATCTTTATCGAGATATCGTGCACGATCGTGGTTGCAATGTTGGTGCTGCCAACAGCGTTTCAAAATGATCTAATTGGGGAACATGGACCTCAGGCAATATAAATGTCAATCGAGGTTACATCGCCCCCTGGTCAAGGTCCTGTTCTATCAAGGTCGGTGCAACATGATGCCCTGACCTGACCCTCATACTGGGAAGTGCATAGCCTCCCGAACAGAAGTACCAGGCCGTCCGGTTCTCGGGTCGCCAATGCGATCTATGCGAAAAGCTTTGCATCGGTACTCGCACATTCACAAAAGCCACCTCAACTGTTTAATTCTTGGGGCCCATTGAGGAACAGGTTGCAGATGAACCAACTAGTCCGAAGATGAGAAGGGTGTCGACGCGTCCCGTAGAGAGCATGCCACAAAGTGTCCCCCTCGTGGAAATGCACTCTTAAGTCGTACATTCGATAAGAATGAGGTGATCCAAGTGGCCAATTTCAACCAAGAGCATTGCTGATACGGATAGCTGGGTCCATCTCGAAACGCTCGTGTCACCGGCATTAAAATAACTCGCACGATACATACTCCCTGTTCCAGACCTCGTGCCTGGATGCCTACCTGTATTGAAAATCCGAACCTCCAGGCTGAGTTCTCGTACCTGCTCAATTCGGGCACAGAAAAGATATTAGTGGCGCCGGGCTCTTCGAGCTTAACTTCTGATCAGCCAAACATGTGCCGGTTGGTTAAAATCGCCTCGTCCCGGTTGTACTCATGGGCGAAAATGCTTGTCTTCGAGATTGTAAGATGGCCTTCCCATCCTGTAGCATGATATTCCGTGAACCCACGGCCCTTTGAGATCCAGGTCGAGTCCGGTGCTATGGTCAACGTTAGCAGAGCAATTGATGGTTGTCAGATGTCAAGGTCTAGAATTTGTCCCCTGTCCATGACCATGTCCATGTCCATGTCCTTCGTCTGGCTTTGTCTTGAGGAGGGACTTGGGCCAAGAAATGGCGGGAAAGGGCCATTAATAACGCTTGTCAAAGATGTTTGCTGGCCACATGTCGCTCAATTGTAGCTGCTGCAGCGTCTCCTTTCTCGACCATCTACTTACCTACCATTCCTGTCATCTTCCCGAGAACTTCCATCGAATTGCCACCATCACCATCATAACCATAACCGTCACCATCCCTCGATATCTTCCACTTCGTAGCTGACCGATACTGCTGCTTTCCGTGTTGGCAGATTTGGCGTTTGGCTAGGCAAAACCTGCAATTGCAACTTCTGCTGGGCATCGCTGATCAACGGGCACCCATCGCTGCACTACTCCACCACACGACACTCCTTTCGGGAATTTCTCGACGTCGATTCTATTTCTAGACTCCTGGTTCTACATCCCCCACAGAACAGGAAAGATCCCGGGGCCCCCGACATAGTTTTCACCTTCGTCGCGCGAGCGGTCCTGGTCGCCAGGTTTGGGCAATCATGCGGCTGTCGTTGCTGTTCCTCCTGTCCCTGAGTAGTCGGATATTCACGTCAGCGTCGCCGGCTCCTGCTGCTCTGCCGGAAAAGCAGTATAGTGATGCGGTCGATACCACGGTGCCGGAGCTTAAGGAGCTAACACCTGACAATTTCAAGGAGACGATAAAGAGTGGTTATTGGTAATGCCTTTCTGTTCTGCCGTAAGCGCGAATGTGGCTCTCTTTGCTAACACAATATTTTTTTTTCCTATATGCAGGTTTATAAAACACTACTCTCCATACTGCCGGCACTGTATCGTCGCAGGACCCGTCTGGCAAACACTCTACGAATTCTACCTAAAATCCTCGCCCGCATCACCTTCTTCCCCCCACCCCGTATCTCCTCCGTCGTTCACCGAAACCTACGACTGGCACTTTGCCAATGTAAACTGTGCGAACTTTGGCGACTTGTGTAATGACAATGGCGTCACAGCATACCCAATGTTTGGACTGTTCAAGGATGGCGAGAGGACTGCTATATTCCAGGGAAAGCAGAATAGCATGAAGCTCTTGTCAAAATTTATGGAAGAACAGCTGGAGAAAATCAAGCCCGGATCGCGACCTGCAAGTCTCGAACTTCCAGAACCACCAACTCTAGAGGAATACCAAAAGACACATCCTGCCTCGAAAAGGCCTGCACGAACACCAACTCCTACACCCGAAGCAGAAGCAGCTCCCTCTGCTGAGGCCCCAAAGCCAAAGCCAACCCCTCCACCAAGGAAAGGGCCAACTCCTAACCCTGACGGCAAATCATTCGCTCTTGACGCCTCCAACTTCCAACAAAAGGTTCTCGACTCTTCGCAAGGCTGGTTCGTCAAGTTCTACGCACCATGGTGCTCCCACTGCCAAGCCATGGCTGCAGCCTGGAATACCTTGAGCTACGAAATGCAAGGAACGCTCAATATTGGTGAAGTCAACTGTGAAATCGACCGTCGTCTCTGCAAGGAAGTTTCAGTTTCCGCTTACCCAACTATAATATTCTTCCAAAACGGTGAAAGAATCGAATACAAGGGTCTCCGAGGCGTCGGTGACCTCGTCTCCTGGGCTCGCAAGGCCGCCGACTCCGGTATCAAGGAAATCGGAGATGCCGCGGACTTCGAGGAAATCCAGAAGAAGAACGACGTCATCTTCCTATACTTCTACGACCATGCAACTGTTTCCGAGGATTTCGAGGCACTGTCGAGAGTTACAATGCCGTTGATTGGACATGCGCCGCTTTACAAGACAAATTCCGATCATTTGGCCAGAAAATACCGTATCACAACTTGGCCACAGCTCGTTGTCCTTCGCGATGATCGACCGACGTATTATCCCGCCCTCTCACCTGCTGATATCAGAGATACCAACAAGATCATTGACTGGATGCGGACTGTGTGGCTCCCAACCGTCCCTGAGCTTTCGGCTACGAATTCGCATGAGATCATGAATGGCAAGACAGTGGTTTTGGGTATCTTCGATAGCTCGAATGAAGAGGATTTCAGAGCCGCAAAGGCAGAGATGAAAGCGGCAGCCAAGTGGTGGTTCGAGGGTAAAGATAAGGATGAAACGACTGAAAGGCAAGAATTAAGGGATAGGAAGCAACATAAGATCCAGGAGGCCTTAGATCGTGGCGATGATAGAGGCTACAAGAATGCTAAGGGCATGCCTATCGTTCTGCCCAAGAGGAAAGATGTCGGGTTTGCCTGGGTTGATGGAGTCTTCTGGGAACGCTGGGTCAAACAAACCTACAACATCGATGTCAAAGAAATGGGCAACAGGATCGTTATCAATGAAGAGGATAAGAAGAGGTTCTGGGATGCCAATGCGGACGGGGAGTCGATACTTCCGTCTAGGACCGCGATTCTTGATGTCGTTAAGGACGTTGTTAAGAACCCGTATAAGTTGCAGGCGAAGAGTACTGTTGGGAGGCTCGAGAGGGCGTTTAGGTCAGCCAAGGACCACGGAACGAGTCATCCGATATTGACAATTATCTTTATCGTTGTCGCTCTCGGAGCTGCATACCTTTGGAGGAGCAGGAGGTATAGGAAGAGTTATGGCCCTCACCCAGGATTGGGATTGAATCCTGGCAAGGAGGGTGGATGGGGTCAAGGATGGTTTGGAGGTGAGAAAGAAGGTCTCTTTGGCAGTGGAGGCGGTAGTGGGAAGTATGACTGAATAACAAGTTCACATGTGCTGTAGAGCCTTGTGGACGTGTAGTTTCCTTACCCTCTTCTGGTTTTATGTAGCTGCGTTAGCAATTTTGCCTATTCTCTTGCTTCTGCTATAAGTATTGTACGTGTATGTATGCTGATTTGGCGGAATGTCCTTTTTCCTCAAAATTTCACTTGGCATCTGTCTTCTCCGTCTCGGAACCCGAACCCGGATCAGCGGAGCGTGAGCCTGACGTAGACAGTGACATTCACAGTTAAGAGGTTTTCGTTGAGACCGGTTTACGAGACTGGTTAGAGCCCAAGTCCTCAATGCTGCTTGGTAAGTCAACTAAAGTGGGGCAGCCACATTGGCGGTGATGCTGGTGTGGCGTCATGATGCATACGGCAGTAGGCGAACATTCCATGAACGGTGTATACTAAGTAAGTTGCGGAATTTGAACCTCGACGAGATGGGTGTAACCCAATCCGTACACGACATCGCCACAAACGGATCTATATCTAGATCTTTGCAACTCCGAAGATATATGATTTTCCCTTAATTGTTGCAATTGATTGCAGCTATTTTTATCAAAGCTGGAGACGAATACATGGTATATGTAACGTCTCTGCACTCGCCACATTCCTAAGATCACCAGTGCTGCATGCTGGAGTGGGAGATCACATGCACGGCAGCAGGGTGTGGCTTGTATAGCACGTCTCGTATCCCCGGTCTGCAGAATTCCCTGCTTCGTTTCTGTCCAGTACTTAGGCTGGCTGCAGGATGTCGCAAACAGTGCGGTATCGTGGCTAGTGGCCGGAGTACAAAGAATTTCGAGGCAGCTGGACCCACACTTTGACGGTAGTATCGAATGACCCTGGTCGGTTTAGGCAATCGTAAGAACTTCTTCCCGTGTAATTTGATACTTTCGTTCCCCCACCTGTGGTCTCCTTGCTTTTGAAGAAGGACTACTGTGAGGCAGGGATAAATAGATGTGTTCGAAAGAGGTTCTATTCTGTTCAAAATCTATTAAGTGGCCAGTATACGCTTTAACTTCGTCCCCCTTCCCTCTCTCTCTCTTTTTTTCCACGCACAAATTAAACCCTTGAAGGGAAGCTGGTTGGTGGCAATATACGATTCAGGGAGATATCACATTCGGTTGTTACTATCTCGGTACAGGTTGTAACCCAGCTCCGGATATTGCGATAGCTACCCTGCCCTCCTTCAGCCACTGGGATTTTCGACAATTAAATCACTCCAGAAGTTTAACTTTCGTCTGCGGAGAGGTTTAAGGGTTTTTGCATTTACCTGTCAGTAGCACTTAACTTCCGTCCTAGATCGCCCTTTTAAAAGACTGCCTCCACTGATATTCGATATCCCTTGCAGCCGTCAAAATCTCTTCTGCCCTTTTGCGAATATCGATAACTAGAATCCCGGCGAAGAGGGTATTCCAATCAGAGCAAGTGTTTTGCGCCCGCCAATCTATTCGGTTACACACCTGCAGTGCAGCTTCACCAAAGCGATTCCATTGGCATCTGCAGGTCCACGAGACGTACGACCACCAGCCCCTCCACAGACGACGTCGACTATGTTATAGATATATTATTACACACCGTCTACCAGGCTGAATAGTGAAAATACACTTGGCTGCACATGTGGATGACAATACTACTACTCATCACCGTTCCCCACTGACTCTTAATCCAAATATTCAAAGTGTGCCTTCCATCTCTAGCTGTGGCCACAGTCAGCCTTACTCCAACAGAAAACAATCATCTTATCCCTCTCGAATCTGTCTGAACGCTTTATCGCTCAAACCTCACGAGGAAGAACTAGAAGACCACGTTCACTTCATATAACCTGCTCCCTCTCGCAAATGGTGGCTTCTTCTCTGCCGCCCTCCCGTTCCAGATACGGAGTACGGACCTGAGCAGTCTGCATCTAGGGTAGACGAGAGGTTCAGGAGTGCGCACAGCAATCGACGGTAGCACAGGACAACCCAGCAACGCAAACAACACAAGTAAACACCGCCTCCAACGCTGTCAACACACTCGGTACCCGTATATAGTACTATCGTGCCTTCCGTAAACATTCTCTCGTCGGCTTCATATCTACCGCCCACCCCACCCCGTTGCGACGGCGGTGTATCATTTCCTTTCATTCACCATGGGTAATACCCACTCCGCCCAAACCCCGCGCCGTAATAAATCCTCCGCTCACTCACGGCACCCCTCCTCCCCCACCACGACTAAGAAGTCATCTCCCTTCCGTCCATCTTCCAATAAAATCAACAATAGACTCTCAAAACCAAAAGTTGGCGGCGAATCGCCAACTCCCATACCGATACCTCTGCCATCATCACTGAGCAGGCGAAACTCCAAAGCATCGATACAAAATGTCTTACCGGATCGTGCAAGTTTAAACCCGACAGATGGTGGTACGATACCATACCCTCGTCCGCCCACTAGATCTGGTAGTGTGGATCTAGCACGGCAGAACAGTTTGACAGGTGCAGCACAGGGGTGGAGTAATCATCCTTCGCAGAAGGCGAGTCGGGAAACTTTGAATAGTGCGGGTGGGCCTGGTAATAATGGGGCTCCGTCACTTGGAGCCGTATGGCTGGAAAGACGTCGAAGTCTTGTTCATGAGCCGATTAATAAACCCGGCTCACCACCTACGAATACCATGAGCCCTGTCTCGTATATAAGGCCCATGACAGCGCCTGCTGCTGAAAATAGTACCTTCGATGTGTCTCCACTGCTGGAACCAGAGGATTTAATGCCACCTCCTACGGCTTCTTCGACGGCTAGTTTCCATTCAGCACTGCAGAGTCCGACGAGGATACAGCTTACACCTTCGCCTACGAAGTTTTTAAACCAGCAGCAGCAGCAACCGCAGCAGAGCCATACACCGCCTGTATCATATAACCCTGAACCTTCATACGTTCCAGTAAGAAGGCGTTCGTTATTACAAGCCGCTGCTCCAGGCACAGCTACAAGACCAAAGGCGCAGGAACCCGAACCAAGCAATGATATGCTAGATATGGACGACAACCTACTCTTCGTACCTCGTTCCAGGTTCACGAATATCAATACCGACGGCGCTCGTCCAGAGACGCCCCAAGACCAAGGAACCCTAGGTAGCCTTAGGAAGGGTTCTTTATTTGTAGCTAACGGTGCTCCAAGTCCTATTCCTAGTTCACCATCACTGAGGGCCGCTAGCGGTGGTAGTCAACGACCTAGGGATAGCTCCCTGCTGAGTCTTCCACCTGTGTCTGCGGTTATCGGCTCCGAAGTTAACGGCGAAGAGGGGATGACACCAGAAACTCCAACGAAAGTTGAGGATTTTGCAATAAGGAGGAAACCCGTGGGGGCTTCTTCACTCCCTTCGTCACCACAATCTGGGAAGAAACCAGCTATCCAAATAGATACGGGTGCGGCCGTGAACCCTAACCGACAAAGCCTACGGATTGTACCGCCTTCGCCTGATACCGAAACTCCGGATACCGCCCAGACTGTTAGGCCAAAGCACCAAGCGATAGATTTAGGCGAAGAAAGCACAGACGAGGACCCGCACAGTCGGCACCTGTTCAGCTATGGTCTTCGGAATAAGCAATTCTTGAATGGACAATACCAACCAAGTCCTTCCTCAGACTATTCTCATACCAATACTTCTGCAGTTCCATCTGCCGCGCCTTCTGCTAAACCCGGGCTTTCGAGATCTCCGTTTTCGTATGAAGGTGCAAAGCTGGTACAGGCTCCGGGTTCTAATACGACAGAAGTTGAGCCGGGCAATCAGTATAGTGCCTTCGATCTGGAATTAGAGGAGTCCAAGCCAAAACCGTTGGTTATAAGGAAAAATCCTCCAAATTCTTCTATTGCTGTAGCATCGACAGAATCGAGTTCTCAGGCGGTTCTCTCAACAGTTGATCATAACATCACACAATCAACGGAAGAGAAGCTTGCAACTAGCTCGGATTCATCCGATGTTTCGTCGGATCAAAGTCAAGCCAGCCAGACCAAGACCGCTGACAGCGGATATTCATCAGCTGGAAGCTCCGTAATACCACCTGATAACTATTGGAGACGAGCAAAGAACCGCCAGTCTGCGCCGGAGCAGATTGCCAATGAGTTCAATAATCAGTATCCAGAGATGAGGCCAGCGACCAGTCATAACTCTACGGAACCAAATCTCTCGACCTCAGTAGTTAACATTCCTTACTCTTCGGTAAGGAACAGGACGCCGCCTACACTACAATCTCCTCCCGCTAGGGCACCGAAGAATAAAGGGAAACAATATCCACCCACTCAGCCGGCGCATAAGTTCGAAAATACAGCTGTAGAGGAGGTTGATGACGCAGGACAGAAGAAGCCAAAGAGAAAGCGACGTCTAAGCTTCAAGCGTCTTTCCTGGAAGAGTGATAAAAAGCCGGAGATCGAAGCTCCAGACACTGGCAATGTTGAGTGTGAGGAGGCGATTACCATCGATGAACCCGAACCGCCAAAGTCCTCCCCTAGCTACCTCCCACCCCTCAACATTGGCACCGCCGTCGAACCAGAACAAACTCAATATCAGCTACAGCCGCAACCCGAGAGACAGCAGAGCTTTACTAGTAGTGTCAGAAGCGGGCTACAGTCTATCGGATATGCGCCGGAAGCAGCATCACTCCCAAATTCTCCAGTGGAACCATCGTATCATGAACCCATGGCGATTACTTCCTCGACCCCTTCGCGTGCGGTCCTTGCTTTGAGGTCTTCTGAATCTGTATCTTATACAGGAGCAGCATATTACCAGCGCTTTAACACCCCTTCACCGGTACCAGGGAGCGTTCCTAGTGGAGTGGCACAGAGCACCCCACCACCTCCTCCTGCCCCTCAGCCGCCACAACAGAAGGTTAATACGCCAGAACGACAGCCATCTCTTCCCAGGCATACTACTCCACCATCATCGTATAGACCACCACCAGGTAGATACTCGATGGAAGATAACAATCGTCAACCACCGCCGCCGCCACCACCACCTCCTCCGCCACAGCACAGACCTGATAACATGCAAATCCGTCGTCGGCCGTTAGGGAACTCGGTGATCAAGTCCAATCCACAATCACCGGTTTCTACAGCATCACCATGGAACGCTACTCCCTCGGCTAGTGCAGTTAGTATTGCATCTGCTCCCAGGGTTTCAAGGACAAACTCTATGAATAGCCAGTATTCCTATAATACCCAAAGCGGGTATTACCAACCAAACAATACTCAACAGGTCCAGCGGTCCGATTCTATGAGAAGTGGTAGACCACAATATTCCCAGAACCACGGGCCACCATCTCAGGGATACAACGGCAACAACAACGGAGTGTTGCCATTTGCTACAGGCCAACCCCGCAGACGAAGAAGCACAAGCTCTGGAGGATCGGTGGGACCCGGTGGGTATCCTCATTTAGGACAGGATCATAATTCTGACCGTGCGATGTTTGGAATGGAATTTTGGGAGGGGATGCAGGTTAAGCGGGCGAATGAGTTGGTGCAGAGCTATGGGAGCACGAATCCTCCTAATCACGGTCGTAATCCTAGTGGGGGGAGCTGGTACGGGCGACGAAGGTCGACTGAGCAAGCTAGTGCGATGGAGCTGCTGTACGGCGAGAAGGTTGCGGAGCGGTATGCAAATGTGGATGTGGAAGACGAAGGGAGGAGTAGAAAGAGGGAAAGTTTTTGGAAGAAAGCCGCTGGGTCTATGGGTAGGCGGAGTAAGAGCCAGCATCGGAGTGGCAGAGAAGTGGTAGGTTATTAAAACAGGGGGTATTGGGAATAGCTTATAGGTTTTATTTTGAATCGGGGTTTCTATTTTACTTCGCTACGGGGTTTGTCTGGTGTTTTGATTTACTTTTTTATTTTTTTTTTCGCGGGGCTATGGGGCTTTTTTGAATTCACCTGGAGGATGCTTCTTTTGCGATTATTCGTTGCCGCTGCTTATTACCGTCACATGCACTACTTCACACGTTCTGTCTATAGCATCTCTTTTTCTCTTTTCTTTGGTGGAGGCGTTCGGGAATGCCTTCGGTCCCTCGTTTTTACTTCTATACCCTTTCGTTCACGAATTCATCCCACGGACAGCGAAACCCGGAGGGAATCAATCGATATTCTTGCATGGTATCGATGCATGTTACATACACACACACACATCCGCGCGCGCATACAGGCTTATTATTAACCGCCTGTCCTTCTACTAGCACGTCTACATTACTTAGATAGCAGATGACAGAAAACCGAATGGAATTCATATGTATGATCATTGATAAGAATCTCAGAGCGATATTGATACAAGGTACTTCGTAAAAAAGTAACATACATTATTCTCAAGGAAAGAAAATAAAGAAGAACAAGCACTTCCTCCCAACTCCCAAGTATGAAAAATAAACGCCGTTTTTTGTTTGCGTGCGTATAGATAAAGAGCTAACAAGCAAAAAAGACTTGCAATTTGCACTCTATAAAACTTTTCATTCGACTGCTGCCATAACCTACAAGCCCTTCTATAACAGAGTTTAACGTCTGTTGGTCTTTCCGATTGTCCTCTTGCCCGAAAACTAATAGTACAGAAACCCGTTAGTAATGCATTCTTTGAGTCAAAGGTGAAACTTAAGTTCGTGAAACTTACCAAATGCTTCGGCAGAGCCGCGGAAACATGTCTATCAGCCTCACCCTGTCTCGCCATCCTGTTCATCTTCTTCTGGTTCAACTTGGCGATCTTCTCAGCCTTCGTTCTAGCGCCCTCATCTGTAACACCATCCTCACGCCTATTGCTCTGGCTCCTAGCTCTGCTCTTTGCGCGCTCCTTCAAGGTCATCTGACTGATATCATGCATGCTGATATCCCTCATTTCAACATCGCCACCCATCTCAGAGCCAGCTCTGCTCCTACCTGCCGCAGAACGCCCACGACTCTTGCTTCTTGCCCTGTCAAGGACGGAACTAGCATCGAGACCAATCTTTTCAAGACTGTTCTTCATCTCGCTCATGTTCTTTGGCATCTTTTGACGTGGGATGACAGCTCTGTTCTTCAACGCCTTCTTGCTCCTTGAAGCATTTCGGATCAACTGCTTTTGCTCTCTGATGAAATCCGCCTTCACCCGGATATCTGCCTCCTCGTCATCCTCAATGCTCTCCTCTTCATCGTAGAATCCTTCAGCTTCAAGTCTTTCCTCCTCAGCCTCCAGTGCTGCAAGTTTAGATTCGATATCAGGATCGATGAAGTCGTACACGTTCTTGCCGTCAAAGATCTCGGGAATCTTATCGAATTTCCACTCGTCGTTGTCAAGCATGTAGTTCTCTGTAAGACAAGGTTAGTTCTGAAACCCCCCGCTAAATCAGCCATTATGATCCACATACTCTTCAAATTAATATTATAAACTCCAGCGCCTCCTTCTTCAGCCTCAATATCTTTCTCCAACTTCCTCCTATTCGGGTCGTTCACATCGTATTTCGCCTTCTCCTTAACAGCATCAGGAATGAATGCCTCCCTCGTAACGCCGCCAATAGGTCGTGCCACATGTATCCGGTTCAGAATATCAGTCGCCCGATTCGTCTTCAATTTCTGTTCCACTCGCGCAGCAAGTAGACGTTCGCAAGCCTTATTTTTCACTTCCGAAATCCCCTGCTCAGTATGACAACTCAACTGTAACATCTCAACATCTCCACCTTGAAGCATGGTTTGTATTAGCTTCTGCGATTCCACGTCTAGATCCTCTGGTTTGACAACGTCGATTTTGTTGACTACAACAAACACGATTTTGTTTGCGAAAAGAGGCTTTATCGAGTGGAAGAGTTGGACTTGGGCGGCGACAGAGTAACCGCATTGTTCCGAGAGATCCATGAAGTACAGGATCACGGATTTTAGATGGGCGATAGCAGTGATAGATTGCATTTCAATGGTATTCATTTCCTCTAATGGGTGGTCGAGAATACCCGGGGTATCGATGGCCTGGAATCGAAGGTATTTATAGTCGAAATGCCCGACGAACAAACTTTTTGTAGTGAAAGCGTACGGTTGGACATCCACGTCTGCTCTAGTAATGCTTCGAAGGAAGCTACTCTTTCCAACATTGGGATAACCGCAGATGAGGAGGGTTCGGGTGTTAGGGTCGATACCCGGGAGACGACCAAGATGCTGTCGGACTTGTTCCAAATAGAGGAGGGGGTCTTTCAGACGGCGGGTGATGGTGGCCATACGACCCAGCGCCGCACGTTTTAGCTGTTTGCATTGGAAGAGGGATTGTGCGTATTTGATGAGGCGAACATAGTCACGGCAGACTTGTTCAATGAGATGTTTGGCAGTGGAGAGCTGGCCGAGGGCGATTCGGAAGTGGTCGGCGTCGTAGAGAGTGTTCATGAGGTCCTTGTCTATATAAAGAGGGGTGTTAGTGGGTTGCTTGTGTTGGTATGGAAGATGAGAAGGGTCATACGGAAAGGATGGATATCCTGGAGCTTCGGGAAGCCATCGAGGATCGCCTGGAGCTTCTCGGTGAAAGTGTCTTGAGTAAATTTGACCTTTCTGAGGTAGAAAGCTGTATCGAGCTGTTAGCGACCGATCAAAGATATCACAGTAAGGTTTTGAAGGTAGCGAGTACCTCTGATTCTGCTAATCTTGAAACCAGATCGGATAACGGTAGGAGTCTTCCTAGTAGTTCTCGATAGGACAATATCGAGGAACTCCTGCGAAGTAGGCACCGGGGCGATAGCTTTCCAGGTCTGTCGATGCATTAGTTAGTCATTGAGTCTCAGCTTGAAAGTAGCTTAGTATATTTTGGTTAACTAAGATGGAAGTATTTACAGTTTGAACCATTGTGACGGCTATATAATGAACTGTTGGTGAAGTATAAGCCTGTCGGTGGGTAGCTGCCTCGATTGTCTGATGGTGGAGAAGTCGTCGAGGAGGACTGAGAGATGTCGCCTATCAGAAAAAAGTTGGTGGAAAGCGAAAAACCATTTTTTTTTTCTTGAGCGACAGGACCTAGTCCAAATCGGGTTAGAACTCTCCGCAGCCGACGCTCATTGGCCAACGTCAGGCGCAACGCACCGACAACACAAGACCTCGAACCTCACGATACTTCGACTTCGACATTGACCTTCAGCCAAATCAGAGGATCGCGACTGGAGGACGATAATGACACAACTCGATCGAATACTATTCTTTTTTTAGCATTGCATCAAATTGAATTTAGTAGTCCGCACAGCTGGCCTTGTGCTTTATTGTTTTTAATTTATTTGCTTATCACAGGAATCGCTGCCTGGCCTTTGATACATGCATACATAGTTTGCTCGCTTCCAATCCAATCGCGACTCAACCCCAAACATCTATATCTCCATCAATCTCCTCCACATAATCGCCGAACAGCCCCTCATACCCCAGAAGTCGCATCTGCCTTGGTTGCCAGGATGGTCGCCCCAATCCGCCCTCGCTGCTTCCTGGACCTTCAACATGGCACCGACCCAGTAGGTCGCGTCGTCATCGAACTGTTCACAGACAAGACGCCTAGAACATGCGAAAAGTCCGTATACCCTCTTACACGTAAAGTATCACAAGAACTCATATTGACATAGATTCTGAGAATACAGTTTTCGGTCATTGTGCACGGCCTCCACTTCACCATCACTCCACTACAAATCCTCAATCTTCCACCGCATAATTGAAGAATTTATGCTCCAGGGTGGCGACATCACTCGAGGAGACGGCAAGGGAGGGATATCAATCTATGGCGACACCTTTGAAGATGAAAACCTCGGGTGGTGTGACATTGATAAGGAAGGCCTGGTGTGCATGGCCAATAGGGGGAAGGACACCAATAGCTCGCAGTAAGTGGTACCACCAATTATCATCAACGGGTTACAAATCAGGTGATTTGCTGACTTTCCACTCATATTCGTCCAGGTTCTTTATTACGGTATGAAACCCACGCTCCAATCGAAAGGATATATCTCGGAAGAATCCTTATTAACGTTTATATCAGTGCGCTCCATGTGATCACCTGAACGGCAAACATACGGTCTTCGGGCATGTTGTAAGCGGCCTCCAATTTGTGAAGGAAATAGAAAAGGTCCGGGTGGATTCTTCCGACAAACCGGTGGTTGATGTGATTATTTCGAACTGCGGGGAACTCGAGTTTCGGAGGGCGCCAGTGAAGGCGGCTGCAGCGAGGACAACGGATACAAAATCTTCCAGAGACAGGAAACGGCCGCGAAGCCAAAGCAGAAGCCGTAGCAGGAGCATAAGTAGAAGCAGAAGCGGCAGTAGGACTCGGGACGGGCATAGAAGTAGGACAAGGAGCCCAAGGGTAAAATCAGATCGGCACAGGCGTCAAGATAGGGACAGGGACTCTCGACGATCCGGTAGAAGGCATCGCGACCGGGTTGATCGCTCGCGTTCGCCACAGAGGCCCGGGGACGCCTCAATCAGGGAGATCGCTGTCTCACCCCCGCAAGCACAGGATGTCAGATCCACATCTCGCTCAAAGTCCCCAGAAAAGCCAATATCTCCGACAGAGCAGCGAGATTCGAGGCCTTCAAGACATCATCATAAATCATCTCGTCGGTCATATTCCCGCTCCCGGTCGCGATCTCGTAATCGCCACAGGCGCGGCCGGGATTATGATGATGATGACTTTGATTCAGAAGAAGAACGCCGGATCCAGCGAGAGGAAGATGAACGGGAATCTAATAGGCGGCCCTACCGCTCTCCCTCCTGGCGTGATGACCGATACTCAGCAGATTCAGCTCAATCAGAGGTTAAATTCAAGGGCCGTGGAAGCATGAAGTTCCGCGAGAAAGGTGGATATGGCGGATACAATCGATTCGGGAGGTTAATCTAGCCGGAAAAGCGTAATCACGACCCAAATTTCAAGGTTTTTATTTGAAGCATCTATATTTATACACTTATATCACGAGATCACACGATCATGCCTTGAAACCGCTACAACCCGCACACTAATTCCACGATGGGAGCAGCAAGGTAAATCCCAAGGCTTGTTTGGGTCAATGCGTATATCGGCACACCCAAAACGTGAGGATCTTCGTATGCATTTCCATGATCATGAGGACCGAGAATCGCGTCCGTGCACCAGCTGTCCTTAATTGACGCCTGTTATTTCTGAGGCAAGGGTTTCAAGCCAAATTAGTAATATCAATGTCCCGAGTGTTGCTGGACGTGGGAACCTTGGGCTAGCCGCTCAAAGTCAAGGAAAGAACGTTCGGGGAAAGATTCGATGCACCGGACTGCCGGCACTGGTAACGAGCATCTGCAGCAGCAGGGGAATACAATCACACCGGTTCCAGTGGAACGGCAGTTTTGCGGCGAGCGTTTTGTCCCGCGTTGCAAGGGGGAAGCGAAGAGATGTATGTCATGGCGAGAGAAACGACGCCGTGGCGGCGGCTTGCAGCATATGACACAGGAATACAAACCAGATGTGACCAAACCTTGCCGTAGCGGAAAAAAGAGGCTTGCTTGCTCGTCGAAGGCGTACGGGATTCGCAACGTCGAAAAAATATTTCCCAAAAACTTCCAGTCATTGGACCGAGAATGACCAGGTTATTGGGCAAAGGGGGCATGCAGCAAAATGCACATACTACTTGCGTACAGTATGTAAGTAACAATTGATCCTAAAGGCAGACCAAGGGCTGCGAACCCCGTCGCCAATTAGAATGTCGACATCCTGCATAAGAGTGGGGTTTGGGTCGAATCAATTCCAGGAATGCGGTCAGGGTGGGGAGAGTGGGTTGCATGGGGCTCACGTTGACAAAGAAGCCCTCAACAGGGCATTAACTGTGAAGGATTTCGTCAATGGAAAAAGTGACAGGTATCTGGGATATCCTTATTGAAATTATATCCACCCGGACCCTGTACCATGCCCACCTCGATTCGAAAGTTTCAAAAACAGGCAAAAGTATCAAGGGGAGGTGAGCCTAATGGCTCGGTAAGTTCGGTGACGCAAGGTTTCGACGACCTCTTCCCGTTGGAAATGTTTCTGGCCGACATCTATGCGTCTTTCTTGCATTCTGCGGGAAAGGGTTTCATGATTTTGAGACCCATCCAGAGGTTGATAACTGGCCGGACCTTCCGCTATCCGGCCCGCTTCGTATCGTGTGATAGGGATCTAGACAAGAGTCTTGGGTGAAGCAGTTTGAGAGTTTCCATACCATGACTGTGCAACTACAATCAGGATCACCACAGGAGTTGATATGGGGATAACTGTGGTCCGAGCATCTAGCAATTTTGGTGCACCTAGGCGTCCACTCCCACTAGTTAGTTAGTACCAACTTGTAAGTGAAACACACTAGCGATGTAACCATCGGCCAGTTCAAAGTGATAGACAGAAGGCTGGGGATTATGCTATTCCTCGAGGAGGTCGTAGAGCTCTCCCTCACTCCTGCGAGTGAGTGAGAGGTCACCGAGTTCGAAAAAGTTTGGGATAGCTTGTGGAGCCTTTGTTTGATTTGGCTCGACGCCATGCATTGGCAAATTGAGACCCGACCCATGTTGTTGAGGTTGGGATATATCTGCCGTTTAATATAGTTACAATACTAATCCGGAGGCGTACCAGTAGTCTGGTAGCGTGCTTGGTGTCTATTGAAGTCCCACGGCGAAGTGATGATGTATTCTCTTTGTCATCGGGTGAGCTTTCCACCAACAGGGAACCCCGAGGAACTTTCTGTGCAGCACTCTTACACGAGATGGCTGAGAAATTGATGCCCCATATAATTTCATTTCAGGGTTTTTATGCACTCACCTTGGGGTTAGATGCAGGCCCACAGGGGATAACCATCTAAATTGCAGTTCGTCTTGGATCATATCAAGGTTGGAGGCCTTGGTCCGTTCATGGAGCAGTGACTTTGTGGGGTTTTGGTTTATGGTCAGATCCTCTCGCAAATGTTCAAATTGTCGGGTGTCTGGGGGGGAGCAATGGTCTAGGGTGAAGAAAGGAGTGTTAAGCTCGCATATAAATGTCCACAATGCAAATTTAATGGAGGTTCTCAGGTTGTAGAACCTAAACGGATTGCTGGGACGTCTTGAAGAGACAGAAGTGATTCTACCAAGTTCTCGGGTCGGTGTGCTCCGGCCATGTGCCACACCTTCCCGCTGTACTGGAAGCAGGGCTAACATCAACGTCAAGGCGCTAAGTTTCACTACCACACCTGCTCACCAGCCGAACACAGATATGGCCGACAATCGCGAGCCGTCGTTTTCCTGTGACACCCCCTCCCCCAAACCTGACGGCCCCTATTATTTTGTGATTCTGCATATTTTCAGTTAGTGCATCTGTCCCACCATAAACTAAATGAAATTCCTGATTGTTCACCACGAAAACGATGGTTAACCCGAGGCCATGGTATAGGGAACCTGCTCGTGGCTTAAACGTTCCGGTGACCTAAGGGTACGAGTTAGTGATGTTAGTGCACATTCATCCGAAATTCGTGCTGCAAGATTGCAAGTGCCATGCGACTGAAAAATGCGGTCCGTCAGAGCTTGTACTATTCGGGATTACAGGACTAGCAAGGCCAGTCCGTCGACTCCAGTATTTCTCTGTTTGCCTCGACCCCGAAGCTCACCGAAGATACCCAACTAGCCTGGCTTAGAAAAAAGAAAGAAACTCATAGAAGGAGATCGTCGAGTCGCAGTAGTGTATAAGGACCCCTTGTCCAACGCACCTTATATCCTCCCGGATTTTTTTTATTTTGCAATTTCGAAGCCTGACGTGGTGGTTTCTCGGGTGCCCTTAGCTAGGTCTCCTCTTTAAATTTTCGAGGAACTAGGGGTGGTCCACTTGTCCTATGCCTATTCCCTTCAGGACTCTGATTGGCAGTACCGAATAGCAGCAGACCGGCACAGCACAGTATAGATATCTTTCGACCAGTAGTTAGAAATATATTCCGCGGCATTGACTCACGATTCTCTGGTCCTCTCGTCCCAATACCTCTCGATCTCGACTCTAGGTAGCAACCTAAGACGACACCGACTCTTGAAAACGGTCCAACAAGGAACAAAGTCTTCAGCTTATAGTATCCCAGATTCGGCCAGGATGTCAACAAGCGGCTCTTCCTCCTCCTTGTCAGAAACCTGTTCTTTAGACAGTGCATACTGGCGGACTGTACGCCATCATGGTCGAGAGTTCCAGGATTATTCCATCGAAAGAATCATATATCCAGTTCCAGTCGATGAGGTAGGTCGTATTTGACCCAAAAAGTAGGCGTGAGAATCAAGCAATCGTGCAGATTTCTGGCGTGCTTGTCATGAGCTTCTCCTACGGCCAAAATGCGGTTAAGTAGCTCTCGAGGTGACTAACAACCCCCAAGGACGAACAGGACCGTCTCAACAGACAGCACCTTGTCTTTAGGAAGATATTTGACAGGAGACTTATCTTCCCTCCCGTCGAGGATCCTAAGAAGATCTTAGACTGTGGCTATGGTTCAGGAGCCTGGGCAATCGAAGCTGCGGAGAAGTATCCAGATGCAGAGGTTTGAATTTGAACACTGAGCCCCATGCCTATTAACCATTGATCGCTGACCGCAAGATAGATCATCGCTGTCGACATTTCTCCTCATCTCAAGCCCGACGAGACGCCAAATAACCTTTGGTGCCAGGTAAGCCACAAAGTAGCTCGGTAGCCACAAAGCTACAAGTGATCCCAACTTTCCACCTCGGATCGAGCTGACAACTGAATTCGAGGTCGACGACTTAAACGAACCCTTCAATTTCAAACCTGAGGAATTCGACTTTGTCCATTCGAGGCTGGTAGCCCCAGGCATCAGCAAAAACCGATGGACAGGCTACATGAAAGACTGCTTCAAGTTAGTAATCGCCAAAACAAACGGAGGACACCCAAAGAATAAAACACTCACGTCAATCGATCATATCGCAGAGTCTTGAAAACAGATGGTTGGTTGCAAATGGTCGAGATCTACTTCAATGTTCAATCCGACAACGGAACCTTGACGGAAGAACACGGACTTCGAAGGTGGAGCAAGACCTTTCTTGAGGTATACGAAGACAAGAAGGACCTACGAGCTCCAACAAGGCTGCAGTCTATGATGGAGGCTGCTGGGTTCGTGGACGTACAAAGCCGGATGATGCCGCTCCCGTTGAATGGGTGGTCCCGAGGTAAGTGTGATAGAGTCATCAATATTGTTCGACAACTAAGCTGATATGATGTTCAGATGAAAGAGATCGTGAGATCGGTAATCTCAACTGCTCGAACGCGAAGGATATGATCAATGCCATGGCGTTATGGCCTTTTACAGAACGGCTCGAGATGTCATTGGAGCAATTCTATGTCTTGATTGCGAGAGCTCGTAGCGAGATCGATGACCTGAACCTGCGTCCATATTTCCCGTTGTAAGTTTATGGCTTGGCCATAGCAGCCATGCAGCGAGCAGGGAAGTTTATGATTATGAACATACCTTTGCTTGTGGCAGATGGCTCCCATTACGAGCTTGTTACTTGGTGCTAACTTGAGCCTATTGTCGATGTAGGTATGTTGTGATAGGAAGAAAGCCTGCCGCTTGATAGGGCATTGTCCAACTTGGTTCGATCCGCGCGAGCAGCCTTCATATGATTCCTTCTCTTCGAAGCGTACGGTCTAGCGAGTTTTGAGTCGAGCATCCATTCTCATCAACAGCATTTATTGTCGGCGTATCTGGGATTCATTGCATTGGGTTTTGGTAGGACCGGGGCATAAACAAAAAGAACGGCAGCGGGTATTGCAAAGGGTTTTAGTATATTTCCATCAGGTGTGTATAGAGAAGGCATCGAAGGTGTCGGTCCGGCAGTTGTAGAGTTCAGAGGCAGAATCGATTATATTTCATCCTAAATGGAACAAAAGGCAATTCTCATCTGAGGCCAAGTGCGAGTGTGATGGTTTTGTTTTTGTGATAAAGCAGAAGGCCTGGCACGAAACGCTGCTACATTAGCACATTAACCGCCCACCATCTTATGCTTGACACACCTTCGTTTTTACCAAGCAGAACAACCAACCATGCTTTACGCGGCGAATCGGAACGGGAAATAACCCGTTGGAGGACAGGAATTCCAAAAGGGTAACTTACGAAAGACGGTAAAGCGAAGAGGCTTCCTGGCAGCTGCGGCGCTGGCCCGAACCAATCAGTGCATCCGTTGCATTGCGAACCTTCCACCTTCCAACGTCCTTCAATTGACACGATTGTCTTGAAGATGCGAATTCCGTGGCACTATTACCCCAAGAATTTAATGTGCAAACCGCGGGCACCTGCCGTCTAACCCGAGTACCGTGTGGGGATCTCTTGAGGTCTCGATCTTATCAACGTACATGCCTCATCAATAACGTCCTACGTTCTGATGATACCACAGCTTAAACCCAGGCGAACGAACTACGGCAATCTGTCCGCGCCCTGGGTCAGTTATCCTAGCTGAGATGGATAGATATACGTAATATGTACAGACATACATTCTACGCATGCTGAGAGATTTTTCAAAACTCTCTGACTTTTGAAACGGATGATGCGCAAGCAATGGCCCAGTCTCCGAACCGTTATATTCCATCTCATTGGGCTCTGTCGGGTAAGAAAATGCCGACTGAAAGCGCTAAAGCCTATTGGATTTCCAAGCTGACATGCACGTTATCGTATATGAGGGGTAGATATTGGGGTACATTTCCTCCATCTTCGAAAGGAGGGGTGAAGATAGCCCCTCATACGTCCACCGGTACATCTGTATGTACATGTGCAATGAGGTGTCACTTGCGCACGGAATTCCAGTTAGCCACTGGTTTTCCATTTGAGTTCCTGCAATATGCAATATGCAACAAATTTAATACGAGGAGGAAAAAAAAACTCTTAGGCTGGAGTGCCTTGAGGCAGAAAACGTCGAGTCGACTATGGGCGTGTGCTTTAGCCTTTCTTGAAACAGCCGCTCGGATCTAGCGCACTTAAAGAGCCGTAGTGTCGATATTCTGGGCAAGGTTGAATCAAGGAGGTTCGATGATGATTTCATGCCTCTGCTCCTGAGAAGGTGGGATGTCCTTTTGAGGGATTGCTTGCATCTCCTCGGTGCATCTTTTTTCTTATTTTCCGCTACCAATTCATCCTCACAGAGACAAATCACAAACTTTGATCCACATCACACGCCATGCTATCTCGGACTCTAAGAACCGGAAACACTTGTGTGCGATACTCTTTTGGGATTTGCGGGACTGAGCTAAGGGGACAGTCTCAAGCGGATGAACCAGACTCTCGGGTCCATTGGGGTCACGATCCCTCCATGAAGCGAATCAGAGGCCACACCGGCTCAATAGAACCGGTAGACGAAGCCCATCTTCTGCAGAGTTCCTCGCTGGTATCTGATGTCTAAGGAACGAACCTTTTTGCTGGGTTCTGTCCACTGGACTTTCCCCACTGGCTTTGCATGATTTTTTATATGCAGCTTCTGCAGCTCGAACGAAGTGTGGAATGGAGGTCTGTCTTGGAAGTTGAGTTGCGTTGCACCGTTTCTCTCGGCATATTTGCCGCTAACTTGCTGGAGACACTCATCCAAGCCCCTCCACACACACCTACTTGTAACGCCAGGGAAATCCGCAGGGTGGATACGAGCAGTTCGATCTGTCCCAGTACCTTGGTGCTTCGGGCGAGACGAGACGAGACACTCCTCTGCATCTTATTACATTACGGAGCATTCGGAGAAAACACACAGGGCGTTCGAATCTTCGTGGTATGTGTGTACGTATGTATGCACGGTAGATGCATACATACGTTCACATTCACATGTGCATCGGAATAACAGCACAGATCAATTCAATTCGATTCAATTCAATTCAATTGCCTAGTTGTTCATCGAGTGCCTCGGACACCGATTCAATTAAAGTCAAAGAACCGCAAACCCAGCCAGAGGCGGTAACATTCCCAAGAACGGTCACCGCTGACGCGTAGAAATCCTAACCAAAGGGGGCACGTTTTTCCACGGTCAGGCAGCCCGAGTGAGAGAGAGAGCGTAATCAAACGCTCGCTTGGCTTGTGACAGGTGAGATTTTAAATTCGGTGGGACCAATAGCCTATGCTCTCAACCAAAGTTCCTCACCAAATCCCGACGTTATCATCTTTTGATATCACCCTCTTGTCCGCCCCTCGTGCCACAAGATATTTCAGCCTTCGGCCTTCAGCTCCTCCATTGATACCCACAATCATCGCGTCCGGACTTCCCCTGAATCGAAGATGGCGATCACTTTTAATGCCACTCACGTTCGCCTGGCGAAAACCTTGCTTGCGTATTTCGGTGGGGCCTTCATTTTATACTGCCTGTTCAGGCTGCTGACTGCCATCTTTGCCATCTTTATCCAACCTGGGAAATCGGTATGAAGACCACCTCAAACTTGCTGATACAATTTGTTTAGAATTCGCCAATTGACTGTTTGTGCCCTCTGCAGCTCAGCAAATTTGGACCGAAGGGATCCTGGGCTGTCGTAACAGGAGCCTCGGATGGCATCGGCAAGGAGTTCGTCTATCAGCTGGCAGCAAAGGGCTTCAATATTCTACTGATCTCTCGTACCGCTTCGAAACTCGAAGAAATCAGCAAAGATCTCGAAGCCAAGTATAAAATTCAAACCGAATACTTGCCAATTGACTTTGCGCAGAACCTCGATGAGGACTATCAGAAGATTGCTACCCGCGTTGGTGTGAAAGATGTCTCAATCTTGGTCAACAACGTTGGAAAGAGCTACGACATGCCCACTCAGTTCCTAATTACGGGCGAGTCCTTGATCCAAGACATCATCACTGTCAACTGCACCGCCACTCTTCGTGTAACAAAGGCTGTTCTCCCTGGAATGGTTACCCGCAAGCGAGGCCTCATCCTTACCATGGGATCTTTCGCTGGCCTGACTCCGACTCCACTGCTGGCAGCATATTCTGGAAGCAAGGCGTTCCTCACTTCATGGTCTGCCGCATTGGCCTCTGAATTGAAGCCACATGGCATTCACGTCGACCTCGTTCAAAGCTACCTCGTTACCTCTGCCATGTCTAAAGTTCGACGGACAAGTTTGACTATCCCGAATCCAAAAGCATTCGTGAAGGCGACCCTCGGGAAGATTGGCGTCTACGTCGGCAACACCGCTGGGGTTGTCACACCATACTGGAGCCACGCCGTTATGCACTGGGCCTTGGAGAACCTTGCCGGTCTGGGAAGCGCGACCGTCGTCAATACTAACAAAACGATGCACGAGGATATTCGGAAACGGTCCCTGAAGAAGCAGGAGAGGGAGGCTAAGAAACAGTAGGCGCTGTTTACCGATAGACAATCCACTCGCGGCAACTCGCGTCTAATGCTAGCTCAAACTAGAAGTTTGTAGTTCTTATGGCCGACTCGATGAGGGACTATACTTTGTAATGAAGACGGGGGAACGGATATCTATACTGAGGGTTAGAAGTTCTTGTATACTAATAGAACAGACACGTCCAATGGGGGGTGTTCGAAACAGAGATGACGTCAAAAGCATAAACTCTTCTTTTGATCCTAATAGAATGCTAATATTATCTTATCTACTATAAAAACATCATATCCGAATTGACCTTCTTCGTTGCAATTACTAGTCCTGAATTGCATCCGTATCATGTCGTCGTCGTTGTCGTAATCTCGAGCCTTCTAAATGGTGTCGCATGTTGAGGCTCAAGCGAGAAGGCGAGGGACCAGTTGCTGTGTTGGGCGAAATTTCTCGCGTTTTTTGGTGTAAACACCAACAACCACTCTTCCATCCTCATCTTCAATCCTGAACAACCATCTCCATCGCTTCCCCAATCCTTCCATCACCGTCGCCACATCTCACGGCACGCTCGTCGGCCGCCATCGTCGCTCAATCAGGTTGTTGTGCGCTCCTTACCCGCCTTTACGACCCCGAACCTACCCATCGGCCGAATTGATCGTGCGCGAAAACAACATCGACTGGCTATCTTCAGGAGAGAGAGCGCCTCACTTCATTCCCTTCATTCTCGAGTGAATCGAAACCGACCCGCAGCCGCATTCGCAACTGGAACCTAGATCATTTGCGATCATACTACCCCCTCGCCTCCTGTGAACCTTCTCAGAGGTACCTGAGCTTGCCGTCATCATGGAGACTCAGTCTGAGTACCCAAGTTTCTTTTACAACAACCTGGCAGGGCCATCAACTGCTCCACGGCAGGAGAGTGGCATACCTCAGCCAAGGTATAGCATGGAGCGAGCAGCCCAGCAACAGTCGCCGGCACAACCTCAATACCCTGCTCATCCTCAGCCTCAACCCCAGCCACGTTCGACTGTGAGCTTCGGACCTGGGGGTTCGATGAGAGACCCCAGGTATCAAAACGCCTTAGTCCCGGTACAGGCGCCCCCTTCTACAGATAATCTGAAACCAATACCGAGGGCAGCGAAGACGGTGAACGAAAGCCTCCATGCTGAAACCCGATACCCCGAACTGGATAAGATTTTGGCACATGGTATATCCTATCAGTACGAAAATATGGACCAAGATCGAGCCGCTTTCCACAGGACCAATCTCTTCGAAATACCGGATCAAATATTTGAGGCCTACAATCAAGTCCAGGTGCTCACCAAGATGGGTCTGTTTGCGGAGATCGGCAGAGCCTGGATCGTTGTGGATCATATGCTGTATCTCTGGAATTTTTCCAGCGGTGGAGATTTTCAGGAATACGTCGAGCCCTCAAGAAACAACATCCTGGCTGTTAACCTTCTGAAGCCACGGCCGGGAGTTTTTGTTGATAGTGTTACACATATCCTCCTCGTTGCCACGAGCACAGACATTAATATCCTGGGAGTAGCAGCAACCCCAAATGGTCGACCATTCAATGGTTGCGACCTTCAAATCTACAAGACGAATATGGCCCTAAGTGCTAAGGGTGTTAACATCAACATCATCGAAGGCTCCGCCAAAACCGGTCGAATATTTTTCACTGGGACACTGGATAACGAAGTTTACGAGTTGACATACCAAGAGCAGGAAGGTTGGTTCCAACCAAGGTGTGGGAAGATATGCCATACGCAAACTGGAATAATAGCCCAGTTCGCCCCAAAGATCTCCTTCCTTTCTGGTCCTCAAACTTCGGAGCATACGATTCAGATGGTGATCGACGATACTCGAAATCTTTTGTATACACTCTCTTCCACCTCGACTATCCGTGTTTTCCACATGAGTCCCGGAAATGTTTTGACTTTAGCGATCACAATACCATTCGAAAGGGCTCTGTCGCATATTAGAGTTACCCATGGCCTTCCCAAGGTTCTCGATCGAACGACGCCATTCGTCTCTATCAGCGTCGTCACATCACAACAAGGACGAAGGGTCAATCTTGTCGGAACGACGACAACCGGTTGTAGATTGTATTTCAGTGCCGCTTCGGCTTACGGATCTGGCTACGGTGGCGATAGACCACCCTCCGATATGCAGGCTACTCACCTTCGTCTACCTCCAGTAGCAGCCGGTGAGAAGAACGGAACGTCTACTCGCGCGGACCCTGGTGGATCGACTGCTCTTACTACGACTCGCAAAGCGGCAGTATTTGCCCCTGGCTATTTTATTTGCTGTGTAGGGAAAGAGGAATTGTCCGATACCATATATATGGCAGCACCGGATTCCGCCAAGATCCTTTTCACGTCCGATATGACCCAGACACAAGTAACCTTGTGGGAAGTCGGGTCGTGGCTTGATCCTGAAAGTCGCATTGAAGCCATCCAACCAATGACTTCCACGTTCGGTGCAACCGCGGTCCCCGGCGGATTCGGAAATGAAATGGCCGTCCAGTTCGACCAAGCGCCCGCAGAAATTGCCATCCTTACGAGCAATGGAATCCACATTATCAAACGCCGCAGATATGTGGAAATTCTCGCCAACATGATCAAGTACGGATCCTCAAATCCAAACAGCCTTGGAGTGGAAGGAGAAGTTAGGAAATTCTTCGAGTCCTATGGCAGAGCCGAGGCGTGTGCTGCCGCATTGGCTGTTGCCTGTGGGGCCTTGTCCGCGGATTCGTTTGATTCCCGTGCGATTGGCAAAGTCACAGACACCGAAATTGCGGAGTTAGCCCGCAAGTTCTTCATCGAATTTGGCGGGAAGGCCCGTGTTGAGAACGAGTACGATTCGACATCAGCGCCATCCTTGGACAGTGTTAGAGTATCTGGCCGACACGATGGTCTGGCGCTTTACACCGCCAGAATTGTTCGATCGATATGGAAGGTTCACATGGTGAATTCAGCTGCAGCTCCTGGTGGTGGAGACACTTTCTCGGGAGCAGTGTCTGTCTCAAAACTCCAGATTGTTCAGGAACAATTGCAAAGACTCTCTGAATTTTTAGCAGAGAATCGAACTTACATCGAGGGTTTGTCCGGCGCGGAATCTCTCATGCGTGTAGGCACTCGTGTTGAAGAGGTCGCCCAACAAGCTGAGCATAGAGCGCTACATTCGTTGGTCCAACTTATCTCTGCTATGATTGAGGGTATCTCTTTCGTCTTGACCTTGCTTGATGACAAGTTGGACGAGGTCATTGGGCTGCTCCCGGACGCTGTGAAACCTCAGGTGAAGGAATTAACATTTGAGAAACTATTCACAACAGATGCAGGCCGTGCATTAGCTAAGGAACTTATTGCAGCAATGGTTAATCGCAACATCCAGGCTGGCGCGAGTGTTGATATAGTGGCCGATACTCTCCGAAAGCGATGTGGCAGCTTCTGCAGTGCGGATGATGTCGTTTTGTACAAAGCGATTGAGCAACTTAGAAAGGCTAGGGATACTGTAGATCATGATACCAAATCTCGTCTACTTCAAGAGAGCGAACGTCTCTTCTCACAAGTTGCATCTACTCTATCCCTGGACACGCTCAAAGATGCCATGGCAGAGTTCCTCTCCCTCCAATTTCCTTCTGGTAAGATTTGTCACATTCCGCTACTAAACCTCCACTCTAATGCAATTCGACATAGGCGCTATCCGTCTCGCCCTTAGTGTTGCAAAGGAATCAGACCGTGGGAACTTGGCTTTCGCGTATCTCTTGGATGGCTCCCCTGCTGAGGATCCAAGGCGAGAGCAATACGAAACCAGGTCCGCCATCTACGAGACAATCTTCCCGGTCCTTCAAGCTGTCGATGAGGAGGCCAGCAGATCCCCAACCTCCCTCGATGGTCTACTGACCGACACCCAGCTCCGGCACCAACTTGCCTATCAGGTTGTTTGGGAATCCGATGACGCTGTCTTCCAATCATGCTTGTTTGACTGGTTCTTCTTGAGAGGGTTGTCGGAGAAACTGCTCAGCTTCGAAGGGCCTACTATCATTCCTTATTTGCAACGACGGGCTGCTACCTCAATCCAACATGCTGACTTGCTTTGGCAATACTACTCTCGACGGGAAATTTACTATGATGCTGCCTCGACCCTTCGAAATTTGGCTATGAGCCAATTCTCGATCGAACTCGACAAGCGTATCGAATACTTAAGCAGGGCTCGGGGCCTCAGCAACTGTCGCTGCCCAGTCGGCTCTCGTCAAGCTATGAATGAGCTTCTCCAAAAAATCCAAGAGGAGATGGAGGTTGCTATGATCCAAGCTGACATCCTAAGAAAGATCAAAGACGATGCCAGAATCAGTGCCAACAAGTTAGAGAGTCTTGTCGAGCAGCTTGATGGTGAATTACTCCCCTTAACCGATGTAAGTTTTCCCAGTTACCACCTCCAGGAATCGTACTAAGTTGTATTTAGTTGTTCAACCGATTTGCCGACCCTTACGGTTACTGGGATGTCTGTCTCCAAATTTTCAAGGGTGCAGATTACCACGGTACCCATGAAATCAAGCGAGTCTGGGAAAAACTGCTCGCGAAACTTCACGACGAAGCTAAGGCCGATCAATCAAAGAACATCCATGAAGTTGTTTCTGATGAGTTCCGGAACCTCGGCCACAGATTCTCACTTTCGGAGTACATCTTTCCACCTGAGGATCTCGTTCCCATGCTCGAAATCTTCGCAGTTGAGAACGTCCCAGACACGATGCATACATCGTGGGTGCCACAGACCTTCTTGGATGCCGGAGTCAGCGCGGAGTTGGTACTCCGGATTCTTGATGCTATGTTCTACCGCGACGAAGTTCCGTTCAAGGGCTCGCACCGGAAGAGGCTTGTGAGGGACGCTGTCTATGTCGCTGACAAGTGGTTCCGATCAGCGGTGAAGAAGAGAACTAAAACTACTTTGTTTGGCGGCACAGACCAGGTTGAGGGTGGATTTAAGAAGCAGTATGTCGTTGCGACATTGGAGAGATATAAGGCTATTCTGAACGGACCAGCCGACCAGGCTATTGCGGAGAAGTTGGAGAGGCTACTAATCGAAATTAGGAGGGGATAAATGTGGCCGGGGGTTTCTGTTCTCGTCTTTTTTCTTCGACATGAAATATTTGACATATGCAAGCTTTTTATTATGGAGTTCTGTTTTTACACACCATCGAACCTAATTATGCACGACGACAAAAAAAGAATGACGAAGAGAGAACCTCCCCTTCGGGAGAGTTCTTACACATGTCAACCTTAATGTTTTGAACCTGTAATATTTTACGCATCGCCTTCTGTTTCCCGTTTACCTTTTTCATCAATGTTTTCTACATCTATGTCTTCTTGTGAGCCATGCGGAAAAGAGCGAAGAATTGTGTACCATAGATATTTTATTTCTTTCGTCCTCTGGCCTTTTTTTCCCTCCTTCCTAACTTGCTTTGCCCCTTCTCCTTAAAATCCAATTTGTGTATAAACGTCAAATACACAGAATCGTTCCATTCACCTTCATCCTCCTCCGCATAGATAAACAAAAAAAAAAAACCACATCCACTAGCTATTATTGTTGAAATCTCTATACCAGGCTTTTCTCAACTTCATTGCCCGGCCATTTTGGTAGTACGAATTCGAAACATAAGAGAAGAAAAGAAATAAAATGAAAAGGAAAGGATGAAAATAAAACGCTAAAAACGTGTTGAAACGCCTTTATCCCCGCCATTCCTTTGTTCCCCCATACAAGTAAGTAGGTTTTCTGTGTGAAAAAAAATAGCAGGTGAACAAAGGTACAATATGCAAGTAAACGCCGAAGAAACATGGTTGCGCAAAGGTGTGGGGAAGTTTTTTGGAAGATGCGCTATGCTGATGGGAAAGTTTCACCCAGCGGCCAGGGGGGCAAGACTAGCCATTGTTGAAGAATGATCTAGTTTTATAACCCTTTCCCCCCAGTGCCTTTTTCCTATTTCTTACAATTTTTCGTTGAAAGACTTTTTGGAGCATAAGAGAGAAAAAAACAAGATGATTCTAATTAAAAAAGAAAGGACTCCGGTTTTTTTGTTGAAAAAGATTCCCCATGTTGTTGAAACGCCGTTTTCTGTGCTCGTTATGCTTTCGTAGATTGGGGAAAGAGACAAGTTGAATTCGTCATAGTCGTAAAATTGTTATGCAATATTTTGGTGTTGAATCATGAAAAGAGAGAGAGGAAGGACAGGAAATCTGGAATCAACTTAGGCCGCCGGGGCGCCGTTGGATACCTCATGGGTCGTTCCGTTAGTCACGGTACCGTCAGTGATCTTCAAGTTTTGAAGATACTCGTCGACCGGGATCTTGTCGTTGAGGTTTTCAATCTTAAGGTCTTTGAAGAGCTCAAAGATAGCGTCGTTGTCCAAGAAATTGTTGTTAACTGTGATATCTTTGTTAGCGCCACTGAAGTCATCGAGAATTAGTTCTGTAAGGATTCATACCAATATTAACAAGGAACCAGTTCTCCATCACAGAGCTGATGATATGTCGACTCGCCGAACTCTGTGGGTAACAAGCAGCCCAATCTTCTCCGAGACGATAGAGTTCATCCTTCCAAGCGAGGAAGCTTATCAACTCGACAATTGTAGGCTGGACAATTTCCTTGCCTGGGAAGACACCCCAGGTGACAGCATTTGGACTTCCTCCAGCTGGCGCATTATGGTGCAAAACACCGGCCTTGTTGACAGCGTAGTAGGTCAAGTCAGAGGATCTCTCGATCCTCGTGATGAGCTCGCTAAGAACATCTGGGGATACCAAAAGCTCAACATACATCTTTTGGTAGACGTAACCGTTCTTTGGACCCCATCCGTGAATTGGGTGCGAAGATTTTACAGCATTAAGGGCACACTGTGAGTTTGTAGTAAGGAAGCCGCGCTTGTTGAGTTCCGCAAGCTGGGCTTTGATGGGGTCAGCAGAGGCGTCAATTGGGCTGTCAGACCACGGAAGAGACCCCAAATTGCCATCCATGTAGCGGACGAAGAGGTCTGCGATATCTGCAACCGTTTCTGGGTGTCCCCACAGTTTGATGTTCTGTTCAGTAGTTCCCTTGAGGGCGATACCGTACGTATCGAGCTCGCCAAAGGCGGGTGATCTCGAATCACCCCATCTACCATTAGGAAATTCGTCCCATTCTTGGGTACGAGCGACATATGACTTATGTCGGTTCTTCCAGAAGATGGGACGAACATTTTCCTCTCTTCTTCCAAGTCCAAGAGATGCTTTAAAGGGCAACGCCGGTAGCTCTGGAGCTTCAAGACTGGGCATGAGATCAAGACCTTCAAGGACCATGCGTGTTGCTGTGGCGAGGTTCATGGTATAGCTAAGGGAAGGTGAGACGTTAGCTAGGAATTACGTAAAATATTACTGGGAAGAGCGGGTCCATACAAATGGAGCTGGTTGATTCCTGCAGCAAGGATCCTCTTGCATAGCTCAACCACAAGATCTCGTCCGATATCTCTAACAGCGACATCATCATTCTTGACAGGTTCAAGGACCTCTAACCACTTCTTTGGAATATGGATCTTGGTCCAGGTCGCCCTTCGGATGAAGGCAGCGTATGTATGGATTGGCATGATTCCTGGGATGATTGGAACAGTGATTCCCTTCGCTCTGACTTTTTTGACCCAGTCTAAGAAAATATCGACATCATAGAACATTTGGGTAATGATGAAAGTGCCACCAGCATCAATTTTCTCCTTCAGATGGTCCAGCAAGATGTCCGGGTCAACCTCATCGTCGCATCCTTCGGGGTACCCGGCGACGCCAATGTCGAAATAGTCACCGTACTTCTCACGGATGTGTTTGACGAGATCCTTAGCGTACCTGAAGCCTCCAGGAACGGCAGACCATTTCTCGTTCTCTCTTGGCGGGTCACCTCGAAGCTGTCAATGCGTCCAAAACGGGGTCGTCAGTACAAAAATGTTGGTCACGCGCCAGGTACGGTTCCACGGAAACATACCGCCAGAATGTTGGTGCAACCACCGTTATAGGCTTCCTGAAGAGCGTTGTCAACCTTCTCCTTTTCCATGCCGGTGCAGGTCAAGTGCATGCATGTTTCAAGGCCATAGACGGTCTGAGCGACATTCACCATCTCAGTGGTGAGATTACTCAGACGACCACCGGCGTTCCATGTAATATCGATGAACTGTGGACCGAAGGAACCCATGCGTTCCATACCTATCAATTGATCATCAGGTGAGCAACGTGGTCCGATATCAGGCCGGTATCAGCGATTGTGGGTTCTAACGTACGATCGTAAAGATTTTGGACACCCTATTGAAGGAAGCCGTCAACGTCAGTGGCGCACAAGATCATCCGTAGGGTGGTATCGGCAGCTGCGTACCTGAGCAGTCTTCGGTACATAGTACTCAAACGAGAAGCATGGCTTGCCTGCCTTCTCGCAGGCAGCGATCTTGTCCTTGATATGCATGTTTCAGGGCGGGTCGGAAGAAAGCGATGCTTTCAAATGAAGGGGAGCAAGTTCGCAGAACTAGCTTGAAACGCAGGAGCAGACGGCAGCTGAGCTGTTGATTGATGATGTCGAAGGGAGTGGAAAGAGATGAGAAGGGAGGAAATCGATAAGGGAAGATAAAAAAGAAAAGAAAGAAGGGACAAGAATTGGTTCACCCTTTTTGATGCAGCATTTAGTCACAGAATCAACATCAACCAATATTAGGCTCCGAGGGAAAAGTGGGAGCAAAAAAGTTTCAATGGCAATAGACAAGTCTTAGGGCGTTGGCAAGGTAGAAAAGCTCTGCAGTTTTCCCGGAATCGGAGGAGCACACCGACAGGCACCAGCAGCTAACTAGCGACAGCGACAAACGACCCAACCAACCTGAACAAATCGGACGACAACGTGGGACAGAATGGAGACCAGGGACCTACGAAGCTAGGAGATGTCGGGACACCGTGGGAGATGCTGAGGTTTTATAATTTAAGCATTCGAATACGAAAGTGAAATTACTGACCGGTACCAGCTCCCCCGAAAGCCCGCCGTATCACCAGAACGTCATGAGAGAAGCTCAAAGCGGCAGAGTTTCTCGGTCGACTCGGACCATGGAAAGCTCTGCCCCGGATTGCCCTTTGGTCGGTCCGCCAAGCAAGCAGCAGAGAGGACAGCTTTTCCCCTGCAGTTCGTGTATGCAGCAGGGCGGGCTAACCGACAAGTGGCCACCGCCCACTACTTTGACAGGCAGGTGGAAGTGTATCCCATATTATGAAGTGGAACCTGTGTAACGGGAGCTAGGCAAGGTGCAAGAATGCAAATGCTCCCTGATGTCGATGTCTTGTGGATGCTGGTTACTTTTACTTAAGTAGGTACTTATATGCTGGAAGGGCAATTGATATCTAGATCGATAGCGATAAGATGTAATCTGATCCGGTCTGCGCCAATTGTCTCCACCACAAGCCACGTGAGGGAAAATTCAGCGTCGCTGCGGGTCTCTGTGTTGCGCCGTCGTTGTAGACGACGATCATGTCGTTGGTGACAAAATTCTTCAGTCTTTGGTTACACACACCTCTCCTACTCAACAATCCAACAGTCAACTCCAATTACACCTTTGCCAGCAGCTAGTATCCCAAGATGGCATCCAGCGAACTTCCTCGCCACAAAGCAGAGCTCATTGACCTCTGTATCCGCAACCAGATCCTCAAATTTGGCTCCTTCACTCTCAAGTCTGGTCGGGTATCGCCGTACTTTTTCAACGCTGGACTCTTCAACACCGCCCGAACACTCTCATGCCTCGCTGACGCCTTTGCCCAAACTCTTCTCCAAGACAAGAGCCTCCCGGAGTTCGACGTAATATTCGGGCCTGCATACAAGGGAATCCCTCTCGCCACACTGGTATGCTCTCGACTCGGCGCTCTAGACGATAAATTTTTGGATATCGGCTATTCGTTTAATAGGAAGGAGAAGAAGGACCATGGCGAAGGCGGAGGGATTGTCGGTTTCCAGTTGAAAGGGAAGAGGGTTTTGATAGTGGATGACGTGATTACAGCTGGTACGGCAATGAGAGAAGCTACTGATATCATCAAGGCTGAGGGTGGTATACTGGCTGGGATCGTTGTTTGTCTCGACAGGCAGGAGAGAACCACCGATGGAGAGAATAGCGCAATTGAGAACTGCAAAGCCGAATACAACGTTCCCATAACGGCAATCATTACATTGGAGGATTTAATTGTTGGCGTGCCGGATGAGACACTAAAGGAACAGATGCGGGAATACGGAAAGCAATATGCACCGGTTTCAAAGCAGTAAACACGCGCGCTCAATATTTTGGCTATCTTACACCATCGAGTTGGAATGTATTTACATGGAAATATAGAGAACAGCAAGTTGGTGATTATCGAATTTTGTAGAGACAGGGCTGAAGAATCGAGCCTTCCTCAACCTCCGGTTCGCCATTTGTATAAAACTTCTTGCTAATACGGCCGTGCATATCGGGTTTTGGAGGGATTTGGAACATCTGCCCTCCTCTACCACCAGCCTTTTCGAAATCCAACAAGACAAACATCTTATTGGATCCGTTCCGGTTCTTTAATCTGAGACCTCGTCGTGCCAGTGCATCAATGAAGTCTTGTTCTCCGGCTGCCCATCTGTTCTGGTCTTGGTTTCCGTCTTGCTCTTCAACGAAAGCCTCGACTGGGTTCGTATCGTCCTTGGCGTTCTTCACAGTATTCTTCTTCCCTTTGCCTTTCTTCTGTTCCTTCGGGTCCTCCTTTTGCCCCACCTTTGTGCGAGCAAACCGACTTTTAATCTCTGCGATCCACACTTCTCCCCCGTTTCGCAGAACCCTGACGGCCTCTTCAATCATTTTCGGCCAATTAGTTCCCATCAATGCTAGGCAGAATATAGCAATATCAACAGAGCCGTCCGGCAAAGGGAGGTTTGCAATGTCGGCTACCGTAACTAGTGGGTTTGGGGCGTGGAGGTCATAAGAATTGACCTTGATCTTCGGACGAGGTTTTGCACTTGTGATGGCTTTCGCCAGGGCAGCTTCCCCGCATCCTAAATCTATCACCGTCGTATATCCATCTTTCGCCCTAGGGAGAGGGAATGAATCTGTCGTATCTTGGAATCCTTTGACCCCTAACGGGTTGGCATTGGCTGACGAAATGCCACTTGGCCTATGTTTACCGCCTCTGAATCCAGAATCCCGTAGTTTCCCTCGTGTGAATAATCGCCTGATATAGATATCTACCGGATTCTCTGGCCAGGACTCGACCTGTTGTCTGAATCCGGAATGGTAGTCCCGGAACATCTCAGGTTGGCTCTCGAAGAGGCTCAGAGAATCCTGCGAAGGTGTGGTATATAGTAACTGGTTGAGATGCCTAAACCTTGCACCTGAAAGCTTCTGCCGCATCTTCTCTTGGAGCGGCGTTAATGTCGGTGCCTTTACAGGCGCATCAACCATAGGTTCGGAACTCCCAGCATCAGCTAAGGCAGTGGCAAACGGATCTTCATTCTTTGTTTGCTTCTCTTTCTTGTTCTGCTTTTTGTCTTTCTTGTGCTTGGTTTTCTCATCTCGTCTCCCAGTTTCGTTGTCGTCATTTCGCTTGGAGTTGGTACTCATGCGAGCATCGGCGACTCCACCATTGCTCTGCTGTGGACCTGGTGATTGTTTTATCAAGCCGGACTCGCCATTTGAAACGGTCTCCGAACGTTCGTTCTTGTTATGGGTTTCCTTCTTAAGGGCCAATTCATCATCGTCGTGCTTTCTCTTCTTCCTGTTCTTTTCCTTCCTGCTCTTTTTATCCTCGGTCTCCTTAGCGGGTATGGATTCAGTTGAATTCCCAGTCGTCTCCTGCAAGGAATCGCTCCTCCCTTCCACGACTTTAGTCCATAAGTCACCAATGTTATCCGGCGATATATCTGTCACCGCATCGGTTTCAGCGGGTTGCGACCTCTTCCTTTTCTTCGACTTTGCGATTGTATCGTTCGGAGCCGCCGGGGCGCTCGAGGAATTGCTGGGAGCCTTGCCGAAGCTAGACTTGAGCGATGCGGATGAAAGGGATGCAAATGCCGGAATTGCGAACATCCTGATGGTTCTGATGATGTTGCCTGATGTCGCTGGTTTGTGGAAGTCACGCCTTAGTGGACCCAAGCGAGAAAAAAAATTTAGACTGGGGGATTTTGGTGTCGCGGTTAGCGTGGTTCGGTAACCCAGTCCTTGTCAGCCACACCACGCTGCTTGGCACGAATCAACCTTTTTACGGTGGAGACCACGCGGGGACATCGACGATATGTAAGTATCATACGAATTCCCTGGATGCGACATTAAAAACGCTGATGCTGCTATTTTTGCACCTGCTGCTGTAATATAGGCTAGGAGCTAGTGCTATGTCTCAAAGCAGAGCTCGTCCCTCCACAGTCTGAAGGAGATGAACTATGGGAGACAAGAGATCATACGATCGAAGTTCAAGCATTCGATTAATAATAATTACAGGACGGTAGTCTCTCAGGCTGTTACATCGACTTCTTTCGGGAGGTTCCTTATTACGGGTAGCTGCCCGAAACGAAGGCAGCCGGTCGGCACCGCCACAGGTCGGCCGATCAAACGAACACCAGCCTGCAGAATCCATCTGCAAGGGTTCAGAAGGGCAGCCGTTATCAACAGCGGATCAGTGTTCCAGATAACATCAACGACATGTCGGGTTCTGACAGGCGCAGTGTCTAGCCGGGTCGAAGCCGTTGTCGCATAATAAAGTCGATTAATATCTCGCTACGAATTTACACCAGATTCCCTTCAAGGCATGTGCCTAGCGGGAGCAATCTCAAGAAATTAACTTTATGCCAAAACCGTTGGACGCTCAGACCAAAGGCCAAAGTCTTACACAAAACTCTGGATACTGGGATTGTTCCAATAAGCCGGCTCCTGGGGGGGCTCTAACTTTGATCGTCGAAAGAATAGAGAGACAGTCGTGCCGGGTCCAAGCTAGGATAATTTGAAATTATTGAGAACGACCAGGCACAGGGGTTTTCGAAGCTCTCCTCTTTCTTCCCTCCAACGCATGAGCGGGATGATTTCCACTGGCTAACATCTGTCGGGTTCAGGAGAATATCCAACTATCTGGGCGGTGATCATGTTACCTGATGAAGCCGGTTTCTATGAAAGGCATACTCCAGGCATACTGCATGGTGTCTGGAGTACATATTAATCTCCATGCTGCGGAACTAACTGGGAAGTTTCAATTCAAAACGGCCAAGGGTCATCAACGAGCGGTTAGAGAGGAGAAAAAATTCAAAAAGCTTCATTGAGCTTGGTCCGCTATGTCTTCAAGGCATAAATGCCGTGGAATATAGGCTCGCCATGAACATCCGAGCATGGAGCTAAACCGATGACAGCCCTGCTTATGTCGTTCGACATATGCAACGGCAGAGGTTATGTCGCCGTATGATAGGGATCCATTACCTTAGAAACGTGGCTATCATATCGAAGGGAGACAGAGAGGTACGATTTTATTGAGCCCAGGTTCACAAGGGCCTGAACCATGTTCAATCTTGGCCGCCGGACTTCCGTCAGCTGCCCAAATGGCGACCTATTGTACATATTTTGGCATGGACTTCAATGCCTGACTTCTTGATTCACTTAAGTGTCGCAAGACAAAAATTAGCCCCAGCTAAACCAACCTTGGCCAAATGTCTCATACTGCCGTCGCTACCAATTGCTATCTCAAAGCATTCGATGTGGCTAACTGGTCTCTATGACGCTGCCGCAATTGGCCGGGGCGGGCGATATCAGTCGCCGAAGGTTGTTTTGAGGGGGATTAGCACCGACACATGCGAGGGGCTAGTCAAGCTTCTGAACAATAGAGGTACTTCGGTATTGTTAGGAGTCCAACGAAAGAAGCTGTTTGCGTCAATTAACACAGACTTCGATTTGGGTGATGTTTTTAACAACCGACATCAACAACCTTTGGGAAACTTGCTTTTTCGGTTTGGATTTCATTTGATGAAAAATCGATGATACTCTGTGATATTTTCACGTTCCATTTTCCCATCCGCAAAATCATTAGGGACAATTGGAAAAAGCCAAAAGTGAAAATATGCCCGATCCCGGTTCCTTGTTCAACTAGAACTATCCCGGCTCTCCATGCACCCCTAGCTGCTTAGCTTCGAAGCTGTCTGTTCACTACCTCACCTCCGCCATTGCATTGCACCGGACTGACCATAGGACCGAATGAACGAATGATGGGGACAACAGGAATCCCTTGACAGGGGTTAGCTTTAAAATTATCGAATCGGCATCACACTAAGAACTTCCTCTAGATTCTGCACACATCATCCTAAGAAACGGAAGTTGACGCTTGGAGCATGAGCGCGACGAAACCTTCAACATCAGCCCCCAGATTCCCCCGGTTGTTTATATGCTGATCGCTTCCTAGCTATCGGGTGAATATTATAACCCTCGGAGCGTCCAAAGTGTTGAGGCTTCATCAGGTCCGAGTCAGTCTTCCGAGTTTTCTCCACAATCGCTACCCATTCAATTGGTTGGAAAAGAAAATTGCGGCGTCGGCCGTGATCGAATGGCGGCGCCGCCCAGGGTTGATTTACTATTATTAAGACTTTGGTCCAGTTAAGGACCATCGTGGCGCTCTTTTTCACACATTTCCCCGTTCTTAAATCGGTTCGGCTAGGCCCTACCGGTGTTTCTGCCTCTGATTCTTTTGGTTCGAAAAGGCGCATAAGGGTGGAGCCTCCGAGGTTTTTGGGTGCCCGTATACGAAACGAGACGAGGGTAATGTACAGTAACATGCATCTGCACCGGCCCTGTAAGCAGATCGACTTACTTTTGAACTTCCTCCTCGTCGAGGAAAGACCTTTCTCTTTTCATTCGACGTACATACTCGATTCGCTGCCTTACGGGCACAGTGCATTCCGCAAAGGTCAGTTTCAGATCCACAATGAACAGACGACGGAGGTTGACAACTGACGGTGGCTTGCAGGCTTCCCAGTCAAATTTATTCAGGCAGAAATCTATGGCATTTTAGGTACACAAGAAGTTGGGTGCCACAAAAAGCCCAGGGCCTCATAGTGCACGTACCAGCATATATGGTGCCTGACAGTATTTAAGTATTCCACGATTAAAAATTGGTCTTCTGATAAAATCTTGCTGGAATCCCTAATTCACCATGGTTTCAATAGGAAATTGCGCTTCTGCCCTTTCAAAGCCCTCTGGTAAAGCAAGACATATTCTGCACCTGCGTCAGCCAAGTTGTTTCTTTTTCTAATTTCCTCAGCCATACTCCGTATTATAACCCTCACATCGAGACGAGTACTCTGATTGATCTAGCCAACGCAGTTATAACTATCTGGCCAGTCTCTGCCGCATTACCTGTTCTGGAGAGGCCTCATTCACACCCACCGTACTGCTGAAGCCTAACCGTAGACGACAAGAAGCATGTCCGAGCCGGCTAACGTGGAGACGCAACCACCTCCTGATCAGCCTGAGAAGCCAGGCGCAGGAGGTGAACCGTCAAAACCTACCCGGATCTCCAAGAAACGGACGAAGACTGGGTGCCTGAGTAAGTATTGTCGTCCTTCGCTAAGTGCCTCTCGATTGGATTTGGGGACGACGGCCCCGCAGCCGTAGCTTGCTGTGCCATAACGTTGGAACGGTTGGCTAACATAATACCTCACCCCAGCATGTCGAAAACGTCGTATAAAGTGTGGAGAGGAACGACCAACATGCAACAACTGCGTGAAAAGCAAGCGTGTTTGCGAGGGATACAGCCAACGGGTCGTATTCAAGCTGGGAGGCTTCGGCAATGAGGATGGTCAACTCGATGGAATGGGATACTATGGATACCCTGAACAAATGCAATATCTTCCCGGATCGGATCCCAATCTACCATATGCTTTACAAGCTGCCAGAGGAAACATGAATCTGCAAAGGATTGCACCGGCGCCATACACCCGCCGGATTGGCGACGAATCCCTTCCGGAGAACCAGTTGCACACGACACTCCCGCCGCACCTCCAATATTACATGGGAGCGCAGCAGCAACAAAGCCATAATCCGCTACAATCTCCAGATGATGTTCCTCCTGGTTTTCCTCAAGATCCGAATTACCTTCGACATCGAGCATCCGTTTCTCCCATTTCGCCGATTGACGTTGGAATGCCGCACCGTGGAAGCATATCTCTAGTATCTCCAGGCCATCCACCCCCATTATCTGCCACGGAATCTCACTGGCCAGCATCCGCTACTTCAGCGACACATCCGAACATTGACTCGGAGTACGCTCCAAGACAATCATATGGTCACGAGATTACGCCTCAATCCGCCACGTCTTCAGCGTCATTCCACCTCGCATCTCCTACCACACATCGAGCACATGTGGCCTCAGCCCCACCTCGTCCAGGCAATGCTTCTGAAGCCTCTCCTCTCAATTCGTATGGCTACAATCCATATAGTACTGGTTACGAAGGTCAACCTGCTGGATACGCAAACGCAACATATCCTCCCGGCCAATACCCCGGTACACACTTCAAAACGGACCCAGACTTCGACCAGCACAGATACTCAGGTAAGCCATAGGCTTCCCTACGATATTTGCTGCTCTTGCGAAAATCTGGCTAGTTTTATTTGGATATCTTGTGTTGCGTTGTATTAGCCAACGCTATAAATGACATTTTGCAACATTTCTTTGAGGTAATTGATAATGTATAACTGAGCTTACTGTGATATCAGGTCCTACGACAATTCAGGAACAGCATGGGGAGGAACAAGGGTTGCAGAGCGAATTTGCAACCGGTGGCGACCAAGAAGGCGCAGAAGGAGCGAATGGAGAACATAGCGACGAACAATACGATCCAGAAGAAGAGGAGGAGGAGGAAGAGGAAGAAGAGGATATCGACGAGGACGATGATGATTTTGACGACTCAACTCCTATGGATCTGGATATCGGTTCCCGACAGAAAATTTCCACCGCTATTACGCCATATACGCGGAATAACGAAAGTACTCGATTGACATTCCGAAGCTTCCTTCCAGAGGCCGGAACTTTAATTAAGTATCAACCCGCGGCTACTGCATCTCCACTGTCTGACCCAACGACGGCAAGGATATTCTGCCATTGGATCTATGTCGTTGCGCCGAGTTTATCGATTTTCGAACGACATCCAGCGAATCCTCACCAAGCCTTTACACCGGGAACCAGGCTCAACGGACCACAAAATCTATGGTGTTACACGATTCCCACCTTATCACTATCTAGTCCTTTACTCCTACACGCATTGCTCGCCGTGGCGAGTTTGCATATAGCAAAGTTATCAGACGAACCAATCACTTCATCGTATGTGCATTATCATTTTGCGTTACGGCGCCTCCGTAAAGCGATTTCCGATGACAAGGAGCGAGCTTCCGTTGCAACGCTTGCTGGGACTCTGTTGCTAGCGTATTACGAGACTATGGCTGCCGATGTGAGAAAGTGGAGCAGCCATTTGCAGGGGGCTAAGAACCTCCTCAAAGAGATTGATTTTGACAATCTGAATCGACGGATGGAGGTACTTGAAGATGAGGAATTGACGCAGCAGCAAGTCCCAAACTCGGCATTTGACGGAATGGCGTCCATTCGCAACCGAAAGCTGCATCAGAAAGGCAGTAAAGGAAATGCAGACCGGACGTCGCCGACAGACGATCCAATACGAAGATATATCCTTGGGTCACGGGAACGCCGAAAGATGTCGCAGGTGGATAAAGTCCGGGTTCACAATGCAAAGGCGTCGAACGTGCGGGACCAGGAGACAGCAATTCTGCAGAGTGATTTGTTCTGGTTCTTCGCAAAACAGGACGCATATCAATCTCTACTCAGCGGGGAAGGTCTAGTGTAAGCAGCTTCCAAATCCGTGAAGTGGGGGACGGGAAGGTGGTTTTTTCGGCTCAACGGTTTTACTGATTACGGAATGATGTGTGATAGGTTGGATTATGCGCATTGGAGCCAGTGTCCTCCGCGTCCCAGGATTGGTACCTTGGGTACTTCTTATGGATCCACGGATTATCTTTTTCTTCTCTATGGTCGTATTGCAGATTTTCAAGCCCGTGACGCGAAACGGAAGGCGGAAGTTGAAAAGTATGGACCAGCGCCGGCGATTTTGGAGCTTATGAAGTCGATGGGCCAAGGTGGCCCTCCTGGTGGCCCTCCCCAAATGGGCGGGCAGAGTGGCCCTTCTCGTGGCCCTCCTCAGGCGGGTGGCCCTCCAGTTGGTCCTCCTCAGATGGGAGGGCAAGGGCAAGGTGGTCCTCAAGGTGGTCCCCCGCCCGGCTGGACTGGAGGTCCCCCACCGGGATGGCAAGGCGGCCCTCCGCCGGGATGGCAAGGCGGTCCTCCACCGGGATGGCAAGGCGGTCCTCCACCGGGATGGCAAGGTGGTCCTCCGCCAGGTTTGCAAGGAGGCCCACCCCCAGGTTTGCAAGGAGGCCCACCCCCAGGTTTGCAAGGAGGCCCACCCCCAGGTTTGCAAGGAGGCCCACCCCCAGGTTGGCAAGGAGGCCCTCCACCCGGTTGGAAAGGTGGCCCGCCCCCAGGGTGGCAGGGAGGACCCCCGCCTGGTATGACAGGGCCGCCCCCAGGCATGCCTCCCGGCGGAATGCCAGTTCGTCCTCCAGACGCAGGACCACCCGCAACTTCGCCTACCTCTCCTGGTACAGAAGTCGGTGACCAGCCTGCACCCCCTTCTGCAAACTCAGGTATGTAGACAACTCGGCTTTACCGATACTTTGTACACGTGTATGGGACTAACAGAACCTTATAGCTCCAAAAATGCCTCCGAAGTACACCAAAGCAGAGCTCGAATCAATGACGGCAGAGGCCGAAATGGAATGGATAGAGATCTACAAGGCCCTCCTTCTATTCCAAGAATCATTAGGCGATGAATTCCAACCCCTCGAAGAGGAACTTATGCCTGTTCAACCTTCTCCCTTCGGAGATGCAATCTTTTACCGAACATACTCCGTATCTTGCCTACAGGCCCTCTACAAAACGGCTCACATTATCTTAGAGCGTTCTCACCCTTCAATGCCCTCAAACGGATGGATGGCAGCTGGCATTGCAGCTCGCAAAACGGCAGCGCTAGCTCAGGAAATGGGCCGTATCGCAGCAGGCTTATTCCCTCCAGTGCAAGCATCAGAAATCAGTCCACCTCTTGGTGGAGCCCTCATCGAGCTATCGTTTTGCATGCTCTTCGCGGGCGTGCAGTACCAAGACCCTAACCAGCGAGAGTGGATAGTAGAGCACATGTACAAAGTGGGCAAGATGACCGGATGGGGCACTGCGAATCGATGTGCTCTAGGATGCGAACATGCGTGGGAGAAGGCGGCGGCAATAGGGAAGGGTCCTCCATATAAGAGGAGGGCGAGCTCGGAGCCTAGGGAAATGCCGATTGGCGTCCAAGAGGGGACGACAAACTACGTATTCCTCGGGTCGGCGAATAAAGCTCATTGGGCGACGGGGCTGCTAGGTCCTCTGGAAAATAAAATGGAGACTATGGCGCTTGATGGGATGTGAACCACTAGGTTAACTAAGAGAGTTTCTGTCCGCTCAGTTGCACTTCGTCCTTCGTGCATTGATTTAGGATGACTATATTCTTATTACTTTATTTATACTTTTCTTTATTGATATATCCTTTCCGGTCTCTGTTTTCTCTTATTTAATTCTCTCAGGCGGAGTAGATGGTCGAAATGTCGACATTCGCCTTTTACCTCTTTACTATTTCTGATTAGATTCGGTTCTATGCCAGCTAGAGACGGCCTCTCGATCGTATTCAAAAGTATCTAATATCATTATATTTGTAACTTCGGTAGTTCGGGTAGGTTTTAATCAAATCAATCGTCTACGCGTCTAACTAGACACCTGTTTCTAGACATGGACCGTTGGGACACTTACTCTAAGCTTGATGTCATGCGTCATCTACGCCGAATATTCAGAATCTAGCGGCAAATATTAGTTGTAATTAAATAGGTAGTAGTCCAGGTCATTGGGACCTAAACAAGAGATCAGTTGTAAATAAAAAACAATATAAAAGATAAATTGAAATAGTTCAACGGTAAAGCAACAAAGAAAGTCTAATCTAGGTCTAATCTAAGTCTAAATCTAGGTGTGTATCCTTCTATTTCTGTCCATCATCGTTGATGTCTATGAATCTAGAATGCAAAGTCCTCTCTATGTGGATATCAATATAATGCACCTGCCACCTTCACAAAAGTAAATCACCCCGTTCATGCGAGAACAAAAGAAAAACAATATTCATCAACTCCAGCATAAAATCCTCAAAAAAATGGAGAAAGGTCGACCGTGGGGAATTGTTGTCGCTCGCTCAAATGGTTCTGGGACCCCGTGTCAAATATTACATTTCCTATCATAGTATCGTCGTAGTTCGTAAAACGTCGTCTTATCGCACTTGTCTTGTAGAAACCGCCCTCTTAAATCCTCCACCGCTTTAATCATCCAGATCCATATGGTCATCCTCCGATGGGGGATTAGTATGGAACCGGTGGACACGTCGCCCGGAAGTCGCAAACATATCCCTACAGCCGTCAAGTTCATCCTTGGAGAATTTGATTGAGAGGACCTCATCATCTAAGTCGATCGTCTTGATCAATTGTGCGCTTGAGATCGAATAGAGGCGGATCTTGTTGTCCTCTCCCGCCAACGCCATCAACTCCTCGGAATGATCGATGTCAAAGCCTAGTTTGATTGTTGATTTGTTGAAGTTCTTGTATGTCAAAACAGGCTGGGTCGGGCTCTTTGGCTTGTTCCCTCGTTGGTGGCCAGTCATTGGCCGGCAGTAGCGGAGGTCGTGAAGGACTGCCTGGTTCCCGAGCCCGTTGACGATAATGTGATTGTCGTTACTCAGTTTTCGCATATGAGTAATGGACGAAGTATGGGAAGCAAGAGCCGTCTCGTGAGAAATGTCCTTCTCGAGGTTACGCCTATTGTCATAAATTTGGATTTTACCGTTACGGGAGCCAGCAAGAAGAGTATTCCTATCAATGTATTCGAGTGCGAGGACGTCACTCTCTGGGCGGATGAGTAGAGACGGGGAGACACTTGAAGTCAGAGAGAGGAGGCCTCGTTTTCCGGATTTGTGGCTCCCGCCAATCGCAGTGAGTCCAGACTCGTGAGTAGCGCAGGCCCAGATACAACCAGCATCAGGGATAGTGACGACTAATATAAGCCAATGTTAGTTCGGCGCTATCAAATGATATGGTGCTCCATTTATTTGCCGTACCAGAATCAATGTTAGGATGCCCGGATTTATCGAGCGAGACCGTAGCGTATGCCTGGCCAGAGGCGACTAGGACGCCTCTCCCTTCAGGCATTATTGCAGAAGATGTCATTCGGTTCTCCTATAATGAATAAAATGCATCAGCTGTCGGTTCTGCGTTGCTACTGATGTGATCATGCGTCGCTTCTTACCATCCCTGGTAATTTGATAGTTCTCGAAGCCGTGTTTCTCACTTCATAGAATGAATCGTCAGGCGGCTGAGAATACCATCTACGAAGTTCAAATATTAGCGCCTAAGCTCCCGAGGACTATAACAAACTCAAGAATTGCCCACCTAAGTCCCTGATTTGGTGCAAATGTGAAGCAACCACCGAGGCCCGGCGCAGTCTCCAAACCCGAAAGCTTCTTGTCTCTGGTAGCCGTGATGATTCGTTCTTCACAAAGCACAGCCGCCCACGTCGACAAATCGCCATCCCGTCGTGGAGCCTCCAGCTTCAAAAGTCCCATTTGCATCCTCAATCGGTAGTTAAAGAGCCCGTTGCTGCTATCACTGACACGACGTCTTCGCTTGAGGTAAGGACGCATTGCCTCCTCTTCGCGGCGCTAATCGTAGAATATTCTCCATCAGTATGCAGCCCAATTGAAGAATCTAGTGAAGGTAGGTTTGATGTACCTGCTCCTCAGCTTCCTGAGCCGCTTCTTTCTCCTGCCTCACGCGATCGGCATTGTAGACGGACGTGGTATTGGTATGAGCCGCAGTGATCTTGAAGTATTTCTTCTTCTGGTTATCTAATCAAGCATCGGGCACCGTTAGCTACGAAGATTTGAAGGTATCCACTCCTGACAGAAGGGTAAGTGAGAAAGACCTACCGTAGTAGAATCCCGGAATCTCCGGGACTGAATGCATTGTGGCGAGGGAAACTTCCAAAGAGCATTACTAGCTAGGTCGCACAAGGGTGGGTATCGAAGTGGAGCGAAAAAGAGGGCTCGAGCCACTTCTTTTCGCGATAGATGTTGAAGATAGATGTCGAATAGGACAAAGCGAAGGAGAATCTCCCTTTTTGCTGGCGCAGAAAGGGTCAAAATTTTTTTTGGTTTTGGCAGAGCTAAAAAAAATTAATGCCTGAAACGAGTCAGGGAAATTTAGCGTGCTTCTAGAAGCCGGTGTGCTTTTAGGAGGCTCTGATTGGCTACTAAATTTGGACAGACGTCTTGCTATCTCCGACTATTATCTTGATCTAATCTCGAGAGATCGGAGATAAGATATAGCGAGATAATCTCGTGGCCAAATGCCTGGTGGAACCTCACCAACTTAACTTTCGTCACGAAGGCTAAGTGGATCTCCCACGAGAGCCCACATCCGATGGGCTCCACCACATATTGGCGTGGCCAAAAACAGAGCCTCAGAAACTCGCAATGATGGTGGTGTGGGGGCAGAGAACGGGCCTATCCACAGCCCCCGGCTTGACAGATGGATTCCACTTGTGCCGTCGACAATAACAATTACAAGACTCCACCGTTCAGGAGTTAAAGGTTATCTCTTAGACGAACAATTGCTTATCTCCCACCAGGATCAGAACGCTAGTTTTTTGATCGTCTACGCCCAAAGATTATCAGGACTGTAACACGTAGACGGAGCATCAACTGGGACTTATTTCCTCTGCTACACGGACCATTAATTCTAATCTCCGTAATCATTTTCCCTTCTAGCGCCAAATGCATAAGAAAAACGAGTTCGTATATATCTTGTCCATTGCTACTAGTGCGCTGCAGGCAATTCGAAAGCGGAATACAACTTTTTGAACAGAGTAGCGTGCCTCGGTCGGCAAAGGGGTGAATATATTGGACGATTCAGTGTTCATGTGATAGTTAATTTCCGAGTTTTGACCACCTCAATCTTCGCAATAACGTCGGCCTCATATATACAGTTGTACTATGCACGCGTGTACATAGTGCGCTCGTAGACGGGATGAAATCGAGTACCATGTCACCTGCAAGTTCAGGGGTGTTTTATGGATAAATGCAAATGAAGATCATAGCAGGAGGTTTTCTCCCAAACACTTATCGCGATCAAACCTGCAGAAGGTGGTATAGGAGCCAGTGCTGGGAACCGAATATTATAATGAAAAGGAGTTATGGTTCGATCCCAGCGTCTCATCATTTTGATGATTGCGGCTAGCAGCCGTTAGGAGAGAGTTCGATTAATGAGCGGGGATTCGAGGGGTAGCCTGGCTGTTCCGCCGTAAGATGGCAGTTTGGGAAAGTGTCAGCTGGACATTCTCTGGTTCGGGGAGCCGGAGCGAAAACATGGGCCGATGATTTCAAACTTTTCGGCCAAACTCGCTCCGTTCAAAATTCGATCTTAGAAGCCAAAGTTCATAGCGCCCGGCATAAAATGGGAATTTGGAGCGTGGGAGAAATCCAGAAAAATAAAATAAAACAAAATAAAATAGGAAAGACATCAGCCTGAACGGGAACCAGAACAATGGAACTCAAAAAAGTAATTCTTCATAAGTCTTCCAACCATTGCAGGTGGCTGATCCAACAGTCAAGGAAGCGCACTGTTTGCGAGAGGCTCGAGCGGCTAAGCTGACCCCAAATGCCACGTTTTTTTGCGCGAAGAGCAGGATCCACAGTCATAACGGGTGTCGTCCCCAGTTTTCCAGTGGTGCCCACATCCAACGAAACTAAGCTAGGTATTCGGTACCAAGGCAAGGATCGTTTCTTAATGAATGCACAGGTGACCCAATATTGCAATGCAGAATCAGAATAACAACTCCATCTTTGTGGATCCATACAGAAGGAACCGGTCATGGCTTTGCCGGTGGCCCTTCCCTTCTAAAGGGTATATCGTCAGGTCCACACATTCATGAAACTGCAGGTACCCGAGAGGAGACAGTGGTTTAGATCCTGGATGCTCTTCAAACGTACATCAGACAGTGAACGAGCATCATGACCTGATATACCCAGGAACCCGGATATGCCTATATCGACATAACTGTCATAAATCAACAAAATTCCCAAGGTTTTTCTCCTCTCCCTTCCTTCGCCTGCATAGCCATATTCGGAAGTACGTCCGATAAAATTGATTTGCCGACAGTGTCTACCGAGCATATTTCGTGGGGGTTTTCGATCAAGGGTAGCTTTGTAATGCTTACGTGTCGGAAAGGGTAAAAAGTTCCCCTGCCCGTGCGGTTGAGACCGCCATGACTCGCAAAAATATCTTTAAAGATGCAATGTCCTAAGGGCCTCTCGCACAATGAAATCAAAGGAGCATTGTCTACTTTCAATGCATCACACCATTGCAGCCATCAGTACCAAGTGCTTAAGTGCGTTTCGAAGTGCATGTAGAGTTTTCCGTAAATATAACTTCGAGGCGTGCTCCTTGAAATTCTCCGGCCACATGTTCAGGAGCACGGAATGTAATGAGTGTTCTGGAAACATTAATTTCAAGGACTGGAGGCGTCGATGTATCCAAGATGTTGGTGATTGCAAGGTTTGCCCTTGATACCCTCGTTTTTTAATATATTTAATCCGTCCAAGAAAGATTCTATGCGTATTTCCCTAATCGAGAAACCTCCGGTAAAACCTGCTAGCATCGATATCGAAGGGATGAAGACCCCTCCTTTACCAGGTCAAGTGATAACTTTTGCAACACGGGACGGCAGTCAAGGATATCAAACCGCTTGACTGGATTCCGGAGACGACTCTACTTTGATTCCCTACTCCGTCGGCATACAGTTATTCAGGCTCAAGCAATGGACCCCCGAGCATTTACATTCGGCTAATCAGTTGCTTGCCCGAGAAAGCTGCGATATGGACCAACAGCGGGAATCGACGTCGTAACCACTTGGAGTGGTTGGTGCTTCCTCCCATCCGCTTTCTCGGAAATCGCTCAACCTAACCACCACTCCAAGAAGTAAATGGAAGATCTACGTTAACCGCGGTTAAAGTAGGACTAAAACAATTTCAGCAATGTGATAAATATGACGAATCACATTTGAATGGTTGGGATTTACTGCATCGGGTTATCACTTACGAATCCGCAGGCTGAAACGTGACTTCCCTCGTGCAGCTCTGGTGTGCCGTGCGATCAAGAAAACTTGCTTCGGCATTGCTTCTCGAAGAATATCACGAGGCCGCTAACATTGAACAAGCAGAGCGCCGGTTAATAGGGGCTGGGGCTGCTACTTCTGGCGCATTCCTAGCCTATCATGATACCAATGATGATAAGATGTCTCGCTCGTACGGGTGGTCGGTGTGATTAGAAGACTAATTTGCGCCTCCGCATCATATACTAACCTGAAAAGGGTCGGAACTATGGCCGAAGAAGCCTGCGCGGAAAAAATATGCACCACCAGCGAGAAGGCGAGAAATTGCTGCCCATGGGATATTCTTTGTTCTTCGCTAGAGCCATGAGGAGAATCTCAAACCACCTCCTGCAAAAGTTAGTTACGAAAGCTTGGGTCGATCCGAGGGGAACGGTCCCAACCGCAGCATTGAGGAGCCGACAGGCATGCCCAGTCCCGCGACACTGGGAGTCTCACAGGTTGTTATCTTCTTTGGATTTAAGCTTAAGAGAACTCACTGGAGCTTCAAGGTTTTGCTTGATTCAATAGAGAAGTGAGGGGATTTTCTCCCACTTCAACCTCACCGGATCATATGAAACGTTCTTCACTGCCATCCTGATGGCAGCCAGGGGCTTGTCTCAATCGTATCCTGCATGAGCAAGCTTAAGAATGCGTCGAGGTGTTTTTCGGTTCGCCTTTGATGTCAGCATGGCTGGAATGGCTGCATTGGTTCAAATGACATGATTCCAGCGGTTGCGCAATTATTCATCAAGGCGTCCCGTTCAAGTGGTGTCCTCCGTTTAACTCGATCTCTCGTGGGCTCGTATACCCGGGTGGTTTTTTTTTTTTTTTTTTTTTTTTTTTTTTAGATCCCCTGCAACCATCTGTCCGACTCGTTGGTGCCTGAATCCAGGCCGATACACACCTGTGAAGGTGTGTTCGTTGTGCAGAAGCATGTCTCTGATATTGATAATAGCTCTCTTGGAGTTGCAAACTTTGGGATCGTAGCCAAGATGGAGGGGTAAGAGTTGCTTTGTCTCGCAAGTGAACTCTCTCGTCTTGGTGCGGCAAACAAACTGAGAGAAGTCACTGATACCTTTCTGAATCATATGAACCCCTGACTAACGGAGGAGAAGAATGGAACATTATATTCAATCCCTAATCAATGATAATGGCGCGAAACAATAAGGTTTGTCGGGATATGAATGCGAGCTGCATAGGCACTTCGTATACGGCGTGTGTGGAAAATATCAAGTCCAGTGACCAGGAGCCTGAAGATCATCAGATATGGCTTGAGTTGGTTAGTCCAAGTTCATTTACGGATTTCGGATTTATATTCAGACCAGACTAGGGCCGCCCTTCAGCTGGGGGATGGTTGCGTGTCGTGTCGAACGTGCGCGAGCTAGGTCGAGTTTCTCACCAAGCTTGTCTTCACAGCGTGCCTTGTCATGCATGTTTTGTAGACCCTTGTCCAACTGAATTGCCTGCCGAAACCTTCCGCATGGCTGTCCAGCACCAGGTTCTGCCCAATCTATTCCATATCTGCCATTCAATATTCGTGACGATGCCTCCCTCGCCTTTGCCTCTTCTTGCGGTCGTTAGTGACATTGTCCCGAGCTCATTGACGACCCTTAATTAAAAGCAATATTGGCCAGTAGGTGGACGAAGCCGAGCGATCTGGATTGGTTCTATCAATAAGGACCGTTCAATCCTTCAAATTGGATTGGACTCCAAATGAAGCAAGGCACGGAATTCGGCTTCTGGGCTCGAATTCTCGTATTGCATGTTATCCCAAGTCATGTTGATGTCGAGCCGTGCACTGCCATAGCTCAAGAGTTCAAAAATAGATCTTGTTTTTCGATTAGGCCGACGATATCATTTAATCAGCCTTCTCAAGACCCTCACTGGTCAAATTTCAAATATCCAGAAAATCAAGAATTGGCAAGGATCCATTCCAAGCGACCCCAGACCGCAATACTATCACCGTAGCGCGCGAAACTCTTCTACAACGTGGGCCGGGAAGGGTTGGTTTGCGATTCCATCTGAACATACATACTCCGTTATGTTCCCAGGACCGGCCTGACTGTACAATTACTTTTTCTTTTAAAATCGTCGCACCCACCCTTATTATGCGAAACATATAGCTTTGACCCGTTACTGCTGCTGGGGAATGTGTACTATAGACAACGTCCGTCTATACAAGCTCTAATATCCTGAAGTTAATCTGCAGGGTGGTATCTAACTAACTGCCTACTTAGTGGCGGACACACCGAACCATCATTATCAATTTGAACCATATCCCGCTACAATCGTCTGTGACTTGCGCATTTGGTTCACCAACGTTAATTTCCAATTCCCCTCTTTCGAGGATCTTGTCACTACTATTGCGATCGTCTCTTCCCATACCTGCCCCATTCTTCCACCTTTCCCTATACTTTTTTTTTTTTTTTTGTTCCTTCCCTCGCTTTCCTTGGGAACGACCTCGCATATACCCGGGAACCCAACTTTCGCTTTACCACCCTAGTCACGATATTGACCTTCTTCCCCAATCCAGTACAGCCCGAGACTGAGGCTTTCCGGTACGACAACCATCCGAGCAAATTATCAGGCGTCGCTAGCTGCAGCTTAGTAGCGCAGTCAACATCAGTGGATTCGACCTTAGCCCCTCTGGCTCTTGGTTCGCAACTTATTGTTTTTTCTGGCGGCTTTTTTTCGCTTTTCTTTTTCCTCTGGCACCCTGCACCCTCCCCTCATCATCCCATACCGATACTTTGGCTTGTCCGCAGAGTTGTGGAGCATCTAGCGTCTTCATTCAGGATAGCTTCGATTTCTTCCCTTCCTGAACAATTTCTCCCCAAGAAAACACGGAACTGCAGAGCCTGGCACCAGTACCCACCCTCTTTTTTACTGGGAATTGGTAACGAAAGAAAAGAAACAAAAATAAAACATTGTACAGGAATTACCCAGTCCAAGCAATTGACTTGGTTCCTGGAAAAGCAGAGGCGTTTTAGCAGGCCGAATCAGAATATTATTTTTTGACGTCTTGACCCCGACCTATATCACTGTTTGGCACTATCGTACGAACCAGGGACAGGTTATTGCGGTTCGTGTCAGTTGAGCGCTGCTTTCCTGAACCTCGTCCCATAAAATTACCAAAACCCAGCAACAGCCTTCTTTTTACCCCCATATCGACTGACATATAACGACAAGATACCCACAAACCACGGACTGCCTAACAAGTATTCCTTTCTAATTCCGGATAGTGGTTGGGTTCCTTTTTTATATACTTCGATACATTTTTTTTATTCCTTTTTGATTTATTTTTAAAAATCCATATTCCTCTTTTGCAGCCCACGTTTAGGCCTTGACTCCCAGCCCGCAGCCTGCACCGTTCGCAGTCCCAAGCGAGTGGATCATTAAGCAGTTACCTTTCCCAAGCTGCTCCATTCAGCTCACAAGCTGCATAACATTTATCTAAACATCAGTTTTTGGTAGGACTATTCCGACTGTCCTTCCTTGCCTCTGTCTTGCCTGGTTTCAATCGATTCGAGGGCCGCGTTTTATCTAACCGAATTATCCGTTTACAGTCGGCCTCCCGCTCGCATTTTTCTCCCTCCATCTGCACCGGCCACTGCATATACCTTAATCTCTAATCTATAACCTCTCCTCAACTCCGTGGACTATAAATCCGCATCGGATTTTGATATCGACACTTTGCATATTCCATCATCTTCGACGCCATACATCAGCTAGCCCCTAACGATTCTCTTTGCGTGAAATCTATCACTGTGTCAGACGAAACGATTTCCTTTTTTTTTTATTCCGGTAAGTGCCTTGTGACAGCGAGATGACGAGCCGTCCTTCGGAACGCAAACCAACGGTGCTTCAAGTCGAGTCATGATAAGAGGCGTTCTATCTCACGTCTTTGTTCGGTCCCGGACCGAGCTGTCAGGCGTCGAGCACATCGTTCCAAATCTTTGACTTCGAAGTCTTACAGCAAGCAAAACATCATAAGGTCGAGTGGGGCTGCCTGGTGGTGAATTGCCCTCTGCATGCATCGGCGTTATTCCAGCTGCAACTATTGCATTCGCATGGCGGATCTGGTATTTTGTCAACTGCAGATTCCACTGACGTTTCTTCTGCCTCGTATAGTTTCATCCATCACCCGAACTTCGGAAACAGTTCCAGCTGTGACATTTATTATCAACACTCGACTGGATTTGTGGATGGCAAGGGCATCCTTTTAACAAGCTTGGGACTTTGGGATAAAGGATCTGGGCTTCGGTATTTCGGGATAGTTCCTCTAGATTATTGCGAGGAAACTTGGGCTTTGGATATATATATCTATATAACTCTGTTTCATGACCGACATGGAAAGAATTCTTCACGACCAGCAGCCTCAACAGTTCTACTCTCGAAATAACTCTGTTTCAATGCACCAGCCTCCCGCCAGTGGCCCAGCCTACTCAAGTATGAATTCGACATCTTTCAGCTCTGCGCCCTCCTACCCGTCTGGCCCTGCACCAACATCATATCCTACACAAATGCCTCAACAAAGAATAGCACCGGCGGGGCTAACTGAGCACGAAGGAGCACAGAATCTCACGAATCTGTCGAATTCAACTCCATTCAGTTCCCATAGACAACAGCCCGTTCCTTTGCTGCCGATGCCGACCAATTCCATGCAACAGCAACCACAGCATCAAAATGCGTTGGCGCCGTTAGCCTCCGCTCCACCAGGAACTCATCGTGGGAGCGTTACGCAGGCCCCGTTGGTTACACCAAACACTACTACAAGTGTTCCGAGAACGGCAAGCAAGGCCGGGGAAAAGTTTGCTACCAATGTGCCGTTTCCTGTAGCACCTCCTACTAAGGATGCGAATGGCAAATTCCCTTGTCCGTACTGCACAAAAACATATCTACATGCGAAGCATTTGAAGCGCCATCTGTTACGACGTGAGTTTACGATATTCCATTTATTTAAGGTCTATGTTAAGGAGGCGCTAATTGATTTGACGCAGACACTGGGGACCGGCCTTACCAATGCCCACTGTGCAAGGATTGCTTTTCTCGCAGTGATATCCTAAAACGACACTTCCAGAAATGTTCAATAAGGAGAGGCAATCCAACAAATGCGACCCACCTTTCGCAGACTCATGCCGCCCGTGAAGCCGCTGCTGCAGCGCAACTAGCAGCTGGGAAGACTCCTACCGGCCCGAAAAGGAAGACCCTAACGTACGATTACAACAATATGCCGAGGAGTCCTTCCCATCCCCAGACTCCAGCTACTACTGCTGAGATCATTAGCCCCGGGATGTATGCACCTACCACCGCAGCCAGTGCACCGGCTTTTCCAGAGTTTCCTCGACAAAGTCCGGTAGCTGGAACATGCGATGAATGTGCAAGGATGAAAGTTCGATGTGACTATGGTCAACCGTGTCAGAGATGCGCATCCCGCAGTCTCGAATGCACATATTTGAAGACCATGAAGAGGCACTCTGTCGCAGTTATGCCTCACGTTCAGACTGGTATGCAACATGGCAATGAAAGATATAATAACTACCTCCAGCCAAATACGACACAAAGTTCGACGCTCTCCTCGCCACACGAGTACACAACGGAATCTTTTAATTTTGCACAACAACAGCAGCAAGCTGGAATGGCTCACCAATACAACTCTACCCACATACAGCAAGGGCATCAGCAGCAATTCAGCCAAAACTCCAACCCTCATATGTCCGGGATGCAGAATTCGCCACGAACTCTTCCCTACCAGCAGCCTCGCCGGCAAACCATCCACGACACTCTCTACAGCTCTCTTCATCACGCACATCAACCTAATGAGTTAGATTGGTCGACTTTGCTACAGCCTACTCAGGAAAACTACGCCGAAACAAATTTCTACGACCCACAGTCAGGGACTAGTGGAGGACATGGACAAAGCATGGCACCTATGCCAATTATGAATGCGCGTCCAGTGTATGCCACCGAGGTAAGCTAAAACGTCCCTGTGCTCAATCATGTAGGATCTTGACGTAATGACTCTAGTCCGGCGTGAGAAGGCATAATTCCCAGGATCACGGATTTTCGAAACCTCCATCGGAAATTGTGAAAAAGGAGTAAATGTCGACGTCGTCAACGAAGCATGTGCGCATGTTTTACGACTAAACGGTTCATCGAGGACGCCTCAGCGCTATAGCGGATGTTTTCCGGCTCTATCAGAACAGAACCTACATGAATGGACTAAGGATCGAAACTCGAATTCAACCGCCTTTCCCCTTCGTCACGAATTCTCTTTATAACGGGATCTAGGGTCCTCTCTCATATTCCACAACTCTATTTATTTACTGAGTCCTGCCGCTTGTTTAAAAGTTGGAGGTTATTTTAATATTTATCGTCATCTCTCTACCAACCTTCTTTACCTGAACATTTTTACCATCTTCACCCCTCAACATATCACGTTGGGTGTGTATTTATTGTGTGCTTCAGCATAGCGTCTGGTGTATGATATAATGCAAAATAGTTGCAGTCGCTTCCGATCTTTCTATCCCTCCTTCGCTCGTTTATCCGTCTTCGTTTTGCAATCACTTTCAAGAAACCAAGTTGGCTTATATGGGGTTTTCCTTTAGATTATGGGGAAGTGTCTACGTTGCTCTGTTTCATAGATTGGATTTTGGTTTGGGGTGGTGTATTTTTTTGCTTCTATCGCGGGTTCGGTTTGTGGTTTAAGTTTTCCCAACCTCTTAGAAGGGCATTGTCTTGCTGCCTTGGAAACCCTTTTTATTTTTCTTTCTTTTTTTTTTTACCCTCTCCTTTAGCCTCTGGCCTTGTATGGGTCATGTAATGTTTCGTTCTTGTCTCTTCGGTGATACTGGTTTACCTTTCCCGCTTTCCCGAATTTTCCATTTATGTTTTCCGCCACATTTTCCGCTTTTGCGTATTCTTACCAAAGCAGAAAAGCAAGATATCCTGTATTTATGTCAGACCAAGGCCTTGGAGCTTGAAGAAACAAATAGTACATACATCCATCCGGCAGATGGTGCGAGTTAATAATATGCGAGAGGCTGAAAAAGTTTTCCCAGCCTCCACTGTAAGGATGCCTACTCTACATACATCAAGTCAGAGTCTTTGCCGGCGCCTACAACCGAAAAGTCGAAGGATTCTCGGTTCGGAACGTGTGGGTCGATTTCTTTGATCGCACATGCAAGCCCTTTATCTTGTAGCCAAATATACGCCATTTTTGGTCTGCTCAGCGAGTTCTGGTTACGAGATCGATATATTCTATCGCTGCCTGATGCCGGAAATCTTTTCTCTGTGAACGTATCAACCGACTCTAGCCAATGCTACCCCGTGCAAGCCCCCCATGAGATCGGGTCTTCATGGAATAGGATTCTTCGCCCGTTCATGGCTCAACATCGGAGATTCGGATATTTTATGGCAAAGGTATAAGAAAAACCAATACGATATGCTAATTATTTCCGTAGATATAAAATACCATGAGAGCTGATAAAATGTTAAACGAGGGCATGCAGTTAAACAGTATCATCCCACAAACCGAAGATTATCATCTGATACTATAGTCGTTTACACTGCATGCTCAGAGAGTGCTGAGCTTACCAGGTAAGCATCTGGGTACCGACGCACAGGTACTTGGCTTTGGCCCCACTAGTACATGTACATCTTGACCTGCGGACTTGTATCAATTCCGTAGGAATTTTAACCCGTGGGAACAGTGAACAATCTACTTTCTAGACAGTAGGTAATTATACTTGCAAGAACGGAGCACCCTAGCATAGCCATCGTCACGTACCCCCTCTTAGAGATCTAGAAGCCGGATAACCGATCACCTAATAATCACCGACACGATATGCTGTCCTGAGTCTCTTGACTGCCATGTTTATCTGCTCCAGAATTCTTCCGGTGCCATATTATCAATAATCAAGGGGCAATTGTTCCGCTACGTTCAAAGTGACCCACCCTCTAGCAGATATCTGTTACGGCCCCAAAGAAGCTTGTTTTGCCGTGGGCTGGACTTATAATGGAATACGAGCCCTAACCACCTCGTTTTCAAGGCCTTGGAATGGAATTTTAGTCCGCAGATTAGCTCGATAAAGCTTAACTAAGCGCTTCGAATTCCAATAACCTTTCGAAGCTTCTCTATACCACTTTGTCTCGTAAACCAGTCCCCCAAATTTGCCATACTAGTATTGTTCCTAGATATTTAAAGTGTGGTGAGCTAAGTATACTTAGACAGGAGTATCTCGCTGAAGTGGCTAAGCCCGAGCTGCCTTTCCAACTACGATACGTGTAAACGTTCAAGATTGGTTTCCCATCCTACTGATCCATCCAAGCAAGTATTGCCCATAAGATCCCTGGAGATTAACAGCAGTGTAGCTATAGAAGCCGCGTATGTATTGAAACTCTACGAGTTTATGAAGTACCATGTCGTTTCATCCTGTATTCAAGGCCCTACCTAGCAGAGTAAGCTGACGTATACAATCGGATTGCAAGGACTTCACCCTTAGAGCCCGTTCGCTCTCATCACCATAAAGGAATGGAAGGTTCGACCCTCAGGGAAGTTTTATATGGATGAACTTGAGACAATCCATCAATATGATTTTCTACATGGATACCTGCTCGATATATCAAGTTAATCAGGTGGAACTCCCCCCACTCACTGGTAGCTTGCCAGAATTAATAGTCCGGAAATCGCAGTTTTGAAATTCCTGGATAAGTTTCTAGCGATATGTGGGGCCAAGGTATGTGAATCCGTGCGTTCGTTTTCTTTCCGCGTGAGTCGAGTAAGAGTGCGAACGTGATGTTCACGAGATATCTTCAATACGCGTATAAGAGGGAACCATACTGTCTTCAGAGGGGCTCCCTTGTTATATTCTTCATTCCACATAACCTACAAGCGAATCCTTTGCTCGTTTATCCTTAATTAATCGTCGCGTGGTATTTCTCGTTCTGTGAAATCTGCTAGTACTGCAATCGTTACATCTTCGTTACCAGGGGATTTAAAATAAACGTGTAAGTTCATTCGAGGAAGTGAGGGCCTGCCCTACGCGTATACGGATGAGTCTGTTTTTTTGCAAGAAATACCTTAAGCTAGAAACACAGGCCCAAGGTGTATGACTTAACTCAGCCCGTTGTTTATTGAATTCTATGTATGGAGCTCACCCATTCAACCATTACTAAAGTTAGACTCCGTATATAACTTCACCAGATATGAGGCATTCATGGGAGGCAATAACCAATTGCGACCAACTTGCATCATGGCCTAACGTTTGAGATGGCTTCCTATCTACGCGGCTACGTTTTTCATCCCGTATATTGTAGAGGTTGGAATGTTCGGATCCGTAACTAGACTTCAACTTGGGCCTTAGATTTCTCCTAGAGTAAGCATACTTATTCAACAACCATCCTTCTATCGAGTAGATTATTACTCATATAGAGTGGGTAATCTTTAGTAAACTAGTTTTCCTCTGCCCTGCATGGAATATTCTCCTATATTATATGTCGCGTGTGGGATACAGAGTGCGGAAAACTTTCATAAAATGCGATAAGTACCTCTCGTCTTGATTATAAAAACCCATACCTCATAAAATCAAAGGGCTTCAATCGTCGTCTAAAATACTATGTGCTAAGTTGTGCGGGTGTTTAAGGTGGGACTATGGAAATACGGGGGATAGTCGGTCCGACCCGGGGACAGCGGGAAGACGATACAGTCTTTAGGACCGTAGGCAGTACTTGGAAATCAACAAGGGCAGGCATCTCCGCACAACTGCTCCTTGCTTGCCTCTACGAGTCCGATTATAGAGCCGTGTATCAGCCTCGGGGGATCCTCTACGGGCCCAGGGTTTCACAACCTAGCTACTGTTTTCACGAGCTTGAGCTGGTCTCCTTTGTGGCGTCTGGGGATGAGACTAGCTTGGGCTGATATTGGCACTATTGCGCATTTGTGGCGATTCTGAAAGCAATCTCGTCGAGACCCGCGTAGATATGCGGATAATATTTTCCGTATCGACTTCAGTTAGTTCCTGCGCCAGATCATCGGGAGGGTAAGTGGGTGCCCGGGCACCCGGGGTATATAGCCTTTAGTATTGTCTCGAAAACCGGGTTACGACCTTTAGAACCGGTTTACGAGATAGCTTTTAACACCCCTTGAATTATTGTTAAACAACTAGGTGAAACCTTTTCTCTTGTACTTGTAGCTGGCCTACGATCGTGATGGATACAAAATCAGTTTCGTTCCCCCCCCGTGGGGTATTTAATTGAATATAGTATATTTATCAACTCTATATTTATTCTAGGTTACAGCATATCTAATACCCTGTCGGATTGATATAATTAAACAGGTAGTTACCATGACGCTTTAGCATATCATATACATATATGTCGAGTAGTTCGGGCGTCACAATGGCAGAAATCCCCAAAATTACAAGGAAGAGTGATCACACGGGGGCATTGCACTTCAAGGCGGGGAAGAAGATAGCTGTCAACTTAATAATGAGCATATCTCCACCCTAGAACCGGGTTACCAGACTAAAAGCAATGGGTTGGTGGGTCGTTGATCTATTGGCATAGATCTTCCCGGGACAACATTTAAAACCGCTACTTATAATTAGGCACCACTGACTACTCGAACCTGTGACTCTCATACCAGGGGCTGTACAAGGACGCTCGCATCTATATCGGCGGGTTCAGGGTCAACTCCTGAAATGGGTGAACGAGATTGGTATAAACTTAGGTAGGCTAAGCGTCATATACATCTTTAATTCAAAGACTTCCGTTAGCATCAATGGTAACGTTGATCAATGCAACGAATTTAACTAAGTACTAACTCGCAGCTGAAGCCCCTTAACAAGCGGGGGATCACTGTCTTCTGGCTTAGACACATTTTAGACATTCGGAATGTTCCTTCGGAGACCATCGTGCAATATGCAATAGGTCTAAATGGATCCTAAAGGCACAGACCACCGGAGGATGTAGTAAAGATTTAGACGGTGCCTAAGCGTTGACCCCCTCCCCTAGCTAGTACAAACTACGTCAAAGCTCCTTCGATCACCCTTTCAAAGGGATAATTGTGAGTTTATCAATTACAGTTCCGCTTCCGATCCAACAGTTGTACGCAAAATTACAACAAAAACAACACATATATAGATATGGTGGAAAGAGTATAGGCTTGAGGGCGATACCGTTTCAGCTGCCGAGTCAAGGCAAAATTTCACTCAGTATCTCGCACAAACGTAGCTCTCCCGTGGAATGAAAGATGTCACCTGTCATTGGAAAGCTGCACGCCAGGCACGGGAAGGAGTTGCCAGTATGTCATTCCTCCCGAACTCTATGTCCCCCCTTGCGTAATCGCCATGATACCTAGTTGCGATCGAGTGGGATTTGGGCCTAATACGGACAATTAATTGTTCTCTCAGGCTCTGCTATGCCACTTTTGTGGGGTCCCCCCAACACTTAGATTTAGAAATTTGTCCCTGGCGTTTGGGTCGATATGTATTGGTATCCTCGAGGCCAATGTTCCGACTAACTAGTTCTCGATGTTGGTATTTTAGGGCGGAAATTTCCAAGTATCTCAACTCTTGTGCCACTTTTTGCTGATCCGGCTAGGCCAGCTAATCCGGTCGGCCGGTGACGACTGCAAATGTAAAAATTCTCAGCAAGGATATAGAATAGCTCTGAGCCAATGACGTTACGTTTCAGGCCTTGCTGGGAAATACGGGTAAGGTTGCTTTTCAAACTAATGTCAGATTTTAAAAACCCAGAAAGGGCAGCCTTATTGGAGTTCGAAACTCGCAAAATTTAAAAATTTCTCAATCCCTCCTGCCGTGCCTGTACGCCTGAGAGAACATTCGCGACGCGTTCACATCGGATGTTCGGACCACTCAAGTTCATCTGTCAGGAAGGAAGCGATCTGGCATTAAACGCCCGATTCTGGGCCTCCGTTTCCGAAAGCTTCAAACCTCGTTGAGAGCCCTTTGGTGATGGAACTAAACCAGAAGTGAACAAGTGATTGGGTTTTCGTGAATTTCCTCACCCTGACGGGCGTGGCGGGTGATGAAATTAAATGTGGGCTTGAAAATGGGCCCCTTAGCTTGCCTGCAATGATCGAAAAATAGCAGCCAAAGTGGTGTTTTGCTTTTGGCAGCAGCGACGCGAAGCACGCGTTCTGGTTGGCCTGCAGCTGGAGCGTGCAGGAAGTCTTGGCAGGTCGGACCAGGGGAAACGACCGAATGTGTTGGTGCCAACGCATCGGCAGAGTCACACGGCGATCCCGCATTAACAGCTTCCCAGCCACCAAATTTATGGGCTGTTGAACTCGACGTCAATCCGGTTGCATCTGTGCCTAAGCTTCGCAGCTTCGGAGATGAGGTCGAGAATGAATGAATCCAGTAAGTGTATGTATGCACCCTGCCCCGCTATTCTACTCGATATCGATAGATGGACGACCTGCTGCTGATGCTTTAAATGCTGTCCTGACATAGCCACCGACTCCGATAGCTAAAGGCTGCGAGCGAGACTCCAAAATGACGAGCTGCAAGCCCCGGCAGGCAGTAAGATTGTCGTTATCAGCCCTAACCTTGTATGGGCCTCCCACTAGCCCAACAGGACGAGAGATCACATCTCCCCACCTTTTTTCGAGCTAGCTGCAGATGGAAAGCAAATTGGCTTGTAGCGTCACCACCATTTGTCGACATGCCGGTCATGCACGGTTTGTCGGCGGCATCGAGATCGATGACCTTCCATGTCTGTCTTGTTGATATTTTGGATATTCGAGCCCGTAGACGCGAGATGGGTTCGCGTAGATGGGCACGCTGGAAATGATAACATGGCCGTGGACGGTGTCTATGTTGATGGAAATGCCTCCATCGACAGGGTATCCAGATACTGGTCCGATACCTTGTACGATGTGATATGGCATGCGCATGATACCAAACGAGTGTGGAACAGCTTCGGAACCGGACCTGTCCAAGGCAGAGGTACATGCTTTACTTACATACGCCGTATGTACATCTGTGATGTATGTAATGTACATGTCTATTCCCGAGCTGCTACCCACCTACTTAGCCTGTTCGTCTGGGTCCATCTCTCCCGCTCCCCTCCTTCTCGATTCTTCTCCTTCTCCTTCCATCTTCACATCGTCGCATTTCTCTCTTTTTTTTTCTTTCTCCGCGCTATCGGTAGACGAGATTCCCCTCACAAGCCTTTACGTTTCTATATTCCGATAATAGCACTTTTTCGACGACGAATAAGTAACCTAACTGTGCTTGTTAACCGGGCGTCAAGTCAAGTCGGGTCAGCGTGAACAGAGGCCGTGGATAAGGGTATGGTGTTTCATCTTTCTGCCCCCCAGCACCCCCAGTTGGCGTCGGTTGGAGCGGACAGGCTGCTTTCGCTTTCACCACACTTCTTCAATCAGCTTGCTGAATCGGGCCTCATTGCCAGGAATCAACCTCCTTTCAGCTGCTTGCACCCCAAATTTCGGCGCTTACCCTTCCTCCATTTTTCTTTCTTTTGACGAGAACGTGTGAGAACGAACGAGCGAGTGCGAACGAGAGAACTTACTCCTTTGCTGCTCATGAATTGAAGCGTGGGCATTTTACCCATTCTAACCCGAAATAACTGCACACACTTGCCAGGGCCTGGGAAGAAAAGAAGGCTTTGAACGGTGAGAGACATTCTCGTCCGTTATTTTCTTATTCCCGTCGTCCTTTTACTGGTGTTCCGGCCCCAATTTTCTACCCGTCGTCACCCACTTTTTTCTTCCTTGCTTGCCTGTCCGTCCAGCTTGCCTGCTTCTCTTAAAGTAATTCTTCCAATTGACGACACACTCCTTCGCTGTTCCATTCTGTTCTGTTCTGGCTTCTGTGCTACCTTCGAATTTCACAATCCCGTTTGAATCAAATCCTTCCTGGACAGAAGAGGGCTTACTTCCGACCGTACCTGAATTTTTAGTGCTTTGACATTTGACAAAGATAGAAGAGGACTTGTTCTGTCACATTGGTTTCACATCCTACGCCTACGTTCGGACGACGTTAAGGAACGAATCGACTTCTCTGACGACCTCCCACAACCATTCCCACCCAACTAACTGGCTAAAACCTCCAACTAACCAACCAAATCCCGACAACCCTAAAAATTGACCTTGAAAAAAATTCATGCACTGCCAGAGGGGCCTCATCTTCAGACATATTAAGCCTCGACACTAGTAGACGCGTGGGATTCACGCGTAATCGCACCTCATCTCTCAGTTTCCCCCTTCTGCGTTGTACTACCATCCCAAGATATTCCAGATGGAGGGACCGACAAAGTCGACGGCTTCGGCCATGCCGGTTCACCCAACTGTCACAAATGCCTTCAAGCCCGCTGCCGACTCCTTCAGATACTTCTCTCCCAATTCCAGTCCCGATAGTGTAAAGAATGGTGGCAGGTCGAGGTCTTCATCCACATCGCCGAGCGCAAAGAAAGTCTCTGCTCTCCAGGAAATCTCCGCCAATATCAAGGATATCCGACCGCCCCAGCAGCAGAACTTCAAATTCAAGCCTCCGACCACTTCTAACCCCTCTCCATCCAAGGGTGCTTCGCTGCAGGATAAGATGCCTCCTCCGCCTAAAGGTTCATTGAAGAATAATGTCAACCTACCTCCACCTGCTCGACCCAACTTCACATCTATCTCGCCGACAAAGCGCCCCCCTTTGTCAGTCTTCAGCACGTCTTCTCATACTAGAAAATCATCATTGGGGACATTGACACCGGTTTCGGCTTCGGTGAACAAGGAGAACCTGCTTCCTGACGAGCAGCTGCTTCATGATGCATTGATTAAGGATCTTACTGGTCTTAGTCCGGAAAAGCCCATCAAGGTCGCCGCGCCCCTCCCACCCCCCGCCGTGACTGTAACAAAGCCCGTCGAGAAGAAGGTTAAGGAGACAAAGTCCAGAGCTGCACCGCCCACCTTCAGTGTTGGGCCGACCCCCACTGATACCCTTCCTGATCCATCCGAACTACCCATACCTGAGGACGATGGAACAAAGCCCCACTACAGTTATGCCAATCTCATCGGTATGGCTTTGATCCGGGCACCTGGTCGGAAACTCACCCTTGCCCACATTTACAAATGGATCTCTACACATTTTACATTTTATAAATCGGCGGATTCGGGTTGGCAAAACAGCATCAGGCACAATCTCAGCTTGAGCCAAAAATTTATTAAGGTCGAGCGTCCAAAGGACGATCCTGGCAAAGGGAACTACTGGACAATTGCGGAGGGGTACGAATATGAATTTATCAAGATGAAAACTCGGAGGGGTTCGGCTATTGTCAACAGCACTGTTGCAAGGAAGAAGTCATCGCAGGACTTGACAGCGACAATCAAGAAGGAAGACTTGCCTATTGTCAAGGCCGAGTCGCTGCCAAAGCCCATTGATCAGTTAGCGGTACCTGCCACTGATGACTTCCCCACAATCTCGTCGGATGCTACTATCGACGAGGCTACTCTGGAACCTGATTATCAGGGGCTCACTTCTCAGGCAGATTTCATTGGTGATTCATTTACTTCGCTCTTCGAAGAAGGTTTACCGATCCCGGGCGGCCTTCTTTCTGAAGCATTGGCACCTGCGCCGTCGTCACCGCCCATCATGCACTCTTCCCCTCCAATCACACGGCGCGCCAGGTCACCTGGCGCTGACCGCATATTCTCATCGTCAAAAGGAACAAAGAGAAAGAGGCTATCAGGAGGGCATGAGATGGATGATAGTGGGTACTTTTCGGGCTTGGATTCGTCAGTCACCAGACATAAGACTGGTATGGGACCGCCAAAGAAGATTCGGAGGGGACGTGCTGAAGAGGAACTTGCTCGTATTCGCAGCTCTTCCGCTGCTATGGAGAGCCCTGTTCCTCGTATGGGAGGAAGGTCGCCTATGCTCCCTAACTCCTCGTCGCCTCTGCGTGCCTACGATCGCAACCATAAACCAGCATTGGCTCCAAAGACTCCCATCTCTGCTGTCAAAGCGATATCAAAACCGCCGGCATCGGCCAGCCCAGGCGCCAACCTGAGGATGCACCGCAATCTCGTCAGAAACCTTGTCGGGTCGCCGATCAAAGGCATGGAGCTCCTTAGCGACGAACCATCCTGGATGCAAAGCTGGGATTTCGGTGGGAACGAGACCGCCTGGGATTCGAACATGTTCCAGTCATGGGAACAATGGGTTGAACCTGCCGAACCTGGTTTGGTTGAGGATCTTGATAACTACTTTGATACCTCCTTCTTCCAGTCACCAGTCCGAGACCCAAGCCCCAAGCGTCTAGACAAGAAGGTCCCAACGACCAACATTTTCGAAGACTTGGAGCCAGCTAGCGATGATATGCCCGCAGTCGCATCCAAGGCCATTGATATCGTCGCCGCCATGAGACAGGGCGCTGAGAAGATTAGATCCGTCACCGAACGGCCCGGCATGTCCCGTGCTGCCTCCCTCAAGTTCTAATAGAACCTCCAGCATTTGAGGACCCTTCATGATTCCGACGAGACACTGACAAAATACCCTCACGCCTCTCCTTTCTGTTCGTCTTGATTGCATTCCGAACATATTGGGACTCTGATTTTCACCCAGAGCCAACGAACTGAACGACCTTAACTCGAAACATGTCTCTCTCTCCCCGATATTCTCTACACTTTTTTCTTCTTCTCTTTTTGCGTAGCACTGCGCACTGTGCAATGCCCCCTTTCGTACATTCTGGGACTCTTGTTTACTCGTTTATTACCTTTTGGCTACGCATTCACATCCGCATTCATGTTGTCTGTTTCCTAGAATGGCAGAAAAAGAAAGGGTGGTGAAATTCCGGTTCCTTGCTCGTTTGTTCGTCATAGCGATCTTTGCGGCTCTGTATTGCTTTCTCCCATTTTGCTGTCAATTATTTTATTCCTGGGTGGTTTTCAACCGTACACGCTTGTATTCTGAATGAAGGTAAGGTATGTCTTGTGTCTTTCAACTGATTGGTTTCAGCCTTTCTTGCGTATTTTATTTTATTTTCAATCTTCACAGCCTTTATTCATGTTCCTTTCTGGTGTATATGCTTTTTCCAACATCCATCCTATAATCATTTTTGTATAACTGGTAATATCTTTTTTTCTTTGAGATACATATCCAAAGTACGTACGACGAGATCGATGCCTACCGACACGCTCCTTTTGGCTTTTAATAACTTGTGGCTGTCTCCTTGCTTTTATATCTTGTTACCCAATTATTATCTTCATCGTTGAGCCTGTTCTGCTGTTATTTTTATCCGTGTGTCTTTTTTTTTTAACAGGAGCTTTAGGAGAAACCAAAATCTGTTTGGCTTTGTTCATTTTTTTTTTTTTAGTCGAAGATCTTGTAACCTATTTCTCCTATCGACAATTCGATGTGCACGTGGGCCTTTCCATTTTTTGAAAAAGTGTTCATCGTCTTGGGTTCTTTGATTTTGGCAATTATATGTGTATTTAGCTAGAAACCAAATACCAAAAACAGATTAAAATTTATATCAAACGATGATGCCATTTGCTTAGTCGATCCGATTGGGGTCTTTGAATCTAGGACTAATGTACCCGTACCAGTTGTATAATAACACTTGGTGGCCCGAGGGTCTACATCGATGTATCTCCCCAGACCGTTGAAGACCACGGTGCTACTCCTAGTAGTATGTTGGGGTCCCCGCAATGGTTAACGGCCGCTACCCATGGTACTACTTGCATATCATTGCAAAGTACCAAAGGAATCATAGGAACACCTGAGAGAGAGAGGGAGAGAAATACCCATTCCATGGATTCAGATATTAGACATATATTACCCCCCCTCAGACCACCACCCAACATTCCCCGCGCCCAACAAAAAAATAAATAAATTAAAAAAGAATTCCCCCAGAAATGCTACCTTGAAAACTGAGCACACATGTGCTCCAAGCAAAGTAAAAAACCGTAGATGCCACCATTATCCCAGCCCTACACTCGTCCCCCTTCCCCTAAGTAGTTATGGACTTCACGTCTTAACCTTCACTTCTTCTCCTCCAACAACGATAGTCCCCACCCCACTGCCACCTTTCCCCCGACTCCCCGATTCAAGAAACCGTACAGGAGCCTGGTTATATACCGGCCACGGCGGTACGACGGCCAAGAACGTGAGCCCTGTGCCCGCGAGGCAGATGTACAGCGTATACACGATATTCTGGGTGACGAACCCGGCGAGGAAGCCAACGATCGCGGAGACGGCGAGGGTGTAGGTTGTTATTTGTTCGGCGAGTTTTTGGCCCTAGTTAATTTTTTGGTATACATGTGAGCTTTAAATGTCGACGATAGGGGGTTTTTTTTTTGGTACGGTGTTGGTGGGTTTATTTACCTGGAAGTCCTGTGCGGTGAGGTTTGGTTAGCTTTTATGTTATGCTGGCCAGGAGGAAAGAGAGAGCGAGCTTACGATGAACCCATCGACGATGGTTTGGAATTGATCTTGTATTGCCTCCATGGTAGTAGGTATGTATATGGCTTTCCTGCGCCCCGGCGGAGTTTTAGAAGTGTGAATAAATCTGGGGGAGGGAGAAGTGTGGATCTGGTGATGCGTGAATTCGCGAGCTTGCGGTAATGCGAAAGGCGACGAGCTGGTTGGGTTATGTGTCCAGAAGCAGCCAATCGGCGGCCACGCTTCTGACGTCCGGTCCAACACAGCTCTCCTTCGAATGGTCTTTGGTGGTTAAATGGGAATTGTAATATTGTTATCGGTATATCTACAAGTGTAAATGGCATAAAGCAAAAATGAAAAAGTAAGAAGATGAAATGAAGTATCCAAAAAGACAAGAAAAAAAGCTGTCTTTTGGGGAGAACTCAGGTAAGATCAAAGAAACATCAAAACCCTGTATCGCTGCCTTTATAAAGCAGTCGCCATTTCACAATAATCCAAGATTATTACAAACATACATCGCGTGCACTAAAAAAAAAAAAAAGGAAAAGAACATCTGGGAAGCGTTAGGGAAGAAGGTAAGACCAACAACGACATGAGAAGCCGAAGAAAGAGAATAAAAATGACGCCGGGAAGTTTTGGGAAAGAATCAAAGGTATAACGCCACCGGTAGCATAAAAAAGCTGAAGAAAAGAACCCAGCTCTCTTCTAGAGTCAAATCGAAGGAACATAAACAACTGAAAAGCAAAATCGAATATCCCATATCCCTCCATGTCGTCCAGTAGACAGATAGAAATGCCGGTGCGCCAAAGTCACTCTTGAGCACCTATCTCCTCCACTCCCTCGCTCGTTCTCTATCTCGGTCCCGTTCTCTCTGCTCTCGGTCCCTATCCCTGTCCCTGTCTCGGTTTCGATCACCACCACCACCACCACCGCCTCTACCGCCGCCTCCGCCTCCTCCACCACCGCCAACGCTCCCTCTTTCATCTCTCCGTCTCTCGTGGCCGTCTCTCCAATCCCTGTCGTCTCGTTGTTGCCGGTCGTCTCTAGGCGGCCTGTTTCCATCGCTCCTGTACGACGGAATGTATGTATCTGTTTTGTCCTTTCCCCCTTTCCCCTGTCTCCCATGTCCGTGTCCGCCAGCACCACCTTCAGGTGGAGGTGCCCTCACATCCCTTGTCTCACCTCTCTCGCCGTCTTTTTGCCATGCTGGCCGTCTTCCAGGTGGCGGCGGCGGCGGCCTGACATGCCGTCCGTTGCCATTCATGTAGGGTGCTGGAACCTCCCCATTCCAATCCGCCGATGGGCCAACTCCGACGGTCCCACCAGCAGGAGCAGGTGGTAGCGGCCTCTGGCCTCCCTTCTTACGCCGATCGAGTTCATGGCTATCCTCGAATTCAGGAAGGTCAGATGGTTTTGAAGGGAGCGGCTCGACTCTAAAATATTCGTGTTCTAACGCATCCATAGCGTTAATCCGGGTGCGAGGGTCGAGTTTGAGGAGTTCCGATAGGAGCGAGACACCTGAACTACCAAGTCTATTTCCAAAACCGTCGATATTAGTGATCCGGTGCGTCGGTATAGGATATTATTTGACAACCCACATGTTAAACTGTGCCTCTAAAGTACGAGCGTGATTGCCAAAAGTCTTGACAAGCCTTGCATCAGGGAGCCTCTCCCAGCCCGGCATATTCCTTTCATTAGGCGAACCGCAAAGCTGGAAGATAAGTTCGATTTGGTGTGTATCGCTGTTTCCCGTCAAAATTGGTCTTCCCTTTTTCATTTCAGCGAAAACGCATCTGGATATATTGTTAGTATGGATTCGCCAAGGGGCAAAGAAAAGGGCGTTCTTCATTACCCGACTCCCCAGATGTCAACCGCTGCAGTGTAATTCCTTTCTCCGAGACACAGTTCTGGAGCCCGGTACCATCTCGTTACTACATTGCCCGTGTACTGCCTCTGTGCAACACCGCCACCAGATCCAGGTGTTGGGGCTGGCTCGTCGAATCGTCTTGCTAATCCGAAATCGGCTATTTGTAGGACACCTTTGTTGCTGATGAGCAGGTTTGCAGCTAACGTGAACCCTGATGTTAGCAGAGAGCATTTACACCCTGACTGGAAAGATTCTTTCTACCGTACCTTTGATGTCTCGGTGTAGAATATTGTTTTGGTGGAGATATTTTATGCCTTTTAATAACTGCAGCATAAAACATTTAATCTGAGGCTCGCTCAGATTTACTTGAGGATTCTCGAGCAAACCAGAGAGATCGTAGTGCATGTACGGGGTTACCATCATTATGCACCCTCGCTTCTGACCTTCTTTCCCTCCTGTTGATCAATACGCATTAGTAATCTACCCCGGGTGGTTCGAACGCCCAGGAATCCATACTTGTCGGTTTGTCTACTGCCATTTCCAGTAGAGGAATCACATTCGGGTGTCGCAGTTGTTTTAAATACTTAATTTCTCTGAGCGCAGTGATTGGGAACTTTTTCCGCCGGCGAATGTTAGTTGGGATGAAGGACGAGTTATTGGCTGGGGGTTTTTGGTTGACATACTCCTTCTTTTTCATTGGTGACAGTGAATTGCTTCATCGCCACCATCGCTCCGTTCCTAGTATCTTCGGCTTTATACACCAACCTACAATTTTCCAAATGTTAGGTCTCTTAAACCGCTCCTTCACCTAGACATCTCCTTAGATACGAGGGGAGCCTTACCCGAATGTACCTTCACCAAGCTTGTTTATCTGTCTGTAGAGACTACGTGACGAACATCCTCGAAATCTATGCGCTCCTGGATGTCGAGGATCTTGTATCGACGGTCTTTTTGCAGGTGTGGGACGTTCAGCGACCGGAGAATCCGGCGCACGACGTTTTGCGGACATCGTCCCCTGCGGTGTCCTGTGGGAATCCAGGTTTGAAACGGTGAATAGGGTGATTGGGCCAGGCCGGCCGGGTGGGAGGACGTAGGTTAAGGGATCGTTGTAGACGGAGGAAAGCGACGTGGGGTTGGGGCTTCTTGGTGGCTGGAGTTAATTGGGGTGATGCCAATGACGCGAAGAGACCAGGGGCTAGCGGGATGTGGCTTTAGATAGATTCAACATCCAGCATCCAGGATGACGGTGACAGGAGAGTAGATAGCGCTGATGATGGCGTATTCGGTGGTTCGGGAGAGACAGGTATTGATGAGGCCGGGCGGATGGAAGGATGGGTCGAGGTTGATGAAGAATGAAGGTTGATGGCGATGATGTTGTTGATGGCGAGGTGGATCCATAACAACCACATGGAAGCCAAGAAAACCCTGCTTGGCCACCAAAACCAGGGCAGCCTGCCAAAATCCAACGGCAACTCCCCGAATTCCACTGTCAACTACGACCAGAGGAAGGTAATATATAACCGGTCGTGGTATATCTCGATATCTCAAATGATACACCGCTGAGGTGGTTTCGGGTATCGATTTTGGGTACTAAAATCATGTTTGTCTGGTGATAACGGCAAACATGTTATTGGACAAGCTAACTAGACCAGACTACCGATCTAGTGGATGCCTGCAAGGAGACAAGCCACATCGGCACGGTACCACTCACGACAACAGGCGATATATGGAATGTACGCAAAATGCACACCAAGTGGCCATATGACCGTCGGGGTGTCACGAGGGACAATTTAGTTGCAAAATTTGTGAATTCGTGGATTCCAATCGAGACTAGGTTTTGATGAAACAAATGCCTAAGAGAAACAGCCTACGAATACAGAGAGACAAGTCTACACTATCCTTAGGGAAATACTGATAGCCTTTCGACAACTACCATCGTACGAAAGTCACAAGCATCTTTCGGTAATTTTGGTTGAGTCTATATGCATACTCACACATGCACATGGAGACTAAACTGGGACGACGAATTGACTCGCGACACTATACTCTAAGTTAGCTAACCCGGACTAGAAACCCACTATATACCTTCCAACCTACCCAATATCAGGCTTATACCCATACGGGCTCCCAAGAGTATTCTAATAGAAAGAATTCCAAAAAAAAGTCAGCAACCCATCCACTCTACCAATCAATTATCAAACTCCATGAAATTTACCAATATATCCCCAATATAATTCGTCGGCTTAACCCCCACTCTATACACCTCACCCCACTTATCAATAATGTCATCAACAACCTTAACTCCCGCATTGTAAACATTCGCAAGTGCACCCTCAAACCCACCCTGCGGTGCTTGAAGCAGATGATACAGTTCATCGACCCCGGGCGGTGCACGGTCGAAATCGCTTCCAGTACTATTAGCGTGATTCTTGATTAGCCACGCTTTTCCTATCTACGCTTTTTTTTTTTTAAAGCATAACCGTTTCTATACCGAAGAACTATAACACGGGCAAAATCTACTAAACCCGCAGCCGCGGCGCGGACTAGAACCGCCAGTGAAGCGTTATCTTCTTGCTAGAAGAACCCACAAGGGTTAGCTATAATGATGTCAAATATTAAAACCATGCTAAAAAATTACCACTGACCTGAGTGGTACAGTACTCCCCAGTCCCATTAGTGAGCAAGGTAGTAAGATTTCCAAAAGACTCAGCAAGTACAGATCCACTCCACCACTACCCAAAAATCCAATGTTAGTTCCACTCCCACACTTAGTATGGAGACGGATAACTATATATATCTCTCCTGGTTCTTACAGTATCCGAAGTTCCAGTATCACACTACCCAGATAATTCCCAGTTAGCTTACATCCCATAAATTCAATACCCGCTATAACAGCGTAAACTGACCAATGTAACACCAGGAGGGCTCCTAGCCGCTGCCATCGGATATAATCGCCTATACTTCGCGGCCTCCTCAGTATCAGACAACTTCGCCCCACGAGCCGCCAGGAAAGCTCTCTTCCTCAACGCCTCATTCAACTCAAACACTTCCGTCCCATAAATAGTCGCAGGATAGAGGTCATTCTTAAATTCCTTCGTCCCTTGCCTAAAATCGCCAAAATAACTATCAGCATGCCACATCTATAAACTAAGAAAAAACTCCAATAAACCCTTCAATACTAACGTAAAAAACCCACTACTAAACCCCCCACCCACCGGCAACTGCCTCGTATCAATCTCATACTGCAACATCAACTGCACCGCAAACCTTGCAAAAGTCACAGTCCCCGTAGTTCCATAATTAGGATTAATCCCAGCGATACCACCAATAAGAAAATACGTCTCAGTCAAGTCAAACAATCGAGAATATACAAGCGCAGACATCGATGCCGCCGCATTAATCTCTGCCTCCGTAGTCGTCACATGACAGACTTCGCCGGTGGCGGTGCAATATACTTGTGGAAACCGGGGGGAGAGACCGGGGACCGTGATATTGATGCCGTATAACGAGGGTTTGTAGTTGTTTAGAAAGGCGTAGGATTCAAGGTAGAACTTTTGAGGAAATCTATTAGCGATACTATATGTATCTTAACCAGTACCCCCGGATGTTAAGGGAGGTGAATACCATTGCAACAATCATAACCTTCGGTTTGATGACATCCGAGGACCCGTCACTTCGCCCAGGAGCATGGCGTCTTTGCTTCATCGCATGAAACTCTTTAGCTTTGTATTCGGCACCATACTTATCACTACGGTGCTTCAGAATGCCATTCGGAACCACGAATGAACGTGCAACAGAGGCTAATGTGAGGAGGAATACGAAGGCGTAAAGAACCGAGAGCCTGATATTAGACCCCATTCTGAAAACCGAGACTTGAGAACGACCAAAAAGTAATCCGGGCTACTAAATATCAAATTATTGTAAATGCCTTTAATACTCCGATACCCTATCGAGAAATCTACCACCTTGTTAATCGAAAACCGTATATTCACACCTCAATAAGCAATCTCACCTTTGTAACTCCAAAAGTGTTGAACCGCCCAAAATACCACACCACAACCTTCTCCAAACCTTCGCAGCCAAGAAAAAACACCGATATATATATATAACCCCCAAGGTAATCTCCAATGACGCCCTACAACGTCATAAAAGTAATGCCCAATCAACTAGTTTCTTACGAAACCATCCACCAAGAATCTGCCGAAGACAAAAAAAAGAGGAACATTCCGACGTTCTCCGTTAGCCCTGACATCTAAAACACCAATTACAATCCATCGTTGCACAAGGAAATACCACACCCCCATGTCGAGTAGCTGCCCAATCTGGCGACCTTGCGTAACATGACATCCTCTGATCGTCGCCTTAAAAGGGACAAAAATGACCGGGAGCAGGGAATACCGCTTGTAGAACTGATTGTGTAACGTACTTATTTACGTACCAGTGGTTGCCTCTATTCCCAGTCGACTAGTCCAGGCGGACCGAGAGCATTTGCTTCAACCAGACCGACGACATACGACCGGATATAATATATAGCAGTCTAAAAAAGATAAGCATAGCGAGAGTTAACCCACTAGCATTCCTCACAATATCTGCCTTAAATCAGCCACCTGCACTCCCGTTGGAATGCAAAAAAATATATATATATATGCACAGACCTAAACCTGCATATGCAGCCTCGTCTCCAACATGCAACCCCCCGGTCCACCAAACTAACTCCCACAGTCTTTTCCCCCGGCCTTCCCAAGCCATAAATGGCAAATCGTCAAAAAAGGAAAATACAACGTTTATAGCTATAAACGTTCTTTGTTCCAACACAGACGAGCCATTTTGCAGAAATACTAGGATCGTAAACAATAAGCTTTTGTAGTTGGGTTCAAGCTTATAATATAATACAAATGCAAAAGCTTTACCATTTCGTTATACGGGAGGCTCGAGGGTTAGCGTTAAATTTTCGAGGTAGAGGGAAGATATAGGACAATACTATAGCTAGAGGTTACTCCATCTGTCTATAGAACTGCACTCATCTCATATGGCTATATCCATCCTATACGTATACTATATGCGGTCCGTAAGATGAATCCCTAGAGAATAAGGAGAAAACACCACGACTCAAGCATGTAAAGGTCCGGAAAGAACCTTGTGTCACAAATTAACCTCCAAAGAGACCGGAAGTCCACCACGGCATTAGCCGTCCCATCATACGAGGTAAAATCATTTAAGATTTTAAACTCAAAAACCCACGAGTAGTATATAGATAACGGCCCTACGCTCCTCAAGACCCCACCGACCCCTCTACGCACCCACATTGAACAGACATACTTACAAGACCAAGATATACCAAATCTCCTCAAGATTTCCACTACTACATCTATACATATATACTAGCCATCAACCCCTAAAAAAAATGATAATAACAACCCAACCCCCCACCTCCCACCACCACCCTTCCACCCCACCAAACCACTAAACCCCCTTCACCCTCGCCATCAAATCCGCAAACCTCCTCTCCCCCAAAATACAATCAAACCCAGATCCCATCCAATCAATCCGCGACTCAACAACCCTCCGCGGCCTCTACATGCAAGCCACACTCGGCGATTATCGGCGCCCATTCCCCCAAAACTCCGATATTTACGAACGAACAGCTTGGTTGAAATGGATGAGTCATAAGGGTATGTCACAGACGGAGGCGCAGAAGCAATATGTTGAGATGGTGGGTAGATTGGTGGTTGAGTATGGGGGCGGGTGAGGAGTGAATAGTAATTGTGTAGAATTTATTCTTTTGTTTTCGAAACTAGAAGCTTGGAAGGGGAATATATTATAGTACCGCCTGTGCTCTTCAATCAAGAATATTACGTAGATCTCTAGCTTAGTACTACCCGTTCATACGATCACTGGACTACACAAATCTGAATCCCACATTTCTTCCCCACAACATTACCATCTATTCCCTCTTCCCCACGGTGTATGTATCTCTAAATTACATCATATCTGCCCCTCCTATATGTATCTATCCACATAGTATCCGACGAGAGCCTACATAACAGTCACTAAAAAACCATAAAATGCACCCTCATCTATAAAAAAAGAACGTCTTAAACACCACCGCAACACCTTTCCCGAATAAAACGCCATCATGTATAAAAAAAAGAGAGCATGTCATCTAAACGCCAGAATACCAGAGGTATGTCTAGTATATGCCACATAGGTAGCCAATCACAGAGGAAAGAAGTCCGAGGGAGAGAGAAAAAAAGCGGTAAATGTAAAAGCAAGAACGAGGTTTGGAACAAGGCATCAAAGATCTATTGGGAATCCAGCAGATCTGTAGACTGAGTCAGGAAGGAGGATAGATCTTCAGAACCGATGGCATTAAGGATATGGGGGATAAGCAAACCCGAAATAGCCAGCAGAGAGTAACATGAGTAGAAGAAAAAAATACAGCCCCGGTTGCCCTCATAAAAACGCCTCAGGCTGTACAGAAAGAGAAAGCAATCAACGCTTGCTCTATGGAATAAAAGAAAGATAATCATGAAGCGCGGCAATAAACATAAGTGCGAGGGCACCTAGAGTCATAAAAAATATAACGCCGGAGACGCCGTGCCATCATAAAACCAGAGCAGAGGGGGTATCGCGCAAGTAAAACACAAACGACATAGTCATAACAGTCGTTAAAAAACGTAAAGCGCAAAAGCATAAAGTATAGATCGCCGGTGTTAATGTCACGAATGCCTGTCATTCGACGTTAGCTGGTAGTTACAGTAGGTCCGGGGGAAGAGGAACTGTACCTGTGAATGAGAACGAAGAGGTGAAGCTGCTTGGGTTCTAGCAACGTTGGCGTGAGGTCGGACGCGGAAGATTCGGAGGATTGCTTGGGACCAGCAGTCCGTGATAACAGGCATTCGAAAAGACATTAGAGCGGGGATTAAAGCGACCTGAAATGTTCCATGTAAGTAGCCTATCCACGGCGATAGCTGTCGGAGTAAGTGCTACGAACCTTGTAATGAAGTGTATCATGTAGTAAAACCCGCCACAGTCAGGTTAAAGGTCATCGTGAATGACGCATCAAAAAAACAGACATCAGGATAAGAAAGAAAGGGCACGATCGCCATAATACTGCGTGTCAAGACAAGGCGTAATGGTCATGAACGCGCAGGATGCGTAAGCGGTGAGATCAACGAGAGCCATAGCTCTGCAGCTCAACCAAGATATCCTCGAGTCGGGCGGTGTAGGAGTATTTAGTAGGCGCGGCCTCACCAAGCATGATGTCTTGAATCACATCTTCTGAGACTGCAGCCTCCGCATCCTCCAAGGTCTTGTTCTGGTTCTTGAAAGCGGTGACAGCGAGGACCAAGGGTTGGAGGGTTCCGCGAAGCTGGGTGCGGACCATGACCCTGGTATCGTATTCACGGCAAGCGTAGGCCAGCGCGACGGTCAGATATCCAAAGGCGACGTTAAGGTGGGTCTCTTCGACACTCTCCGCCTAGTCACATTGTTAGTAAGGTAAGAATGATTATAAGGGATAAAACATTAGAACTTACAAGCTCAAGTCGATCATGTCGCTGCTGGAAAACACCCATCAAACTCTTAATCAACGGGGTACCCATGGAAAGCTGAATGCGTAGGAACATTCGGGCAGTCTCGCTGAACTCTAGCAAATTGGAGAGCAGGATCGTAGTGAGGACAAGGATATCGACGTCCTTGGAAGTATCGGCCTCGTCATCGTGATTATTGCTCAATTTCTTAAACTGTCTGACGCAAATCTCAACGATGCTAGTCAATCCGTTCCTGTGGTCGGCGACAGAGGTACAAGTGGTTGGGTCGTCGTTCGTGCGGTCAATGCACAACTTGAAAACAGCCGTCTGAAGGTCCTTGATGCGATTGATATCCTTCATCCAATCCGAAGTGTTCCACTCAAGGACAGTCGGTAGAACATTCGACAAAACAGTATGGTGTCCTGGGTCTAACGCTTCGTTCAAAGGCTTGTAAATGCGAGCACCTTGGGCGTAATGACTGAGAATAGAAGCGGATAGAATGAAATTCGTGAGGATCTTTCCGCTTGGTGGTGAGTTATGTCCGTTCAACGGACTCAAGATCTCAACGAATTGTCGAGGATCAAACGAGCTGAAAATCAGCTTCCTTCCTTCATCCTTGCTAACGTTCTTCAACAGCGTATTGATGATCATCAAAGCAACATATCGTTGCGAGAACGACTCTGGAACGTCGTCTCGGATGAATCGGCAGTCCAAAAGGCGGTTTCGAAGTTTCCCCGTCACGATGTTAATCTGGAGCTGGAGCTTGAGGACACTACTCCGAGCAAGATCCTCCATATCTTCGTCGTTCTGAAGCATCAACTTCAACATCTCGAATCCGCCATTGCTGTGCATGAGTTCGACAGCATGCCCGCTGTACCTATCCTCGTTGAGCAAGATGAAGAGGGCCCATCCGTACCCTATGCGAGTGAGCGCATCTTCCTCTGCCTGGAGGTTGATGAAAAGCTTGGACGGGTAACCATTAAGTCGAAACTTAGTGGTAAACTCCTTTCCAATGTCTGTGTTATTCGACATCTTGTACGCGATGTCGAGGATGCTGCTTCGCCTGGTCGGGTTCTCCTTCTGTGCGTCCTCCATCAGAGCGTTAATCTCATTAAGGACACGCTGGTGGCGCCCCTTCTGCAGCAGCTCGTGACGGCTCATCACCTTCGGGCCGTCGTCCTCCTCCTCCGGCAGGTCGTAAGCGGAGGTGGCCTTCTTCTTGTTATTGGCCTCCTTCTCCGCGGCTTTCTTGCCCTTCTTCCCTCCCTTCTTCGCCTCCTTCCCCTCGCTCGAGGCCGCCGCCACCGCCTCCTCCTTCTCCTTCCTCAAGACCTCCTCGTAGTGGGCCTTCTTGGCCGCTTGCTTGGCCGCCTCCTCCCTCGACCGGTTGAGCTCCAACTTGTCATCCTCCCTCTGCTCCTCCTCCGTAACTGGTTGTCGCATCGTTCTCTGGGCGACACCGTACGACTTCTTGGCAGCACCTTCGTTCCGGAACTTGGACCTTGTGGTGCGGACACCATAATCCGCAGCGAACATAGCGCTGTGGATTTGGGCCTGCAGGTCCGCGTCCTTCTCTCCGGTGCTGCCCGGGAGCATCTCATCGGATGCCAACTCGATCAACTCCTCCTCCGCCCTCCTCGGCTGTCGCTTAGCCGGCTTCCTCGCCTTTTTGACGGGCACTTGCTCCTCGATCTCCGCGACTCGAGATTCGATCAACTCTGCCAACCCAGTTGGCATCTCCACCGCCGAAGGCTCCCTGCCCAATGCAGGGGCCTTGGCCTTCCTCGGGGAGCTCATCTCCGCGTAGGAAAGGTCGACCGCATGGTCGTAAACGAAGTCCATCGGCTCGGACTCGTTGGCTTCGACGGCTGGCTCCTCGGCTTTACTGGGTTTCCCGGCCTTCTTGCCGGTACCGCCCGCCTTGGTACCACGATCCTGTCGCTTGATAGCCGGCTTGGTGACGCCCTCTTCGTCAGAATCCCTCTCAGCCTTTCGCTTAGCCGCAGTCTCCTTTGGCGAGGCCTTTCGCTTCTTCTTCTGGGTCTTGGGCTTGGCAGCATAATCCGACTCAGAGTCCGATGATGCTCTTGCCTTTCGCTTTTCGGCCTTGGGTGGGGCTTTATCGGCTTTCAAGGTCTTCTCGGCCTTGGTAGGGACGTTTTCGGGCTTGGCAGGAGCTTTATCGGATTTCGAAGAAGTCTTTTCGACCGGCTTGGTGACTTTCGCTGTAGCAGTTGTGACGGGAGCTCGATTTCTGATAGTCCTGTCTCTGACTGGCTCGCTGTCGCTGTCGCTATCGAGGTCCAGCTTGATTGGGTTACTGACGGTCCTAGCGCTCGAAACCTTACTATTGCGAGCTTCAGCAACGGGTTTGACAGCAGGAGCAGGCTTCGCTTGCTGGACGGTCTTCTCTTGTTGGACAGTCTTCAAACTCTTCCTCGCTTCCCCTTCAGAAGTCTGGATGTCGGAGACGTCGTTCTTGACCTTCTTCGCCGGTTGCTGGTAGCTGGTCGCCTTGTTCTTCATGCTCTGCTCCGGCCGTTGCTGAAACTTAGTGGTAGTCGTTGCCGGCTTCGTCTTGATGTTCTGATCGATGACTTCTTCCTCAGAAGTTTCGATATCAAAGACGTCGCCCTTGGACTTCTTCCCTGGCCGTTGCTGGTATGTATTGGCGGTAGACTTAGCCTTCAGACTCTTCTCGAGAACCTCGTCTTCCGAAGTCTCCATGTCGAAAACGTCGTTCTTTGGGTTTTTGGTGTTCTTCACCAGCTTCTGTTCGTAGCTAACTCTCTTCTTTCGCGCTGGGTTCATTGTAGCGGCTGAAGAAGAGGAAGTCTTCTTCGACTCTTTTGACTCGGTAGTGGAGGATGTGGTGGTGATTTTGTTCCCCTGAGCGGTTGATCCCTTCTTTTCCAGGGCCCGGGCCTTGAAGATGTCATTATACTCGTCTTTGAGGCCGGCACCGGGACGGGCGCCACGATATGATTTTCGGTCGCGCATGGTTGTGAATGTAATAGGAAGGTCGGACGAGTAGAGGAGCGTAGGATAAAGTCAGGTGGTGAAGGCAGAGGTTAGCTGGTGAAGGTGGGATGGATGGATAAGATGGGAGGGTCCTAGCAGTACTAGTCAAGAACTGGGACGGAGAGAGGTGGAGGTGACGGAGAAAGTTTGCGATTGTGTTGCGATAAGAGCAGCGATCTAGGAAGGATGCGCAGACTCGTGTCGTGAGTGTTGGTGTTGCCGTTGTTGTCGTGATCGCCGTTGCTGAGATGTTGGGACATCAGAATTTCAACTGGACAAACGAAGCAACGGGTTTGAGGTTTTGAGGTTTGAGCAACGGGGAGTTGAGGAATCGAGGGTTTCGAGAGACAGGAAGGTTAGTGAGGATGGTTATGAAGATGGCGATGATGGTTATATCCGATAGGAGGACGTGACGATAGCAAGCCTTAGTCGAAGGATTGATGGGTTTGAGGGTTTTCAGTTATCGGATAGACGAAGGTGAAGTCAAGTGAAGTGAAGTTGAGAAGAGATGGATGGATTTGGATTGAACCAAACGACAGAAAGGGAACACAACAAAAACAAACCTGCATTGCCCGGACCTCGCTTACTAGTAGCTTTTGTATGGACAACGAGAGCCGCACGGCCAATGACGACAAACAACACAACACAACTCCGCCAACGCCAACGCCTCATCTCGAAAACGCGACCTCATCTTGAACCATCATCGTTGTATTGTACTGTCCGCTATTGACGTCGACACGAACATTCCTCCACCCCCCCTCCATCACTCCATCACACATCCACAATGGTATGCCACCACTCCCACATCAGCATCAACAGCAAGCACCCAGAAGCCACAGCTAACATCATCATCAATCAACCACCAGGGCAAACGAAGAAAAGCCATCAAAGTCAAAGGCGAACTCAAAGAGAGCGTACGTCCAACCCTTTCGCCTATTCTCGCATCTCGTACCGATCCCATCCAGGCTAATATCCCCAATCCATCCTTCCCTTTTGATATAAAACATACAGCAAAAACCTCTCCCAACAGTCTTCAACTGCCTCTTCTGCAACCATGAGAGATCCATCATCATCAAGCTCGACAAGAAAAACAGCGTTGGTTCTCTCCATTGCAATGTCTGCGGCCAGACCTACCAGACCTCTATCAACTGTACGGCACACCGATCCCTTTACTACCATACCATACCATACCATACCATACCGACCTTTTACATCCGAACTAACACCTCCCCCTATTACAGACCTTTCCGGTGCAGTAGACGTCTACGCAGACTGGGTCGATGCCGCCGATGAAGTCAAAAAGGAGCAGCGACGGGCAGCCAAACAATCCGGCGGTAGATCTTCAGGCGGTGGTGGTGGCGGCGGTGGAGAATCGCGAGGCGTGATGGAACGACGGCGCGAGAGTGACCCCGGCGAGGACGACGAAGACGATGTCGACGACGACGCGGATGATTAGGACCCCTTCCGCGATGGTCTGGACGAACATGGTAACTTTGTGAAACCTCGAAGGGATGTTGCTTCTCCGGCTAAGGATAACCCTACTGCTGCTGCTGCTGCCACCGACGCCACTGAAGGATCTTCAAGTCCTCCAGTCCGCCCTCGCTCCCGCCCTCGCCCTGCCGATGTTATTGATCTAGACTCTGACGACGGACCCGGTGACACTGCTGCCGCTGATGTTGGTGATGCCGATGGCGGGAGGCCCATCTCGCCATCCATCATGTCCTCGGAAATGCCATAAATCAGTCTTTTTCCAGTAACCCTTGGATTTCTTGTTACAACGGATTCTCAGGTGTCTAGGAGATCGCTTGCTTGCTACTTGGTCGTATTTTGCTTTAGTTGACGAGACCAGCTTGATCTTTGTTCATCACCATCTCATTTACAGGTGTCACCATGTACTTCTATTATCGAGGATCGCCTCGAAAATTCGAATGAATCCGCGAAACAGCACATATCCGCTGATTCTTTTTCACCAGAAAAAAAAAAAAGGAGCCTAGTTTTTATAACCCAAGAAAAACCCCCATAAAAAGAGAATACCCCGCTATGACACAAAAAGGAGGAAAAAAGCAGCGTAATCAATCGTCCAAAGTTCCAAAGTGTCGGTCTCCAAAGTCACCAAGTCCGGGAACAATATAGCTAAAACACCCCCAAAAGTCAGCCTTCTCTCCACAGATCTTATACCCAAAAAACCAGATGAATAACTCACTTCTTGTCATCCAACCCCTCATCAATAAACGCCGTAATAACCCTCAACTTCGGATACTTGCTCGCAAAGTGTTCAATCCCTTCAGGACTAGCAATCAAATTCAAAAACAAAATCCTCTCCTCAGCAACTCCCTTCTCCTTCAAAACCTGAACAGCCATACTAGCGCTCCCACCGGTGGCATTCATAGGATCCAACAGCAGAACCCAACGGTCCGCGATATCGTTGGGGAGTTTATGGTAGAACAGTTTGGGTTGTGCGGTTTCTTCGTCCCGTTGGATCAGGATCTTGCCGATACGGACTGAACGGCAGCAATCGCGGAGACCTTGTTCCATGGATTCGCCGGCACGCATGATGGAGACACCGCAGATTTTGCCTTCGAAGCGGACACCGGCGTAGGATCGTCCTGATGTAACAAATCGGTTAGAGACGGTTCAATTGGGGGATAGTGGGGTGTAAGAGACTACCTAGCGGAGTGGTGACCTCATGCTCCTTGACCGGCAAGTGGTTCAATCCTTCCTCGACCAGCAACCTTATTATCCGGTTCGAGTAGAAAATGAAGTCTCCTCTCTGAGTGTTCTTGTCGCGAATGATCCTGTATATAGATAAGGTCAGAATTACACCGAACTCTAGAAGGAAATGTTGATAGAATAGAGAATTCGTACGTGAGCAGGGCAATCAACTGCGGCGTCTGGGGTAGAACATGAACGGTGTCGAATTTGATCTTCCCGGAGACGGTAGCCTGGGGTTTTTGATCCTTCTCGCGGTATGAGGGGCCAATTGGAGCGGCAGCACAGCCTTCGACGCCGGTGTCCGGTGCTGCCGTAGCCATTGTGTATATCCTGTAAGTGTATTCGAGTTCTTGTTTTTTAAAGGTGCCGAGTTGTAGTTATAATCACAGACTAGACTAGTGTGAAGTTTAACAAAACTTTCGAGGTAGACCTTCAGCTCGTGGTCAATTGGCGAGAAGCGCAAAAGCTTGAAGATATCGGTTAGATTATCGTGGTCGAAAGAGGCTGGTCTCAAGTGAATTATATAAAGTAATAGAAAAGGGTCGACAGGGATTATGAGAAAGGTCGTGAGGGGAACGCTGTCATGCGACAGTTGGTTTAGCTAGTTCGATTCGAGAAATCCGAAGAATCGATGTGAACGTGAGAAGGGAAGAGCAGCGGTGGTTGCCGAAGCTGACCTTTTTAAGCCACATTAGGAAGCTTAGCAGCCCCGGCAGACCGGTGGCCTCCGCGATCGATCACTATCACTTCTTTTTGGCCGAGAAAAACTCCCCTGCATTGTTGGCCTTTTTTGTTTATGCTGCCGTATCTGGATGACGTCGATGCCAATTATCATTTACCTGATCAGCTGAGTACAGAGTATCTATTAGAGTATAGAGTAAGTACTATATATTGGGGTATTCGGTTCGATTAATTGGGTGGATGCCGCATTCATTGGCCCCGGTCCGTCGCTGTACGACAGAGCTCACGACACTCTATTAATTAACATTCTCTATCTCTATTATATTGACTAGTATATTAATAAAGAGATACAGCTGATAGAATACACAACCGTATCTCGATAACGATCTATCGGATAGCACGAAACCCAAATTTAAATACGACGGTCACTAGTAGAATCAAGCAGGCACCAAGCTAACCCGCCAGCTAGCCCGATAACGATAACCAGGTCCCAGAGCTCTATGCTGGCACCGCCATTAGCCGCATTTTTCTGGACACTCGCGACTGGGCTTCGGGTGCCCTGCGACCCAATCACAGACTGTCTGTGCCTGTGCCTGTCCTGTGATAGCTTCCCATTGCAATTCCTCACGACGGAGTTCGGAGGTTGGCGGGCTCTTTTTCCCAGATTCTAGCGCGCCTCCTCGCTGTGACACCGAGAGGAATGCTGACAAGCTTCCGCTGTTTCTGATGCTTAAAAGGCCACCGAGTCCCTTGGGAATCCATCAAGGAAAAGTATCTTTCATCCTTTTCGCCATTCCCGTCCGTGCATCTGGTGTCGCAGCAGCAGCAGCATCATACAATTGAATCCTGCCTGTAACTACCGTGTATCCTAGAATAAAAAGTAAGTAAAAACTATTTGATTTGATTTGATTTGTGGGGAAGCTGCGAACGGAATAGCTGCATCTGGAGCCGCATCTGGAACTGCCCATAAGGTTCTCCAACAGCACCAACAAAGCTGGCTGGCCGTGCATAGGCATAGCACATCCAACCCATCCCAGATCTGATTATCATATGTGAACCCAACTTCATCAGATACCACCATTGATTGCCCCTTTATCGTATCCCGTCCTGTAAGAACAGCAGCAGCAGCAGCTTCTTGCACTGGAGCTCTGGAATTGTCAGTTCCACAAGAAAAAATAAAATAGAAATAAAAATAAAAATTAACAGCGGAAAAACCGTCAAATCCCTCGAATTGACGTCACAATCGCTCCCCTGGCGCATTTCACTGAGCTCTAAAGCTGTTACACAACTTCACTCGATTCATCAAATCATCAAACCGACAGCTGGCTAACATATCTGCACCTGTCCCTCGTACTCCCTGCATCTAGGAAAGCTATTAATACCGCAAGAAAAATCCATCATGGCTTCCTCAGACCAGCTCCTCCAGCAGATTCTGGCTGCCGTAAACTCGCTGCAGTCCGAAAACAAAGCTATCTCAGACTCCGTCTCTACTCTCACAGACCGCGTCAACCGCTTGTCGATACAAACTGCTGCTCCCCCGGCCGTCTCCGGCTCTCCTAGCATTCAACCAATCTACAGGTCTACCCTCGGCGTTTCCAGTATTGGAGAAAACGCCGCCAGACCTGGTTCGTCCGGTACCCCCAGTATTGAGGAAGCTGCTGCCAAAGGCGAAGGTGCGACTCAGCAGAGGCGAGGCTCGATGTACGGGTCCAGGATTATCCTTACTACCTATCCTTCGCAGTCCGGTATCGATCCCGTAGTTATGGACTGGGGGAACTCCGATCCTCAAAAGCGAGGTCCGGTCGTCGTTAACAGAGGAAACACTACCGTCAGACGTAGAAATGGTATATATATTTCACCAGCCATATATAAGCTTATATTCACTATCTAGAAGTATATACTGACGGTGAAAACTATCCAATAGCGGTTGGAGCTCACGGAGGCAGCTACAGCTTCTACCATGCACTGGCCGTCGCCATCCAGGAATTATCCCTAGAACACAAACCAGACTACACAAACACCCAGCCTGCCGCCCAAATCGGTCCATACCCTCAATGGGGTGACGGCAAGAAGATCGTAGCTATGGACCCCTTCGGCCATCTTGCTCCATGGCTCTACAAGGACCTCATCGAGAAGGAGAACATTGACATCCGTCCCACAATCGCCATCACAAAAGCCCACATGCGTCTCCCAGAACTAGAGCAGAGCGTCAAATCCGGCCGTCTCTCCGTCGATGGAAAGATCGTCCTCAACGAATTCGGTGAACTCGCTGTCACCAAGGTCGCCGTTGAGCCAGTATGGTATTTGCCCGGTGTCGCTGAGAGATTTGGAATCGACGAGGGCCTTCTCCGCCGTTCGTTATTCGAGAATACTGGTGGTTCCTTCCCGGAGCTGATTACCAGACAAGATATCAAGATCTTTATGCCACCAATTGGTGGACTGACAGTCTATATCTTTGGAGACCCGGCAAAGACTGCAGACCCCAATTGCAAGCTTGCCCTACGTATCCACGACGAGTGCAACGGATCCGACGTCTTTGGCTCTGACATTTGTACTTGCCGTCCATATCTCATCTTTGGTGTCGAAGAGGCAGTCAGAGAAGCCCAGAAGGGTGGCAGCGGTGTCGTCATCTACTTCAGGAAAGAAGGCAGAGCTTTGGGCGAGGTTACCAAGGTAGATTAATCCACATCCAGCTAAATTCGTTTCAATATCGATGCTAATATTGGAGCAGTACCTTGTCTACAATGCCCGTAAACGCGGCACCGACAAAGCCAGTGAATACTTCCAGCGTACATCTAATATCGCAGGTGTTAAGGTATATCATACGCCTCTGTTCTCCGAACCGGCTTGAATAACTGAATAGCTAACCATTTTTAATTTTTCTTAGGACATGCGATTCCAAGCTTTGATGCCTGATGTAAGCATAACAAGCCCTCTATAGTTTCCAAAACGCCATATCTAACACGTGCGCATAGATCCTCCACTGGCTCGGTATTACCAAGATTGATAGGATGCTATCGATGTCCAAGTAAGCCCCTCACACGGTCCCGTGCTTATCACTTTGCATGCAGCCCGCTGATAACTGTTACCAATCAAAAAGTATGAAGCACGACGCTATCGTCGAACAAGGCATCCCGATCCTCGAACGGGTCCCTATCCCAGACGAAATGATCCCAGCAGACAGCCGTGTCGAAATCGACGCGAAGATTCATGCCGGATACTGTAGGCTTTCCCTTTTGAGAACCCCGCCCGGCTTTCAGCTGCCCCCTCCCAATGCTCGCCAGTACGAACCGTCCAGGCTGCATATTCCCCTCTATATTCATGAACAGAGCTTAGTGCTGACCACCGGTAACCTCAATACAGTCACCACCGGCAAGATTCTCTCTATCGACGAACTATCCAACGTCCAGGGCCGCTCCTGGGAGGATGTTGATGTAAGTTTCCGCTCTCGCCGTCCCTCAACTCCCAGTTCCTCCATAAGCCGGAGACATATCCAACAAATATCCACTTTTATACATGAGCCTTGCTTGCCTCTTTTTTTGGGTTTCCCGTGATTCAGTTTTTTGCCCCACATGGGTGCGACAATTGGCTAACTGCTCTGATAATCTAGCATTAAATGCGGCAAGATACTGCATTTATGCCTTGCCTTGCGGTCTGGCTTTTTCGTCTTTTTTCCTGGCCTGCGTTATCTGCTGCTGACCTATCTATGCCACCCGTTTCGGCTGGAATAGGTCCATCTCTTGAAGGGAGCTTTTTTTTCCCGATCTCACATTTTTTTGTTGATGTTGTTGATTTTTTTATCTTGGTCTATTAAGTTTAGGGTTGAGTATTATTATTACTATTATTCTTATATTAAGAATTTTTCCTATTATTGTCATCTTCTTTTGTACTTGACTTTGGACTATTGTTAAGGATTCCACTGGGCAACTGGTGGTAAAGTGGAGGTTGTATTTTCGATAAGGGTTATGACTTACTTAGATATTGAAAAGAATCGAAAGCGGAATAAACAATCGATATTCGTGACCAATAACTACTTAGTACTTGCGTATGTTTAAGCTTAGACTATCCTCTATATGCATTTAATGCTACCGATCTGGATGGTAGGTGGCATTTGGAGGCGTTTTTATGGCTTTTGAATGCGAGTGATCCGGTAACGTGAATCGGGGATTTTTTTTGATACCGCGTCGGTGGGAGTATATGCTCTAGTAAGGGTATTACTTTCTTTTTTTATTACTAATAGGTGGGTTTAGAGTTTGAAAAGATGGATTTGGATGGTGAATGTGGTTTTTGTAATTACTAAGTGGTTTACTCTTTTTGGAGGTCGTGAAGGCTTTGGAATATCTTGAGGTTGTAACGTAACTAGCGAACAAAAAAGCGTTGGTGTTGTAGCTAGTACGGTACGACAGCTGCTATAAGCTTCGGGAGAACCAGCCATGGGGCGGGTATTCTAATCAAAATTTCTAAGCTACGGAGAATTTTCTAAAGGGCTCTCTTCCTTTCGGTTTTTCCTTAGCTAACTAGTGCTAGGAATCACCCCTTCCGCAGGGTATTTTTTATCCAGCCCTTGTTTACCCCGGATTTTTTTTGTTACGAATTAAGCTTTTTCTACAAAAAAAGGATTATAGAATTCTAATGCAATGGGCGATTAATATTTTAGCTAGCTGATGAATTCCTTAAAACGCCCTTTGAGATCATGGGACTTATTAGGGAGTAACTTAAACTTAAACCCCAAATGGAATTAATTGTAAAAGGTCTTTTTTAGGGATGATGTTGTACGTTTCTTCTTATGCAATATAATAGTGTAAGGAGATGTATTAGCTGGATTGGTATGTGAAAATACATCGGTGGAGGCTGCAGTGTGATGAACTTTCTCTGCAAGGCTGGTATACGTATACCTACCTACCTACCTACATTGTAATGTAATTCGGCACGGTTATGCATTATGCAGTTGACGGTGCGGACAATCGCATTCCTTGTTGAAACAGAATTCTTTGGCTACGTAGACACAGACTGCAGACTGCAGGTTGCAGATTTCGGGGAGATGAGCATCGGCGTTTTGGAGAAGAAAGAGAAAAAAAAAAAAAAGCTTGAGCTCGAAGGATCGGGGTTTTCGGTGTATACAAAAAAATTTTTTCTCTTCTCATGGGTATTTCACGAAAATCTGGGGAAAATCTGGGGGAGCTCAACGAGACACCAAGATGAATTTCTTGAACGGCTGAATTGAAACAAATATTCGTCAGTCAGAAGACCCTTCGAAACAAAAAATGAAGAAGGATTTCAACCGTGTGTTCGTGATCATATATTTTTGTCTGCGAACCGCGATTGAGGCGAACGGCGGTTAATAGAGCTTACTTCATTGGCTCATACAGATAGAAAGAACAGGTGTATAGACGTCGACACGTAAGGAAGGGAAGGGGGTGTGGATAACTCCGAGTCGAGGCACGGGACCACATACACATATGCCCGTGGCCCACTTTTCGCCAACAAACAGAAATCACATCACAAAACCTTCGACTGCGATTCAAAGAAAAAAATATTTGTTGGGGATGTCTTGTAGGAGGCGGGTCTTTCATTCATTCATTGGAACAAAAAAAAAAAGGACATTCGGAAGGTTGCCGTTTGTAATCCGCGGGTAGAATCCAAGAGGTTTTAAAGGAAAAAATGGTATCTCCAATTGTAATCCAGAGTCCAGCCACCTCAAAAATTCGAAAACAGAAATTCCCAAAAAGCTGCAAGGAAGGCAGATCAAGAGCAAGCATAGGGCCTGGAAAATCGGAATGGAAAGAAACACCATCGTCATGTAACCCGTCTACGAGGTCCTGGTTAATTGCAAGGGCCAAAGAGAGCATAAAACAAGCAGGTCCCGATTAATACCTAGCTAACTCAACCAAAAAAAACTTGGAACAGTAGAAGGTACACGGCTCGGAAAACGGATGAAATGGATCGTTGCACACGCGCAACATTAAATCTACAATCCCAATTGAAGACACACATATTTGCTGCACCTTCGCTTCTGCGAGATAGTTTAAGGCTGCGCATTCCCTGGGAGAGAGAGAAAGTAACGAATCAGAGTGAGAAATTTACTCAATCGTCGATGCATCGATCGTCATAATGCTTCTCTATAACGAAACGGCAATGTGTAGCTGAAAAAACTACCGCTAAGAGTACAACGGCTCGGATATATTCAAGCCTGGTTTCCGGTGGGATTTTCACACAAAACGACGTCGATGGGGACTGTATTTACTAGTGGGCAGTAATAGGAAGTACAGTACCTCCTTAGCCGCCTTAAAGACTAAGGATATAGCTTCCATCGGGGAAGAAACCGATAGCTTCCGTAGTGAGCACCTACCGCAGTAGCGTCGGTGTAGACGACATAAAGCTACTTTTCTCACTTCTCGTATTAGCAAACCTGTGCTTTTTGAACAGAGTGAGTCTAGCTCCGCAGGTGCACGGTGCATGTCTCTTATCAAAATCGCTTCCAGCTCTTCGGCAATATGAAGATCGCGTTGATCATGGAATCGAAGATTTAGGATGCAAGGTATGCGATTGGGAAGACCCACTGCGTTATACGTTAGCAGTATGTTGGATACAAGTTGGAAGTTGTGAATGGTACTTGGTACCTTGGTGGCAGTTGTTTGGACAATCGACGTCAATGATACCAATTTACCCAGTTTCCTTGATCGACGGTACTTTTCCGCTAGCTGGGTTCATGCCCATATGGAAAGTCTTTTAGTTCCAACGGCTTTCTTCCTTGGGGCCTTGGATATTTTTTCGGCCGGTGTCAATGGGGTTTATGGTTTCTGATCACAGTGCATCTTACATTACATATGCGGAGTAAGGTAAATCCTCCCCATGCCTGCGAGCTGCCTTGCTTGCCGATGCGATGACTGCATGGGGTTTCTCCCGAGAAAGTGAATCTTCCAATCGTAAACCATGTTTTCTTCCCCCAAAGGCTGAGAAAATACGAACGGGAGGTTCAATCGCCAATGGAAGTTTTTTTCGATCTATTGTTGACCAGGGGTGGATGTTCACGTCGTACATGCAAGGTGACGGATAGCACCGCGTGATCGCATACGTTTTGTTCCCCAAAGAAGTCTTTAGTATACGGGAGACGTATGTCGAGTATGTAGTACTGCCTAAATCACTTGCTATGACGAGTGGCTGATGCTTCTCCCCCCCGGACGCATAGTTTCGTTCACGGTATATTCACCTTACAAATTCATAACTTCCTTTTGTACACTTGTGGAGCAGTAGATGGTAGTAGATGGCTGGTGCGTCATAGGCAGAAAGCTGGATTTGGGGAACTGTGATAGGCCGACAACATTTCGTACCGTGAATATGGCCATGGATCGCGTATGTTGCTAGGGATCTAGGAAAGTTGAAACCGACGGTCGGTTATTCCCTTTTTGGGCTCCCTTGAGAATTTCTTTTCGAATTTCAACCTCTTTTGAAATGAATGAGAGTTTTAAGGCTGGAAAGGCAAACTGTAGGCCTATCGTATCACCTGTTCGTGGAGGTTCCCCGAGACTCGTGGTTCTCATTATGACCCCTTTTGAATATTTCCACATATTTTATTTTCGAATTTGAAAGAAATTAAAACTCTCTTTGAGTTAGTGGATCTCTCTATCTCCAGGCCTCTCTCCTCGACGTGTTATAAACCCCCAACAAAGTAAAAAGAGGTGATGAACCTCGCGTCGTCGTTTATTTTGGAAACTAGACCAGAAAGCTACATCGGAACCTTGGAGTTGGATATCCCACATGGGCGTGGGTGATCCGGGGATCCACGAAAGCTTTGCGCCTGCCTATGAGCTTGCGACATGCAATAAGATGTGATCTTCTGCACCAGGACATCGCCAAAACCAGCCAGTCGCACGCGAAAGAAGCGACGACCCACGAGGACATGTGCAGCAGCGTTTAATAGGTCATCCCACTCGAAAGGAATACAAAACCCCCAAAGAAAGAGAGAATATGGTTTGTCGAGTTACCAGACCAGGTTTGTCGCAAGTGAATAATGGGTTTCGGGGATGCGACAAAACGAATCGAGTAACAAACGAAAGGTAGGAAATGGCGAATAGGAAGTGATGATATTGCTTCTGGTGGTTGCTTTCATGTCAACGTATGCATCCCCACGACCCATCGTGGGGGTGTATTCTGAGAAAAAAAATGCGGTTCATGACCGATGAAAATGGCAGCTGGCGATTTCGGGGAATAATTTTCCAGAATGATGAATCCGCAGCAACTTCGGACGATGCAGAAGGGTCATGCCTCGCCTTACCTTTTGCCATTTCGTCGTTTTGCATGATCATGATTTTCTGCTGGGATGGTATTTTTGGGATCCTCTTTTTTTCTCTCTCTTTGAGTTTTAAACGTTTGCGATCCATTTTGGGGGTTTCAGGTACGGCTGGATCGCGCTTGCAGGGCCGACGGATAGCCCATCGATGGGTAGGTATCGAGCCAGCCCGAGTTTCAGCAGTGTTCCCTGGGAATGGGAAGTATAATTGTAAGGGATCATGAATCATGAATCGAAGTCACTAAATAAAGAAGACGCTGTTGTGTTCCCAGTCAGCCTGGGCTTATTTGCATTCTGGTGAGAGATTTGTTTGAATCGAGAAATCCAGGAACATCGAACAGGATGTCTGGTTTTGGCTTGACAGTATTCGCCGTCGTCTCACGCTCGCAACACAAATCCTTCCCTGCCAGGGGCTGAGGGTCGAGCCTCGGGGGGCTTATACGGTGCCATAGATGTATACTATTCTATCACTCCACTGTTACATGGGCAGACCCAACTGAATGGCATTCGACGGCTACAGATGGCCGGCGATGAGAAATTTTCTCTCGCTCTCACATCATGTTGCAGAGGGAGTGAAATACGGTGTATATTGGAATTCCATCGTTCGAAACCACATTCATCCGGGCCAAATATTCCATCGGTTGGACGGTCGATGCCAACATTCCTGGAACCTCCTTCTCGTGCGTGAATCGAACTCCATCGATTCACGGAAGCACTGCATTGTTCCGTCGCTCCTTCGCTTGAACCTTGCATCAATTTTCTGTTGCCTCATCAGGAACCTCCCCGGCATGCCTTTTATCCTGAGGAACGTCTGGAGTAAATTCACAATTATTTCCAGGACCGAAATTTTTCCAGAATGAACACCTGGCAGGGGTTGTGGACATGATACCAGGGCGTAATGTTCCTGAATACAATTCAATCGAAATACATTTCCAATATGTCACCTGAACGTAATACACTCTCACCGCTCACCGTTATGCAGACGTTGCCTTTTGTCGTCGGCTTGTAAGACTGAAATCCGTGAGCCTGGGACAGGCAGCCTTTACCCGACGTGTTCCGTTCGCTGAAGATGGTTTTCACGTCGACCTTGGCCACCGGAAACCCTAGGCTGAATCCAGCATGAAGCGCATCGAAGTTCTTTTTGTGTGAATACCACATCGCCGCGAAGAGTCGGTCGTAGCCTGTCTGGATGTCTCGGACACCAGAAATGCCTCGAAGCAAAAAAAAATAATAATCCAACGGGGTCTGAACAGAAAATCCCATTTGGCCGTGTGAGGGAATAACCTCTTTCACAGGCATCGCGTCGGTTGCTTTTTTCCCCGCAAAGACAATGTCGGAATTGAGAAAGAGGGGACAAGAGATCTCGAAGAGCCGAATTAATTATCGTGGTTTCAGCAACGTCATGATCATATGAGATCTCGAAGTTTTTCTTCCGTGGCTTTGGTAAAAAGGGGAGAATTAATTATCGTGCCCTGGTTCCTGGCTTGCAATCTGTTTGCTGCAGTGTGAAAGGCACCGTCGTCTGTCCTTCTCCACAGATTTCCAACGATAACCAGAGGAAAGCCCACCACCACCTCGTACCCCTGAGCAAGCATAAGTGGCCATCACGAACGCCCGCCATCTCTCGGTCCGAGGATGGGATAGCGATGAATCCAACAGCAATCCTCGGGGCTTGCTGGCCCACCACCACCATCACATTACTTCAAGACACCAAAAAGCCTTCTGTTCCATTCGTCGGGAAAGTGTCGCTGGTTCCAGTTGGCTCTCCCAGAACTGGGCAGGGGGAACATGCTAACAACTCATGCATGGCCTTTCCCTCTCTCCTGCTCTTCTCCATCATGTTGGCACACAGCCGTCTCCACCCTCTTTCCTTTTCCTTTTTTACCCCAACAGTAACGGTACATGCAACGACCCATGGGGGCTAACCAGGAGGGGGAAGGGGGAATCGAGGAGAAAAAGTAAACAAGCGGTGGCAGCACCAAGGACCAGAAGCTGACAATTTTCCACGCTATGGACAGCTAAGCAAGAGTGTGAGAGGTAGGGCATGGGTATGTAGGGGGGGTCCGGACACACACAACTGGCACACAGCAAACCAGACCAAAGCAAAAAGCAGGCCAGTCTCTTGCCAGCAAGCAAGCGCAGCAAAGCACAGCAGGGCCAGCCCGCCAGCAGTTAGTGAACCATCCAGGCAAGAAGCATGGTCTGGTTAACAGCTTACAAAAAGGGCACCCCTTCTCCCAGTGCGTTGGCACACAACCTCCCTCGCGGCCTCAGACAGTTGTTCTTCCCCCCTTCGTATAAATTATATATATATCAGTAGCAGTGCCTTTCCGACACTTCGGGTTTCTTCCAAATATTACAAAATCTTTATTCAGAACTATACATTCTTGTCGATAGAGAAAAGCCTGGTATTTTCGCCACTTTGACAAAAGCCATCGTCATATTCCCGATTTGAAATCCAAAAAGCATTCTCATTCCGACACTCATCTGCAAACGAATATAAACAACGACTCTGCGCGCCTTCTCTGTGGACTTCTACTACTACTTCAGGACCCAACCTGTCGATCTTATCTACGCTCCCAGAAAAGGCTTCCGACGTTCGGCGTATTGACATCAAACAAGGACTATATATCTTCGAAGGCTATTGCTTGTGTCCGACTTTGATTTCCTGTTGATACACCATAGATTGGACCGGAGTTCTTCTATAGACCAGAACATCCACATACAAATATCACAATGTTTATCTCATTACCACCTCCAGTCATCAGCTCGACACCTGCCGCCGCAAAGCGAAGGCCACCACTGACACCTCCATCAGTGATCCCTCCTTGCGTTACAGCACAGTGCTCTTCGCTGCAACAGTCTGGCCGGGACAGGTGTCGAAGTCCTTCCAGGTCAGCAGTTGCGTATTTGGCCCGAGTATCTAGCTCTCCAAATTCGCCTACATTATCATCAATGACGAATACATCAGCCTTGCCAACTCCTTCGTCGTTCTCCGTCAACACCCCAACTTCTACTCCATCTTCATCTCCATCCGAAGGATGCCACTTCCCTTTCGGTTCTCAACGACAGCTACCATGCCTGTCGAAGTCGGAAGGACAGTATGTCAGCTTCCCAAGCTTCGACGAGCTCTATGGCGAGTTCCCAGAGGACGATGAAGATTCGAAACAGTGAATCTTCTCTCCGCCATGGCCTCCCTCTCCTCTCCTCAACTTTCTTCTTCATTCCTTCTCAAATATCCTTATCTCGGAAATATTTTTTAATCAACCATTTGGACCCTTTACAATCATTTCAATAACACCACATTTCCTATGTCTACTCCATTACTATAAGGATATCTCCTTCCTGGTCTCTTTCCTTGCCACCAGCAAATTCGGACTTTCGGCGTTTCTCTTTACCTTTTTTATCCTGGGTATGGGTTTTATCAAACCCGGCGTTATTCCTTTCCTTCAACCACATACCACGGACGGCTCAGTTTCTTTCTCACTCGGCGCAAAATCTTCAAACGGATATCTCCTCTTCTTCCTTGCCTCAGGATTGCTTACGGGACTGTCCTTCCCTTCGAAACCAAACGGCGTTTATAAGTGTATTCTTGTTTTCATTATCTTATTGGGAAGTTATATTTAGCGAAATCTCTCACCAAAAACCACCTCTTGTAATTAGCTTAGCTCTTCTTCACTGGTCCAAAGTGCTTGGATCCAGACGAAACAAATACGTTCCTGTTTTAAAAATGGAAAAATTCCTCTTTAGCCCACTCTTACTTCTATTCTTGCTTTCCAAAAACAAAAACAATCCCCAGTACTTTATGAATGATACGATTGTAACGACTGAAAACCGTCCACTTTTTTTTTACTTCTTTGAAGTCTTTTTACTATTGGCTACGATATCTGCTTTTTGGGGGTACTTTTCAAATCAACGGCGTCCATGTGTACATCTCTCTCCACCATTGGGCTTTCGGCGGATAGCAATGGGTAGTATCTGTATGGGTTCAACATTTTCATTCCGAATGTATGAAAAAATGTCAACCGGTTTCTATACGGCAACTTAATTCTTCTCGGCTTTCAAAGCTTTCTATTGGACTTCAAATTCCCATGAGATCCGAAAAAGTTGTAGACCTAGAACACTGTACTCGAGCACGAGGTCGGTTTCTTTAGACTCATACGATATCCTGTGATCCGCTTTCATCCCTAGCATCGCGAAACCGACGAATAAAAGTTTTGTTCGATATCTATCTTTACATCCAATAATAAAAGTTTAAGTTTACAAAGCTTTATCATGATATTCTCCCCCCACTTTTAGATCTCGTACCTGTTCTAACTGGCCGCTCATGTTTAGGTTTCCCCCATCGGCGGACTCCACAGGACCATGGGTATACGGGACAGGCACCTGTCAGTCGCAAGACGATGAACGTGCTGCTCCGCATCTCCGAATGAAAATTTTCGTTGACGAAAACGTGGGGATTTCCTGTCTTGAAGCTCGGCCGCGCAACCTTAGATGTTTAGTAGTGATGATGATGGCGTGAGATTCCTTCTAGATCATTGGGTGAGACACTGGGGTAATGGCTCCTCCCCGGTATTTTACTCGCTTTTTTCGATCTGCCTTACAGGCGGAATAAGTGTGGAGGGCTCAAAAAAAAAGCAGCAATTGTGTGCATGAAGGAGGTCAGAAGCATAACGTGGAGGTGTGTGTGGGAAACAGGTGCGGCTGTCAAAGGTCATCCCGCGCCTTCCGTCTATTTCGGCATGGTTTGCATGAAGAAAAAGACGGCAAAGTAGGGCTTTACTTGCAATTGGGTGAGGAGTTTTGCCGCTTCATTTCTACTCGTCGGAAAGAATTTTGGTGATGGTGTTGATGGTGTTGCAATATTGAGTTTAACCACCATCCGCCTCAAAGAGATGCATTGCAGGCGGTATATTTGCTATTCGCCTGAAAAGCGTCTATAAGATTCATTGATATGCTTCAATTCTTCGGCGGCCATTCAGGAAAACTTTGGGATGAATGGGAAAACTTTGCAATTGGTAGCTGTTCTGCCGTTCTCTCTCTACAATCCGACCTTCTCCGCATCGTGCAACATGGTACGGCCACACAATAACAGCGGTCTGCCAGCTAGCTGCAGAAGCTAGAAAGATTTCCCAGTCGACATCCCGAAGAAGAAGAAAAATGTCTAGAATTCTTTAACGGAATACCCAGAAACGAATCAAATGCAAAAGTCACGTTACAAGAGCTCTGCTCGGTTCGAACGAATCAGAAAAAAACTTCATGTCGCGCATATGTGGTATTTTTTTTTTTGTTTCTTTCTTCTTTCGGGCATCTCACGACTACAAGGCCTACCTTATTCTTGTTTTTCACACTGCGTTCGAGCGGGGCAAGGAGAAAAAACAGACGATAGATGCCTGCTCTTCTTCTCTCCCCCTGATTTCTGGCCAGTTAGCTGTGCATATATGCAATGTATATGTAGCCTGTAAGCCGACGTGCTTTTTTGCCTTTTACAGTGGCCCTTGTGTCCATACATGAATGAGGGGAACTCGAAGCACAAGAGGGAAAACGTCGAGTTCCGCTTCGCTTGTAAACCTGGGAAAACTTTTTGGACGAGTAGCATCGCGACACGCAGGTTGTGTTGCTTCTCTTCTTCCTTGTCGTCTTTGCTGTGGTTTTGGCAGCTCTTCGCTCCCCTCCATGGCCCCCAACCAAAACCCTTGCGGATTCCGCTTCAACTTGCGCTCTCGTTTCCCCACCTGATCACTGCGGAAACCTTGACTCGACATGAAAATGAATATCATAGGCCCAATTATTCAATGCGATGGCTTCCTTGTTCGGTAGGCATCACCATCGTGTTTACATTTTCCACAGGCGGGACGAGGAGAAGGATGACTTTGCTTTGCATAAACGACGACGTTGGCCTTCGGCCCTTCTCCCACCCTGGCGTAAGTTAAACGGCTCATATAATAGATTTTGATAATATACACAACTCCCCGGGAAACCCAGACGTCGGGTAATTCTCATCCCGTCCGAAAGCAATTACTCCATAATCCCACCGGACTGGACAGCCCGTGCGTGGTGGTGTGGAGAGGAAGTTTAAAAAAACAAAAGGCATTGCGTGAGCTGTGTGGATTTCAAATCCGAAGATGTTAACGAGAATCTTCGGCATCCTCGGGCTTTTCGACGAATGGGACGGCTTTTACAACATCGTATACGTACGAAATTATCCCCACGCTCCGGCCGACCGGTCAATCCCGTCTTACCATCTATCCGAGTCACACCGTGCCGTGTTCAAGTTTTTCTGAACGATGCCTGGATCCTACCTCGGATGCCGAGTTGAACTCCTCTCGATCTCGTCTTTCTGTGCTTTCGAGTGGAGTCGAGCATCATCCTGACGAGCAATTGGGAGTGACTGTCCTTGGTGGACACTGGACGAATACTCTAGATTCTCCTAGTTTGGCTTAGAGCCTGATTACTCATGTCCATCTCCCTTCTCTTCCCTGCTTGGCTTTAGAATAGTCCAAATGTTAGGATCCTACCTAAGAGTTTTTGCCCTTGCATTCTGATTCGACGGAAGAAGGTGGATTAGGTAAGTCAACTTTTTCTGCTGCTTGTCTAACCGATGGTCAGGTATTCGCACCAATGGTTTCTATTATTGTCAAAAATAGATGATTCAAAATCCGGATTGTAAGTCTGATGTGATCGTTACAATTCATGGTTCTTTGTTCGACATCATTCCAGTCACAACTGGCGATGTTTAGCGAAGTTCAAGCTCAACCGCCACAGCTCGTCATACCGCTTCTCACCGCCAAGTCCGAGGCTACAATGGATTGAAGCGAACCCTCCTTGCCGATTGCCCTTGATAGCCTCACCTGATATTCGGAGCTGACCTCCTGCTCTCCTGGCAGATATTTTGCTTAGGGGTAATACATGCAGTAAGCAGAAGATAGGTGCATCTGGCTCTACTATCTCCCGGATTTGTCTAAATTACCAGCCACTAGAAATCCTATTGCGATAGCTTAACCTAACGCGCGTACAGACGCATGCACATAGCCAATGCAATGTGAGGCCGATCATGAGGGTGCCATAAAGTTAAAAACGGTTTCACAGCTAGGTAAAATTAAGATATTGGGATCTGGTGGATCGAGCGGGCTATGGATCGAAGCTCTTCAGGCTGATACAAATCACACACAAGCTAGAACTTTTTATGGTAATAGAGTTGATGGCGTTTAGGTATTTCATGCAAAGTATCGACGATCTTATCACACGCTAGATCGTTAACTACTAAGTATCCCATTCGGAGTAGCAGATGACCAACACTCAATGCGCTGAGAAACTTGTCAGTTTCAAAGGTGGTGATTGGGGCTTAACCGGTTCCGTTGGTATCTCGTCGAACAGCCGAAGGATCAGCACAGTCGGCTGTGGACAGGCTATAAGCGAGTCCTCGACTATGAGTATTATGACTATCAATATCCACGATTGTTTCGTGTATGTAGCTGTGCAATTCCAGATGTTGTTGGTCTGGGCTATGAGCTGCTAAAAGCCGGTGAGCTTGGGAGCTCGAGCTCGCTTATGCTCAATAGCTGCTGGAGCTAAGAGCTGTCAAATGTGCGATTGGGGTGCATGGCAGTGCGAGTTCCTGTCGAACATCTCAAACACGAGCTCGGTCGTCTATTCGCTAGTGAATATATCACTCACACCATCTTGAGAATATGCGAACTTGTCAAAGCTTCACTAAAATCAGAACATGATATTTCTTGATCTAAATCACAGCAAAGCGGCAATGGAGAACCAAGCCGTTTCGACGTCCCGTCCATGCTTGAGATCGACATTCGATTCGGGAACTCCAATTAGCCAAGCTTCCAGGCTTCTGAACAGGTGGGTGTGATAGTTGCAGAAAACGTGCATGGAGCTAGAGCAGCTTGGCCTCCAAGGTCTGGCCCACCTTCGCATTCCGATCACAGAAACTTGGTCCGTTTGACCTTTGGACCCGCACGTCGACAACATGGGCGTCGATGGCCATACCCTTGTCCTCGGGTCCCAAGTGAGGAGAAAATATGCCCAAAACTTCCTAAGACCGTGTGATAGCTTTGCTCAACAGCTACAGGGCTGAAGACGAAACGTATGCTATTGTCACAGGAAAGATGGGGCACAAGGGTACCATGCTCCTTTTCTTCCTTTCTTCCTTTCTTGCTGCTGATGTAAAGCATGTGATAAGCCGGAGTCATCGACGGAGTCTTGGGTCGTTCGACTCTCGAGTTCTATATTTGAACACAGCTCACGATATCCGGCTCATGTGGTCGGCCGGTCCCCAACGGTTTTTTTCCTGGCGGGACCGACGATTCTCGATCGATCCACCAGACCCTTTTTCATGTTCTCGAACCCGTTCAAAGAAAACGGTTCAATGCAATCGACGGTTACATTTGCGTTAAAAGATGGCAAAAATTTTTCTTCAATCTTTAGAAACCTGACGAATGATATCTCTTGAAATCCTTGACGGTTGGAATGTATTTTTGTGAAATGGCTTCCATGTTCCTTGTTCTCCACACCCTCACTCCGTCAAGAAAACCAGCGATCTTTGGGGCTAAATCTACCGACGTCGATGAACCCGACAGTGACAAGCCGAATGGCTTTCGTGGCTGAACAAGGTCCCGCAGAAAAAAGACCGTTTTAACCCAATATGGTTTAAATTCGAAGACAGTGTCCACACCTCCTCGACACGACAGTCCTCCGTCTCCATATTGCAAGAAGAAATCCCCAGTTTGCTGCGTTGAATGTCAAGCGCTAGCATCAACCTTGCGAACAACGACGCTAAATAAGAGACACAAGCAGCCCATTGCACCTCACCAAACTCCTTGAGGCAAGAAGTACGAGGATTTTTTGAAGAAGTGGTGTGAGAAGCTCTGAGATTTAAGTCCAGGGCGGTTAGACCTTCAACATTGCAAGCTCTTAACCTAAGGTATATCACGGAACCCTACCCGCAGAACTAGGCCGTCGACGGTGCTGGTACTGGTACAGCAAATAACTTTCCAGAGGCCACTCGTCGTCTCCTCGATGGTGTCGGTTCTCGACTTTGGGACCAGACTACAAACAGGGCGGGATCTACTCGGAGCGTTTCTTGAAGGCCCGGGAAACGGATTTTTGAGTCCTAAGACTTTGCGCAATCGCTCAATTAATTAGTTGATGTCTTGACATATCTGATAGCCATTGGTGAAATCCGGATATCCGGTTCGTCTATCTCAAGGCACATACTTCCCGGGCGAGCTAAATCGAGGTAATGAAGAGCATAAGATTATCAATAACAATACCAACATCTTTGATATAGCTTCAATATGCACTTCGGCTCGGTGCTATGCAAACGGGCTTTAGATCCAATGTCCGTGGTTCGACATCTCCACAGTATCATTCCGCTCTATCTCAATTGCCGTGAATTAGACCGTTCCCCCGCAAGCTTGGTGAATTCCATGCCGAGTTTAACGGGGTACCTTGTCGAAGGTCTAGTTCACCACCGCTTTCCTACCTCTAGCGCTTGGGCTCTGAGCCGTCCGGACACCCAGGACCCAAGCCCCATACGGTTTTCGATATCTTAATCCAGTGCCCAAAGTATTATGATGTATAACGTTACACTCAACTGCCTTAATGACTAAGAGTATTGGTTTCTTTAGAGTTAGGATACATATAGCGTATGCTTAGTGGTTGCACCGAGGCAGTAACTCCCCTTTGGATGACACTGCAGTCACCATAGGCTACAGAAGCTATGAGCTATGTAGATATGTAGGAGTATCAAAGTAAAGCCGTACATCCATTCATATTCATATCTGATAACGCACCGGTGCCCGGCCACCCTGCCCCTAACTATTTCCCGAAACCTAACACGCGTGACTAGCAAACTGAATCATACATCTGTGATATATAATACAACTACGAAGTTCTCGATTGATATTCTCGGATACTAGACATCAAGCCACCTGTGTAACATTACCCAAACTCCGACTTCTCAACTCGCCTCTATTCCGGCGGCGAATTCCAAACCGCAAAGTTGTGAACGCATGTGCAGCAGCAGGAAATCCTGGTTGCATAAAATGCAGACTAGGGTGGCTTATCGATAAAGATATTCCCTGTTGTATGGAGAATGCCGAGTCCTTTTCATGGCAACTGTGCATGATGCTCGCAGTGCAGCCTGCCGCCTGCAGCATTGCGTTGGTAATCGTTTATCTAATAATATGCCGGTAGACGTATAGGGTATCTTTGATTGTACGTTGCAGGAAAAAACATGAAGGGTGAACAAGACTCACGACTGGACGGTTAACAGTTGTGCTGTCAGATGACTTGTTAATTTTCCTTATCTTGAACACTTGTGCGGCCCTTGTACGTCGGCTTTCGATCAGGTGGGTAAATCCTGAGAAATTCAGAAACACGATGTATCAAGTGGCAATGTTGGCAATGCGGATTATAGCGCGTCGACACCGGCGGAGATTAATCCGCCTACCGCTATTCGATCGATTGATAGCGGTACCGGTAGGGTGAGATAGGCCGATTAAGCCAAGGCGGACACGCAACAGTCTCAGTAGGATTCGTGGAGTTTTAGATATTATATTAGTCCATATACGGTCGACTTTATCAGAAAACTCATATCGGGGCCTATCGACCTGGCATTACGTTTCTCAATAGATGTATGACTATTGAACAAGCTACGCGTACCGCTCCCATAAACTCTAAGTTAACTTATCTCAGAAACACTGACTGATAATGCCATACTGATCGAGCTGTTGTGTTTAGGAACAACCGATCAATCCTTAAATTTGACATGAAGTGGTTTGCTGCTCCGACGCCCACCCAGCCGGGGATATATACATTCCTACTAGGACAAAAGTACCTTCCAAATATACAATAATGGGGATGTAGGCGTGCATGTACCGAGGTCCGGTTCACGATATCTTGAGATCATACGTGCCCGAAGATACCATGTCCCCCTTAAGTCTGGATGTAACTAGAACCCATCAAGTAGGATCATTTTAGGATGCAAGCTTAAGCTATACAAACGGTATTATTTTACCGAGAACAGATTTGGTATATATTGCGATTAGCATGATACTGCCATCATCACCATGCCTGTGATTATGATACATCCTATAGTACGCTTCCGGAATCCTGGACAAATGTTGAGAATTTAAATATGACCCCAAAACCCAACAATATTGTAAAAATAATACCACAATCATGATGTAAAAGCCTTGTTTCGATATGTATTTTGCTTATCCATGTTACGTACTGGATATCCTTGTTCCGTTAGTGACGAGGTATACGTAGGTTTCCATGTGCTCGTTAATGTCGAAGCCCATAGGATATCACAATATCCTCCTGCCCGAATTTACACAAACTGCAACCGGGGCGCCTGATACGTGACCACTAGCGGTTTCCACTACATACGACAGAGAGATATTCAGTGCGGCTTAATATCCAACTCCATAGTAGATTGTACATTGCCCTGAACAGGCTGGTGGATTCGGAAATTGGTTGTGTAAGCCGGCTATAGCCACTTCCATGAGACTCAGCTATTCAGTCTTAACTGATCTCCTAAACCAGCCCCCGAAGTGACCACCACTAACTTGTGATTTGATACTTGCAAGTAGCGAGCCATATAGGTCGACCTACTATGGTATCTGCGTTTCCTACAGGACACGATTTGGGTCCACTGGGCACGAGACAAGGTCCGCGGGGCGGAATCTAGTTACCGCCCTGTACTTCATAGAAACAATACCGCCACAAAGTGTAGCACCCTTCTAGCCGCATGCACGGATATACCCTCAAGACTAATAAAAACCACACCGTATAAACTTGAGAATAACGGTGCAGAACGTGATAAATTTGGCTTAGCTTGCATCTTGTCGAAGTGCTGTACGCTATTAAGTCGGCACGTTTTGCTCTGAAGTGGCAGCTCAAGATGGCCTACCTATTCCAAATAGATATCTGATAGTCTCTTCAGAAAACCTCGAGTACCATAGGCCTGTATGTTGAGATCAAAATATATTGTCTAAAAATGAAATTTACGCATCCCAACCTAGGAGATAATCCGGTAGTGTTAAGGCTAAAATCAATAGACAGTTTCTCAAGCTTATTTTATTCAATGCAAACTTATAGGCTCAATTCGTATAACATAGTGCCCTACCACTGACTATAAGGAGGCCTTTCATCTCAATTCCGACGTCCCATTGTTAAAAACAAGTATACGGTTGCGAGTTTGTCCTCGCCTCTGTATGGTAGGTTAAGGCTTCAGGATCTTATTACTCTAGAATAATCTTAGTAATCCTATATTCCGAAGTTGAAGCGAAGGGAAAGCAACTGTGAGCTCTATATTACGTTGTAGTTTCCTCATCCTACAACCTGTTCTAGCCTGCGAGTGAAATTCCGGGTTCTCGTCCATACTTCACCATTCTCCCTCCAATCCTGCGCGATACAGCCCAAAAAGTAATCTTATAAGTCTAGCTGACGAAAACAACAGGGTTGTATTGTATAAAATAGTTGACATTAGATGAAATTATGGCTTACAGAGAGCATCTGTTAATTTTGGGGTTATACTTATACAAGGGGAGAGCCTAATGACTGGAGGGCCACTCTCGAAGCTAGCCATATATAGCTCCACCTATCCCTACAGATGCCTTGCATGCAACATCACGTTGCAGGGCTCGGCCTTCTCAAAGACCTTTACCCAAACGAGGTATATCCAACCCCGCTTTTTTCTTTCCCTTTGACACATTCGGCACACCGAGGCGCCGGAGAGTCAAATCCGTGCATATGTACAGTAATAATATAGAACAAGAGATGTTACATTGCCGCTAAACGCCACTGCCCACCACCTCAGAGCTGTACGTCCATTGGAGCTACATTCCTCTACATATCTCGGTCGGATTCGTGAAAAGCATTTAGTAATTTGGCTTCTACCTTGCCTCCTACATGGCCTTCTCTTAACGCGTTTTGTTTGCTAACAAGTAAGGCCCTATAAGAGATTATTTATGGTCGCTTTAGGAACATCATAACATCAGTGACCAACTGGAAGCATTTAGTATATAGTATGCTACGGGCTGGCGGTCTATTTAATTTCCATATGCGCGGGGTGACAAAGGGAGCATGGCGTTGATGTAGAAAAATCGGGAAAATAGAGCCTATGTCCGTAGGGTGCCTTTATAAACCGGTACGGAAATTCCCATCCCGATATGAAAGATACCAGCCCCTCGAGTTTACGGAAACCAGCCGTCTTCGATGAGAGGCGGTAACATTGTCGATAACATTGTCGATACTTATTTAGTAGATATCCGAGTGCATGACTGAACATTTTGCTTATACTAGCTTTGGGTTCGGCGTTAGGCATTTTCAAAATCCTGCCCTTACGTTTGACACTACGAAGAACCAATTTCTTGACAATGGATCGAAACCGGACAATCGAGACATCTAAGTAGCTAGTAGGAACGGATAATCGGGGAGCCGAGTTAACTTATAAGAGCTCACAAGAAGCAATATACCACATTGTGTAACGTGTTGAGGGACGGAGCCACGTTATTCGTTTGCTCAGGGACGATGCAACGTTTGTCCCGAATTTCCTTTTTAGGGAAAAACCCTGCAACTTCACCTACATTGTGGGGCACTGAAAAATCCCACACCAACACGCCTCCTGAATTTAACAATTCGACGGTATACTTAAGTCATTGTGTCAATATCAAGACATCGCTCAATGACAAAAGATCTTCAAAACCTGGTCAAGGCATTTGATGCTGTTCAACCTGCCAAATCCAGTTGGAATGTGGCGTGCACGCCATGTGAATTTTATGCCGTACAGGGCTTGGCCCACCCATTCAGCTCGACTCATAGCCCGCGCACGTGTGGCCCAGGTAAAGCTCCGTTCAGCCACGGAGCTACTACTGCACTAGCTTCTCCACTCTCTTGTCAGACCGGCGAGCATCACAATCGGCTTTTCCCACCCATTTGCTTGTTCTGGTGGCCGCTCATAGCGCCACGCGATTTTTCACTTATCTACAGAGCGACTGACCCCACTGAGTTATCTCATGATTAAATAGATTATAATATTCGACACAATCATTAATAGAGCAGATATTGGGATCCCTAGATAGTATACAAAAAAAATCCACCACGCTATGCTTAGAAGTAAATGGGCGTTGCTATTGCCTGTACTCTCGCAGGGACATCCATAACCTCATGTCGGCCTTCCTGCCTAACCTTCAATTGACGCACTGGGTTCGAAAAACCGCACTGGGCGTACCCACCAGGTGTCGGGCTCAACTCCGTAAAGCAGGTAGCACTGGTGGGGCAATTTGTCGGCCCCGTCCAGCACTTACCACCGCATTGACCACCGATTTGAGCTGTCCCAGTGGGAGCGGGGAGATCGTAGTTGAACTCATACCTGCATGTGAGGCAGTCGGTTGGTGCACCGTCAGCAATTGCGGTAGTGTCTATACACCTTGAAAAGCGCGATGCGGTCTCGCAAACGCAAGATTGTGTCTGAGGGCACATGGTTTGGATAGGATTCCACGCTATTTTAGTTTCGTGCAAGTCAGTACGCGCGATTTCAGCCATTGCAAACGGAATGTGGGAATTCTTACAGAGTGCAGCATACGGAGCAAGTGTTCCTCCACACTGTTCGGTTGGGAAAGCAAATTCGGCGAGGGGAGCGCTCAACGACCAAGTGAAATTCGTCGGTGGGTATGTAGTTGGGCCGGGATACGGAGTGCCGCATTCTGTGGTAGTCTGAGCCGCTGTGGGAACACACATACTGACTCCGGTCGCTTGACAAGCGCAGACGTGATCTATAGGGCAGAGATTTGAGGTTGAGGCGCTGATAGTGCAAGCACCGAATGGTGTAGCCATATATGGTTCAAGACTCTTCAGAGGGTACAGCTCTGTTCGGGGTTCGTAACAGCCGCAGGTGCTTGCCTGCCTCTTGTTAAGCTTATCTAGAACCTCCATTGCCTGCGTGTCGCGAAGCGAAAGAGTGTCTTCGAGGCTGTCGATTGACTCGACATCTCGTTTTCCTGAAGTACCGCTCCTCGATATCCGTAGAGACCCCTGAAGCATTATAATCAAAGCAAGATAGTCGGCATATGAGATCGCGAGGCATGACGACGAAAAAGATATAATGACAAGAAGCCGACAGAAACTGCTTGGAAGGAATTGGGGCCACATTTTTTCGATACACGAAGCTAGAACCGAAAACTGGAGTTATTGCTTATGGGATTATCAACGAGGCAAAGGCAAAGTCGAGAGCAGTTCCATTCTTTAAATGGAACTCACCAGCTGGTGGGCCCGTAACTTGGTTGTGTTGAAAAAGGTGGCGCTTGCATGGTTTTGGAGCCAGCTCCTGCAGGTGTGCGACAAACTCATCCGAACTTCCTCTTTTTCACGGAGATATATATCCACCGCTAGAGGCCTGGATTCTTAGGTTGAGGATTTGCATGATCATATGAGTTCGGCACGAATGCCTGATACATGTATAGTATGTAGTCTACCTAGGTGCGTATGTACATATATAAATTTTACACGCGCACCTGGGTTCTTGGTCCCTGTTTCCCTTCCCTCACCCACCTGGTCTCAGTTGTTTCTCGAAATTCCTTGGGTGTTTCTGTCTCGAGGATATTTTTTTTTTCTACCTTTGAAAAATAAAATAATAAATCACAATGTCAAATTCTCGGATTTCTGGAGAGCAACTGGTAGATGTCCTTAGCACGGCGACTTGGGTCGGTGCTGCATCGCCTAAATATTCAAATCTTATCCTCACTCGGGTCTTCGAGATATACGCCGAATATGCCCGCTCCCACAGGTTCACTATCACCAAGGAGAACCTCATTGAGGACTTTGGCACAAGACCTTCAGATGTCGAACCCTTCATGGAGATATTTGGAGGGGAACAAAATTTTCCTTTCTATCTAACCTATGTCGCCGGCCTTGTCCCTAACCTCCCGCATAAAGGAAACATTCCCATTGTCGTACCCCTCTTCGCTGCCTTCACAGTGATGACATTCTTAGCGGTTGGGTTACGGATGTGGTCTCGACATAAGGTAGCAGGCGGTATCCGGTCGTTTGATTGGCTCGCGCTAGCAGGATTTGTAAGTTTACCACCATGATCAGTGCAGCTACAGAACGTTGAGGATGAGAGCTATGAGGCAGCTTCCCAACGTCCATGTCGAAATATAACCAGATAGCTAATTCATCCTAGGGTTTGACCATCATATATGGAGCGGTTGCAGTTTACCACAGCAAAATAAGTATGCTATATGCCCCACCTTCAATCGAGGACAGTGACTGACATGGAGCTGCAGATGGACCGCACCAGTACTATTATGATAGGTCCTGGGATAAGCTTACCGAAAGCTTTAAGGTATTACCTTCCCAAACCCCGTCTATGGACAAGCAAATGCATTGATATCTAACAAATGGGCGCACTACGAACAGATATATCTCGTGCTCACAGTCCTCTACCCTTTCATTATGGCGATTATCAAAATCTCTCTATTGCTATTTTACTACCGCGTGGCGACATTAAACTACGTAAAATGGGCTGTCTATGCAACAGGCTCCCTCACAATCGCAAATACAGTTGCTGCAATCTTCACACATTGTTTGCAATATAGGCCCATCAACTACTGGGATCATCTCTTCGAACACCCCGTCAAATTCGATACACGAATCTCATTGCTAGTATTTGGGGCTGTCTATATTGCGACCGATGTTGCCATATGGATCATTCCTATGCCCATGGTTTTCCAGTTGAAGTTGTATCCAAGGGAGAAGATTATCGCCGTCATTACCTTCTCATTGGGCGCGGTGTAAGCATGACCGATCAGAATACCCCACTTCTATCCCCCAGTTATTAATTATTACTTCGGTGTAGTGCTTGTGTCGCAAGTGGTTTTAGGCTCTGGACTATCGACGAATTTCAAAACTACAGCGCGAATGCCAGCTCGGGTCTGATGATTGATGCATGGACGATGTAAGTATAGCCGATTGGGTGCCAACATTCGAATTCCAAACCGCAAGCTAACATCGTTTTTTCTGTTAGTATCGAGTTAAACCTCACTTTGATCTGTGCATCTGCACCAGCGGTTAGAGCTTTGGCGATACACTATGCACCAAAGATTCTGAGCACCCTACCATCGGCATTCACAACGGGAGCGGCATCCTCAGAGAAGTCCAAGGCAGGCGACAGCGAGAAATCAGTCCAGGTCTCGCAGACACCGGTTGTTCCGAAGGAAGTGGTTTGAACAAGTTATGATTTACGCGTTTATGATTTTGGTGGTTAATTTGCTTTGGTTCCATCTGTTTCAATCGGTTTATGATTATCAATAATGAATAATGAACTTTCAATTTTATGAACAAGCTACTAGCTACTCGCGCATCGCGCATCCGATTACGTCGATTTGTATCGAAACTGACTGGGAAAGTGATTAAGCTCCGATAGTGATTGCATGATGCCATAATTGCATTCGTTTCAGAGAATGACCAGCCCCTCGGCGAATCCGTATCGTTTAACCTCAATGTCTCCGTCGATATTCGGATGCATTCGCGTTCACCTAAAAATAAGGCTAACACTGCAGGTTGAAGATCATAGGCATCAGCCAAAGTTCCCGGCCCGTGATTCGGCAAACACAGCCTGCATGTCTCTCAATGCCCCACTATTTTAGTACATTTAAGACAATAGCGAACTCATGCTAAGTCTCCTTTCGGTATGTCGAGTCGATAATTGTGGTAGATAAAGTTCAAGATATGAACCGTGCGCGTTGGGCGTGGCCAAGCCAAGGCGGCTGGGAGTTCGTTCCTAAGTTCGTCCAAAATTTCCTCTTTCAGTCGCTCATGACACTCTAGAAAGTGTTGTGTACTGACAGAATACCACAACAACGCAATCACAACAACCTACTTGTAGCTAGCTCATGGCGTCAGTCATCATGCATCATGCGTTTTACGCCTACCGCATCGACAAGGACTTTATAAACGTCCATGAAGCATTTTCAGTTAGCGTTTCTTTGCTTAGTACTACAGGGCGGGAATTTAACCCGGACAGCACAGCCAATTGAAGGAAGCTGCATGGTTAATTACGGGTGTATCGATAAGATACCAATTTCCTTCACTCTATCGTTCTAGGTACACATAGGTATTACTATATACTTATACACCTTCAGTGAGTGAGATCTTGGGCTATATATATAGCTGCCTGGGTGGTAAATTTGGGCGTATTTTATCCGGGCAAGCATATATTAAAAGCTGTATTGCTAGAATTACTCTATAAAACCCCATGATTGCTACATACATATGTACGGGATTTGGCCAAATTTGGCACATACAATACCTGTAAATTCCTTTCGACTCCCGAGATCTTAGCTCAAGTTACCGTAATAGCACCCTTTCAATTGGGGTAACAGTTTTGGCGGTGGTATTTTAACGAATCATAGCCGTGCACACGCGGCATGTACTGATGTGATGGACGGGCCATGGTATCGATAGAATTCTCGTATATCTGTTTTATACCTGCCTTGAATCTCAGAACTGATCGCTAATATCGCGGTTTTGTTAATAAATTAACTTATGGAACGTACATACTTACCGGTTATCATGCATGGGAACTATAATACACGCATAACGCTATAGTATAGTCTCCTAAGATGTACCCACTTAGAGCTAGGCACTTGGTAAGTTTAAGGGCAGCCTAGAACAGACTTCCCTGAAATCGAAGCTTAACACCGCGCTTTCGATACGTACCCTGGCCTACTTAAAGTCCGCTTAGCCCAGACTCATAAGTCGATACATCGTTGATCATATATCCATCGGAAGAACAAAGTTATGCCTGATAGTCTAGATCCTACCCGATGAGCACAATCTCAGAGAGCCCGTCGAAATTCTTTCTATTCCTTTAGCTTCCCAATCTTCAGTGTCCAAGTCGATTTTCACCACTGTGGCTGGCTCATACATACACGTGCACCCTGATAGGCAACCCAATCTGATGTATCAATATAGATATCAACATTATTTTCACACTGGTACAGTGTGCGCATATTCAAGTGCAAGCCCAATGCTATATATATATAGCAGAACTATCTGTTACTCGAGTACTCCCGAAGCCTAGTATATTTCGAGCATGTCCCGCGTAGTTCGGACGATTAGGTAGATACATTCCGTAGATATCATCCGCTTGCTCAGTGTTAACGTTGTGGGTAGTAGTTTCGCCGCCTCTTTCTTTCACCGGAACGAGTTAAAACTTTCGGGGTGGTAGCTAGATATTGGTATATATTTGCGCTGAACTTGGTTTGAGGCATACCTGCTTATAACACAGTACCGGCGACCAGGTAAATGGGATGCCAGATATGTCGATAAATCCCTCTTCTGTAGTAATACAGTGCCAATTTCTTACACACAGTGAGATAAAGCCGATAGGTCTATCTCTACTTTTAGTTCTAACATAAAGTGTTTCATAACCCAACCCTTTAGGTTCTTATCTGATAGACGAACTGCTCAGAAGTCATTATATGCTATATTAAGCTCACACAATTGGGGTCGATGCTGGAAACAGATACATGATATTGCAATATTAATGGTTTAGTTCAGCAGGTGAAATCCACTTACTAAATATAAACTCCGCTGATTGCTTTGCCACTAACGGTGCAACTCACCAACCGCCTTACCAACTTACCAACTTACCAACTTACCTGTCAGCCTGTTAGCCTGCAGCCTGTTTCGTACCAAAAGGTCTGCTGGCTACCAGGTAAGATATTTAGTTACATGGTTTCTTAGTCCTTTATTCGTAAGCCGTCTACAACTCAATCCACAGTTTAATGGAGATATATGCACGCAACTCGTTCAAACAGTAGCCAGCACTCCAACTGGTAAGCGCGGGAGTAGGCACAGTAGAGCCAAGTCGATTGGGTGAGTCTACACCATATACATTGCATACTACTTTGGGCTTTTATGATTCTAATGATATAAACATGCTTATCAACAATCCCGTGTGCCCTGTTTCGCTGGTGAGAACTCAAGTTGGCATTGGATCGAACTATCATAGACTGTCATCCCCTATCCCCACAGTATCCAGATGGACTATTCAGTTTGTAGACAAGTTTGATTTAGTTCCATTGATGAAAGTTTAATGTGCCTATAAGGCTCCCATCGACATCGCGTCGTTGATCTACGTTTGAACTGGTATAAACGGCAAATTGGTGGACAATGGGTAACGGGACGAATTATTCGTTTTGGCCTCGACCTTGTCGCGTATGTCGTGCCTGGACTTTCGACCTTAGCTGTAGTCGTGGAATCTGTGAATTACGCGGTTACAGAGACCCTACCCTTCGGCTATTGATGCCCAGTGACATAAATCTAACAATGTGAACAATGTCCCGTGCCGCATTGCATCAATCACCTTGTGAGAAAAATTTTTGATTTTCAGCCGTGGGGCTAACCACATCTAACAGGTCACCTTTCTTATCATTCTTGTGACTGAACTACATACGAGACATTTTTAAGACATCCGTGTTGGAAATTTGCAATACGTAAATAAGTAATGGTCTTGTAAATTAGTGACACGCAGCTACAGAAGACACAATGCACAGGTCCAGCTAAAGTTGTTGCGATCGTCACTGCAGAGGTCTGATTGGTGTGCCGTCCTCGTCCGCGACCCCTTCGAGCTCGGGAAGTTCTGCACGTCCCACAATCGACCCCTTCGAATCTTGGGACCATGGTACATGTATGTATATACACACAAGAACACAAACATGGCTCCAATTTATTCATTCCAATAAGTTAAGGTCCGACCCACTAAGAGGTGGCTAAACTTAAACACTGTTCTCAACACAGAGCTCATGAGCGCTCATGGGCTGAGACAGGACTTGTGGAGACGACTCGCCCCCAAATGCACTGCAATTAGGAAAGCAGAGCCAATGCTAAGATATGTGGGCATACCATCACCATAAACGGTGAGCTGTATGCACTGATGATGGCTAGATAGCTCCATCCGGGGGAAATAGCTACGGAGTCTGCTAGTTGACAGGCAATTAGTGAAATCCATTCGTAATTAGACGGAAATCCGAGCGCAGGACGGCAGCTACGGGAAAAGCATCCCGGCGAATAATAGCGCTACTGTCATGGTGAAACATTCTTTTCAGACCTGCAATCATTACCATCAGAACAACATTTTTGGAGGCCAACCGCTAACAAAACAATGCGGCCAAAAGTTTTTTTTTTTTGTGGGGGGTTCACGAGTGGCCGGAGCGAGTTGGGCCTGTTGGATGTTGGAGTCGCTGCCAATAGGAAGCCGAGGAACTTTCGAATGCTCGCTAGAATTGTCTTGGCGCACCCCTGACCTCGTGCAACACACTCCGACAAACCAACATCAACAACACGCAACAGCCTTATTTTCACAGGATCCTTAACATCAGATCGTTATTATCGATGATATCAATATCAACCGGGCCTTGTAGGATAACGATATCCACAATGTCTCCTGCTTAATACCTCACCAAAGCCTTACCCTGGCTCGGCTGTTCGATGAGCCGCGGTATGGCGTCTTGACCCGACCATGCATCTAGTAAGTTTCAGCCTGCCTAATTTGGGACGCGGCCGGTGAAGTGGTTCCTGTCTTTGATTTGATTCTGATCACAAGGCAACAGGCAGCAAGGAGCGGCATCTCGATCAGATCGATCGAGTTCCCGCTCGGTGTCTAACAGCTCAATGCAATCAAACCACGTTTGTGAAGGATAATGATATGCTGCATGCATGCAAATGCCTGTCTACTTCATGCTTCCAGCCAGTCTGGCGATGCGGGCTGTCTCAGAGGCTGTCTCATTCATCAAATGTCTTCGAGTCCCTGCGGAGGCTCTGCATATTTGCTGTTATATCCGAGATTGGGAGCGATGGTGGCTGAGACGCAGCCTCTACCATTGACATTTGGGGTTAACTCGACCGCATCTCAACACATTCCTCACCTGCGCATGCCTCATGCCGCATCCCCTTGCCTAATATCAGACTCTTTCCGGCATGCCGCACCAACGTCGATGGCATAGCTTGGACCGGAGTCCCCGATAGGTCAATTAGTCTTATACCGGCGATGGTTCTCTATCGTTCATCCTCTCCCCGAACCTGACTATCATGGATACATCCGCATCTATTTTTACTCTTGCTCAAGCTTGACATTGCCTAGGTATGTGTATCCCACGAGGCTTTTTCGACATATTGCGGGATGGAGCAATAGATCGACGGGTTCGTCCCACCTGCAGGCTGGCATTCTAGAATGAAACCCGATCCAGTCGGCAAAGGGCTTACGCTGCCGAAAAGTTAATCCCATCCCACCTTCTGGTTCCTCGAACTGCTGGCGGTACCTCTCCTCTGGGGCGTGTGTCTCCCTATGAGGCAACGATGTTCGCCATGCGGCCTCATACTTCGCTATTGATTCGACAGGAGGTGTTCTCGCCCGATGCCCACGCGGTGCACATCCTATCAAGCTCCACATGGCTGGGAAAAGGGACCCTCCTTTGCGTTGCGATCTTCAGTGGAAGAAAGCAGGTTTACTGCATCGCTTGGGACCTGCTTAGCTTGCATTCCTTCCCTCCCATCCTTTGCGGCTAAACTACCACGTTGACGTCGCACCAGCCCGCGTCGATTGTCCCAAGCCGTCAGGCCTGCAGCTCCAAGTTTTTCAGGTTCCTGATAGACATCGATGCACGGTTTCGCCTACCTGGCTTCGTGATCTACGAGAATCATCGATGGAGGAGAAACCTGTTGACGTTAGTGAACAAGCTAGTACGAAAAACACGTACTCAGATATGTTTAACCTGCAATATGATGAGGTGATGTTGCAACTTGCATCCCGGGTTTCGTTGGTCGAGTGGCTTTCGGGCTCTGTTTAGCTCGAGAAGAGCCATGCATGTTCAAGGTCCCCGCGTCTAGCCAAATCGCCCAATCGAAACGACATTCGCGATCCGGATATATGCTGTGACTCCAACTTACACCCTGCAGGGACCAGAGAAAACCGGCACACTCAGGATTTTCAAGCGACTCGGGATAACTTTCTCATTAACGGGGCGAGAGACATAATTATGCACGTTCTACGTATAGGGCACATTATTAAAAAGTTTTTTTTCTTTCCCTTCCATCAACCCCTCATCGGTTGTTCGTGTCGAGGGGGGTTTTGGTGCCTCCCTTGCATTGTGGAGTATTCAAAACCGGGTTTTGAACTCTCTTCAAGAATTTTCATAATCCCGAGGCCGTTAGCCGCAGGGGCCTCGCAGATGCAAGACGGCATGTCATTGTGACCCGTCATGATATCAACGGAATGCGATAGCTCTATGATTCGATAGATTGAGCAAACTGTCCATATGACCTGTCATGCGCATAGCAAAGGGGAGTAGAAACACCAGGGAGTTAGAGCTCACGACTATAACGAAGCATTGTATCGGCAAGGAATGTTCCGTCTTGCATAACATACATGTAGACAAAGTACATACATACAAGCCAACTCACAAGGCAAAATCTCACGATAACTCGAAACTCGTCTCTTAAAGGCCCCACTGAAAAAAAAACTTAATCCATTCTTCGACCGACATACGTAGAGTGCACGCATTTCCCAGACGACTCATGTGCCACAGGACGCCTCTCTCGACATTCACATGAAACTCCAAACCTTTCATTCCCCTGGCGTCTACCAGCCATTACATATTTTGCCACCGCACAGGGAGCAAGGCTAGTCGAGTTTTCCCGTCCATAAAACTAGAGGCAGCTTAAGTCACACAAAACATCGAAAATCCAAGTGGCAAGCAACGTCAACGCTGTGGCGCATGACCCGCTTATCTTTTCGTCGATAGGCTGGTGGACATAAGGCTCAACAAATTTGGGGTGTGTATGTACATACATTCCTGGTGTGCGTTCACTCCTCCCCCATAGTTAGCTCGGACCTTGCATGAAAGGAATTTTCTTCTTCTCTTAAACCTTCGATATGAAGATCTTAGGGAGGGTCCGTCCACATGCTGTGGCGGGTAAGCCTGAAGACTGGGGACGTAAGGGAGCGGCTTTGAGTGGCATCTGGATCGAACAGAGAGGCGGCCAATGAGGGTTCTCCGCGGCATGACCTTCTACGATAGGCTCCACCTCCCCACGGGTGTGGCGGTTATGTGGATTTGTTCTAGGTCTTTTTGGCTATGTTTGATTCTATTTTTTGATTCCCATCTTCTTTGTATTATGGATTGATGGTTATTTTTTTCTCCCCGTAGCCGCTTTTTATGTACGTGATGGGATAATCTTCTATGAGGCATACGGGGAAAAAGAAATAAAGATAGGGTAATACATGTTGGTGATTCCTTGCCACTGAGCTAACTAGAGTGTAAGTGCCAGAGGGTATCAAAAGAATTGAAAATTGAAAATGTAAAGTTTGAGAAAGGAAGGGAAAAAAAAGCCAAAAGGTAATAGGTAAATGGAGAATTGAAGAAGGGTAGAAATGTATGTGCAGAGGAAAAAGAAGGAGAATTGACAAGATAGTTAAATACATTTGTGTTTAAAAGGTTTAGAAGAATTGGTGAGAAGAAGGCTGGCTAAAATGTGTATCTTATTCATGATAGGGAAGCATGCAATAAATTCGTGATATTCGAAAATATACCGCCGATTGCCAAATTGAAAAAAAAAAAATTGAAGAAATAAATGGTGATATCGAATCGAAAGTGTAAGGACACGCATACACCCAGGAACCCCGAAGCTGTTTTGAGAGAGGAAAAAAGTTGTCGTAAAAATTCGCAAAGGAAATCGCGTTCGGTAACGAGGAAGAAAGCCGTAATTAAGACAAAGGAAACAAAGCTGCTGAGAAAAGGGTATACTAGATAAACTAGGACGGTCAACGTTTTTTGAGAAGGGAAGGGGAACTGTGGAAAATCCTGTATAGTAAAAAGGAGTTATATCAATTTTGACAAATGAAATGCATATTGGGATGCGCGGGAAACGCTCTGCTCTCTCAATCGAACAATTTACGCCCTAGAACTTTGAGATGCTCGTTTTCCAGCCTCAATCTCTCCATCTCGTCACCGCCTTGCAGTGTTAGATCATTCCGTAACCTCTCGTTCTCGTTCCGTAATCTGTGAACCTCTTTGTTTTGCCGGTCAGCTTCCCGTTCTAAATCGGCTACCCGCGACTCGAGATCCCTGATTCGAGCCAAATGGGCCACGCTTTCGGCTTCGATAATATCCTTTATGCTGCTCCTGGGTATTTTGACTCTGACATAGTCTTCTTCCACGTGAGGATCCAGGGAATCGAACGGATATACTCTCTTTCTCGGGTTTGATGAGGTGAATCCTGTGGCGCTTCTAGCCTCATTTATTAAAGTCTGCGACACGGAACCTGCAGGTGGCGCTTCGGGTGGGGAGCTAATATGTGTTGATGTTGAAACTGCAGCTGCAGCTCCTGCCCAGTGATGTCCAGGGTTAGCAGAAGACGGATGCGCCGAGGTTGCAGATGCCTGTGCAGAACTCGCTTCCGCCAGGGAATTGAGTCTTGAGTGCGAATGGGGACTAGGAGGTGGTGGAGCTTGAGTTTGAAGCGGCGGCAAAGACGGTGGTGGAATCCTGTAGCCGTCCGGGGGTGGGTTTCCGTGTGGGTCGTGAGGATTTGTAAAAGAAAAGCTGCTAGTCGGACTTAGATTGGGTCGTGATGGTGTTGATATGGACGAGCGTGAACGGAACTGCGCAGCGGTATTGTACATGTCATCCTATGAGGTTCGTGTCAGCTTATGGCGTTCAACCACGGCTAGTCCGAGAAAAACAAGAATAGATACGGATCTAGCGATATCCAGGCAGATGCCGTGATAGCAAAGGAATACTGGATACGGGCTAGGCTGATATGGGCACACACTTTAACTGCTGTGACTTTTGCATTGGCAATGGCAGCCTCAAGCTGCGCCAGGTCCTGGCTGCTAATCTGAGATGTCGATATGTATGGCCACGGATAGGTCTGCTCATCAGCAGTAACGAACTTCAGGCCCAGCTCGCGAACGTATTTTGTGCTCGTTATCTTGGAGGGTTCGATGTCGATTTTGTGTTGTTCGTCTGGATGGGGTGTTATTGCTGTCAGCATCCATCTCGGCTTCTCTGGCCATGACAAATATATAAACAAAATTACTTCGACAAGGACGGGAAGGGACTGTTGGGGGACTTACGGATGAGATTTGCCAGCAGCGCTCTGGCTTTGGTGCTCCGCTGCGAACGAGCTGCGTTCTTCATGGCTGCGCGCTCTTCCTTGCTCTGGCGCCCTTTGTTTCCTTCTTCGTCGGACATGTCGGTGGTGGTGGCTTGTGAGGTTGGTTTGGTTTGGTTATACTAATCTCCTCAGGTGATCGCTACAGCCCATTGAGGGCCGACTATAAATGCGGCGCAAACAGGTCGAGAAAAAACGAGGGCGGACGGGCGGACGGACGTCGTTGAAAAGGAAAAACGTTAAGGGCTTGCAGGACAAAAAGAGTTGGAGCGAGTAAGGCGATTGATATCAATGCAGCGGGATATCTTTTGAGTTTGGAGGACAATGCAATCAAAAGAGAGAAGCAAGCAAGCTAGAGTGAAAATTGGAAGGGACGGGCGAGAGGTTTGAGATGCAGGCGTGAGGCTCCCTGGGGAGATCGGGTTGCGCGAGATGGAAGGATGCGGATGGGGTTTTCCTTTTGAGGGGTGCGGTGGTGCTTCTTTTCTGCTGTCCGGCGGGAACGAACCGTTGAATGACAGGTAAGGTGGGTTTCCTTATTATTGCTTGCCTGCCTGCTGCTTGCCTGTGCCTGTGCTTGTGCTTGTGCGGTCCAACTGGACTGGGATCAGGCTCTGGTTAAGTATCTCACCAGAAAAAAATGGGGCTCCCGGTGCTGTTTTGGCAAGCTCGAGTCAACCGTAAGTGATATAGGGCTGGCTGGCTGGCTGGTAGATACTTAAGTCGATATGTAGATAGTCGCTTCAAAAGGATGAGAGGCAGAAGCGAATCGATATCTGAAAGCAGGCCGGCCGAAGAATAAAAAGAAGCTCTGGAGAAATCGTTGGAAAAAAGTAAATATAAAAATAAAAAAGAATAAAAATCAGAAATGCAGTATGTATGTATTGACCAGATGGAAAGAAAGAAAGCGAAAAAAATGAAAAGGTGGAAAGCCAGAAGGGAAAAAAGCAAGGAGAGAGTCAAGAGACAGAGCTAGATGGGGGGTCCAGGTCGGGTCAGGTCAGAAGGCCGTCTTGTTTCCTCGAACAGGGCCGAGCAAGATGGGGCGGCGACTGCGTGTGGTGACAGACCGCAAAGTAACTGCACTGCACTGCACTACACTGGCTTAACCTGCTGGCTGTCCAAGCCAGTTGTTCAGCGACCTTAGTCTAGTCGGAGCGCACGTCTAGTACGTCTTTGGTTCTGGACTGGATGGAAGGCTACTAGCACCAACCACGGCCGGAGTCTTGGTCTCGACTGACTGTCGTCAAAGAGATGTCGAGGGAGGCAATCCGCAGCCCGGATGACGGTGACTTGCCCTGAAGATCCGCCTCTTTCTGCTTTCCGATGTTCGAAAAGGCGGGTGCAACGAAGTTCGGTCTGGCGTTCGAAGGGAAAGGAAGGAAGAGGTTGTTTACGGCACTTGCTGTGGCGCACGCAATCTATAAATATGAGCAAGGTATCTTGCAGATTGGGAGACCCCGGAAGGGCTCCAGTCATGCAGGGTTCCCAGTAAAATTTGGTGGGTGTTCTTAGTGGATTTTGGTTTGTCGCAGGAATCGAGCGAGAGGGGGGAAAACAGCAAAAAGGTCCTCTGGCTCTCTTCCCTCTCTTTCGTTTGCCCTTCGGGTCCCGCTGCTGTTTTGCTGAGGGTGCCTAAGGTTAGCCGCCTCATGGGATCCCTCACCATGCGAAAAGGGCGGGGTCGCTGTTTTCTATCTCCTCAAACCTCCCACCTGTTGGCCCTGGTGCCAACGTCGACGTCGGATGTTGCCAGTGTGATTCGAATAGTGCCGGTGAGGGGTCCCAAGTTATGCAAAGGTATCTTCAGAGTACCTTTTGCTGTACCGGGTCGCCCCAACCTACCTATTCGATACTTCCCATGTACGCCGGCCGGTGTGGATGCGTTTCGCCTCCGAAACATGGGCCCCTCGAATCTCATTTGTCTTCCGTAGCCATTCCAGTGCGACATTTCCTGCCGACACAGATCAGCCCGTAACACTAGACTGAAAGGGATATGTTGCTCGAGAAATCGCGCGCTTGGATCGCCATTGCGAATGGGGGCTGCGGAAGCTGCTGATGCGGCAATGCACCTGGTAAGGCTACCAAGATGCGGCACGATCGTTTAGAGATACCGCTCTGTCTTTGTGGTCAAGGATATGATATTGAAGGGACCTCGGCCTTATCGTTTCGAAACAAAAGGCTGAGATGCATCGACGCTTGTATATCGCAATCCCACTCAGCCGTTTAATTGCAGTGCACCTGCCCTCTTCCGTTTGCGTGGCGAACAACTTTGTTTCTTTCTAGTCAATTGATCCAATCTTAGCAGGGAAGATATTAGGATGTCATGTGAGCTCGTGAAACTTTCACTTCAACTCGAACTGCTGACCACAAAACCCGCCATAGCATGTCATGTCATGTCAAAATACGACCAATTTTAAAAGGGAAAAACAACAGGTAGGGGTGGTAGCATCCGATATATGATAGTTTCGAATTCCAGCCTCTCTTGCGTGGCCTCTTGTATATCCGCTGCATTTAGCAGAGATTGCGAATATCGGTCGTCGTCGAAGGCAGGCAAAACGGACAGCGGCAGGGAGGTTCATCGCTTCCACGAACCGAAGGAGCGTGATACGAAAGTAATAATCCGACAACAATAACACATACCCTGCCCATGGCCCTGGGGATAAAGACAATGCCAAAATGATCTCGACACGACAAAGCTCACATGCCCACTTTTTTTTCGCCAGGTGCTTCCTCTCTTGCATTTCTGCGCGCTGTGGGGAAAGAGCTTCCAGGTGGCACTCAATAACATATTATATTATAGCAATTAAAATTCCTGGCATCTTGTAAGCTTCTCCCTTGCACTCCGAGTGTTAACGTTGTGTGATATAGCCCGAACCTGGGAACATAACAACACACCGGGTGGCAGATGGAACATATCAGCCAATCTACCTGGGAAGAGTGAGGGGTGAAGAACGAAGTAAACAGGACCAGTAGGGTAGATTGCCAGTGAAATTTGGTGATTCCTAGGAGGACGGACGGAACGGAGATACAACACCCATTTCGTCAAGTGCCTTGGTACGAATGACGCTTATCATGGATATCTTGCCATAAACGCTGCTCGATACGCGATCGAGGGCCTGCTGGATTGAGGGGTCATCCTCGCTTCCAATTGTTCGCAGACACGGAATAACCCAGCGGTTGAGCCCACTGTATTATCAACTAGATTTAGTAAAAGTTTGCAAACCAGTTCATGATGTGAAAAGCAAAAGACCTGTTGAGACCAACCTCCTCGATAGACGTACATATGCATATGCATGTAAGAGCGTTCCGATAGAGCTCGGGACATTTTCCAAGACATTAGCATGATATCTTATCAGTGGGGAGATATTTGACAGTTAGGTTCCAGTTCGGTGGAGGCCTTGGGCGTTCGCCTGCAAAGCCACCGCAACCACACAGCTGATGCATGATGTCAATCGAAATCCAGACTCCTTCTGTGGATCCTGGACCCAGAGCCCCTCAGCCTCTCTATAGCTATATGACAAGCCGTCATATCGGTATCTTGCAATCGATGCAATCTCGGGGCTGTTGATCTTATAGCGGCGAATATAGATTAGACGAAAGTGATGAGTGCAGCGGCTCGTGTTCGTCGGTCAAAGGGGGAAAGATGTCCAGAGATGCCGCTGTGATGCAGCGGCGCTAGGAGATATATCCTCACTGGGTGATATGTGATATAACGTCGATGCATAACGCACGGAGGGGCGCTCGAGCGAGGTGTTGCGGGAGGTCTCCAGGTTGCACAAGAAATGCGTTGTGGTGTTTTCACGTGATTCTTAATCTGTTTGCTCAGGGCTGATAAGATAAGGGCAACCAGCCCAAACCCTCCCAGCAAAATTTAGACGGTCTTGGCTTTTGGCTGTTGTGTGGGAGAAAGCTTTCCACTGGCAGAGTATCTCGAAATACCGGCTAGCATCAACTTCGACATCACGACCATCGACAACATCCCGGCACACCCTTCATCCGGTTCGCTTCAACCTCTAATTTCGACATTTGCGAATCTTAACATTTATCCAACATGGCTGTGTATGTTCCTACGTTTCGTCGACGACCGGTACCGATTGGGAGCTGGAGGCTAATGGAGTTTTCGTGGCATACAGAGGAAAGAACAAGCGTTTATCCAAGGGAAAGAAGGGTCTCAAGAAGAGGTACGATTTCGATGGCAAAGAAGGAGAACTGGGAGATATCGCCAGAGACAGCGTGACTGATTGGATTCCTATGCAGAACCGTCGACCCCTTCAAGAACAAGGACTGGTACAACCTTAAGGCCCCGTCGATGTTCCAGGTCAGAGAGTGAGTGAACGACATCCGCAAATCATCACGAAACGAAATGGGAAGAGAAAAGGAAGACTAAAGCAGGATTTTTCCCGTGAATAGTGCCGGCAAGACTCTCGTCAACCGAACCACTGGTCTGAAGAACGCCAACGACGCCCTCAAGGGCCGTGTCTTCGAGGTCTCCCTCGCCGACCTCCAGAAGGATGAGGGTCACTCCTTCCGCAAGATCAAGCTACGCACCGACGAAGTTCAGGGCCGAAACTGCTTGACCAACTTCCACGGTCTCGACTTCACCTCCGACAAGCTCCGATCTTTGGTTCGCAAGTGGCAGACTCTCATTGAAGCCAACGTTACCGTCAAGACTACCGACGACTACCTCCTCAGATTGTTCGCCATTGGCTTCACCAGCAGACGGCCAAACCAGATCAAGAAGACCACCTATGCCCAATCTTCCCAGATCCGTGCTATCAGGAAAAAGATGGTTGAGATCATCCAGAGGGAGGCTTCCAGCTGCACTCTCGCCCAGCTCACCACCAAGCTCATCCCAGAGGTCATTGAGCGTGAAATCGAGAAGGCTGCCCAGTCGATCTACCCACTTAAGGATGTACGTCTTCAACTTGTGATATCAAGAATAAAATTACGTTAAGTTCTAACATCAAATTTCTAGGTCCACGTCCGCAAGGTCAAGCTGCTGAAGCAGCCGAAGTTCGACCTCGGTGCCCTCCTCGGTCTCCACGGTGACTCGACAACCGACGACAGCGGCCAGAAGGTCGAGAGGGAATTCAAGGAAAAGGTCTTGGAGGCGGTTTAAACCCGTTATTTCGATACCTCTTTGCCTTGCGTTTTTGTGCTCTTTACTCTTTTTTCCTCTCGAGTACCCTAATCATGAGCGTTCCTCATCAATTAAACTCATTACACACACACACCACTATAACCATATTCGCCTCTTCCGGTTTCTCTTCTTTCCGTCCTAAGGAAGCAGCTGTTTCTGCTTTCCTTCCCTTTCAAAGGAAAAAAAAAACAATATGGTTATATAGAACCTCCTATCACGAATTATTATGAGAAACCGAAACTTTGTATACAAACCTCCTTCCTCCTCCTTCCTCCCGCAACCCTCATGTCATTGATCCGTTTTCTCACACATCGCTGGGCTCCCGTTTTTCATCGAATAATTGTCTTTTATATATTACGGCTTTTTCTTCTTTTTCTTTTTCCTTGTGTGTAGTGAAACGGAGAACAATGGAACTGTATTCCGGAGCAAAAAAAAATAAGAATAAATAACGGAAGGCCAATAGCCTGTAGATGCGTCAATAGATACCGTGATAAGCTGAACTTGTGGCAACATAATCTTTTTGATAGTTTAAAGACAGTTGCATGATGCCATTGAGTGGTCTGAAAGGGAGGCAATGCCAATGGTATAACTCATGAGCTCGGGACCACCAGCTGCGATATACGACGTCATACTAGTGCTTATGATTCCGAATATACATAACGATATCGAATTCAGCTACTCTGATTGATGAGTGCAGCTTTCGGCGTGCCCAGCCTCAACTTAGTACTTTAACGAAGGGGAAGTCTAGACGACGAAAGATGTGGCTGTTCACACGCGTGCCCACCGCTGCGCCTCCCGTCCCCTACCACCATGTATCTATCCAGCCCACTACTAGCAACCGTCAAGCCTCAAATTCCAAGCTACCATCGAAGTGAACGCCTCAATTCCAATCGATCTAGTAGAAACCCGGATATTGATGAATCAAATTCCTGAGCTCGGGTTTGTCCTGATCGCGCTCGGAACTTCGGCTCTCGCGGTCAGGCCCAGTCTAGAGAGGGGAGACGTCAGCTGTGTTCCCCTTCCAATCTAGCTATGAGTAATTGTTGCATCGGAGCGTCAAAAGTAGAATTATGACCTCTCCTTATAGCTTAGTTGGTAGCTCAAGGCATACAGGCCTGTCCGCCGTCAAGGCCATGACCTAATTCACGCCGTTACAATCCAACGCTAGGGAGACGGTGATCCACGCGGTCTGTCTTCTCGACTATGGGATCATAGACAACTAAAAGATATCAAATCTCTCCATTCCTTATCGTATATAAAAACCCATAACCTAAACCACGAAAAAGTAAAAAACAAACGGAAAAAGCCATCGTGAGGCCGTGTTTCGCCTTTGCCCTGCCCTGCCTTTCACATTGAATCATGCTCCCCATTCTCTCCGTACCAAAAAGAACCAGAAGTGAAAAAGCAATCGCAGAATAATAAAGGCACTAGAATCGAATGTTTCATCACCGGAAGAAATACCGGGTACAAAAAAAAAAGTTGGGTTGATCGTGACCGTAACATAGTCGTAGTGCAATTGTAATTCTTGCATCTATAGATTTTAACAACAAAAAAGAAAACGGTATCTTTCCAATCGGGTACTTTTGTTAGGCTGGAAACGCTTGCTTGTAGTTCGTTCGTATAAATGCTTTCCTCGTTCGTGATCGTGTGCCGCCTCTCCCCTTTCGTAGAAATACGTTTCCCGGTAATCTAGCGACCATACTTTTGGAATTCCCAATCTCTGTTATCCAATGGACAGACCTGACGGGTCTTGAGCCATCTCGATATGCAGTGGAAGTGGAAAGCGTGCTAGATTGAATTTTGTTTCATGTTAGCCTCGTTTGTTTGTGGGATATGTTGCGTCATAGCTATCGGAAGAGGATAGGTAATAGAAGAAATGGAACAAAGGAATGAGAGGGGTAGTTAGGTAAAGAGACCACGTACATTGCAGATTCCCCAGGCTACTGTGCATTCTTCACTCGTGGCAGAGGCCTGGTTGGCTTGACATTCGATGCCTGTGAGAAAAACGGTAGCGAACACGTCAGTCTTGCATTCCTTTTAGTGGGTACGTATATATGGCAACGTGGGGCATAGATCGTTGGTATATAACGGTTGGATGGATGGGGATGAGGGCCGTACAAAGATCCATGATGTGGTTTCGGCAAATGGCACAGTTATCTAGGCGGGACAAAAATGTTAGCTAACGTGTTTCTCGGGGTATTTTGTTTCGAGAAAGGATATATATGGAAGATGTATGAACATACCAACGACGATATCCCAAGCCCAGAGAGCAACAGCACTCCACTAGATGACACGGTGGGAGGTTAGTATCAGAGCTTCAAGATACGTGTTTTGTTGTGTGAATACGTACCTTCTTGACTTCGAATCTCTTCTTTCCGTCACCATCACCGCCCTTGGATTTGGCTACAGCCTTGGAGGGGCCGGCATCTGGCATATCAACATCCATGATGTCTATGTTTGTGTATTTGATGTCTGTCTACGTGAAGATTGAAGTAGAGAAGAGTGCGGAGATGATGTAGAAGATGTAGAGGAATGGCTTTCGTGTTCTGATGGTGTCGTGCCGGAGGATAAGGAAGTTGGAGTGACTGTTCCTTGGTGGAGAGGCTCAAAAGTGCAGTTGGCGTGGGACAGCTTGGAGACAGACAGCTACCCACATTACTCCGCCAACACAAGGATCGAGGGTCACGTGATGAAGCATTATTGTGTTGGAGAGTGGTAAACTCACAACACAGGCTGTTTTTAATTGTGAAGTCGTTGGTCTCAGCTCAGGTCGTTTAATATTAGTAGAATTAGACTGCGGAGGTGGCAAAGAGAGCAGTTGTAGACGACCGGTATGTACGGTACATGTACCTCGGAGAAAGTACGTAGGTCGGCCGGTACCTATCGCAGGTAACTGCGGGGTATGTCCGTTAGGACTGTCGGCGCAGTGTGAAGGAATTGGTGGTGGTGGTGAGGATGCATATGTTAGCTGCATTGGAGCTCAGGAAAACCCAGGCCAGGAATGTCCGCTTCCTTCACATGACACATCGCCAACCCTGTCTCTGATGCTAACGTTAATTAACAGCATGGTTTTGAACTCGTCGAAAAAGTTTAGATATGGCGCTACGGAATCGGCTCAAAGACTCCTTCAATGGTAAAGAGGTGCAGGAACAGTCGAACAATCTCGTCACCCGATGGGTGCCCAGATTGGAGGAATGCAGCCATTGGAAACGGAGGTTAACGGCAACGACCATTGCATGGCAATGTTAGCCTGGGCGCCTGATGGCTTCTCTAAAATATCGTGATGATGTTCCGAGTAGCTTAAACCGGCGAAGGAGAACCCCCTTGCATAGACACCAGCACACAAGCAGACGCATGGTTTGTAAATTTGTCCCGGGCAGCGAGGTAGATGTTTGAAGTTCATGCGAAATGGGGACGATTATATGAGAGATCTAGCCGTTAGCGGCAGGCGGTGCCAGAGTCCTTTCCAACTGAGGTCCGGTCGAGGTCCAACGGAGTGGGTACCGCAGGCCCTTTGCCAGGCTGGTTGGGAAGGCGAGGAGGAGAAATGCATACATGGTACATACATCCATACACCGATACATACATATTTACATACATCCATACATGAGGGTGTGCATGGGGCGAATCAAGAACGAGGCCTGGAGGCGAATGATATGAAGGATGGATATGGATTTTGCCTGCGCCGGGTGGACAGGTTCTATCTAGCTGAAGACAGCTAACATCAACGTCCTGAACCGGGCCAACTGCAGGCAGGATGACTGTTAGTACTGGTTGGCTGACGTGCTGCTTGTAGGCAACTTACCTGACGAAGCACTTGGTAAATTAATTAACAGACCGAAGAGAATAAAAAGTGCCCTCTTCCCCTGCCCGCCCGCTCGCCTGGATTCGAATCACCAGCTTTTTTTGCTAGCAGCTTTGTCATTCCTCCGTGGTGGTTTGAAATATTTCCAGCTTCCTCGTTTCTCCGTCCCGTTCCTGCCTTCTTGATTATATTCCTCGCAATCAAAAAGCCTGATAATTTACTTGGGTTTCCATTTCACAATAATTTTCCTACGCTTCATATACCGCTGTCCGTCCGTATAAATACATTTCCTTCTCAGCGTAATCGCCTGTTCGAAGTTTAGCCATTGTGTCAGGCCTACCAGGTACATACATCCCGAAGCCTATTTCTCGATCCTTTGCCCAGAACACTGTGCAGTCCCAATTGCAAAAACTCTGTCCCCATCCCAAAACTCCCGACCGGTGGTTCCGTTATCAGTCATCCCCTCCCGTCTCACATATACAAAACCCAAGATCCTATCCTCGGGTGTATACGTACTTATATACATATACTCCTTCCGTGTTCCCGTACCTTGATACAAGTCCGAAGCCTTGTTCCTTCCTGTATCGAAGTTCACCTGAAAATCGGTTTGTCTTTTTGGTGTGGTTTGTGCTCGGCTGTCGACAACACACTGCGTTGTGACCCTCTGCTTCTCGGCAAATCCCCCAACACAAAACACAAAGGCCCCTCGCTTCGCTCTTCCTCCCTTCCTCTTCTGTTCTTCCTCCTCTTCTCTTCCTCTTCTCTTCCCTTCCTCTCTCCAACAACCTCAAACCTCTCCCTCATCCTCATCTCCACCATCGCTCTCACCTCCTCATCCTCATCTCCATCACCTCTCCTACCTTCCCCTCACCATCGACTTACCCTTCAACAACTTCCGAACCGACCAAGATTACTCATCCCAAAATCAATCCAGCTAGAATCCCTTCCCCTACCAAGACCTTCAAACCAAATCTCAGCTCTCCAAAACTTCCGACAAATCAAACAAACCTCCAATCTTATCTCAACCATCATCAATTCGAACACTCTGCCATCAACAAAACCACCGACATCCCCCCCAAATAAACGAAGGAAGCTAGTCTTATCCTTGGTACATACCCTTTATTCTCCCTTCCATCATCTCCATGGTGCCGTCTGGATGACACTCTAACCCTCCTGTCGCTTCGTTTTCCTTTTAGTTTCCTTAAACAGTTTTGATCAGGATTGTCTTTTTCCGTTGCACGGCGTTTTTGTCCAGATTTATTCGTTATTCCATTTTTAATTCCTGCAGTCGCATCCCGAGAGGTCCAGCACCTTGGATACAATAATTCCCAGCGACTTTTTCTTTAACTATACTACATTCACAATGTCCGACAACGGTACACATCAAGTCACTTCGACTCCGAGTCGACCGCCGAACAGGCACCGCCAATCGAAGAGTAGCCCACAGGTACCCACAACTGGCAAGAAGAGCAACAACTTCAACAAGAATCGCCGCAGCAACACCCAAAATGGCCAACAGCAACCTAGGCAAGAGTCGGCATTGACCAAGAAATTCCGCGAAGCCGCTCAGATTGACAACGGTGCAGCTTCTGACTCTGCCATCAACTCTATCGTCGATAAGGGAATTGTTACACCACCAGCCACCCCTGGCCCTGTAAACCGCCGTGAGCCCAATGCCTATGTTAGCGACTCTGCAATTGGTGCTCACACCGACGGGGCCAGAAAGAAGAACTTCCCGAACAAGAAGAAAGGCAAGGGGAAGCGCCCTGCTGATATCCCGACCAATGGAGTGGCTACCGTTCAGCACTTCACACCTCCCAAGGATACACAGCACACACCACCCGACGACCTCTTGTTTGGAAAACCAACCCCCAACAATAAAGGTCGCTATGCTGGGGCCTGCTTCCACGATGCCTCGCCTGCTCCAAACGCTCTCCCACTTCCTAAATTCTTTTCGAAGTCGGTTCCAACTACCTCCGACGGCCCATCCCTCTCTACGATGCTTGCTGAGGCTGAAGCTGCAGGCCACAACCAAGTGATTGCCGACTCACCCCCACCAACGGCTCCGCTCCGCACTCCCCTGGACATATTCTTTAAGGCTGACAAGGAGGAAAAGGCTCGCAAGGCTCTCGCTGCTATCTCCCAGAACGAAGTGGTATCCCCTCAACCACTGGCGACCCCCGCCAATGATTCACGCATTGTTCGCAATATCACTCCGCCCAGTGCTGCACTCCCAAATGGACTTGGCAGTCCATTCGGAGGTAAGTCGGTTAAACGGGATGACTTGGAAAACGATCGTGATATGTTGTTTGCCATGGACTTCTCCGAGAAGAAGGTAGCCCCACGGCCTGTGGAGGAAGTCGTTATAGGACCACGACACCGACCACTTAGTGCTAAGGCCTGCGACCCTGAGACACACATTAAGAGGACTGAAAAGGCCAATCAACTAAAGGCTGCGCTTATGCAAGGCCAACAGCCGTTTGTCCTCCAAGGTCCCCCGTCTCCATCCCCTCAGCCGAAGGCCAAAGAGGTTGATGTACCTGACACCGCCGGAGGTGTTCCACTGTCGCCAACTATCCATGAGCGACGTGCTAGGACAAACAATGTGGGATTTGCACCAGCCCCTCGCATCCGCCATTTTAATCAGAACCGTCCAGTCAACTCTAAGGCCAACGGTCAGCACCACCGCAACGGACGAAACGGAAGCCAAAATTTCAACACCTCCGTCCAGCACAACTTCCAACCACCTTCTGGCCAAAACAACGGTCAATCTTTCGACCCAGTTCGAGCTCGAATGGCCGAATCTCATATTCGCGGTGTTTTGAAACTAGACTCACCGATCCCTGCCATTTAAGTACTTTGTTTTCCTCTGTTTTGCTTCGTTCTGAGTTTTAATTCCCGGCGCATTTCAAGCGAACCTATTTTGTTTCTCTTTTTTCGGTCTAGGCGGATCAGTTAACCGGCGTTTTATGGGCATATGTGTTTCGTGTTTTTCTTTCTACTTCGATACCCGGGATGAAGGGATGTAACTTTTACTCCCCGAATTTCCGTTTTATTGAAATACGGCAAAGATCGCAGGAAGACAGCCTGTCTACCTTTTCCATGAAAAATACTAGTATCTACTCATTCTGAGTTTCTTCCAAGATTCCTTTCTCTGCGTTCCTTTGCTTTCCGTTTTGTTTTCGTTCTGATTTCGTTATCATTATCCACCGATCGTACCTACACGGGATCACCAGCATTACTCTTCTTCTGTAACTTATACTCCACTGTCAAATTTTCTTCCTTTTTGCTTTCCCGGGACGTTCATACGGCGCAGCAATCTGTTTTCTTTCGGAGCTTGAAACGGCGGGTTTGTTTTCGGACGGATTGGTTCGTTTCGTTTCTTGCTTTATGTGTACAGAGCTCACGACCTCCCTTCACTTCCTCTTTCTTATACCTTTTGAACTTACACTGTTTTGGGGCGGTGAGATTTAATCACCGACTTTACGACCGGCGAATTCAAACAAAAAAAGCTGTCGGGTGTACTATTTCCTGTTTTTCATATTTCCGGGCTCTGGCGGATTCCTTCTTGATATCAATTAGAATCGGGCCAATGGGTGCTAGAATTCTTTGCTTTGGCGGGTTTCTATATCTTTTGGGGTTTCTCGTTTCCTTTATTTTCGACTTTCCTTAACGACTTCCTATATCCATCGACATCGACTACCTCGGACCCAACGACAAAAGTCGCAAACTTTTTTTTTTTTTCCTTTTTCAATTACTACTTTATTAGATGTACGGTCTACGATACGACCCAACTCTCTATTGTCTATTCGACCACCCCGAACCTTTATTCTTTTTTATACCGACCACTCTACTTCCTTTTTTTTTTCCCTAACCAACCTACCGCTCCTGGGTTATTAAAACGACCCATTGACGACGATTAACTCCATCCATTCCCTCACGCTCTCCTCTCCGACCCCTTGGATTCCAACAAAACTTTCGACATATTCTTTCTACAGGGACCGAGTTTTGATATTCGGAACTGCCCTTGTAAATTCCGGGGTGTTACATGCCTCTACAATGGGACTCCCTGGCCCAGATCGTCGTGTTCAGAAATCGACAGAACAAGTCGTTTAGGTACAACGGTACCAAACGGGCCAACAAAAAAAAGACTGTTTCGATGCTCAAAAAAAACCCTTGAAAAAACCAATACATACCTCCCTGAGCATAATACCACATGCCGATGGATTGCTTGGTGTTGCTCGCTCTTTTTTTTTGGCAGAACAAAAGATGAAAAAAGGATACTTCATGTTAGATAGGTCAAGATGAAAGATAATATGAACTATTTTTTACATTGCCAGACAGATGTTCAATTCGTAAAGATCGTAGAGCTCGTGCTTTTTTTAGTAGAAATTCCGTATGGTACAAGTATGGCCGTGGCTGGATGAGGTGAAAATATATACAATCAAGATCTAAGTAGTATACAAGTAATGGAAAGTCTGTACTCAGCCAGCAGGCGACATTTATACAGTAAGCTGGAACCAAAAACACCTCCCTCCTACCCGGGATTCTCTACCTCCCCCTCCCGCCGCGGTTGATATCTTCATCATCATACTCTTCTTCCAGTGACTCCGTATCATCCTCGTCGGACTCACCCTCCTCACTCTCATCATATTCTTCATCATATTCTTCATCATATTCCTCCTCTAAATCCTCTAAATCCTCCTCTTCGTAGTTCTCATTAACCTCCACCCTCCACGATCCCGCATCCTCGAGTTCGTCCCGTCCCTCCTCAATTGCCTGCCTCAAATACCCATCAGCCGCATCACGTTCCTCCTTATGCTTCTGTTCTAACTGCTTGATCTTCTCATCAACCACGCTGAAGTCTGGCTGGAAGGTAGGAGGTAGTTCGCCTCTCGCAATAGCTGCTCTAGCTTCCTTCCACAGCTTATCCTTCTCTTCTCTTCTAACTCTTTCCCTCTCCATCTGCTGCCTTCTCAATCTCATCTTCCTCTCTCTCCTTCTTGCTCTTATCATATCCTTATGCGCCTTCAACTGTTGCTTCTGCATCATCTTCTTATTTCTCGACATCTCGCTCTGGTATCTCTTCCATTGCTGCTCAGGTGTAAGTTCAACCCTCTTCGGTAGGTCTTCAATCAACGCCGTTCCTCTAACCACAACCTGTCCCTTATCGTTTTCCGCCCATAGTTCAAAAGTCCTATACTCGATAATCCTCTTGGGTTTGAGGTGAAACTTCTCAAGCTTCTGACTTTCTTTCGTCAACATCGCTAACATCCTTCTCAATTCTTTCTTTCTTGTTTTATTTTCGTCTTGGTCGACGTCTTCGGAGTCCCTGGCCAATCCTCGTTTTTGAAGTTCCTTTCTGATATCGTCCATTTCGTCGTACATGGGGACTAACCGATCCCGAGGGTTATAGTCGTCTATTTCTTGTGGCGGTACCGGGGCGTCAGGTAGTTCTCGACCATAGAGGTGAACTGTTTCGCCAACATAAATGGGGGCGATGTTACGGTAATCGAAGCTGGCGACTCTGTATTGCTTTTCGAGGCCTAGCATGTGATTTCTAAGTAATTCAAGTAGGAAAGTGAGGGTTAGAGGCCCGTGAACGAGGAGGTCTTTATGGCCTTCTACTTTCTGAGTGTATTCGGTGTCGTAGTGGATTTTGTGAGCATTGAATGTTAGGGCTGAGTATCTGAAGAGTAGTTGTCTGGAGGGTGTGAATGAGTGGCTAAACTCTGCCTTTTCAGCACGAGATGAGACCTTCGATGTCGGCGCCATTTCTTTGGCGATAACTTGATTAGCTGGTACTTCCTCTTTCTCCTCAACACTCTCCTCAGAATCTTCTTCCTTCTCTTTCTCAATCTGTCCCCTCTGCTCAGCAGCTGCTGCAATAACTTCGGCTGGTCTCTCCCGCATATACACCAGACACCGCTGTTCAATTAGCGGTACCTCTTCATCTGGCAAAATTACCCTATCCTCATTGAGATCCTCAACCTCAATGACCTTAGGCGACTTTGTAGGTTCCCTAACAATGTAGCCGGTTGCCCAAAGTTTCCGCCTCAGGTACACAAACATCATTTCATTAGGACTCCCCGGTTCGCCTTTCATCTGAACGTCCTCGACGGTTTCATGGCAGAAGGCGCGACGTCCGATGTCCAAGGGTCGGGCACGACGGGCGCCCTTGTCATATCCTTTATCACGCTTTTCGGGCATACGCTGGAAGGTGAGTTTCCCGCTGGCCCACATGCGACGGGTCCATGGACCTCCTGGTGCTTGGGTGGATATGTAACCGTCTGCTGAGAGATCTGATTCCTGAGTATAACCGTTAAAGTATGCGAAGTGGAAACCGGGTGGGAGCGTTGTGCCGTATATAGGCAGCATTGCTTTGACCGTGAATGGATTATGGGGCGCATTTTCGTCAGATTCCTCTGGTCTTAGGATATCTGAGAAGTTGAGATACGGTTGGAGAGACAGTGTGAGAAGTTGTGATTGAGAAGGACTGATGAATTCGTGGATCAGTGGGAATTTGCGTGCGAGGAGATCTTGAGCTTCCTGGGGTAGAAGTTTTATGACTCTGTCCATTTCCTCGATGTCGGCTTCTGTGGGTCCTGCAGGTAAGAGCTCTGCCTTCAGTTCTGCGAGTGTCCGGTTCGTGGCCCATTTTATGGAAGTGGTAGTAAATGATCTGGCTACTAGACTTGGCGGACGGATATGTAGACGGGTATGGAGGACCAGACGGCAGCCTGGCCGGAGAATGAGTGGAAGGACCATGATTGTGATATCGTGATGCTCTTCGTGGTGGGGCTATGGAGGGGCCCAAAGCTGGGCTATGATTGATTTGGTCGTGTGGAATTGCAAACCGGACGTCAATTGGCCTTGGAGAGCTGGTTGAAAGAGTAGGCGGCGACTGATAGATTAAACCATGCTGGCGACCATGCGCCGTTTCCTGTTTCCGCCGTTGAAGCCGACGAATTCAAGTTCGCGATGCCATTTGGAAGAATGAAAGAGTCTAAAACAATTGTTAACAAAGTCGACCAAGTTTTTCGTCGTCTGCGACATTCAGTCCGCCCAAAACAGCCAAGTAGCCGAGTCCCGTCTCGAAGACCTCGACAATGCAATGTAAGTGCCCTTCAAATGCAACCACCAAAACCCCCAAGTTAATATAAAGGTCCGCATTAACATCGACGCGCTCTAGATGGTTCAACCTTCTCTCCGCTGGCTCCGGCTCGCAGCGGGCAACTTATTGCTAGTCCTCGCCGTTCTCGTCTTCGCGAAGGCGTTCTTCCCGTACAAGCCCTTCCTGCAGGGACTCGCGCAGCATGCCGACTACCACGACAATGGAGAAACCCCTGCGCCGGCGCAGTTCGAGAAGGTCGTGTTTATGCTGGTGGATGCGCTGAGGAGGTATTATTCCGGTTGACGCGACTTCAATTGCGTGGTGTATAATGGGCCGCTGATGCCGATACGCGAATGACAGTGACTTCGTGTTTGGGGAACATTCGGGGTTTGAGTATACACAAAGGTGGGGATAGTTATGCTCTCCGAATCCATGAATTGGATGTATATTACAAATTAGGTGCAAATGAAGACTTACAGATGGATGGAATGATCATACAGTTTAATACGCTCCGGAGTCGCAATCCCATTCACGGCCCATGCTACCTCTCCAACAATCACCATGCCCAAGATAAAAGCTCTAACGACGGGCTCTATCCCCGGCTTCTTGGATCTAATACTCAACTTTGCCGAGTCCGATACAACATCCACATTGGCGACACAGGATAATTGGCTGGCGCAGATCAAGCAGAGCGGCAGGAAGCTCATTATGTTTGGCGATGATACTTGGTTGAAGTTATTTCCTGGGATTTTTGAGCGCACAGATGGTACTGTCAGCTTCTTTGTCTCGGTATGAAAAGGCCCAGATGTGTCGACCTTTAAATACCAAGGAGGGACTGAGAAATAGGGTATAGGACTTCACAGAAGTGGACAACAATGTCACCCGTCATGTTGCGCCGGAACTCAAGCAACTAGACTGGGATACTATGATTCTTCACTACCTTGGTTTGGATCATATCGGCCATAAAACTGGACCACGAAGGTGGGTGCGAATGTATACCAGGAATTTCAAAAGAGGCACTACTCTGACAAAGCCAGTCCAGCCAACATATGATCCCGAAACAACGGGAAATGGACGGTATCGTCAAGCAGGTTTATCAAGCCATGGAAACCGAAGAACACCTCAAAGACACACTGTTCGTACTAGTTGGAGACCACGGCATGAACGACGGCGGCGGGCACGGCGGTTCATCTTCTGGTGAAACATCTGCTGCCTTGGTCTTCATGTCTCCTAAACTCAGGGCTTTGGAGTCAGCGTACACCGCTCCTGCGGTACCAAAAGACGAATTTACATACTACCGTCGAATCGAGCAGTCTGATGTCGCCCCGACTCTGACGACTCTACTGGGACTACCGATACCGAAGAACAACCTTGGACTCTTTATCCAGGATTTTCTACCACTATGGGATGGTTTGTCGCCCATACCCTCACATATTATCTGTTATGTGGCCGAGGCTGAACTTTGGTAGTCGACGACCAGGTTAAGATTCTAAATACGAATGGTAGAGAACTATCAAGGTTGATATCCGCATCGTACTCGGATTTTGATAGACTCTTGGGTGAGGGCAAATGCAATGGAAAGGCCGGCCAGCTTGATAAGCTGGCATGCATATGGCATTCCGCTGTTCTATCATCCAAACCCTTGGAGCAGATGAAGCTATTTTCAACGGTACCACCCACCACTCCAAGGTGATTTGTAAAAGGCAAAGATACTGATATGTAAACAGTTCTCAAGCGAATGCCAGGATATCCTAACATCCGCTGCTACAAACTATGATACCGACAGTATGCTTATCGCCATAATAATCGGTTCCGTCGCACTAGCTCTCTTCACCACCACCTGGGCAGTAGACGGTGTTCCAGGGTTGACCCTTTACAAGCTCCTCTTCTGGGCGCTCTCCCTGTCCTATAGTGGAATGATGATAGCTAGTAGCTATGTCGAAGAAGAACAACAATATTGGTACTGGGCTGCCTCTGGCTGGGGCATAATCCTTCTAATCAGAGAGTATGTATCAACTACGTTCCCGATGTATATAATATCAAGAATACTAACATATCTACTTCATATAGACTTCAACGCGGCGAATCCGGTGCAAAATCCATAATCATCCTACTCCTACTCCGCCTAACCCGACGCTGGAACCAAACCGGGCAAAAGCACGCCGGAGCCCCAGACATCACCAACTCCTTCCTAACCCAGCACCCAACATTCCTCTGGACCCTCGTATTCTTCGCCTACACCGACATGTTCTTCCGTCTTAAAAGGAATCTAGAGACAAAACACTCCGCGTTCGTGGGTCCCGTGATGAGTATTTCTCCCGTGGTGGCGAGCATGTTGTTTAAACTCAGTATGGCAGCGCTGGATACGCGGGAGTTGATACCGGCCTATTTGATGGATTTGGCGGATGGGTTTGCAGGTGTGTCGGTGGTGACGCAGGCGCAGTTGGTTTTTTCGATTATATTGTTGATTGGGACCTACCTTGTTCTGGTGAGGAACTCGGGCATGGACGGAACGAAGAGTATACCACCCTTCCCCGCTGGTTCTCGCCTATACCACAGTGTATAAAAAGCTAACCCATATACTCTCCCAAAGTCTCCGCCATCAAAAAACTCCAACCCTTCCACGACCTCCTCACCATCTTCATCGCCACCCAATCCCGCCTAACCAACATCCCACTAATCTGGTTCTTCAACGTCATGCTCCTCCTCCTCGACGACATGAAATTCGATTCCCTGCTACAAATAATCTTAACAATAATAACCATGCAGCACGTCAGTTTCTTCGCATTGGGGAATTCAAACGCCATATCTTCAGTAGATTTGAGTAACGCCTACAACGGAGTTTCAGGGTTTAACGTCGGTGTAGTGGGTATACTAACATTCTTAAGCAACTGGGCCGGACCGGTGTTATGGACTTCTGGGGGTGTAGGATTAATGTGCAGCTGGATGGGAAGGGAGAAAAGGAAGAAGGAACAAGCCAACCTGAAAAAGGATGATGGGGATGATAATACTACCCTTTCTTCATCGTCATCCCCAGAAGGAACGTTAACAGATACATACCTCAAATTCGCAGAGGTGATGTCAACATTCCGTGCTGTGGCAATGGTGGCAGTTATGGGCGCCTGTATGGTGCTGAGGATGCATTTATTCGTTTGGACGGTTTTTTCGCCAAAGTATTTGTTTGCGATGGCGTGGACGGTGGTACATCATTTGGTTGTGGATTTGGGACTTGCGGCTGTGGTGCATTATATGGGGAGGTAAAAGAGGTTTAGATGGGTAATTAAATGTGGGGTGTATATGAGGGAGGAAAACGGGGGAGTAGATTATAATGGTATACGGGTAGGGATTGGATTGTGTTATAGCGATAGCAAGTTCGTAATAGAATGCATCAACTAGGATTCGCTTCACTTTGACCCTCATCGTTTCTCTGGCGATTCTTTCCTTCTTCTATTAAATTTTTTTTTTTTCTTGTTTCCGACTTTAGAAATATGAATAGATAAACCAAGTAGCCAAGTTGAGATTGATTTGTTCATTTATCGCTTGGCTATAATTCTATACGTAAGTAGCAGATCAATCCTTCAAGAGGGGTATAAGCATCGACACATATATCACGGGTATGGGACAAAGCGACGTCGGTGTATATAAAAGTATGAAGAGTGGAACTTTTATGTCTGAAAAGAAAAAACAGTAACGAAAGACAACGCTAAAGAAAAGAACAAAATGGTTGATACTATGAGGTTAGATTTCGCCATGTACTCCACCCTTATCTTCGGGGAATATAAACAATAGAAAAGGAATAAAAAGGGCTCATAGAGATATCAATCAAACTTTTAGTTGGGTGAGGGTAAAGGTAGAAAAGGAAATAAGTAACCCGAAATCAAAAAGGAGGATATCCGAAGACAAAATAAAGAGCATGAATACTAAAAAAAGTATACCATCTCCATCTCAAGTCCACTTCGAAAAATCCACATTCTCCAACAACCCATCAACCTCGTTCGCCTCTGCCCTCTCCGCCTGCATCACCTCGGTACTACTAGCCACACTCCCCGCCAACGAAATCCTCCTGTAATCACTCGCCCGACTCCCAGGACTAACCGCAACCCCCAGTTTTTCTCTCAACTTGTTAATCCCCCTCAACCGATGCCTCCAATTGCTCACAAAGTCCAACCCACCTTCGTTATACACATGCGCAAAAACACTGGCATTTAATGCCAGATTCCTCACAAATGCCGATAAATTCTTCCCGCTAACCATCTTTCCCCCACCTTCCGCCGTCGCGCTAGCAGGGGATATTTCCGGAAGCCCCGGTTTACCCATAACCTGGACTTTATAGTACCCTCTATCCGCTTCTTCCCAGTTCTTGAGTCGAGTGGCGATGAACCCTGTCTTTGCTTCAGGAGTAATCACGATGCTGACAAAGTTAAACTGTGAAGGAATGGTGTTAAACCGCCACGGGAGTCCGGAATTGTTGAAGATAATATTAACAAAGTCGTTCCCGATATGTCGTTTCTTGTTCGTGCACTGTGGGTCGTGAATGCGGTTCGTAGGCATCATGGTGGTAACATGGAATATGATCTGTGTAATCTTGTCGCTCCAGTAGAACGCAAATTCACCATCCATGTTGATTTCGCGGTCTAGGCCGCCAGTGTTGATGGTGGTGCCCTGAAGAGCGATCAGGTCCCCTAGATTGTCGACAAAGTCGGTGTAGTCCGAGGATCCCATAACATTGGAGAGGATCTCCGTTTCCTCGGTTTGCCCGGATCCGACATAGACCACGCCAATTTTGTGAAAGTCCACGACCGGGATGCGGTCGAAAACATTGATCGCTCGTTGTGTCTGGTCATCCTCCGGAAGTAGGACGGGACGGGACATCTCGGATGATACATCAGTAGTGAGTTGCATAAGCACATGGCTAGGAAGAACCGATGGCTGCCGAGTAACTTCAAAAACAGGATGATGGGCCCGATCAACCGGACTCTCCTGTCCATTCCCATTGTTCGCAGTCAAAGCTTCAGGTGTAAATGTTCCCTGAAGAATACTCTGCGCCTGTTGCGATTCCGGGCTCAAATTAAAACTCGAACTTCCAGACTACACCAATCAGATTAGCACCGTACACCCTCACGACTAATAAAAAATATTATGTTATCTACTCACCGGCTGCCGAATAACCACCTGCGAAACCCCCGTGATAATCGACGTATTAATCGTAATAATCTTCGACCCCAGCAACCAACTCTTCGTACTCGTCGTATGACTCGCCGTCTGCACGGCCTTAACTTGATTCCTCACCTCCGCATCCGCATACGTAAACCGTCTCAACATATCAATACTCGCCTGACTCTGTTCGTCAAGGACATCCCTATGCCCCCCGTCTCCAAGAATCAAGCCGCGAGTAATCCAGGTAACGTACTTTGCCCTGTCGCTAAGCTTTAATGCCAGAAACCACGTAGATATGACATTGTACGCTAACGTTAGGACGTATTGCGAGATCTGCGGCTGCTCTTGGGTGTGGTGATTGGCTTCTGGTGAGTGGTGATTAGAGGTCTCTTTCCCTTTATGTAGCGAAGCAGAACGGTTTAGGTGCGTTTCCTTTGTATGCTGAATATACCGGAACGCGATCGCAAACACACTCTTATAATCCGGCTCCGTAAAGTTCACAGTCGTTGACGGCAAATGCGCCAACAAGGACAAGAACTCCAGAATGTGAACGCTAACCGCTGACGTTGTAATGATCTGCGAGAGCTTGACGAGGATACCCGGCAAAAACTTCGTGGTAGCCATAGGGAGTTCGTAGATGCAGATCGAAAGAGCGTGGATGCATGGCTTTGCAGTTCTCTGCCATGAGTGAAGACCGAGTTGAAACGCCTTCACGATAGCCTCCTGATCTGTCCTGCTAAAGTATTCTTGATACGCAATAAGGACCGTAAGGAGATTAATCAGGGAGACTGCAAGATCTGCCTTTTTGACCTCGCTAGGCAGGTCGAGGTTGGGAAGTCGGTTTGTATGAAGCTGTTCGCAAACAATCAGACGCATGTGCGAAATTTGCTCGCCACATTCTGAGAATAACGTCTTGTTGCATAGTTGTGAGGGTATATGAACAATGAGATACGAGTAGAACTCAAAGTTAGTCCCGCTCTCTATAACTCGATTGACGATATCCAACCATTTCCGGAGATTCAAGACTTTCCTTTCAGGCATAGTCGCAACCCTAACACCACTGCCATCATCGGCGGGCTCGGTACGGCACACTAGCTCATGGCTCGCCATCTGTGGTAACGTCTCTGGAAACGGGTTCACCTCTGGATACACCCACATCGGAGGCTTCTGCTTCACCCTCGCAAATTTCTCCATGTTCTGCCGACTCGTCGTCCGCGGCAAGGTCCCCTGACTATTGACGTTCCTCAAGCTTGCGTTCCTCCCGAGCGTACCCGTGGTAGGTCCTTCCGAAGATATAGACTCTGTATCCGACCTCGGAGGGTCATCCACCGCCTTATCAGTCTTCCCCAACAACGTCGCCAAACTATACGACTCCGTATCCTCTACCAGATGAATGTAATTCTCAGAGTCGGCTCTAATCCTCACCAGCAACCTCACAGCCGTCAATCTCGCATCTAATTCATAGCTCTTCGACTCCGCGATCCTGAGTAGCTCATCATAGACCGCTACCGCCCTCGTCGGGTTTGCTTGGAAATTCTGAATAAATATCCAAGTAAGACCCCTTGCAATAACATTGGACGGCGAAATATGGTCTGCCTTCTTCCCGCTCTCCCCTTCCGCTGCGGGCTGCTGTTGCTGGCCCTGCAAACTGTTATTCTCCAGTGTCTCAACCATCACCCCCATAATCTTCTCAAATAACAACCAACCCCCATCCTTCGCCACATCAATCGCAACCCTCACCAACTTCTCGAGCACCCTCTCATCCTTCTCACCAGGCATAACATCAAACACCGCCACAATAAGCGTATGCAAACTATGCTCATCGCAAACTTCCTTAATCGTCTCATAGACATCTTTAATCAACGACAATATCGACACCCTGATCGTATACGGTCTATCCCGATTCTTAAAAAAGATATCGATCAACCGTCTCGAGTTAAGCAACCAAGCACTACACGACGGATAACAGAGGTGCTCCGTCGCATAGTAGTTAATCACCAACTCTGCACCGCTATCCGGCAAATGCCCGTGCATTTTGAGAAAGAAATCCATTACCACGTCGCTGGAAGTGAAATCCACGGAGGCGCATAGCTTTTCTAGTTGCCCTATGATCTGCGCAACGGAATTATATACCGCCATGGTGATGTTATCCTTCTTCTGCGCTGCATCTGGAGTCGGCGCCGCGATTTGGGCTCGTTCCGCGGCACGCGCTGTGCAGTGGTACACAATATCTAGCGGTATTGTCCATTCGTCGAATGAAATTTGGTCCGTCACCTCCTTCTTCGATAGAATGTTGTAGATGGCGCGGCATAAATCCAGCTCCAGTCGCGGATTGTTCGCTGACAAACTAGCTTTGTATGCTCCCATCACGGTTGAAATCTGTAGTTCAGGGAGACCGTTCTCTCCCGCACCCAGAAGTAGTCTCTCGCAGAAGCAGACTGCCCCTCGGAGAGTGTTCGAATTAAATTGGCTCTCCTTCCTGCTCGGTGACTCTAGGATGGCTTTTAATGCGAGAATGGAGTTATGCGCCATATAAGATTTGCAAAGATTGCATATGGCATTCCAGGTAGCATCCGTAAGGTCCCGTATCGTAGCATACGCCCCACAAAGCACCTCAATACACGGTGTAAGAGACGCTTTAGGAATATACCCGTATGTAATCAGTGCATCGATGAACATCAGGGAACGGGTAATGTCCTCCTTGCTCGTAGTCTTTTTGCAAATTGTAAGAATGTCGTTGAGGAGAGGGACGAGCTCCTTCTCCTGGAAGGTTTTGAAGCTGAACTTCACGACACTGATAAGGAAGGAGAAGAGCTGCTGGAGGTTGGACTCGGCGGGAGAGAAGGTGGTGGCCGGGTAGTTATCGCGCTTACGGGCCTGACGGGCAGCCGCAGCTTCACGGAACCAGGCTTTAAGCCAGCGAGAAAGGAGCGGCTGGATGTCCCTTTCGAATGCGACGAGGTCTTTACCATTGTTGGTGAGGGAGACAAGAGCCTCGAGTTGAAGCTCAAAGTCGTTGGTGGAGTGGTTGTTCGCAATGGCGCGGAAGTAAGTTATTCGATCGAGGGACGAGCCCTCGGACTGCGAAATGCATGCGATAAGCAGCCGGAAGGCGACATGTCGGGCCTCGGGTGGATTGTGAATATCGGCGAGGTCTTGGGCGGTCAGCCAGACGGTGCTGACCGAAGATACGGGGTAATCCACGATAGTGCGGCAAAGTGTTTCGGCAGCGTTGATTCGCATAGTCATCGGATTGCCATGCTTAAGCTGTAAGAGCAGATGATGGGTATGTATCGATCCTCCGGCGGCAGCAGACCGAGCAGCGTCGATGCCGTTAGCATAGTCGCCATTAGTGCCATACTGATGCTCCGGACGTGGCGACCCGGATGTTTGGAAGGGGAAGCCTGATGAGGCCTGTAACGGGGATTGCGACGAAGATGCAGCAGCAGTCGTCGGCGATGATACTGCTGAGGATTTGAGACCTCTGAAGCCTCCGAAGACCCTAGCCAGGCCGGAGGACTTCCCATCCGCGGAACTGTCGACTTGAGACATGGCGACCAAGCCTCATGCCTAGACGTGGTTTGACCGGTGAAACTGGGTTTCTAGTTCGGCGACGGGCCGACTAACAAGACGGTAGATGTATCGGTTTGGAAAAGACGAGATCGTTCGAGAAGATGATGCAAGATATGCCGGATAGAAAGACCGAAGGCCGTCGAAGGGTTTATTCTATCAGAACGAAGTATCTCCGAGATCAGTAAGTGACCATGAACCACCGGACGAGCAGCAGAATCATAACCATGCTGGGGTAAAATGGAGAAGTGAAGCTTTACGTAAGAGAATCCTTCCTCCCCTTGAAACACTTCCCCGGAATTCTGAATGTAGGTAAGGCTGAAGTGCGCCTGGCAAGCGCAAAACGATGTGGACGAAGAAGATGGGACCAGGTGGGAGGTATATATAGATACGGGCAGCTAGGCGAAGCGCTTTCTCAGAGCATCATCGGTTCGGGAGAGTGTCGACGGACATGATTGGGATGAGGTATATATATGAATGCCGGGTAAAGAAAGAACTATGCACGAGGCAGGTCTAGTCTAAGGGGTCAGAATCATGCAGAGTGAAGCGGAGAGTGTGATAAGATGCAGTAGTGCCGTGCTGTGTATGGAGTGAAGTGTAGTGTAGTGTGGTGGTGGTGGTGGTGGTGAGTCTTGGACTGGTTTGGCTTTGGTGGTGGCCTTTTGAGAGGTTAGTTCGAATTCGGCCCCGGATTTATCTGATATGCCATGCCATGCCATCTCACAGTATGTACTTACTTCCTGCCAGGGGTAATATAACCCGTCGACGGCCACTTTAAATTGTTTCTTCGGGTTTTCCACATTCGCACTGTCAGAAAGAACGGGAAATTAACGGCTGATAAGAAGTATTATTACCATACCGTGACTTCTCGATCCGGCCAGCCATACACAGTCAGTCACACCGCAGTCGATACAGACATACATTACATGTGGGGGGCAACTGTCCGGGGTCCACAGGTGAGACTGCGTCGCCGTTCGGTTAGCAGAGGCAGCTTGGACCCACTAACGGACATACATCTGGCGGTTTCTATTTTTTTTTTTTTTTTAGATTCTAAACTATATGCATCTTATCGGAGAAACTATCTGTTCGGTCTGGTGGCCAAACTAGGCTCCTCTAAAAAACTCAAGTATTAAAATACATGAAGGAGTAAACCAGAAAGTATATCAATCGTTGTATGTAAGTATGTATGTATATGTAATACTTTGTATCAGTCTTGTAAACGTGGATATCATGCATGCGTATGGTGGCCAAAAGAAAATCAATATAGTGCGTCCATGCATTGCTCATCCAAAAATCGCTAATATGCAAGGAAATTCAGACATCCGCTCGCCCTTACCTGGCCAATATCTCGTACCAGTGCTATGCGTGATATCGATAGTTCGCGCAAAATCCTTCAGGCCTTTCCGACCAGAACATCTCTCGGCAATATCGCCGTCACCGTCCCCGTAATCGCCAGAATACTGCTGAAAATAATCAAGCACCAGTCTAATATAACCGTCCGTCGCGGCAGTTTCCCCGCAAATATTCGGAGCCGGAAAACAATAGGCAAAATGATGCATATCAAAAAGCACAGCGCCGAACCCATCAATGCCTATTTATACAACACCGTTAGCACATCATATAGACATCAATTGACGCAAAGAAAATTTGGTGACACCTTACCATAATTCTTTCAAACGACGGCACTAAAATCGCAATTGTGATAAAAGAAAAGACGCAGCCAACTCGGATCAAAACGCTGTATAATGTATGTGTAAATTGTGATATCCCTGCGCCTTCCTCACCCGGTGCGAGAATTCGCTGGTCGAGGCCCAACAGAACCTCAAATGTACTGATGATCGGGCGCGCATTGAGCGGAGTTTTTGTGATTGGAATGGCAGCAATAAACGTAATCTATAACACAATTGTCAGCGGATATTGCGTCACATTAGGTGATTAAAGACATACCAATGCCATAGACAATTTCTTATTCGTTTGCGGGTTAAGGAGAATATTTGAGGTAACGATATCTTTGACGGTGTCTCCGAAGAGCAGGTAGCCGGCGACTGCCATGCTAAGGTCGAGAAGAAACTGCATCCAAAAATTAGTATAGCGATTAATTATCGCAAAATAAGACACCATACGTACAGTGAATGTATATGTGACTTTGATAGCCCTAGTTTATGGAGTAAGGTATTAGCATGAAATTCACAGCCTCTAAACCTAAGAGTCACACCAACATACTTTCCAAACTTATACGGGTGTCGCATATCCCTATAGATATTTGGGAAAACACTGTGCCCTCCCCATGGGCTAATAAGAATACCCAAGCTATACTCACGTCAGTAAATTCTCTCAACTTAAGGGTGCACAAAAATCATACCTCAGTGGCACCTGTCCCCAATATTCTGGGAGAAGATACGTCTTCGCCGGATGCAGCAGACTCCCTGGGGTCTCCTGCGTAGCCAAACCACTCACAAATATCATCCCCACAATGCTAAAGGTGCAGACAATTCCCAAAATACTCGTCACGCTCAACAGTCTCAACGGCAGGAAACACAGTGGTGTAAGAACCAGACCACAAAACAACTTCCAAGTAAGAATCGACACCCCGGGCACCAAATCGTGCAATGAGTCAGCAAAGAGGATAACTAATGCGACGCAAGCAGCCAGGAGTTCGAGGAAGAAGATAATGCTGATGATTATTCGGCCTCTACGACCAAATGCCGCCCAGGCGAGATCGCCGTATGTTATCAAGACAGGGTTGGAGTCCATGCATATGGCAATGATCTTGGCAGTGTATGCAGTGGATACCATCGAAAAGACCATGAACAGGATACCGATAATCCAGCCGGAGAGGCGAAACCCGAGGGGTAGGGATAGTAGACCGATCCCAACCAGAGTGTTTATGGAGTTGAAGATGGTTTGGTAGATCGTGCTCTGGCCGACAGCAATATTAACGAGGTGCGTTTTCCCGTCCTCATCAGTGATCGATTCTTTTCGAACAAGTAGAGGCTCTGTTTCCAATCTGGAGGCCAAGCTACCTTGCCGAGATATGAAGAGGTGCCCTGCATGGTGTCCAGGGTGATGGTGGTCGTGGAAGCGGGTTCCAGGGCTGGTACCGTAGCTTAGGGCGCCGGGGTAGTGTACGGCCACTGATGACTCCTCCTGTGGTTCATGTTCCCCCACTTGCTCCTCCTCGTCTTCGTACCGTTCGGCTTCATCGTCAGAGGGGAAACCGGCCCAGTTGCTGGGACTCCTAGCGAGCTCTTGGAAGCCGACTGCTCTGATGTATGAACGAGTATAGTTTTCAATACTGTTCACACCACCGACGTCATGAATAAGGTGGTCTACGAATGCAGGAGTGAAAGAAGACCTGTTTTCAGAGTAAAAATATCAGTTTTAGTGTTTTCTTCACCAGAATTAGGGCGAAAAAAGGTTGGAGGAGGAACTTACCGTCTGTGGCTGCGACCACCCCAGGACCCTGGTTCAAGGTGGCTCGGAGAGCCGTTCTCAAAAACATCGTCGCCGTGTCCGCTCATAATTAAAATAAAAAAACAGTTCCCCCGAGTCTACGTCGTTATAATCACGATGTAAAGACGGGGAAAGAAAAGAAAGTGGAGAAGTAGAAGTAAAAGAAGAATAATAATATTGCGGACTAAGAAGAATTCTTTCCCGGCGCTGATAAGACTTCGGGCTGACTGTTATCTCGCCAAAAAATGCGCGCCAATGCAAAACTCCCCGCGGGTTATCACCGGCTCATTAACTGGAGCTCCTTGTTAGTTCAAGCAAGAACGGTACGGGGTTCAGATTCAGATTAATTTCCAGCCAGAAGCGAAAAAGTGGGAATGCAAATGTTCGAAGGCGATAATGATAATGGGGGACAGAAAACGTCAAACGGGTGCCAATGTCATGCAAGGCCGATGCAGGATATTTAAGAGCGGAGGCCAATGCAGTCGGTCCCGCCGATAGGAAACATGATCTGATATCTTGTCGGTAGCAATGCGGATGAAGTCACTAAAGATCAGACCGAGATGCATCATCCTGCAGCTAACCATCGAGCGGTGGGTCCAATGCAGCAGCTCATGACCAGCCGTCGAATCGGGAATGGTCGCTTCCATGCACCCGCAGTTCGTTCCCGTGGGAATTTTTGAAGCGGTGCCGGAACTCCACTTGCGATGAAGCTGTGCATTTATAACTTGGCTAAGCAGCCTATAACAATTTATATCGGTGAGTAGTAGTCTCGAGCTTGGTAGTTAGTTGTTAGTAGTAGTAGTTAGTATAAGTACTGCCTCCGATAGCCCGGCTGCGTCAAACATTTTTGAAGCTGGAAATCATCACGTGGGTTGATGTGCAACGCTACACAAGCCGAAAGTCATGACCATGGCTCTGTCAATCCCAACACAACGACACTGCCATACTTGTAGAACCTCTTGCATAAGGGCGTATCCTGGTCTCGTTGGTACGCATAACCTAATCTAATCTAGTGAGTTACAAGGTGTATATTTTGCGGCCAGTGGTAATGAACGACCGTTAAATTATACCTTAAAAAAAAAAAAAAAAAAAAAAAAAACGAAAAGAAACGAAAAGAAAAAAAAAAAAATCTAGTGCGAATGGGGTCCTGTCGACAATTGAAGGCTGCGTCTGACTGGCTAACTCCGAGGGCTATGCTATGCTCTATCAGACCTACAGTAAAATACAAAAGTTGCCCAAACCGGTTATATTAATCTAAACACCTAATACTATTTGTTACAACATTAGTCCTCGAGTCTTGGAGATTTAAAGGGTATTGGACGTCGACCGTGTATACTAGGTACTACTAGGCCCACAGAAGATATATTGGATACCAGCACAGAGAGAGGCTGGGCGATTTGCGCATTATATTAAATTGTCGATATATCGAAATATATATCAGATATACACCCGTGATATATAGGTTCCGTAGGATACATATTGAGGACAATAGGAATCCAGGGTTAAGCCAATCCCTTCAAACTGCTGCGAACCACTCCTTATATCTACATGTGGCAATCGGGGTACGCATCCAGGTTTACATGCCAAAATCTGCTGTCCTCGGTGTAGACTATGGATAATTGAGATCAGGACACGATAATAATGCGTCGTCTAGACTGTAGGGTCAAATCTCGAGTTGTGCGACCATCATAGTGGTATATCGGCAAATCTCTCGCGTACTAGTATTCTTCGAAACCCCGGTAAAATCAAATTGACGTTTAGATGGTTGCAATCTGATTTTAGCGCTTTGGGTTCTCTCCTATAAATTCTAAAACGGCGTTCGAGGAAGGACTAAATAAGACTTACGGGTTGAAAATCCCATCTGGTACGGATATCAGCGTATTGTTGGAAGCTACTACAAATGATGCTTTATAGCTCGCATATCCATATACCTTTTCTTTATGATGTCGTTACCTGTACGTAGACGTCTAGACATATGATCTCAAAGGCAATGTTGTAAATTTCATTTGGTTGTGTTGCCCAGATATACGGCAGGGTCCTGATCGAGACCGCGTCGCGTATGGATCGCGCAAGCTACCAGGGTAAGCATCGGCATTGCAGTGACAGGGGTCTCGAGGACTAATTACAAAGCGAGCCCAAGCTTGAGGTTGCAATTTTGCTTTCAGTTTCAAACTTCACACTCGTCCGCTACTCCATATACGCTCCGTGATAGATATCGTCAAATCATTCAAGATGGAAACCTCCACAGGTGCAACTTACTCTATTGCCGAAAAGACGAGCGGAGCCGATTCCGACCCTTCGAATTTAGCTGCCCGCCACGAAGAGTACCAGTATCTCGACCTTATCCAGTATATCCTTGACCACGGTGAACACAGGCCGGATAGGTACATACCATCTCCACTCACCTAATACCTATTTCATATCGTGCTAACATAATCACAGAACTGGTACAGGTACCATCTCCGTCTTTGCTCCTCCACCGCTCAAATTCTCTTTGAAGGACGACACCTTCCCCCTTCTCACCACAAAGCGTGTCCACCTCCGCGCTATAATCCACGAGCTCCTCTGGTTCGTCTCCGGAAACACTTCTAACGCTCCACTACAGGCGAACGGCGTCAAGATTTGGGACGGCAATGGTTCACGGGCTTACCTTGATTCCATCGGCTTAACTGAGCGACCCGAGGGTGATCTTGGTCCTGTCTATGGCTTCCAATGGCGGCACTTTGGCGCCGAGTATAAGGGTGCAGACGCGGACTATACTGGCCAGGGGGTCGACCAGCTTGCGGAGGTTATTCACAAGCTGAAGCATAATCCCTACGACAGGCGGATAATCATCAGTGCTTGGAATGTGGCAGACCTCAAGCTCATGGCACTTCCGCCTTGCCACATGTTCGCTCAATTCTATGTCTCCTTTCCCAAGACTACCAGTGCTCCTGTATGTGGCCCCGATGGTTGTGAGGACCTAGGGCCCCTCCCACAGCTCCATTGTCAGCTTTATCAACGGTCTTGCGACATGGGTCTCGGTGTTCCTTTCAATATTGCCAGCTACGCTCTCCTAACAAAGATGATTGCCCACGCCGCCGGCCTGGAACCTGGTACCTTTACACATGTCATGGGAGATGCACATGTTTACAAAGATCATGTGGAACCGTTGAAAAAGCAATTAAGCAGAGAGCCGAGGAAGTTTCCAAAGATGAAGATTACAAGGAATGTACCTGATATCGATAGCTTCAAGTTTGAAGACTTTGAGTTATCAGAGTATGAGCCATGGCCAGGTATTGCTATGCAGATGTCTGTCTAGATGCATATAGAGGGGAGATGGATAGAGAAAGAGAATATCGAAGCTGGCTTCTTGTTCAACACAGGGTATATCGATTGGCATTAGTTTGGTTCAGGTTGCATAGCTTTCGGAGCGGGTATAGATCTATCATTATAATAGTACATTGTATTTAACATATTACGATCGTCATTTCCCGACGCAAAATCTAGTTCGGAGTATCGTTAGAAGCATTTCAGGAGCGAGGGGGATGGTAGGACTTACTTTTCAAATACGACCCCAAGCACTTCATCGACTGTGCTTGCGCCCTCCCCTTTGCCCATAATCCGGGACATACAGTTCGCCGCTTTTCTTAACATTTCTGCTTTTAGGACGATATCGATTTCGTCCTCGATTTCACCGGACTCCGAGGCGGTCTGGCCGTCAGCCAATCCAGATAAGAAGTCGCCAAGATATCTGTAGCATTCCTCCACGAGGACTCTTTGTCTAGAACTAGCACCGATAGCTTCACCCCATATTGTCTTTGGAGTCCCTTCCAGTCCATCTTCCATGCTCGTCATATTCCCAAATACACCGGTTAATGTCCCCATCAATTGCTGGATAGTCCCTGCGTACCCTTCCCCAGTGCATGATATCCCCACCACCCTTCCCTCTTTCAATCCCGGCAGTCCCTCCCTAACTAGGCCGAAAATCCTCTCTAGCACTTCCTTCTTTTCGAGTTTATCAATCTTATTAACCGCCACAATCACCTCCTTCCCGTCCCTTATAGCCTCCTGTGTAACCTCCACCGCCTCTTCCAAAGAAGGGTGCCCAACTTCGATACCGATATTTTCATCTATATCTTCAACAGAGACCACCAAAACAACCACATCTGCCCCTTCCACCCTCTTCCTAGCCCTCTTCATCCCCTCAACTTCAATCTCATCAAGCTCACCTTCAAAAACCCCATTCCTAAACCCCGCCGTATCGCCCAATACCACCATCCACCCTCCCAAATCCACAGATACATCAACAATATCCCTAGTAGTCCCCGCCTTAGCACTCACAATCGCCGCCTCTCGCCCCACAATCCTATTAAGCAAACTACTCTTCCCCACGTTCGGCGGTCCAATAAGTGCTAAATTTATACCATTCCGCAAGAGTTCGCCTTTAACTGCGTTGGAGAGGTATATATCCATCTGTCCTCTCAACTTCATAATTTCATTTTTAACGTTCTTTAATAATATCTGTGGTGTTTCGTCAAATTGCTGGTCTTCTGAAAAGTCTATGAGAGCTTCGAGTTCTCCTCTGGCGGAGAGGAGAGATATATGCCATTGGTTGTAAGCTTGTGAAAGGCTATCCGCACCCTTGGTGGTACTGTGGACACTTAATAGCCTTTGAGACTCGGTTTCTGCGGAAAGCAGATCGGACAGTGCTTCTATTTGTGGAAGCGAAAGGCGGGAGTTATAAAACGCCCGACGAGTGAATTCCCCGGGTTCCGCGGGGAGAATAAGATTCTCTTGTATACTCGGAGTTGAAGGGCTAATCGAAGGTGAACATTTCGGTAAGGCTGATAAGACTGACTTTAGAACTGCTGGGCCGCCGTGGAGGTGTAATTCTAATATATCTTCGCCCGTAAAAGAATTCGGTGCAGGAAAGTAGAGGAGAAGGGCGGAGGGGTCGAGGATCTTGGCGGTTATCGGGTGAAAAAGAGTCCTTAGAGTGGCAGTGCGGGGCTTTGGTAGAGGTTTTGAGGGGCAAAGGGTACTGTGTATCTATTTTATAGATTAGAAAGGGGTATATCTATACATTCTGAGCTATAGGAAACTTACATGGGCACAGAGCGGGCCGGTTATTCGAACGACAGCAATGGCAGACTTGCCCGGGGATGTGGAAAGGGCATAAACCGTGCGAGTGCCTTCGCCACCATAGCTATAGAAGTCACTTTTTGCATTTGATGTATATGCGCAAGTCTTAGTGATACTTCCAGGCCGCCTCGAAGGGGTCATCGGGGTGTGAAGCAGGCCATGTTGGCTTCGAACCTGATTAAGACCAGCCCGTCTCAAGCCGCTTCCTAGTCTTAACAGTCGTAGAGACTTCATCAACTACGCTATTATAGACAATGGGGTATATCTGATAGCTCTGAGAGAAGTTCTATAGATCGATCTAGAACCCTTGCATCCTGGATCGATCTCTAGATAGTGGTTGGTTGTCGGGAAAAGGATTTATGCGTTGTCGTGTGGTATTTTTCCGCCGCCATCTGAAATTCAATTTCACGCGACGGCGTCAAACTGCGACTCATCCGCCACCTCTCCATCACCATCATCATCACTTCATCCGACACCCGATATCTTAGATTCACCGACAAAAACCGAGGCTCACAAAATATACATCAATTGGCGCTATAACTAAGGATTAATCATGGCGAACAAGCACTGGGAGCAAGATAAAGATGCCGTAAGTCCCCCAACCCCCTCGGTCTCGAAGCTCTCGAAGCTCATACACTCCTACAGGCGCATACTCACCCTCTCTCTTATAGACCGTTTATATAGGTAATCTTGACGAACGCGTAACGGATGCCCTAGTATGGGAACTCATGCTACAAGCCGGCCGAATCTCGAATGTCCACCTACCGAAAGACCGCGTGACACAGACGCACCAAGGTTTCGGCTTCGTCGAGTTTGTATCCGAAGAGGATGCGGAATACGCGGCGCGGATTATGAATCAGATACGACTGTATGGGAAACCGATTAGGGTTAACAAAGCATCGGCGGATAAGCAGAAGACTGTGGAGGTTGGAGCGGAATTGTTTATTGGAAATTTGGATTCCATGGTGGATGAGAAGACGCTTTACGATACGTTTATGACTTTCGGAACGATTACGGCACCGCCGAAGGTATGTGATACCTCTCTGGTGAACTTAGTTGGGGCTATTTGGGACAGTACTAACGATGTATTAGATTGCACGCGATGAAAACGGCATATCCCGCGGTTTCGGTTTCGTTCAGTTCGATAATTTCGAGTCCTCCGATAAGGCGATCGATGCTATGCAGGGTCAATATTTGATGAACAAGGAGATATCAGTATCGTACGCTTTCAAGAAGGACGGCAAGGGAGAGAGGCATGGTGACCAGGCGGAACGTCTCTTGGCATCTCAGGCGCGCAAGAACAACGTCCAGGTACAGGTACAAGCTTTGCCGCCAGCACTACTGGGACAGCAGGCTACTGCTCCACCTACGCAACAGCCTGTCCCAGCCGCCGCACAACCCCAAATGCCACACGGTGCACCACCTCCCCAATCCGCAGCTCAAGGATACCAGCAGCAGATGCCACCCGTCCAACCGCCTCACCAAGGATACCCGCCTCAACCTCCCACTGGTTACCAACCACAAGGCTATGGCGCACAACCGTCTTACCAGAATCCACAAGGAGGATACAGGCCGCCCCCTCCATCGGCTGCCCCACCGGTCGCTGCACACGGCCTACCATCGCGGCCACCTCCTCCAATGGGATTTGGTGGACAGCCAGGGTACGGTGCACCGGCTCAACCGCCCCCAGCCGGCTTTGGCGGAGCATATCCACCCGCTGGGTTTAACACTGCGTCGATGGGGAGGGGAGCTGCACCTTATGGTGTCCCACCTCCAGGGGCACCGCCTATGTATCCGCCTAACCCTGCACCGTACGGGAATGTACCACCGCCACCGGCAGGTTTTAACCAAAGGAGATAGTGTTTTACCTAAAATATTATTCTAGATGACTTTGTTGGGAGGCGTTATGGGGTTAAATTGTATAGTAGGTGGGGCGATTTTGTTTTTGTGGAATATACTAGCATGGGGATTCTCCGAATTTTGTTTTCCATTGCCCATAACGCATCATATTGCATAATAGATTTCATTTCTTCAGATTTCATTTCCAGAGTTGCTACATCGAGTACCTTAGGGCAGGTGATATCAACGTGGGTACTTAAAATAGACGGGATCGTCAGATAGAATGGTGGAAAACGGCGGGAACATCCATCTCTGCGAGATTACGGCGTTTCTAACAAGGCCAGGTCACACTATGTCGACGCCTCTGACTTACGTTCCGCGGCACTTGCTTTACAATGGCCCGTCACCCTACGAGAAAGGGAAATGGGTGCCTGGATGGACGGCACCACTACCCCCAAGGGTTCGAAGAAACCCCGGCCAATTTCAGAGGCACACGACGATACCGGAGGACGAGGTGCCAGCATTCTTGAAGCCCGTAGAACCAAGAATACAATCGAAGTCGCCAGCTTCAACTTCAACTTCTGAAGGGCCCTTGGAAGTGAAGCCGAAAGATAATGTAGAAGAAAGAGAGGGGAATATACAGCTCAGGAAGAAAGCATCAAAGACGACAATCCGACAATCTGATGCACCCATAAAGCCATCGAAATCCTTCTCTTTCTCATCCATCCCCCGCCTTTTCTTCTGCTGCATCTCCACCCGCCCTACATACACCCAAATCCAGGGCTTGATAATCCCAACCTCACAAATTTGCGTCGATACCAAAGCCCTACGCTTCCTCCAATCCCTTCCGCGACAGGAATTTCTACTACTAACCTACCTAGTTCAGGAAGTATTCACGGACGACGGTGTAAAAGTGCTAGGGAGAATACCGGAGTATGACGGATTGATTGAAAAGGCTCTGAGGGGACAGATAAGGACCGTGAAGAGGCCTTGGACATCGAGTGAGAGGGAGGGGTTTGTGGAACATACGGCGGGATTGTATGCCAGACTACTAAGGAAACTAGAGACATATGAGAAAGCACCGATGTGCAAGAAGGTTTATGGAAGGAAGTTTGGAGGGAAGTAGTGGTGGTTTGTATGTATTTGAAGCCGTATCAATACTGCATGTACATGTCTTCGGAAACATCAAGCTTGGATATTTCAACGGCATCACGGGCAGAACATCGTCCTGTAGTGAAGTATCTATAATCAAATATCGTATTTCCATATTGAATCCATTCCAAAGACGGCATTTTCATCGCAGTGCGCGAACTGCACCGGCCTGGATCCTGCGTGAGGATTCGTCACATAGAATCTTAAGCCCAAGTCGCGTGTTTTGGTGTTGGAAATTGCTGGCTCCAAAACCTCAGTCGCCCTGCCTGCCCGCCTCTTCTTCCTCATCCCTCGCGCTTGGATTTGTCCCACTCTCTCGTCCTCGTCCTCCTTGGTCCCCTCACCACCGTCGCGCGAAAAGGCATCCTCTCTACCGTTCATTGGAATCCATCTGCGCCTAGCTGATCATCAGCTTCCGAACCCAATCGTCCTTCCTTTGCTCCGACCAAACCTTTCACTCTCGACGGACTTTCAGCAAGAGCTTCCTCCCCACTACTGCAGCCATGGACGCAAACATGAATCAGCTGGCCCAGCTGCTGGCCAACTCTTTAGACCACGCCCAGAACAGGGAGGGTACGTTCTAGCTTCCGTCTATTATCCATATTGCTATTCCAATGATCGCGAGGTCAAAAACTACTAGCAAGGTTCTGTACTGACATGGATACTCTACTGCAGCCGAAAAACAACTGAAGTCCGTAGAGACTACCCCAGGTTTCCCGTTAATGCTCCTCCGAACTGTCGCCACAGCTGAGCTACCGATTAATGTTCGACTCGCTGGTGCCCTGTTCTTTAAGAACCTCATCAGACGAAGCTGGACTGTTCGTTTACCTCCCGTTCCTAGCTATATCGTTCTGAAGGCTAACGACTACACGTTCAAAATCTACAGGATGAAGAAGGAAACCACAAATTCGCAGCCAGCGATGTTACAGCCATCAAAGCAGAGCTCCTGGGCGTCATGATCCAAGTCCCGCCAAATCTACAAGTCCAAATCGGTGAAGCTATTAGCGTCATCGCAGACAGCGATTTTTACAAGAAGTGGGATACACTTGTCACTGTATGTCAAACTATCATGGAAGGTTGGGACGGAACGAGATGTTGATATAATGGACATTATAGGAACTCGCATCGAAGCTGGACCCAAACAATCCGTCCGTTACAACCGGTGTCTTGACGGTGGCACACTCGATATTTAAGCGATGGAGGCCGTTATTTCGTTCCGACGAACTGTTCCTGGAGATCCTACACGTTCTTGATAGATTCGGACAGCCTTACCTCAGTCTATTACAAGTACGAGATCTATCGCCCTCTCTATAAAGCGAAGATCACAACTAACGTTATCGATAGGCCACAGACTCCCTGATAGAATCGAGCAAATCTGACAAGGCGAAGCTGACCGAGTTGTATAAGATGCTCAATCTTCTCATTAAAATCTTTTTCGATCTTAGTTGCCAGGAATTACCGCCGGTTTTTGAAGATAACCTCTCCTCCATTATGCAGTTATTCCACAAATATCTTACAACTTCCAACCCATTGTTGGCGACTTCCGAGGAGGACGAATCTGGCTTGGAGGAATACGTGAAGGCCGGGATCTGCGAGATCCTGGTTCTGTATATGCAGAAGTACGAGGATGCTTTCGGAACACTGACGTCCGATTTCGCAAGTGCAACTTGGACACTTTTGACCACCACGGGACTAGAGCCAAAATACGATATCGTAAGTTCTACACCCGTTGCCTCATACAGATGATGATGATACTGACATCTATATAGCTCGTTAGCAAAGCGCTGAAGTTCCTGACTTCCGTCGCTGGCAACCAAAGACACAAGAACGTTTTCGGCAGCGCCCTAGATGAAGTTATCCAGAAGATCATAATTCCTAATATGACACTGCGGAGTATGTACCCCCCAAATAAATTATTTTTAGTATCTGCTAACAACCTATCTAGCGTCGGATGAGGAGCTATTCGAGGACGATCCCATCGAGTTCATCAGGCGTGACCTTGAGGGGTCGGATAGTGATACCCGCCGAAGAGCGGCCAACGACTTCCTACGGCAGCTTATGGAGCAGTCGGAAGGTCCCGTCACCGAAACTACGAACAAATACATACAAGAGTTCCTCAAGAAGGGTGACTGGAAATCCAGGGATACAGCTCTCTACCTGTTCAATTCGATTGCTATCAAGGGTGTTGTCACACAGTACGGTGTCAGTTCGACAAATCTTCTAGTTGATATTATCGGTTTCTTCCAGCAACATATCGCACCGGATCTAAGTAAAGCCCCTAATGAGGTGCACCCGATTCTCCGTGTCGACGCTATCAGATACATCTACACCTTCCGAAGCCAGTTCACGAAAGATCAACTTGTTCAGGTCATCCCACTGCTTGTCACCCACCTGAGTTCATCTGAATACGTTGTCTACACTTACTCGGCCATCACTATTGAAAGAATCTTGTATCTCCAGGCCGACAAGAAGCCACTCTTTACAAAGGAGGAGATAGGACCTGCCTCTGGCGAATTACTGAAGACGCTTCTGGCTCTCATCACAAAGGATACCCGGCCCGAGAAGATTGCGGAAAATGAATTCTTGATGCGCTGCGTGATGAGAATTCTCATTATCTGCAGAGAAGACTCGGCAGCTAATGCTGAGGATGTCCTCAACAGCCTCATCAAAATTACTGTTGAGATTAGCAAGAACCCTAGCAACCCTAGGTTCAATCACTATCACTTCGAAGCACTCGGTGCCCTGATCCGCTTCGTGGGACCAGTGAATCCCGCTGGATTTGAAAACGCCCTAAGCGGCCCATTCTTCGGGATCCTGCAGCACGAAGTGTCGGAATTCCTCCCATACGTTTTTCAACTCCTCGGGTTGCTCCTCGAATGCAACCCCAAAGCTCCCCTCCCAGAAATCTACCAACGCCTCATCGACCCCATCCTCGCTGTCACCCTCTGGGAAACCCGTGGCAATGTCCCTGCTCTCGTCAGACTCCTCAATGCTGTTTGCGCGCGTGAAAGCGAATACATTCTCAAGAACCAAAAGATCGTTCCTATCTTTGGTATCTTCCAGAAGCTTCTTTCAGCCAAGTCTACCGAGGGCTCTGCCTTTGATCTTCTCGACGGCTTAGTCGCAAACTTCCCCACGCATGCGCTAAACCCTTACATGGGGCAGGTGTTCAACTTGATAATGATTAGACTTACCGGTTCGAGGACCGAGAACCTGACGTCAAGATTTACAAAGTTCTTCTATGTTCTTGCCTCACGGGTTGAACAGCATATGGGCCCTGATTGGGCAATCCACGCGGTCGACAGCGTCCAAGCAAAGGTTTTTGGAGAGTTATATAAAGCTTTCATAGTCCCCTCCACCCAAAAACTGACAAAATTCCTCGATCGAAAGACTGCGGTGGTGGGACTTACAAGGATTGTTACATCCTCGAAGATTGCAGCTGCTGACGGAGAATATGCGAATATGTGGGCGGGGAGTATTAACGCTCTACTAAAACTTCTGGAGGTCCCGCCTACCCCTGCTGAAGGCGGAGGGGCTGGGTACGATCAGACGACCGAGACAGATTTGGATGATGTGTCGTTTAGTGTTAGTTTTGCGACTTTGAATACGGCGCGGAAACCGCTTAGTGATCCGTTCCCTGAGGTGGTGGATGCGAGGAAGTGGGTTGGTGGAGAGGTTAAACGGAGCCAGGCTTACCAGCAACGGAATTCGGAGTTAGGAGCTGATGTCAAGGCGGTTTTGGACGGGTATGCTTAAAAGAACGGGAAGGTTGAAAGATACTTGTTAAGGATTATCTCGAGGGGCCCATGAGGGGCGGGGACTATGTTATTTTGGGGAGGTTCTAAGTGTTTATCAGATTTCTTCCTTCATATTTTTTTAAAACAAAAAGCCTTTTTAGCATACAGGTTTCCTTTTTTTTTTTTGTTACAATTGAACTTGATAGAAATAAGAATTATCATATTCAGGTGTCAGCCGGTCTAGTAGTATCAACATGGTCTTTCTTAAAGGCCCATATGCGCATAGTCGATATCCCTGCGGCCGGGTGTGTGACCAAGTAGCTACATAGACCGGGAGTTGTGTATCCATAGGTCTAGGCCTAGCTAGGCCGCTCAATTCGCAGAGTGCGGTGTGTGTAACCTCGGAGATTGAATTGATAAGAGCTGTGATTTTTCCTTCCTTCTTCTTCTTCTTTTTTTTCCCTTTCCTCCCTTTTTATTTTTATGTTTTTTTTGCATTTACCTGTCTACATGGGTCCTATCCTACCCCCCTCGCCCGTCGAATAAATGATGTAAATCCAAAAAAATACAAGATCAGATAGACGAGAAAGGAAAAAAAAGCAGATCAAAGAATACAATATGCAAGCAGTAGTCTGACAAGTCTCTTCTTCGGTCTGAGCGAGAAAACCATATGATATGATATGATACCAAGATGATATAACAAGCATCAAAAAACGCGATGATGACACCAAAGTCCTGATTCCTCAGAGGTAAAATTTCCAAAACCGGAAAGTATAAAAAAAGATAAAATTTTAATAATATCACAAACCCGAATAATGCCCTGTTGTAATAAGGATATAAGTAGTAGTCATAGTAGTGATAGAAGAGTAAGTAAAAAAAAAAGCTGGAAGGAAAAATGCCACATCATGATCATGAGCGTACAATCAATCATAATAGAACAAAGATATCAGATGTTTGTGTGCGTGGGAAAGGACAAAAATAAAAGACTTGACGAAATACAAAGTGATAATGTTCCAAGTAAATACAGTGAAGGGGAAGAAAATTTGAAAACAACGGAGGGAGAGACATTAGAAGGGAAATGATGGAAAAACACCGTTCCATCTGACAAAAAGAACATCCCGGAAAACGATGCTGGTGAGTTTTTTGAGCAGTGTACGTAGCAGTCCTGTTTTTCTAGCCCAAGTAATACAGTTGATGAAGCAGAGAGTGGGGAATAGATAAAGCATAGGAAGAAAGGGGGGCAAAAAAGGAAGAAAAACATGACGAATAATGTGCAAAATCAGCTTCAGCGCTAAGGAGGAAATATCAAAATCCCTTGTTATGATGGTAGGGTATTAACGGACTCCACTACGAAAACCTCCGTAGTAGTAGTAATGCCATGCAAAACAAATGCAAAGGGTTGGTGGAATGTGAATTTAATCGTAAATTTTGAGAGGGTAATCGATGCTCGTCGGAATTATGTTATCCGCCGCCGAGCGAAGTGGGAAGTTCCCACTCGTTTATTTATCTGGTGGTGAGCTGTTGATGGTATCCTGTTCAGAAGGGTGGAACGAAGCCGAGGAAGATGCTTCTGATGTGGCAGGAACGGGAAGAGCCGCGACCGAGGAGTGGGTTGGAGGTGATGCAGCTCCGGAAGACGGAGAAGAACTGGCAATCATTTTCTCGATCTAAGGGATAGTTAGCATAATTTCCTCGAATAGCGCTGCTAGATGAACTTACGGCATTGAGCTGCTTTCCGTAACTGAATCGCTTTAAGTTCGCTAACTGGGGTTTGATCGCCTCAATTAGGGTATCCCTATCCTCCTCATCCAGAAGGAACAGCAGTTTCTCTGTTTTCCATTAGACAATGTTCCAAGTACTTTGATTGTCAGGTAAACTTACGAATAACGTAGTTGCCGTATTGATCCTTCATGAGGGTTTGCAGAGGCGGAGGGCCCTCTGTGCTCTTCGGAGTCGTGATGATACCTAGAATTTCTTTTCTTTGCTTCTCATTCCCATATTGAATACTCTTCTCAACGACATTGGAAGCGAATTTGTGTCTAGGGAAGCCAGTTAGCCTCTGTGTACACAACCAAATGGGCAAGTTAGGTTGTTGTCTTACTTGGAAAACGATATAACATGTTGAGAGACGACGTGAATAATCTTTGCTCGGTCGTCTGGCTTTCCGTGTTCGATGACGTGCTGGGTGACCTAATAAATGGATTAGCACTGCGAATTTTAAGTTAGTGGGGGGTTGGTCCCATACATAGTTGCCGTATTGATCTTGGATCAAAGCGTAAAGGCACATGTTGAGTTCTTGCAAAATCGAGGACTGAGCAGGTTCGTCGCAATGTTCAAGCATACGCTGAATGACACGGCAACCATACGGGTGAGTGGCTAGGCTTTGTACCTGACCCTTAAAAGCTTTCAAGATGAAATCAATATGCTGGGCAGGAACTCTTTCAATAGCCTTCTGCACAACGTGGTTGCCGTTCTGGTCCTTCACACATTTGAGAACGTTGCCGTCAATCTCCTTAATCAATGTTGCCTGCTGCTCGGTCAAGACATGCTCAAGGGCCTAGCGATATGTTAGTCTAGCGATTCGCTACTGCCGTCGTGCGGAATATTATTTACCTTTTGGACCACTCTGCATCCGTACATTTGCAGGGACAGCTTGAGCACATGTCCTTCCATCTGCTTTGCCAACATGGCCTTCTGAAGTTGATTCCCATGTTCGAAGAATTTTTGAATAACATAGTTTCCAAAGACGTCCGTCATCAGTTGAAGGGCATTTGGTCGAATCTCTGAAAAAATGACATCTTTTTCATCCGAAGTAGCTGTCTCAAGCTTCTGTTGAATGAACCTGGAGCCGTGTTGGTCCCCGCTAAATTCAACAACATGGTTGTAAATGTCCTATCGATAGATATGTCAATATTTACTAACTTGGGCTCTGATCGATGAGATTGCAGCGAACCTTAAGCTCGTATCGTTTCGTCTTAGCATTCTTTCGGAAGTCCTCTAGCAACATGCTTCTCAGATTCAGCTCTTCGCCGCGTCGTGGTTGGGTTGCTAGGGATGCAGTGTTTGTGCTCATGGGAGACCCGGGGTAGGACATTCTCGTGAATGGAGAAGCGGTACCAGAGTCAAAGACAGACTGCCCGAACGGCTGATAGAATTGTTGACCATTATCTCTTACGCCAGCGCTGCCGTAGTTCTGATATCTAGTTAGTATGGATACCTGAGAAGGGGGATGTTCAGGATTCGACGTACGACGCTGTTGTGCCTGGTCGACAAGTGGGAAGGAGCAGGCTCATGGGAGAAATATGCACCCGAGATACTTCTACGATACCCGTTGTTCGCGATATCTCCAGAACCGGGGAAGTTGCTCCCGAATTGAGACCCAATACGGTATTCTTGGAAGTTCTCTGCACTTGTAGTTAGCACGAAATCTGCAGGTGGCGATATTGATATGGAGGTTCTCACCAGCTTGTGACGGCTCAGCTCGATTCCAGGGAGAGTATGACGAAGCACCACCTCTCTGGCTGACCTCGTTTCGAGGGAATGTATACTCACTGAGCCGAGGGTAGGGGTTTTGTTGGACAGGAGCTTGGGTGTACGGCGCAAAGAGGCTTCGTCGGCGCTCGCCACTGAACGGGTCTTGCCCTTCGTCGATAGATAGGTGGCGAAAAGCGGAGAGGTTATCTCCATCGTGCTGTTGAGGTGCTGCAAAATCTTCGAATCTTGATCGCGACTGTTGTGATTGATGGCCAACGGGATTCGGCATCATACTGTAATTACCAAATGCGTCTTTTTCGGTCGTTTCGTACGGGGAAATTGAGTGGTTTCGCTGGCGAGGGGGCAAGCTTTCGCTTCTATCGACGTTGCTACCAAGACCGGCCAAACTACCCATCATATCCAGTGCGTGAGAGGTCGACATGACGCGACCACGTTGTGTATCGGGTTCTAAGCCGCTCAGCATCGAGTGAATGCGTCTATCGTCGTCGAAAACAGACTGTCCAACAGATTTGAAACGTTGATGTTTACCGAATGCCTTTCTTCCGTCTGTAGATCTTCCTCGCCCACTGCTGTCGTTGCTTTCCAGTGACTCTGAGACTCGAGCGTTGTCTAGAAGTGACGATGAGGTTCCAGTGAAAGATGTGCTAAAGAAAGGAGATGGACTGCCCTGGCGGCTGCGGTTTTCTGGGTGTCCGTTGGCTCCCTCGTGGAATCTGCCGGGAGATCTGGAGGCGTGATGGTTGATGGTCTTAGTGCCAGGAGATGTTCCTCCGACCCAGTTTGGCTTTGGAACCGGCCAAGTATCGTATTCTCCGCCCAGAGCAGATGATCCAGTTTTCCCTTCAACATGGTCGTCTGTCAGCAAGTTAGCATCACTCTACCGCCTGCCCCCAACATCCACAGCTAACATACCCTGAGGCTTCTGTGGAACAAGATTTCTTTTCCCCCAAATATCCCAACTCGATCCATTACCAAGGCTCTGACTGAGTGAAGAATTCTGTGGTGCCGATAGGTCGTCCCCGTTCACAGGGTTCATCGCATTCTTTGCGTCTCCTAACCGACCGTTTCGGTTCTACAATCCCATCCAATTAGTGATTCCGACTGTGCCCAGTGGATATTTGTGAACCTACAGATGTTCCGGTTGAGGTCGCCATTTGAAATCCAAATACGGGACTCGTTCGTTCGTTATATATCGTTCGCGAGAGTAAAAAGAGATCAACGGGGAGGTGAAGTTTTCGAGAAGAGGAAAGGTAGTGAAAAGTGCTGCAAGATCTAATCGGTGCTGGCAAGGGTTCGTATCAGGCCCAGACGGGCAGCGAGAAGGTAAGATAGCAACTAGAGACGAAGGCGGTGCTGTTAGTACGCTGAGAACGTCTGACAAAAGATTGTTTGTCGAAGTCTGGCTGTTTGATGAAAAGAGAGCAGAGAAGAGGACGATCGCGTACCAACAGTCGGGCTGAGCTGAGCTAATGCCAAACGACGGGGTAAATTATGCTGATAAACGACACAGCGTATTTTTTCCGTCGGGGTCTCCACCCCAGAACTCTGAAACACTGCTGACTGGCCTCGAATGGTTATAGCTGGTCGCGTGCTATACTGAGAGTCGTCCGGCTTCAGTGCTTTTGACAGGCGCTTGAACAGGAATCTCAACTCCCTCGGTGGGTGTGTATATGGCGAGGGAAGAAAGGAGGTTTGGTCGGTCGTTTGCAGAAGAGACGGGCCCCTGGATAGATAAAACAAGTGTCGACGAGGCTAATTCCAGCTGCTGACTAGGGTTCGACAGACGGCAAACAGGTTGACTACAGGGGCTGGACGGGAGGTTCGCGAGAGGATGTTCCAGAACCTAGGCGTCGAGTTTGCAAAGGGAACTCTTGTTACTGCTAATGTCCCTTCCCGTCGATAGCTAGCGTCCTCTGACAATCTTGTGCGTGTCACAGAACTGTCGGGAATCGCAGTTCAGATCGTTTTCGGTAACGTCCGTGTTTGTGTAGCCGTCGAAGGCGTTACGAGTCTGTCGATTGCGCAAAGGCAAAAACGAGAGGAAGGGATTATGGATACGGGTTTGGGACGAAAATGATGTTGGGAGCGGAGATTGGCGACTCGATTCGTGATCCTGCCACTGTCAGGGCCGCTTCTGGGAAGATAGGGGACGAGGTTTCGAAGATGACAGCTGAGTCTTATGCTGACCGAAGGGTGTAGGAAGCCTGGGTATATATAACGGTGGCGGGTAAGGTCAAAGGCGAGCTTACGGAGCGGAAAAGATGAAGTCTGGCGATGTCGTCGAGAACAAGATGCCAATGGAGGGGAGAATTCGAGGTTGGAGATGTGTAGTGGAAGTGGAAGTGGAAGTGTAGGGGTGTAGCTCGCTTATGAGTCTTCGAAGGTTCAAAAGGGCAGTTGGCCGTCAAAGCTATCGGCCTCGCGTGAACGATATCAAATCAATCTATCTATCGATCTGACTGATCCTTCGCAGCTGCCCTGCCACTATCCTCCGCTGTTCACTTGACCCGGCTACCGTTAGCTATGCAACTGTGTCTAAAACGAGTGAATGAACGAACGCGAACGAATGAATGAACGAGACAGAGGCTCCTGGGTTTGATTGAGTTCACGGGAAGTGACGGCAGCGGCGCAACCTCGAACCACAGGATGGGTAACACGAACTGGAGCAGAGAGGGAATAACAAGAACGAGGAAGCTGGGAGATGCACAGCAGTCCTATCTCAGAACGCAGTGCATCCGGAATATCGCACACAAGACAGGGAAAAAAGAAAAGAAAGCTCGATATTGGGGCTAGTGAATCCACTCTTGCATGAATAAAAGCGAGATGGTCAACCGTCAGAGACGGCAAAGTATTGGCATCGAAGGTCCTTCACAAAGGTGGGAGCACTCGAGCCTTGGAAGGCAAACGGGCAAGCAGGCAAGCATCGGCTTGAAGTCGAGTGCCAGGGGTATGTGGATCTCGAACTTGCAGCCAAACAGAAGTACCTCTCCAACCTCAAACAACGTCCATTCTGCAGCATGGAAAAGCAGACAGTCTATGGGAAAGCAAACAGGGCCGTTGCGCGTCCTCCTTTACTTACCGGAAAACTATTCGAACTTCGGACGCTGTGCGGTTGCCTTCGGAGATGACGTTTTAAGGCGGCAGTTCTTGGTTGAGAAAGAATGTCGAGTCTTTGAGGACTAGAAGTTGCTGACGAGGCCACAGGCGATTCAAGAACAGCTACCACCGGCGTCGACCAAGTATATAACTACTACCTTTGCTAACCACCTAGATCCTAATCTGTTCGTACGGGCGAGATTTTGGGGGGGTTTCAAAGCTCAAGCTTCTAGTCTGGCTGAAAATGTCCGAGAGACCAAACCAACGTTACGGCCAGGGGAGTGAAGACAGTCGAGCCTGCGGGGAAACCCTCGAAATCCACAAAAAAAAAAAGAACCAGAAAATATGTACAAGTTGAACGGAGATGATAGTGAGATGATGTTGACGGAGAGATGAAAGAAACGAGGATACTCTGGACAGCCGTGGAATGAATTATTATTATTACTTATTACCCAGAGCACAGATGTTTTGGGGGGGCGCAAGCAGGCAAGTATGTGGCCAGGCTGCCTGAATGAACATGCGCTGCTGCATCAGAGGTTGAAAGCGGTGAGCATGAGGGCACCCCGGGCAATCTATGCTTGAAACATGCACAGGCGGAATGGCCAACTATATTTTACTACATTTTACATCCAGAAGAGGGACATTAATTGTCAGATACGATCTCTGGCCTCGGTCCTCCGCAGCGTGGCCTAATTTAACGATTGTCTATGGACTCCGGCTCTGGGATCGGGTATCAATTGATGCCAACTGGCCTGCTCCCAGCTGCTTAGGCTACCTAGCACAGCTGCACGAGGCACAAGACCAAATTTAAACCGTCGATTTGCAATTGTAATTGCGTGATGCTAAGTGTAATACCTATATTAACTCGGGGGCTCTCAAGCTCGAGCCCACTGGTCGGTTTACCACTGCCGGCAAAATATACTATCACAAGGGCACATGTTGTGCTCCGTGGATCAGGTTTATCTATGGTCGACGCTCCCGTACCCTAAAGTTTCTGCCGACGACGAGGTTAGCGACGGGACCGGTAGAAGTCCTGATAGGGTGCCGTGCCCTGATATCACGATAAACTATAGTACATACTACAGATGTCAAAACTCCAGCTGGACAGCCTGAGTGGAGCAACCCTTGTAGCCTCTTGGGACCCTGTCGGTGGGCGGGCCCAATTTACCATCTCGATATCTGCTCAGACCCCGTCGACGACACTACCTATAGCTCTATGCATTATCGACGGTTGCACAAGACAAATTCGTACAACTTGGGTAGCCCAGTTCGAATTGTCCTTTATGCCCCAACAAAGCCCACGTCGATGCAATGCATGTTCCGTAAGATAAATCTTCAGATTCTTTGTCCATTCAACAAAGCGGAGGTTTGGATGTTTTGAGTCAAAATATCTGAAACTGTTAGTGTGGGCGGTCCATGCAGATTGCAGCTAAGCTAAAAAGTTACCCGCTTTGGTGTATGCTTGTTGGTATTAGCGAGAGGGGCGACTGGTCCCAAGATATCTTCGCTGTCTTCGACTGGCCTTAAGCCCAAGAGGATCTCGATCGGCCAGCCTGGATTCTTTGCCGTATCCGCCAACCTTCTTTGCCGCATGTGCATGTATACTTACATACACAGGGAAATACTTTGGTTGAAGTGGAGTGTGAGTGTAGCTCTGTATATGCATGAGCGTGCGGCTGCAGTTGGCTTGCAGAGCTCGAGGACCTCTTGGAAAAAGTCATCCCCATCCTGTTTCAACTGACATTTAGGCGAAGGCCATGTAAAGGTACTGGAGAACTGTGGAGCTTACCTGCAGAGGACAAAAATCATACCCTTGGTAGCACAAGACAAGGGCTTGTTGGTTTTTCCGGTGAAGTCATGATCAGTGATGTGCTGTCCAAATTTCGAGTTCTCCATCCTGCATGATATCTTAGTCTGGGGTCTCTTGGATGATATCTTTACCGTTGGCCAAGTTTCAAGAAGGCCTGCTCAATCCATAATACGAAGGTGTATACTCCCTTTGCTTCCTTAATTTGCTTAAAATTGACTAGTCATAGCAGCTCTCTATGCTAAGTTTACAATGAATGTTTAATCATGATAGGAACTTTAGGATTCCTGTGGCTGAGATGTCTCGAAAGATTGAGCTTCGTCAACGGAGCTACATATCGTCGCGCTGCATAAGGTGAAGCAGCGAAGGTCTCATCAAAGCATTCGCCACGCACAGCCACGCAGGTACCCAGGTAGCAGGCTATAGAACGATATCCCCAGATTACTGATAACTGAGAATTTGAGACAGGTATCAGTGTCCGACAATTTTTTTATGACTGAGCCACCGTCCATGCCTATGCGGCTCATAGGATCGTATAATTATAATTTAAGAAGCCCTAATGTTTTTGAATTTTCTCACCGAAACGTTTCGTCCCGGCATATCTCCGGCCTGCGCCCCGTCACGCGGTGGTGACGACCGCGAATGGATTATCTAAGATATCGAAATATCTGGGGAAAACTTTCGAAATTTCTAGGCAGATTCTGGGCTACATTGCCGGGTCCCACCGTTAAATATTAGCGCATCAACATTGCCTTTGGTACTACGTATACGAATGTTCATGTCATCGGTGTGACTCTAACCTTCTTGAGATATGGGTGGCAACCGACACATGGCTTCCTCAACGGCCGTAGTGTGCGAACTTGTTTATCTTATCACAGAATAGCAGCTGGAATCCAAATCTACCCGGATGTGATTGATAGAAGTAGATATAATTTCCTTCGATTATCGATAATTGCGCTTTATGCCCTTCTGGTATCCCATTTCCACAATTCAATCCACCAAAGTAAGACATTGCAATTGATGGATGTCGGCAAGACTAGACGGCTCTATATTTAGATACAGCGTCAACAGATTCTACAACCACCACCACCACCACCACGACCGCCAACCAGATGAATATCGACCAAGTAATAATGCGAACGTCACATCGTCTCCCGATTAGATCTCGGGTGCCATCGAAGGTGCCGTAGCAGGCGCCCTCTGCGATTTTGATCATAAGACTTGCATGCACGCAACTTCGAAGCTTCTCTATTTTCGGAGAGACCTGTACCACATATAAACTATACAACTGTTAATTTACGCTTCTGGCGGAGGTTAAAGTAACTATTAAAATCAAGTATTGTGCACTTCTTTTCCTCTTTTTGGTTTCCAAAATCTCAAAGAGCCTCGATTTCCGTTCGATGATGGCGACTTGTTCAAAATCTTTCCCCAACACTGCCAGAATATTTCACTAGGGTAGGTGAAACGTTGAAACCAGCTTCAAGGAGAAGACATCCTGCATACATTCCCTATATGTCTTGACGGCGGTAGAGCAAAGCCTGGCGTCGCACGATACTCTCTTTGGCCGACGTCGACACAACTGAAGCTGCTATTCCCAGAGTTTAGCGGCCCCGAACGTCAACTGCACAGGCGAAGCCGTTCAGCACCTTCACCAAACCGTACAACAGCGCCCATTCTTGGTCGCTGGTGGAAGGCTTTTGTATCGTCTGATTGGCTCCTGACCTTGACACCCTTGTCGAAGCCCACCTGTGGAGTTCCCAGATCGGTAAGAAGTCCTGCCCGCGAATGTGCGCTGGAGGAAAGTGTGACCCCTGGTGCACGTCCGTTCAACCATGTTCCTTGCATGAAGTCGAGAATTTTTAGCGTCCTTTTCCTGACAACCAGCGAGTAAGATTTCTTTGGTGGAATGCACCCAAAAGGGAGGAGAGCGCATCGAAGGTCGGTAAGTTTTTATTGCACGCTCATTTCACCATATTACGACCAACCGTTCCCTCCCCTGTCCGCTTCGTAATTTACCCAGGCTCGTTCATTCAACATCGGTTGCGGCCCCTATCGTTGACGTTTTCTCACTCTCACTCGTTCCTGGTGCAAGAACCCTGCAGGCCTTGTTTTTCTCCCTTTTCCTTCTTTAATATCCGGCCTGCTCTCCCTTTTCTTCTCTCTTTTCTTCCCTCTCTAGCCTCGTCGACGGTCTACATAGACAGTTAACGGTTTCTTGGTATCATTTTCTATCGTTTATCCAAATCATTCAGCGAACGGTTTACAGCTTCACTCTTTCAGCTGTACCTCTGTTTGCTAGCCATTCATTTACACAATCGTTTTTCACTGCTATTTTTTGCCATACTACACTTCCTTTCCGCCGGTTCATCCGCTGCGTCGAAACTTTCATCGATTTAATTCTAATCCATCGTGATTGAATACGAAGTAATTTCACTATTACCTTCGTCGTCTCTCGCTTCTACCGTTCAAGTAAGTATTTATTATCTCTAATGTAGTTGTCGCGCGACGTAACATTATCTATGCATTGCGCTTTTGTGTTTCCAGTCCGAACCGCGATGCTCTTTTGACCTGTCGATATATTAACATGCATCCCTCTAGTACCCTCACGTATTCGCTCGGTCGCCATCGTAAATATTCAGTAGAATATCACTTCGGTTCTAATCTCACGATCTAAATCGACAATTATCAATTAACGATCCAACAATTTAATCGACCCCTTTTATCTGCCACAACATACCCATAAAGTTTGTACAACAGTTATTATTATCTATTCCAAACACAATGTCGACATCATTCGTAAATAACATCTTGCGCCGAAGCGAGGATGCCGCCTCTTCCAACTCGACAATTGTTCAGTTGCTTACCGCCCTTGTCGTCCTTGCCGGCTTGGGTCTGCTTCTTGGAGGAATCCTGGTAGTCATCCGACGTATTAAGAACAAGAGGAACCCGACTCTGCCGACACACACCAGGAACTTGACAGTTACCCCCATCCCTTATTCTTCCAGCAAGCGCACCTCGTGGTTTGGCAACGAAAAGTCCGACCGACCGGGAACCCCGACATCTCCAGTTCCTGAGATCAGAATCACATTCCCAGAAGAAGAGAGCGCCGACGGAAAGAGGAAATCTGGCCGTGTCGTCGTTGTCCAGGTCGGTGAAGCGGGCGCTGCTTTCGTCCGTGACATCGAGCCTGATAACCTTCCTCCTTACCAAAAGGGTGGTTTCTCATCTGTGGATCTCAACAAAGTTGGTGGTTTGAAGGAGAAGGAATGGGCTTAAATGCTTCGATCGATTTTTGTTGTTCAGCATGTTGCCGGTCTTCTTTTTTTATACCTCTTTTAACATTTGCGTTCATGTTATCCTAGCCTTTTTAGCTGGAGAACACGCCTGACCGTTCTTACCCACTCATCTCTTGGAGATTCTCGAGTTATTGTGTCAGCCTTCTTGAGATCCTGGGTCGGACAGGTATATTACCAATCCTCTCAATCTTATTCTATTTTACCTTTTTTGAATTAACACCTTCGGGGTGTGCTAAATCATCACAAAAATCTTATGTCGGCGTTGAATTAGACCAATGCTTGCGAGAATTCTCCTGATACCCAAAATATTTCAGACAATGTCATGTTGCTAGCCGAAGGCCCTTTGGACTTCTGACTATATCCTGATAATCGCTTGCTCATTTTAGTAGCCGCAAGCTTATAAAACTTCTGTATTGATAGATACCTCTTTTTTTCTTTCTTCTTTTCCTTTATACTACTATTTCCTTAATTTCCTTTCTCGATATCATTTCCTTTGTTCATCTCCATGGGGGTTATTTTCTTATAAATTCTTTTAATATCTCTTTTTCTTTCCTTGTAATGTAATATATACTAGTGATAATTGACAGCTAGACGAACGAGGCCAAGTTAATGATAATTCGTATCGATATCTAAGTGTTTATCTTAGCGTATATTTTGGGATTGTGTTTACCCGTGATTAATTTGACCTGGATCTGTTCGTAAAGATTAATCTTAAGTGATCGACGTAGGTGTATTTATAGCTCATCGGTACCATAGCTTGGTTTCCTCAACGATGGCATTTGCGGTTATACCCCAACTCTCACGTGGGATAGATTAATTCGCTTTTCTGAAAGCTTGATTACTATAAATTGCTTCCGTGCAAAAAATGGATATGTTCCCTTACATTTGCAAATTTAGGTATTACGAGGTATATCGAATGAGATTACTGACGCAGTTGTACGTATGGTGTACTGTGTAGTGCCGGTCTTGTGCACTAGGAGGAATTCCGCGATGCGTTCTACCATAGCCCTTCTAGACATTTGGTCTACGCCTGCTCACCAGACTCTGGAGTATTGTACGACCAGGTGAAATCTCCGGCCATATTACAAGATACTCCTTCAAATGTTCAAACACCCTTGATAAATTACTATATAACTATCTTCTGGCGAGCAGCCTCCGCCGCAAAATATTAAATGGCACCTACACGCCTTACAGAAGCCAGGCTCGCAATTTACAAGTTCTTCGCTGGAACACTTCATTTATCTGTCTTCGACGGCGACGTACAACCCCAGGAAGAAACCTGTAAAGGGTTCCGATTCCAGATCCCCGTCGATGGTGTGGAATCCATCTTACTCCACAAATATCGAGTCCCCCTCGGCAATACCTATTTCACATCCAGACGTGAGGGGCTCCAGTTTCTACAGAACCTTAGTTATGACAAGTATTTGACCGTCAAGGCATTTATTCAACAACTAAGCGATGACGAGGGACTCTACAAATGGTCGAAACAATGTAAAATCGATACGTTTTTAATGAGTGCATTGAGGATGCAAGATATTGGGACTGAAACAGGGCACTCGCCCTCACTGCTCATGGAGTCCAATGCGGAGGATAATAGAAGAGATCGTCTGATACAGTTTAGAGACATCTATAAAGAGTTGATCGAAAGGGTAGAAAGGTGGCCAGTTACGTCAGATCCGGGCCTGGATCCGATTGAGAATGAGAAGGAATATCAAGCGAGGGCAGATGATATGTGTATTTATGATTGCTATCCTGACGATATTATTACCACATAGTTTCTTCTTCTACTATTCTCGTTCAAAAGTACTATGGTTTAATTAAATTTCATTCATGACACTTTTGGAGCCAACACCAGCGCTGCCTTCCGGTGTTGACTGTTGCATTTCGGACGCCTTGACATCCCTGTCCGTACCACCAGACGATACGGGAACCCAAACACGAATCGAAACCCTTCCCTTTTGCAAACCCAAACTTTGACCTCGAAATATGAAGATAGCCGGTACCTTCCGAAGACGCGACTTGAGCGACAATACTCTCGAACAACCCGTACGTATACTTCTGCGCCCGCCTTTCGAAATAGACAATGGGTAACCAATCCAGTGGGGATCTTGGATCTAGTCGCCAAGGGAAGCGTATCCATATGGAATCGGACAACAAGAACCGTGAAAGACCACAGTAGCAATTAAAATCACGAAATTTCGGATTTAAGCGGGGTTTTCTTAGAACAGACGAGAATATAACTGTTCTGGTACGATACAATGGAGAGTATAGACGACATATTCGCCCAGGTACCCCGGCGGACGGCTGAGAAGTGGTCCAAGAATGGACCTGGAGAACTGGAAGCCCTGGCAAGGGCCACTGCAGCAGCGAAAGAGGAAAATGAGGATAGGTTATTCGCCGCGCAAAAGTCGAAAGCATTGATGGACCAAAAGAAGCGAGAATTTAAGATTTCTCATGGCCTGGTTGTGCTGTTCTTTTTGTGGATTGCGTATACACAATTCGTCGGTGTATACTTATTTACGAGAGGGTTTCTCTTGACTCGAACGGTCCTGGAAGAGAAGTCGGAGTGTAATGTCTCGCCACTGGGCGTGGAGACGTATCTTGGAGAAGTAGGGACTGGGTGCTGGCATCCAAAGACGTTTGATAAGGCAGTTATTGTTCTCATAGATGCCTTGAGATACGACTTTACAGTGCCGCAGGTGGACGCCAATGGTGTGCCGTCGAAGGAACACTATCATAACAACTTCAAGACACCGTACGAAATTGCGATCAATAATCCAGAGAACGCTTTTTTGTTACCCTTCATTGCGGATCCGCCAACGACAACGTTACAAAGGTTGAAGGGCTTGACGACTGGGACACTACCGACTTTTATGGATGCGGGGTCGAACTTTGCGGGAACGGCTATTGATGAGGACAACCTAATCGACCAACTTAATCGTACAGGAAAGAAGATTGCATTTATGGGGGACGATACATGGACGGCTTTGTTTCCTGGATACTTTGATATCGAACACCCATACGAGTCGCTGAATGTTTGGGACCTTCATACTGTCGACGAAGGTGTCCTGACGCATATGTTTCCACTACTACACCCGGAGAACTCGTCGTCGTGGGATATTATGATTGGGCATTTCCTGGGCGTGGATCATGCGGGGCATCTATATGGTCCAGACCATCGGGCTATGGCAGCGAAGCAGAAGCAAATGGATGTCTTTGTTCAAGATCTTGTTAACGCTGTGGATGATGATACTTTGGTTGTCATTATGGGCGATCACGGAATGGATCCCAAGGGCGACCATGGAGGAGAATCCCAGTTGGAGCTGGAGGCTGCGTTATGGATGTACTCCAAGAAGGGAATTTTTGGCAGGATTCCAGGATTCGAAGTCCCGCCGAAGAATGCAGAGGAGAGATATGTCGGGCAGATCGATTTGGTACCTACGTTGGCTTTGTTGTTGGGGCTCCCGATACCTTACAACAATCTTGGAGGACCGATACCTGAGGCGTTCATCGGGAAGGATGGAGACAGATGGGATAATCTCGCCAATGTTGCGAGGTTAAGTAGTTCCCAAATTGAGAAATACCAAAAGAGTTATGCCGCTGCGCGAAAGGATAATCTGGATGTTGAAACGAGGACTACGAAGTTATGGCGAGAAGCAGAGGAGAAATTCAAGGTCGATTCAGCCCAGACGACACAAGATGCTTGGAGGGCGACATACGAGACATTCTTGAACCACCAAAAGGAGACTTTGCATGTTTGCAAGGACTTATGGGCCCGGTTCGACCTCACGAGTATGCTACTTGGTATCATCACCCTCGTCAGCAGTGTTGTCTCCGTCCTGATTTTCGGAAGAGGGATATCAGGCGACCTTAAAGAACTGACCGGGTGGCTAGCTGGAAGATGTTTTGCGGGGACGGCTATCGGTGGTATTGCAGGATATGCTTTCCACTTTTCCGATGTGTCTGAACAGGGTCAATTGAAGCTGGCACTTTTTGGGTCAGCTGCTGGTGGGCTTCTGGCCTTCTTTGCTAGCACGACTGCGGTCTATCGCAGACTTCAACATATCTTTCCTACCTCCGTTTTCAGCGTTATGGCGCTGCTATTCACGGTGCTCCAGGGAGTCATGTTCGCAGCGAACTCCTTCACAATCTGGGAAGACCGTATCTTGACATTCTTCCTGACAAGCTTCGGCGCAGTCGCCTTCTGCTATTCATTTAGGCAGGAAGACCCGGCAATGAGGACGTTGGGGGCTTCACAATCAATAATCTTCATGGTCCTGACTAGAATCGCATCTTTCTCGAGACTATGTCGAGAGGAACAGATGCCTTACTGCGAGTCCACATACTATGCATCAGCAACATCATCCGTCTCTTCCCCATTCAGTCTCATCCTTCTATACGTCGTTGCATTCGCTTTCCCGCCAATCGTCAGATCATACTATACTGGCACCAAATCCTACGAAGGACCAGCTCAGCTATACATTGGGTTCGCTCTACAAATTGGGCTATTTTTCAACGCTCTATACTGGACACTCGATTCCGCAGACAATGGTGAATGGATCGATATCCCAACCGCAGCTCTCAAGAGTGCCAAACATACGATTGCACAGGTGGTCCTCGCCCTTGCCTTCGTGGCCGGAAATGTCTTCTTTGCCTGGGCGCAACCATGCCTCAACATTGAAATCGAAGAAGGCACTCCAGCCGCCGAAGATGAGAACTCCGTAGCGGGGGCGCCGTCGTCAACAGTCACCAAGCAGCCCACCGCCCGTAGTATGATCGTTCTTGGCTACGCCAATCTTCACGGTTCCCGCTCTCTCCTCCTCCCACTAACCTGGTACCTCGGTCTCGCAATTCTTCAAAAGCCACTCGGCGGCGCCTCTATGGCCGCTTTGCTCTGGCAAATCCTCGCCCTCTTAGAAATCATTGACTCAAACGCTCTTTCCGACTCCCCCATCGGCCCTGTAATTCTCGCCATGTTAGGATCCTCCCACTTCTTCTCCACAGGCCACCAAGCTACACTAAGCTCCATTCAATGGGAATCAGCCTTCATTCCCACCGATGCAATCCGCCAACCTTGGTCTGGGCTGATATTGATAGGTAACGAATGGGGTCCTCAAATACTTGCCACGATCGCAGTACCTACCCTAGCATTGTGGAAACAGCCTGCAAAAGAAACTGGGTTAATGGGAAAGGTGGTGAGGGTTTGTGCTACTTACGTAGCTTATCATGCGACTATCGCGACTTGTACAGTGCTCTGGGCGGCGCATTTGAGGAGGCATTTGATGCTTTATAGAGTTTTTTCACCAAGGTTTATGTTGGGTGCGCTGGTACTGTTGATTTCAGATGTGGTGATGGTGCTGGTCGGGGTTATGAGTGTTAGGTGGAACTTTTTGTCTGTGGGGGAGGTTTTCGGTTTAGTTAATTGAGAAGGATGGTTAGAAGGAAGGGGTTAGAGATGTGAATACATTCTTTGTTCGAGTAAGCTCGAGATCGATTTTCTTTTTGTGCATAGCCTTTGTAATTTTGCAACTACGCGTCCATCGGTGGGTGGTCGGCATAACTGATATAGAAATCCTAGCCTCTTCGCACATATCCAAGAATCATTGATTTGGGTTAACGATGCTATTCATATTAAAAAGGAAGTGAGATATATACATCGGTATTTAGGCTCGAAGAGTTTAATAACTATGCTATGATCTCCATTACTTCGGATCTAATCTAAACAGCGAGAGCAGGAAAAAAACACAAGACAGAAGCACCAGATACAATTTTAAATGAATCGTCACTACATTATAAGAATCGCTCCATTAACGCTGAAAATAATGCCGGTTCAGCTGTGTACTGTTTTCATAACGTAATATGCCGCGAAGCAAGGGAATGTAGAGAACGGTAAGTAAATCCAAATAACGAACTTTCATTAGGGTCTTCGATAATGCAGAACGTAAAACCAACCATTAGTGAGCGTAGTGCATCGCGCAGGATTAGATGGTATCAAGGGGTCGCAAAGCAGAAACATGCAATGTGTGTGTGAAGTATGTATAGTATTTAAAAAGAACGTAAGCGTCGCGAGACGTATAGACCAGTCGATGGTTCGAAGCTTGAGGGGTGGGGTCTCTTTTCGGTTTAGATATATTTGAGCTTCCGGGCGGCAATCAAGCTGGTAACGACGAACGCAATGATAATACCAATGATTCCAAAGAACCAAGCAAGACTATCGGTCTCTCTGCCTGGGACTGGCACGTTCATACCGAAAAGACCGCAAATAAGATTCAAAGGGACGAGGACAGTCGCAATGACCGTAATCTTCCCAAGAACCTCATTGGTTCTGTTGTTGCTCTCCATATGGTCCACTGAAAGTTGTGCGAGGTAATTGCTATGGGATCTTGACAACATCTTTTCGAAATGGCTGAGATTGCTCATCATGGTAATGACGTGGTCCTGTATGTCACCCAGATAGAGACCAATATCGCTACGAGGAGTAACGGAGTATTGTTCGTTGCAGCGCTTTGCGAACCCCTTAATGACGTCGGCTTTTCCGCCGAGAAGACGCATAAGAGTCATAACCTTCTTGCGGCAATCGCCAATTCGCTTTAACATGACGGAGAAGTCAGAGGAGCGGGCCACAAAGACTGCATCTTCAATAGCATCGGTCTCTTTCTCGATCTCATGGATGACGGGACCGAAGGAGTCGGTAATGTCGTCGCTGGCAAGATTGTTAGCCTCGGATTCTAGAATATTCTGTATCCACGGTGAAAACTTACATCATAGCGTAGCAAATCCAGTCCGAAGACAAAGCGACGTAGTCTCTCAGTTGCCTAATGCGCTTCCTCACATTAGAAGCGTGAGGGTAGGGCGAAAAGTGAAAGCTGAGAACGCCACCGCGGAATACCACAAGATAGACGTTGGTAGGTTCGAGGAAATCCTCGCTCTCCTCATCGGTGATGAAGGAACGGAAGGAGACGAAGTAGTAGCTGCGGAAGAGTTCTACTTTTTCACGGGTTTCCTGAACACGAATATCTTCATATGTCAAAGGATGGAGAGAAAATGCACGCCAAATCATTTTCATCTCGGCTTCAGTGGGACACTCGACATCCAACCACCAAACATTGTCCTCACCACCAAAGAGGCCTTCGAAAGTCTCGCCGTCACCAATCAAGGATGGGAAGTTCGCGGCATGAACAGTGCCCTCCAGCTCCGAGCTAAAGAAGCTGAATCTGTCCGGTTGCTGAACTATACGTCCTCGCTTCTTGGCCGGGGGGGTACCACCGTTGAGGTCTTTCTCACTAAAGTTGATGCTCTCGTCATCGTCGTCGTCCTCGACAGCGCACTCGTCTGGGGGTGGGGTCCGCTTGAACTTGAATGGGATGGTTTGTCTCGAGTAAGTGTTCTGGACGCTCGCAGAGCTCATTTTCCGACGTCGCTGGCATGATCGATTTCTAATCTGACTCTGCTGGGTGATAAAATCCTCCATCTCATCGAAGTCGATCTTCCATTGCTTAGGACTATCAGGCATCGGGAAGCAGACATCGTCTTCAGCCTTTTCTGGGGTTTCATCCCCAGAGTTCGTTGCGTGAAGGATTTCAAAACTAGGTGCTCTACGAGATGCGGACCTCCTCAGAGAGCCCATGTCGGATGGGGCATACTGGCTGCTGATCGTCCCTGAACGGCCCTTACGGCGGGCAGTTGCAAATGCATCGATGGAATTTGGCGGAGAGGGCGAGCGTGACCTTGTCTCTTCGACCTCGACAGCAAAGGTTGGTTGATTAAGCTGCTGGCGGCGGATGATGCTTTCTCCCCGTGGTCGATTCTTAGTTGGGCTGGCTGATGGCTCAAAATCGTAGCGAGCTGGGGATAGATGATCGTCATCAGATGAATCTTCCAAGACAACATTTCCAACGATAACATCATCGGAGGACTGCGAGTTCCTTCGAATAGCCTCGTCCAATTGGTACTCGAACTGAGTAGTGAATTCTTGTTCGGCAGCTTCTGGCGTGCAGCTCGGGCGTCGATTGGGAGGAACCGGGAGGGTATTATGCCTAGGCAACGAATGAGGTTGATGGCGGTGGTCGTTGAGGTCCTCCTGGACCGGGGTGTTGACTGGCTCTGCCATTTTGATTATACTTTATTGAATTGAAATATCCTGAAATTATATTGGTACCGCTGACAGATAACTCGAGCTATCTGATTTGGGATATTTAGTCGAGCAATGGACTATAGAGGTCTGGCAGGGAAGACCTAAGAATGTATCTTGTCAGCTAGTCGTCAAGGCAAAGCAGAAGGAATTCTGACGTACAACCAGCAATCCGAACACTGGTGTGCCCTATAGTTGACCTTTAACAAGTGAGCCAGCTGGGCAGGCTGCTCACCTCACACGAGCCGTCAATTCGAATGATTGTGACTGAGGGAGGGTGTCCCTCAAGGTTGACGAGCGAGAACGTGTCCAGGAACGTGAACCGGGGCGAAGAGGTCAACTTATCCCATTGAGGCGGTTACCTCGTGAGCGAAGAATACCGACGATGGAGAGACCGATGGTACGGCAGAAGTTGCACAGGTTGTGACAATTGGAGTGGGTAGAGGTCGGTCAAGTTATGGTGGCTTCTTGATGTCTCCGCAGACCATAGGGCGTGGTCCAAGGAGAGGGTAGGAATAAGAGAACTTGAGAGAGCTGTTAACCGCCAACTTGGTAACCACGACGTTTGGTAACGCCGCCTAGAATCTACGATTGTGGATATGCAGCGTCCCGCACCCGATGCCCTGCGACTGAACCGTAGAGGAAAGAGATGCCGGTAGGCTGCAGATGAAACTTGTTTCCGAGGGTCTAGGGGATGATTGAGCGAAAGCCGAAACGAAAGCCTAAAGAGACGACCGGAAATGCAGCTGTAGAATGGACTTTCGAACGTCGGGAGACAGTGAATGAGAATGTTCACTGGTTCTGAAACGGCCCGGGCAGAGAAGTTGAAGTCGAAGTTGAATCCAACAGAGTCGTCCCAAGCAAGGTATAATACCGACCCCTACTACACAGGAAAAACCACGACAACGGCTAGGACCCCGAAGACACCAAGACTATCGACAAGTCGAACTAGGATGCAAGGATAGAGCTTCGAAAGATTATGGATTTTGGAGGCTACAGAGCAAGTCTGCAAGCGGTTTGGTGCTGATATGGGAAAAATGAATAGATGAAGTGAGAGAAACGGAAGAAACGAGGAGGATGGAATGTGCCCAGAAATATATTTTCAGCGGACAGCCAAAACCAAAGCCAAAACCAAAACCACAACAGAAAAAGGAAAGACTGGGGAGCACCCAAACCAACCCCCATGGCAGACGGCCAGGCCAGGATTCGGACTATTTCTCCTCTTGCTTGCATGCAGGGAAGAATTTTAAGACATGATCTTTTATTCGGCCGCTTCGACCGTGTCGCTTTCGGCGGCATACTTCGACATACATTGCATCGCATGGTTGACTTCACAGATACTGCCATTGCATTCGCCAGCTCACTGTCGAGGACGGTGCAGACATACTATACTGCAGAATACAAGCGGCATCTTGATGGCAACGGTCATAGCATGGAGTGCATCACATAGTACCGTCCCTGCTAGTCACGGAACAGTGGGAATCACTCCTTTCGCGAACGAGTGTGATCAATTGCAATGAATCCTGCTCACCCAACCCTGACTTTTTTGTCCTTATCTCTCTCATGCCACTCGTCAGCACCACATTTCAAGTTTCTGGGAAATGATTGCACGGATTGCCTCCGCAGGACAGAGGAAGGAGAACGACCCAGGAAGGGAGGAGGTTTCCAGACGGGCCATATCATCCAACATTCAACTGTGCGCCATGAGAAAGCTTGTTGCATTGGACCCAACGTTTGAGCTCCTGCACCTTTCTTTATTTCGTTTGTGATATCAAGTTGATTGATATCACTCCAGCCTATAAGACCGGCCGAAAAATCCCTCGCCGCTTTCGAGATGGCCTCTCCGGTCTCTGACCCTCTAGACGGCGGTCTATCAGCCGTTGTTTCTCGATTCATTGCTGTAAGAGAAACTGTTCCCCAGTTTCTTATCTCGTAATCATATTGGCAACTGCCTCTTAAACCGTCTTTTAAGGCAAGCAAAAAAATTTTCGTACAAAAGCTTGTTAGTTTTTGCCCAAGCGCTCCTCCTAGCTTTGCTGGAGCGGCTGCCAACCAAGTCAAGTGGAGGCTGTTTCGCTCAGCTCCGCATTGATATCAACCGCCAGTGAAGCCGTCAGGCTGTTCTTTTCGACCAGACTCATCTTCTCTTACATGTGCATGTGGTCCGACTTATGACGAAATTGCAGACTCTTCGTCCGAAGACTTGCCGCTGACATAAAAGGGTCCCTTTGATTGGACGTGTGTGTGGAGATGGAAGGGAAGCCTTTGGTAAGAAAAGCTTTTCTGGGCCGTTCCTAAGATCTTCGAGAACCAGGTTCCTTGCATCGATTTTTCTCTGCCCTGACCCCCGGTGGCCAAGTGCACCCGGGAAATGCACGCCAAGGGTTAGTCAGAATTCTCGTTGATGCGGCCTGATTATTGGTTCGAAGGAGCAGTTCTAACTAGTGAGCGTTTGTAGTGGGTACGTCTGTCGTATATAATACAAGGGTTTATCAATGTGTACAGACAATGTTTTATATACAGGTGAGTCCATAAGGAGTACGTTTACTCGATGCATGATCGCATTCAGCTGCGATTTCGGCCTTTCCAGAACTTCCAGGGGGGAATTTCAAATTTTATTACTCCGTCAGCACAATCTCGTGCTTTGGTGGCTCATAACTTGACCATCTCAAGTTGCTGTAGATTTCAGCGACATCCGAACAATCCTCTAATTTGTCGACGAAAGTTCTGAAGGCGTCTCCCGCCTCGCTTTCGTCCTCGACTTGGACATGGTCCGAAGGATAATATTTCATCCCTGTTTTCGTCACAGACCAACCCTCCGGTAATACTTTTTGCATATCTTCCACGAGCTGCATTGGAGGCTCCGAGTATTCGACTCGGGCTTCCCATGTCGATGTTTCACCAGGCAGAAGGCCAACATACTCAATTGGCAGTGTGAGGATTGGGTCCTCAAGCGCCGCAGTCTGGTTTTCCGGTGACAAGTCCTCGGGCCCGGTCAAGTGCATGTAAGGATGTTTCACAAAGAGATATGACACTGGTGTTAGCTTGCCTCCAGATTTGTTGATAATTAATCGAACATCTTGGAGTGTTCTACCGTCAATGTTAGGCTTGAAATTTCTGCACAATATTTTAAATTTTCCTTCCCCTACGTACCTTAGTTTGTTATCTGTTACACACTCGCTAGTTTTTATTAGTCTCGGATTCGTCATGACAAAATCCGTAGGAGGGCTTTATGCATACACTATGAAAGATACGCCTTCCTGTGTCATTCCTTCGATGTTGACCGTCTCGAGCGGTTTCCCCGAGATCGATAGACCTTGCCCACGCTTGATGGCGTTTTCCGTGCTAGTCCCGCTCATACCAGCTGGAAGCCATAAGCATTAATTTTAGAAGTTCCCTTCCGTGGATCTCGCAAATGTGAAATTCAGGATATCTCATACATTTTTTGGCTTGGTCAAGTAAAAGCTTCAATCGAGCATTCGTCTTTGGATCTGGCCCATAGCCTGATGTAAAACTCTCTTAGAACTAGTCTCCCAAAATAATTAACCAATCGGACATGTTCAGTGACATACGTTTCGTGTATTCGGTTATTTGCTCTGAGAGCTTCGAAAATGAATTCGCCTTATTCGCATCCTTCTTTCCTTTATCATGTCGAATTTTACTCCACTTGTTATGACCTAGTGTGATCATATTCCAGTTAGCTTTTATGGCCTTATTAACTATAATAGTTGTATACATGCCTCCACTAACCAGATTGACAATGAGGAGATACGCAAAAGGTCCTGATTGTGTATGTAATATCGTGACCAAAGAGCCGGGTCGATGTGCTCATCCTACTCTGAATTGCGCCTGCTAAAATCCCATTGGTAGGGTAAGTCGGCACTACCCGCCGCAGGGCTCGAAGGGGTCGATAGACATGCACCGACATCCTGCATCTGTATCCCAAGGGTCCGGGTACTCCGTAAACCGTCCGTATGAAATGCAAATAATATGTAGATATCAGATATTCGGAACCGGAGCTTTGAAGTTTTATAGTTGCCAAGCCGAGTCCAAACCACACAACGCAAGCGCCATTCAAGCTGGAGATAGCAATTAGCTGCTTTCGGAGCAGCTCTGACGAACTGCACCGTTGGCCTCCTCTCCATTCAAGCTCCCCAGACAGCTATTATTACCTAAAGAACCCAAACTCCCGATACTTACGATTCCGAGCTAGCTCGGGACCTTAATCGAACGTATGCCCTTATACCATAACTCTATCCCATGATAACGCGCCGTTGACGAAGCCCGCAGACACGCGAGAGGAGAACGTCCCCTATAAGGCGAATTATCCGCGCTCAACATGGCCACGAACGGCGGGGCAGACGGTACTGCCGATACCGATACCTATCGACCTTTACAGGCTTCTACCGTTTCACTGGATGTCAACAAACTCCAATCCCTCCCGAACGAGCAGAAGGAACTATACCTCCTATCTTACCTAGCCGACCTCAAGAGGCTTGTACTCTCCTTCGATAAGGATGGAGCTACGTCACACCAGTTCTTTGTGAAGAAGGAGATATTCAAGATATTAAATCTACCATCACCAGCCCCGGCGAAGGTCACACGGGATATTACTGGTGTATGTCTAGCCGAGACGTTTGGGCGCGGAGACCGCAAATTGCTGTTCGAGAGCATCAATGAGTTGAATGCAATGTTGTCGGGGGGTAGCAAAGGGGATAAGGACATTAAGCTTCGACAGTGTGTTTCTTGGCCAGTTATTCCAGTATGGGATTGTTAGCAAAGATGTGCTGACCGATATGCTGTCACTAGCGCAGCAGTCCATTGTTTAGGCGAAGTCTTTAGGACGGCGGGTGATAGCGTAAGTTCTGGGCCGTGGAGATATTCCACTTCAAAACAACCAAGTTTTGACCCCGTATCTCACATAGACTTCTTGTGACAGGCATTGTCACTTTCGTCGCTCTCGTGTAGCTCTCTGTTGAAGCAGTACAAACTCGCCCAGACCGTAAGTAGGATCTCCTGCTGAATCGGCTCCAAATTACGCCCAAATGGGAGCTTACCATAGCTTGATTTAGCATGCTGGGCTACGAGCATCATGTTTTATGGCGCTTTCGAAAGTTGTAAAAATGCTTGGCCCCTCTATGGACGAGGCTATCGCTCGAGATATCTGGAAACAAGCTCGAAGCGCAATCTCTTCAGAAAAGTCGCATGTCGTGCTTGCCGGTGCCCTAAAGGTCAGTTTGTCAACCTCTCAATTGAAAAGTAATTGCCATATCTAACCTTGTCCTACTATAGTGCCTCGAGAATTGCTCAAGAGAAACAGGTTACTTTGACAGCTCGAGTGATGTTGAACATGTTAAAACGGCGGTATTGAAGGTTGCCGAAGCGTCTAGCGCATCTACTCGTAAAGCGGCAGCCTCATGCTTGGCTGCAGCCTTGGTCCGAGCATTCCAAACTGTCGATGAAATTACGGCTATGAAGGCTCCCAAGAAGACCAATAAGAAGCTCAAGAGGACATCAACGATGCCTCAGGATGAGGAGGAGATCGAACGCCCTGATACGCCTACTCAAGGGCTTTCCAAAAAGTCCAACAAGCTAAAGCTTACTCTAGAGGATATGCTTCGCCAGTTATCAATGATATACGTTAAGCCCTCTACGAGCTCAAAGGTTAGAACGACACTGGCTCTCACGTATGAGGATATATTCCTCAGACTTGGATCTCCAATTGTCGAAGCCAATTACGGCCGTATCGCCAATCACTTTTTCACGGAGATATTATCGCATGCGGGACTAGTCCTCAATAGATTCAGACTGTTAGCCGCAAAGCGCCATGTCAGGTTTCTACTCGAGAGAGTGGTCGGCGAGCAATTGCTGGGTGAAAGTGGCCAGTTAGCAGCCACACGGTATCTATGCAATGATGTGCTCAAGAACTATCCGCAAGTTATCAAGGAGCGACCCGAACCGACAAAGTACGCCCTGGCCGCCGCTCTCACGGCTCTTACGTCGTTGATACGGACCCTGGAATCGACGATTTCAAGCCTCCAGGACATAATACGTGAAGGCCTTCTGCAGACTCTACAACATCCCAGCTATACAGTTCAAGTTACCACATCTTGGTGCCTGCGATCATTCGTTACCACTGTTCCTTCCCAGCTTCTCCCTATCATCACTATCTGCATGAACAATGTCAACCGAGAACTTGGGCTGCTGGCTTCGAAACGGGCAACTGCAGAATCTTTCAGAAAAAGTATTAGCTTTGCAAATGCAATGGCAGCTATTATCAGCACCACCCCGCTTCAACCATTGTACGGTTCAATTGATGTTACTTCCAGAATTTTGAACCTGGCTACTTCTCTTTTGAAGAGCAGTGGGGACTCGGATCTTAGGACTTCGAGTACGCAAATTCAAGTTGCCTGGATCCTAATCGGTGGTCTGATGTCACTTGGACCAAACTTCGTGAAAATCCATTTATCGCAACTACTTTTGCTATGGAAAAATGCTTTGCCGAAGCCACTTGCCAAAGACTCGCTGCACGATAGAGGTCTCCTTGAGCTCAGCTTTTTAGCACATGTCAGAGAGTGTGCTTTAGGCTCTATCCTCTGCTTCTTGCAGTTCAATGCGAGGTTGGTCACTACGGATGTTGGAAAACGGATAGCTGCAATGTTGCAGAACTCGTCGCACTTTCTTAATACCTTACCGGAGAGGAAGCAGACAGATGATATCTCTCAAAAGCTCACGCCTTCGCTCAACCTCTTGGATCTCGATCTTATGGTCCGTCGGCGTATCTTCCAATGTTATATCCGCCTCGTCAAAGTTGCACAGGGTGAAGCACTCCAAGGCAATCTTATGACGGTGGTTGCTAGTTTCTTCGCGGATCCTGATAAATATACGCCGAGTAGTTTGAGTACTCAGATCCAGAATGCGAGTGGTGCATTTGACGGACTCTGGGATGTGTCCGACGGCTATGCATATGGTGTGTGTAGCCTGATACATGGCCTTGATGTGGATAGTTATGCCTGGGAAAGGTTGGGGAAGGACTCCAGCGAGGCATCTGGATATAGGCATTGGACATCGCGGACCTCGGTCTCATCACAGATTGATAGGATGGTGAGTTCTTTTGAAAACTGGGCTTTATGGATATTGCTAACCTGAGATAGCTGAATGAACCTGTACCAGGAGGTCTTGAGCATGATTCTGTCTGCTTATACACAGTTCCATTGGGCGATTTGCCCAATCCGGCTCCTCCTGCAACTGAAGTTGTCAACACTGCGATAGATCTCTTCATACTTTTGCTGCCCTTCCAACCACCAAAAGTACAAGAGAGTATATTAGAGCAAGCTACAAATTTCCTTGCTTCTGGTAACTTAGCCCGCGATCCTGGTCGCAAAGCTGCAATCACAGTCAATATCGCCGTCGCCCTTCTTGGCGTATTGAAGCTCGTTCAGATGGAGAACCAGCAAGCGCAGATTAGTTTCCGACAATCCAATGTTCTCAAGATCATTCAAGATCTACTCAACGGATTTTTACTTGACTCCGACCCATTTGTGCGGAATATTGCAGCAGAGGCAATCGGTCGATTATGCAACATCGGTGGCAATGTCTTCACGGGCACGCAGATAAAGCATTTAATCGATACCGTTGTGGCAAATCGAGATCCTAATGCTCGTGCCGGGTGTGCAGTCGCCATGGGTTGTGTTCAGACTCACGTCGGAGGTATGGCGGCCAACCTCCACCTTAAAACCATCCTGAGTATTCTGATGTCACTTGCAAACGACCCTCATCCAATTGTGCACTTCTGGTCCTTGGATGGTATGGCGAGAACGATAGATGCAGGAGGTCTCACATTCTCTGGGTACGTTGGGAGTACACTTGGGATGATTGCCCAGGTATACGTCTCAGATACCCATAACGAGGAAGCCGGAGCGATTGTCAATGGTAACCTTGAGGACGAATTATACACAACGGCCGTACTTGCAAGATGCTGCGACTCGCTCGTGGGAGTACTCGGTCCAGATCTTATGGAACTTACTAAACCCCGAGAACTTATGCTTACGCTCCTGGGCCAGTTCTATTCCGATACTAGTGTGACGGTGAAGATCGGGGCGCTCAGAGCGTATGAGCAGTTTGCTATATATGCCACATCTGCGCTGGATCTAAAAGAGTACACCACTCGACTTCAGAGTCTTCTACAAAGCTCAGATTTGGAACTTCAAGAAGTCGCTATTGATGGGTTGTACCAATTGATGAAATCCGACGCCCAAAGAATTGTGGAAATCGCAGATGCTGGATTAACAGAAAGGCTGTGGGAATTGATTGACGACCGTCCACACTACGAGCAAGTAAAGAACTTGTTCAAGAACTGGGTGGCGCAGTTGACTACTATTACTGCCGGAGATTGGGTTACCAGATGTCAGAATGTGATGGTGACTATGAGGAGCAGGGTAGCCGTAGACCCTGACGCGCAGAGATCACGAGGCGGAGGCGGTATTGACCTGGGGGACGAGGAAGTCGCCGGGTTTGCCGCTGCTGCCCAGAGTGAGGATAATTCCAACGGCGGCAATGTCGCCGGGTCGGGTCAGGAGCTACTGAGATGGCAGGTCAGGACATTCGCAATAGAATGCTTGCTTGACATACTTGCCATCCTCGGGAAGCAAGGTGAAGCTGGAACAGCGACTTTACTGAGATACATCGCGGACATTATCAAAATGGCGTTTACGGCTAGTACCGCCAACGTCATTGCACTTCGGATCGAAGGGTTGAAAGTTATCAACCAGATATTGAAAGTGTTTGGGCGAACGCCCGATCCAGATTTCCCGGAGGCTATGCTACTTGAGCAATATCAGGCACAGATTGCGTCTGCTTTGACGCCCGCTTTTGCTGTTGACTCGAGCCCAGAGTTAGCATCGGAGGCGTTGAATGTCTGTGCTGCATTTATTTCAACGGGTATTGTCCAGGACATCGATCGGATGGGTCGTATCCTGAAGCTATTAACTACGGCGTTAGAGGCATTCTCCAGTAAGTTATCGAAATGCCGAAAACACGGATTCTCTCGGTTTTGCCGTTCTAATTCAATGATATTCTAGATGATAGCGAAAATCCATCCATCGGAGACCTCCGAGGGCTCTCGTACAATGCACAGGTCATGGTCAAGATGTCATTACTTTCAGCTTGGGCAGAGCTTCAGGTCGCCAGTTTACAACAAGACTACCTCGTTGATGTTGTAAAACCGCATATTGTCGTGTTGGCGCCCTTGTGGCTTGCGTCTTTGAGGGAGTTCGCAAGACTTAGGTTTGAACCGGATATTTCGATGAACGCGAGTGGATCTGGCAGTATTACGGGTTCATTGGATGTGGTATATTCGTCGCTAAATAGGGACGTTTTACTCAAGGTGGGTTCATTGATGGAGTCCTCCTCCGCGATGAGGTTAATGGCTAACTGACCACGGGACATATAGTTCTACCAAGATTCCTGGCTCGATCTTGTCGATGCAATTGCAAGTCTTATCGAGCAGGACAGCGAATTTGTTTTCGATGCCTTAGACGGCAAATCTGCGTCAGCACCACAAGGCCATATTGACAAGCATGGCATCAACTATAGGGACGAACCCGTCGCTTTCTTCTTCGTACTATTCGGAATCGCATTTGAAGCCCTCGTAGGACGTCCCGGTGGATCCGAGATCCTTGCGACAAAAGAACAAATTCTAGAAGTTCTTCAAGCCTTAAAGAAGATCTTGCATCCCGCTGTCTCTGGCCATGCCATCTACCAGGAAGCGATCTTTACGGAAACGATTGATCTTCTAGATCGACTTGTCCTCACCGAGGGTCTTGCTATTCAATTGGCGGTTGTGGAGATTGCTCGGGGTCTTTGCATTTCACATCCTTCGGCGAGACAGAACAGTAATGCGAAAGGAGAGAGTCTTTCTGATGATATCAATCAGATGTTCGAACTTACCAGACTTGTCACCCTCGTTATTGCCAATCAGCTACCCAACTTGATTGATCATTCGAAGATAGGTATGGTACCCTTTCCTGCGCAATATGATTCGGGAACTTTACAGACTAACGGCGGATACCATTGATAGTTCGAGGTCCACTATCAGATGAAGCCGTCAACGTGATCAGAGCATCTCTAGACGCATTGGTCGATACTGCAGAAGTATTCCCCGAAGTCATAAGAATGGACTTGTACGCCTGTATACTTCACATCTTCTCAAGTAAGTATTTACATCATTTCCAGCCACATACCTACTCCTAAAACAAATACTAACCTACGACAACCCATAGCCGTCTTCGCAACCGGCGCCTGCCAAATCGCCGTAGTCCCCAAAGCCCTCCCAATCTTCAAACGTTTCATCCAACTCATAACCCGCAAATCTTCCACTGCCATCACCACAGGCAACCCCGAAGACCCAACCCTAATAACCCAACTCCGCGTCGCCCTCTCCCAACTAACTCACGTCGCCGAAACCGCCAGCCGCCGAGACACCGAAGCCTCAATGATCTGTCTTCGCAATTGCCTCCTCGCCTTCGTAATCCTAATCCACTCAGGCGTAAACATGATCCCCGCAAACGACGACCTCCTAACCCGTGTTTGTGACGCATTTATAGACGGACTAAGAGATACTATTACCGTTAAAACAGCTATTTCTTGCTGTAGGAGTATACTAATGTACCAGCCAAAGAATGGGAGTGATATGGAACTGGTGAAGATATTATTGCCTAGATTGTTAGTTTATGTCGGTAGCGATGCGAAGGAGGTTGAAGGAAGTAAGAATGCGGTTATGGTGGTGATTATTGGGTTTGTGAACGGATTGGATGAGGGGCAGAGTACGTTCCCCCCCTTTCCTCCTACAAGACCCATAGAAGATTATATATTGGTCAAAATAACTAACTCCCCATATTTATAGAACAAACCCTCCTCCCCCTCCTAATCCAAACCCTCCTCCGACGTCTAGCATTAGGCTCAAAACGAGACCCAGACAACATCGACACATTACAACGAGAAACAGCAGCTCGTCTGATGGAATTGATTTCCATGAATCAACTACTATTTAAAGAAATATTGTTGAGGTTGAATCAAGAGCAGAAGCAGCTACTTGAGGATACGTTGAGAGCCGGTGTTAGAGCTGGACAGGAGGGTCACAGGGGTACGGAGGCCAATGCGGCGCCGAAGATTGCGCTCAAGATGAACTTTTAAGAAAGTACTTTTCTCCGTGGTTGAGGGAACATGGAATGTTTGGGGATAGTATATAGCTCTGGATTTTGAGGTACCATATTGTTTTATTTCGAACTAGAAGAGCGGGGGGTCTAAGTACATAAGTAATGTGTATATCATCTTCTCACACATCTCGTAAAATCACAAAAGCCAGCGTAGAAAGGCTCACCAGACATCATAGACGACAAAAAACGAGATACATCGATAAAATCAACCATCTCTAAAACAATTGTACGGCTTTAAAGAACTTAAAATTACAAAAAATTACCATAGTAGTATATGCACCGATACCATAAAACTATGCATACCGTGTAATTATAAATCAAAATAAAGAAGAAGGGGAGGAGGAGGAGTAGTAGTCGAAGACCGAAAAAAAATATGCCATTCTGAATATTAAATTTAAAACCGAGAATATGCAACTATCAACAAGGGGAAAAGGAGGTATAAACCCGAGGCATAACCTCAAAAACTAGGCATAACCACATTTCCCATTAAGAAAATTGAAGAAGACAAAAACGGATAACAAACTAGGAACGCCCGTCGCCAAAAGGAAAAAGAAAAAGAAAAGGGTAGGTTCTGATAAAATTAAGTGGTAGTGGTAAAGGCACCGGCATCCATAGGTACCGGAATCAGCGTATGAATGCCGTATAAGAGAAACAACAGGAGAAACAAGAACAAAAAGCATAGAAGTTCAGAAATATCTACAATCCCCCAAAAGTCGTGAACCCATTTCCATTTCCCAAAAACAGTAAAAGAAAGACGACCACGACCTCTCGAGCTGACTCGCCATCTGGAGCGAAAGAACAGGCTGTTTGGAAAACCCCAAAAAGTAAAAGGGAAGGAAAACAATATTTACTAGAAGGGAAGTAAGGTGGGAAAAGAAATGAAGTTATTAAAAAAGGACCTTGTTATCGTTGTCGTTCCGCTTCACCCATTCACTCACGCATCCTCAGGTGGTGGTGATACTATCGTTGTCGGCGTTGGAACTCGTTCAGTTACGACGGCTTCCTCATTTGACGACTCATCGGCGGCGGCTTTCATGCCCGCTAGCATTGCCCGTGCATCCAAGGTACCCATGGGTGATGTATTGCCTCCACCGTTGGCTTCTCCAGTCGAGCTCTTAGCAGCCTTTGCCCTTCGTTCTCTCCTAGCCCGCCTATCCGTTTCCGCTGTACTAGCCCGTCTCACCCGTGCTGCCCCAGTAGGTTCACCATCTGCATCAACATCAGTACCACCTGCGTCGGGGCGTAATGCGCGAAGCATAGCGGCGGCCTTTGAACCTGCATCATCAATTGGAGGAGAAATCGATGGTGGCGGCGGTGTCGGAGTACCATTCTCGAGACCCTCAGGCGTAGCACCGTTCTTGGTCTCGTTGATCGCCTTGAGGGAAGCCATTGGATCTGACTTCTCAGTAGCTGGAGTAACAGCTCCTTCAGAGGCCTCGTCACCATCCGTCACACTAAGAAGCGAATTATTCGACGCCATCCGTCGGATTCCATTAGTCGAGCGTAAACGTGCCCGCCGGCGCTCTTCCTTCCTGCTCTTCACTTCAGGGGCTGCCGCACGCAACCGTTCTAGCAGCGAATCCATGGCACCATTGGCAGTAGGCGATGGAGGTGGACCGTTGACAGCTGCCAATTTGTCCTTGGCGGCTTTGGCACTCTTCTGCTTGAAGCGTTTCTCGTAGTCGGCCTTCTTCTTCTCTACATCTAGATTGTTCTTACGTGCTTGCTAAAAACCGGATAGTCACTTGTCAGTCACCAACTTCTACCTACTAAAGAAAAAAGGTGATAAACATACCTCGTATTCCTTAAGGAAGTTAACAATCTTGGGGAAGAAAGTAGTCTTGGACTGCTCATCCTTGGGATCCTCTCCGAACATCCTCAAGAGTTTATCGTATGTCTCACCCATATTGTCCAATTGGGCCTTGAGATACACAGCCTTATCACGAGCGTCTGGCATAACTGGGTGAACGATACGCAGGACTCGATCATCCGGGTGGAACTTCTTAGGCTCACTGAGCTTGCCGCTGTCAATCTGTCGTTGAACAATTTCAATCTCCTTCATAAAGGCGGCACAATCGGTTTGAATTTGATCAATGTTAACTAGATTGATATCGTTAGCACCCGAAGAAGCCACCCGTTACAGGTAATTTGGCCAGAGTTATTTACCTCTAGTAACTTTGAAGCAAGGCGCGAGATCCTCAAGAATCGTATCGAATTGTGGGAAGTGCTTCCGCACCGTATTTTCGACCAAGTCCAAGAATGTGGTTTGATTCGTTGCATCCTTGGTCATCGACAGACGAGCAAGCGAACCCAACTTGAAGCCGTTCGTGAATTTCGTAGAAGGATTCATGTAGTTCATTAACTCCAGAATAAGCTATTCCAGGATGTTAGCATTTACCGCTGAAAGCTCCAGTTTAGTTAAAACCCCTTACCTCCAAAATACTCTTGAAGCTGTTGCAATTCTTAACGGCATCCGCCGCCTCAAGCACCTGATCAAGTTTTCCAACAAGGTCGTTATAGTCGTTTTCCAAGTTACGAGTAAGGTTCAAAGCCTTCATTCTGTACAACCAATAGTGGCTGCAATTGTAGAATGTCTCCAAGTAAATCTGATCTTCTCGAGCGAGCTCATTAGGATCGCTCTCACGACTCTGCGGGTCGACATCCGGTCGTTTCCAGTCAACTGAGTATGGCAACATTTGCTTGTTAACAAGTGGTGGGATAGTGCAGAGATCTTCGATCTGGAAGAATTCCATAACGGCATCATCGCTGATTATCTGTTTGTCGCACTGCATAATCCTCTTTACCAACTCCTCAACGGAATTAGAGTTGTATTTGCTCAAGGCGATTTCTATATTATAAGTTAGTCCCTATTCCGCTAAATTTATAAATGAAAATACTTACGGAGCTTCTTCGTAACATCGCTACCAATAAACGACTTCTTCTCCTTCTTCTTAGCACCAGCACCGCCACCCAGGATTTTGGCTTCTTTCAGATAGAAATTCTTCTCAAGAACGTCCCAAATACCCTTTTCACCAAGTTCGACGTAGAGACCTTCTCGTTCAGCCTTCGCTTCAGCCCAGAATGTGTAGTCGATACCGTCAAGTTTTTCAGAATGGATTGGCTTGAGCTTCTTACGAGGGCGAGCAGCGGTAACGACGAGTTGAGGCGCTGCAACTTTGGCACCCGGAAGACCCTTGGCGCCTGGAGGGGGAGGCATACCTGGGAGGGGTGGAGGAGGTGGAGGAGTAGGACCAGCGCCACCCCAACCAGGTGGTGGAGGTGGTGGAGGCGGGCCACCCGTCTTGAACCCAGGCATACCTGGAGGCGGAGGAGGTGGAGGACCACCACCGAAGCCAGGTAGACCAGGAGGTGGAGGGGGAGGTGGACCGCCCCCGAAACCAGGAAGACCTGGAGGCGGTGGAGGTGGAGGCCCCCCGAAGCCAGGTAGACCAGGAGGTGGAGGAGGTGGAGGACCTCCAAATCCTGGCATTCCTGGAGGTGGAGGAGGTGGTGGGCCTCCAAATCCGGGCATTGGTGGTGGAGGAGGCGGTGGGCCTCCCCCGAAACCAGGAAGAGCTGGTGGTGGAGGAGCCGCTGGACCGTTAAATCCAGGTACAACTGGAGGAGGAGGAGGCGGCGGACCGTTAAATCCAGGCAGAGGAGGTGCAGGAGGTGCAGGAGTGCCATTTGTGAACCCAAGCGCACCATTCGGAGGGGCCGGCGCAGGCGGCGGAGGAGGTCCGCCAGTCGGGAATCCAAGAATACCGGAAGGAGGTGGAGCAGGAGGTGAAGGGCCGCCAAAACCGCTCGCCGGCGCATTAGCCGTCTTTTCATCCTTATTAGTGCCGTCGACAGCCGTCTCATCACCCGCAGCTTCACTCTTCCCGCCCTTCGGAGCGATCGGTCGCTTTCCAACCTGAATAATGATAGGCGTCTCATAAACAACCGGTGATTCAGCTTCAGCATCGCTCGATGGCCCAGTGTCAGCATCGGCAGGACTGAGCAATGGCCTGTTCTTCCTGCCACCTCGTCCGACAACACTACTGCGCTTGAGAGGCCGATTAATAGCACCAAAGCCACCCATACCATCTTCATCGAGACTCGAAAGATGTCGAAGTTCAACCTCCTTAGCCTCACGCTGCAGCTGGTCCATACGCTCACGAACACGTCTAAGATCATCGCTCGGCTCAACTTCCTTCCACGCCTTGCCCTCAAGTTTGAATTCCGTCTTCTTGCGCTCCAACTGTAGCTCGAGTCTCTGCATAAGAGCCTCGCGGTCCAGAATTCCTTGCTTCTTGGCAGATTCAATATCCTCGGTAACCTTTGTCGAAACCTTCCGTTGTCCACCACCGCTACCGAAAGCTTCACCGCCCTGAAGACCAGCTGTGCCTTGAGAAATATTCCGTTGAGCTGTCCGCGAATTCTCACGATCATTGGCGTCCCGGAGCATAAGATACAGCTCTCTAGTTTCTAATTCATTGCGCTGCAACTGCTGCATATGAGCCCGCTGTAGATCTTCAAATTCCGCCTTAAGACTGTCGTTCTGTCTCTGCGTAATAAGAATAATCTTCTCCTGCTCTTTGATCTTCTTCTGTAACTTAGCGATAAGACCATCTGACCCAGCTTCAAGCTTCTGTGCCATATCATCGCGTTCCGCAATAGCACTTTCAGCGAGCTGTTTAGCATCAGCCGCCTCCTCTTGCGCCAGACGAGCCTCTTGATCGGTATGCAACCTATCAAGAAGAGCCTGGACAGAGAAGTTAAGCGACGACTTCAAGTCCATATCAGGAGACCGCCGGTCCATAACCACGTATGACAGCATAGAGTTAATAAGCTGAAATATCCTCTGCGTGTCTCCTGGGTCGTTATCCTTCGCAAGCAGCATATTTTGCATAGCACTGACAAAGTAGTCATGAGCTTCGCCTTCCCCGATCCGTCGCTGAATAGCCTCCGCAATTTGAACCGGGTCGTTCATATCCTTGACTTGAGGAGGTGCAATGGATTCCTCATCATCAGCTCCTAACGAACTATCGGCGGGTCGTGTGCTATCCCGGTCGAGGTAATCCTCCATATCAATAGCCGCATCTTCTTCGTACTTCTCGATTTGCTTGTCGATAAGCTCATAGTTGAAACCCCGCATCTTCTTCATCACACGTCCAAGCCCGCATGCTTTGAATTGAGATCTAGTATGGATCCTCGCGGCGATATCCTCCGCGCCACTGGCCAGTACGTTGATGAGGAACAGCGTACTCAGAGCATATTCCATTAACAAGTTCTCCATGCCGACTCCGCCGCTCCGATATTCTTCAGATGCGCCCACCATACTGCCCATCTTGCCTCGTCCGTCAATAGTGACCTCCACAATTCTCATCCATTCGTCGAACCTTCCCATCTCCGCAGGCTTCGAAGCCTTGATCTGATCCATCGCCTGTAATACCCGTGTATGTCCATTTGGCTTGTCCCAATGGCAAAGGAAGGTCAAAACTTCGGAAACAAGCTTTCGGGTCGGTAGTCGAGGAGATATTAATGAAGCCGTAACCGCAAGGATGCAAGATTGATGTCGGAGAGCGTCGTCCGCGCCATACTTGTTGTTCATCAAAGATTTCAAACATTTCACGAGGTCGTATTCTTTGTCGAGATCCACCTTCTTGTCGTGGTTGATCCGGGAGAGTACTTCGGTCAAGGCAACTTGGCCCTGGGCCTCTAAAAAGTCCTTAACCCATCTATAAATCCTGTTAGAACTGTACCTTATAATATGTAATGGTTGTAGGGACTTACAAAAGCGGTTGGGTACGCAAGCTGACAGCTAAGCTTTGCAGCTGTTGGGGAGTGATTGGGGGTCCACCCTGGCAGTCACTGTAGAGTTTCCGTACGTACCACTGGGGGCTTCCTTCATCGACAGCATCGTGCCAACGTAAGCCACCGACTCCGGCTGCAACTCCTACTACACCGGCAGCTGAGAGGGCCATACTGTTCGCTTTATCTCTGGCAGCATCTCTCCGTCTATCAGCTTCCCACTCCGTCAAACGGTCCTGGTAAATAAGAGTCCACTTCTTGGATGCCGGATACGCCTGCATCTGTCGTTTAGCCTGCTCGGGAAGATTCTTGAAGTCTCGTCTGTTCATCAAGTCGAAGAACATCTGCTCGATGACCCTCTCATCTTTCGGTTTCTCGAGGTAGAAAGCCTTGGAGTTGACAACATCGTGGTCTTTTGCAGTCTTGTGGTGATACGAGTGAGACTTGTTGGCATGAGGGTTGGCTTGGAACGAGAAATTTGATGATCCGGAGGGTCCAGGCGGCATAGATGCGGTTTGGGAGCCGCTCATCATGTTGGAAAAGTTGTAGGAACCGGGTTTCGGCATGTCCTCCATACTGGCGAAGATGCTGTTCCTATAAGATCCTCCCGAGCTGTGTATGCTAGACAGGTCAGTAGAGTGTCTCGGGTCGGTTGTGGAGACACCCGACGAGTTTACGGAGGAAATCGAGGCATTTGGCGATCCGGAAGCTCTGTGGCCCTGGTGGAACTGTTGTTGGTAGGGGTTGGCGCTAGGCGGAGGCATGCCGGGGGAAGGTTGGGGCCGGGGACCGTTCGGCAGGCTGGACATCCTCGAGTAGGTGCTATCTCTATCGTAACTATCGTGCCTCGAAGGAGGTACCGACCGTCTATCCATGCCCTCGGATATGCTCTTCCTGGGTTCCATTTGCACTGGTTCGTAGCCACCACCGATGCCAAGACTGGGGTCGTAGGCCGGTATTGTGGTGATGTTGGAGCTCACCAGGGGGGTATTGGGAGGGGGACTGGCCGCCCTTTGAATAGTACTGTCTCGCAGCTGGTGGACTCCCTGTTTAACGGGTACCGGAGGAGGGGAGGTAGCTTGCATAGCAAGGCCTATCTCTGCCGGAGGGGTTTGCTTTACGAAGTTCATGGGAGCCCCTATGCTTATTGAGGGAGCAGGCGGCGGTTGGGAATGCTGCTTGCTCCCCTTGCTCCAGCCAAACCGCCTGGAGCTGGCCGACATGGCGACGACGAGGGGGGTGGTGAGAAGCGAGAGTTATCCGCCGGGGAGGGTGGTGAGATGGGTGAACGGCGGGGGAGGTTTGGAGGTTGTAGATGGGGAGAGGGGGGTGGGAGGAGAGATGGAGATGTAGAGAGGTTGAAGTGTGTCGATGGGGGTCCGTGGTGGTAGCACAGTCAAGTTGTTTCTATTGTTGTTGTTTGAACGTCGTTCGGACGACGACGACCGCCGCCACAGTTAAGGGTAAATTATAACTATCAGACTCCGCTGAGAAAAGAACCAGCCGTGTGCTCTGCAGATGCCCTTTTTTGTTCTTGTGGATAGGAATGATAAGAAGGATATCGTCGAGGAGGAGGAAGAGAAGTCGAGGTTGAAGTCGAGGAATCAGCTAGAATGAGGCACTTCCAAGTATGGACTTTCGGCCTGGACTGGTCTGGTCTGGGCGGCTGGGTCAATTGGATTCATGAAACAATGTCCGTATTGGCCTTAAAACCTGTCACTGTCACAGGTACATACACATCCATACATACAGATACATCCATACAAGACATCCACTTTGTAGGTAGCAGTCTGACTAATTGACAGTCATCCAACGTCAAGGTATGTTCCACCGCCTCCGAAGGATATCGATACGTATAATATGGTATATATGAGATGCGATAGAGACGATAGAGACGATAGATACCTGGGTAGTAAGTACGAGAGGGGTCGAAGAATAGAAAAGAGAGTGAGCCAGAGGGAGAGGGAGAGAAATGCTATCGATTCAATCTTCCCGCTTCGACGAAAAGCTCCGGATCTAGAATCGCGGCGTCTGCAGGTGTCGGTGTTATTCCTGCCCGATGCTGGCTACACATTGACTATTCAAGAACAAGACTCCGTCGCCCGCAGGACGATATCTTCCAGTCAAAGCCTGTGTGTAGGGCTGGGCTTTCTAGAAGTCCGAACAGCAAGTAAATTATAAATAAAACTCCAAAAATTGCAAAAAATGCAAGAAAGGGAAAACAAAGATTAGGGAATCGAAAGGGGACTTTGATAGTTTATAAGACCTGTCAAGTGACCCCCCTACGCTGGCTGTTCTTTTTAACATTAGTTCGGATTGCTAACTAGCAATTGCCCTGCTTCACCTGCTAAAAAGGTCCCTGACAGGGCCTTATGCCGGAGAGTCTCTTCCCTTCTTCCCCCCCTCCTCCTCAAATTGCTCCACATGCGGCATGTTTTATAAAATTACAACCGTCCAAAGGTTCTCCCTCATTTCGATGACCCTCGAATTGCGACCACACCCGCCCCTGGTGGACCCTAGCTGTCGCTGGTTTTTCAAGGAAAACAAGCCTGGGCGATTAATCGAGATTAACCAACCCTGGGCCGGAGCACCAGCGATTGGTTGCCGCTTGCCCAGACCAATTGGGATGCACCTGCAATTCGTTGGAGGACAGCCACCGCCGTCTACTGCCCCGGAAAATAAAAATAAAAAAGCCATGGGAAAAGCATGCAATGCATAGCTTAGCATGAGGTATGGAGGGTGTTTATTCCATGCTATGGCAGATGGCATGTACCGTATGATGTAAACCATAATTGCAACATACTATGTAGGTATCTGCAGGAACGCGAACGGGAAACCCCAAGGAGACGAGACATATCTGCTCGCGAGGAATCGGCAGCAGCGGTGCGGAATTTGGCAGAGCAGGCGGGCCCCTGCACATCAGGCACCCTTCGGGCCTAGCATCCCCTTCGATGCGATAGTAGATATGATATGTACCAAGCAAGTACTTGTGTACTCCGCACTCGTCCCACTGTGCTAGCTATCCATTAGCTCATGATCATGTCAATACCGTCTCCGTACACAGCTGTACACATACCTTCTGTACAAGTATTCACTACTTGAGCAAGTACCCGTATCTGATAAGATGTTGGAACAGAGGCGGTGCAGGTTAACAGGAGTTAGTTAGTTAGTGGGCGCGCTGCAGCGGATGAAAATAGCAATACGAAATTACGTGTGTCAACAAAAAGGCCCAACGATTACGCTGCAACTGACAACTCTATCGGAACCTCACCTCATCCCCTTCGCATCTCCATCATCATCATCGCCGTCATCATCCTCAACTTCAACTTCGACTTCATCTCCCATCCTCCCTCCCCTTCTATCCTTAAACCACCGTCACGATGCCTTCGACAACCTCCAACATCATCACCGTAAGCTCTCCTTCCATTCCACTATCTCTCGAAATCACCAACTAACACAAAAGGTCAGACCACCCTCCTCACCCTCATCTGCGCCGCCGTCCTCTTCCTCAGCTACCGCCACGCCATCCGTCCCATCCTCTCCCGTTACAACATCCCCCTCCAATCCCTCCCTTCCATCCTCTCCAACCGTTCCAGAGGCTGGATGGACTCCAACTACCAACGTCTGGATCCCGATAACATCTCCTACGACTCCGACAACGAAGACATCGATGTCTCCCACGCACGGAATGGCAGAAGGTTAAGCAGAGACCTTGAGGAAGGGTTCCGAGATAGCGATTCGGAAGAAGAAGGAGGGGATGATAGGTTGGGTGGGAATGTTAGAAGGAATAACGGGAATCTACGGGAATTGCCGCCTACGCCTGTGGATGATGAACCGAGGGATCGATTCCCTGCTACGAGGATATAAACATCACCACTATTCTACCCGACAAGCTTCATTTCAACTCTTTCATTCCTTCCATTCACACTTCAACTCGACAGACATCAAAACGAACGTTATTGTAATACTCTACTTTTTGGTCTTTCCTTGACTTTTTTCGATTGGGATTTGCGAAGGGTTTTTTTAGCATTAGCCGATTTTGGGAGTCTGATGGTATATACGAAAGCATTCTGCTTTTTTTTCCTTTTCTTTTCCCTTCTGCATGAGTTATGTATGATGAAGGCGATGCGTATGGCTTTTTTTTAAATGCTGTTAATGGAGTACATGGCATCACAAAAATATTTATAGCTCTTTGTAATATGGTTCATTCGCCTCGAATTGAAATCTTCCATTTTACTTTCAGATCTTCAATTCCATCTAAACTACCATCGAACTAACATAGAACTACAAAAAAAGTCAGTATGTGACTACGAGAGTATCGTCAACGGTAGTGCTTACATTAATCGTAGCCTGATTATCCCCCTCCTCGTCCAAAAACACATAAACCACCAGCGAATGATTATCGCACAGCCCTGCTCCTCTCGTCAGTAAATCTCACCAAACCGCGAAAAGACGATACTAAAAACACACAATAGGGGCACTTACAGGCAATAACCCTCTTCCCAGCGGCACTAACCCTCACCACCTTCGCCCAATCCCTACTATCAACCATAACCCTCGAAAACCTCTCCTTCTCCTGCGTTTCTATCATCTCCTCTTCCTCCTCCCCATCATCCTCCCAATCCATCACGCCGTCCTCCCCCACAACGGGATTCATCAATCCCCTCCATTCACTCTCAACCTTAACAGCATCATTATCAAGTTTCATCTTTAACACCCCATTTTTATTCCCTTCCAACACAATCCTCCCATTAACACCGACCATCTTGACATACCTATCCGTAATCCCCTTCAACTGATTCAACGCCGGTAAGATCACCGCACAACCTGGTTTGGGCACCACAGGCTTCGAAAGATGCGCAACCTGTTGGGGAGATAGTACTCTAACCGGTATATCCTGCACAATCTTCGCATGATTCATAGAAGCAGCTGTCTCAGTGGTGATGATAATACTAAGTCTAGGGATTCCTTCCTTTTTGGTAAGTTTTATGGAAGCACTGGTGTATGAGCTTTGGGCGGATTTTAAGGAACGGTGTAAGGTGTCGAGTGGGATTTCGAGGTTTATGATGTTATCGTGTGCGGAGGAGATTTTGGGATCGGTGAAGATTGAAGAGGAGGAGATGGTGGCCCAGACTTGGGATTGGCTGCTGCCGCTGCTGTCGGAGGAGAGGACGCGGAGTTGGAGGTGGGAGTGGGAGAGTTGGAGCCAGCCGACTTTTCCGACGACGTTGAGGGCGCCGGCGACTTCTATTTTGTTTCTATCAGTGGGTGTGTACATGATGTAGATATGTAGATGAGGGACGTACTGGAGAGAAGAGAGATGTTGTGGATGTCTGAGCGGAACTTCATCGTGTCGTCTTATTAACATAGTCCCGAGATCATCTATGTAGAAGAGTAGTATAGTATCTATCAGGAGTACATTATTATGATGATGATGATATCGAATATCAAATAGTCGCGTCGAGGTTGTTGTTTTTGTTGCGTTTTTAACCTCCCTCCAAGCCCGCCTGGGCCAGTTCAACTCGATTCTAACCAGATCCATCCTAGCCAGAAAACCATCCACCGTCCACCATCCATCACCATGCCTTAATTTCGAGTTCGATCCGACGCTCCACGGCTTCAGGAAGACCTTACTACTCCCCAAGAAGTAAGACGACGACCGACCGACCGACCGATTAGAAGAAGCGGCGACAAAGAAGTAGATGTCGACCAGCCCGGCCACGGACACTTGGGAGTTTCCGTCCCCATCCCCATCCCAGCCCCGACAGACCGTTGTTCCGTCGTCATCAGACATGCCTGCTTCCACCGCTACTGGAAAAATGGCATCTCCACCATCATCTCCACCGCCTCTGGTTCCGAGGTCGTCTTCAAAGTCAGCTCTGCCTTACTCTTGACCAGGTTATTCTTTCTCTTTCATCACTACTTTCATCATACCTCCATAGGACTATGGCATATTAACAATGGCCGAAACCCACAGCTGGAGTTTCCTCCAAGGCTTCCTCATAGGCCAACTCAGCGTCATAATCATGATCTGTGCCTTCATCAAATACTTCATCTTCAGCGACCCATCCACCGACCCCCGTCCCAAAAGACATTCCAAAAAACTCCACAAGAAGAAATCCACCAGCGTCCTTCGAAACCCGCCTCCTCTGACAACCGCCACAATCCTCTCAAAAACATATTATAACGTCCACTCCCACCAACCAGAGTCCTTGGACTGGTTTAACGTCTTGATAGCCCAAGCAATCGCCCAATTCCGCGACGATGCAAGAACAGACGGTGCCATACTCGAGAGTTTGAATAAAGTTATAAACGGACCGAATAAACCGGATTTTCTGGATACCATAAAGATCACGGAGATTAGTCTAGGGGAGGATTTTCCGATATTTAGTAATTGTAGGATTACACCGAGTCCTGATGAGCCAGGGAAGTTGCAGGCGAGGATGGATGTGGATTTGTCGGATGTTATTACGCTCGGGGTGGAGACTAGACTGTTGCTGAACTACCCGAAGCCGCTGGTGGCGGTTTTGCCGGTTGGATTGTCGGTGTCGATATTGAGGTTCTCGGGGACGGTATGTCACGGTCTCTACGAATAGATATTAAGTACCCTACTAATCGGTAGCAGCTGTCAATTTCGTTCATCCCCTCGCAAGAAAACACCTCCAACTCGACGACACTAACGTTCTCCCTCCTCGACGACTACCGTCTCGAACTCTCGGTCCGCTCTCTAGTCGGCTCCCGCTCCCGCCTCCAAGACGTCCCCAAAATTGCGCAATTGATCGAATCGCGAATACACGCATGGATAGACGAGCGAGTGGTAGAACCCAAGTTTCAACAGATAGTATTACCCAGTCTGTGGCCGCGGAAACGGACTACTAGGGAACATGCGCCGGATACGTCCACAGATAGCGATAGTATTGATAAGGGCAGTAATTTTCGAGAAGGAGGGGTAGGGGAGGGGAGTATGAGGTCAGCAGGGTCTCATAGGAGTAATTCTATCCGTCAACGAAGGCCACCATTGATGACTTCAATGCACCCCCACCACCACGACTATCCCACCCCATAGACCTTTACTTTTACTTCCAAACAAAACTCTCTTCTCTTCATGTACATATATTATAGGATATATACTGCCATCTATTCCCTTGTATATTGTATACATCTAGTATATAATAACTATACACCCTCTCTAAGAAGCCTTAGGAAACGTCAAAACGCCCTTCCCAACCAAGTAGTCCACAATCTTCGCCACCCCTTCCTCAACACTGCTCTTACTAGTATCAATATAGACCTCCGGATTCTCGGGCCTCTCATAAGGCGCACTCTCACTAATCCCCGTAAAATCCTTAATTATCCCCTCCCTAGCCTTCTTATAAAGCCCCTTAGGATCCCTCTCCTCCGCAACATCTAACGGAACATCAACATGAACCTCCACAAACAACAACCCATCTTTATCGTGCAAACCCCTGGCAAGGTCTCTATCCGCTTTATAAGGACTGATAAAGCTGGTGATGGCGATTGCCGCGGAATCGGCGAATAATTTGGCAACTTCGCCTATTCGTCGGATGTTTTCGACTCGGTCGGTGGGGGAGAAACCCAGGTCTTTGTTCAGGCCGAAGCGGATGTTGTCGCCGTCCAGACGGTAGGCGGTGTACCCGTTGTGGAGGAGGTGTTGTTCGAGGGCTGTCGCTATTGTGGACTTTCCGGAGGCGGAGAGGCCGGTTAGCCAGATTGTGAGGCCGGGCTGGCGGGCGAGGGCGCTGCGTTCGGCGTGGGTGAGGCCCGCGTGCCATGTAATGTTTCTATCATATACTATTAGTGTCTGTCTCTATAGTATATACTACTATAATATATAGTATATAGTATATGGGGAAGGACATACGTTGCCATGATGAATGATATTATACTATACTATTGGTTGCAGCGACTGAGGTACAGAATATGAAGGAATAGAATATGGAGAATGTCTACAGCAATGGGCAGTCCATTCGATATATATAATTGTATTTAAAGATGGACCGAACGAGACTAGCGGATGTCGCCATCGATGGGCTGCTCAAATCCGAGATCGGGGCCCAATCAGAGCTCAATTACCAAGAATCCATGGATTGCATTGCATTCGAATTTCATACAAACAGGACATACAATAACATGAAAGAAACGCCGCAGCAGTGCAGTACAGAACTAATAACCCCCCCATTCTCATAGCAAAGAACATAAAGTACCAAGTAATAATAATATCTCACAAAAAAAGAACCAATGCCGCATGCATGCTAAACACTTTGACAAAGAGAGAGAAAAAAGAGGAAGAAGAAAGACCCCCTGTATTATCATCCCCCACGCTCATCCACGGCCTAACGTTCGCAAAAACAAAGGTAGACCTGACCGATGCTAGACTAACCGACACAGCGTTCGAACGGAGTACTGGGTGAAGATGCTGCTAACTAATATCTCGCCCGGATATATAAGCTTATACTCTTCTTCCGTTCACAAGGCTAAGCTGTAGTTATACTCGTCCTCGAAGTTCTGCGAGACCCATAACACCACCGTGCTGCACCATCCGTTAGCTACCGTCCCACATAATTCAATCAAGTAGAGCAAGTAGGGATAATAAAGTACCTCAGCATGATCAGGGAATTCGCGACCACATTCGCGATTCCAAAGTAGAGCGTCGGGAACGGGTACTCCGGCACAACGTATTTGAGGACCAAGACACACTGTCCAAATTAGCCACCCATCACCAACCATAATTACATATATATCTTATATACGTACCACAGACCCAGCGAGTCCACCGGCCATCAGTGCAAACCCAAGGAACAACACCAGCCTCGCCTTCCACGCATCGCTAGTTCCAGAGAACGAGAACGATTCAGCCGACAGCCTCGCCTTTTCGATCGAGTTGATACTATCGTTCCATTAGCACTGCACTTTCTCAAACTGATGGTATGCTAAGAGGTGTGTGTGTGTGTGTGACGTACACAATCATGCCCAGCACGCTACAGATCGAGGGAATCCAGTCCACGAACTGAACATGTACGGTCCCCGGGTTGGCATATTTACTATAGATCGCGGCGTCGAGGAAGAACCAGATTCCCAGTGCGAACTATTTACGATCTGTCAGTTCTATCGATTCTTCGGGTGTAGTGTGTGTGCCCGTTGTGTATAGGAGGAGGGGTATGGGGTTTGTCGCTCGATTTGAAGTTGGAAACTTGGAACTTCGGGAGAGAGGTACGGGGAGGACATACTAATCCGCCGGAAGAGTAGACGCCGAATACTCGCAGGTTCTGGGCGGAGGGGAGTGGTGGGAGTGGGAACCGGAATAACCGCGACTCCATGTTTGTTCACCGGATGATGATGACGACGAGGCTCTTCGAAGTAGCGGTTGTTCGGAGTCGGAGATAAAGATGAAGTCTCGAGTTTCCTGTCTTCGGTATTTATTAGACGGCGTTCCTGAAGTTGAAGAGGGATGTTATAGGAGGTTCTTACGGTGGTTGTAGGTTTCGAGGACGATGTCGGAGATGATGAGGAAGGAAGGAAGTGGATGATGGAGGATGCAAATGGCTGGGCGGTTTGGTGGCGGCGCATTTACCAAGTAACAAACCACAGCCGCATTTCTGTTTCATCTCATCTTCAACTTCCCAACTTCCCAACTTCACGACATCAACCAGCGACTCTTCGTCCCGACATGCCATTACAATAAATACATACTCGAAGAGTAATCATAATCTATTGCGACTTAATTTTGCCCTTCCGATCAAGTCGAAAGCCCAATCGCGACTCCCGCGCAAGTTGACCTCGAGATATCTCCCACGCGACTCATCAAACCCTCTCCTCAAAGAAACTGTACCACAATGGATCGCAACGGCCGAAGACGAGACAACCGCGACACCCGTCGAGGCCCTCCTCCGGGGTCATCAAATGACCGTCCACCTCGCGACTACTACAACGACCGAAGAGACGAAAGACACAGACCAGCACAAGACTCTCCCCACCACTACTCGCGCCGACGAAGTCCTCGCTCAAGATCTCCCGCCGGTAATGACTCAAAAGGTTATAACCAACGTGATGGTAACGATGGAAGGAGGCGGCGGAGTAGGAGTCCTGATGGTATGTTCATTCATTTTCTATATTATACTATATACCAAACGGTCAAGCTAACCAGAGACCGTTATAGACTATCGCTCTAAAAGATCCGACAGACCAGACCCCCGCTACGAACGCTCCCACCGCGACGACCCAAAACGCACAAGATACCGTTCCCGTTCTCCAAACGACAGAGGAGAAAGAGAAAGGGACAGAGACAGAAGCCGCTCCCACGATCGCAGAGACAGAAGACGTCGCGACCCCTCCCGATCCCGATCCCGCTCTTCATCCCCTCGCAATAATAACAACAACAAACGTCACCGCTCCCCTAAACGCGATAAAGGCAGGGAAAAAACCAAGAATGGAGAAGATGATATCGACATGGACGGTAATGAAGACGGAGAAGACGCCATGATGGCAATGATGGGCTTTGGAGGCTTTGGGACCACAAAGGGGAAGAAAGTGGAGGGGAATAATGCTGGAGGTGTTAAAGTTGAGAGGAAGGCGGAGTATAGGCAGTATATGTTAGTATCCCCTACCATTCCTTTCGACCTAAGCCATACGTTATGTGAGTGGACGCTAACATTCTTGGTAGGAATCGTGCTGGAGGGTTCAATCGGGCTTTATCGCCTATTCCATGATTGTTAGAGCGAGCTTCGGTCGTTTTTACCTATGTATACTACAGCAGGACTATGGGCTATTTTTTTTGGCCTCAATTCTAGCATGACATTCGGAAGGAATATTGGTGGTTACTGTTGGAGTGTAGTACGTTCTTATACATGAATCTCTGAGCGAACGAAAAGTCTAGTAGTAACAATCAATCAATCATAGCGATCCCATACTCCCCCACTATCTCCAAATATACCATCTCCAAACTATAAAACCATAACCTCACAACCTGTAAACCACCCCGTTATATCTGCGCCCAAGCCTGTTGTCAAAAATGCGTTGCGGCAAGCAAAGTACCCTCAATCCATCCAAAACGAACAAGGATGCCGCCTGCATGTCCCCAAATGTCGTCTACCTGTCCAAATGGCAAAATACATTAGCTTATAATATAAAAGACCCTCCAAAAAACCCACCCAATTCAAGCTCAAGAAAGCTTAGAAGCTACCCCCGGCCGGCAGGTCTAACCCCCCTCCCCTCAAAACCACCAATTCGCAATGCGCATACAACATACAGCCACCTGGCTGCCGCTGCTATGGACTAGCATCGCGGCAGCAACAGCAGGCGACCCAATGATCCTCGCCAACGAGATCCAGCGCGTGTCAAACGAGTCGTTACTATGGGGTCCTTATAACCCCAGTTTATACTTCGGTATGCGGCCGCGGATACCCAAGAGTTTGAATTTAGGACTCATTTGGGGGAATTTGGGAGATTATGCTACCGCGCAGAAGTGTAAGTACATTTCTTCCTTTTAAATCTAAATTATCTTTATTTATTACCCTATATATATTTTTTGTGAAGCGTATTTGTGTATATTTTTTTTATTGATATTAATACAATGGGGGTTTTATAGCGTTTAGACATACTTGCGAACAAAGCGATGATATGAAAGGATATGGATGGGTAGAGTATGATGTTAGAACAGGCGGGAAGCAGGTTATTCACGATCAGGCGAATTTTGTCGATATAGAGATCGATTTGGTCAAAGTCCCTGGTGGGAAGAATGGTATTTTTTTCTTCTCCCTCTTTACTTAATAATATGCATTGCATTTACTAATTATAATTTGTAGGAGGTAGCTGGGGAGCTAGAGTTAAGGGAAAGCCGAGGGATGATGGTATGACTACGGATATGATACTAAACGGGAGGATAAGGTGCTGATGTTGGAATCTAGCCCCCGGACCTGTTAAAACCACCGTCTTCTTCTGGGCTGGTCTTGAAGGTGATGGTTCTGTATCTTTGGAAAACGAGCCGGATAAATTGGTATGTATACTCTATCAATTCGCCCATATCAAAGAAAGAAAGGAAAGAAGGAAGCTAAATAGCCAGCACAACAGGGACTCAAAGGCCCCATAAACCTCAAGGGCTACGCCCCGGGCCTTGATAACTTCCATATCGAAATGACAGAAGGCCCAGAAACCAATGCTTCGCCTACAGATCTAGATTCTAGAATGGATGAATTTGAGAACGAACATGATATTTCGAAAAGTTTATATCGTGCTGGGAGTTTTCCTGCTGAGCATGTTTGGAGGGTTAAAAGTAAGTAATCATACTTCCAACTATAAGATATATATACATCTTTTTGAGATTTAGCGACGGGGTGCTAAAATATTTGGGGGGGTTAGATATTGTATTCTTGGAATTGAAGAGCCGGTTCGATAAGATTTTGGAAAAGTTTGGAGCTGAGAATTTACCGCCGCCGTGGCAGGCTTTGACATTGCCGCCGAATTATGGGGAGGGGAACGTTCACCTTGTTCAGAGGGTTTATGAAGGGGCTTTTGAGGTATGGTAGTATATATGCGACAATGCGTATGAGAGGATTTGGACTGATGGTTGATAACAGTTTGATATTCTATTCTCCTCGGATTCTGCTCCAAAACCTATGACATGTAAGAGCCCCCACCCCAAATATCTGATTACTACTGCTAACGACCAACCAGCAAAACTTCTTACCTCCAAAATCTCAGAAAACGCCGAATCCTTCGGCACTCGTTTCGGAAAGACATTCAAACGATACGCCCCCTTCAACACTCCAAAATACGAGAAGTTCGCAAAGGAACTGTTCTCCAACCTCCTCGGTGGTATCGGATTCTTCCACGGTACCTCGCTCGTAGACCGTTCGGAATATCCTGAAGACGAAGAAGGATTCTGGGAGGCTGCTAAAGCCAACCGTGAGAAGGATCTGGGACAGTTAGAAGGCCCGACTACACTATTTACTTCGATTCCTAGTCGACCTTTTTTCCCACGAGGGTTCTTGTGGGATGAAGGGTTTCATTTGTTGCCAATTATTGAGTGGGATGTTGACGTTGCGTAAGTATACCCTTCATAACTACATATATATGGTTATATAGTTTCTAACGGGGTTATGTATTAGTATGGAAATCGTCCGCAGCTGGTTCAACCTAATCGACGACGACGGCTGGATAGCCCGCGAACAAATCCTCGGGGACGAAGCCCGTTCCAAAGTCCCCAAAGAATTCCAAACCCAGTACCCGCACTACGCAAACCCTCCAACCCTTCTCCTAGTTCTTACCAAATTCATCGAAAAATGGACATCCGCCTCAACGAACAACTTCCCAAGTCTTCAAGGCGATCTATCACAAATTATGGAACAAATGTCAGAATTTGGCGGTGATGGGATTTCTCACGCCATACTGGCTTCGGCGGAACCATACCTGAAAAACATTTACCCATTGTTAAGAAGACAGTATTATTGGTTTAGAGAAACTCAGTCGGGAGAAATTAGATCTTACGATCGATCTGCCTTTTCCATGAAGGAAGGATATAGATGGCGAGGAAGAGCACCAGGATACTGCCTCACCAGTGGAATAGACGACTACCCCCGCGCCGAACCACCGCATCCGGGTGAACTCCACGTCGATTTAATAAGCTGGATGGCCTTCTCCGCCCGCTTAATCAAAAACATCGCCATAGCCCTCGGCGAAACCGATGATGCACGAGAATACGGTCGACATGAAGAAGCTATCCTCCACAACATCGATGATTTACATTGGAATAAAGAACACGGTTGTTATTGCGATGCTACAGTTGATGCGTTTGAAGAAAGTGTGCATGTTTGTCATGTGGGATATGTTTCTATATTCCCCTTTCTATTGGGGTTGGTACCGCATGACGGGGAGAAGTTGGGAAGTATCTTAGATATCTTGGGAGATGAAGAGCAATTGTGGAGTCCCTTTGGGCTTAGGAGTTTGAGCAGGAAAGATGAGTTTTATAGTAAAGGGGAGAATTATTGGAGGGGACCGATTTGGGTTAATATGAATTATTTGGCGATATTGAGGCTTAAGGTATGTTTCCTGAATCTTTTAAAGATGTAATTAGGTGGGATTTAGGTTTACTAACAAGGTGGGATAGGAATACGGATCGGTAAAGGGACCACACCAGCAAAAGGCGGCGAAGTTGTATAAAGAGCTCCGGACGAGCGTGGTTAATAATGTGTTTAGAGTGTGGGAGGAGACGGGGTTTGCGTGGGAACAGTATGAGCAAGAGAAAGGGAACGGGAAGGGAGTACAGCACTTTTTGGGGTGGACTTCTTTGGTGGTTAATATTATGGCATTGCCGGAGACGGTGGATGTTACGCCGGTGCCGGAGGGGAAGCATGATGAGTTATAAATATATAGCATATGCGCAGTAGCTACTATTTGGAAGTAAGGGATATGCTGGAGGATTTGTAATGTACAATTTTTGGATTAAAGGAAGCGCCCGGACGCCGGTGTAATGCTAAGAAGGTCATAGTGCTGATATCAATCGTACCGACGCCGCCGTTCATCCCGGTCTCGGTCTCGTCTGTCGTGATCTCTTCGGTCCCTGCGGTCGTCGTGTCTACGTGGAGACCTAGATTGATCCCGCCTCTGTCTATAGCTTTCGCGTCTTCGTTCACGATCCCTGGACCTCGACCTAGAGCGGTGTCGTTGGTGTCTTTCCCTGCCCTTTTCTCTTGATCTAGACCGGTGACGGTGTCTCGACGACTTGTCACGATCTTCCCCTTTCCGCTTGTCATCTCTATCCCCTCTCTTGTCTGACTCCCTCGGTGGTGCTGGCCGCCATTTGGGTTCACTGTCATCTTTTGCATTACCTGCCATAACCTCCCTATCCCCTCCACCGCCGGCCCCGAAGGCTGCCAGCCCAATCCTTCCAAACCCGATACCTTTTTCATTACCATCCTCCTCCCGCTCATCACCACCGGCACCGGCCTCTTTAATGGCTCTATCAACCTCTCCCTGACTTAACCCCCCTCCTTCAACCCTTCTAACAACTTTATACCCCAAAGCGGCACTTAAAGCATCATTCTCGGCTTCCTTGATTTTTCTAATTTCTTCTAGTCGCCTTTCTCTCTCTGCTGCTGCCTGGTCTTCATTATTGCCGTTTTTATTATCGCGGGAGTACCATTGGATATCACGGTTTTGCTGCCATCGGCCCGTGGGAGCTTTCACGGATACGCCGAGGTAGTATTCGCGGTCTTTGGAGTCTTTGACATCGGACCATTTAAAGTCACGGCCGCCGCTGTTAGGATATTAGCTAAGGGTTTTTGGTGGAGGAGTACGAAGAGGCATACCGACTGCCTTCACGAATGGGGCCTTTTAGCAAGTCCATTGTATCTAGCTACTTGGTATAACGAATGTGGATGATGATGCTCGTGAAACTACTCTATCGCAAAAGCAAGGGGGGTCTCGAGGAGGTAAAACGCCAAGGAATACGGTGTGTTGACGCGTTGCCGTTTGTCGGGAATATATTCCCAAAACGGACATTCGCCTCACGCGACATCGTCTGATCGGCACAAAATGTGTTGCCCCTCAACGCGGGAACAACGCGTCCCAGCCATTCCAATATTGGCACATTGATTGATGAAAGGAGACGGCAGCCCTTTGATATAATTCTTCCAACAGGCGGCGCCCAACATTCTCGACCTTCTTCTTCCTCTACTTCTTTCTCTCCCTCATCGCCCTTCCAAAGTCTTCCTTCTTCTTCATCAGCATCTTCGATCCATTCGAGTTTCTGGCCGACTCTGGTACTTACATCTACTACTTAGGGAACCTACCAGGGGGACTTTTGTGTTATTCCCGTTGTCAAGGAAGCAGATAGTCGCACTAGACTGGTTACTATAGCCCGCGCTATCTAAAACCTCCATCGTCATTGCTCGAAATCCAAAATATCCACTCTTCCCAGATTCCTTTTTTTTCCTCTTTCATAGTCGCAAGTAACTCTACCCATCGTAGACCCGGGTCCTATTACATCTACTACTACTACTACTACCACTTGCCGAAAATCAAATATACTCGAGCGACAACAAAAGGGGATATAGAAAGAGAGGGAGCAGTGCGCAGTTAGACAGGAACCTTCCATCCAAACCCATCATTGCAAAGAGAAGCCATGGCGCCCACCAAAATGGCCTCAAAAAGGCCATCATCCGGTAAAACAGTCGGCGGCAAGAGCGTCGGTAGCAAACGTCGGTCATCAACTGGTGTTCAACGTAAGTTCTACAATCCCCTTCACAACCAAGAAGCACAGAAAAAAACTAACAAATATTAAACCTCTCCCAGCCGGCGACCCTGTCCCCTCCCGCAGAGGCCACAAGTTCAAGCCAGGAACCGTCGCCCTCCGCGAAATCAGAAAATACCAAAAATCAACCGAGCTCCTGCTTCGCAAACTCCCATTCTCCCGTCTCGTCAGAGAAATCTGCGCAGACCAGATCGATATCGTAAACTCTCAGTTCCACAGATCAAACGAATCGATGAGGTGGCAGAGCCAGGCCCTGTTGGCTCTTCAGGAGGCGGCGGAGGCGTTCATGGTACATCTTTTCGAAGACGCTAATCTGTGCGCTATCCATGCGAAGAGGGTTACCATCATGCAGAAGGATATTCAATTGGCGAGGAGGATTAGGGGTGCTTTTGGTGGACTTGGTTAAAGAGCTTTATCTTGACATGTCCCAGCCACACAACTACCTATCGGTCTACCTACATCGATTTGCGATAGCGGTGTTCGCAGTATCAGGGTCGCTCGAGTCGCCAGTGAATCCACCCCATAAGGCACTGAAAGTCTATCCTTTTTTGCATCAGAATACTCTTTCGAAAGTACATACTTCCTCTCCTCGTCTGCATATCTATTTACTTGTTCCCCCTTTTTTTAAGGCGTCAAAAAACCGGCGGAGTTACATTTTTTTTCTCTTATGCATTCGGCGTCTTCATGTCTTCTCTCTGTCTCTTGCTTTTTTTTTAACTTCTACTACTTCTTCTTTTTATGCTGGGATCGTTATACCTACTATCCTTTTTTAAGCTTCGCTAGCTCTCTCTTTTTCCCATCTTTTGATTGATGTTCTATGGGCATGGCATGCATGTGGAGTGGCAAGAAATCCTGTATTCGACTCTTTATGTTTCCGATTGTACTTTTTTTTTTTTTTTTTTCTTGTAACAATTCCGTGCTTTCGAGCTAGAGTGGAGGAAAGATATGATGAAAGTGAGATAGTTCTTGAGATTACTTCGTCGAGGTCTTAGGATAGTCGAAATGGAAATAAAAATAAGAATATTTATAAGAAACTTTTCCGTTAATCATAGGAAATATATCTATTATGTAGGCTCGTTACTTGCATTTATTGAATAAAGTCGACAATCTCTGCCATGGAAATTAAAAAGGAAAATACTAACTAAAAGTACAAATCGCCAATACTATAACTGTTAACAACGAAGTTCGTATTGAAAATGCCATCGATAGTTGACACCATCCTAGCATCGCATCGTAAGCCCATCCTCCAGATCTGTAGACAAGACCTTGAAGAAACATCATCAACATCTACACCTCCATAGCATTATCCTCGTCCTCCTTCTCCCCATCCTCCTCCATAGCACCCCCTCCAGTTCCAGCACTAACCCTCATCGCCTCCTCCGCCTCTTCAATATCGCTCTGCCTCTTCAAAGCCCTCAACCAACTGGCAGCCCACCACTTCAACCACACCACATCCTCCCCACTAGTCCCCTCCTTCCCAACCACAACCCCACCATCTTCATACCTCCCAAGCCCCTCCATCACAACCCTAAACAACTCCGCCTGCTCAACCTTCGCAACCTCATGCTGCTGCTCCGCAATCGCAATCTGTTCCTCCGGCAAATCATCCCCTCCCCTCGCACTTGCCAAATTCCTCGTTCTCAAAACAACTTTTCTCGTAGTAGTATTCACCATCTCCCACGCATGACCCCTTGGCAAAGCTTCCCCACCTGCATCAAGAATAACCCACTCAATAACCGACAACGGCGTCAAAATCGAGTAGTTGAGCAATTTGTCAATTACGTTAGCTCCAATGCCCGGTTGGTCAGCCCAATACCTCATCACAGTCCCCACAATCTGTCGTTGAGCTTGCGGGAACTCCTGGCCTAATTGTGTAAGTTTATCTTTACATCGTTCGATACAACTTAACACATGGCTCAGAGACTTCGCGCCGATATGGCAGATGCAGGTCATGTACATATCCCTGGCGTATTTGGAAGGGTCCGATAATCCCTTATTATTCGCTGCGTCTGTGATAGCGTTCATCAAAGTGTCGACTTCCTCGTTTGGTGCCTTTTGGCGGATGAGGTTGAGGAGTTGTTTTCCTTCTTCGGGGAAAGCGATGTCGTCAGATTCGAATTTGAAGTCTGGGAGTTCCTTTTCTTTGTCTTCGGGGACCAGGCCGCAGTATTGTTCTGGAAGTGTGCTCTTGATGCGGTTGGCGAAGCTGAGGCGGATTTCCTTCTCTACAGCCTCTTGGATGAATGAGCGTTTTGGGTGAACTTTCGATAGCTCGAGGTCAGGGATCCTGGGGACATTCATGTTAGCTTTGGCTAAAACTTTGTATATGAATATATAAGGACATACCACTCGGTCCACTTCCACGTATATCCAAAGTTACTCAAGTGATGAGCAAACCAATCAATAAATCTATACCTCAACTCCACATCCATCGACTCCAAATTCCTGTATAGATACCGAATAGCCCTTCCAAGCGACGGTGCAACAGCCTGAGGCGCCAACTTGCAGACCTCGGTCAAAGTAGCATGGTAATACACCAGCTTATGTTCAGGCTGCGGTAGCTGAAAGATATTTGTAAAGATAGCATCAACGCAGATATCCTCAGGCTTCCATGTCGACTTCCCTTCTGGGATCTCTGAGATCTTATCGAATGGAGTCGCACGCTTGATGAATGCATTAGGTGAGAAGTAGCAGTCGACGTCAATAAGGAATCTGGCACAGGCTATACGGTTGAAGTCGAGGAGGCCGATCGTGTCACCGATAGAGTCGCGCAGAATAGTTGAAGTAATCGAGGTAGGGGGTGGGACGGTTTCGTAGACGGCACCTTGGAAGACGGAAAAGTAGATTTTAGGGAATATAGTGCCGCCTTCGAGGGCTGTCGGCATGGTGATTGTGGGGAAGAAGTGTTTAGTAGCAGCTTCTAGTTCAGCCAGGAATGGTTCCCATGGGCGGGCCAGGATCTCGAATTTGAAGCCGGAGGCGGCTTCGTCCTTGAGAGCGTTTAATAGTAGGGACGTATTCTAGGTCTATCAGTTAGCAGGTTGCCGATGATAGGAAGAGTAAGGTAAGAACGTACGTTCATAGTAGGGTACGGCGCATTTGGGCCCGTGTAGGGTGAAAGAAGAGGTTCAACGGCAGATGGCACCTGCATGCCCTCCAAACGCTCAATGAGGGTCGCCAAAAACTCCTCCGTTATACCACCGGGTGCGGCGGTCAAGATGTACGGAATCGTGATAAGAATAACATAGGATAGCTCCTCGGAGAGACCCTAGAACACCGTTAGCTTGGAATCATGTCGTATTATGTATATAGAGAGCATACACTACTCCCTCCTTCAGCAGCCAGATCGCCGGTAAGGTTGGCCAAGTCATTAAGCAAGGTCGCAACCCCCTCGCCATCTAGCATGCAAGAGATGGATCCCATGAATCGAAGCGTAAGCTTGAAGTTCCGCCATTCGCATTGGTCAAGGTATTCCTGGAGCTGGGCGGCGAATTCGTCCAGAACCAGCTTTCCGATTTCGTGTTTCTGAGCATTGGCGCAGAGGACGATGGCGGCGACGAAGGGGATCTTGAACGGTTGTTCCACGACTCTGGGATGGGGTTAGTTATGTAAAATGAGGTACTATCGGGGGTTTTTGGTGCGTACAGCGTTTTGATCAGGGTAACGAATCCTTTGCGAATAGCCTCGTGGTCCCAATGAGCGGATAGCGACTTAGCAATCGACCGAATTGAGTCCTCGACTTTGATGAGAGGCTAGAGAAAATGTTAGCTTTCTACAATGAATGAGCAAAATCAACGTTCAACGTACCGATTCCGCAATAGCAAGAACGTCCTTCCTTAATCTGACCATAGGATCCTCATAACGAGGTCGCTGCTGGCGGTAGTCGCGCTCCTCGTCATCTAGAGATCAAGACACCGTTAGCCTTAACTACTATTCCATGTGATAATGCATACCCAGCACGAATTGGGCCCAACTATGAAGTGTAGACAGAAGCCTGGTCCTAGGACGCACCCTGATAACGTCTTTTCTTGAAATGCTGTGGTCGTCCCTGGTCGCGATACCCTCCTCTGTCCCGTTCTCTGTTGTCCCGTTCGTACCTGCCGCCACGGTCCACCATCTTTGTAGAAGTTTGCAGTAAAACTGGATAATCTGGGGATTCGAGAGTGTAGAAAGGATATGGAGTCGAAGGGGTGTATGGAGGTTTGAACTCGAACGAGTGTCGTTGGCGTGCGTAGAGATGGGGAGATTGAAGAAGGTTAGATTGGTCGGGGTGGAAGGAGAAGATGAGACGCGTTTGGCTGGCTGCAATGTTCGTCACCGAAAAATTCGGGGCGGGAGATGAGGCCTTCCCCCTGCACCTTCCAACGCCCGCTTGTGGGGAACTGCTGAATTGGAAACATTCATGATACCAACAATCAATAACAGCAGCAAGATGTCCGCGGATACAATACCTTTAAAGATCGAGCTGGCGTAAGTTGTCTCCGAGCCATTTCGGATTGCTCGGAATTGAAGCTAATGTATAGTTTTTGCATTATATGTTAGCGGCGGCCTTGAACTCCTCTTCGACAATGAGAAGAAACTGAACGTGGACCTTCCTGCAAAGATGGAAGACGGCGCTGCTGCAAATATCAACTATCTGGTCGAGTACCTCTGTGTTCACTGCATGAAAGACCCCCGGAGAGAGATGTTCCAACTGAATGGCACTGTGTATGCATCACTCACGAATTACTGTTACGATGGTATGGGCTGATACGATTGGAGGACAGGCGAGCCGGAATTCTGGTTCTTATTAACGATGCGGATTGGGAGCTTGAAGGCGAAGGAGAATATGAGCTTCAGCCCAAGGATACGATATTATTTGTATCTACGCTACACGGCGGCTGAACGGGCCCCGGGAAAGATACCACATCTAAAAGATACCAGGTTGAATTCACTTGGAATCGTCGTCGTCTTCTCTCGTGGACATTACCACGTCCTCCATCTCGCCACCGTCGTCCTGTCCGTCATTTTGGTTCTGGACATCAGAGTCGTCCAGATGATACAAGTGTTTCCAATCTTCGATTTCTTCGAGCGTGAATCGGAGTCTATCACGCATCGATTCGACGGCATGCTGGCCGAGCAGCAGCCTAAGTGGAGGGTTTTGACAATGTGCAAGCTAGCCGCAGGTTAGTAGCGAAAAGGATATAAGATACAAAGAATACAGTCCTACCTCCCAGACCATCTCTGCGACTTTTAATCCGCTGGTTATCTGCTTATCCTGTATCCATTGCACCATTCTACGAGCGTGATTCGCCGGCGAAGCCACACCAGAGTATGGGGTCGAAGGAGTGGTTATCAGAAAGTGAGCCCAGTTCGGTATCTGGCCATGAGTATTCTGCGTCGGCCTACGAATGTTGGTCAACAAAGTTATCCTTATTCCCTTTACTGAGCGGATGCGTACTCATCACGTTTCGCCAACCCTGCGATAACAAGCGAGACTTTGATGTTCGACGGCTCCAGTTCATACATCAGCGATTCGATAAACCCCTCTACCGCCCATTTCGATCCGCAATAGCCTAAATCTGCCGTCAATCCGAGTTCCGATCCTTGACAAATATGCAAGATGAATGTATATGTGCATACCTCCCAACCCGGGCAACCCCAAGAACCCGGACGTTGAAGAAAATATGATATATCGCCCTTCCTTTCGTTTCCGAAAATATGGGATCGTCAAGTGCATAATGTTGAACAGACCCATAAAATTGGTGTCCATCTGATTACGAATCTCGTATTCATCCTGGTCCTCACATGCACCGATGACCCCGTAACCGGCGCAGCTATAAATAATAACAATTAATCATCAAGTACTCCGTTACACTGCTTTTATATCCCTCAGTTTTGGAGGACGGCATACTTAACCACGACATCTATCCTACCCCAGGCATTTAGGGCTGCATCGATCGTTTTGGAAACACTCTCTCGGTCCCTAACGTCGCAGAGGGTGAAGAAACTGTTGGGATTCGTGGGAGGAGGATTTTGCTCGTCGGCACCGGTTTTGCCAACATGGATGACCCGGTCGTTTCTAGCTAGGGCGATACCGGAGACTGAACGCCCGAGGTGGCCAGTCGCGCCGAATACCTATGAGATGAGAAATACGGGGTTTAGAATGTCGGAGATATATATTAAATGGGTGGATGGTGAGGTGATGGGTATATCGCGCAATTGCTAGTGGAGATATAAAATACAACAGCAGATTGGTGAACTCTATCACATGAGGTGTTTTTTGGAAGAGAGAGCGGCAGTGACTATCAGTCCAGAGTGGAGTACACTGAGATAGATATATGCACATGGACAATGCAAGGGCATTGGATTGGATTGGATTGATATCGAAAATCGACTTACTAGCCAAACCAGCTGCGGGACGGGATCGTCTTTGTTCACTGGACCAGCGGAAGCGGGCAAACCGGCCGTCGTGGCTGTAGAAGTGGCATGATCCGAAGCAGAAGTACTATTACCAATTGGCTGTGGAGACGTGCTTTGGCTGCTGACATCCATGCTGACGAGTTCGGCCGGACTAGTCTCGACAGGCCATGTCAAGGAACAGTCGGTCTATCAGGTACATCCGGCCTGTCACACGCCTGTTTTGTGCTTCCAAGGCCAAGACTGGGGCTCCAGATCTAGCAGCAATATACACCGTCCTCCACTGTACGTACACCCAAGTAAGTACCTAAGAGGATAGCTAGATTGCCTTAAAGTGGCAGCGGCAGCAGCAGTATACAGTAGCAGTATAATATAAAGAAGCTTAAGCGTCGACGGTCGACAGTGTCGTGGTGGTGGTGAAGTAGCCGCGATAGGCGCGCCTGGCAGGGACTAAACATTGGTGACGTTGCTTGGCAGCAAACAACCTGGTTCGCTTGTTCTGCTGCGAAAAATTTCAAGCCAAAATTTCTTGCTTGCTTGCTTTGACGCTCCGACATAAAAAAACATCATCGGCTTCAAAACACCGCTCCAATCCTTTGTCGACCCCACGCTGGCTGCCGAATCCATCACACGCTTGGGATACATTGGCTTTGCATCTCTATCGTGGTCAGCCTTAACGGACTTCCTTCTTCACGCCTTTCCCTCTAACCCCTCCACCGGCCCGAGTCCGAACCCCCACCTTTCTCGTCGGTAGCCGACAATCCGTTCCTTCGCAATGGACAAAGTCGCCGAAGACCAGCTGAATTGGCTGGCCCAGAATCCCCTCGTTTCGCTGCTCAATGATGGAGTTTCTTCGCTATCTGCCAAACGAGATGCTCTCGAATTACCTAATCCTGGCACTTTCGAGAATGTTTCGTCCGAGCTCACAAAGGGTGTCTTCTTGAACAACCTGCAGTTCACCGGCTTAAGAGCAGATATCGCAAAGATATTCGGCATTGCTCCGTTGTTCCAAGTTTCACATTCGTTCTCTATGGGCCTTGGTGGACCAGGAGCTTTACCACCTTACACACTCGCTACCCTCTTCGGAACAAGCAAGGTGTGTATATGTTCCGTGATCCACTGCAAGCAATTGTCACAAATAGGCGATTGGCTAATTTTAACCGCTTCACGGTTCTATAGACATTCTTCCAAGCAAATCTCGACAATGAAGGCCAGCTATCCGCTAGATTCAATTACAGATGGTCACCAAAATCGGTCACGCGATCGAACGTTCAAGTAGCGCCCGGATCCTCGCAGGCCATGTTGCAGCTCGACCAGGACTATATTGGAAAGGATTTCTCAGCTTCCATCAAGGCCTTCAACCCCAGCATTCTCGATGGAGGGTTAACCGGGATCGTCATCGGTCAATACCTGCAGTCTGTCACGAAGTCTCTCTCCATTGGTTTGGAAGCTGTCTGGCAAAGACAGTCTATGGCCGCAACTCCTGAGGCTCTGGTTTCGTATGTTGCTAGGTATCAGGGTTCGGGGTGGATTGCTAGTGCCGGTCTGCAAGCTGCCGGTGCCCTCCAATTGACATACTGGAGAAAGTTGGCGGAGCGGGTTGAGGCCGGTGTGGAGAGCGTTTTGAAGGTCTCACCGATCGGGCCTGGTGTTTTGGGTGGAGAGGGACTTACCACAGTTGGCGCCAAGTACGATTTCAGACAGTCCAGTTTGAGGGCACAGGTCGACACAAGTGGTAAATTGGGGGTTCACTTAGAACGAAGAGTCGCCCCTATGGTTACGTTAACGTTTTCCGGAGAGATGGATCACTTTAAGGTTCGTACTACTTGTTCCGCGGTTTCATTCGTCGGCATCCTGCAGAGGTGGCATGGACGTTAGGAAACGTGGTTGACTAACTTGAGGAACTTGGTTATAGAGCACCGCTAAAGTCGGCTTGTCGGTATCCATCGAGAACGCTTCCGAGGAGGTTATGGAACAACAACAGAATGCACCATCGATATCGATTCCGTTCTAGGGTTGCGGAATATGCCAGATATTCCCCATTATTCTCCTCTTCTGAGTAACATAACACGTCCCCCCCCGCCGGTACACGTAAACCCTCCCCTGTCATCAGGTACATACAAATCCGCATCCGCACCCTCTACCTATAAATACCACCAACGTTTGTACATAATTCCCTCTTATTTTTTTCCTTTTTTTATTCCATCATGACATACATGTTATTGTATGGTAGATATTCTATATTTGGGTCGAGTGTGTGTCTGTGCGATGCGACTGATGTTAATCCTTCCCGTCTGTTGAAAGCTAGTTATCGGGGCGAGGGAGTGTCGCTGCTAGATGGAACGGGCCGGGCATGATCAGGAGGACGTTTTGTTAATGCTCTTTTGCGGTTATCTTCCCATGTATTATAGTGCACACGGCTACCATTTCAACTCTTTCTACGACAATCCTTTCCCTTCCTTTCTCATGTGAGGCCATGCATAAAACATCATACATATGCACAGGAAACCGTCCTGGGCTTCCGAGACAACTTCGAGGCGACGGGGCCTCCTACGCCACGAGCACGGGTATCAACTTTTCGAGGCGATACAGCTGGACCTTGCACCCTTCAGCCTCGCCAACATTTACCTCTCGATAGCTTCCACACACCACACCCACTCAATTCCATATTCCTTCAGAATACCCTCCCAAATCCTCGGTGATTGGACACCCAAAGCTCTGGTAACCCCCTTCCCATTTGTGTCTAACCTGCGGATTATCCACCACGGAAGATAACCGAACCTTAGACATGGCGAAGGGCCGTTGCATCCACCAACGGAATTGAAAGATCTTCAAAGGCCAATTGGGCGTCAGCTGATAAACTAAAATTTTCTGGTGATTAGAAGGTGAAAGAACGCAAGCAAAAAATTTGATAGGTTTCCCGGAAATGGTTAATAACGCGCGCCAACAGATGGGGGGCAAATAACCAAAAAAACAAAAAGAGCTAAAAACTAAAATGTTGTAGATGCAATGACAGGCGAGTTTAAGTTATATCTGGAATTTCATTCAAAGAACCATGCAACCCATCGAAGCTATAGAGCTCTCTGCTAACAAATGCAACCGCTGATAGGCATGGCCGATTCGATCAATAGAAAGAGATGGAAGTACGCCCAGCCAATTGAATCAAGCCCGCCCTCAAATTGGTGGTTCCCCTTCGGAAAATTATGCGAAACTCGTTTATTGCTGTTGGTGTCGTGTAAGTAAGCTTAAAGGCATGTTCTGCTGCCTGCCATTCCAGCCGAAAGCAAGCGGGTCACATGGTCACACACGCTACCGAGTTTCCTTCCAACGAATCAACCGCCTTCATTGCAAAGCAAATCGACGAATCCAGAACGACAAGGCGGGCTGCAGTTTGCTGCTTTTTTACTGCTTCGTCTTATGCATTGTGATTAAGCTGATATGATATCGAGTCTATGGTTTTCTTTAGAGTAAATGGATTTGATGGCCAAACTTTTTTTTTTACGAGCGGCAATGGAGAAACTATGACGAGACGCAGCAGCTTTTATGCACTCATATCAGTATACTCCCTTAGGAAAACTCGCACGGCGTGTTCGAGGGAAAAGCGTAGACCGGGGAGCGGGTCATTCAGCAACCAATTCACATTTTTTTTCGGAGGGGTTGGTTCGGCGCACCAAATCAGAATCGATCACGAGGTCCATCTGTGAACAGAAAAAGTAAAAAATTTACCTTTTTTTTCTTTTCTTTTCTTCTTTTTCCCTATGCACTGGGTTCATGGTTGAAGGAAATCTAGCGAGTGAAAGGAGATCAAAGCTTTTAGATACCCAGGAAATTTTGAAAGGTCAAGAAGGTTTCGAGGATGGAAATATCTGAGACCTGATGGAAATCACCTGAGTTGAAGATGACCACCCCCAATAGACGCATACATAAAACCGAAAAGTAAGATTTTAGATTTGAACGAAAAGTCCCCTCTGGAATCCTTCTGGAAGCACGAAAGAAGCCTTGGGAGGGGTTCCAAAGACCTGCTTTCGTTTTTTTATTGTTTTTTGTTATTTTTCGGGGCGGCATTCATTTTCCCAAGCAAAGTCCTTGCATGGTGCATTTGAGAGAAAAAGGCCCAAAAGCTGGGTCCTTACCCTTGTCCATTTTGAGCACTTCTGCTTTTCGGTTTTCATTCCGTCGACAAGGACCCTTTATGGGACCTCTTAATTGTTGTCCGCCGAACCTTTTATGAAAGGAAAGGAAAGGGCACACGATGCAAGCGCGGCACGGGAAAGAAGTGACCAATTGGGATATTTGACGTGGAGAGGAAGAGAGAATTAAGTTGGTAACATTTTAGACCAGTGGAAGAATGCTGGCAATAGTCTGGCGGCCTTTTTTTATAACTCTTTGATAAGAATAAACGGATCTACGACGAGGACAAAGCTGTTGGTCTTGGTCCTCGATTAATTAATCGCACCCGAAGCTTCAATGTAGCCATGGGAGCTTAACTGCTAGCTCCACAGTATTGGCAATTTCGCTTTGAGAATATGACCGCGTCCTTTCGTCATGGCATTATAGGCTGTGGATTATGGGATACAAGTACAAAGAAGTTACCAGTGATACCGGGCACGTTTTTCTCCTCTGGTGTTAAATTTTTTGGTCTAACGATTTCAGAACGGACCACCTGACACATTCTTTCTTCGTACCCAACAGATGGCAAGAAGGAATTATGTGCATAAGCAAACGTCATAGCTCGGTACGAATGGGAGCTTGGGTCTCTTCCCCTTAGCTCGGGTTGCTAAACGTCACTGTTCACTATTCAAAACGGCTTGGGGAAAACTTTCTTTCTGGGAATTTGTAGATACTAAGGATGCAGGTTCGGTTTTTCTACTTCCTCGAATATTGAATCGATATCCTTGCAGACTTTCCGGACGTCTGAGAACACGGGTCCGTACATTTTTTATTACGTTTCAGGTGGTTTGTGGAGCTTTGATATCCTCGAAGTTTGGGTTTCGAGTTAAATGCCTTATCGATAACGGCAGACTTCAGCGTGCACACGCAGCACGGGCGCCCAAATCCATTCATTCGGGTGATTTCCGGACAGCTACCTTGTCCCAAGCAAGTTGAAGCTTGCCGTTTAGCCCGGATTGTTGGAATATCCCCTTTCCGTCAACCAAAAGTCCTCCTTTTCTTCATAGTCCGTTGGGCTAGAATGCAATGGCCTTCCACCGAAGCAGATTTCTTGTGTGATACGAAGGTCACCCGAGCGTGTCTAAGACGGAACCATCACGTGGGCGTCATCTGGCAACCGTTTAACCCAAAGCCGGAAATAGTCAGCTTTAGGTTCAACCCAGTGGTTCGCATGAAGCTTCTCAATGGATCGTGAAAGGCGAGATCGAGCTCTGTTGTCAATGACCCATTTCTCCTACGATATCAATTGCAATTGGAAGGGGAATTTGCTAGTGGGAATCTACTGTATCTGATCGTGGGGTTTTATCTTAAACGGCCATCCGTATTCTCAGATCATGCTGGCATGGCTTGCTGCGTGCTGTTGTGCTTGCGCTGGAATGACCCGGACTTGACGACAACCATGGTCTGAGAGCCCTGGCCCTTGTCTGGGCAGGTGGCATTTGCCCTTTCTGCCAGCGAATAGACCCCCTCTTTCGATGCCATGATGGGGTCTCCACTGACGACAACAGCCAACCAAAGAAGGCCTTGGGCCCTTCCCCTCGCTAGAACCCGCGAATTCCTTACATTTTGCATGCTGCGTGACCAGCCATCGAGACAAGCAAGCTTAAGCTGCCATCTGTTAATTGTTTGAGGGACATGGGCTAACAGCGGCCGAATGTTGTCCCCCCGCAGCACCTAAACCCGTGAAGATCAGAAAAAAAAAAATCGTAGGAGGCGTCCTGTGGATTAAAAATAGTAGAAGAAAGGGAAAAAGAAGAAATTTTCGCTCATTCCAAAGTGAATAAATATAATCCATGCCGGTTTACTTTCCAGGACAGCTTTGTTACTTAGCTATCTTAAACGGCCAAACTCTGGATCTACCCGATATCGACTTTTTTCTTGCATTTTCTTCTTCTTTATTTCGTTTTCAGTTTTATATCCCTTTTATCTTACCACTAGGTCAAGCCCAACGACGGACCCATCGTCATTGGTGTTTGAGGGATAAGTTGGTCTCTCCTTCTCCGGTCCCGCTGTAAGGTACAAGATCGTTTCCATTCACGATATATCTTCCCCATCTGGCCCCTCTTTAAATTTCCCGCACTTTCTCGAAACTCGAAACCTGTGTCTTTCGACAAGCCACCTCACGCACGTTTTATTTTATTTTTTTCCCCTTCTGCGGCCCTCGTTTTTCTCAAATCAAGATCCGAACGAATAGGTAAGTGTCATGAAGTCGATGTTTTTGCATTTTGTCGTCATTCGTTCCAAGATTTTGCACCCCGGTTTGCCCACTATTAGCTACAATGTTAGCGTACGAGATATGGTTTTCTTGGTGATATACCGCTGCCTGCAATTTGCGGTTTGGCCCGATCTTGGAATGTAATTCCTCTAGATATCACCTAGAGCGGTGTAGTTTTATCGTCCCTATCGGAAAAGACCATATCACCATATCTGTTTTGTGGAATGCCCACCCCTCCTTTTACCCCATTTTAGCCATCGGATCACCGTTGTCCCCGCCTGGCGGCGAACCCTTTGCATATTGGAACTTCAAGCACATCAATTGCACCGCAGCTAGCTTTCGAGGCGGCTGGGAGGTATGAAGCTGTGCGACCATGCATCGATTGCAGTCGACTCGCTAGAATATCCTTATTTTAACATTTTGCATTTGACGGAAAACTATCTTTTCTGCTTTTTGTGTTCGTGATATCAAATTTTCGAGACCCCGAGTTTCGAGGGATGCTTGGAATGAATGGTCCCTTTCTATCGGGGCCTCTGTCTGTGTAGCCTGAGCTTGGGGTTATTCCTTTCCCGTGGTTCGCCAGGGTGCTAGTCAGAATTTGAGCTCACCTGCCCCTCCTCCCTCACTTCTCCAACCGTTAACCCCAGGCTATGGAGTAGTGCTGGTGCCATTAAACCACACACATCTTCGTTCTATAACACGGTTTCGCTCGTACCCACGAGCATAACAACCACTGTGAGTGACCACTGCCACCACCGGTCCAGCTCCAACCCCGCTAGTTTAAAGCCTGCCGCTGCTCGCCATTCCACGGGCCTTGTCCACAAACTATTTTTTTTATTTTAATTTTTTTTTCTTTACCTGCAGGCAAAAAGAAAGCAGGCCCGTCATTTAATTTCAAGATTCTCACGATTCCCAAAGTTCATTTAAACTCATTGTCGCCCAACTTTTCCCAACACCCTTTTAACCCTCTTGATTTCCCTCATTTTCTGGTTTTTCTTTCACGTTTTCTTCCCGCCGGTTTCTTTTCCTTCGGGCTGACCCCGTTTTGGTTCTTATATTTACTCTGGTGGAAGAAAAAGGCCTTTCGATATCGTTGCTGTCACGCCTTATATCATAGACATATACAGAACCACACACTCATATCAACTGTCAGTACTTTATACACTCACACTCTATTGTTATATGCTGTTATAAAAATCCGATTCTCCGCCATTGATCATTCGTTTCTGCTCCCCTGCCTCGCCCCTCCACACTGCCCTTTCCATGACGAATTCCAGACCGTGATCGGTCGTGCCATCATCATCGCTTCGCCTATTGTTTTTTTTTTTTTTTTGCTGGTGGAAACTGTTGTTACCCCTCTTCTTCGACCCGTGGCCCGGACCCTCTTGCTTGGCTTTAGGCTCTGGGATTGGGACCACGCTGCTCGCTGGAAGCTATTCTGGTTACTATCCTTTCCACGTCGGAAAGGTACCACTAGCTATTGCGTGTATTCCGGCGCTTTGCATGATGATTGTTAAACACCCGGACGTTAGTTCGAATGGTGGATAGATCAGCAGACCACTGCGGGAGCTCTATATGGGCCTCTTGGTGAACTGTAACCCTCGAATTGGCCATTTGAAGAATCGGTTTTTCCATGCTCATGCTTCCCTTGCTTGTTCGAGTTACATACCCAGTCCGAAGTCTCCTATTACATACACATATCATACCAGAGCTGCTAGCTATTTCCCTTCCGCAAGAGAGTTTTTGGAAAAAAGAGAGCTAGTAGAGCTAACTAACCCCAGCACCTGTTTTTTGCCGTTCAGCAGGACCCACCTTCTCCATTTCCTCTCCCAGGTCACCAAGCAGGAGAAAGAAGAAGCAGACGAAGAAGCAAGAATAGCAAAGCAAAGAAAGAAAGAGGGAAAAATTCAACCAACCGCAGAAACCCTTTCGCTATTATAACCACCACCCACTTGCAATAATACCCTACTCCACTTTTTTTCCAGTCGAGCCTCAAATCTTCAGATCATTCTCCAAATATCCGCCCTTCCCGTCCATCGTAGTGACCGTCTGGAAAACGTTTTTATACTGTTGCCGGACGTCAGTTTTGGAAGCTTAGAGCGAAGCCCAGTCCAGTCGGAAGAAACCTATATTGATATCGTATCAACCGTCTTTCTCTTCTGCTTCAGACCCCTCTTGCGACGTCATCGGACGATAGCGATATCGTATCTTATCGTCGTCGAACGATTCTAATATATTTCTCCGTCCCATTTTTTCATCTTTCTTTTTGAATATTTTCTTTTATTTTACTCCGTGCTCTGCTGAGAGGACCCTGCAGCCAGCCAGCCAGCCAGCCAGCCAAACAGGACAGCCCGGCTTGGACCCGCCCTCCGCCATCTTTAAATAGTAGAAGTGTGACATCGGCTTTCGAAGCATTAGCGCCGGGTTTCGAGAAGAAGAAGAGACGAAGAAGATCCATTTTGAAGTAGAAGAGGAGAATTCCCGTTGTCTTCTTTTTCTTTTCTTTTGATCTCTTCATTTTTGGATTTTCATTCCAGGCGACAGACGACCTGACCTGACCTGAACTGAACTGCCCAACAAACCAAGCCAAACTCTCCTGCGTCCGTTCCTTCCTTCCTTCCTTCCTTCCTTTCCTTCCCAGTCAACCTCCACACCCCCGACAAGCTACTCCACCAACCATCAACCATCAACCATCATCGTCACCATCATCACCACTACCACCATCAACATCGACATCAGCATCGTCACAGCCGTTGTCACGATCCATCTATCCAGGATTCGCTGCTGCTGCTGCTTCTCGTCTTTTTATATCGAGAAGCTTATAACCCTCCCAGGTCCACCCTGCCTATCTGGAGCGACCGGTCCACTTGATTGAGCGGGAATTTCGCTGCTGCTGGGCATCATCCTCTCGGCAACAGTCCACCTGCTCCCACACCACACTTTTACCCCTCCTACTATTTTTGCCTGTCCTCCGCCTGTCGCCAACACAAGCTACTCTTCTCCACCAACAAACCTCTCACATCTCCTCTCTTCGACATCACCGGTCTAGATCTCATCCTTACAAACGTCCTCGCTCGTCTTTTCGCTGTCTCGAGACCATTTCCCTTCACATTTCGACTTTCAATTCCACTCAGTCGCCAAGGTGGCTCTTCCATAGCTCCAAGTAGAACACCACCAACGAAACATGTCTCAGAATCGGCCATCAGGATTCCCCGGGTTACGGATGGGAGGTGAGCTAATTCGTTCCATCGTCTAACCGGTACTGCAATAGCCATCAATCTAACCTTTCCCCGTGAAAACCCAGAAACGGTAAAGGAGAAGGTCCAGGATGGCCTTACCGGCGAAATACGGGAGATGCAGTACACACAATGCAAGATTGTAGGCAACGGATCCTTCGGTGTCGTATTTCAGACAAAGTTATCGCCGAACGGTGAAGATGCGGCTATCAAGCGAGTTCTACAGGATAAGCGTTTTAAGGTACAGCCTCGACGCGACTTTTTTTTTCCCCTTCAGATTCTCATGGGCATTTTTTATTTTTATTTGGTGTTCTCTAACTGACCGAACCGCGATAGAATCGAGAGCTTCAAATCATGAGGATCGTTCGACACCCAAATATCGTTGAGTTGAAGGCTTTCTACTACTCTAATGGAGATCGCGTATGTTATTTTTACACCCTTCGCACGTTTCGCGGGAATACGCCGAAACTAACTTTCTGGCTTTACAGAAAGAAGAAGTCTACCTGAACCTTGTCTTGGAATTCGTTCCGGAAACCGTCTATCGAGCTTCCCGGTACTTCAATAAGCTGAAGACCACAATGCCGATCCTAGAGGTTAAGCTCTACATCTATCAACTTTTCCGATCTCTCGCCTACATCCACTCTCAGGGAATCTGCCATAGAGATATCAAGCCACAGAATCTCTTGCTCGATCCTAGCACTGGAATTCTCAAGCTCTGCGACTTCGGTAGCGCGAAGATCCTTGTTGAGAATGAACCCAACGTGTCCTACATCTGTTCGAGATACTACCGCGCGCCGGAATTGATATTTGGTGCCACCAACTACACAACGAAGATTGGTATGTCTTACCTACCCTTTTTTGGGTTTTAATTTCCCATTGATGTTTTAAGCTTATTAACGTTGGCTGTTGTTTAGATGTATGGTCGACAGGTTGCGTCATGGCGGAGTTGATGCTTGGTCAACCGCTTTTCCCCGGCGAGTCCGGAATCGACCAGCTAGTGGAGATCATCAAGGTGCTAGGCACGCCTACCCGAGAACAGATCCGCACTATGAATCCAAACTACATGGAACATAAGTTCCCCCAGATCAAGCCACACCCATTCGCCAAGGTAGCTCTTTTCAATGAACCCGGGTTTTCTTTCACTAAGCTAAAACTCTGTTTCTCCGATTGCAGGTCTTCAGAAAAGCTCCGCCAGAAGCCATCGACCTTATCTCACGCCTGCTAGAGTACACTCCCACCCAACGTCTCTCCGCAATCGATGCTATGTGCCATCCATTCTTCGACGAGCTTAGGGATCCCAGCACCAGGCTTCCCGATTCACGAGGCACAAATGGAGGACTACGAGATCTTCCTGAGCTCTTTAACTTTACCAAGCATGGTATGTTGCCGTTTGTGAACTTTATAAAGACTTGATTTCTAAATGTCTCGCAGAACTCTCCATTGCTCCAGACCTAAATCACCGTCTCGTTCCACCACACGCCCGCCCTGCACTCCTCGCCAAAGGCCTCGACATCGACCACTTTACACCACTTTCGAAGGACGAGATGATCGCTAGACTGGATTGATACTAATCAGCTGGGCTAGTCGTTTTTTTCTCTCGAAATACCCGACAATTTCGACGGTATCCTTTTTGCAACCATTGCCGATTCTGGAAAAGCAGGTCTCTTTTTCCTCTCCAAAAACCTACAACATCCTTTACCGTGTCTAAACAACAAAAGCTTCCCCTGGCGTATCTTTTCCATGTCTTTTAGGACTCGAGGCAACAAAAACCATATACTGGAGAAACCACGTTCTTGCTGTCTACACTTCCTCTCGCCCTTTCAGCTATCTTTTTCCTTAACTTTGTGTTTCTTTTTGCGTGGGCACATTATGAGAAACATTCAGATCACCTTCGCTTCGTTGTCTTGTTTCCCTCTTCTTGATGAAGCTGGCATCTGAAAATATTGCGCGAACTTGTTAGACTTATTCTCGGTGTTCATGCTCTGGGCCAGGATATCAGCAATTGTACCTTTTCCTTTATTATTTCTCTTTTTCACTTCTCCTCCTCCTTGCTTTAATAGCTCATTCTTTTTCTACTTTTTTTTCTCTTCACAACTTCTGGAACCGGTTGGAAAATATCTTTGAGAATTTTCAATGACCTGAGTTCGATAAAGAAAACCCAAAAGAGGCGTCTATAACATAAAATCACTTCCTTTTCGCAGAAATCTCTCCTCCTCCTCCTTCCCTCCTTCATCCTCCTCCCGCAGAATATATAGACACTACTACTATTACGAGCTCCAAAATTGCCATTGAATTCTCTAAAAAGATCCACCATTCCCACCGTTTTTATATCACAGAGGAGAGAAGTCCACTTAGGTTACCAAATGTGTTCTTACTTTAACTCTTCAACCAAAAAAGTTGATATTCTTCCCAGGCCTCTGCTTTCTCTATTTCCGTTTTATACCAAGCTGGGTTAATGAAAACAAAAAATTATTATTACTACTACTTGTTCTCCTTGTCCATTTTCCTATCCTGAATATTTGTTCCCATGATGAATAACGTACCTCTCATACTATAGCTAGTATACTACTGATGCATGCCTCTAACGACCTCTATCCAGTTTTTTTTCCCTCGGTACAGACTTCTACACTCGCTTCTTTATGGATATCCCATTTTGTACTGATCCTTTTTTCCCTTACTTAAATCTTACTTTTGGGTTCCTTTTGTTAAATACTACTACTTATTACTATTACTACAATAACTGATGATGCATATGATGACGACGATGGATACTGTGACTCCTGCATGTTTTTTCTGTTGCCTCCTCTCCCCTACCACTGTTATTGCCTCCTCTTCCACAATTTCACTTTTTTTTTGTTTAATTAAGATTTCAATATTGCATTCCGATTCTCGCAGATATGAGGATGGCTCGGTGTCTTTTTTTTTTCTTGAAGTGTTTAAATAGGAAGATGTAACCATATATAGCTGCAATTTACTACTTGCCGAACCGTTCACGATCTCCAGCCGTCCTTTGAGTATCTCAACTGTTATTTCGCGGTTAATTGATTAATTAATTCGCCTGGGGAGGTCCGAGGACGCATGCACAGTCGAGATTGCATGTTCGCTTGATCTTTTGAGGACCCACGTTTTTTTTGCAAGTCCTTGTTCCGTCAACATACCGTCGGCCCAATTAATGCAGATGCACTGATGATGCATGATGCGTTCGATGTGAAGAAAAAAAGTGAGTCACGAAAGAATCGACCACTGAATTCGCGGTTCCATGCAGGTGAATTATGTCTTGTTCACCTTTTTCCTATTTACTTTTTTTCCCTTTTCTGCCGGTTCTCGAGACCTATTAGGACGGGGACCGGCATATATATCTCCCCTCCGGTTTTGATGGGGTTGAGCAAGTGAGCGAATGTGCAAGTGGTAATTATTAACGATGTATTATTAATAACTTCGAGAATCCTTTTGTCATGCCTTACCGGGCTTTTCACACTTAGCAAGCTACATATGCGCAAGGGCTTTAAATTAGTCGGTTGCTAAGTTTGACTTCCCGTGATTCATTTTGCGGCTGTCTGTCCTACATTATAAGCTAAATCTTAAACTTTTTGCTCTGGGCCTTCTTTTCGATCCTTGGATTGTTTTTGAATGCTAAATTCGGGATCGATATCTGGGGTCGTCGAGTTTACCATGGGGGGAATGAGGAAAAGAAAGGGCACCAATACCTCGATTAAAACCCGCATGCCGCATAAGCATTTTTCTTTCGCTTCTATAATTCTGGAACGGGGAGGGAAAGAAAAGCCAGCCGTGCTTTATTTTAGGGGGGTTCCCAAAATTAGTAGCAGCTAGACTGTGTCTTTAATTTTCGAATTTCACGGCATGGAATGCAAGCATGTTTTTTAGGGGAAATCGTTATAGCGATGATTGATCAGTACGGTAGATGACTTTTGTTTGTTCTTTTCGAACGTCGTACGTGTGAAGAGGGGGGAGGGGGATTTGCTTCCGTGGGTAGTAGATCTTCTATAAAAAGTGGTTGAAGGACTGTTTGTTCGGGATCATGTTACGATTGCGCATGATCGTGGCGGGGGTTCTGGGCTATATATCACTCTATAGGTCTTGATTTCTTTTATTTTATTTTTTTATTTTTCGCTTTAATTTTATGATTATTACTTCATTCTCGCTCTTTTCTGCTTCTTCTTCTTATTCATAAGGGTTTACGTGAAATACATCAATATTACGGTTTAGGATATCGCGATATTTCCAAGTTCGAACCCACTTCGAAGGTCTGGACACGAGACAAAGCTTATATAGAAGAACCACCAAACGGATGGCACACTTCCTAACCCTTCCTCGCGAACTCCGCGACCAAATCTATACCTACCTTCTCGTCTCTCCTCCAAGGCTCAGTCGTAATCGAAAATACAAATCATACACCGACCAGTTCCAAACCCTCGAACTAAGCTCAACCTACAAAATCCGTTGTAGAAACCTCAGCCTCTTTCGCGTTAACCGACAAATCCACGATGAAGCTTCTGAGATATTCTATAAAAAGAACATATGGCCGATACGCATAGTTATGGCACGGCAATGTGCGCAGCCGTTGGACTGTCGGGATGGGTTTCATGTCGCTTATGAAGCCCCGTGGGAGGAGGTGGCGTATAGTGCGGGTGGTGATGGAAGGTGTGTACTTTCTCTACTTGTTAGTTGGAATTTCTAGAATATAAAGGTTAATCAAAGAGATAGTGTCGGTAGATTCTACGATGCGGAGAGGTTCTTCAGTGAGACGAGTATAGCGGAATTAGAACCCAAACAATTAATCATGGGGGACAACCCGGATTTTTATCCTGCGCCACGGTATAGGAAGTTTCTGCGGAAGGTTCAGTTGGAGATTATTGATTTTAGGGTTATGAGGATGAAGGGCGACGAATTGTGGGGGGAGAAGGGTGAGAGGTTCCTTGCTGCGGGAAGAACCACACTGCTACCATTTATGGGGAAGTTGAAGAGGATGTTGGGGCCGGCTGGGAGGGACGTTACGTTAGATATACTGGCCAATAGGTATTTGAGGTGCCAGACGGATTTTCGTCGAGATCGCCCAAAACTTCGATGGTTACAAAATTCTGAAGTGAAGGCAGATGATCCAATTGATGAGGCATTAGAGTTGATGGGAGACGTCCTGTTACTGGAGACTATTTGGCCTCTGACCACAGGTGGGTGGGAGTGTCGAATTGACGCAGGGTCGGATGACGAGGAGTTTAAGTTGTGGGCAGGTGGGGTTTTGGAGAGTTGTAACAGGCATAGCCAGTTTAAGAGGAAGAGAATGCTTGAGTTCGAGGGGGCACCGGTTGCTGGTGATTGCTATTTCGCACTTGTGAGAAGGAGGGTTAAGTTGGTGAGGAATGGATTGAGATATAGCTGCTGCTATGGGTGTGATCGGAGGGAACTCGAGGAGGCCCGCGGGAATGTTGATGCTGTTGGCGAGCCAGCGCATCGAAGTCGGGGAAAGTGAATAGTCGACGCGTTGGTGATATATAAGGATGGTTTCGAATCCACATGGCATAAGAATATTCTGGGTTTAAGGCTAAGGGCCGTAAGGGTCCGTCCCTCAACTTATAGGTTGAAGCACGTCCCTTTAAACCGACCGGGATCGTCGAAACATCACGTCGGCGGCAGCGAGTGGGCGAGTCATGCTTGCCGTTCATCGTCATAGACGAGACAAGACGAACGCTAGGGCACGCCGACGGCTTGAGCTAGTCTCTAAAAAGGTGGTATGAAAAGGTTAGCGTATGGCGGACTGAAGCGATGGCTTTCTCCCTCCCGCTCATGCGCTCTGAACATGTCAGTTTCTGTCCTCCACGGCTGCTCTTGAAGCTGTTTGCTAAGATTTTCTCAGTTCGCCGAATTGGATGTTGGATGGAGCTTGCGGGGTTTAGATTTGTATCAATTTAGTAATGATAAGGCAGTGCCACGGCGTTTAGATCCGATATCAAAGTTAATTGAGAAAGCTTGCTGTAAGATAGCCCTGGATGCCACTCGTCATATGCTTCGATATGTGCGATAACGGCTAGCCGCTCGATATCTTCGTGATCGTACAGAACGGTTTTAAGTAGGTGCAATGGATCGTGATCAGCGAATCTTCGATCTCGGGGACATATTTGCAGAGTCCCTCTGCAAGTTGTCGGTGCTGGCAGGTGTACGTGTGTGGTCAGGATAGCTCATCCGGAAGCTAGGATGGGGGATATTGTAGTTTCCTGCAAGTATTTTTCCCATGTTCAAATTCGGAGAACCCGACTTCTTTTTGACAGCTCCGTCCTGGTATGCCGGTAGAAATATCTCCCACCACCCCCTTACACCCCTGCAAAACATGTGAGCTAGCCGTGGTCTGCTGGTCCTTGTTGAAAGAGAAACCTTAGTCTTAGGCTATCGTACGTATGTTTCTCCGGCGCATCGAAATCGATTTGCATGGAGGGGGAAAGCCGTTCTTGTACGCTTGCCGGGTACAAATGGCCCCTCCCTTGCGTCACTGTATTTTAAAGGAAAGAACCAAAAAAAGAGCCAAAATCCAACTGTTATTTGACTCTCAAGTCCTTGTCAGAGGCCTTCAATGGCGGTTATCCACATACGTGGCGTGATGGGGCCTCAGTATAATCAAGTGGAAAGCAAAAGGCGGCGTCGGAGTCGACATGATATCGTCCCGCCCGTCTTTATGCAGTTCTGAGCTCTTGATTCGTAGTAAGAGGGAAGGAGGACAAGAGGAGGGGCATATTGTTTTTCTTGTTCGTTTGACAAGACCTAAATGCGGCCGAAAGATGTATGCATGATTAAAAAAGAAAGAATAGAACGCAAGAGGTCTCGTTGGGCTGGCCGCTGGAAGAAGACGAGTCGGAATAAAGGGAAGCTGTCACAAGGTTGGGTTTCGACCTCATACTGAGAAGTGCAAAGCTTGGACCTTGATTATATGAGAAAGGCCGAGTGGTTCCATTCGTTTTCTCCTTCATATATCCCTCGTCGTTTTAAGCTCTTCTAGAGAGCTTGAGCTACCATCGGTCCTTCCGTTCGTTTAAAAGACCCTTTTTAAATCCAGTTGTCGTCAGTCGTTATCATTCGTTTCCTTTTTATCCTTTTGCTTCGCTTCTTTTTCTGGTGTCTGCAAGATTACTTGGTATGCAATCATGGAGATCAATGGGAGCGAAAACGGTATGGATGGGCTCGACAGTTTCCCGGCTGAGGTTCTGACCTTGATACTCGAACTGCTGGACCTCGAATCTCTGCTAAAGTGCCACGACGTTTGCCGGTCCTGGAGGGAGCACTCGCTTTACGAGTCGAACTATCTGCCCCACGTCCTCGATGCCTATAACCAACTCACTCACGGAACACGGCCGCTCCCTGCGGGTCTTCGAGGGCCGGAGAAAGCACGGCACCTGAAAGAATTGATCAAAACATCGATTTCAGCGTTGCCGGTTTTTGCGGAATGCGAGACGTTAAGGGATATCGCTGTCGTGCTGCACAGGTTGGACAAGTCTTGGCTTTCTGGTAGCAACACAAGCTTTGCATCTTTGAACCATGGCGAAATCCATAATACACACGTTTTGGCTGTTGCGATTGATGCGAAGACCGGTTCAATTGTGACTGGCGATAGTGGAGGCGTTGTGGCCTTTTGGAACATTTCCACGGGAAAGTGCTATCACCAATGCCGGTTTCCAATATCTGGGGTGCAATGGAGTTGGGCCCTGCCGTTTCGTATTGCAATCGAAGGCGACATAATGGTTATTGGAACACCGGTTCGTGTTATTGTTCTTCGCTGCGTTTCGGTTGCATTTGGCCCAGAGCTAACAGTGATACTAATAGTTCGGCGGAGCCGTTGTTGCAATCCGCACCCCATCCGGCGGACCCGACCCGTTCCTCAAAGTGGCAGAAATCTGGACTAATGGCGGCGGACAGATAGCAAGTATCCGCATCGAGGGGACCGTGTGCATCCTTGGCGAAGTCGGACAGGTCAGTTTCTGGGACTTGTCGAGGCTTGTGGGCTGTGACGACGAAGTAGACACGAATCTGCAAATACCAAATATCATGACTATCGGCACTCGAAGCGATGTTAATGGAAACGCAATGGATGCCTCCCCAGCCCATAGTCTTTTCTATCGAGATAGTAGCCTATTGGTTGGGCTAGCAGGGAGCGGAATCCAAAAGATCGTTTCCCAAACAAGGCAGACCCTATCTGTGAAGAAGCAGCTATGGGAGCTTGAACCGTCTCATTATATATGGCTTGTATCGGGGCCAGAGATCCCTGGCATTGGAGACATAGGATGCTCTCGGCTCTGTCCTATTGGAGACGGTGGCGACATCCTTGTCTCGTGGGCAGATTCGTCCATTTATCGTATGAGCTCAAAAATGGAGGATCTCGTGTGGGAGCCACGACCGCAGTCCCTGATCCCAGTCGTTGACAGCCCATATAAGAAGATCGTTGGGATATACGCTCGCGGAGAGCAAGTGATCTGCCGCATTAAACCCAACGTATGTTCCCGGTTCAAAAGCCGTACAATAAAGATATTCTAACCGGGCTCTAGGCAATCGAGATGTTTCTAGAGGATGGGACTCTTGTTAATCGCATACCATGCAATTACGGCGCAATCAGTTGCGTAGCTGTAAGAAAACGCTTACCACTTGATTCCTTAGTATCCTCTGACACACTTTCGTTTTAGATTGACCCCGCTTTCATCGTAGTGGGGACGAGAGAAGCTGCAGTTTGCGTCTACTACTTTGCACCAGGGCGGCAAATAACCGCGCATGGACAAGGTCCGTCCTCTTCCGCCGCCACCAATACTTTGCGATCGACTTCATTGGAGAGAAAGCATACTTACAAACGGAAGTACCACGAGGCAATGGGCATGGATCTTGAAACCCCAATCGTTGTTAATGGAACGGTCATTGGCTCCGACGGAATCCGGGCAGCAACGAAAGACATTTCTAAGAGTGGATCCGCTAACCTCGCTATGGGGTCAAAAGCCAAAGCTACTAAGGTTCCAGTTCCTACACCATGATTGAAAGGCAGTTCTGGCGGACGAGGACTGTATTGCGTCGCTGTTCCTTGCAAAGGAGCTCGGTTTCGCAAACGTCTCGTCCGTTGGAAGTCTGTGAAATCACCGTACCAGTGTAACCCGAGATTCCCAGCTCGATTAGAGTGGCCCTCAAAGCCACTGATACAGAGGAGGGTCCGGGATTACGTAATTCGAATCTCCAGTGAGGTTCCATCAGCTGGTTGTCTCATGATACCAGCAAGAAAGGTATGCACCTATCGGACGTCCTTAGGGTTCTTCTAGAGGCGTCTGTAAGAGTGTATAACGTTATCAGTTAGCTATTTATGGCTCGGGGACGGCAGGGGTGGCATATGGTGGTGTTTGAGGATTGCGCATCCTGCGATGTTTGATCGGTACCTTGCTGGCTTGGTACCTCCGATGCCGCCGGGCAGTGCACGGGGTGGGTATACCAGCACCAATTTAAAGGAGATTACGTACTTCCGTACGTGTCCCGGAGTATTGTGAGTGCAAGGAGAGGGGGATTAGGAAAGCTCTGGTATTTTGTCGAAGGTGGGGGGACATACATGCTGGTTCTGGAACCTGCCCGGGGAGAACCAGAACAGCTCGTAATGTCGCCTCCAAACGATGTCGAATAATGTTTAATGAAGTCCTTACCTAATATACCAGTAATTCGATCCGATCCGTCTTCCGTGGCAGCTTCCTGCTGGTGGAATGCAAATGGTAGGGCGAACAAATCGTAGATAGAAACATGGGAACTAGCCATTGCATTGGGTTACTTCTAATGCAAGCCAAATTATCATCCCCTCCCGATGTTAAAGGGATATCTAGAAAAATGTATCAAATGATAATATGCTTCAAACAAACCCGGGCATTGAAGTGGTAGAACTTGAGGTTGATGGTCTCCGAAAGAGAGCGCTGTCTGAGGGTGTTGTTTTTGTGGTAAAGTTGGGCGCCTCATCGCCATCGGCTGTCAGTCGCGTGAAGTTGTCGCCCAAAGAAAGCCATTCAATCCCAGTCAAACAGCAGCGAGCCCAACCCGACACCCGCCGGAATAACCTCCCCTCCCACGACAGCTCGGATGGTTCATCGCGACACTACGTCTACATCCTCAAAAGATGGGTGATCGCATGGCCCCTGACCCTTCCACAAGCGCAAGCTCCTCATCCTCGTCGACAATCACAGAACCGCATCTTCTGTTCCTAGCATTAGCCGATTCATATCTCAACACCGCGCATAGCACCGGGATTAAGGAGTCCTTTGATTCTGAGCTCTATCAGACCCTCGTAGCAGCTGCCCTACGATGCTTCGAAGCCGTTCTATCCGTACGTCCGGCCCGGTTGCGTGTGTTTGCTAGTGGTGGATGAAATCTGATTATCGGGGTATACAGGAATTCAAGCTACAGCCAAAGTTCGAAGCAGCGCTCCGGCTACGATATGCCAGTGTGTTAGAAGAGGAGACGGAGAATGTGACAGATGCAGAGGAAATCCTTCATAAAGGCGTACGTAAACACCCCTTCTATCGACACGTTCCCTTTCGAGTCATCTCCGGCTCCGACAGACTGAGGCTGACATGTTTATTTTTGGGAACACAGATTCTTATTGCCGGAAAGGTGGAACATACCCAATGAGCTACCCAGTTTCCCGGGACCCATGATGTTGACAATGTCATTGTGGATACATAGAACAATTTCCAAGACCTCAAGTTTGCCATGCAGCACCTCCTCGTTCGGATTATGTTCCGAATGAAACCGAAGGCAGCGTTCATCCTTCTCAGCAAACAGATAGAGGAAACAGAAGTGTATGTTTTATAGATAAACCGTCTCTGTAATATCCGTTTGTGGTGGATGCTAGCTGTACGAATTACTGACGTGGAATCATTGCAGTCTAGCTATAGCGTACTGGACTTACTCTTTCCGATTTCTACTCTCGTCACTACGTACACTACGAACTGATGAACAGGACGACAATGCAGCCGTATCTTCACTCAGGTCGGCTGCCGAACTAGCAAAACGGCGAGACGATCACCATGTCTACGCCCTAGCAAATCTAATGGAGGCATCGATATTGCTAGGACAGGGAATTACGGGTGTGGATGGCGCAAAGAAAGCATTGTCTAAGTCACAAAGCATTCCATTGCAAGATGCACCACAACTTGTTTTCCTTTTTCAAATGTTGGATATCATGTCGACAACAATACAAGGCTCCATGACGGAAACTGATGCCAAGATGAAAGTGTTGCAAGAAAACCTGGACGGGAATGTCCCCTGGAAATTGTGGCCCGCAGATGGCACCTTTGTGGTTCCGGTTAAGCCAGTCTACGACAGGGGTAGGGTGGAAGAGCTGAGGTTCAGGTGGCTCCCGAAAGCTGATCTGTGGTCACTCGTCTGGTTTCTTAGTGGGTCTATTAGGACCCATTCTAATGGCTTCGATAAGAAAGCCGAGGCGTGCTTGGTCCGTGGTCAAGAAATGATAGACGGGTTGTTGTCCGGGAACGCAGACCCTGGCCTCTATTCGGTGGAAACGGCTGCTGCCCGAATTACTTGGAGGAGACTCTTGAAATTGTCAATAACCCTGCAGCTGATATACTGCTATGCCGGCCGAAGTGCTTGGGAGGAAGCCATAAATGTAAGTCCAGAGCCATTACCATTCCTCTAATGCGCCATACTAATCTTCCATAGGCACTCCGGCAAGCAGAAACCCAATTCGCAAACATCACTGACGAATCCGAACAAAGGTTTATTAAACCTTGGTTAACATATACTACCGCTGTCGTTAGACAGGGCACTGGTAACCTTACCCGGGCGCTGGCTGCATACCAGGGCCTTCTCGTTGACCGAACGTCGGAGCTGGGAATCCTGGCGGCACTAAACTCCGCTTTGATTTTGTCCGGGCCTCGGACAAGAAATTTTAGGCAGGCGCAGAACATGCTCTCAGGTGTCGCTGACTTTGCATCTACCCACCGGAATCCACTGATTCAGGGTGCATACAACGTCGTAACGGTCTCTCTCGAAAGTAAAGGCGAGAACCTTAACGTTGTACGGTAAGTGTTCTGTTCTCCGTCGCTAAGCTTCCCTTGCGAGATTTGGAACTAACTTGCGGATAGGAGTCTGCTCAGCACATCGAACCGAATTTTTAGGCAATCAGGGGTTCATCATATGTTGACGATCACACTGGCTTTGGTCTGTGCCAAGGTCTTCAATCCCGACCCGCATCACCACGCCAATATGTCTAGAGCAACATTAGATTGTGCCGTAAAATCGGGTGACCGACTTTGGCAGGCAACAACTAGAAGCATGCTTGCTGGTGAGCCTGCGCCGTCTCAAATATCAGATGACAAAATAGAGTTGCTTACACACATGTATAGACGCTCTTGTAAGAGCCAACCGAGAATCTGAAGCTAAGAGCTTTCGGACTGCTAGTGAACAAGACAGAAGCGTCGTCGAACAGTACCTCAACCTGGGAACAAATATATGAACTGGCTTCCAGACTCGGCTTCGCCCGAGCTACTGCATGCACAAAACACATAACCTAATCCGTTTATCATTGATTCAAGCATTTCACCACCGTTTCTTCTCTCTTACTTGTTTTCGTCGGATATTCTCGGCTAATACCCTAGCGTTGCGATTTTAAATATTTCCTGCATCTTATGCAGGCTACTTTTGTATCTATTGCATTTTGTCAGCGACAAGGAGTTCGGGGTGGGAAATCGATTTATATTCTGATTCTAGCAACCCCGCAGTGTTTAAGGCCCCCGGACCTAGACAGATACATGCTTTCGTGTGTTTACTTACGTACAGCAGAGTCACAAACTTACATTGACCCTTAAGATCAATAACATACAGACACTCCAGACTCAAGGTAGTTAGGACGATACCCTCAGTCGATACAAAAGTTCCCGTATACGAGCCTTATAGATCAGATGGATTCTACACTAAAAATTTGTATCCTCCAGTTGCTCCTGCCTTATTCGCGATAGTATGGACACAGTCGCACAGTCGCAGGACCCATGCCGGCAGCAGCTTTGTCTTCTGATATCCGCATACCCATCGAGTTAGTGTCGACTGTGTTATTTTGGAGAAACATGCTTGGAAATGTGTTGATACCTTCCGCTTTCGTCCGTTTGCTTGTGTGACCTTTTGCAACCTCCTCCAACAAATTTCACGCCCAAAGATGCTTGGTTCAAGCTCTATCTCACCTCAGCACAAATCGCACAAAGTTCCTTTCGACCAACACCCAAGGCACTGTACCGCAGGAGCTGCAGATATTCTCGGTAGGTAAGAGAGCTGGCGAGCCCCCATGTCAGCCTCTAGACATGATGGTTCGACGGCGGCTGTATCCGAAATCGTCGCCGGTGTGTCGGCCGGATTCATCTCAACTATCGTCTGTCACCCACTTGATTTAATCAAGACGAGGCTACAAGGTGAGCTTAGACCCCTTTTGCGGCAATATTTTAGGTGATTTACGCCTCGAATTCAGAAATGTCGTGGGGTGTTATTGTTTGGTATTTTGATCTTTTTGCACACCTAAAGTGGGAGGTTTTCGACCTGCATGATGTTCTCAAAAAAATTTTGGATGCCACAGGATATCGGCGACTAGCTCACGTCATTCTGAAATACAGCTTGGTGTCTATCCACCACCAGCTAGTGAAGCCTTTGCTCGGCAATAGATATTAGCTGATATTATTGCATGCGATTTGTGGGATGGGATTTTCGATAATGACTGATATCTGACATTTCGCAATTCTTTTCCGCTCTCTGCAGTACACCGGCATGACACAATTCGAGCGTGGGGTGGTTCCCTCACTGTGGCTCGAGAGCTACTTGACGAAGCCCGCGCCACAGGAAGACATCCCATCAAAGCATTCTACCGTGGAATCAGTCCCAACATAATCGGGAATACGGCAAGTTGGGGCTTATATTTTCTATGGTACTTGTGATCCCTTCTCTTCGATGGAAAATGCCGCTTTGCCTTGACATCAGCCCTGCAGGGGAATCCATCTTCTCTTGCGTGGGAATGTTGCATCTCTCGCAGGCGAGCGTCTCACGCATGACCAAGAGGATTGCGATTCTGACGCACGTGAGGTGATATTTTGCAGGTACGACCAGATAAAGCACCGGGTTGCGGAATATCGCGGAAAGCAGGGCCAGGATCTAAGCTCTCTCGATTATCTCTTGTCGTCAGGCGCAGCAGGTTTGTGAACGTCAACAACAAAACGATGATGTATCAAAGGGCTCATTCTTTTTCGATAGGTGTCGCAAGTGCGGCCCTGACAAACCCTCTGTGGGTGGTCAAAACCCGGATGCTAACCTCAGGATACCGGGGTCCCGGAGCCTATCGGGGAGTCACCCAGGGTCTACTCGATCTCGCCAAGAAAGAAGGAATCCGGGGATACTTCCGGGGTTTCTTACCGTCGTTATTTGGAGTCCTCCAAGCCGCGATCCAGTTTATGACATACGAAAAACTAAAAATCTGGAGACGCTCGAATCGTCTCGAGTCGTCAATTTCAGACGGCTACAGGCAGCAATTGCAATCAAGTTCGAAACAGCAAGGTATGTATATCCAGTACCGCTCACTTGTCACATTTCGTTTCTCGTTTGTCCGTTGAGCAGCAGCCCACGCTAAGAACCTGCATAACATACATATGTCGGTTGATTTGGCTGCAATCATCTTATAACAAGTATACTATAATACTACACAACGGACGTAAGCGTCTTATTCCTTTCGCCCTTGCACGACGCCCGTGGCTTTGGATGCTTATAAGATCACCTAATAGTTTATGCTCCTTCCTATTCCATATCATTGGAACAAGGGTTTCGTCATGATCTGCAGACGACATCGCTTCCCCATTCTTGCAGCTGACCGAAAACCCATTACTAACCGTTTCGTCGCAAAAAATTCGTGGTGCACGAATTTTAACTCGATAAAAAATAGAGCATAAACATGCAGCTTACAACGGAAGCTCTAACAGAGCGGCAATTGGTCATGAACGAAATCGTGACATTTCTGGAGCTCGTCAGACAGCGCTCCTATCAGAAGCACTCTCGAATTCGGACTACATGGCCCTATCTGCGCTGTCAAAAGTGTTTGCCGGTGCATTGACGTACCCGTATCAGGTGATACGTTCGAGGCTACAGACACATGATGCGGCTGCGGTCTACTCATCGGCACGAAACGCTGTTTTTCAAACATGGCAATCCCAGGGTATCGCTGGGTTTTATCGAGGGTGAGTGGAAATATCATTTTGCTGTTCATGGTATACCTAATATTCATGATACCTTGACATTTGGTACCTGGCCTGCCCACCTCCCTCATTAAGATTATCGGATCCATCGGCTCTCTACACATATTATTATCTCTGGGGATATATGCGTGAATGGTGGGAAATGTCTTAATTTTCCCCATTATCTAAAAAATCAAGGCCTAAATGTCTGAGTTTCTGGTTGAGAAGTCGAGGGCTGTGTCATCGAAGATTGGTGCCTGACTTTCCTCATTGTTTCTCTCGAAACCCTGGAACCCTGCTCCTTCTTCTCGCATACGATTCCACAGGCTCGCTTTCTTTTTCCTTTTTTCTCTCCACTGTCGTCGCTGCCTTTATGCTGAAGATGCAGGTGTGGATGAAGGCCCCACAGATGTCTTCTAGAATAAAGGGCAGACCAGGAAACGAAAGTCACAAGAAAGAAGAAAGAAGAAAACCCGTTTTTTTTTTTTTTTTTTTTTCCCTCCAACAGACAAAAAAAAAAAAAAAAAAAAAGCTACCCTCAGGCCAGGCCAGATCCGAGAAACGGATCGGTCCATGTGTATACAAGCACACCCTTTGTTCTTTCTCTCTTTTGCTGTACAATCCTTAATCCGACCCTCCTCCCATATCGCAAACTTTTGCTTCTTGCAGATGTCCGTCCCATCCCCAGCCAGCAAGGATGGCAAACTTATCTCCCATACCACACTAAAAGAAGAAGAAGAAAATTTCTTCTCATACCGTTGACATGTCAAAAAAGATGGGGCCGGATCAACGATACCAACCAAGCCTGTCTGTCTCCGGGACCCACAACCCCCAAACCCGTGCATCAACATCTGCAAGAAATGTTCAACACGGACAAAAAAAAAATTTAAAACTACCCCCACATAATATGCACACACCTCTCATCGAAACCAGAAGGCAGCTACTTTTTCTTGGAAGAGAGCAGCTGGCTTAGGCTTCATCAATTTCTTATTCCACTTAGCAAAGATATATCACACACACACCTCGCTTCACGAATAATCGAAGGGGCACGTTTCTCGCTAACTATTGCATTTTTTTCGCTTTTTTTTTTTCTCGCTCGCGCTAGGCTTGGACCGAATCTCGTAAGGGTGCTTCCGGCTACTTGTATCACCTTTGTCGTCTATGAGAACGTTAGACGTATCGTCTAATTGGGGGGAAGGGGGGTTTGTAATATCCGAGCGGTCGATGGGCTCCCGCCTACGAGACTAGACTTTCTTGATATATCAAAGTTGCGAGCGTAGATATATGTAAACTAATCAAGTTCATTCATGATACACTTTAGCGTGAACAAAATACACACACATGATGACACTGTGCTAGTAGCAGTAGTAGCAGTACGATAAACAAAACACCTCAGTGAGGAAGGAAGAAAGTTTTTGGGGAAAAAGAAGAAGATATTTTCGGGGATATAATTTTTGTAGCTTTGAAAGAAATGTAGTTCACTAGATAACCCCCTTTGCCAGGCCTGATTTTTGTCGAAAATTCTAACTAACGAATATTTAGAAGGGAAGATATGTGTGTATGGTGAGAAGGGAGAAACAGACAAATACCACGCAGAAAAATCAAAACTTGGGGAGTATATATAATAAATGAGAAGAGTCGTAATAAAAAGTAGAGAAGAAAGGTAAATCCAAAGCAAACGAGCCGATTGGTATAGAAACAAGGATAAGTCCGAACCCAGCTATAGAGAGTGCACAAGGTGCAAGAAACAAAGGGGAAGAAGGTATCAAAACTTCATGCAAGAAAAGGATAAACAAAACATTGAAGGTTCAAGCTGCCGCTGAGAAACGCCGGGACTATGACTTTAATGACAAGAGGAGTATTACGTTATCCAAGAAACATAAGGAAAGGATAGATGGGGAAATAGGAGGAAACGGGGCGATCACATGTAATCCTTTGGCATGTTGTATTTAAGGTGATCGAAAGAAGCCATGTTAAATTGAGGAACGTTGATGTGCTGAGGACGCATTGGTGGCAGCTGGCTAGGGATCTGCTGTGTGTTCATAGTAACTCCCTCGTATGAGTTTTGACCTTCATCGGTGTCAGAGAAATCCCCCCAGTTATCCCCACCATTGCCACTTCCAGCTGAGCTCTCGGGGCTATTTGCTGCAGCATCATTATTGCTAGTATTGTTGTTCGAGTCGCCTGCACCGGAAGCATTCTTAGCTGCCTCCGCCCTTGACTTTCTTGTGCTCGATATTTTTCGATCCTTTCCTCTGCCCTTGATACCCTTGTTGGAGTTCTTGTATAGCTCGGCAAAGTATTCGAAAAGTTCTCGGTCAGCTTGTACGATGGTTGATGGGTCGAAGTTCATGGCGAATTTGTCGGTGAGATTTTTAATAGCAGCTGCATGAAACTTGTTTTGGTGGGACTGTAATTGAGACGTTAGTGGGAGCTCACGAGTACGAAGTACAATATTACACTTGCCTTGAGATTCCCCAGCTGCGTGAACTTCTTCATGCAGTTCTCCAGTCGACAAATGAAAGGCTTGGTACCCTCATGAACAACACGATGCGCACGAACATTGCCTCTCTGGGCAAATCGTTTTCCGCATTTCTCACAAGAAAATGGCTTCTCTCCGGTGTGTCGCCGCTCATGGGTCTTCAGGTTTCCAAGTTGAGAGAAACGCTGTCCGCATCCAGGTTCCTTGCAAGTCTAAATTGAATATCGTGTGTTAGTTGCGTCCGACGGACCAACATGATTATTTACCGGGAAAACTTACGAATGGCTTGTCCCCAGTGTGTGCTCTCGAGTGGATTTCAAGATGTGTTTTTTGGAAGAAAGACTTGTTACATCCTGGAATTTCACACTCGTACCTCTTGCGAGCCTTTGGTCCCTTCTTCTCGGAAGCCGGACTAGCCGACTGTGCAGGCTCTGCCAAAAGCTTATCCACTCCAAGTGGTTGGCCTCCAAAGTTTCCACCGTTCACATACGTTTGGTTGAAGCTCTGCCCTCGATTTGCACTGAAACTCGGGTTTTGTATTGGGATGGGAGCTTGGAAAGCAGGGGGTGCTGGTTCGGGCTCCTTGGTAGGAGAATCGGTTTGTTTGCTCTGAATTGCTCTCATCAACTGGTCAACTTCAGTCTTAAAGATCGAGCTGGGGTCGGTGATAGGAGCGGTTTGCGAGTTCTTGCTCGGTGCGGGAGCCGTGAACTTCAATGCCGGCACGGGAGTCTGCTGTTGTTGCTGCTGTGGTGGTGGTGGGGCAGGCGCTGGAACCGGGGTCTGGATCGGAATGGTTACTTTGGTGGGTATCGGTGCCTGGACTGGCACTTGCATGGGTGCGGGTGGTTTGTGATGCTGCATTTGTGGTTGTGGTTGCGGCTGCTGCTGCGGCTGAACATGCTTTGGCTGTGGGGGTGTTGGTAAGGGTTGCGGCACTGGAGCCTGGACTGGAGCAGGGCGGGCGTTTTGCAGTGGTGCTGGAGCAGGAGGTTGAACCTTTGCCTTGGGATGTCTTGCTGCCGTTGTGGCACGAGCAGCTGCCTTAACAGGCTTCGGGGTTGGTGTTTTTGCCTCGGGAAGGACCGGTAGATGCAGAGACTGGTGGAGTTGCTGTGGTTTAGGCTGGGGTGGCTGCTGCTGGGAGAGGCTCGGATGGTGTGACTGCTGCTGCTGTGCGGGCTGCTGTTGAGGTTGAGGTGGCTGCTGCTTTTGAAGGTTATTATGAAGGCTATTCTGCAGACTGTTCTGGAGGCTGTTTTGCAGGTTGTTAGGAATGTTGCCTTGTAAGTTGCTTTGAAGATTATTCTGTAGATTGTTTGGCAGATTGTTTTGCAAGTTGTTTTGCAAATTGCTTTGCAAATTATTTTGCAAGTTGTTCTGTAGACTACTTTGGAGGTTGTTCTGCAAACTATTCTGGAGGTTATTCTGAATAGAATTCTGCAAATTGTTCTGAAGGGTGTTTTGGAGGTTGTTTTGCAGACTATTTTGTAGGGAATTCTGCAGGTTGTTCGGAAGCGTGTTATGAGGCAGCTGAGGCAGCGGGCTATGCTGGTGCTGATGTTGATGCTGATGCTGCGGCGGATGAGGTTGTTGGTGCAGACCGGGGTGGTGATGTGCCCTCTGTTGAGGGGGCGGCTGATGGGGAGTCTGCTGCTGCTGCTGCTGCTGCTGTTGATGCTGTTGATGCTGTTGATGTTGCTGGTGCTGCTGGTGCTGCGGCTGTGGTTGTTGATGCTGCTGGTGTAGGGACGGGCTGGGCATCATATTGGAAGGATGGTGCAGGCCAGGAGGAGCGTATGTCGGATTGTAGTTGATATTCTGGTATCCGAACATGTATGGATCCTGGAAGGCATCGAATTCCGGCATGTGGTCTTGGTGGTATTGATGTCCATTGACGTCCATGTGTGTCGCCATGAGACTCCGAGACTGTGTTGTGGACGACTGCCGACCAGCCAAGTCCGGCGGCGGGAAAACAAGCCCTGAGATTTGCATGTTGCTCGACGACGATGTCGCTGGGGGCCGAGGGGCACGCTTCTGCTCAGGCGGCGGTGGTCGAAACCACGCCGTCTGAGGGCCTATTGTGGCCGCCAGGTTTGCGGATGGGCCGGCCGGGGCCTGTCGGTTGGGGAGCGGCTGTATGGTGGGGAGGTGAGGCGGTTGGAAGGGGGAGGAGAGGTGGTCGCGGGAGGCCTTTGACGACGACGTCTTGCTTGCTGGTAAGGAGACCTGGCTAATGATGGATTTCGTCGGCTTGACGCCGTTCGATGAGGATAGTTGGTGATGGGGAGTAGGTAGTGGTAGTGGTGGTGATAGTGGTAGTGGTGGTGGTGGTGGTGGACGAGAGTCGAGTGGGTGGCGTAACTATCGGCCCAACCGTATGCAAGGCACTCTCGACTCACAAACGAAGGCCGCTTCGGAAAGGGGATATGTTCTATCCAGCGACGTCACTGCTACTGATGTCAGAAAGAGTCGATACAGGCCTAAAGAAAACCAGCGACGCGTGCATTAAACCAAAGGATAGACAGGACCCGATTAAGACGACGAAAGACGACGAAGGCGATTATGGAAGAGGTTGAGGAGAGGGAAGGGATAGAGCCGACGTAAGAATGCAAGAAATGCAGGAAGGAATGAGAGGACTTGGTCTGGTAACTCTCCGGCTGGCTATCCTCCGGCAGTGACTAATCCCGAACAAATTCTCAGGACCAGAACTCAGGCGCGAATGCTCTTCAAGAACGTAGACAGGACCTCTATCCGCCCTGAAATGCTGGGGTTCGGGTATCGTGGTTGGAGAGAGACCAAGGTGATAGTCTTGAAGGGAAATAAGAAAAGAAAATACAAAATCGATATAAAAAATAAAATAAAATAAAATATTAATAGATCCGCCCACGAGACAGGAAGACTGCGGTGGAGACCGGACGGATCTGGGTGTAGTGCCAAAGAGGGCAGGAAAAAGTAAGGAACAGAGTATGTATGTAGGGTTTAAGATCAAGATCAAGATCGGAGCCGTTCCTGCGCAATACAATCGCACAGTCGCCTTTGCGGTAGCTTCAGACAGGAGCAATAACGTCTTCTCCGAGTGTGGTTGGTCTTGGGTCTCTTTGCGAGGGTGAAGGAAAGGGGAGAAGGTGGTGTTCACGAGCAAAGGGGAAAAAGAAATACGAGGAGGGAAGGAAAAAATAAAAATTAAAAAAATAAAAGAAATCAAAAGGCTCTAGAAGAAAAATTCGAAAACCTTTGGGGGGAGGCACGGTTGATATTATTATTAAGGGAAACGTACCGTCAGAAACCAGACACCTGGGAAGGCGTGGGACGTCAAGGGGGGGCAAAAAAATCTGCCTGTTGGGTTGGATTATTCCCGGTCTGCGCCAGTCAGACAGTGATGTTAGCTCGCTGGTCGGTAACACAGACACCCTCCCTTTGAGAGAAAATACGCCGGTGAAGGTTGAAAGGGAAGCCTCGATGTGTGTCGAGACGGACAGGACAGACACTACAAGATTTACGGGCAGAGAAGGGCAGAGCGAGGGAAAGCTTGAGGCTGGTGAGGTCGAAGGCGGTGGCATGCAGCGTGACGATAATGTGCCCGCCCAGGTGTTTTGGAGAAGAAAAAGCAAAGGGGAATGGGGCAGGGCTGGGATGCTGGCGATGGTGGGTGCGGGAACCAGCAAAACGGCACCCAGCCGCCGTCGAATCCACGCCGACAAAGAATATCAATATTAAGAGTGGCCTGGCTGCAGCGACTCTACGTGATGTAGAATGTAGGATGTCGACACTTGCCTTAACGTGACACTGCGATGTGTGGCCCGGCCGTCAAAGAGTACGGGTGGTTTGGAGGGATGAAGTGGGGGAAAAAAGAAAAGGAAGAGAAGCAGAAACAGGAAAAAGAAATAACCGCGTGGGAGGCAGTCGGGTTTTAAATGCTCAGCGGCCACCGGCGAGCAGGATCATACAGCAGTCCATGCGGATGCAGTATGTATGAGATGCACAGGATCTGGAAAAACTCTACTTACCCGCAGCTCAACTAATTAACTAACTCTGTGCGACCTCAAATATCTTGAGATTCGCAGTTTCGCAGTGATTTCGTCAAAGAATTCTCGGGCGAGGTGCCTAAAACTCCCTAAGGCTATGTTTTCCCCGACAAATGGACTATTCGTCGTCAGCCACTTCTCGCCCAGCTGAAGGCCTAATGCGACCTTAAATCCGACAGAACTTTACTCACTGGCTAAGGATCACTTTGCAGATAGTGCTTTGATTCCCCTCCCTATAGACGCAGCGTATATAGCTCACGTATGCGTATCGGTGAACGTCTGACAGTTGTCAAACCAGACGCCGGATAAAATACGGGGATGTGAGTATGACGTGAGTCAGCTCTCCGAGGCCCAACTGTCTCCGTACCGAGGCGGTCCCGTGTCAGAAAGTCGAGAAGGATAACTAGGGCTCACAAAGGTCTCGTGTTAGCTTCTTGAATTGATTTCGGCGAGACTTCAAGGAGAGATCGATTCCCCCATCCATTGGCTTGCAGATGAAACAGATCCAGCGAGCAAAAATCTCTTTGGTAAGCATCACAGCAAATCTTGGGCGACTGCCTTGGATCTGGTCCCCGGATGCAAGTGGAGCCCGGAGATGCCGGCAGGGATAGTCTGGACCCACCAATGGGAACCCAAGTTCTAGAGCACAACGAGAAATTCGCCCAAATCCACAACAAAAAACCAACTGGAAACCTTTAGTCAGGGAAACCGGCGAAAACTCCAACTAGGACTGCAATAGCCTGGCGCGATGTTGGGAATTGGGAGTGCTTCGTAATGCCCAATGATTACATAAAGCCCAGCAAATTTCTCGTCCCTTACCTATAACGTAACTTGCCAACGCTGTGCCACTCGTTCGTTCCGTTCGTTCCTTCGTAACTCGTATTGGTGTAAGATGGAAAATTAAAAGAGAAGACGTTCGATTCGTTCTTGACTAATAGGTAGAAGTATCGATATGTCAGTTTCGCACCCTATTGGCTATTGGTAACCTCCATTTCATAAGGCTGGATTAGCCTTCGTCGGGAAGTGAATACCCCCGGAGAGCTGATACTATATCGGACAAAACCGAACGGCTAGTAAACCAGTGGAAAGACGTCTGTGCGGGTACCAGCAGCAACAGTGCGTACTATGTGGTGTGCGTGTTGGATTTTTGTATTAGGTCTCTGCTTTAGAGTACATCGACGAGCCACCAAGCCGATGCTCACTTCGAGACTGTACAACGGGAAATATGTGTGAAAGTTGGCATCGAAGAGTGGAAAACGGCTGCCCGGGCAAAGGTACCAAGTACTAATGACCGTACTCCAAGAGACGATAATAGGCCAAAACGCTGTGAATAGCTTGGGAGATTGGGGCATGTAGTAAAACCTCTTGCGAGCTTGGTCGATACAGGCTAGGAAGTATCGATATAGGACAGACGCCAGCAGTGGAATGAGGACGGGACGAGGACGGGATGAGAGAACGATGAGGTGAACGCAATAGGAATTATGTTGTGATAGGGAACGCGAAGAGGTTGGTAGTTGACGCAAAACACCCAGATAGGAAACCTCGATTACTTACGGAGGCCAAGTTGCTTTTGAGGAAGAAGTAAAGATAGGGCACGTGAATATGTACTTAGGTATCGCAGGTTTCGTTCGTTTTTTTGGTTGGTGTTGGTTGCGATGGGATGGAAAAGTTGTAGGGGAATTGATATTCGATTGCAAGCCGGCTGGTTTATATATAACCCCCCTCCTACTGGTAATTGTTAGACATTGGCACCCCACGTTAAACATCCCGGCTGCGAACTGGGGAGGCCCTTTAGGCAGGGAGGCCGGAGATATATGTAATACCTTGTTCGTCTGATCACGCTGCGGCCACGCTTAGAAGGTTGAAGAGGATTGAGGAAGAATAGTCGACGCCCCAGACACACACGATGGGTCTATATTTGACTCTCTGCGTCTGCGTCTGTCTGTCTGTCTGTCTGTCTTTGTCGTCGTCACGAGTCTTTAACGAGTTTTCTAGTGACCGAGTAGCCCGATGAGGAGAGGGAGAGATGGAGAGATGGAGATGGAGGATGACAGGAAAGGAAAGATGAGGAATTCGGGTGGTAAGCAAGTGGCGAGCTGACAGGGCAAGATAATGCGTCGTCCACAGTGCTTCTTCCACACAGCTGCATGAAAAGGAAAGGAGGGAAGATAAAAGAAAGAATGTGAAGATGTGAGATGGGAATTGGCCCTTTTCATACAGTTGACGATTCCCAAGGAAGTGGACAGCTGTAGGTTTTAATACGGTACCCGGTTTGTAACTGGCTGCCAGACCCAAAATGCTCCTGGTTTACCAATAGCACAGAGGCGTATTTGGCCTAAGCATGAAAAAAGAAGGAATTTAGAGAAGCGGAGCTTACTAAAAAGAAAGCAAATAGACCGTTGAATATGGAGGTGCGTCTCGACCCTTGATATAGAATTGCACCCAGCGGAAGAAAAACAAAAGGGTGGATTGGACGATGCAGGCCTAGGACCAAGCAGTAGTAGCGTCGTCCACGATGGATGATCAATTAAAGTTTTGACGAGGCAAGAGGCTCGAGATGGTTGTTTTTTCTTGGGAAGTCCAAGCTGCGTGAGGCTAACGGTCGAGGGAGCAGGCGCTAATGGTGGCCGTTAAGGAGATTAAAGATGATGAGTTAAGTTAAGCACGGGTAATATTATAGCAGTGCGGGGAGGGGAATCGTTTCGACTCGGGTAGGCTATATCCGTGGTGCAGCTTGCCCTAGAGCCACTTCGAGATAGTGAATTCATCAATGTGGAAGGGTGGTTGGCTTCGGAGGATGCTGTGTGTGGGCTATCTTGGCTCGGTTCGGTTGTAGGCTCTCGAAATGCACGCTAAGGTGCCACCTCGCTCGCTGCTTCTTCTGCTGCACCCTGCACTTGTTTAGTAGCTCGAACTCTCTGCACGATTGGCAATCTAGTCGGCCTGTTTCAGGATGTTTAGTCGGTCTAGTCTTCAGCAATATCCCTGTCCAACCGCGAGCGCTGTGCGATCTGATGGAAGTCAAAGGCGAATTAGGCAAAGACCCTTCTCGCGCGGTGCAAGCCCATCGATCCTATCTCGAGATCGGGGCTTACCTGTTATCTTCTCGACAAGAAAAAGTAACTTCTGCAGATAGATAGTATATAGGGAACACGCAGAGGTAGCTTGTTTGCCCCCCCCAAGTCAAAAACGTAGCGAGAAGGCGTGCGTAGGTAGGTCCGTCACATTTAATTTGCATTTCCTACCTCCACAAAGGTTTCCAGATGTACATGTACGTACCCTTAAAAACCCTTAAGGCCCACCAGCTAGCTCGCCGTTAATGCCTTCTGTTATTCAGTGGGCCACGTTCCTGGCAAACGTTGCCGCATCTCCCAATAGTGTGGCCGAAGACACGGGACCTGGGAAGGGGGGGTTATGAGAAAGAATCCTAGAATCACAGCACGCTTGCACTACATATCCACCATACCAAATTGGTACTTGTATCACATAGAACCCTTGGTGATGGACATGAACCAACCCGCACTTGATATGGTGAGGACAATAAAACCGTTGATATAGGTCCTCCCTCTCCACATGGAGCATGGGCCTGCTCGAGGGAGAGTGGGAGGTCACGCCAGTCCCTGAAGATGCTGGATAGCCTGGCCTCTTCCATTATAAGCCTTTTGTCGGCTTAATCAACGCAATGCGATCATGCATTGACCCAGGGTCGACTCTCGACATCCTGCCCATGCAAAAAGACGTAATGTCGCACACAACTGCCTCGGCCACATACCAGAGGCCGTCGTCGGTTCGGCCAGGACAGCTAAGCAAGTATGGAGTAGCTAGTAGAGGTGAGATCGCAATCAAAGTCGGACCGCTAAACTTGTTGGCCCAAATCTTTTAAGCCGAAACCCGTCCCAAGTGCAAAGGCGGAACATGGTCCGTAAGTACATGTAGAATAACTCTGGCAGTCGTGCAACGCGATTCGCACCGATTGGCTTGAGATTGCGCCTGCAAGCCTTTCGGTAGATTATGGCCCGACGAAGCTCAAAGCCTGGTTTGTGGGCGTCCAGCTATGATGTTCGAGGCTTTCTTGGCTTCGAGGCCAGTTCACACTAACCCCAGTAATGGATCGATGGTATGATCTGGGTTGAACCGGCAGCCGAACCGGCGCCGTTGAGATCGCAAATTGGTATCCGGCCCACATTGACTGTCTCTCATAAGGTCTGAGGAGTTTGGATTGGCTGGCCATGCATATGGGTTCGGTGGGGGATATTCCAATACAGCGATATCGAATCCGAGCCAAATACCAATGTCTATGGGTGTATGTACTCCATGGACAGGGACAGTTTCTAAATATTGATCCAGCTGAAGCATAAGGAGAATGCTATAGCGAGACTAATAACGCCATCAAGAAAGCCAAGTCCTGAATTGTATTTCGGTTTTCAACCGCAACTTTTGACGTCAAGCCTAAAACAGTGGCCCTGCTTCCTGCAAAGGAAGGAGGTCGGCGAAAGTGAAGATTTTTCTGCTCTAGTTAGCTAGTCCGATAAGTTAGCGGCGCTGCCAGGGAAAGATCCAGGGTTTGGGTCGTACTTAGCGACAATGGGAGGGAGTAACCCGGAGTCCATGACCATGGGCTTGTTAGAGGCTCAGAAGAGGCCCGTGGAGAGGTGGATGGCTTCCGGCCTCACTTCCTCAACCCCTCACACCCTTGGCGTGTCTGCACAGCCTTACCGCACAGCCAGAACAATGTCACCTCATCCACTTTACGACGGCAGCTAGCCTGCGAATGGCTTAGCCAAGTGCGCCTCGGGTCCAGCACCTGGGACCAAGTGGAAAAATTTTCGCCTCGTCCCTTTGATTCAGATGGCTCCAGACAACCCCAGACGCGCGCGCATCTTGCGTGAACTCAATCTCTAGCTCTAGTGTCGACACCAAAATCTCACAGGCCCGGGTAACTTTGCTAGGCTTGTATCTCGTTGCGAGAGGGAAACCGTTAGAGCGAGACGATGTGCTCCGATATAGAGATTAGATCTATAGTGGGAGTTTCTTCTTCTTCTTCTTCTTTCTTCTTTCCCAGGCTAACAAGCGAGAGAGACAGAGCTAATGCATATTCGCCAATATTGTGGTCAGTCCATGGATTGATGTTTCACATGGCTCAATGCCCCATCGTGCGGCTCTCTGCCCGTCATCTTTCTCCGGGTTTTCACCTGGATTCACGTCATGGTACCAGCTTCGAATCAAAAGCCAAGCAGGAAATTTGATGTGTGAAGTCCGGTACCTGCATACAAGAAACATGTGTCTCACGTCACTCTTCTACAATCTGGGACAAAGTGAGGTGGAAGTGAGAGACATCGCTGCAACTTCACCCATTCTTCCCTGTTCAAGCAACTAGGGAAGCATGACGATAATGGAGAGTGTTCACACCTCGAGCTCTCTCCTAATGTCGGGATGGTGGGCATGGGAAAGGGTATTTCGTAGCCAGCATGAAGACCGCCTCCTGCCCCCCTAGTACATCGCGAGAGCACCCAATCGCGAAAGCCGTCCGCTTTCGGAATCAGTAACGAATACCCGAATATGCATAGCTTGGATTAAAGCCATAGTATGGGCATGCGGTCTATATTCGCTCGGTGCATGTATCCAGACACGCTGGCGCACTCGTTTCGAGAAAAGAGGCGATCGATTTGGGGTACAGCACAGACGCCCGTACACACCACGGTATCGCGAGAACCTGGGTGCCATGCGAGTGTATTTTTGGCATCTCCAAATGTCAAAGTATACGTACATGTACATGATCATGAATCAAACCTTATCCTCATTCCGACTTCCGGATTCTCACCATCGATTGCTCAAATGGCAGCCTGGGATAAACTATTATCAAATCGAATTAACCAAATAGGTCGGATTCGTGATCATATGAAGCCGAGCTACAGCGTCAAGTTGGTCGCCGTATCGTTTGGGTGAATTCATCGCAAAACCGGAAGTTTCTAGGCAATATTTGCTTCTGAGCGCCAAGTCATAAGCCTCAAAGTGCAAGCCATCCACCTGGCAAGAGTTTCATGTCGGTATTGTGGCTTTATCACCACCATTGAACCGGCCACTGGACCCGGTCGTTTCATCTTGACAACCAGCGCTAACATCCAAACAGGTAATTTACGCCAACGCACAGCCCAGAATAGTGTCGTTGCAAATTTTCTGAAACGACGAAAACCTGCACGCTTTCCCCTTCCTAGTAAGTTTCCTCTTTTTAGACCCAAGCTTTCCCTTGCATATCCGCGGCACCAGCAAAAAAAGGTAACACGACACCCCAACCCATTCGCTAGTGGCGTTCGATATCACAATTCAATATAAAAAATTTGCGAAGGAGTTCTCTATGCCTCTTGTCCTGCATCGCCAGGCGAAACTATTGTCCGAATGACCATGCAGGATAGTAGGCAGCATGGCACTTAGACGACCCCGGAGCCGAATCGCTAGCTTACTCCCAAGTCAAGGCTCAAGCCACTTGCATATCGTTCCGTCTGCACAAACCGCAAAATGGTTCCTTAGGAAGAGTTCATTGTGATCATATGAACACCCAGGAATAGTTACACACATGTCGGACAGTTAATCTTGCTTCTTCTTTGTTCGCTTCTGCTTGCTATCGCACGATTCATTGGCGCCTCCCATCTGCGCCTTCGCCAAACCAACCGTGTAGGGACGAGGGTATGATAAAGTTCACGATGCATGATAATTGCATCACCAATATACGTAACCCTGTACATCAACCCTCAAGCCCTTTTCAGAGCTTGGTCTTCCGGATCTGTGTATCCGTCTGCATCCATATCATGCATGATATTGCACCACGCACTAAAGTCACCGTCTGTGATTGCATCCTTTCCTCCCAGCGGTTCCGATTGATCTGTACTATTGGACCATTAGAGTGGGGTATGATTCACATTTCGATGATCCGCTCATAGACCATGGTATGCAATCTCATGATCCTTTGGGAAATTTGACCTATCCTCTTCGGAATTACTTTCTTCATGGCGCTAATGCCTGCAGTCCCTCCTTATCGAAGCTGCGCTCATAGGAATATGCAACCTGGGTCTCTCCTCCTTAGTACAAAACTTTCCCCAAAGTGTGTAACTTGACGATTCGGTATATTACCAATCCGAGTTAAACATCTTTGTCACTTTTCTCCTGGCCTTGTCCGAACCTAATTTCTCGTGTCGAAGCCCATGGACTCATTCCTCCTTCCGACTCTCTCCTCTGGCCCCCCTTGCTGCACGTACCTCTACCAACCCTTCACCCTTATATCTTCGGAAATTCTAAGACATATGTATACATGAGCTGCATGTTTAATAACCTGTACCATCAAAAATGTCCCGATCTGGCTCACATGTCTCTCTTAACCTTTGATTATCCTTGTGTCAATCTCGATGATGTGAGGTCGTTGAATATCATAAGACCCACTCTCGCTACTCCAAGCCAGTTTTATCGAAGAGATCTCGGCAGAATAAACGCTCGCCTCATGCTCTAGCCTCTCCAAGCCATAGGCAGGAGCGGCATTTCTGCGCTGGTCCCTTGGTGGCTAACCAGGGCTTATGTCTGTCTACCCAACCATCCTATCACACATGTCCTATGCCTACAAGAGAATGAAGGCGTCCCTAAACCGGCTTTTTTTCCCGATGAAGGCAATATTGCGAGAAGATTTTCCATCTTGATCTCTCCTCTATCACAATATTGAAGAACTTGCTGTTAGTTACTTTCTTTTTCGCTGAGATGCACTTGCCGTACTAGGTATTCAGGTTACGGCTAGCGATGGCTGTCGAAGTTTTCCTTGGGTTTCTTCATCCAAAACCTTGAAACCCTGACAAATATACATTCTTGGGATCTTTCCTCATCAGCATACAAAGATTGTTATCAGATGGAAATAATTCGATAGATGACATGTTAGCGACGCACAATCGGAATACTAGCTTGGATATTCCAAGCTAAATTCCTTTTTTATTTTCAGGATCCGTGCAAAAGTATATCGCATATTCCACTCACGATTAACCCAAGTTGAACCTAGCAATTCCTGGAAAACTTCTGCGGCCCTGGGTACGCTGAGAATCTAGCTCGGTATTCGGGCATAGGTTTGACTCCGGCCCGCCTCGCCCGCAGGACCCCCCCTTCAAGCGTACCCACGGCTTTCCTTTCTAGATCTAGGACGCTGCATTGCAAAAGATTCTACCGCTGTCTACATGCCTACAAGTACTCGCAAGTATCTTAAAAGGTGGCAATTAACACAGTTGTCCTCCCGTGGCCGCCATGCACCGTCGATCCCACATTCTCTCATATGCGTATACCTATTCCCTATCCATCCGGTTATATTTCAAATACCCACAAGGGTTTACTCCCACACTCTACTGGACCATTAGTCTAAAGCAGCTCAGCTCTCCGACCAGTCCTTAGTCCAAAGTTTTCCCGATTCCGAACCACCCAACCAATGAGATTGTCCCAACAATACCCAGGCTTGCCCTTCTCATACCTTCCTACCCATCTAGACGTATTCTAGCCTCCATGTTGAGGTTGCTGCATGCAGTCGCATCATACTACGGACTACGTTATAGCTGTAACCAGCGGGCTCTATGCCTGTATGAACAAGATAATATCTAGAAGTTTCCCCACAGTTAAAACATCTAGCTACAGAACCGAGCGGCCCACCATCCGACTCCGTCAAAGGCCTAGATTTACGCACACGTTCCGTCAATAGTAGGACACTTTTATGAGTCCAACTCGATGAATTGAGCCGTAGAAGCACTTTTGCCAACTCCTTAAGATATTTAGCCACGACTATTGGCATGGGGGCACCATCTGTACGAGAAGTTCACCGCATGGTGCACGAAACATTTGGAAACGCTTCTAGTACCCTTTTAAACTAAGATGCCTGAACTCCTATCAAATGTTCTCAAGAAAATTCAGGATTACCCAGATAGGTCCCGCAATGAAGTATCTTGTGCCCTTAGACTGCATGCTTTAGCCAAGTTTTACGCGAAAATGATTAAGGACGCTTAAACAGATGAGGTTGACGATCTACACTGGTTTCGAAGGATTGTGTCCAGAGGTGCAGTAATATACGTATGTTCGATGCGTGCGCCCTTAAAGCGTGAACGGAAATTAATTTCGACCAAAGCGGTTTGTCTTGACTCTTACGAAACTTGGTTGTGGTTCAGAGTCCTTCCTGGATAACCGCTCGCAGAGGTCACCTGTGTCGTTACAAAGTAGTGTTGGTGCTAATGCTAAAACCTCTAGCACTATTTACTATACAACAAGACTACTATTTACTACTATCTATAAGCATAATATATACCTCAGCCATCGAACTTGCTCCCTTGAGTTGAAACATTACAATAGCTACATAGGGTATAATACTCCCCGAAACACCGCAACAGTCAACGGGTACGTGGCGAGGACATCGGGATCGCGACAGGACTCTCCCACACAGTTTCAGTACCCAAGAGCTCCAACAGGTATAGTTTCACCGGGAGACGGGCTCCTCTCCGGGAACCGTTTCAAGGCCCACCTCGACCATTCTCTCTTGCAATAATTAGTCAATGGTTACATTCTTTTCAGCCGAATTCTGCACTCCTATAACTAAGGGTATCCAGATTTGAAGAGTTCCCCAGGGCTGAGGTATGGATCTACTTGAAGCTAAGTTAGCAGAGTGAACCACGCTCAGCTCAGGCCATTTGTACATCATGCCTCTGGCCCCATGATATCCCATCCTCTGCTTTGTGGCATTTCTTTGCTGTATCTTGAATTTGGCACCCGACCACCTGAGCAGCGAAACTCCCATTGCAGACCAAAATAGAGTTCGCTGGCGAGGGAGATGTCATGCGATAGATCTAAGTGTTCCCACATGCACCTGCCAGAGAAAATGGGAAATCCGGAAGCAGGCAGACCGGGTCGAGCAGAACAATTTCTAGTGAGAGTTTTGCTTTGGCCAGCCTGCTTAATTTACAACAAAATGTACAAACCAGACAACTAGTTCCGATCTGGCTATCAATCGAGTACATCCCGGGAAATTTTAGCTACTGGAGCCCTTCTTCGTTCTCTTATCGATATTAGTGGACACGGTCTAAGCTTAAGTCGTTTAAACATCAACGTTGATGCATCACACGCACATTTTTCGTGTATTAAACTTTTGAGCTTCCCCATCTGCTACACTATACAAATTGGTCTATGGTCTGCTTAGCCTGCCCGGCCGAGGTTTTAAAAGTGCTATTGAATCCGTCACCTATATCACTTCACAGAGATACCCTTTCCCGCTAAAGCTAGCTCTCAATGCACGAAATAATAAGCCAGATCATAACTGATATAATATATAGTCTCGTGGTAAATAGACTCCAAACACCGCCGAGGCACTAAAACTACCTGTGGTACGTTGTACGAGATACCGTAACAGTGGATGAACAGAAAATTAACCGACTATAGGTTTTAATTACTAGTCTCGCAAGGTTTAGACAAACCTGTCCTTATGCATGGGAAATGGCCCTCAAATTTGTGTCGACCTGCAGGTCTTGTAGGCTAACACAAAACGTATAGTAGCCACCACCTAATGCGGCTGACACAAACCACTGCTCTTTGGTGGTAAGGTAATGTTCCGTATAACCGATTCCATGTGCCCAATTGCAAATAACTTCCGGGCCTAGTGTAAACGCTTCTGTGTATCTCTGTACATGTTGGATTTTTTGTTAATTGTAGTGATGGGTTTTGCATTGGGTGGGCGCTTTGGGGGGAAGCGAAAACCTGCATAGGATAAATTTTGTCGGCATTTACCGAATCTGTGTAGTTACTGACCGTATCTCGATGTATTATGCGCCAACTGTTAACCGCTCCAAGGATCTCTCATGCTTCCAAGCGAAGGCGGAATAATTTGGGTTATAGTATGCTATGGTGGGTCTGGCAAGAGGAGTGGACACGATAGTCGGAAAACGACTCCACAAGGATCCTAGGACCCTGAACCTTAGCCTGGGACGTCACCCTGGACGGTTCGTAACGTCGTAGGATGGATCTAGAATCCGAGCCAGGTCTTCCCAAGGTTCTTAGTTGATCCATGGAATAGTGTATTTGTTATCAGGTAACTGGGAGATCTCAATCGCGATCGTATGATAAAAAAAAAAAAAAAAAAAACGCTTTCGAGCTTAATATTGAATACATATGCGAAGCTTGGTATCAATCCAACGGTAGCGCATTCCTCATGAAGCCATACGACTAAAGGGAACCCTAGAGTGGGGTATTCGTTGGTTGTACCCTCCTGTGGTCTCACGCCTCTTGTACGGGGTATTGGTACCCTGACGTATTCGTACCTAAGTAAGTACGTATGTAGACATCACGACATCTTTCTTATAAGCACCTCGGAAGATATTTCCCGGAGATAAGGAATATAACAGCTGCCATTTCATGCAAGGGGCCAATATCGACAGATTTATCGACGGAAGGAAGAAAGAGAAGGGGGAAGAACTCGTAGTCCATAGGGAGGGGATGCAGGGTACCGGCATAAACGGTTGGGGAGGATGTCAGTATCGCGGAATTCACATTCGGACGAATTAAAATACTTAAACCTTCTCCTAGCGCATGTACTGGCGAAGGGGGAAAGAGAGTGGTGGAAATGCACTCATGCAGAGTTGAATTCGCATCGATTGAAAAAGGTATAGAGCGTGGGAATGCACTCATGCAGAGTTGAATTCGCATTGATTCTAAAGGGTATAGAGCGTAGGAAAAGGCGCGAGAACAAACAAGCTACGTACTGGGCGTGAGGTAGCGGCGTGGTATTCAATTGAAAGGCTATTCACTAGTGCCATCAAAGAAGAAAACATCACGAAGAAGAAAGTTTGAAGCAAAAGAAAAGATTACACATCGCCTCTCGAATCGACCAAACTGCCGGCACGGGACGCGATATATCGATAAAAGGCAAAATCTTTCGGAGGATAATTGGGTAATAGGATATAGTGCTATTTGGATCAAATTCGTAATCATTGAAACCCCTCTTTCTCCCCATCATCCACTGCCAACTATCAATCCTCTTCCCGCCGCTCCTTTTAATTTTCCCCTTCGGCATCACTTGCCAGGTTTTTCTCTTTTCTCGAAATTTAACAAAAAAGAATATGAATAATAGTAATACGATGGTGAAGAAAGAAAAAACACAACCAAGGGAAATGGATTGGAACACAGCTCTAAAAAACAGGGAAAAGTGATATCTCTGCCTACAAAACACAAGTACGATCGCCTGGTCCAACAAAAAAAATAAAAGGTCCGAAGTTTTATGGAAGTATCCGTGGTCTGATCTTTAGCCAACGAACTCACTCATATAGCGTTATCATATATTTATACCCTGTCATAGCTACGGCGAGGGAGGAAAGTTAGAACAAAATACTTCAGAAATCGCATTCGCAAGTTCGCAATCGGTGGTCATCAAATAACATACCTCCAGATTCTGGCCTTATAATCGCCGCTACCAGTCGCAAACAACTTGCCAGCGGGGCTGGGAGCAACAGAGATGACTATAACGGAAGGTTTCATGTCAGCTACCGCCGAGAAAGTATACAAGGTAAAGACGTCACAAACCTGAATTCTTGTGTCCTTGAAGCATGAGCTGAGTTTGATTTGTCCTAGGATCCCAGAATTGCACCCTTCTGTCTTTGGAACCCGACATGACCCATGGTCCGTATGCGTCTGGGGTTTGAGCGACGCTCAGAACGAAATCCTTAAGTAAGAAACCCCGAATGTTAGAAAACTAAAGTTTATCTTACAATTGTGGCTATAGGGGAGAATATCGTACCTCGTGGCCCTCAAACGTCTTAACGCGGGGTTCCAATTTCTGGCCAACGCCCTGGGGGGCGCTCGCGGACGAAAGAGTCCACATCTTAACAGTCTTGTCGAGAGAACCGGAAATAAGGCCAGTACCATTTGCAGTAAAGGCAACACTGTACACACTATCTCGGTGGCCCTCGTTATGGTCATGTGGCGGCTCAGGTTCCGGAACGACATCAGGCCCTTCGGGCTGTGGCGGTCTATCGGATCCTTCGAGTCTCTCAACGAATTTACCACTAGAGATTTCCCAGATGCGGATGCATTTGTCAAGACTACCGGCGGCGACGAATCTACTGTCTGGTGAGATGGCAACAGTTGTGACGCCATCTTCGATGGTGAAGGCGAGAGGGGCACGGTCGGGGTTTTCCATATCCCAAATCCTGACCGTCTTATCGCCACTACCGGAGGCAATATACCTGCCGTTCTTAGAGAAATCCAAGCTGTAGATATCTTGTTCGTGGCCACGGAAGTTGTGCTTGATCCTCTTGTTCTTAATATCCCAGACCTAGCGGCAACAAGCCTGTTAGTATATGAAGTACCAGGAGGGAATCCGATATGAGGTATCGGCTGGGCGAGATGCGTACTCTGATTTGCCTGTCCTCGGCGCCGGTGGCGAGGTAATACCCATCGGGGCTGAAGCAAACACTTCGGATATAAAGATCACCACCTCGGTCAACAGTCTCATCCTGGAGTAAAGTAACTCTGTGACCGGTCTGGACGTCGAAGATCTGGGCGCTTCGGTTGCAGCCAGTGGCCAAATACTTGCCATCATGGCTGAATCGAACACAGCACACGACGCTGTTGTGTTCTAGGGTGTGGACGAGGTCGACATCGAGCACACGCGGAACACGGGGGTTGAAGTAAGCAAACCAATCTGCACCTTCTTTCTTATGTGTCTGAGGAATACGAGAGATATCTAGGTCTTTACAGGGCTTCAAGTTAGCATTTCATGGCCGCAAAGCGACGCTTCTAGGGTCATAAAAGGTTATAGATACCTTTGTTAGGTCTTGGTGTAAGGGACTGGGCGGGCGGGGCAGGTTGCTGCTGAGAACTCGAGGCAGGGAACCCTTTACGCCGATTCAAATTAGCTATGCTTCACATTTCGAGATGGCAAAGCTTACCATTCTGTCCGAAACCTGGAGCCTGAGAGGGGGGGTAGCTGCTTGACGGTTGTGGGGGCTGCTGTGTTGGCTGCTGTTGCCCACCCTGCGGGGTTGAGATTGGCTGCGGTGCGTGAATCGGGTGGTTATGTGGCCCTGGAGGTGGGTGGGTTTGGGACGATGGCCCACCAGGTTGCTGCTGCGACGACTGCTGGCCCTGTAGGGCGGATGGATCTGCCAACGTCATGTTAGGGCCACCTTGCGGACCGGACATAATGACACCGAAGAGACCACCTCGTCCTTGGTGCAGCACAGGTGGTACTGGCTGCGCAGTTGATGGACCAGCGCTTTGGCTTTGTCCAGGATGGGGAGCTTGGCCGGTATATTTCTCGAGTTCACGAGTTAAATTGGCAATCTGCTCTTCATATCTGTAGGGGACGTCATGTTAACTCTATATCCTAAATAAAAAAACATCAATATGTAGAAAGTCTTACTGTTTCTTCATGTTCGAGAAGCTATTTTCCAGATTGAAAACCGCCCTCTGGATCATTTCCATTTCCTGCATCTGGCTGTTCACTGTATGATACCGTATTAACCACACCGTTAACACCATCTTTCTGCCAGCATCTAATCCATATCATTTGCTTACCCTTATGATCAGACTCTGCGCCTCGTTGAATTTGAGCCTCGAACTCGGCACGCAGCTGATCGATGATCTCATTGAACCGGTTTGGAGCTGCGCCCGGTACATGACCGCGATGGGCATTAAACATTTTGGGGTCAAAGATGGCCGGGGAGCCGGAGTATCGAGGTGGAGGTTCGATTTAGTTATCCGGACGGATTGTATCGGATATAATGACGCCGAAAGACACAATGGCCTGGTGGAGCTCTCGAAATGCTCCCGATAGTATATATTGGTTTCTGGAGGGCGAATGTTAGAAGGATGATTAAGAATGCCAATATGCAGATAGCGGCACAAAACAGCGCGTTTACGAGGGGTCTCGAGACTACGTAAAATCGACGTTAAATAGCAACATCGTTGAGGGGCTGTTGCTATGTACGTCTCTACGCCAGCTCGTACAAAACAATTCTGATCCGCGCTGCAGGATCTTCTACCCTCCACCTTGCCATCATCTTCCTCCTAATACATCAGTCTCCTCCCCCAATTGGCATGCTCTAAAGCATCGGAAGCAGAAAGATGAGTTAATACGCCCATAGATGCCAGCACTCTCGGAGACAGGTACCAACGTCTGGGCGTATCACGCTGAAAGAGGAGGCAACAGGGAACGAAAACCAGACACTCTGGCTGGAAATAAACAATCCAAGCCGTACGCATCCAACTTACATGAGGTCTAACGTATCTACTGCTGTTTCGGCGACGACAAAATAACGGCTGGACTTGAGAACGGAGGTGGTGATGGAAATGGTGTCGTGTCCAGATCCGGTGTGGGGGGTAGCCGCGTTTTGAGGCGACAAGATCCTCAGTCCCCTGAGAAAGTTTATGATCGATCCCACGGCAGACCGGCAAACAGTAATCTTGTCTTCCACGCGGGATGAATGAGTCGGCCTATCAATAAAAGGTCGCGGGTTCGGGAAGCGTGGACGTCCTTCGGAACAACACAAAGAACTGGCGACAGGGCGATGCGGATGTTTGGCGGGTAAGGCTGCGGTCCTTCTCGCCGCGACTTTCGATTGGGACAGCTCAGGTTCAGACGACCGGGGAAGATTTCTATCCAAACGACTTCGTGATGACGTGACCTGGCTTACCAACGCGAAACCTCGAGCGATATTTCGCGATGGTTTGAGAGTGTGAATGAATGGCCACGAAGAAAAGTTACGAGACGAAGGGATCACTCGGGAGCACTGGAGGGAAGAAGTTGGAATAAGAGTTATGCGCTAGGAATGGGAGGGGGAAGGGGCAAGAAGGAGGAAGAGGAGAGGGAATGCAAAGAAGAAGAAAGGAAGATAGATGGCAGGCAGGAAAAGAAAGCAAAATTATATAAAATGCACCAGAGGAGGGAAGAAAAAATAAAAAATAAAACGACAAGCAAAAATACCCAGCCTGGCCCCAGACGACGGGGCCTCTGGAAGAATTGCAACGGATCCACCCAAAGGCGAGTAAGTGCAAGCAAGACAGCCCTCAAGCCAATCTGCGTTCGTTCGAGGAGGCCCGGGCGAATCACCTTCTTCCGAGCAAGGGAAGCGAGAAAAAGTAAAAAAGGTGGGGACAGACCTTGAGGCTTCACACTCCACTGCCTTGGAGTGAATGAACGGCTGCTAGTAAGACTGCAGGAAAAGGAAGGACCACCTCGTCGATGGATACTTTGAATACGGTTTATCCTTATTGCCTTTTACTTTTGAGCCGGCTGCTGTAGACAGATATATGGAGCCTCATATACGAGTGGGAAGAGGTATGTAGACCTTTCCCAAACATCTGCTCACATCCTGAGATGAGATATATGAAACGGGTAAGCCCAAATTAACCTACTTTCTCGTGCGTGTATTTTAGATCGCTCACCTCCGCTTCAATCGCCAGGAAACTCCAAAAAAAGAAACACGGCGTAGGCTCCTCGCGGACGTTGGCAGAATAACGCTGATACACTGAGGATACCAAACTACTCACACCTCGATTTGCGGTTGCGCAAGTAGTTAACAAGTCCCTAGGCCTAGTCGCTCCAGCATTTGATGTATTTCGTAACATACATACAGCTGGAACGGCATCGCCCAAAGCAATCAAGACAGGTCACCGACAGGTACCTCCACCATCTATCTCTGCAGGCGCGGAACCATGGTGGTACATTACACACGCACAACCTTTTTACCGATACAGACCAATGCATTTCGGTACTCCAAAAGAAGCAAAAAGCGAAGGGTAGGAAAAACAAAATATGCGGGTTTGGGCATGAGCATCGAAAAAGCAACAACACCAACAATGTCTTGGCACGTTTGATGCCATGATGCTCCAAAGTAAAGGGTCCTGGTGAGCTGGTGCATGGAAACCGACATACTGGACGACTGCGTGTCAGGATCCAGGCGAAGGACTCGAAAACGATACGGAATCATATCTGTGCCCGTCTGGAAGTGGATGAGAGGCATACCAAGCTAAGAACATGACATCACGACTTTAGTCGGGGATACGAAGCCATCAATTCAGGCACTACCAGACTGCAAGTGATCAACCTGGTTCTTTTTATGGGAAGACGGGTACGGGAATGACCAGAAGGGAATTTCCGGCATCACACAGCGGAGACGCAAGGCTGCGGCCACCGTTGCAGGCGGCAATCACAGGCACTAAAGTTCTCGTCTGCAGCAAACACTTACGAGGAAACAGTGAAGTTGTCACTACGGTTATCAGTGTTAGGATCATTGACCAGCAATTGCGGCCGGACTTGTATGTAGGGATCGAGGCTGAAAACCCCCTTGGTGAACTCTTCAATTGCCTTTGCAAGGAGAGAAGATGACCCCGGCAGCGGACACGTGCTACTTCGTAAAAGGCCATTCCCTTTCGAACACAAAGGCACGGATCCTTTTGGGAGGCGGGATTTTTGCTTTTACTGGGGAAGCCAGGCTCAGGCCTGTTATCTTATCTCATCAGTTAGATCTTGATCTCTACGATCCTGATCTTACTCAGCCAAATCCCAGCCCCCACGCCTGTGGCTCGTTTTGTCTACTCCTTCCGTCAGTTCCCCCACCTCACGAACCTGGGAAAGCCGTTCGGCTGTCTATCATATGACGGATTGGTTGGCTGTCCATCAACCACCATCTCTTTCCATACACACAGTACGCTCTGTTCTGTTCTGCTCTGCATTGACGGTGCTCCTCCCTCGTATACAGTACCGCCCGTCTCCTAGTAGGTTATAGCTGGTAGCTGGTAGCATACCCACCAGCCCGGCCATCCAAGAAACGCTTCAGAGGCTCCCTCTCCCGTGATTTCCGTACGGCCGTAAGAGGTCTCCCGAGTTCGGCACGGTCCCGGGAGGCTCGGAAATTTTCGGTGACCCGAACAGCCGCAGCCTCGCAACTTTGACGTCAAGGGACATTATAAAATACATCTTAGCGTTTCTAGTTCCACCACATTTGAGCATCGCACAAGAATCACGACTCCAGTTTGCCTTCGACGGGACCACAAAGAAACGCCCTTGGCCTGACGGCAAAATTACGCCAAATACGTTGTTCAGACTTTTCGAGGGGTTGCTTAGTCCTTCCTTCTGGGGACTCCAACCACAGCAACACAGGGAGGCCAAAATGACCAGGGACAGCCAGTAAGTTCGCAGCCAGAAATCTGAACACCTCCGGTTTCGAATATCTTGAGCTTCAGCACCGCCCTATACACGGAGTGTATTATCCAACGATCGAATGCTGGATACCAGCCACTCGATTGTGTTTTAGGCCAGGGCTCCCCAACTTTTCTTGCTGGCCGCTTCTATATCTGGGTCTGGATCTGGATCGAATCTCTGACAAACTACCCTCTGATATCACTTTAGGACCCAGGAGACCCCACCCTCCTCCACGGCGTATCGCAGAAGGTCCAGTGTGGATGTCGATGGAGGTAAGCTAAGCCAATCACTGATACATGCATCCCCTTACGTGCTATTATCATATGCATTAGCACCTTAAATGCACCTTATCTTGCTTTCACCCAGGCTCGAGCTCCCCAGCTCCCTGATATAAGAGTAAACGAACCCTGCCTCGTTTTCCCCAAAAAACACTGCATGTAATGACTTCATTTGCTTAACCTCGATTCTATCTCTTCGATATCATCCTTTATTTTCCATATTTTTCCTATAAGGAACTTTGAGAGCTGGATAGAGCTAGTTTTCCTCCCGCTCTTCCAATCTGTTGTATTCAACACATATCCCCGATGAACTCCACTACCATCACCACCACTTCCTCGCGGAATCCCTATTTTCAGTTAGTTGACGACAGGATAATGGCTAAACCGATCGCGACCGTGTTTGATGCGTCAAAAGTGCATGAAAGATGGCCGTTCGTTAAGGGCGAGATGGCTCCGGCCCAGCTCTACAGTACTACCTCTGGCAGACTGTTCCATTCCGGAAAGATCGCGATTATCACGGTTGGGCTACCCGCGCGTGGGAAGACGTATGTTTCCTTATATATACCTAGTATTTTCAAAATTGGGTTTCTTACACTAAGTTGTGTGAACATCAGCCACCTCTCGGTCGCCTTAACCCGATATCTTCGATGGTAACGTTAGATCCGCCTTAATTATGTCTCCGATCTCGGAACTGACTGGTTACACCAGGCTCGGTGTTATAACTCACACTTTCCACCTGGGTGACTATCGAAGAGCGCATTGTGCACCCGGACAAGATGTTCCAGATGATTATTTCTTCGTGAATGGTAAGCGGGGTATTTACGCAAAACAATTAGAATGTAATATAATTGCTAAAATACTTATTCGGCGAATTAGCATCTCCATCATCGGTCCTTCTACGCCAGAAGATATTACGACAGTGCCGCACGGACATTTACGAGTTTTTCGATGAACATGGCGGCCAAGTCGCGATATACGACGCTGTTAATCCTACAGCCGCGGGGAGACGATTGTTAGCAAAGGAATTTTTGAAAAATGATATTCATGTGAGGGTTTCCGAAAAGTCTTCCTGGACCACAGGCTAACTATATATTTCAAGCCAATCTTCATCGAGTCTACATGCGATGATATGAAAATCATCGAGGAGAATGTCAGGAACGTTAAAATTAGTTCTCCAGATGTACGAACGCCTAAGCCCTTTCCCATAAGATTCTTACCGTTGACAATTGTTATAGTACGCCGGTTGGGAACCCGAGGATGCTGTTCAGGACTATCTCCGCAGAATAACAGTCAAAATCCCTCACTTCGAAACCATGGAGGAAACGGAACTTGACTATATCAAGGTACAGTCCGCTATGAAACTTAGGATTCACACCTTCAACTAACGTCATGAACCCGGTAATATAGATGATTAATGCTGGAGAGAGGATCATTGTGAACAATTGCCGGTTCGGATACTTGCCCAACCGGATTGTTTTCTACCTCATGAATTTGCATATCAAGACGAGACGGACATATTTCGCAAGAGTAGGGTTTTCTCTGAATTAGATTGACAAGGCTTCCTACTAAAGATGCATAATTTTGTAGTCCGGCATAGCAGACCACGACTCATACAAAGCCGACGCTCCTCTCTCCGAACAAGGCCTTGACTACGCCCGCCGTCTGGCCGATACGATCACTAAATTCCGCGTCGAAGAACTTCGCGCCCACGTTGCCGCTGGTGGCTCCAAAGAAGACCGTCCTTTGGTCGTCTGGACTTCCACGCGTATCCGCACCGTCCAAACTGCTGACCAACTTGCTGCCAAGGGAATCAAGGTTCGCCAGCGCCAACAGCTCTCCCAACTCAACCCCGGCGCCGTTGAGGGTCTAAGCGAAGATCAGATTCGTGAATTGTACCCTGAGGAATTGGAGAAGCATAAACACGATCCATACCATCACCGGTATCCCAGATCTGAGAGCTACCATGACCTGGCAGTGCGACTTGAGCCGATTATTCTGGAGTTAGAGAGGGAACACAATGATTTACTCATTATTGCTCATGAGAGCGTGCTAAGAGTGTTGTATGCGTATTTGATGGCCTGTTCGACGGCTGATATTCCGACGATGAAATTTGGAAGGGATGAGATTGTTGAGGTATGAGATTATAGAGAACACGCTCGATGGCTTTTGTGAAGAGTAGACTTTGCTAACTCAGTTTTCTGGTAGATTGTTCCCGCGAGCTACAATAACGTTGCAAGGAGGATCCCGATCCCACCTGGCATTCACCAGGAGGTGCCGAATACGCCCTTCGGATTCCCACCGGTGTTCACTGGGATATAAATGACTGAGAATCTGGTGTTTGAGTCTTGGTTTATCTTTTTCGTTGAGTGTCAGTGATTTATGTACCATATAGAACCTGTCTTTCTCTGTCAAAGATTCCCATGTTTAACGTATGTTTCTCGTCTTTGGCGTTTTATATTTTCTTTAATTTGGGCGGAGAAAGGCTTAAGGCGGGAGATGGGTTTCTCAAGGATCGAGCTATTTCGTACATAGAGGTGCTCTTGGAATGTATATTTTGAAGGGATATCGATATAGAAACCTATATAACGAATGAAAATTAAAGGTCGCAATTGATTCGAAGAATTCGAGGGTATTGTAAGATGCCCCCAGCTTCCTGGTGGGATATCCTATGACTCCAAATCTGGCCCAGCCAACAACGAAATTTCCACTCCGCATGAACTTTTTCGCTTATTTGCATCGAGCTTCTTAGCTTCCCCAGAAAGAAAAAAAACCTCTAATTTTATATATCGTCGAAAACCCCACCATGACAGACAGCCACGGCAGAATACACCCTCGCTTTATTTCCATAGGCGCAAACCGCATCCCGGCTGCCTCGGACTGGGATGTCAACTCCCAGTCCATCGCCTACGGTGCTGGCAATGTGATTGCCTTATGGAGGGTCGATGAGGTTAGTAGCGTAACTGCCCCGCCACCTACCCCTCCATCCATAACTCCTACGCAGAACTATAATCTAATTAACTAAATTTTCGAGTATATAGACCGAAACATCGCCATCTGGCGTCTTTGCAACCTTAAAGGGACATACGGATAAAGTGTCTACAGTTCGATTCGTGGATGATACGCACGACTCTTCGTCGGTATTGTTATCTGGAGGGGTGGATAAAGTCCTTCGAGTTTGGAAGCTCGCGCAGCCATTTGACACTCTAGATATACCCCGTTACGAGTTACTGGCCCAGTCACCACTACATGATGGATCAATTGTAGATATCGCGGTCGAGAAGAAGGGAAGTAGACACGGTACTACTTCGTCGGAAGGGGTAGAACGCAGAGGAAAGGGTACAATCATTGCTTCGGCTTCCGCAGATGGGAGTGTAAAGATCTGGAGACTTCAACTCTCGGCAGAAGGGGGGGAGGTCTTGACGCATCTACAAACCCTTGCTACGAAGCCAAAGTACTTCCCGCTCAGCATAGCACTCGCAAAACTCTCCTCTCCAACAACCAAAGAAGAGGACGGTGGAGTAGGAGAGGAAGAGGTTTGGGTCCTCGCCGTCTCCGGCTCTTCAAATTCCATTCAGATATTTGTCGGCAGCACTACAGACAGTAAATCCGATTTTACACCCGCAGCAACCCTAACCGGCCACGAAAACTGGATACGTTCCCTCTCTTTTGTCCGTGAAGCCAACTCAGAAGATCTCCTACTCGCAACTGGCAGTCAAGACCGTTATATCCGTCTCTGGCGTGTGCACCGCGGCAGTACACTACCCGCCCAATCTGCCGGTTCAAAGATGATGATTATGGGACAGGCGCTATCTAATAAAGCTCACCGGTTTTCCGCGGGTAGTAGTAAAGAGGAGTACTCGATTACTTTCGAAGCCTTGCTTGTGGGACATGAAGATTGGGTGTACACTGTATCCTTTAGGAAGGATACTTCGGACGGGAAGATTAAGTTATTAAGCGCATCTGCCGATAACTCACTATCGATATGGGAGGCCGATGAAACGAGTGGTATATGGGTGTGCACCGCGCGAATGGGTGAGGCGAGCGGCATGAAAGGGTCGAGTACTGCGACTGGAAGTACTGGCGGTTTTTGGACTGGGCTATGGAGTCCTGATGGAAAGAACGTGGTATCGTTTGGCAAGAATGGTGGGTGGAGGAGGTGGAATAATAGTGGAGAGGGTGAGTGGGAGCAGAAGGGGGCTGTAGCGGGACATATCCGGGACGTCATGGGAGTTACATGGGAGAAAGAAGGGAATTATTTACTTTCTACCAGGTGAGAAAAATTACAATTGGGTTTTTTCCGACGAAATACGTGGTTAATGATGGTTTAGTTTGGATCAATCGACACGACTTTATGCACGCTGGAAGTCATCAAAACACCGATCATTTTATGAATTTTCGAGACCGCAGATCCATGGATACGACATCAATTCTATCGTCTCCATAAGCCCTACGAAGTTTGTAAGCGGCGCGGACGAAAAACTTATGCGGGTCTTTGGTGAACCGAGGGGGATCGCGAAGATGTTGGAAGAGATGTGTGGGATTCAACAAGTTGATATGGAGTCACTGCCTGATGTGGCCAGCCAACCAGTGCTGGGGTTGTCGAATAAGGCGGTTAATACTACCGCAGAAGAGGATGGAGAGGAAGAAAAGGAACAGGGTGTCGAAGGACAGGTGTACCCGCCGTTTGAAGATTCGTTATCGAGACATACGCTTTGGCCTGAAGAGGAGAAGCTGTATGGCCATGGATACGAGATTTCGACGATTGGGTGTAGTAACGCTGGCGATGTAATTGCTACGGCGTGTAAAGCTTCGTCGGTGTCCCATGCGGTTATCAGAATGTTCGAGACAAAGACGTGGAGACAGTTGAAGCCGGCATTGGAGGCGCATTCGTTGACTGTCAATAGAATTGCGTTTTCAAGAGACGATGCTTATATGTTGAGCGTGGGGAGAGACAGACAGTGGACGGTATTTGGGAGGGTGACCGAAGGGTTAGAAGAATTTGAGGCACCATACAAAGTTATGCAGGTCGTGGCGAAGGCTCAGACGAGGGTTATTTTTGATGGGAAGTGGGTACCTGTGGAGGCTGGAAGGTTGTTTGTGACGGCGGCGAGAGACAAAACGGTGAAGGTTTGGGAATTACAGGGTCAAGAGTGGGGATGCACTGAGACCGTTAAGTTTGAGGAGCCAATCACCGCTATCGATATTCTAGATCGAGTAGTTGAGTCCGGTGGGGGTCGGTTTGTGGTGCTAGCAGTGGGGTTAGAAAGTGGAGTTTGGAGTGTATACAAGGCCAAAGTGAAAGAAAGTGGTGGAATTGAGGCATGGGAGAAGTGGACAGCAGTTGACGGGTATATCGTACCGGACAAGACAATTACGCAAATCGCATGGAGGCCTACAGCGGAGGGGACGAGTTTTGAAGTCGCGATCTCAAGCGAGGACGGTTCCGTTAGGATATATGACGTACAGATATAGATTTATTGGGTATCGTTGAGATATTTTACAAGATAATAGAAAGAAAAACATGGACGTTGAAGTCCCGCTAAACAACATCCAAGCAATGTTCCATGGGATTAGGACTGGTGCTAGAGGTCCGGGCTAGGCCCTCTAATTCTGCAATTTCTTTGCAGAGGGTCGAGGACCTCTCTCAACGAGATCCTCGGCTTGCCAGCGCATGACAAGTCCAAGTAGAGACGAGTTTCTTCCAATAACCGCATCCTCAACGTGAGCTGTCTCGGCCTTGGATTGCGGTGGGAAGAACTCGGCAATTGGACCGCATTGGCGGGCTTCACCGAGAGTCATACGGACTAGATGGGTAGGCCAGTTCGCTAGACCGTCCGTGATATGTGTAGCATATATCTATATACCCGTTAGTAGATGTCCTTCAAAAAGAGATATACCATATAACTTACGATAGTACACCCTCGCTTCTCAGTCTCCTGCTTCAGCCAATCCAAAAACCTCCATCTAGCCAAACAATCCAGATCCACTGTTACTTCATCTAGCAATAGAATACTCCACGGACGTACTAAACCCATGGCCAACTGGACTCTCCGTCTCTCACCGTCAGAGACAGCGTGCATACGCCAATCCACATCAATATCTAGGATTGAGATTAGTTCATCCCGACGTTCGGTGTAGTATGAGCCACCGACGGAGTGAAGCAGCTCCGTGACCGAGATGTCGGTGCGAACGATGGGGTTCAGAACCCATTCTATGTAGATAACTTAATTTCTATGCATATGATCGGATACGTGAGATTGAATACTTACCGACGCCGAGGTAGGTCACGCCCTCGAGACCTTGTTTGAATGGATCGACGCCCCCGACAAGGATTTTTCCATCCCGAGCAAGTGTTTTCCCTAGATTATGGATATTAATAAGCTGTACGACATGGTTGGCTAGAGATGAACGCATATACTTACCAGCAAGAAGTCTCAAAAGCGTGGACTTTCCAGCCCCGTTGGAACCGATGAGAAGGGTACGGGACGAGGACGGAACATGGAAAGAGACATTAGAAAGACCCTTCTTACCGTTTGGGTAAGTGTAGGAGAGGTCGGCGACGGAAATGTCGGGGGTCGGAAGGTCGGACATTGTCTATGATATTCAGGAGTTCGAAGATATTGTATTGAAGGATGTCAAAATGCAACATCCAGCCGTGTTGCTCGTTCAAATATCTTGTGTCCCAGGACCGGAGCCGGGAATAAGCGGCAGTCGGCACCTTCTAGGCTACCGTCAAAACTGTTTAATCATTAGTCATCTAAGTCAAATTCATGGGAAAGATCGGAGCTCATTTAATTGCTGGAAATTTGACAGTCAGTTAGAATCATAAAAGGATACGCAGTATCTGCTCGTAGACGATAGCACTATCGATATCTAGGCCCTAATACTAGTGTAGTTAGTCCATATGCGACCTCAGTACCGACGAGGTCACATATCCCCCCCGGCCCCGATCGCTCCGACGCTTACTTGCAGAACGCTGTCTAGGAGAAAATACCCCAACCTGGTCGTTAGAACATGAGATACTCTCAAACCGACTGGCCAGGTAGTCTCAGGCTCGGTTCCATACTTGGGCAATCTATATATTACCTCTAGCTTGCCCTTGGAATTTAGTATTGAAATCCCTCTGCCGAATGCTGAAACCACCAACGGCACCTGCAGAAATAAATCAGGATGTAAACAAAGCAAAAACAAAGCACAAACAATATATATAGAATGATGGGTAATGGTTAATGTAATTATAATGGTAATAATTTGAAAAAAAAACCCTACAACTATATAATTATTGGAGGCTATGAATATTATGTAAACAATCACATAAATTGGTTTTTTTGGTGTTAGAACACCCAGGGTATTATTTTGAACTCTAAGAGGTATAGAATTTTGTATTAGTGTGCAAAATAGGTTAAGAAAATTATTAAATTTTTAAATTGGAATTGAAGTAGTAATAATAACAAAAGAAATTTTAAAGAGTAAAAACATAACATCTTAAAAATTAAATATTTTTAAATTAAATAATACACCTTAAATGTTATTTTTCCACCATGATAAATATATTCTCATATAATCTAATGAATATTTTCCCCTTTGTACCCCCATAGTAATATTGATAATTTATGTAAATTGTCTGTTTTTGGTTAATTTAACAACTTTAAAGAAATTTAAAATTATTTGTGGTTTTAGTTTAAATATATACACAACAATATTTTTCAAAAACATAATATTTTTAATCTTAAATAATAAATAAAAATATATCTTTCAATCCCAAAAAAACTTTTGTTGTTTATAATTATGAATAATAGTAATTTAAACCCTTTATTATCAATTATTAATAACATTTAAATACCAAAACACTGTGTTAACATCTATAATGACTAGGTTAGCTAGGTAAAAGTTTCCATTCTCATAAAATATTGCAAATTAATAGACCCATTCTTAATCCACTAGCTGCCTATCTAAGAATTTTTATTTAATATTAAATTTAACAAACAACTCCACAAATATAAAACCATAATAACACACAAAACAAGTATTCAAACTATACTAAAAATAAAAAATAAGAATATCCCATTTGATAATGATAATTAAATCACCAACACATAACTTACATAGATAATATAACAACATTTAAATTATTTTTTCCACAAAACCTATAATCTAGGAATATCAAACTAAACCAAAAAATATTTTAATTAAATACTAATCAAAAAATTTCCATACTAAATTTTCCACAAAATAATTATCATTATCACTATAAACTACAAAAAATAACCCAAAGAAACAATAAATTTACATTATTAAATCTATAACATACTCCCCAAAAACAATTAATATCAACATTAAAAAAATGTAATAGTTGAAATAATTAATAACTACTAAAAAATACTAACTCCCTTTTTTAATCTTTAAAAATAATCCCATATAATTAAATACCATAAAATCCATCAGCCCAAAAACCAAAATTAACGTTAAAATAATTTTTTATATTTATTGGTTACTACACCACTAACAAGTTTTATAATTCACTATATACTTCATTAAATTTTTTTACTTTTTTAACCACCAATACCTCCCCATTAATTATTTAAATAATAATTTGAACTTATAATAATTATGTTAATGGGTGTGTTTAAGTGTTAACAAAACCTTGTAGAGTAGTATACACATAGATTAGCAGTTACCAATCTCATGATACTTTAGTTGGATGTCCTTACCCTTACCTGACAACCGGAATTTTAACACTTTTTGTTTTAGAATTTGATGTTTGGATTGTGATATTTTTATAAATTTCCCTATATTTTTATTTGATAATAATCATAACATTATGTTTTTTAATTTTTTATTTTTTAATTATTGCTGTTATAATGTTTAGTTTTCTTTGTCCATAACCTTTTTTGATATCATTGTTGGTGCAAACTTTATTTTAGTTGAATTAATATTAATTTTTACAGTATGTGCTATATTGGTTGGTTTCACATTGAGATTAGTTTAAGTTTTTTTGTTCTTGCCTGGTTTATCTATAATTTCTTTTTTGTGTAAAAGGCTGTTTGGGACTTTTATTTTTAAATTTGATTTTTTATAATGTATTATTTGATAGTTGTATTTTGATAATATTATTTATTACTTGTAAATTTATTTTATTATGTTGTTAGAGTTTAGAATTGATATTAGAATTATATGGTTGGTATATATGATTATTAGGTACTTAAATTTTTAAAGGTAATAATAATAATTTTATAGAAATTTAATAACAATAAAAACCTTTTTTTCAATAATGATATAATTTATTTTAGGTATTGATAAATGTTGCAATATAAATTGAATATAAGATTTTTTTTTTTAAATTTTAATTAATGATATAGTATTTGGTAGATAGTTTAAAAATTGGAATAATATATTGTTAATGTTGGTATTAGATATATTGGTGGTTAAGTGGAATTGTAGGGATGGGTTAGCGCCTTTATATTTGATTTTGAGAATTTAATATTTTATAGTTTTGAAAGCTGATTATTGGTTATTATTTTAGTTAAAACTTATGTATTTTTTTTTGAATTTAATTTTTTTTTTTGAAGTTGGTATATTTAATAACCAAATTATTTTTTTAAATTAATATTTTTTTAATAATATCTTACAGTGCTAACTTCCCAATAATATAATGCTGGAGGTAAGTTGTAAAGTATAATTAGTTTTTTAATTTTTTTTGGTTAGTTGGGGGTGGAAAATTATAGATTTTAATTAATTTTTTATCATCCAGCCTTAAGTTTTCTAATATTATTTAATATCCAACTAACAATAACCAATTTATAAACATATATAATTTATCAAATAATAATATTAGCAATAACCAAACTAATCTTAAAAAATAACAATTATGTAAGAACCATATCTACACAACAAATAATTTACTATTTTTAATATTATCATCAAAAAAATATTTATATACAGATTTTTTACCCATTAAATTTTCAATTATATTAGAAATTAAAGACTCTAAATCTGGTGCAAAAATTGGGCCAACTATATAATTTTATAACCAAATGTAAGTATGTGGTACCTCAAAAAAATCTTATTCCATTCATCTATAACCATATAACCCCAACTAAATATTAAAAACTATTTTATATATATATTGAAAATATATAAAAACCTGCCAATATCTATTAACCACATCAACTTTAAAATAAATATTAATCAAAAATTGCACCATCAAATCCAATATCAACTTTAACCTTCATATTAAATAATTAATCTTAATAATAACAACATTAATCAGACAATAATTATATATTAATTATAATCCTTTATTTAACTTCTCCATGAATTAAATTTTGGTTGCCCATAAACCATCACACAACATAATTATACCTATCTTAACCATTTATAATAAATATTATCACATCCATTCCTTCTCCCATTTTATATACAATAGCTAATTGGCCACAACTAATTTAGTTTCACAATAAATCAATATTTAATACTCTATTAAATCAATCTCCAATAAATTAAAAATATTTTTGATAAATTTATTTTTTCACATATATAACATTTGTTTCATCTCAAAACATTCAACCTCAATACCCAATAATTCCATATGAATTTTTAATTTTTTGAATTATTCTTCCACAACAACTTAAAACATATTTTCATCAATAATTTAGTTAAAATCAGTTAATCACCTAATAATTGGAAATTTATACTAATTGCCCCAAACTACATTTAAATTGTTGTTTTTAAACTCAAACAGCCAATAAAATAACTTCTGCTTAAACAACTTTAATAAATGTTTGCACTTTAACTACACCAATACTGCACTATTCACCTTGACATCATCAATTTCTATATCTTCAATTTTGAAATCATTTACAATCATAACCAGTTTTTTTTTTACAATATCTACACATCCCCCCTCTACAAGCACAATAACATAGGCTTCAATTTTTTGTTCATTAACAACTATAATTTCTAATAAAGTCTCTAATAAGTTTTTTGTTAATTCCACCACATTAACCTTAAGTTATAGTTTAAATTTTTTAAATTTTCCATCATCTGAACCATTCCCCAATACATCTGGATGCTACACTTGCTTATCCTCCCACTCAACCACCCAATGGAGCAGCCCATATACCAAAATTAACCCCATTCTATCACCCAACACAAAAAATTCTTTGTTTTTAGTATTAATTATTTTTCCCCCACCCATGGTATTATAATTAAAAATTCTAGGTTTAATTGTTTATATAAATGTATTACCTTTATTTTCTTTATTTTTAACATTATACATAAATACATCTTTAAAATTATATATAATAATAAGTGTAATATTATGATCTGACAATATATGCTTTATTTTTTTTTTGAAACCTCCCCCATTATATTCCAATTGTTGTTGTTATTATTGTTACTCCATTCAGACTCAATATCACTATCCAATATCATCCCCGTTAATTTGTTTACCATTAATTTCTTGTCACTTTCTGTACATATATTTGGTTTTGTAGCAGTATCCTGATTCCAAATGATTTTGTTTTTGACCTTGACCTTAGAAATATATGGTTATTTTTAAATATCAGTTAACTTAGGCATGGTGTATATACAGTTTTATAAATTTTTTATTTTATAAATATTAATATTATATTGGTTAAAAGTTTATACCTAACACATCCACCAACAACTAAATAACAAACAATATAATATATTAAAAAACATAACATAAGTTTTTATTAAAAACACAATTTCATTTATTTTAACATAAAAATTTATAAAATACTTTAAAATATAAATTTTTTCAAAAATAATTTTAATTTGAAAGGTTGTTATTAAATAAAAATAGAATTTCAATTATTTAACTACCTTCAATGGTATCAAGTTTACCAACACCCCTTTATCGATTAAAATTTTATATAAAATAAAATATATAACATCTCTATAAATAGTGAATGACATAGCATGGTTTGGTTTGGTTTTTGGAATCTGGAAACTGTCCATTATAGTTTTTAGTTTTTAAAAATAGAAACTATTATAAATTAAAAACTGTTATAAAAAATAAAAACTGATTGTTAAAAAATTATCACTATAACCTTTTTATTAAGACTAATATAGTATTATAAACTTTTTATATGTAGAGTAATGTATATTATTTCATAATGAATTTAAATGTTTTGAAATAAAATAATAATATTAAGATAAATTTTATATATTATATATATAAAAATTTTAAAATTTTTTGAAAATAAATATTTTGCTAAAAATAAAAACATATTTTTTTTTTATTATAATTCAAAATACTAGCCATAAAGTTATTATATATTTAATTGTATAGTTTTATATTTAAAAAAATCTATTCTATATTATTCTTTTTATTAATATTAGCATTTATCATATAAAATATTTTATTAATTATAATTACTAAAAGTATTATAAGTATATAGATAAATAAGGAAAAATTTTAAAAATATTATATTTTTAATAGTTTCAGAATTAAGCTTCTTACAATATTAAATTATTATATTTTTAATCTGGCTGAATATTCTTTTTATATTAATTAATATTACCAATATAGTAAATACATCCTTTATTAATTCTAATAAAATAAGATATCTATAACTATATTTTATTTATTACTCCTTAAAAAACAACTCAGTTTCAATTTATTACAATATTAGTAACAATTTATATATAAAGTAATAATATATTCAAATAATTATTAAATACATATACCTTTTTTTACCAAAAATATAATTTAGTTTCATTACTTTTCTCACTTTTTTTTATAATTTTAAAAATAATTAATTCTTTTAAAATAATTAATTTTAAAATTAAAATTAAAAAACAGCTTATTATCAATATATATTATAAATATTTTTTTTAAATAATAAAACTATCTAAATTATTTATAAACTACCCCAAGAATTTCCTATTTCATATATAAATTTTGATAATAATTTAAAAACTCATCTTAATAAAACTCCATATATTCCTCCTTTTAACTAACAAAATTATATAAATTTAACTTAATTTTAAAATTTAATATAATATTAAAATTATAAAAAATTCCTCTCTTATTTTTAATCTGCCTGTAATAAAAATTTAATTTATTTTAACTTTTTTTTAAAATATTTTAAAAAAGAAATTTCTAAAATAATTAATAATTAAATAATTATTTAATACATATTTTTATATAATTGAATAATTTATTATAAATATTTTAAATTAAATAAATTTTAAACTAAATAAAAATAGAAACTAATTATATAAATTTAAAAAAAAGTTATAATATCCCAATAATATATTTAATTTAATTAAACTCCAACTTTGTAAAAAGGTAGTATTATTAATTCTTATTATCAACCATTAGTATTTATTTTTTAATTATTATTTTAAAATAGTAGAATTAGATTAATATTAAAATAATTAAATTTTACTGTGTTTAAATATTTAAAATTAACTTAATTAGTAGTAATGGTTTATTAAAATCTATAATTTTTTAAAAGTAGGTTTATATTTTTAATATTATCTATAATTTTTTAAATTATTTAAATTAGTTAAATAATATTATAATAGTTTTATATAATATTTATATTTATTTTCTTTAATTAATAAAAAAGCTTATGCTATTTTAAATATAATGTTATTTTATATATAAATAAAAAATAAGATAACTTATTATAGAAAACATTCTATAAAATAAAGGTAGTATATTATAAAACTTATTAAGTTTTTTAATATTAAGTGGAATAATATTATGGTTATTGTTGGCTATTTTTTTAATATTATTGATAAAATTATTTATTATTAACTAAATAATATGGGTAAAATAGGATAAATAAAGTTAATTTTTATTTTACATTGGAGAAATTTGAATGGTAGTATTTTTAAGAGATTTTATTAAATTATTATTATTTTTAAAATTAGTTAGAATTTTAGTTTTAATATTATTAAATTTTTAAATAAGAAAGTTAGCTATAATATAGTTATTATTAGTATTATTAATAGTAATTGCATATAGACAATATCTGAGATTATAGTTATTAATAATTTTTAAAATTATTTTAGTAATATATTTTTTAGTATAATATTTAATTAATTGTTTGAATTTTATAAGATATTTATAAAGTTTTTAATTATTATTAAACTAATAAATAAGAATAGTAATAAATATTATTTTATTTGGGGAAATTTAGATATTTAAAATTATCAAAATTTTATAATTTTCTAAAATTCTGAATTTAATAATTTCTTAAATGTTATAATTTTAGATTTTAAAGATAATTTTTATTTTTTTAGTTAATAATAATATTATATTTTTTTAAAAAGTTTTAATAAAAAATAAAAATTTAGTTAATTAAAAAAAGTTAATAAAAAATTATTTATAATTATTATTTTAAAAAATTAAAGTTAGAAAATTTTTTAAAGAATAGTAATTATGGTTTTGTATTTTATTTGTATAATAAATACTTTATTTATAAAATTTAGAATATTTATATGTAAAGTAATGTATATATTTTAACCTTTATTATTAATAATATACTGATAGTCTAATTTTTTTTAATTATAGTTATTTATTAGTAACAAATAAAAGAAATATGATTATAAAAAGTTAATATATTATTTATAATAAAATAAAGATATTGTAAAATTTATTTATAAATTTTATAAAGAATTTTTAATTTATTGATTTAAATGGTTATTATTTTATAGAAGTTTTTTTAAGTTAGTAAAAGTTTTATATAATTTTATTTTATTAATTTCTTAGTTTTAATTAAGTTTTATAGTATGATAATTTATTTTATTTTATTTTATTATTAAAAGAATATTTTTTTTGTCAAATTTTTAAAAAAGTAATAGTAAAGATAAATTGATATTAAAGAGTTTAATTTTGGATGTTTTTAATAATTTATATTGTAAAAAAAAGCTTTGATGAGATTAAGAATTTAATATTAATAATATAATGTAGAATTTTTAAATTAAAAGGTAAATTATCTTAATTTTATATTGTTTAATTTATTTATATTTTAGTTTTTTTATTTTATTGTTATTTTATATGTAGAGTAATAATAAATAAAAGTTATAAAAATAAAATATTTAATATTTTTTTAATAGAAAGTTTAATATTTTTATATTAGAAAATGTAATAGCTTTAATATGAATAATTATTTTTATATTTATATTTTTATTATATTTTATAATATTAATATTTATTTTTTTTGTTATAAATATAATTATTAAATATATTTATTATTAAATTAATTATATTAGGAAATTAAGTTTTTAATTATAAAGTTATTTTTTTTTTTAAAAATTAATTAATTTATATCTAGTGAATTGGATTTATTATTTTTAGAAATAAAAAGTTTTAGAGTTTTAAAAAAAAATATTAATTTGTTATATGTTTAATAATAAAGAATTTAAAAATTGTAAATTATTATAATATTTATAATAAAATTATTAAAAATGTTTTTATTAAAAAAAATATTTTAATTAATTAAATAATTTAGGTAAATTTTAAAGATATAAATATGGATTGTATTATTTTAAGAATTATTATAATTTTTTTAATAAATAATAAAAATAATAAATTTTTTTATTTTATTATTTTATATTTAACTAATATATTATAAATAAAATAATAAATATAATCAAAAATATTTATAAAATTTTAAAAATACCTTCTTAACAACCAATTAAATAAAAATATTAAAATCTTTATATTAAAATTATTTTATAATTATTTAATAATATAAAAAATAAGAATTAAAAAGTTTTATTTTTTTTAAAAATTTTTTGTAAAAAACTAAAAATCATTTCTTTTTTATTATTTTTTTAGTTTCTTTTTTCAAATTTACAAATATATTATAATATTATTATAAAATTTATTTATATATAAAGTAATACTATATCCCAAAAAAAAAAATATAATTTCTACTATAATTATATTAAAAAATTAGAAAATATAACAACAACTATTATTTTATATATAAATTCTAAAATTTTAGTAAATATATTAAAATCTTAAACCAAAGTAAAATATAAATTAAATTAAACAGATTCTTTTTTTTTTTTTCTTTTTTTTTGCTATTTTTTAAGTTATCTTTTTTACTTTTTTTAGTTTCATCTTTCTTTTTATTATTCTTATAATCCTTATTACTTAATTCTTCCAAATTGACCTCTTGATTATTTTCCAAATCTCCACCACTATATTTTTTCTTAAATTTTATTATCTAATTTTGTTTATTTATTATTATTTAATAAATATTTTTTTTTTTTTCTTAACTATATTAAACATAGTATTAAAATAAATTAACTTAAAATTTATAATTTTACTAAGATTAAATTACTTTTTCATTTTTATCTTTACTACAAACCAATTTTTTTTATCCTTCTTTTTCAGCTAAACTAAATTATGATTTTTTTTTTAAATAGTCTTAGTTTTAATAATCTTATTTTTTAAATTATTAATAAAATATTTATTTTTCTAAGTAATTATTTTTTTTTTTTTTTTTTTTTTAGAAAGCTTAGCCTAGTTTATATTTGATTTTATTTTTTATTTAATTATAAATTTTTTTTTAATAAATTTTGCTTTAATTTTTAGCTTTTTTTAAGCCCATCTTGTTTTGTTATTTTAAAATTTTTTTTATTAAGTAGTTGTTTATTTTTTTTTTTTACTTTTTTAAAGGTAGAAGCTTTGTTTTATTTTAAATTTTTTAAAAATATATTAGGGGGGTATTATCAGTACTGGTTTTTAATAAAAACTTTTTCTTAGAAAATATTATAATGATGAAGTTAACAAATAATTTTCAATATAAATGTTGTTATAATATACTAAAATTAGTTAAAATGGGTCTGTTAAGAAATTTCATTTTTTAAAAATATAAATATAATTTTTAATTACTTATATAGAAAGTTTTATTATTATTTTTTTTAAAAAAAATAAAAATATTAAATTTATAATAATAAAATCATTTTAGGTATTATTTTATTTATATATAAATTAACATAATTAATAAAACAAGAAACTTATAAATAAATGTATAAAACAATTATTTAATAATAGGTAAAAATATAATTTTATTAGTTAATATAAAATATTATCAAAATAATTATTAAATTAAGCCTGTTTAGTCTAAAAATTTTAATATTAAATGATTTTAATTTTATACAAATTTGCTAGTTTTTATATTTATAAATTTAGAATATACCTGTAAATAGTAATCTTATAATCTTATAAATTGTTAATTAATTTTATATCCTATCTGAAATTATTTTATAACACTTTTTAGCCATCTATTAAATTAATTTGTAAATAATATTAGAATTAATTTTATATTATATAGTAATTTTACTTCTTTATTTCATTTATTATTTTTAAATTTTTATAAATTATTTATATTCTTATATTATTTTAATTATAGTTTGTGTTAAATAATTAAATTTTATTTATAAATTTAAGTCTTAAACTACTCTTATTATAGCTAATCTAACTTTAATTACTAAAAATATAATTACAATTCATCCTCATCATTATTAAAAGTTAAAAAATAAATTATTAATATCTTCATAATTAGTGTTATTTTATTTATAAATATTAATAAAATTTTAACTATTACTTTATAAGAAATTAAGTTTTATTAATATAAAATAAAATTATTAATTCTAAGATTACTTTTTAATTATTTTGTTTGCAAAGTAATGTAAAATACTAAGTAGTAGTAAAAATTAGAAAATCTTTATATTAATATTAATATTTTGTAAACTATTTAGGAAGTTATAGAGTATTATATAATAAAATTTTTCAACAATAAATAATATTATATATAAAAAATATTATATTTTAATTAATTTATTTAATATTTTATATTTTTATTATCCACTGTAATTAAGTTATTTTAAATTTAAAAAATATTAATTTTTAGAAGTAGATTATAAAAAAATTTAATTTTAGTTATAATGATTAAATATTTAAAATTTTAAAAGTTTTGTTTTAAAAATTTAGATCTTTTTTAAAAATATTTTTTAATAAGAATATAGAAATTTTATAAAATAATATAATAAAGTCAAAATATATAGTAATTAACGGAATATTACTCTATATATAGATTTTTTTTTTTAATATTATTTTATTGATAAAATAAACCCCTAAATTAAATTATTCTGATTTATAATTTTCTTAACAAAACCGAAACCAAACCAGTCCATACTTGACAGTTTATAATAATTTGATTTCTATTATAAACCAACCCAAGTCAATCACTATCTATAAATAATTATTAAAATGAAAAATAATCTAACTAAATTATTATTTTTGTATTTTTTAGGTTAAAAATTTTTTTTAATGTTGATACTACAATTTTTATATATACCAAAAAAAGGAATTAATTGGTAATGAGCCACCTGCTATAGAAACAAATTTTAATACTAAATATTAAATAATACTATAATATTAATTTTTTTAACCTTAATAATGTAAGCTTCTACAACAACAATACAGTATGATTTAACAAAATAAATTAATTCGTACATAAAATTTTGCTTAACTTTATTATTTAAGTTTAACATCATTTTAACAATAACACTATGTAATTCAATATCTCTAATTTTTTAAATAATATTATATAATAACCCCTTTATCATACAAATATGTATTTTTTTAATTTTACTCTTTACAGTCTTAGGTTTTTATGAAAGCAGTGGTGCAGAGTGTAGAATATGAGGGTCATCCTCTTTGTGGTACAGGCTTAATGTTGATTAAGATGGTAGATATGGATGGAACAGTATTGAAGTAAAAACTGGACTATTTGGAACTAATCATTAGGGCAAACAATAACAGCAAACTTTAACAAAACCTTACCTGTTATTTGAACCACTACCATTAGGTGCAAGTTACTTATCATTAGCATATACTTCTAACCTATTGGATTTTAAACCTCCCATATAAATATCCATATTTTCGACCACCATCACTTCCTCAAACTCCAAAACAATATAAAAATTAGTTTCTTCATATAAATTTTAATTTGGTACAGTAATAATACAAAAATTATCCTCCATATTAAATAAATCTAACACTTCCATCACTTTACAACTGTAAGTTTTTGTCCCAGAATTATAATTTTTATATTAAATATCAACAGTATTAACCAATTATACTTGTTTCAATTGATTTTGCTACTATTACAACAAGCCAACAATTATTTATACTTACGTCTACTACTCAACTTCCATAATTTTTTTCTCTACTTTCTCCTTAGCTTCCTTAATCTTCCTCTTTTTTCTAAACTTTTAAACAACTAGTATACAAAAATGTTTTAATACTTAAAAATTAGAATAATTACTTTTTCTATGTTTATATAAAGTATAGTTTATATATTAAATACTAATTTTATAATAAACTCCTTTTAAATAAATATCTTGTACAGAGACTGGAACCCAATTTTAAGGTGGGGGTAAAACATTATCATTTTCTTTACTATTATTATTATTTTTATTAGTATTATTATGGTTTTCATACTGCAGCTGGTTACCAATATTATTATAAGGGATTTGGGTTATCTGGCAGAATGGGGCATGGGTAGGTTATAGTTACACCTGCACCTGCGCTTACAGTTACATCTGGAGTGTATATGATGTATAAGCGGGGTTTTTTAAAATATTATGGAATTCATAGTTTGGTACCATGACAGTTGTTATATGGTTATTAACTGAATTAGTCTGGTAAAGTAAAAACGGATTTTAAATTAAAATTATTTTGGTATGTTTATAAATGCTTTCCTCAGGTAAGGTTGTAAAATTTAATATAAAGATATAAAAGGTATTATTTGAATAAATATTATATTGGGTTGGGTAGTATGATATCATTTTAATGTTTTTTGGGTAAAAAATATTTTAATAAAATTTGGTTATTAATTTTAGGTGTTTAATAATTTTTTTAATTTTTTATAAATATAAATTGTTTTTAAATTTTAAGTATAAATTTTCATTTAAATTGTTATTTTTTAGGTTTTAAATAATTTTAATTAATAGTGTATGTTTATTTTTGATTTTTAAAATATTAATTATTTTATAAACTTAGTTAATATATTTTTAAAAAAAATAGTCCTTCTTAGATAAGACAATTATGTGTTTAATAGTTGTGGTCTTAAGGTTTTTATTTATTTTAAATTTTTTATTTAATTTAATTATAATTTTTTTATAATTATTATAAACTTTACATAATTAATTATTATAGTATATTAAAATAAAATTAATAAATTTGGATTTAAGTATTATTAATATTATTTTTTTTTTTAGATTATTCTGGAAGTATTGTTCTTTAACTAAGCATAAAGTTAACTTTATAGTGGAATAGAAGTTTCAAAACTTGGTAATATTAATAATATTGGAAAATATTGGAATAATAAAGGTTAGAATGTTTTTAAATATAATAGTTTGAATAAAAATATATTTATTATTATTTTTTTTATTTTTGAAAGTTAATTTATTTTTATTGTTGTTATTATTGTTATTGTTATTGTATTGAGATGATGAATTGGATGAGTTTGGTATTGGAATTTTTTTTTTGGCTGGTTTGGTTGGTTTGGTTGGTTTTATTTTGGGTTTTGTTTTGTGTTTAGGTTTGGTTGGTTTTATTACTTTATTACAGTTATTGTTGTAGTAGTTATTGGAATTGATATTTTGAATAACTACACAGGGTTTATGGAATAATAATGGTGGTGGCTGTTTCTTGGTTTGGGGCTTAATCCTATCATTAAACTATGTTTTGTATAAAACTGGTTTATACTTGGGCTATTTTAAATAAATTTTATTTATATACTTAAAATAAATTATATTTGGGGTGGTATCAAACAATCTTCTTTCACCAATTAATAAGTTTAAAGTTAAAATTATAATTAAAAAAATATATATGATTTTTGTGTATTGGCTGGTAATAAAAGTAATTGGAGTAATAATAAAAAATTTTGGTAATGTTTGAATATATAGGTGGTTATTTGGTTTAATAAAAGCATTAGCTTTTTTAAATTTAATATTATTTGTTAAAATTTTGATTTTAGTATTTAATATTATTATTTCTTAATATTAATTATAATATTTTTATTTACCAACCGAAATATTAATATATTAAAAATTATTTACATTGGAATTTGTGGTACTTATAAGGCAGGAACTGGGTAAATAAAAAAACAATTTTGAATTAAATTCAGAGTTAATATGGGAGGTAGTATGGAATGGTATGTGTAAGATTGATTGAGAAGTAAATAGTAGAAAACCATAAGGGCTACTTAGAATTAAAGTATAAATTAAAACAATTTCTAAAATTCTAGTAATTTCTGATGATATATATAATAATTTACTAAAATTGGTATTATAGATAGATATAAATAATAGAATATATCTTAGTTTATATATGTATTCTGACTGTAATAGTGTAAAACTTTGGTTTTGATACCAAAAATAAATTGTATAACTAAAATTATTGAAAATATTGTTATCCCCTTTTTTTAACACAAAATTTAATTATATTTGTGTTGATATTTTGGGTAATTATATCTTAGTTATATAGTTTAGGAATTTAAAAATACTGCAAAATTTGTGATTAATAGTGGTCTTAAGCTTTAAAATTAATAATTAGATTAAAAAATAGAATCCAATTTATAAAATATTTATTAATAATATAGTCAATAGATTATAATAATTGCTAATTAAATAATTTAATGTTTATATAATAGGTATAATATATAATTTCGTTCTGTATTATATTATAGATATGTTTAATAGATAAAGCATAAGTAGTAGAATAAAAGGATTAAAACCATTCTAAATTTGAATAATTATTTTTAAAAATAAAAAACAAAAACAAAAATAAAAGAATATTAGATTTTTGAACATTAATATAATAATAGTGGTTAAGTATTTTAAAGGTAAATTAACTTGATATCTTGTTAAAATTAACAATTACAATTTGCTGGACTTGGTGTTTTAATATTTTATGAATACAACAAAATTTTTTTTTTATTATGGATAAGACAATAGGAATGGTAGCATACAGAACAATGATGGTGCAAAGTTTGGGTAAAATAGAATAGATAGTTTGGATTACAGCAGCAAAAAGATTTAAACCATTATCAGATATAGGTGAAAACATAGGTAAAGGAGAGCTTATATATTCACACTTAAATATATTACTTGCTATATAACAACCACAAATATTTATTAAATTTGGTAATAAATCTAAAACAATAACTTAGAAAATTGTTGAATTTTAATTACTTAATTAGCAACACAAATATAATTAAGACTAAAAAAACAAAATAAAAAACTTTACAGATGGAACAAAAATTTATTATTACAAAAAAATACAACCTAATAAATAATATAAAAAAACAAATTACATCACACCCAATAAAAATAAAATTACAATTATAATTACAATTAACAAAACAAAACAAAATAGATTTTGGTTAAAACAAATACCCCATCCGACAATAACCCGAAAAAACCGAAAAATTAAAAACAAAATAACTTCCAGGCCAGAAGTTAAAGACAAATAAAATCAATACCAGCCACAAAACTAAACATTAGTAAAAGATGGGGACAAACAAAAACTAATAAAATAATAATATTAATAATATAAAGAAAAATTAAAAAATTATTTTTAAAACAGATAATACAAGTACATCACCCTCTCTGGTATACAATACTTTAATGATTAATGTAAGCAGCAATAATCCCACTTGATTTGTAAATCTGGGCAGGTAAAACAACAAAATTTGGAATTTCCTCCAACTTCACTCAAATACTATCACAAAACAACCCAAAACTCACACATTCTGATCAACTAACCACAAAACTAACTAATTTCAAAATCAATCATAAAAAAAATTCCCTACATAAATCACCAAAATAAAACCACCAACAACACCTACAGAGGTAAATCAGGGTGTAAACAAAGCAAAAACAAAACATAAACAATATATATAAAATAATAAATAATAATTAATATAATTATAACAGTGATAATTCAAAAAAAAAACCTTACAACTATGTAATTATCAAAGGCTATAAACATCACATGAACAATCATGTGAACCAGCTTTCTTAGCATCAAATGCTGACATCTATTAATCCAACAATCGCAACGCGCAGGAACACCTGGAACAAATATATGCGAAACTTAGTCGACTCCTAGTGCTGCGAGACTAGTCAACTCCTAAAGTTCGATACAAAGAGAACACTTCATATTAAACTCCTGAGAATTGTCGCATTATAGGCTATTAGCGTTAACGCCCAACGTTTAAAACCAAGTCTATGTAATAATGGTATTAATCGACTAAGTTGGCAGGTGGTATCCCAAGAAGTGATTATGGCTGTACAGCCTTATTATTCTCTCATCGGTTTTAGCAGTGTCTTTCGTTGGCTTGATGGGTTCTTGGAGGGCCTTTGGTCATAAACCGAGTTCCATGGCATCTAAACTAGGGTAGTAGTGGGTGATGTATCTATTCATAGGTTTTGAGCTTGTTGTTAACATGTTGGAATATGTAAGTCTAGTACTGCGGTAAATGCTAGAGGTGGGGATATTCTTAAAGGGAACGGAAGGCTGGTCTAAAATATATGATTGGGGCTTCCGTGATGCAAATTCGTGCCTGTGGCACCTGAAAATGGGCGAATAATAAAGTGATAAGTTAACCTAGAAGTTGCTCGGCTCTCGGGTCATCAGTCTTAGTACTCACTGTAAGTTCCGGTACACGTACCGGTAGGCTGGATATTGATTACATTACGATAAGTGTAAATACATATGCGTGTAGGCATCATTGATCGAGGAGCCGCTGCGCTAATTATAATTACCTCCGCTTATAATTATAGCAAGGTGTTCGAAGGAGAACACTCGGCGCCATGTAACGGATTACCCCGACGTTTCCTCGACCGTCCAACAGGTTGGACAAGATCACTAGCTGGGAAAAACTACTTTGAACCGAAACACGCCTGCTATCAATGGTATGGTGCCGAGAAAACGGGCATATCTACTCACATACGTCGGTATTTAGCCGCAAATCTTAGTTCTGAACGTGCCTGGCGCGGCATGGGTCTGCTACATAGATAATACGAGGATAGCCTATAGTTACGCCGTCGCATTGTGGAACTATCGAGTAGATTGATACATGATAGCTATGGGGGTTTAAATATTTGGGCTGGGACATTTAAAACAGTTTTGATATATCACAGCGATCGATATTAAAGAGTGTCTTCTGTGGGCCAATACGTCTGATGATAGAGCGACCAAAACACAATCGATAAGGCTATATAATATACATGTAGAATCCTATTTTACCAACTTGGCGATACTTGGGCCTTGGCAGGGCGTGCGCAGATGGAGCTCAAGCTTCATAACTTGACTTTACTTCGAACTTCTGATCTGGACGAGATCGCGCGCGCGACAAGATTTGGGAATTCAATCGGTAGAAGGTACTTCAATAAAAATGCATATCAGTAGATAGAGGAACGACCGATCAGAGTCATATTATGAACAATATAGTACTAAGATCGCGCACGGCGGACAATGAAAAGTCCGATGAAGGCAGTCGGGAAAAGGAGAGAAAGCCCACTAACAGACCATCATGATCTTATCACCGGCCAATGGAACGCGCACGCCGGCTGCACGATGCCTGATCGAGCCTAGCGACTGGAAATGCCAATTTCAACGGCAGCCACAGCCATCCATTGAAGTCGAAGACAGGGGTAAAATGCGAGGGTTTTTGTGTGCGCCGGAAGCATGTCGGCTATGACGGTGCCAGAACAGAGAAAATTTGTTCGGATTGTGGGAAGGCGAGAGCCCGAATTGTACAATTGTTAGTAATTGGCATTTACTTATACTTGCAGCTGGTCGCCAATTTGAGGTTGTTCGAATTCCTAGTCTTCTTTTTTTCCCATCGAACAGCCAGCAGCGCCGTCGCCAATTGTTCAATTGACAGGTTCTTATTCTTCGCAGCCGCTGGAAGACAGCCACGGTACATAGTTACTGAAGTGCCGACGCTGCGGTCTGTCACTAGGACAAAGGCGTAGCTGGGCAACGACGACATCCAACGACAGTCAACACAGCAACACCTCGTCCCTCTCTTTTTCGCTGTGCTCTCTCCATCCACCGATATCATTTTCATTTTCATCTTCATCGTCTTCATCGTCTTCATCGATTGAAGGTAAGCTCTCCTCCTCCTCTCTTCTTTTCGGAACATCGCGGATGTCGCAGCACTTGTACTTCTCCACACCACAGTACAATACAGTTTTTAATACTGCCTAGCTGGAGAATCCTGTAACGAAATTGTGGGATTTGTTGGGATGCTGTTGCTCCCTGTCTTCATGCGTGTTACATTCAAATAGGCAGCTGATTGTTTAATTGACTGACTGACTCCTGTGCCTCATTTCCAGACTCCTCTAATTCTCCGCTTCTCCTCCTTCATCAATTGATTGTCGTCATCTAGGACCACTCCTAGAACCGTTGTCAACATGGATATCGTACTATCTCTCTGCGACACCCTCCTCCTCGACCGCTTTTACGCCTCGGTCCTCCCCGTCAAAAACCTCTCCGCCTCTCCAGATGTATTCGCCGCCAATGCAAACCATACATCTGCGGTCAAGATCTCCAAGATAGCTCCTTCAATCACAGGAAGCGCCTTCGATAGTGCCGTCCAGTTATCCAACCTCGTTGGTCTCCTACCAGGCAAATATGCAGACCTTTCCGTTCTCCCAAGAGACGACCTCTACCGCCAATTTTTCTCCCTCTTCTTGATTACCTGGTATGTGCACGGGGGACGCATTTTATAACCCAATTGTATGCTAATTGAAGCAACAGGATCTTCGGTTGTCTGCTGTATTTCGTCTCTTCTACCCTCTCCTACGTCTTCGTTTTCGACAAAGACACCTTCAAGCACCCAAAATTCCTCAAAAACCAGATCCGCCAGGAAATATGGGTCTCTATGAAGGCTCATCCAGGGATGTCCCTTCTTACAGCTCCTTTCTTCCTCGCCGAAGTTCGCGGCCACACCCTGCTCTTCGACAACGCTAGTCAATACGGACGTGTCTACTTCTACCTTCAGTTCCCAATCTTCATCATCTTCACTGATGCTTTGATTTATCTCATCCACCGTGGACTGCACCATCCATCTATCTACAAATTCTTGCACAAGGCCCACCACAAGTGGATTATGCCCAGCCCATACGCTAGCCACGCCTTCCACCCTGTCGATGGGTGGGCCCAGAGCTTGCCATACCATATCTTCCCATTGATTCTCCCACTCTGGAAATACGCCTATGTTGGCCTCTTCGTCTTCGTTAACATCTGGACCGTTATGATCCGTAAGTCCCTCATCTAATCTTAATTTTTTTTTCTTTTCTCTCGGCATATCTCGGCAGTGGCAGTGTCGCTAACATGAACGGTAAAATAGACGACGGAGAATATGTTGCCAACTCCCCAATTATCAATGGTGCCGCTTGCCACACTATGCATCACCTCTACTTCAATTACAACTATGGCCAATTCACCACTCTCTGGGACCGACTTGGCGGGTCTTATAGACCACCAAATCTGGAGCTGTTCTACAAGGAGACTAAGATGAGCAAGGCTGAGTTGGACAAGCAGGTCAAGGAGATGGAGCAGATGGTCAAGCAAGTTGAGGGTGACGATTCATTCAGAGAATATTTGCACGACGACGAGACGAAGAAGTCTAAGTAAATGTCACAACTTTGGTGCGATGGAGGAGGATTTTGACGAAGATAATGAATACTATGGATACCTTTCGGGGAGGAATATTTAATGGAAGTGGCGGGTGGGTTTGCTTTTTTTGAGGTAAAATAATCAGATTCAGTATATACGGCGTCAGGTTTCCTTCGATTCTATTCTATTTTCCACCAACCTCGGAAAATAGAAACCGCTTCGGTGTATATTCTTGTCCTTTTTTTGGTTTCTTTGCAAGCGTTATTTTTTTTTATTCTATGACAACTGATGTCGAAGATTACATACCTAATATCAACGAAAGAAAAAAAGTCGCACTTTTGGGAGGATTTCTGAGGATCTTTACTTTGAGTGTCATCTTTTTTTTTGTATATACCTTGGGGGGCTAATAAAAGATGTTGAATACTTGAATGAGGATGGTTCTATAAGAAAATTATGAAAATGCATTGACATCGAATCACTTAATACTATTGAAATCAGTAACTTGCGCCTGTGTATGTTCTAAGGATAGACAGTAACATTGCTATCCCCAGTATTTAGGGTAGGGTGGCATTGGTATCTGGGCAGTCTGGAAGTACCCGTGGGACTGTTGAGGGTTAGGCTTCTTGAGCCCCATCTTGCTAAGTTTCTGCGCACACTCTTGTGTGAGTTTCTCGGACATCATCCCAATATCCAAATTATCTAGTTCTCCAGACTCGGCCCAGGCGAAAACGTATTCCTTCGCCTGTTTCTCTGTGAATTCTTTGATTTGGTTGTCAACTCTCTGCTTGCTTGTGTTCATGTACACATGGGATCGAGCCGAGGCTTCTTCCCACCAATCGTGGTTGTCGAAGTTGTCTAACATTCTCTTTAAACACTCCTTGGATGCATTCGCTACGTCGTCTGGGTGTTCTTCTTCTTCTCCGTTAAGTAATTTCTGGGAGTATTCCATCATAAGCATTGTCTTAAACCTCGAGAGAAGTGAATTGATCCAAGCTTCGCATTGTCCTGCGAATATTGTTGCAGACCGCCTTGTGTACTCCCACGCTTCGACTTTATCGACTGCGTTTGGTAGCATACTTAAACATCTGTTTCCGGCGGTAGTTATCGCGGTTTCGTGATGGGGTATATAACTCGGTGGATTCCCAAGAAAGGGATTATTTGCCTCTGTGTCGTTTATACTTGTTAATGACTGTGTAGCGGCAGATATCAACCGATTCTCAGCGACCTGTTGTAGTTTTTGTGCAATACCTCCTAGAATCTGTTGTTTTGAACTTTTGTCGAGGTTTTTATTCTTGATGAGTATGCATTTTGCTAGGTCTGGGGCTGTATCCATCTCGTCTGTGATATCACATTTTGTAAGTCCGGAGATGGCTATGTCTCCCAGAGGTCTTACTTTAAAGTCGTTGCGGCACCAGAGTCTTTTGTTGGCGGTGTCTTTGGTTATATTGATGCTTAAATCTTTGACATTTGTAAATGGATATTTTTTGAACGATTGGAACCAGCTGTTGGATAAGAGGCCTGCGTAGCTGACTACCGTTGTACTTTCGGGCGGAGGGATAAAATACGACGGATGAAAGAAAGTATGGCGGAATTTCAATATTCGAAGTTTCGGAAGGGAATTGAAAGCGGTTTGAAGATCATGGAGCGGTTTCGATAACTTGAAGTCCACGAAACGAGTGTCGTCGAATTCCAGTACGGAGCGAAGTGTTAACGAAGTTAAACTTATGCACCGTGACAGAAGAGCCGTGAGACGGTCTGCTAGTTGATAATTCCATTGAGTTATATCTCTATGAAACGTCTCACGATCGTAGTCACGGTATCTAGACCCGCCAACAGAATTCCTCTCATCGTCGCTGTGGTCAGATTGCGGCTCTAGGTCTTCGTAGCTGTCGCTGTCGTATTCGTCGTCTGGAACGTTCATATCATCCGGCGTGTATGCATTACCGCTGCTATTTCGCCAGTTGATGTTTAGGTTTAGGATTGTGACTTTTTCGACATCGATCATGCGGGCCATGACTACATCTAGTGGTGATGTGAGGATGATGGAGAATTCATCAGGTTGTTTTGATTTTGAGTATTCTTTGAGGTGGGTTAGGAACCACGATATTGCCTCCTTTTCCTTGTCACTATTAACATTTACTAGCGATATACGAAAGCTTCGAGTTAGCTAGATACTCATAGGTATTTGGGGGCGGTGGGAAGGCAATTGCATACTATTAAAATGCAACTCGATGCAGTTAAGATTTAATCCGCCACTGGCGAGGAAAGCCTCAACGTGGTGAATCAAAGAACTCTTTAAAAACCCATTTGTACCGTGTAACGAAGTTTCATGGAGTTCCAGCTTTCTGGTTAATGCTAATCCGGTATTCTGCGGACCCAGAGTATTGAAGATACTCATAAGTTTATAGCACAGAAAGCCCTTTTCCAAGGGTACTGCATATGGCAATAACTGGTTCAGGTAGGGGTCTACGTATACAGAAGGGTTGGAGTAGGCGGTGCGGGGTTTATTGTAGAGGCGGATAGTTTTCCATAGGCGTTTGTATGCGTTGGGATAGAGGGTTCGGCATGTTAGGAGGAGGGAGAAGGTATCGCCCTGTTCGAGGTATTCGAGGATTTCGTGGAAGAGTTCGGGGATTGCGCCCAGAGTTAGGAGGTTGGCCATGCTTGTATGTTGCAGATATCCTTTGCTTCCGGATGTTCTCCTCGAGGTCACGAAGCTCTAATATATAGATTTGGGCCAAGAAGTTGCAAGTTGTGAGTCAGCATATGCATCGTACTTTAAGTATTTCTATTATGCATTGCATTGCACGTTCATATCATGATGGTCTTAATACCCTTTCTGGGATGGTGTCGCGACTAGTGTCTGCGCGCCAGACAAGCCGCAGGTTGGTGAGGTCTCGAATTTCGATCAGGTAAGAGTCGAAAATATAGCTTAAAATTTAAAAGCGCATGTTAATTGAGTAAAAGACGATGTGTGGAATAGATGTATGGATATGCATATATGGCCCGGACCGTTGATGTATGTACCATCTTATAGGCCTTGAGTTCGACTGAACTCGGAACGCCCCAATCGCTGCTGCTATGCTATGTCGCTGGTAATGAACGGTGAAGTGAATGCAAATGGTAAATAGAATATAGGACACGAAGGTCGTTATAACGTTACATGTAAGTGGAGAACGGAGTGTATAGGAAAATAATCGTCTTGTTAGTTTGACTTCCTTTTTCTCTTCCTCCCTCTTCTTCGCGCCGATGTCCCTGCTTCACCAACATCAATTTGCTCTTGAGAAGTTTCAACCTCATTGTCGATTACGAACTGCGGTTGGGATTCTTCCATTCCTGGCGCTGAGTTCTCAACCGAACGGTCCACATTCTTCCCTTTCCTGTGATTAACCCTCTCCATTCGCTTTTCCATAGTCCGCATATTCCGTTTCAACCAGCTCCCTTGTGGTAGCTGGATAATACTCTGGGTGATGCCGGCTTCGCGCATACGCTTCTGCTTCCTCACCCTGGCACGCATACATATCATCACTACCTTCTCGGATGGTAGGTTTCGGCCGTGGGAGAGGTTTTCTAAAGAAAATGAGAAAACGTGAACACGGTTTTGTAGGTGAGGCGGAGTCGGTTTTGGGAGGGTGGTGAAGAAGAATAATGTTGAGGGTTTATGGTGTTTTGGGGTTGGTTGTTTCTTAGACGTTCGAGGTTCAGATGGAGCTTCGGTGTCGGCTTTAACATCTGCCTCGACTGGTTCGGCTACTGGTTCATCGGTCGCCTCTAGTGGAGTTGGTTTTACGACTATCTTATCATCGGATGAACTTTCCACTATGCTTTTCCGTCGCCGGGAAGACCTCGTAGATTGTAGATTTGGTGAATTTTCATCTTGACTTGCTGCCCCTGCCAAAGACTCAGTCGCTACTTCAGGTTCCGTGTGCTCCCATTGGAGATCCGAGATCTTGGATATTCGTCGTAGATTCTTCTTCGCTGCGACAATTGCAGGTGGGTCTAACTTTCGACGGCCTGGTGGACGGCCACGACGGCGTTTTGGGGGAGCATCGTCATTGGTACCGTCAGTAGATGCAGGCGCCACAGGTGGTACTGCTGCTTCTTCAGTCGTCGATGTTCTTGTTGAGACGATACCCTTATCGCGACAGCGCTGCCTCCAGCGATTGCTAGTTGCAACAGGGGTTTCGTGTGGAATTTGTGAAAGACGGTCGGAGAATGCCTGTGCGACTGAAATGATATGTTTCCAGCTGTTAGACGAAGGCGAAGAGAGGTGGATTGGAGATGTCGAAGGGAGCGAGGAGTGGGGAGAAGGATGGGGGATGTTGATGGACATGGTTCTGGTAATGGCGGGATGAAGTTGGGATGGTTTGGCTTCGGTAAGTTCCTTAGCTTTGGACCTCAACTTCAATTCATTTCACATCAACTTCAACATCAACTTCACATCAACTGATATTTTGTAAGTACACAGTCTACGACAAGTATGCGCAAGTTCAGTACTAAGTAGGCAATTACAGGCGCTGCACCACCAAGATATAATTCGATCCACTGGCAACTTTTAAAAGCCCGCCAGATCGAACCGAATCTTCTACGGGAACCCTTTGCCTCTTTCGAAGCTGTTGGCCGTGCCGGGACCAGGGGCTGCAGCAGTGGGTCAGCCCTGGCCAGCTGAAACTCCGCCGGGATGGATGGCTTAAAATCAGATCAATGTCAGCACGACTTTGATTTTTATTCCCTCGATTGATTCCGACGTCTCTGGCGATGATATCCAAATGCCTTTTTGACACCGCCGTTCGATAGCTGTCCGCAATATCGAAACTGGACTTGCACTTCGCTCAGGGCACCCGACTGCAGCTGAACTGATCCCATTATGCGTTATTGCTTGCACGTCCCGCCCAATTCTGCCGTGGACAAAACATGATCTTGGCCCTCCTCCTACTCTACAGTTTAAACTATGCTTTCGCCGCCCCAGTAACTTCACCAGATGACACCGGCTTCGATCCGAACATAATTATCCTCCCTGCGACCGTCGGCTGGGTTGGCGATCCCGACGGTAGGGGCACGTTTAGTCTCGTCAGCAGCTGCGTTATTACCTTAACGCTGTGTGTATGGTCAGCATTACATCTAAACGTTCCACCGGAAGGAACGTCGCTGAAAAAGGCGGCGTTTACGCGGGCGAAATGGGTAGTATTCGGGATCTTTGCGCCAGAACTATTGGTCGCTACTGCTTCGGCGCAGTATCTTACGGCGCGGTGGTTATACAAGGAGATTAAGAAAGATGCGAAGCATCGTGAGGGGCTTGTATGTTTGGTTTATCTCGACATTCGATATTTCAGAAATGTGCTAACGATTGATAAAGCTGGACATGGCCAATCCACCCCGCGAACCGGCCTGGACGATGATGCAATGCTTCTTCGCAACAATGGGCGGCGTCGCCGTCCAGACTCGCGCCAGCACCTTCAACGGCTCTCCACGCATAACCTTATCCGCCGAGGGTGTCCGCATGCTCTCTTTCCTCAAACGTCTTCCCACAACCGACGACCGCGAGATTCGCGACAAAAGCAAGGGCGACTGGCTAGCGAAATCGCTCGTCTGCATCCAAGCGTGCTATATAATCATCCAAGCTGTCTCACGACTCGCAGCGCGCATGCCGATTTCCTTACTGGAAGTTAATACAATCGGCCATGTTATCTGCGCCTTAACATTGTACTTGTTATGGTGGAATAAGCCGCTCGAACTGGATCACCCGCAGATTATACCATACGAACAGGCACTGGAACCGCTTATTTCGCTGATGTATATGTGCTCGCCCATAAGTGAGACGATGGGGGTGTCGGAGATACGGTGTATGGCGTATAAAGACCCTACCAGGATACCAGCGGTGGACAGGAAAGGGTCAGTATGCGAGGCCGTGGCGCCTCAGTATACAAACTTCTCGGTGGGCTCAAGGGCAAGGTCTGATCCGAAAGCGTGTACGTTCTCACATTATATGATACTGCGGTTGAGATACTTATATGTCTGATAGTTATCGGCGTTGCCCCTGCCAAACGCGGCATAACCCGCTCCGACACCCGTTTCGATTACCAGATCTCGGAAAAACATACAGAAATATCTCCCTCTCACCGATGTTTCATGGAATTACAGACTCCTACTACAGCCCTCCAACATGCCCCACGATACTGCCGTTGGGCGCAATCGGATATCCACCACTCGCACCAGCCACCTGTTACATCATTTGAGCTCGAACGGTGGCGGTTGGCGGGCACAGCCGCACAAGACTTATACGAAGAATGCAAAGTTCGTGAAGAGTATTTGAACTACTACTTTACGACCTCATCACTTGGTGTATTTCTTGGGGAAACGTTCTATCTCGACACGCATATTAGGAATTTTTCGGGACTGTCGTATTTGGGGCACGTCAACGTTCACCGGGACCATTTGAAGAGTATCCTCGCGTTTACTGCAGCAGCATACGGTGGACTACACGTTGCGGCATGGAAAGAACATTTCCCGACGGATATAGAAAGGGCACTATGGCTCATCAGCGCCGTGTTCATCAGCTGTTCCGGCGTCCTCGCTTTTCTGTTGTTTTTAGCAAAACAAAAGAGTAAGGCGATTGATAGGTGGATTGGCGGGTTTACAGTGCAAGGTAGCTGGAAGTTTTGGCAGAGGAAGGAAGATATGATGAAAGGTGAGAAGCAGAGCGTGGGGAAGTGGATTGTTCAGATTATACTTGGGGTTCTAAGCGGGATTGTGGTGATGGCTTTTGCGTGTGCGAGGGTGTATTTGGTGATTGAGGCGTTTGTGAGCTTGAGGGATGTGCCGAGGGAGGTTTATGAGACGCCGAATTGGACGAATTTCTTTCCGCATTTTTGATCAGTTATCTGGTTTAACGTTTGAAGCATTTAGCGACCGTTTATGGTACATGCTGGACTGATATTCACTTTCTGGAAAAATAATGATCAACGCTTATTGATAATCTAGGCTGCTGGTTCCGGAAAGAGCTAATATCGATGGTTAGGATATGAGTGTAAATTCACCATCGTGGTTTTGTTGTATTTCCGAAGATGCATAGCGACTATATATGTGATATCATATCAATGGTTATAGGCTCCGGATCCACCTGCAATGCCTGAATTGGCGATTTATTCCCTGAAGAAGTCCAAAAAGAGATATGTGAAAGGAGCAAAAGTTATAGCATGGTCGCGTCCGGTGTCGAACCGGCTTCCTCACTCTAGCAGTGGGGCGTGCACCGCTTGCACCTCAGGACCTGTCGAAATCTCCAAAACCTTGAGATTCAGGACTGAATGGTTACTATAAGGGCTGCATGCAACTACAGCTGCTATGTGGCCTTAGGAGTAAAGGAAGCAAGCGATGGAAGCTTCGAGGGGTTATATCTAGTTGAGGTATATTAAAAATTCTAGTAGTTGAGTCTACTTTACCTTTAAAAAACGAGGGCTTCGGAAAATGAGATGTCGTCCATGCCAGCATGCTTCCATACGGATTTGAACCGTAGGCCTCTACGGCACCTGGCCAGCTGGGCACAATTGCACGCAACCAGCCAACCCTTTCGCCTAGCTAACGTTTGGGCGTACTGAGTCCACAAACAAACTGGCGATTCATAGGCGGGCTAATTTACGTGCTGTGTAGGCTGCGGACTATATCTGCCTGCCTGCCTACTCGCTGGTAAACTACCAACTTACCTGGTTTAAGAGTTTGTGAGGTAGCTGTGGATTGGCCCAGCATTATAGGTGTAGTATAAAGTTGTACCATTGTGTAAGACAATGCAATGCTATTGCGGTATCCTCTCTACATTTCGAGGCATTAAGGCAAGGTTTGTAATTACATGTAATTGAGGTCCAGTAACGTTCCGAGCTCTAAACCATCGATTCCAACGAAACCATCGGTGTAAGGTTATATACAGCAGCAGTTCTAGACGGAATAAAGCACCTCATTTTCTTGGGTTTATATTCTGAAATCCCAATCCGCTCTGCAGCACCGTATTTAGCAAAAAAATCAACTTGAAAACGAAGCACAATCTCCCACGAGGCAAAACTTACCGAAACTGGACCAAGAAAACTGCAAAAAAGAAGAATCCAGATGCTCCCATACGGATTTGAACCGTAGACCTCGACATTACTAGTGTCGCGCTCTACCAACTGAGCTATAGGAGCTTGTTTACTGAGGCTCTGATTGGAGATTATAACCGCAATCGCGATTCCTGCTTGAATGATGATGGAGGGTTGGAAGTTGTGTGTTACAGCATCGCCGAGCGCAACACATCAACACATCAACACATCCAACATGCCACGTTTTGGGTTGCCTGCGAGCCGGAATACAAGGCTGTCATCCCGCGCCGCTTTATAATACTCCGCCAGTCAATTCAATCATCCCATCTTCGCCCTCACGACATCGCCATCTCCATCTCCATCATCCCCATCTCCGCTTCAAACAATATCCTCTTTCATCTAGCTGCGACTCCCGTTCATCCTATGACCCGGCACTAGACCGATATATCAATCCGCTGAATCACCAATTCGTCGCCAAACCCCCACTATGGCCGCCGTACCTATCGAAGCCTGGTTCTACGAGGTCCCAGTGTGCACCCGCATCTGGGCCTCAGCAGCTGTCGTCACAGCTCTAGCCTGCCAATGCCACCTCGTCTCCCCCTTCCAACTCTTCTTCTCCCTCCCTGCCGTATTCTCCAAACGCCAGTACTGGCGATTAGTCACCACCTTCCTCTACTTCGGACCGTTAAGCTTGGACTTCGTATTCCACATGTTCTTTTTAGCGCGGTACAGTCGGATGCTGGAGGAGAGTTATTTTAGAGGGAAAACGGCGGACTTTGCGTGGTTGATATTCTACAGTGCTACTTGTTTGCTGGTGAGCTGTTGTTCTACTTGATTACAGGGGGGTAGAGGATGTGAAAGCTAACTTGAAGGATAGTTCTGCTCCGCAACGTTCGTTCAGATGCCATTCCTTGGCTCTCCGCTCGCGTTTTCAATCGTATACATATGGGCACGAAGGAACCCGACTGTCCGACTCAGCTTCTTAGGCCTATTTGTGTTCAATGCGCCGTACTTGCCCTTCGTTTTGCTCGGATTCAGTCTGTTGCTTAACGGGAGCATGCCTAAGGATGATGCTCTAGGAATTGTGATTGGCCATAGTACGTATATATCGGGTGTGAAAGCTGTGGAAAGTTTGATGGATGCTAATTGATGTGATACAGTCTACTTCTTCTTTATGGACATCTACCCCAGAGTCAGGAATGGATCGCGACCATTGGATCCGCCAGAGTTTTGGAGGAGGTTGTTTGAGCCACGTACTGAGAATCCGGGACCACAGATCCAGGAGCACCCAAGGCCTCAGGTTGTGCAGTAGACCATCTATCTGGCCTTTCTCATTAAAAGCTTTCTTCTCAGTGGGCGCCTCTTTTGGAGGCTACCGCGTTCGCTTGATCCTTCTGCGACTAGAGACGGGGTTAGAAGGCATTGTAGCCGTCCTGTTGTGGCAGTATTTTTTCCTTTGGTGTTTGTTTTCTTCAGCGTTATCATTTACCGGTGTTCAATGGCTGTTTTTGCTATTCTCTTCTCCGTTTGTAAGATACTATTATTTGAATCGGATGCCGTACTTAAGAGAATGTTCTCTATCCTTGAATGAAAGGTCTGGTTAATAGGCTACTACAGTCAAATGCAATGAAATGCATGAATTCCAACTCTATAGATACACACTCCAAGCGCCATGCATGCTAAAGAACCTAACATCCTATCCCATGCCATGTGTATAGTCTTACACTACTCCTCGTTAGCTTCGAAGAAGGAATCACTGTCATCATCATCGTCATCGTCATCGTCATCATCTTCCTTTTTCTCAAGATACTCTCTCTTCGCGAGCACCTCTTTAAACCGCGGCAATAGCAATTCCACCGTTCTCTTCACATCCGGCATCTCGACAATCTCCTTCACACCACCATCCCCATTCATCATCTCCCCAATACCAACGACCACCTTCGCTCCCTTCCTCTCACCGTTCAAATCTACCCCGCTCGCAGCCCTAACACTCGTATCCTTCCCGCACCTGGCCTTCCCACCCGTAGCCTCAGCCGGCGTAATCTCCGTCGAATCCAGCAATTCCTGCCATTTGAACAAAAAGTTCCCAGGACCCTTCTTCAGCGGCTTCTTCGGTTCTCCATCGTTCAAAGAAACAATCGACGCCATTCTTCGCTTTGTCTTTTGGTTCAGCTTTTGAAGGTACTCTTCATACTCATCCATCTGCTGCAGGACAACTTTTCTATCTTCTTCGTCGAGTTCATCGACGAGTTTGTTCAAAGTAGCTGTGAACCCTCCGGCGCCTTCCCCTGTAACTCCCTCAGGACGTCTAAACTGCTTCGCAGCGTACTTTGCATACTCCAACCATAACTCCTTCGCCGTATCTCCCTTTTTACAAAACTGGTGAAGGAAAACGTGGCAACTCTTCTGGTGTCGTTCGAACAGTCGTACAAATTCTTCGACACCAGGTGGTTTTTTGGGCCCATTTTCATCGCTACCTTCGTTTGACGGGATTTTAGCAGTTTTGATCATATCGTTTACAAAGCGTTCAAAGTCTGCGATTGTACCGCTTAAATCAACGGCATTGTGAATATTTCGTAGGATTGGGTCGTAAATTGAGACGATATCGCGGATGGTTGCGGTTAGTGCGTCTGGGTTTGATTTACACAAAACGAGGATTAATTGTTCTCGGTCACGGATTGATAGTTGAATTGAAAGGTACTCGAGAAGGAGCTTATGCTGTTCTGTCGTGAGTTCTGTAGATGGCGATGAAGGGGCGATTGAGATGATCGCATGGATGATAGAGGTGGATGAGGCTTTGCTGATTACTCGGTAGTCTTCTTGTTCACTGCGGGGAAGTTTTGTGTAGGAAGTGATGGCGGCGAGGTGATTTTTTGAAGGGCAATCTTTGGATTTCTCGAGTTTGGAGACCCGGGATTCGAGTTCTTTGATTTCCCAGGAGAGGACGGTATATATTATGCTGATGGAGCGTTAGAATTGAGCTTATCTTTGGAAGAAGAATTGAACATACGTCTGGAGGAGATTCATGCCCTCGTCTGCCCCGGTGCTCCACCCGATCCAATTCGTGAGAGTTCCAATGCTCACCTTCGCCAGCACCAGCCGGGTCATCCCACTGATCATAGTCGCAGCATTTCCAACTCTTAACGTTTGTCGAACGATCCGATAGGGAATCAACTTATTCGTCCTCTCCACCAACGACAGTAGTGTCTGTCCCTTCGGCGATGTAACTAACACATAATGTGCCAAAGATGCTAAGCTTCCAACCACCAAGAACCACCAATTAGCTTGAATATTCCTTCTTTTCGGAGACGGTTTTAAAACATACTTGACGACAATATGCTGATGCGCTGCAATAACCATATCGCTGTGGGCCTGCAAATCGTCACTCTGCGCCGCCTTTTCAAACAATTTGTCCAACAAGTCACCGTACACAACCTGTCTCATGAACTCCCTCCACGCATCCACTAGATCCTCCTGGTGACGTACATCGTATACTCGCTCTGGATCGGGTTTTATCTCTCGGCCGGGCATGCCACCTAGGATACCTCGGGCAGGGTACTCTATCAAAGCGGACACAGCGGTAGCTAGGGTCTTACGAATACCCATAGACCCTTTATCGTAGGATTCCGAGAGATTGGCTTTAGCGAGATCATCGATGAGAGGTTGGACGCGTTTGGACCAGAAATCTTGTGAAATGTCGCGAAGACCGGGGATAGGGACTATGAAGGTCGAGAAGAGGAGTTGGAGGAGGGGGGATTTAGAGGTGACTTTTTCGGCAGCGTCTTTTGAACCGTCAGTACCGGCATTATTATGATTATGATTATTATTACTATTAGTGCTACTAGTAGCTGGATCGGGTTGGAAAGGTGGACCGTATGAATTGATTATGCCCGGAGTCTTGAACAGCTCGATTTCAGCGGTGTAGGTTTCGCGGTGGGTGAGGATGTCAAGGAGGGCGTGGGATTGAGCGGGTGAAAGAGCTGTAGGAGACATCGTGATGTCTATTATGGGGAGGGGATTGGAGGAGGAGGAGAAGAGGAGGAGTCATGATGAAGAGGAAAGAAGGAGAAGAAGGAGAAGTGGCGATGGGATGGGATGGGATAGCTCGAAGGAGGGAGGGATTACGCCGGGAAGGACTTTCCATTCCCACCAACGTCATCTGCAACACAGGCCAGCTCTCCAGACATCATCATTGCATCGCATCGACAGCTCTCAGTAAGTCCATTCTTCTCTCTATTAATTATTGCTTCGACTCCAATTGCTATTATATTGTATAGATTGTATTTAAGCAGTTCGTACGGACAGCCTGACAAAAAGTGTAGACATCACCCGAAACCACGATGTTCCAAGCGGGAATGGATCCCTCGAGCTCGAAGCTTAGCCATGGCCATGCCACTTGCAGCCACGTGCAGAAGAACCACCATGCAGGCCAAAAAGCCATGCCGAATCCATCTTCCTCGGGGTCAAAAAAGATAATAATCTTGCAAGGGCCACAGTCGGATTTGAACCGACATCTCTCCTAAAAGCTAGTAAATTTTATGGAATATGCTAGTCATTGCACTATGCGGCCTTTTTAGCAACAGTAGCTTCTCAATCGCAATGACAGTTATCTACCGAACATCGTCGTCATCATACGGCATTGTTTAGGCATGCAGCTGGGGTAGACTCGACTAGGACGGATGAGACCTACCGCCATCTCGGTCAGCTTAAGCTCCGGGAGCCTTACCAGGTTTCTGTTCCCGCCATAGCATCGACCTTGATTGGCCCGAGCTTGTGCCTCGGCTCGTCCGTTTTTGTCAAATCCATGCAATATCTGCTGTCGCCGAAACCAATTATTCTTATAAGGCTTTAGGGACAGTCTCCTTCGTCTTTCGTACTACTACTACTGTCAGTATCTTATCTCTCATTTTAGTATGCAAATAATCCTAATCTCTTAATCACCATGTTTGCCGCCTCTCAAACCTATTATCACCACCCTTCCCCCATTCTCCTCAAATCCAAAGATTCCGATATTTCCGAGTCTCTGGTATCAGTTTGTAAATCTGCCATCCCACCGTATTACCCCCACCCCCTCCTTCGCAACGGACATCTCCAAACCTGTGCCATTTTATTCGCATCCGACCATGTCCCTATACACTACAAACGACATGTATTAAAATCAGAAACCCCAAACGATCCCGGAACATTCAGCGTCGACGTCGTAATCCCCGCGCCTGAAGAACCAGAAGATACAAAATCAACTCCTCAATTATCGGAAAGTGATCCGGATTACTTTCCTCCACGTACAACGTTCTTTACAGAGCAAGAATTCGAAGAATGGAAGTCAGATGATGAAACGAAGCCGTTGGTGATAGCGCTTCACGGGCTTAGCGGTGGATCGCATGAGACGTATGTGCGACTGACACTTGAGCCGCTGGTTAGACCCGTAAAGGATGGAGGACTGGGATATGATGCAATGGTTGTGAATGCGAGGGGATGCGGTTGGACAAAGCTTACGGGTATGGCCTTTATGGAATCAATTAATATCCTACATAAATCCTAGCTAACATTGAATACAGACAACAAGATGTTTAACGCAATGTTCACCAGAGACATCAAGCATGTTGTCAACCTCATGCGCCGAAAGTTTCCAAAGCGCCCGCTCATGGCAGTTGGATTCTCCCTCGGTGCAAATATCCTCGCAAGTCCGTATCCCAAACATCACAAATACCGTTTCTTGACTAACCATATACCCCGAAAGACTACCTCGGGGAGGCCTCCACTTCCTCCCCACTCCACGCCGCCGTCCTCCTCTCTTCCCCACACAACATGGATGCCTGCGCCAAAATCATGTTCATGACCTTTACCGGCCGCCTATACTCCAAATTCATGGCTGGAAACCTCAAGAAGCTATTCGAAAGAAACTACGAAATGCTGTCCACAAATCCTGCAATCAACGTCGAAGGCGCTCGTAATGCAACTTATCTCTACGACTGGGACACCGCGGTTACAGCACCAGTATACGGCTTCAGAACCGGAGGAGAATATTACCGTGCATCGAGCTCGGTGGATAAATTGATTGACGTGAAGGTGCCGACATTGATTATAAATGCCGAGGAAGATCCGATTTCGCTCCAAAACGCGTTTCCCAGGCAGGAGGCTGAAGCGAATCCGTATTTGTGCTTTGTGACGACGGGGTATGGTGGACATCTTGGATGGTTTGAGTGGGGCATGCAGAGGTGGTTTCCAAAGCCGATTATGGGGTTTTTGAAGAGGATGGCGGAGTTGGATGTTGTAGAGAAGGGAGAGGAGTTCGTAGAGGTTGATAGAGCGTAGATGGGCGTAGATTTGGCTTTTGCATATATTTTGTATAAACGGTATAAATGGAGTTTTTATGGGCGCGCTTTTGTATATAGGTGGTAAACTCGGCTTTCGATGAAACAATGTGCTCGGCTTTGCTGTTAAATTTCCGACTCGAAAAACTCCGATAAACGCCAGTCGCTTTTTTAAAAATTCGAATTGTTCAAGCAAACGATACGCTCTTCCTCTTCCCAGAGGACTTTGTCGGCTTCTCATCAACGTCATCGTCGTCCTTCGCCGGATTTCCACCCTTCCGCTTTCTCTTCTTTTTCAACGAGTCCTTTACATCCTCCTATCGCACAAATAAATTGTTAGTACCTGTCAATTGGTCATTAATCCTTCATATTATATAGAAACTTACCAACTTCGCTTCCTTCTCCTTCTCTCTCCTCTCCTGCTCTTTCCGCTTCTGCTCTCTTATAACCTCTAGTCGTCTATTCTTCTCCACCTTGCCTTGAATAACTCCGTCCACGTTCGTATTCACCAATTCTAGAATATCCATCATGGTCTCCTTATCTTCAACGAATACCTTCCCCTTCTTCTTCCCACGAGGTTTTGTGACACCGGCGGGGATAATGCCATTGAGGGTTGGGAGTTTAAGTTGGGCATCTGTGTAGCGGTCTTTTACTGGTTTCTTATGAGGTTTACGGATTCGCGAGGAGGACTTTGTAGATGATGCTGGCGTAGCGGCGGTGGAGGTTGATGTAGATTTCTTGTGACGTTTTGAAGAGGATAGTTTTCCGGGTGTGAAGGGTTTTGGATCCGTTGTTGATGATGATGAGGAGTTAAGTTTTCGCTTTTTGGAGGATGAGAGGGAGTTCTTTGATGCCGAAGATGCACGGGGACGTTTTACAGGCGCCATTTTTTGTGGTGGGTGAGGATATGATTGCGACGGTGTGGATTGATGGATGGCTACGAGGTTGAAGATTTAGTTTGGTCGCAGAAAGAACAAAGTTTTTTTGGAGGGAAGTTTTGGCAGAGTCCTGGCAAGTTTTGCCGAGTGAGGAATATGCAACAATTCCAACACACTTCTAGGGTCGACCAGTTCCTAAGTGCTCTTGGGGTACAGCGTCGAGACGACTCTTAATAATTGAAAGAGAATAACCAAAATATAATTTTTGAGTTCCCCTTGAGGAATATTCCGCGCATGTATGTTAAATCATTTAGGTTTGTAGGTTATAAGGCTCTCAGCATCATCATTTAGTATTGCGAATGCCATTCGCTTCTCTACCATTTCATGAAATACTACTCTGAATCTGATTCGAACCTATGCGACAAGTCCTTTCTTAGAATCTCCTCTCTTTCTTTGGTAATACGCTTTTGATATTTTTTCGCCTTGGCTGCTGAGAAAATCGTCCCGGTCACATATTTCATGATCATTTGGAATATATCTTCGGGGAGCTTGCCGAGTCGGGTTTGGCGGAGCATGAATTCGTAGTGTCCCGGTTGCTGTGGGGGGATAGTTCGTGTTGAGGGGGTCTGATGTTGGAAACAGCATATTATAATTAGTAAACATCCTAGGGTTTGGGGCTGGGGCGTAAGGGAGACGTTTAGACAAGTGCGAAGGGCCTAACCCTAGGCTGGCCACTCCGTGGAGACTGGCCTATGAGACTAGCTCCGGAGCTCTAGATAAAAAGAAATAAGCGTTTGGAGAAAGGGTCTTACGGGGAACGGCGAGAATGGATCGCAGAGATGGAAAACTAGCATCTTGGCCGACCCGGGCTTGGTTTTGTCGCGTAGATCTATATCGGAGAACGAATATTGTAGTAAGTTTGGGAAAACAATTGCACGGTTTTCCTGTGCAAAGTTTCGTAGAGAGATAAAAGTTAGCCAAGTATCCTTAGCCTCAAATAAACTTGCGCCCCTTAGTCTAGCACTTTTGTATCTTTGGCTTATGACATACTCGTGTCCTAGTGGGCCCGATCCGCTGTATACCATTCCAATCCCTCTCTTCACTGTATAAAACTTCCTCAGGATGGAAACATTGATGCTGGAAATGTATGGACCAGTCTGAAACATTGTCATTTGCGTAGTTATAAATCGCAGTAGCGACTATTTGGTCGTTCTTTATGTTCCAAGTTCATATTTTGTTAGTAGATAGTACAATTGTATGGTTAATTCCGAACGGTCAGATTCAAGACTCACCACCATGCCTGCCGTATGCCAGTCGCTGCCTGGATAGTTGGGGCTACCAGGGATCAAGTCTATTTGTATCATCCTGACTATAACCTTTAGAGTTTTCCCCTCTAAACTCCTCGCCGGCGAAATCATCGGAGGTTTCCATCGCCAAGCTGGCCAATCTGTTCTTTCCTTACCGAGTGTCCCACAGTCTATATCTGCCAGGACGTGGTTAAACATTGGCACAAGTCTGGTGAATAACTTCTCCAGAATTGGGTTGAAAATTATGTCTTGTCCCGGCAATGTTAGATTATTGATGTATGACACGATTTTTGTTTCGCCGTTCGCAGCAATTTTGAATTCGGAAGGGAGCCAGGCAAAGTTACGATCTAACCCTTTTTTCGCGTGGTATTTCCATTCCATTAACGTTACTTTAACGAACTCACCCTCCTCCAAGCAAGCTGTTTCATTGTAGGAAATGGGATACTTGGAGGGATCAAGGAGGTCTCTAAGACGGGGTTCACACTCTGCGTCCTCTCCGTCCTCATCAGCATCATCCTCGTTATCGTAATCACTACTGTTGTCCTTGTTCTCGTTCTCGTAATCGTCGTTATCGTCGTCCTTATTATCGTCCCTCCCCCCGTCATGACCTCTTCCTAGTTTTTCCGGCTCCAATTCTTCTTCCTGTTCTTCTTCTGTATTGAGAATATCTCCCAACTTTGTCACAGCTGCCTTTGGGTCAATGCCGCCACTATAAGATGTTCTTGAGGGACAAGAGAGAAGGCCCCGAAGGGTATGCTTAGTCTCTTAGAGTGCTGAACCCACCTTCAACCAGATCCCTTCTCAATTCCTCGCTGAGCACTCCATCCATCCTCCAAACTCCGTCGTGGTCTGGTTCCATCAAAAAACCCCGCTTTCTTATTTCTCGTACGTACTTCTTGTAAAACGGAAGCTCGTCCAAGATCAGCGTGATATCTTCCCGAGTACAAGTGAAGTTCCATTTAGCGTCGTCTGTGTCGATGTGCTGCTTTATTTGTTTAAGCAGCCACAGTTTAAAGCTTTCGCGGTCCGTCGCTCGTTCGACCCATCCTGGCTCATCACGAAATTGGACCGAAAGGTTTCGGATGGGGATATCTTGATCTGAGAGACGGATGTTTGCCTCATCTGAATAGTCGAAAGGGATTCGAAAAGGCTGGGTGTCTCGATATGACATCTTGCTGCAGCAGGCTGGGTCTAAGGTTAAGTCTGCAATATGATTCTTTGTGTACGTTTGAGGGTGGTACTGAAGTTGTGGTGGAGTTCGGTATGCCAATCCCACCATAGGTATATATTATATAGCAACGACTACCGAAGCTATCGAGCTTCCAACCATCGCAGTTATATATTATAGCTTTTGGTACTGTATATATACATATCCGTGAGTCATGAGCCCAGTCTCCAGATGCATCCACGACAGCTGTCACCTGTCTAAAATGCTCCGTTTGGCAATGGAGGTCGCGAAGTCTACATCGGTACCGCCTTCCTTTATCAGAAAACCACTGAATCTAATATTATAACGTACTGCGTTTACGCCTAAATTAAAAAAAAAAAACGCGAGGCGCTCAGAACCAAGCGCGGCCATAAGAAACCACATATGTACATGTGCACATTGCATTGTAGATGTTGATAACTACGCGACAGTGCGACGGTAGCCGCCGGGGCAGGGCCTTTTGGAGTCGACAATTGGTCACTATCGATAGTTAGGCTAGTGTATTATTTCTTAGGGTTTCATGTATTTCTTTGGATGTTAATAATAGGCCGGAAAAAAAGACGTATTCGCGCAAGCGCAAGTTGTTCTTCGAAACGAGGATAATATAAGCTTATACAAGAAAGGTATGCGTTAGGCTTTACCATTTGCGGTAGCGCAAATAGGTATCGATATCAAGAGCCGACTATACCAGCTAACAGCTCCCTCAAATCACTATTGTCTCGTAAATCAGACTGTCTCTCACCATCTATGCTGAGGCATAAGCTGGTGTTGTTGGACAAAAAATCAATCCATATCATGAGCATGTAGAAATGTTCAAGCAAAAGAAATAGAAGGAACATCGAACCCAGCGAATCAATCTCCATAACCAGACCGTTCACATATTTGAGAAAGTACTAGTTAGAAGCGTATGTCTCATGTACCGTGTAAGCTCTTTTTTTTTTTAGTTTGCATTCCTCTATGAATTCGCGGTCGATCGTGAAGAAAAAGGAAAAGAAGAAGAAGAAGAAGAAGAAGAAGACTTGCTTCCGCGAGCTCCAACCTGAACAACCGATTAAAAAAAAAAACGAAACACCCACAACCCCTTCCTGTAAAATGTTCCCCGTTATTTCCTCCTCTCCCTCCTTCAATTTAAAGTATGTATTTAGTATTGCGTTTTCGAACGCACGCGCGCTGGGAATGATGCACCCGTTTTTTTTTTCTCTGAACAAAGGACGCCGTCTCCATGCATATGCTGTCGGATACAAAAGTGATCATCGTAAGATTGAAAGTCATGTTTTGACAGAAGAGGAAAAAGGAAAGCTGGGTTTCTTTCTAGGAAGAATATAGAAGAAAGAAGGTACCGGTCTAAGAAATAGTTTCGCAACGGGGTATTTGGAAAGAAAGTATAAGGAAATCATCCGAGGAACGAGAACGAAGGAGAAGGAGGAAAAACAAAAACATCAACCACACACCATCATCATGCATTTACCAACCTAAAACCAGACAACCCCGGGTAAAATGAGATATATATATATATATAAAGTGAAGGAAGCAAGGACGCACACTGAGACGCCGAATTTGTATGAGAAAGAAGAGGATGAAGGAAAGGTAGATCCTAGCTAATTAGACTTTACGCCAGGTCATATTGTGGTATTTTCCATGGGTTTCGAAGCCTATACAGCGATGTTAGTGTCCGATGTATACGAGTATAAAGAACTTAGAGCCGACATACCAAGTTCTTCATAAACCTGTCTATCAGTGGACCAGTCAACGAAGCACCCGGTCAATCCTCTGCTTTGTAGTTCAATTATGGCAGCGCAGACCAGACCAAGGCCGACACCACGTCCACGGAATTCCGCTATAACTAGGTTAGCTATACTGCATTAAGATACTTCAGATATGACCAGTGACTTACGACCCATGCCAACGCAGGCAAGACCGCCGACTCTTTCGCCGATCGCCTTGGGCCAAGGTACCTCTTTGGAGATTTTATTACTACCAGCGCCAGAGAAGACCAAGGCTGCCCCGACGATAGCGCTTTTACCCTCATCGTCGGTTCCGAAAGCGAGAACAGCATCTGCATAATCTACACTCAATCAGCACACGTTAAGTCGTAGGCGTATAATATTGTATATATACCGTTTGTGTCCCTTAAAGCACGATATTTCTCGACCCATCCAGGGTAGCTCGAGAAATGCTTGTCCTCAAACTGTATCAGATTGTCGAAAACGCCGGTATTACAGACACCAAATGTGATTCCTTGGTGGCTAAGCTCGGCGAAAACATCAGGTTGTGGGGGTCGCCAATTGGTTATGTCTTGATAAAGATCGAAGATAAAGCTGTCTTCAACCTTCCAGCCTGTTTAAGGGTCGTAAGCATTCCTGAAAAGCAGATATTCTCTTGGACAATAGTGTCGTACCTCGACGTTTGAACCATTCCTTCTGCTCCTTCGGCAACAGCTCCGGCAATCCCGGGAAAAAACGGGGAAAGATACTGCCAAGTTGCACACTGTCAATGTTTGGATTCACCCTCATACATTGAAATGCCTCATCATGCAGTGCAGTTCCAATACCGCTGTTTCGAAAATCCGGATCCACCATTAACAAGGCCATACTCCCCACCAGGCTTTTCCCCGCATGTATAGTATACGTGGCGCACAATCCCAGAATCTTCCCGTGACTTCTCGGATCTTTCACGACGTAATGCTTGGCGTTACCAGGTCGGTCCAGCAAGTCGCTAAGAATGCTGGAATTCAGGTTCCAGTTTGGATTCCAGCCAAAACATTTCTTCCACAAGTCGGCGCTAGCGTATAGATCTCGTCGTTTCTCCCATTCGTGAACCTCCCATCGCTGGAAATTGTCGGCCGGAATTCCACTGTTCAGCGGAAGTAATCTACGAAGAGGTAAAACACCCGTTGGCTTTACATCTCCGTAGATGACTGACGCAGCTGATTCAAGTGCTTCTCTAGAGTATTCGTAGCATGAAACGACAGTTTCCAGAACTTTCCAGCCGGAGATATTAGCTTGTTCCTATTCGGAGCTCAATACGAACTGAACTTACAAGGAATCTCGGGTAACATGTCACGTGGACTGCACGCCGTAATAACGACCAGGGGTGGCTCAAACACTAACCGCTGTCGGGTGAGTGACCTCATCGTCTCGATCTGAAATCGATACTCCGGGTCTGTGTCGAGAGAGAGGACAAAGATGACCATATTCGCTTTCTTAAGGAGGCTTGTATGTGTCTCCTGCAGCCCTTCGTGTGTGTATGGCGCATGGCTAACAGCGATTCCTCGAGCATTGATAGCCCTTCCCAAGTATTCGAACGGGTCGACGCTGACTGGGCCTGGGAAACGTGGTGGTGCAACAGCTGTCAAAAGGACACAAGTCCCGTTCTTTCTCAAAACATTCTGTCGCTGGGACTTCGTCAGCGGCAGGAGATTCCGGGTGTCCTTAATAACAGTTGTCGCCATTTCGTAGGACCTGAAGGAAAGCTCTCGGTTTCGTCGCATTAACGACGGAAGAGTCAGATGAATCGGCGGCGGGTTGACGGCATCCTCCCATCTAAGGTATCGTTCCTTGACTCGCCTAACTCTATCCCACGATTGCTCCAACGATGCCCGTGTGATATTTCCAGTTTCTACCGCCGTGTAAATCTCCTCCAGGGCGTCTGTCACATCTTGCGGGTGCTCGCACAAAATTAACATGTCGCAACCGTTGACGAACCCTCGAATCGACAATTGTCCTCCATGCACACCCCGTCCTGCAGCATTCTCCGACACCTTGTCGACTGAGCCAATCAGGATTCCCTCATATTGTAAGTGTTTCCGAATCAGGTTCTGTGGGAGCGAATCTTTGCCCCCAAATGTCGTATCAGTCGAAGCAGCCCACATTGTCGGTTCCAACAGTACTCCATCTGCTCCGTTTTCGAATGCTTTACGGAACGGTGCATATCGAGGCTCGGTCGCGATATTTCGGGTGTCCAGTATTCCACCACTGCCTTGACGAGGAGCCGGGAAGTGTTTGACGATGCTCACAAGGTTTGCGCTTTTGTGCGCATCTAGAATAGCGCTAGTGCATCTCCATACATTGGCTGGGTCGTCTCCGAACATCCGAGAACTGAGTCCATCTGCGCTTTGTTCCTCAAGGTTTAAAATCGGAGCCAAGTTAGTGTTAACGGAGAGACTTTGCAGTTCCTGGGCCGATGCGCGAGCAATATCATATAAGATTTCTGAGGATCTGAAAGCTCCAACTGCGAGAGCTCCTGGGAATTGTGTCCCTATATGGCCATTACCAAAGGGGGCAAACTGTGCGCGGTAAGTTATCGAGATAGCCTTTTAAGCAAGGTGGTAAATGGAGCTATTCTCACCATGCCATTCTCTTGTTCGATCATGATGAACAGGGGGTGCGTATGCCCCGCCTCGCGGGCGGTGTTTTGTAAGTCTTGTACAATTCGACTTATCTCCACAGAGTCTGAGCGTCGAACGGTTAGCGTGGCCCCACTTAAATCCTTGGGAAATGTCTTACGTCTAATGCTACGTCGACAGAGAAGAATACCGCCAATATGGTACTTCTTGACCATGTCAGTCACATACTGAGCTGAGTCTGGCGTATCCATAGGAAGAATAATTAATTTCCCAATCTGCCTAGAAGGAAGAGTCAGCAAACTTCAATCCACACAGTGAGAATTGGGTTGCTAGAGACCGCAGTACCTTCGCACAAGATCACGATTCTCTTCTCTGCTATAGGGAGTATCCTGCGACCAGGCACGCTTCTGGCCGGTACTTTCTGGCCCCTCATAGTAAGGATGTGAGGCCTTGTATGGAGTCTTTCGGCACTAGGTGGTTAGCCAGTGATATCTGAAACCGCTTGTGTGATAACGGGTAATAAGGCACACGACACCAGAAGAGCATTGGGAAGGGGGCTGCATACATTCGACATCATGATTGAATCCTAGCTGATAGTCTCTTAGCGAGACTATCTTTACCTTTGCCTTTGCTCGTCTCGGCCTTGCAACCGAATGTCTGTCGTGACGTGATGTGGAGATCATCGGAATCCCATCCGTGGCAAGGCTAGACAGTGGAAGAAAGAGGGTTTGTGCTCAGAGGAGTAAGTAGGAGAAGAAGAGGAGGAAGAGAGGGAAAGAAAAAGAAGAAGAAGAGGAAGAAGAAAAAATCTATACGGAGTGTAAAGCACAGAATTGAAGTCTGCAACGCTGACTAGGGCCTGGTGGTGCGATTGCGAGAATGAGCTGAGGGCTCGCAGGCCAGAATCTTGCAGAAGCGGTAATGCTTTAGATCGGGCGTGCAGAAAGATATGAAACCCTTCTTCTGTTCAAGACTTTGTCTCAGCCCAAGCAAAGGGATAAGTATATTTTATTTTTACCCTGTTCTATCAGGTGGCGACCAAGCTTGTCTGGTACTGGTACTGGAACTGTGGCTGCTGCCCGCTTTTTTATGAAGTTCCTAGCTTTGACTTGTCACCAAGGAACAAAAAAAAAAAAAAAAAAAAAAAAAAAAAAAGAACAAGATGGGGTCTTTATTAAGCAGCATGATATAATATGGCAAGTTAGCGCGAGCTCCCCGGGTTAAACTAAGTAAGTGCAGTATTAAATGCACAGTGCCAGCAATGCGGCATGCATGACAACGACATTCCAAGCCTGCAACAAAAAAAAAGGTGCGACGGGAGGGGCATTTACCTTTTTAATATATGCGATGATCAGGTTGGAAATCAGGATTAGTGCTGGTGGTGCTTTTGGGGATAAGGTGGTAGCCGAAAACCCTTTCACGAACGCACCGTCCAGGCAAGGATTTGGTACAGAAAAAACCCAAGAGGCAGGTTATCCGGCCGGTCAGAAGCAACGGATCAGATTTGATATGCAGCACTGCCTTGACTCGGTGGACTGATTTGACTGGCTAGTACGGCCCTGGCCTGGCCTGTGTGGACCGACGCTAGCGATTGTGGATCTGGGAAAGCCCCTCCACCAAAAATTGCACAGCAGATACGGGTTCCCAAGAAAGGAGTCCAGCTGCTCAAGTTCAGAAAATCAGCGCGAGGTTCCGAACGTGGACGCCAATCTGGCTGTCTTGCTACAACCTCTTGGCCTGGCCCTGGTTAGTTGGGTTTCTTCTGATATGTATCATCAAAATATTTAGAAAATATGCGACGGAGTTAAACTTGAAGATGCGGAGTAACGAAAATAAAGAAAGAACAAAAAAAAAGATATATATAAATCTCAGGAATGGCAGGATCTCGGATTTGAGAGGGGAGGATTCGAATATGCACGCCAGCCGAGTAGCCGGGAGCAATCAATCTAACAGCCTTATGGAAGGATGCAATCATTCCGGGTGAGAAAAGCATAGTAAACTTACCTATAGCTATAGCAAAAACGAGCTGACGGTATGCCAGCTGAAAGGGAGATGGGTGTTAGCACACCACCGGACCCTCGAGCAAAAGGTGGATGATTCGCTCAACCGCAAATACATGCAAGAACGAAATGAATTGGTGAGCAGAGAGTCGTCGAGCGACTGTTGACTGACTTCACCAGTGCCTGTGGGCGAAGTTTTTAGTCAGCTAGGTAGACGAGGCGTCTGGATGGATGTTGGTGTATTTGGGACGATCGCGATTCCACAGTGGGACGACCCTCGCACAGGGCTTGCACAAGCTTCGTCCTACCAGATAAAATAGGAGGACAGAGGTCTTCGAGACCAGAGAACGGCCACATTCGACTGAGATTGTGTGTTATTCGGCTACACACGACTTATGGGCTGGTGACCTAGAGGTGATTGAAGAGTAAAAGCAACTTTTCGTACGAACCTTACTTGGTGGGACAGGCCACTATTGTAGGCGCGAGATTTTAAGATTTTTATGAAAGGCCTTAAATTCAACCGGGACTAGTCGACCACCTATTGATAGTGTTATTCCCTTTGTGCTACCAAACCAGCAGATGTTCCATCGACTTATGCAGGATGTAAGAGTAGGACAGGCGAGAAGTAAGCGGTACCGACGAAGGGTTTGGGCAAAAAGTTAAAATTTTTGTGCGCCTTGAAACTAGTGACACGACTACTAGCTGCTGAAGCCCCCGTCGAGAGCTACATGTAGTAAGGAGGGCGTAGGCACATGTTTTGGGTATGTACGAGCAAGTGGTTGTTCAAGAAGGGAAAAAAACAAATATTGAGTTTTGTGCGATGCGAAAGAAAAAAGAGTCGAAAGAAAAAGAAAAAGGCCGATGGAATACAATAAAATAAAAACGGACTCGAATGTAACACCAAGAAAGAAACTTACCTTTGAGGATGCTGTTTCCCTGCACGCTGCGTCTAACGGGATTCTACTATTCGGGCATGCTCAGTCAGCAACCCCCCCCTACGTTCGTTCTCTCGTGAAATCTCACTGCCAGATCGTGATACGCCGTCAATGTTCAAAGTTGCACGATGGCGAAAGATTGGAGCTCGGGGTGATAGATAGGGAGGGCCGGATGTGCATCATTACGTTACCGGGCAGAAAAACTATCAAAGTTGAGCGGGTGTCTGGGGTACCCGCTAGGGCCGGCAGGGTCTTGCCTGGGTTGATATTCACCAAGTCCGGAATACGAGGCTCATGTCATACCGACCTTATAAATGACGAGGCAAATTGGCTCGAGGCTCTATCTAACCGTATTGGCTAATCTGGCAGATCGAAAGAGCCGAATTCAAAATGCGAGTGGGAGAGTTGAGGGAAGATAAAGTCAGGATGCAGCAAAGTCGAATCAACCGAAGGGGTGGAGAAAGGACGTCGTAGATGAATGTGAATGTGAATTTAATTGATTACGAGCGCGTCTTTTTTTGTTTGCTGGGAGCAGGTTTAACTGTCGCACAACTGCAACCTCGTGGAACGGGCGCTAAAATTAAAATATCGATGGCAAAAGGAAAGAAAAGGGCAGTTTTGGAGTCCTTTTCATCCGATACAGACTCTTCCATGCATACGATCACAACATCCCAGATAGACTGTATTTTTTTTTGGTAGAAGAGTCTGACTGCAAAACTATGTTGGCTCCTATCGATAGAGCTCAATCCAGGTATGTATCGCATGTACCCCATTCTCCTGAGTACTGAGTACATGCGGTACAACCCGCTGCTTTGATCTCCCATGAACAATCTTCATCATCACTCGTAGGGACTACTTAGGTAAGTCTCAGACATTACGATTGCACGAACACGTTGGCGTCTGCATTAGTGTGCGTGAGGAGCAAGATGGGAATCTTCTCATACATTAGTATACAGTCCCAAAGGCAAGTCATGCCATGCAAGGAATCTCGAGGAAATTAGTGTCCGCAATGACGATATAGAGCAGATTTTAGTGTTCAGGTGTGCCACTAGATGTGCCTTCGAGCAGGGTTAGACGGCCTAACTGACAAGTTTAAAGTTTCTGTGGAGAGGAGTGCGAGGGATACTGGAGAGACGCAAGCAAGGAGTCGACAGAGCAACTTCTTTGCATTGCACATGCATTTTGTACTTAATCGCAGTTTTTTCGAGTTTCCATCGCCTGGCTCCCAGATTTTTGGAAAATTCGATTTGAACCAAGTAATCTCGGATTCCAGCAAATGAGCATTTGGGAAAAACTCCATGGTCTGATCCAGCCGTTGCCAGCCTGCTTGCCTTCCTGTCAACAGTCAACCCTGCGCCTGTTGCCTGTGCCCTCTCGTTATCGACAGGACTTATTTTCTTTTTCGGGTCAGTGGCCTCCCACCAATTTGGCACCCAAACACGGCGTTTGGGCCAATAAGTTAGCATTTTCTGTAATTAAGTTGTGTAACACAAGGAAACCCTTCGGAAGTCGGCTCCATATGGCAGATAGCGTGATTAGGGGAAGAAAGAGGTGTGGGAGCAGAAAAAAGGAATTCGGAGTGCAGGTTGTGTCGAGGCAGAAGGGGCCAAATGTTAACTAACGGGGAGCACAGGAAAGGCGGAACGAGTCGTGCAACCAGTCCTTGGGGACACCAATTGTCTCGCCTACCTTTCCAGAGACGGCCTTCCACTCAAAGGGGGTCAGCAGACATCCACTGGAGAGGCTAAGAATAGGCTGATGTGAGACTCGATCCCACCGCAGAGTTTCTGGGCTCTCCACACCGGTGATATGATGTCGCATTGTTTGGGCAGTGACAAGGGCGAGGTGATGGACCGGTAAATGAGCTGATATATGCATAAGAGCTTAAGAGCTGTCACATAATTTATATAGTTATAAGAGGGGAATATATTCGAATTCGAATCCAGTTACCACTTCCCGTACATATCCCATTAATGCTTGTATTATAATCGCTCCCTCCCCACGATAATTCCGGGCCGTTTCCTGATTGTACTTCTCGCATGAACACGAGCGTTCAATTCTATTGACACCAGCGAACCTTGGAAGCGATGTCGCCTTCCCGAGCCGTTCCCCCAAGATACGATCCCCGAAACAGCTAATGGTTGGAGGACCTCTTTTTTTTTTTTTTTTTTTGTGAAGTAGTAGCAAAAAGGCAAACTTTGTAACTAAGCAGCCACAGGTGTTCGGCAATCTGCGACGAGTGCCCAAGCTCGGGCTTCTAAGACTCTTCTGCAGCAATTGCCCAGCCCTTGACGTAGCCACTCTCCTTCTTTAGTTGAAATGGTCCGAGTCTTGCATTATCTTATGGTACGATATCTGATGGAGAATATTCATTCTTTTGGTAAAATCTCGGGTATGTATATACGAGACATTGGTTCACTCTGCAAGCTTGCCTCAGTTAGGTTACATGGCCATATGGGAACGGATGACTATTCGTAGTTCCAATGCGCGTAGTCTAAAGCTTGCAGACTGGAAAAGTAATACTGTCCAACGAAAGGCAAGCGCCGGACGTCACACAGAATTTTCGTATCATGCGACACAGACCTCTTTCGTGTCACCCCAGCTCACCTACCTAGAATACTGTGCTGGTAAGAATGATGCCTGCAATCGACGTTAAGGAGCGAATTGCAATTGCCCAATTCTATGCACCTCTCTCTCAATCATTGCATTAGGCGTAAATTAATGCAGTTCACTCGCACTCTCCGTACAGCCGGAGTACCGCAGTACATACATCTATACACAGCCCAATTTATACCGTTACACGGGAAATCCCTACACCCACACGGCCAAGCTCCATTTACCGGCCAAACCAGCGGTCTTACGTACCACTTCTTCCAGGGATCGTCGAACGCTGGTGCAGGTTTTCCTTTAACGTTTGTGTAACGGCAAATGTTAAACAAATGCGATATCAGATTTTTTTGTCCAACTTTGGGGGGGGAAACCTGTAATTCAACTAACGCATAATCCTTTAATCTGGATATTGCACTACGAAGTCCCGTGTTCCGATGCATCAACGGCATCCATTACCTGAATATTTGTCAAAGAGTCTTGTCGATGCCGACGGAAACAACAATGAAGAGTGCCCTCGGATAGCTACTACTAGGTGGGTTTCATCCCTGGGTCAGCTCCTTTGAACGCCTCATTTTCCGAATCCCGCGGAAGATATATTATCCTTACCCGGTGAGGGCTCTCTTTCAAAATCAAATGTAATACATATCCGAAACCCCAATCGGCGTTCTCAATTGCCGAGTGCACAGGAAACTTTGTTTGGGAAAAGAAACAGGAACGAAATTGGATTGAACAAGAACAGTTAACGAGACGAGCTGCCTCGCGAGACGAATTTTGAGACCGGACCTAGACTTCAAAAAGCCACCCACGTTCCCAATTTCACGCTATTTCCCTTTCTTTCTTGCTCGCATTCCGCATAAAGTTACATGCTTCAGGAAGCTTCAACACCATTCGTATATATCCTGCTCTTGCTTACTTTTTTAACCATTGACCCTTTGCTTTATCCTTCCCGGAGCAAATCAGGATCATCGATTTCAACCGAAGCCAAGCGAATACCCCATTGCCAAGCATGTATAAAAGTCTAAAATGAAGGTTCCGACGGGCACACATACCACCAGCGATATTTATCTCAATAAGAACGCATATGTGATGAACTCATTTGTTTTTTCGTGCTAAACGCCTCCTTTGACGTTGATATGCATATTCAACCGAAACGCAGTGCTTCTGGCCCAGCTCCTCCAACCCTCTCCCAAGAGACAGGAGCAAACAAGAAAGCAAGAAGTGAGGGGAAATGGGAGGGTAACCGGAAGCTAGCGGCCGGGGAAATTAACGTTTTTGGTGACCGCCTGAAGAGCTCCAGAGTAAACGTATATGTGCAGCAGATCTAAGAAATCAAGTCAAGTCGACGAGGTTTTTTGAGACTGCTTGCCTGTCCCTTGCTCACATGCATTTGGACGGGAGCAGAACATCATCATCCTGGGGTGGAATGATGATGAATCATAGAGCTACAGCTAGCTTAGCAGCTCACTTGTATACAATTGTAGCTAGCTCACGGAGCAGCTGTACAGCTCGTGCCGAAGTAGCGGCAAAAAAGGGCGGAGGCGGCCCTTGCTGCAACTGCTGCCGTGCCTATTCGCCTGTTAGAAGCCGTCGTCGACATACCTTGCATCGTTTTGTCGTGGTAGAGTGCGATGATGAAGACCCATAGACGCAAGAATCAAGAAATCCTTCAGCCTCGCATCTCGTCTAAGGATCAATCGAATGAGGTTGAAATGAAGCTGTCCGTTACACAAAAGGCCCCAGCCGAGTCGCTGCAGCGCCTTTCACGCTCGCTGTGCCGCACATCTGCCAAAATGCGACAAACAACACTCTCGACGACGACACTTCGTCCCAACAACAACATCCCGTTTGCATTCCCTGGACGATGGCAAGCTCTCCTTTGCAACTTCACGTAGCACGCAGGGAGTCCAGAGCAGCGGCTGCCCCCCGCCAAATAACTGCTGATGACCTCCCTGACAAGTTCGACCAGCTATTGACAGGTATGCCTTCCATAAAGAGAAATAATGAGCCCTTGCATTTTTTGGCTGATGGCACGTGTTCTGGCAGTCGCAACAACGACGCGAAAGGAGACCCCAAAAGAGACTTTTGAGCAGCTCGTCGAGCAGCTTTCCAGTTATGCAAATACCAATGGTCTAACGCACGGGTACCTGGAGACTTTACTCCGCATTCTCACTCTTCCAAAAACATCAATTGATGCACCAAGAACAAGGGCGCTTGTCAAGTCTCTCGTGCCGTTGGAAAGGGTAAAACCGTCAACGGTCATACATTTGATAAGTTCGCTCGGTGAGGGCGAGCAAAAGGCAGAATACGCGACTCAGGCGTTACTGCTAAAATGGCTGGTTATGGTATATGATTTTCTCGACAGCTACGCCGTGTTGCATCAGCTCTACGGAATAGTGTTTAATTTTCTGTACACGGCGAATTTAAGGGCATCGACGTGTCACTTGCTCGCTCTGTGCACGAGGAGGAAGGATGTGAAGCCGTTTCGGATTCAGGCTTTGTAAGGTATCCCGCACGCCTTGGTCGGGGAAGTTCCGGTTTTACTAATAATTAGGGCAAAAGGATGAAGCTGTATGAGGATCACAGTGATGAATCAGGGGTGGTTGGGCTGCTACAGGTTTATCAAAGCTTCTACCCGGACGTCATTTTGAATGGTTCTCGGAAACGCTCTGTCTTCAAAATCTGGGACCCACTTTGGGTTCAGAATGCTGCTTTGGTGCAATCAAGGAGAGAGGAAACCCCGGACGGTGAAGACGCAGACCGCGAGTCACATCGCCGGAGGAGTACAAGAATACTCAACAAGTCGAAAAAGGCCGTTGTTCCTGTGCTCCATACATTCAATGCCTCAGAGAATTCTGTTACCCTTGAGGAAATCGACAACGTGAAAGGTCTCGTCGATAATCTTCAGAAACTCGAGCTGCCCAGTCAAGTCGGTGCAGTATTCCAGGATGACATGTTTAGGAACTTTGTCCTCCTAAAAGGATCGGACGATATCGCGTCCAGGCTGGATGATTGGACTTACGCTGCCTTGTTTGATGAATATAACGTCGAGCTGGCTGCTAAATTGGCATCGGAGAGACTAGAGGTGTTTTTGAAACAGATATTGGATTACACCACGATGAGAAAGGTATAGTCACATTATGCTGTTTTTTGAAACCATTGCTAATTGTTTGTAGGCCTTGCTGCCGTCCGTTGAGGATTTCCTGAAAGAGTATGTGAAAACGTGGAATGGGAAGTGGCACAGAGAGCCTATACTTGGTCTGCTCTCGTTCGTTCCGTTTTCGGGTTTTAAAGGTATGCTGATCTTGAAATCAATCCACTATTTATCGGGATGCTAAGAAGTACACTCTAGACTTGAGAGGCGAATATTTTGATAAGCTACATTCACTGCTACAGAATGACTCATATGAAGATGTCGCTGCTTTGATCCGGTTCCATGCGTCGTTCACTCATAATCTAATCGTCAAGCACTCGACCTCACCTCCCGGGGCTCCAGACCCCGAAATCCGCCCATCAATCCGCCAATACTTCAATTACGTCGACCAGCTCAACTCCCAAGCAGTTATAAACCACCAATGCCGCCCCTCCATACTCATAATACTCCACGCGGCGCTCGACTTTTACGAAATAATCGTAAAAATCCCACTCTCAAACCCTATCTTTGAAATCGTCTACCCAGCCGATACCGTAGTTTACAGCAGCGTCTTCATCGGCGATGCGGTTAGCTTTTCGCGTATCTGCGGAATCCTCGCGGATTACAAAAAGGCATTCCTTACCCATACTGAACTCCGTTCTAAGAATCCCAATGCAGGATACACTGAGCCGGATCGGGTATATGTAGACCATTTCAATGGGTTTTTGATGGATATCAGTAATTTCTTTTGGAGGTTTAGATGCTTTTACCATGATCCTGCGAAGGATACGAATGCGCTGGGATGTTTAATGAAAGAGTATGTTTCTCTCCTTTGATTATTTAAAACTCAAGTTACAGGATGGGATATCTGACACAAAAGCTCTGTTATGTTTAGTGACTTTGTTGATTGCCTCAACTCCGCCGCCAACGCTCGCGAATTCACACTGAACGGCCTTTTCACTTTAACTCACAGCCCCACATTCTCTCGCTTCAACACCGACTGCCTCCGCTTCCTTGAAGAACGTTACGAAGAAACCCATGATGTGGTCTTAAACACCCGTCACGCGGGCCCAGTGACATCGAAGTCTTTGATAGGACTTGCCGGGGATGGAGGTTACAGCCTTGAATATAGAGTGTTCAAAGTTGCGAGTTTGGAGTATTTGAAGCGGAAAGGGTTTGAGGGCGTGCATAGGCTTATATATTCGACTATGAAGAAGTTGAAAGAGGAGGCCGGGAGGTATGATGTTGAGGGGATGTTTGAAGGGTTGGAGGAGTGGACTTTTGGAGGTAGTGAGGAGGTAGTGAGTCTCTAGGAGGGCTCGCAACCTGACTTCTACCATCAAGATGAGATGCAAGTTGACGGAAAAGAAGAGGAGGAAGGCGAAGGGGGAAGACGGGAAGAGGACGGACCTGAAGCCATGGAGGAATAGGTTACAAGTCGGGTATATTACATTGGGAGTCCCATAGAAAATCACGGGGGTGGACTCACCACCTTGAAATTCTGGTTAAAAAACAGTAGTATCAATCATTATACATTATTCTATGAGATTTATTCTCTATCCGTGTAAACGCACGTAAATGTAGTCGTCTATGCATATGCCATGCCAGTTGTTCCAACGGGTTAACCATGCAACCATACACGGGCGTGAAGATTGTCCCAATTCCAATTCCAATTCCAATGGCACCCCGTCATCACGATTCCAGATAACTCCTAGTCCCGAAACCATCTTTACGACCGTCCGGTCCGATAGGCCAGGACCCCTGCCGACATCCTAATTCTCAGCACTATCATGTCGAATAATCTAGCACATCTTCCTGCCGAATCACGCTCTCATCGCCCACGATATAAAAGTACGCCCGTCTAGTAATCGTCTGCACGTGCTGTGGTAAATAAAGGGTAATCGCCGCCGTCAGGAAACCGAGGAAGAGGAAGATAAAGGTATCTAAAACAGTTCCAAAAAATAAGATTGTTAGTCGTTTTTCGGGCACTTCGGAAGAGGACGAGACTTTTTGAGTCGACAGTAGAGAGGGTTAGACTGACTGAATACAATCTTCTCGGTAGAAGTAAGCATGTACGAGGTAAAAGTGACCTCGAATTGGTAGTGTTTTCGGCGGATGAAGTTGTAGATTGCTGACATTTTGGTATATTTTGCGTCGGGCGAAAGCTGGTGTTATCGGTGTTTTAATTTCGGAGGAACGTGAGATATGGAATTGGAGTCTCCGGAGAGAAGGGAGCTTTGGTTTAGTTTGCCTGAGGCCGACGGGGTTTGATGGTTTGGAGAGAGGATGGCAGTCGCAAGCGCCGACTTGAACAGATTTCGGGATCAAAGGAGGTGGAAGGTTGAGAGCTGCTGAAAAGGGAATTTGGTCCCTGAACAAGCATGTCGGCCCACGCGACAGCCGATGCCGACCACACCCAACACCACCACAAGATCCACGCCAAGGCAGTGATAATGATAATGAATGGTAGAAGGATAGCTTCTAATCTTTCCTTCTTCATTGTAAGGCGAATTTGCTAAGGGGAAGGAAATAAAGAGAAGGGAAAAAAAGAAGAAGAAGAGGAGGAAGAAGGAGAAGTAAAAAAAGGACATGGTATCATTTGTTCCGCTATAATTCTAAACAAAACCAGTGATAACACGCGAAATACAACCATGCCAGTAGACCGACCAATGTTACTCCAAGAGTCCCCAAGATGTGTCGATGTTGATTCAAGCCGCCTCCTGGGCTGCCTTCTTCTCATAGTACGTCTGTCGGATCGTAAAAACACTCCCGAGAAATTCATCATTCCTTCTTACCATAAACTGTTTCCATGCATTCCCGTTTGGGTATTGCTTTGCATATTTCTCCGGATCTGAAGCCTTGACCGTCCCATCTTCGTCTAAGATCGCGACCTCGAGCTGTGCGAGACTATTGACTCGTATCGCAATATCTTTCTTAGCCTTCTCTGATGCTGCCGCCGATGTTCCTTCTCCCGGGCCATCATCTTTACCGTTAACCAAAAACTTCCTCGTCCCACTTGGATACCGAAGCGTCATCGTACATGCATCCTTCTTCTTCCTCGCTCCCGGTCCATCCTCTGAGAGCTCCACATCATAGAACTCGCACACCTTCTCCACCACAAGGCCTCCCTGAAAGGACCGTTTATACTCAAACATATCGCCAGGTCTCAGCGCCTTCTGCTGACAAAGTTCATAAAGCGTAACTCCTGCCGATAGTCCCGCGTCCCCGGAAAACACCGCTTGCTTCTGCCCCCAGTACTCTTCAAACTCTCTGTTTTTCATGTCGTCGACTCTATCCGCCATCGGACCTAATCTGAGACGTAGTGCTTCCTCTGCCTTTTTTATATAAGCTGGTTCGTAGGACCCTGTCGCAAGGTCGTCTTGAAGTTCTGCAAAGGCAGTGCGAAAGGCATCGTTGTTGAGGTTTTGGAAAAGTTCTGGAGTTGGAATCCGGGGCGGAGGCCCGTCAGGGTCTTGGTCTGGAAATGTGATTTCAGTGTCTATAGGATGGAGGAGGGAGCGAAGTTCGGTTTTTTCTTCCTCCGTAAAGAGACCCCAGGTGTTCTCGTTGAATATCATCTTTTGTTAAATATTAGCAAAAGGCCCCATTATCTGGGGGAAGGGTTAATTTGTATGCATACATTGCATTCTGCATTGATGATTTTACTCCTTTTGCTGGTGAGAAGGTGATTGACACTCCAGACTCCGCTCTTGGGAGCCTTCCCTGGTGTTTTGATCTTTGGTGGTGGCTGTTCCAGTTGCTTTTCTGCAGTATCTAGATATTTATCTTCATCATACATGGGATTGGCCTTTCGACTTCTTCCTGATCTTCGAGGTTCCGGTGCAGCTAGAGCTGCTAATTCGTCTGTCATGTTGTCATCTCCCTGCTGGCCACCTTTGGATCTCGTTGATCTTGTGGACCTGGTAGCCTTTGCGACTGGTGTTGGTTCGATTCTCTGCCGCTGTGATGATGTTTCGATATCTACATCCTCTAATTTCTGAGAGACTTCGGCAAGAGGGCTTTCGACGTGCATATCAGTATCTACAGGTTCGTTGTCTTCGTTTTCTTCGAGAGGTAAGTCAAGCTGCGGTTTGAACTGCGGCGAGGCCTCAGCGGCATAATCTTCATGGTTTGCATCGTCCCTACTTGTCGCATATGGTGCAGATGATTGGACATCCTGCATAGACTCTTCCCTTATCATATCCTCGTCTACTGGAGGTAATTTCCCAGTTTTTGCCTTTTTGCGGGGCGATGACTCTGGGTTCTCCGCCTGTGGTTCCTCTTCGATATCGCCAGCATTCTGAGCATCGACTTCGGGATCCGGTTCCTTTTGGTTTCTGGTAGACTTCCGCTTCGCAGCCGAGCCGGTTGCCCGTTTTCTTTGCACCATTTCTAGCAATAGAGGCCGATGGCGATTGATGATGATGATGTTTTCACCAAGTTGGTTGCGGTTGAGAGAGGACGAAGGAAAGACGTGTTGGAGCGTGTTTGGCGGTGCTGTTAAACGGCTTTCGTCACCGCGCAGCCGACCAGGCCAGGCAGTTACAAGGCCCTTTTGACCAGCGTGGACCTCTCGAAAGTCCTCCACCAACCCGCACCCCGACCTCATCGCATCGCATCGACACTGTCAAAGCATCATCGAAGCCCCAGACCCCGTTACGAGAGTCGCATTCGTTAGATACAGATAGGAGTAGCCGCCCATCATGGTCCAGTCGACCATCATCACCCGGCTTGATGGTAAGCTTCACCGTGGCCTCGATGGTGTCGCATGGCTTCCATGGACGATGGATCTAACAAGCTATATTTCTAGGCATGCCGCTAGCAGCTACCGTCGATGATGCCCAGGTTCGTCTGTACGCTCTATACTTCGGTGGGCGACCGTGCTAACAACATTGTTCTAGGTGGAAGAGAACCTCCAGCAGTACAAAGAGCAGGCGAAGATGATATTTCGTCGTCTGACCTCAAACTCCGAACCCCAAGCATCCATTGAATCCGGCCCTTACACTCTCCAGTACGTCCTCTATCCGTTTATCCTTCCATCAATACCCTTGCTCTTTAAAGCTCACTCGAAAGTGTTATAGCTACCTGATCCAAGAGGGTGTCTGCTACCTCTGCATCTGCGAACGCTCATACCCTCGTAAACTCGCCTTCACATACCTCTCCGATATTGCTGCCGAATTCAATTCCTCCTATCCCCAACGTGAAGTCCACTCTCCGTCCGTACGTCCCTACCAGTTCGTCGACTTCGACACCTTCATGCAGCGCACAAAACGTACATACCAAGACACCCGTGCTACCCAGAACCTCGACAAGTTAAACGATGATCTGAAAGATGTAACAAGAGTCATGACGAAAAATATTGAGGATCTGCTGTACCGAGGCGATAGTCTGGATAAGATGGGAGATATGAGTGTTCGGCTGAAACAGGATTCGGCGAAGTATAAGAAAGCAGCAAGACGGATAAATTGGGATCTCTTGGTGAGGCAGTATGCACCGTTTGGGCTGTTGGGGTTTATTGTGATCGTGTTCATATATTGGAGATTCTTTTAGGTAGGTTGGATTTATGTGTCTTGTGCTAGCGGGTATGGGCTTTAATTATTTCTGTGAAAGGGCATTTATTTGTGTATCTTGGGTCTTCGTTTCTGAGATTTCTTGTGTAAAATTATGCTAATCACACTATATTTCCCTTCAAATCAGACACGATATCTGAGTGAGGATTCTACCCTCCGTTTCAGCATGATATATCTAGATTTTGAATCCCGAAAACGCCACTAGATGCATGCTAAACATCAAGAACTCGAGCACATGGTGTATATATATATGCTGTAAAGCCGAGGTATCATAGACTCTTCTTCTCCTCCACTGCCTTCTTCCCCTGTACCCTCGCCGCCCACCACTCCTCCCAATCCCTTCTATGCAAATCCACAACCGTACACTCATCCTTCACATAAACCAGCTTTGCAACCTCACTCTCCAGCAGAAAATCCCACACCTTGCCCCCCAGAATAGTCCTCATCAACGCCGTCGTCACGAACCAGCCAAGTCCGATTATCACCCCAGCACCAGACCCCACTAATACCTGCTTCACAGTGTGGTAATGAAGGTACACTCTCGATCCGGCTACCCCAATGGCCAATGTTGTCAGTGCAAGTAGCAGGAATGACTTTATCGGCTTTGGAATGAATTTATTCCTCAGAGCGATCCAGAGGGATATATAAGTCGCGAAGAAGAACATAAACTGTGTATGCGAGGATGGCATGCCATAGCCTTTTCCTTTTAGATCTAAATTACCCCAATTTATACCAGCATTAGTATTTGGTTACTTGCATTAAACTTATCCATTTTGTTTGTTTTGTTTTTGGTTTAGAGGGTGAATTTAATCATACTAGTAGGCCTGGCTTCTTTGATAACACGCTTAAGCACGTAATTTATAGCTTCACACCCTAGTTGCCCGGCACATGCGAGTATAATTTCTAATTCTCTATGTGAGAAAATTAGAACGGCGTAGATTATCATCAAGGCCTGTGGGACTAAGGAGAGGTAGGCGGCGACGAGAGATATGGGGTCGGAGGGGTCATAGGAGACGTGGGTGATTGAGAGAGAGGCCAGCGGGGAGGCATCTTGGCCGGTGAGGGGTGGCGCGGCGCAGGACATTGTGGAGGATGTATGTGGTTGGAAGGGAAGTTGTGAAGGGGCCTTGGAGTGGTCCTTAATTAGGTCATTGCGTGGGCTCAAGGTTGCTGGGGTAGGTGGCTGCAACGCACAAAATGCCACGGGGCGGGAGAGCGTGGCGGACAGCTAATTGCGCGCTCAAACTGTGGCAAGTTGAGGACAGTTCTATCAAAAGTATGCGTATGACTGGGATATAATACACAGTTATGACGAGGCTTAGGTAAGGACTTTAGTACTAACGAATGTTATATAGCAGGTAGTTTGGGTGGCCGGGTTGTGCGATAGTTGCAGTCGCACTCGCACAGGTACAAGGAATCACATGGCCATACCGCACCGCAGATTGCAGATGGCCATATGCATTCCAATGTCAATTGAGGCGATATCGTAGGTATTAGCTATTACCAACCTAGATCCTTAGATCTAAAACGCAAGTAAGCACGGGTCACCTGCCCACCAAGTTAGCTAGTCCTAAAATCAACCCTATTCGTCGACGTTGTCCCACCGAAACAAGTTCCCGAATATTCCCCCGAACAGTCGAATTCTCGGAACTCCATCTTAAAACTGTGCCGTAGTTATTCCTTTGACTCCGCCAGGATCACTTTTCAGGCATAGACTAGCCGGCCCATCTGCGGGTTAAACCCGGGGAAATTTTTCTAGGATTTTATTAAACAGTAGTATGGCGTCAGGGGGGGCTTAGGGCAGGTGACGTCGATAACGTATTTTTACGCCAGTAGCGCAAGTTTACGAAACTCTCAGCTGGAGATTTCAATTGAATTGTTGGATTTCTTTTTGGGGCGATAAACCTGCGAAAATGTATAAGTAGCACAAATGATTGGAAAGTTTTCGGGCTGAAGCCGATGGTATAATGGTTTAAATTTCGTCTCCAAACTTTTGACTCTTCTTATCTCGTACTACGATCACTATTCCGACATTCCCATGTTATTCCGATTTTGCGGCTCAACTTCTTAATCTAAACTCGCATCTATAGATCTAGATCTTCCTTTCTAATTCCAGCTTCCCCGAGCTGTCCCCCGAAGCCTTAATCCCATTTTCTCATATTAACCTCATCGCTATATCGCTGGATCAGTTTGGATTTTCAGTTCGAGAAATGCGACGTTATAACGTTCGAGGATGAACTTTAAAAAAATCTCCATATATTTCTGAAATATAAAAGACCACGTTTTCCACCACGAAGGATGAGCATTTAGAGTGCATTTTTAACACCACAATATCGACTCCATCGATAACGGTCATTTATACTAAATAGACTACGAAGATATTGAAGTCATAGTATCTTCACAATGCTAGTTGCGCGCACTCTAGCGATCCGGGGCCTCGCCAGGTCCGCGATCAAGAAGTCGATCTTTACAAGAAATGTGGGAGTGATGCCTCAAACTGCGAAGGCTGAGGGCGACATCTCCTCCGTATTCGCGTCTCTGTCGGGAGAAACCGAACAACAACTTCCACTACGCTATCGCGAGCTGAAGAAGCGGCTAATTGCGGAAAACGCCGACAAGGTCCAAGCGAGCTGGAACAGGCTGATCGAGTCTCTGAAGGATGGTGTTGAGATGGCGAAAGTTATGAATGATCGGGTAGGATATGTATCTCTCTTGGGCGCCTCAGATAACAATTGCTGATATCCACAGATGATCCCCTCGGTCACCTTCACAGACCTCACTACCGGAAAACTTAGCCATAAAACTATCGACACTATCAAAAACCGTGGAACTGTCGTCATCAGAGGCGTCTTCTCGCCCTCTGAAGCACTCGAACTGAAAGCGCAGACTAGAGAGTACATAAACTCTAATATAAGTATCACAAAACACTTTAAAGGCCAGGTTTTCGAGATATACTGGTCCCCAAGCCAGATTAAGGCAAGAGGCGATCCCCGGATGTTGAGTGCACAACGGGCGCTGCAAAGTCTATGGAGCGGCCTGTCGGAGGAACAAACGAGTACGCCATTAGCGTACGCTGATCGTCTAAGGATGCGGACTCCGGGTGATAAATCATTCGCACTGGGGCCCCATGTTGATGGTGGGTCATTGGAACGGTGGGAAGATCCTACGTATGCTTCTTGTTATACGGAAATCTTGAAGGGGAACTGGGAGGGTTATAACCCATTCGATGCTAAATGTCGAGTTGGCGCGGTGATGGATCTGTACAACTCCTCTGGTGGATGCGCTGCGTTCCGTGAATTTCAGGGTTGGCTGAGTCTTTCGTCTTGTGGCCCTGGTGAAGGGACGTTAAGAGTCAATCCACTATTGAAACAGGCGACAGCGTACTGGATCTTGCGACCGTTTTTCTCGCCACCGAGGCATGACCCATCGTCACTCGACGGGTGGAAACTAGACTTTTCAACGACCAGATTTCCAGGTTCGGCGCAGGGTCGAGGACAAGAGATGTCTGATGCAACGCACCCACATTTACAGTTGCAGCATTCGATGGTATCTGCCCCGCGAGTTGAACCTGGTGATTTCCTAGTATGGCATTGTGATACAATCCATGCTGTTGATCCGGTTCATAACGGAAAAGAGGATGCGAGTGTGTTTTATATTCCAGTAGTCCCGAAGTGCAGCCTTAACGAAGAGTATATCCAGAAGCAGAAGGAAGCATTCTTGACGGGCTACCCTCCCCCAGATTTCCCTGGCGGCAATGGAGAAGAATATCATAAAGGAAGGCCGGGCCAAGATGCCATCAAGATGGTGGGAGGCCAGGCCGCCTTAACAGCAATGGGGTTTTGAAATAGAATTCTTAGGCCAGGTCCTCGTTGAAGAGGGAGACGTCCAATTCCTTGTCTTCTGGCGGGGTTGGACTGCCCAAGCTAGCGGCTTTGAGGACTTTAACCAGTTGTATCTGCTCCTTTTTCAACTTTCTCCCGACTAATCGTTTGTGTGCCCTTCCGTTTATATGGTTTTCCCAGAGCTTTTGTGTCACGGCAGTTAGGTGACAATGTTCGCATGTCTGATTTACCCATAGAGAGCGGTTCATTGAAAGGTCTTCTTTATACGGCCTAAGGAGGTCTGATGGGAGAGTGGCGACCTCTGTTGGCTTCGGAAGGGACTCATTTGGAATATCCGGGTTTAGGAAGTCTGTTGTACGTTTAGTTAACATATCCTTACTAGTACGAGTTCAAGAAGATAATGAATACATACCTTGAGCGATTTTGATGGCTGGATCTCTCACCGTTTCGTCCCATCTTGCAAGATCGGATGTATCGAGCAAATACATTCCACCTTCTGGAAGTGAGGCTTTGTCCGTTACCAACCTGTTTAATAACTTTACTCTGATCCACCTTAGTTGGGCTTTGCCATAAGCTCTAGTCGCAGAATTCATCTTCTCAACATTCTCCTTTTTCAATCTCTCGACTTCTGCCTCCAACTCTTTCTTATTCTCCAAGTCGTCTTCAGGCCAGCTCTCAAGTTCATCTCTCGCCTTCAGATATGGTAGAAACTCTTTCCACCCGATACTCTGCCATACACCAGATGTCGTATCTATTTCCTTATTCTCCTTATATATCTTGTGCAGGCCATCGATCTCCCCAAACAACCCCTGTTCAATCATCTTATCTACTCTTCCTTTCAACCTCTCTGACCAAACATCATCGTTGGCATGTACCCAAAACAGGAGATTTGAAAACCTCGCGGTAGACTTGTCAGCATTTTTCTCTTGCTCTTCGGCGTATAAATCCGATGCCTTTTTATTTGTCGTCAAACATATCTCCAACGATCTCAAAATCTTCCTTCGATCATTTGGATGCCATCGATTCGCCATAACCGGGTCTCGTCGTCTTAATTCTTCTAAAATTTCCGACGTTGGGCCGTCTAAAATTGGAAATTTCGAGATCATAGACTCTCGATGGTTGGTGTATTCCCCGCTCTCGAGTTTCTCTTCGAAATCTTGTAATCTCTCTTGGAATAACAGTGACTGGACGTAATAATGTGTTCCTCCAACTACAATCGGTACCTTCCCACGCTTCCTGATATCCTCGATGGTGTTGAGCGCAACGGATAGCCATTGTCCGATTCGCCAGGCTTCCTCGGGGTTTAGGAAGTCCATGAGATGGTGAGGGACCCCCATCCGCTCTTCGAGAGGGTGCTTGTTGGTGATAACATCGAGGCCACGATACATTTGCATAGCGTCGCTGTTGATTATTTCACCATTCAGCGCGAGGGCGAGGTCGACGGCAAGCTGCAAATAATGCTTTTAGTTTTATATTTCTGGGCCGGGAGGGTGTTAAATATGCGGATTCTTACCTTCGACTTTCCGGTACCGGTGGCACCAATAACGGTGATGAGAGGCCTGAGCGCTTGCTGCATCCTCGGAGAATTCAGAGCCTCGTATTAGGCTCTAGTAGTTGTGAAATCGTTGTATTATTTTGAGCTGCAGTTTTGAGCTTCAAGATGCGAGCTAGAGCTAGCTTGTGACTAAATTAAAATGTATAAAACCACACTGGCACCACTGACTAGAATTCGATTCGAACCGAGGCTTGAATTCAGGCCGCTCAATCCTCGACGATTTCGCCCCCAGACCAACCCCTTTTTAGAATCTATCAAGCACCTTGGAATACTTCCTTCGTTATCATCGAAGTTATCCACCTAATATTTGTCCCTGCAAGACTGTAGGAGAGTCAGAGTCGAAGGGAAAATCTCAAGGTCAAAGAAAGTTTGCCCACAGGAAAAACTACCACAAAATCAACACAAACCGGGTTTCTGCGCCGAAATCATGTCGTCCCGGCTTCTCATCCTCTCGCGAAGGGACGATCATGTCCACCTTAACTTCCACCCAACAACTTTAACCCTCTTCGAAGTCACAATATTAATTTTCGTTTTCATCTTCAAATCTATTTTAACTGGCCTAATGATCCTGATCGCGGGGACAGGGCATCGCCAAAAACTTACAACAACAATGCCAAAGCTATCCGTTTCAATGCCATTCAAACTTACCGAGAAAGATATAAACCTTTATACGATAGCGACATCATCTACCCGCGAAGACCTAGACGCCGATAAAGCTGCAAAAGCCCTCTTCTTATCTGCAGTTACGGAGCCATGCATGCTCCTTCTAGTCGCAAAGCGAGGATGTCCAATCCAACCGCTTGGCGCAGTTAACGTCCGTAATTCATTCGAAATTCTACGGCCGGAGTTATGTAAAATTTCAGATTTACAGTCTGCGGAAGGAGCGATGGTAGTAGCAACCCTAGCCCCAGAAGCCAGGATTGTAAAAAGAGGCGTAGAATTCGACCTCATCGTCGAATTAGGCGTAAACATCCTCGACGGTGATACTACGGAGATGAAAACTGTTTTCCGCCAAGTGTTTACGATGCTACAATTCGCCAGGATTCCAAAGAATGTCAAGTTATCGGAAATATCACAAAAACGTGAGTTTGAATTTAAGTTGGATTCGGAGACGCAACCGGAGGGGCAGATACAGTTGGCGTGGGACGGGCCGAGGAAGTGGGCGAGGGTTTGTAAGGACTACAATCCGATTCATATTTGGTCTCTTGCAGCGGAGTTGTATGGACTTCCGGGGAGGATTGCACATGGGAACCATATGGCTGCTTTGGCTTTGGCGAAGGTGGAACGGAAATCTTTAGGGTTAGATAGGGGGCTGGCATTGGACGTGATGTTTAAACGGCCTGTGACGGTGCCAGCCAAGTTGGATGTTCGGGTTGAGTGTGAGAACCTAGAGACTTCTCAGGAGGCGGTTACGCATTTTGCACTTGCGAGTAAGGAAAAGATTTATGTGCAGGGCGAATATAGACAGTTGTGAAAGTATTTCTGGTTTTATTCTGAGGACTGCCGTAGAGTCATTTTCTGTACATAATAGCGAGTCGTTTTCGAGTCTAGGTTTTGAACAGAATTGAGTGTGGCGAGCTTACTATCTAACGTAACGCCCCCTATGAAACCGAGAACTGAAGAAGCTGAAAACCATGCTAACTAAATTATAAAGTGTCGAAAATCCACAACCCCTCACGCCAGTGTTCTTACGGGAATATTTGAAATTCTGTCGTAAAGTATGACGTAGGTTACGAAGCTAGTTTGCGATTCCATCGTCTGAAAATATCCATCTGCATATCTTGGTCAAATTGTTCGAGTTTGATTTCTGGTTGGGGGATTAATCCCATCTAGATATTAGGTTCTAGAGGTTAGTTCTTTCCTTTGACCTAAATGAGAGCTCTAGAGGCGGGTTTCATAACAGCGATAGACTAGCGATATCGATAGGCTTAAAGCGACTGCGTACTATGAAACCTGAAATAATAACATCTGGAGCCATCCTAAAATCCTTGATTCTGTAACTTTGAGTGTAACCTTGATTGCCCAGCTCTTGGGTTACAACGCTATATATAACTGTGCATGTGCATGGTCGGCCTATAATAACAAAAGTCTGGTAACATTACGAGACTGTCTATACGTCTAGCAGCGCTATGATGAATGTGTCCGTTAGTGCTAGCTAGGCGAGGCAACACAAATCAGTGTTCAGAATACAACAAACCTCGTGAACTACGCAAGTGTGGATGCTCGGAAAGATTCTCAGTGAGACCATGTACTTACATGCGGGGTTATGGCCTATAATACAATCCACCTCGCTAGGTTGGACTCCCCTGCCCAAACAGCGGCACGAGCAGCTAGGATTCCACATTCGTTTAAATTTATCAAAGACATAAGTTGCCATGAGCGTTCGAGCTAGCACCGCCACAGCGAACCTCATTTGTCGGATCTAATTATCTTCGCGACACCCCAGTAATTAAAGCCAACAGCATCTTTCCCCTATGACGTGCTTTGAATCTCAAAAGACGACCAAGAAATCCGGTATGACCTCTAAGCAGTAGTGAACGAAATGCGATCTTGATATCTACCCAGTTTCATGAACTTGATACGATATCGACAGTTTGTCCTCCTCAATGTCCACCCTATAAGTCTTACCCGATTTGTGCTGGCTACATGGGCACAATAGACGGCCTGATTGTAAAAGAGCTCATGTATGTCTTTCTACCGCTTCTATAGCACTTCGCGGAGCCCGAAGTGGGGGACCGAGCTGTCCGTGCGGACAGCTATTCGAATATGGTTAAGGTTGGTTCTCAGTCCAGCCCGCCTTTCTTGTGGAATCATGGCGCTGGGACTTTAACGAAACATGGTAACGTAACAATGTGCATATGCAGAGTGCCCTGACCTCTATTTGGGCTAGCTGCAGCCAGCAATAGATTCCGTCTCCGAGATGCCTAACGTCCGAATGCCTGCGGCGATCCTTTTAGGCTTTTTATCCGTCCTATATTCGCGATCCATTCATGAGATTATCGTCACTTTTCTGTATTGTCTCCCTTGAAGCATTCTCATCGTATATGCGTATATCTTCAACAAATTGATTTCGAATCTGCCATCCGGTACAGGCCGGCATGGGCAGATTAACAATTATTTCAATACCAAGATTCCAGAGAGCCAATATTATATCACGACCTCGAGGGAACATGCCCACACGACATGAAATCTAACTCACTCGATATGGTTTCCGGAAACCCGGACAGTTTTCGGGAACTCTCTTATTGAAATTGATAACCGAGATCTTGTCCCACGGAACTGTGTCAACACGTGTGGAGTTTGTACGACTACATTTTGCAACAAAGCAGATATCTGCCGGCTAAATACTTCGTAGGTAGGTCTAAATTATCCATGTTTGCGGCCGAGAACGTAGAATTTTCGACATGGAATTCGACTGCCTCGGACAGGATTGGCTGGGCTAAGGGCCTAATTTACCCCGACCTTGATGCTCTCTCCACTTTGCAGGCTAAATAGCGGCTAAATGGCAAATACCATGCCGCATGGGTGGAAGAGCTTGTTTGAAACTTGCGCCGGAGTTCCCCCAATTTTCCCCCACTCCAATATCTAACTCCGCATACCCACATTTACGCTATTCGGCCCCGAACTCTCTCCACACTAGGGATCAGGTTCTCCACAATTACGAGTGCCATTAGTGCTTCTCCAGAATAAGATTCTTGGTTAGTACACTAAAGCGTTTCTAGAGAGCACTCTAGCCCTCGACGCTAAACCGAGTTTCTAGCAATCTGGGGCAAAAACTTCGGAGAAACCTTGTGCATTGACGCCTCCAGCATGCGCAAACCTGCAGTCTTACCATGGTTGTATTTTACTGCCAAACAAGCTTATTCTGGAGCCTGCTCATGTTGGTCTTGTTCAAACACCAAAAGACGGGAGGGGATGAATATGCCGACCCTGCAAATAGCCTGTAATAGGCTAAATGAAATTTCCGCCTTGTCTATCTGTTCCCATGGGATTTGTGACAGGACAGTCGGTTGTGGCGCTCGTTCGGTCGTACATACGAGAACGACGTCTTTCTACGTTATAGAATGGCTGATATAGCCTGAGCGGAAGCAATCCACGGTAGCGATGAAACTCTGGCTAAGAAAATCTATGGTAACTCTTCGGTCTTGAGCCATGAGAATTTGAAGAAATCGAACGGCAAATATATGATCCGATGTGGTATTGTTATAGGGAATAGTAATCATTTTTCTGGCGCGTGGACGTTATTTCAACGCCTCTTCACGCTAGAAAAAGGCCAAAACATCTTCTGTTCCAATAAGCATTGAGGCAAACCAGTTTCGGATAATGTGGTAGCCATGGTACGTCTTATGGTTACCGGCGGGACCGCGACCGTTCGCAGTGTTCGCAAGCACGAGGTACTTTCGCAATACCTAGGTTCCACAGGCTCGAGCTAAGATGTCTTGGGCTAGTTTTTCCCCACAGCCAATTGTTCCGCCAATAGCGTGAGTGGAGCCACAACCATTGCATGGGCCATAGTTGCGGGTTGTGATACCTGTTGATCTTGACCGCGAAACTTCATACATGCAACTTTTCGGAGGCATTGGCCCCATCGAGCCTTTAATCTGATACCACTTGATATGGATGCTCACCGGGGTTTGCGACCCCGGTGATATTAGGAAAATAGCCTAGCTATCTGCTTCTACAGCATATGCTCAAAAAAATGTATAAAATGATGAGGAGCACCCTGCTTATCGAAGCTCCTGGTCTTGAAATTTTTCAGAGTATCTCACAATCCAGCTTTGGAGCTGTCTACCTCTTATATTTTGTGTAGAGAATCCAATAGTCAGTTTTTCCCAGCGGTGTTCCTCTACCAAAAATGGCGGAACCCACGAGAGTCCAACCGGCAGCTGCCCAGGTCGACGAGAAGGGTGATATCTCGGTCCAGCACTATGACAATGTCGATATCACCAATAAAGCTCTCAATGAGGGTGCTAAACAGGCCACCGCGGCTGAGCATAACCTCACCTTCCTCCAGGCTATCAAGACCTATAGGCGAGCGGCTATCTGGTCCATCTTGATCTCCACCACTGTTATTATGGAAGGTTACGACGTTACCCTCCTTGGTTCTTTCTTCGGCTATCCTGGTAAGTCTATTATAACACATGCGTAGCCACACAGACGTTTCGGTCGCCTTTTACTAATTCGATAATAGAATTTCAAAAGAAGTATGGTTATTTGACGGAGAAGGATGGCTGGCAGATTAGTGCGACTTGGATGTCCAACTTGAACGTCATCGCCGCCGTCGGTAACATCATCGGTGCTTTGCTTAACGGCTACCTCACTGCGAAATTCGGACACAGAATTGTTTTAATTGGCAGTCTGTTCCTCTTGACTGGTTTTATCTTCATTGTTTTCTTCGCCCAGAGCATCGAGGTTATCTTCGTCGGTACACTCTTCTGTAATATCCCTTGGGGTGTGTTCGCAACGTCCGGCCCCGCATACGCAGCTGAAGTTGCCCCGCTTGCGCTTCGTGGTTACTTGACAGCCTATGTCAATCTCTGCTGGTGTATTGGTCAATTCATTTCTGCCGGTGTTCTCAAGGGTTTGGTGAACGTTCCAAACAAGTGGAGTTACAAGGCTCCCTTTGCGATTCAGGTGAGAGCCATCCACGAATTCGATCCATCAGAGGGAAACAATTTACTAATGTAAGATATTTTGTATAGTGGATTTGGCCAATTCCGCTCGCCATCTTCGCATACCTTGCCCCGGAATCCCCATGGTTCTTGGTTAGGGTCGGCAAACTCGATGAAGCTAAGAAGTCCTTGATGCGCCTTTCTCAGCCTGAGCACGATATCGACTATGATGCCCACATTGCTCTCATGGTCCATACCAACAAGCTCGAGAAAGATGAGCGCAAGGGTGTGAGCTACTATGATGCTTTCCGTGGCACCAACCGTCGCCGTACCGAAATCGCCTGTATGGCTTTCCTGTCCCAGATCACCAATGGAGGTGCCCTCTGCTACTCTGGTTCTTTCTTCTTTCAACAAACCGGTATTGATGCATCCACTTCCTACGGTATTGCACTTGGCGGTACTGGTATTGCCTTCGTCGGAACAATCATCTCTTGGTTCTACCTTAGCAAGTGGGGCCGCCGAACAATCTGGTTCACTGGCTTCTCTTTCCTTGTCGTCATCCTCTTCACCATCGGTGTCCTCGGTAGTATTCCAAATCAAACTAAGTCTCTCGCTTGGGCACAATCTCTGCTTACGATCGTCTGGCTCGGAGCTTACTCTATGTCCGTCGGCCCGATTGTCTACACCATTGTCGCTGAAATCGGCTCCACTCGTCTCAGGACTCAAACCGTCGTGCTTGCCCGTAGCACATACTACGTTGGCAACATCATCTGTGGTGGCCTCATTCAACCAAGATTGTTGTCTCCAACTTTCTGGAACGCAAAGGGAAAGACCGCGTGGTTTTGGTTCGTTCTTGCATTCTTTACAAATGTTTGGGGATACTACAGACTTCCAGAAACTAAGGACCGTACCTTCGAGGAATTGGATATCTTGTTCCAGAAGGGAGTTTCGGCTAGGAAGTTTGCTGAATACCAGATTGATCGCGAAGAGGAGTTCGGTCACTGAGCGTGGCTATCTTCTCTGGATGAGTTCTTGATAGCGATTTTACGACTTGCGATGTCATTTCCTTCTTAGCTAGTTGCTGTTGATCAGAGTTTTACGAAATTTAAGATCTTCCATAATTCCTTACATTCTAAGTTGCTTACATGAAATTGGTAAAACGGAAAAAAGAATCTTGACATCGTGCGATTGTGAAGGCTGTCGCTGGATGAAAATTCGGGACTCTCTAGCTTGCCCTAATCGGCGGGGGAAAAAAAAAATTCTGCTCTCCCTGGCAGTTGCGCAAGCTCCCTGGTGGATTCATGCAGACACCCATGTATATCGTGTGATGTTGCTACCCTGGATTGAAATTCCCGCACTGAGCTACCGGGCCTGTTTTGTGGATCCGTGGAAGGCAGCGATCTCGTAAAGGTATCAGACGACTTCAAGGTTTGAACCGTCTTGCGAACCGGAGGGACAAACTCCGATAGTTGAGCATTCTTAAAATCGCGATCGGTGTCAGTATTGCATTGGACTGCGAGTGGGGGCAATATTCTGCTTGGATGCGATGTAACTATGTCTCTGCCCTCACGTAGAACTGAACTTCGGGGTTGTGGTATTGTGACAAGACGCACGGATTTATGATATCACGGTATTCGATGTGCTGAGCTGCATCTAGACCATTCATGAACTCGGCTGCTTGCTAGCTCTGCAGAAACAGTTAAAAACACCCATAGAAGCGTACTATATATATCGATAGAAAAGTAAACCTGGTGGAACAAGCTGCTTAGTTAGAATCGAATCTAGCAGATACTGATGAATGTCAACTGCCCGATGTCTAATGCAATGACCCACACACCGGGACGCTAAACGACAAAGCGAGATGCATATGCAACAAGGTGGTACGGGATGAGCTATCCGGCTAAACGAAGTTATTCAAGTTAGCTTAAGCAATGCATCCCGGCTGCTGGGTAAATTTGATTTGGCGAGATGCGGACCCATGGTTAGGCTATGGGATACGTGTATCAGGTAAGCTTTGTAATCTCCAGGATAAGACTTCTTGTAAATACTACAGCACATTGATATTTAGGTTTAGGAATACTTGAACTATTCTGGCTAATGGCAGGGCTAAATCTTAAAGAGTACGTACGGAGGGACTGATGCCCTGATAATTAGGGCATTCTGGCTTGAATTGCAAGTCGTTTACCAGCGGGTCCACTCGACGGTGATGCATGATGATACCTATAGTTCTTGTCATGAGAGTAATTCTAAAGATACTATAGCTAAATACAATTGCAACCAGTGATAAAATATCTGGGTACTTATCTTATTCATCTTTCGAGACCGAAATTCAAGAATCTTGCTAACTCGTTAAGCCTCACCGAGAGTCTCAAGCCTATACACCCCAAGCAAATTCCCCACTCCAGATTCTGAATCGTTGTGCCCACTGCCAAAGACCACGTTAGTGAATCACAGCGAGTGGGCTTAAGAATGCGTTAAAAATCCATTTTACAACGTTTGGAAATCAGCGTATGTGTTGACTCCATGGCTGCCACACAGGCACCCTGGGTAGAGACTAGCTGCCACGTATGCATAGGGAATATAGTGTATCTATAGCCATATGCCTTAAGCGCCTTGCACTGCAGGTTCTCCTTTATAAGCAGGTATTGAAAGCACAAGAACAAGATAATGTCACTGCCAAAGCTTCTAAACTCATGGTCCTTGGGGAGATTCCTCAAAAATAGGCATTATTATAGTCATTTTGACCGGAATTTTGCCACGATCGCAATGGCACGTCCGGTTTCTCGATAGGGTCAAAATTGGAGAAAATGCTCTTTTTTGGAGCCGCCGCCGCCGCCGCCGCGATGATAGTATAGCCATTTTGACCGGAATTTTGCCACGATCGCAATGGCACGTCCGGTTTCTCGATAGGGTCAAAATTGGAGAAAATGCTCTTTTTTGGAGCCGCCGCCGCCGCCGCCGCGATGATAGTATAGCCATTTTGACCGGAATTTTGCCACGATCGCAATGGCACGTCCGGTTTCTCAATAGGGCCAAAACTAGAGAAAATACGGGTTTCCCTGTTTTTATGTAGCTTTTCTAACGCTAACCGCGTTCAAAAACTGCCTTTTTCATTGAATTCTAGGCAAAATTCTGAGAATTTTGACGTACATATGTCATATCAAAAATCCCCTCCCCCCCCCTTTTTTTTTTTTCCCCCACGCCCACGCCGCCGGCGCGCGGCCTGCGGCTACAGAAATTTTGAGGGAAAAAAAGGGGAGGATGAGTATAACAGAAAGGGCAAAAGGAAAGCAAAATTCCAAATTTTTCGCGATTAAAAGTGGCAAAAATCGCCAGAATTCAGCGTGGAAAACGCGAATTCCGCGAAAACTTTGAGGAACGATGACATCAAAAAGTGTTGATGTTGTTGTAAATAGTTAAACTTTCTGAGCTGGCAGCACTGGGAGATACGAAAAATGAAGTATACACCGGTTTAGTAGTGAAATAAATAGTTTAGAGGGCTGTTTTCGTAGTTTTTAGCATAACTTTTGGTAGTCTATAGGTCTTTGGAGAGAAATCGTATCGGCGTGCTGTTGGTTTCGGGCTGTGGTTTCAATGTTCGGCTCCCCGGAACGGCAGGCTTTTATTGAAGAAAAAATTATTATTTTTCGCAAATGGATTTTGAAAATTTTCGAATTTTCCATGAATCTGGTGCGATTAGGTCTTTCGTAGTTTGGAAATTGCTTAACTCTATCACTGTATAACCGGTAGTAGGAGGTATACCGGTAGCTAGTGAAAAAGGTAGAATTTGTTGATAGTCAATATAATTTACTGTCAGTTACTATTGGCGGGTGTTGCCCAATGATAGCCCGTGAACGGAGATATCGGCCACTAATAGCCACTACTAGCGAATAGTGTCGAAGGATAGCTATATACTACTCAAGTAGGAGCCAACACACGACCCACACAGCAACCGTGGGCTTAGCTTAGCATGGGGGACGAACAGCCCTGGATGGCACTTAACTAGTGCAAGAGAGAATAACCTAGGATTATGATTGTGAGAGTAGTCCCTAGCTGGTGATGAGTATGGGACCTGACAAACTAGCTATAGCCGATTCAATATATAATTTTGACTGATACCCACTGATAGTCGCCAGTAGCCGTTATCATTGATCAGTATTGCATATATTGCGCCAGTGCTAGGCATATGTAACCAAGTTTGTTAACTTGCAACCCCCTATTAATTAAACAATCCCACGAACCTTGAACTCATCACCCAAACCTGCTTCACCTACCAAACCATCCTCATATGCATCACTTACCTCAGAGTTAGCTCACCTCATCACAGCTCACCTATAGGAAACTTCTCACCTGCAACATCATCTTCACCACAAAGGCTTCTTTATTTACCACACCTTACAGACAAGGTATCCCTTGCAAGCAGCTTACTGCATCCTTCCATACCTAATAATTCTTCAATAGAATTCAATCATGCCCGAAGGGATAACGGTTTACGATATGACGCGCATGATGAGTGCAAGGTTCAAAGATACCAATGTTGTGATCGAGATTCACGATAGATGGTTCAGAAATAAGGACCCATCTAGCACCGAAGCAACAATGTCAAGAGACACATGGACAACGTTGATGTCACTTAAAGAGACACAAATCGAGTTCTCAGCAGAAAATATTATGTTTCACGGAAAACAAATGGGTATACCTCTAGTGAACGACATCTGGGTGCGCGTCAAGTTCTCGCAGCATGGCCATTGCATTGTTCTAAGACGATCAGAGTACGATGAACTGAAATCAGATTGGGACAAATCAGAGAAAAAGGCCAAACCTTCACCGTTTGCGATCGTCGGGGGTAGTCAGGTTATGATGTTTACCGATCATACCAAGTGGATGCAATTATGGGCTGGAACTATCAGAAAGGTCACTCTTTTTGGTAGTGTCGGCTATAAGTTCTATTGGGCGGATAATAGAAACGGACCTTGCCCAATCCAAGAAGCAAAGCGATTCCGAGATAATATCATACAACGTCGGGGCGATCTCAAGAAATCTGACATGGGGATAATTCGACACATGGTCTCCTCTGGGAATAACAAATACTGGAATGGAATTGGAAACAGCCATGCGAGTGACATACTCTTCTTCGCAATGATTCATCCTTCAGCGAAGGTCTCAACTATCTTCTGGAGCGATGGCTTAATGAAAAGGTTACTTGATGCAATCGAATTCTTCTTTGCTCAAGCCAAAACTTCTAAATACCTCAGTCATGTGCCAGCTACAACGACATCAATTCGCGGGTTTGATGTATCAGACAAGATCACGAAGTGGTACAACGAGTGTTTTGTGAAAGTTTATCGCAAAAAGCACTGCCTAGTAACACAGCAATATCTCGAGAAGATGATAGATCGTGGACTACTAGAGGGTTATTCTACCAATGATTCTAGCAGCGAGGATGACAACAGGACCTTTGATATCATAATACCACCATTAACTGACGAAATCAAGACTCTGTACGGCGATTTCAATAGCGGGAAAGAGCTCGAACAACGGCGAACAAAGCTACCAGTTCACCGTGTGAAATGGAAGAAAAGATCAACAGATAGCGATTGGCAATACGGCTATACACTCATAAATGTGTGGCCAAAATGGGAATCAGATGATGTAAAGGCAGCGCCTGGGACATGGAAAGCCCTGAACTGGCGAAATTTGAAAGGCGAAGTGGGACCAACTAGTTTTCATAATACCGAAGTCGCAAAGAAGGAACGACAATATGACGAGTTCGGGAAAAGAAGAAGAGGTCCTAAAGTGGCCATCCGCGATGAGATATCAGCTACAGGCAGGGGGTCGGGCAGACGAGGGGCACCAACAAAAGCGAATAAATTACCTACAGATCCTAAAATAGATCCTAACCGGAAGCGTAATCAGAAACGAGAGAGAGAAGAACGCTTGCGAAGTTTCAACGCACAGAAGAAACTAACGAGAAAGACTACTAAGTGCGACGAAGAAGCAAAGCAGGCCGAGAAAGAACGCTGTTTCGGACTAGAAGATTTGGGACTGCAAGAGAGTCTAGAAAATGAGAGTCGGGAAGATCAAGGCGAGTGGATGAAGGAGACACAGTTAGATCTCGGACTTATGGGTCTCGATGAATACGATAGCATCGGAGAACTACTTGCGGAAGATGAGCAGGAAGTGGAGGAAGAAGAAACAAGAGATGAGATGTACGAAATTAAGGGTATGGACTGGTTCAGCATAGAAGATGTGGACTAAGATCATCTTCAAGTTCTCGTAGCACAAGAAAGCATCGATTGGAAAGTTCAAGGAAGATCTTAAGATAAAGTTTATAATTAGCAAATTTAAATATCTCGAGTTCTATAACTGCTGCTTGATTATTCTTTACCATTAGCTTAATTGAACCGGAAGATAGTCTTCTAATTTATCGACTTTAAGACTGCAGTCTTTCTTTCCAAGGTTTTCGAAGCAGTAATACAGCCTCCCTAATTTGCATCTGGACGAAGTGGCTGGTAATTCTGCGTTTAAGAAATTGTGTTTAGCTGTTGTATTGTGAAAACACCGAAATAGTCTGATCGCGAGACTGACACCAAGTCAGCTGATAAGAGACTCAACGCGAACCGCTTCAAAACATTCAATATCAATACGTGGAAGCGTGGTTCCCTGTAGACAGCTTCACTACAGAGACTAGGCAGCTCTCTAACCCCTCTGTGAGCTTTGAATTTACATTACACTTGCATTTTCTTTGGTGGAAGACACTACACGAGTAGAAGATCAATCAATTTTCGAATCAACCGTTCGGACCTTCCAATTACACTTCGAATTCGATACCACGCGTACTAGCTGTCGTCGTCGCGATCATCGCTCTCTATTGCATTTCCCATTTCCATCAGCATTCAAGATCCAATAATGAAGGTCACAAAAGGGAATTGCAAGAATCTGGTTGCGGCGTACACAGAGATGCCGCTTTTATTCTCAGACGGGGAGAAGGTTTATCATTTGCAGGATCCTCGACGACCTATTGGACCGACCGGTTATCATTATACAATTGCAACGTTATTGGTACGTTAGACATCTAGCCTCGTAATATATATATATATATATTTGCTTTCTGCTTAGATTACTAACTTATATCTTGTAGAATGAAAGGCTGGAATTTTCTGAGGTGCACAAGAACACGATAAATTCGATAATGATCGAGCATCACTGGCTGAATGGCAAGAAAACCGACCCCCGAGCCAAAGTTGCGATTGAAAGTATGATGGAGGCTCTTTGTATGTCCAACGAAAAGGACGCCGCAGTTAAATTATTATGGCAGATTAAGATCGAGGTAGGTTAGAATGTCTACACTATCTTTGTCAGATGACATATTTAACCTTTTTCTTAGACCTACTGTTATAATACCTGCCTCGCTTGGAGAAAGGCAGGATGCATCTCGACAAGCATTGACAACGTAGAATCTTTCCATGAACCGCACCTCATGACAAGACTACGGGGAATGATGGACGAATATATTCAAACGCACGAAAAAGAAGAGATAGAAACCATGCTTAAGGCGTTGCGCCATCAAATCGATATAGTTTGGGCTCAAATACAAAGTTAAACTTGAAATACGACCCCAGTTCCGATTAACAGGCCGGCATCAAATCTTAGCCGTACCTTTTCTCGCTCTCGCGGATCTCGGGTTAGGTATCGGTCAGCATGGAACTATGGAAAATTCCTTGGTTGTGATACTTTGTAGGATCTTTATTGCTGTCCCTTTGTTTGGCTTTTTGACGGCTTGTTCGAGGGACTCCACGGTATAACCTTGAGGGACCATGATTCTGATTCTGAACCGTTGTTCTAGATTCGGCCAATTGGATAGACGGCGCGACGCGAACCTACTTGATCCGTGAACTGCATGGCAGAACATTTGTCGAATTTTCTCAGATAGCTTTCGACGCAAGATATCTCTCGAATAATTCTTCATCGATTCAAGTTGCGATGTACCTGTGGTCAGGACTGGCTCCGTAGAGACGAGCGGCTCTGCAACGGCGAAGGAAAATGGGTATTGACAGGTAATGGTAACGGTGGATAAGGTTGCGGTTGCGATGTTGCGAATGCGGTGGTTCCATATGCCAACTCGGCTAATTGTATATCTGTCGAGAAGTTATCCTCCGGGAAAAGAGCGCGTGTAGTACTTGAGGTGCATGAGCCTGTAAAACTGATCTTGCTACCGCAATTCGTTCACAAGCTTGAGCAGCAGACACTGTCTGTAAGAACGTTTCGGACCCCAAATTTAAAGCATCCAGCTCGCCAACATACTGTCGTCCAGATGAAGTTCCACCAAAATGAATTACTTCCCGCCCGTCAGTGATGATAAATAATCCGTGCTTTCCTGTCGACTCAAGATCTGCCATCTACAAACTTATAAGTGAGTATAGCTAGAAATTAATTGAGGTTAGGTGATAAATACCTTAGATTGTAAATACTCGTAGATGCTAGACATTGGTTGTTCTGTTGCCGATTTGGCTTGCTTGGGAGCTTCTCTTGCTTCTTGAGAATACTTCATCTTGCGGTCGTTTGGGAGGTTACGCCATTGTTGGGAAAGATACACAGAAGCATCGCTTAAAGAGCTACTAGCAGCTGCTATTGACGCACCCCCAAACTGTTCCCTTATAAACAGATTCCAAGCGTTGGGTCCCCTCTTTATACGCGGTTGGCTAAGGGCCCGAGCCCGAACTTTCGCACAAAGTCAGTCGCTGTTTGGTCTAGAGATTAGACGAGTATGTTGCCCTGTGTTGTAATATCTCGAATCGATACTCACCATAAAGATGATGGACACTTCCAATCTCCAAGGCGGCTTGCTCCCGATATTCTAGCAAGTCTTGAACAACAAGGTCGATAATGCTGCTTATTTTGTTCCGTAAAACTGGTGCTAAAGCAGCAACTTCCCTTTCTTCAAGCTCCAACCTACGAATAATGTCGTTAAAGCATACTCGGTGAGCCTTGGGACCCCCAGTATTGGCCATATCATTATTGACAGTTGTCATTGAGGGTCAATTTTAAAGTCTCTGTCGAAGTACCAAGCTAAGGACGGGATATTAGGGAACTAGAGCCTGAGATATGAGTATAAACTTGCAAGAGGGTTTGAAACAGCAGATAGAAATAATTGAGAAGTTAACAGAATACCAAAGCTTGAGAGAATCGAATTGAAACAGTCGAAAAATTCTCGAGGTCGCTGAAAAGTATGGCAATGGGCATGATTCCGGATCCCTATATCGCCTCAAAGAACTGAAATTGCGTTGCCCCGATTAAAATGGCCTTAAAATCCACTTTAATCAAACTTCATCACATTTGCAACAAGGGAGTGCAAAGAAAAACAACCCTCTCCCCTCCCAATGCTCTCAAAAATGCCCAGCATTGCCGCTGATTCCTTAGATTTTCACCAGTTTGAAACTAAACCTCTTTTTACAGTTCTGCGGCTCTGGCCCGTTTGGGTCGATCCCCCTATTCGAGTTCATGTTCCGGCCAGTACTAATGAACTCATCGTGATCAGGTTCAGTTAGCACACACGGATACCGTACCTGGGTATTGGCTATTTGGTCAAAACAATAGGGAGAAGGGTATTAAAGAGTCATACGTATACGTTGCAGTCGTCCAAGACCCCATGCATTTCTCTGTAGATGCGCAGAAACTTCAGAGCTAGTCCTGAGGGGCGTGGGTTGCCCGTTGACCATAGTCGATACTCAATTTTGGTTCTTAGCTCCTCAGGTGGTGCCGGGTGCCCTAATTGCGCAATGAGAGGCGATACCCAAGCAAATGATGGCTTATCGATTTCTTGAAACTCTGCGAGATTAAAGGGATGGTCCGGGTCATCCATAGCAAGGAAGTACTTCCTCATGGCTAGTTGCGGGAACGCAATGTAACTTGAAAAGGTAGTCGTATACACGCACTGAAGTGTAGTCGATGCTCGAAGGGAAATCCCTTCTACAAGGTCCACCCTTTCCGGTAATATGACGACCTCAACGATAAGTGTATTCTTATCATCTTTACTGATGTATGTAATTTGCTGGCCGTATTCAACTGAGCCAGAGTTCGATGCTAAGGGTGAGGCGGGCAGGCGAACAGAAGATATGCCGTCTGATATCTGCATCCCTTGAATCTCTTGGAAGTGTTCATCGACTATCTTTCGTTTTTTTTGGAACGATCCGGCGAAATTATCGGTTGTGAACTGCCAGACGTAATCTGCGCCGCGAGCAGAGCCAGGAAACCAGATATTGAGAGCTTGCCGGCCTGTTAACACCATTTTGCGCTCGCGCATAAAGATCAGGAGTTTTACTGGATCTTTGAAGTGAGGTTGTAGAAGGTCAGGCAGAGACGAACGCCTTGCGAAAATTGGCTGAAGTAGATTGCCCATCTTCGAGCACGTCTGCTCCAATGCCAAAAGGTCCAGGGTCGAGAGTTGGTCGGTTATATTGGAAACAATCTCCCAGTAACATTCAGAGAAAAGTGAAAATAGCATGTTTACGTTATGTTTCAGGTCGCGACGAGTTCTATGAGAATTGGTAGAGATGGTAGGAAAGAAAGATGTGGATGGATGAGCTGTTAACCACAAACTTTGGCGATCTAAATGCATATGATCTTGGCAATTGACTTAGGGTATCAGAGGCACAGTAGAGCTTTGGGGATTGACACTAAAGTTATGGCAATCAAGCGCCTTGAGCTTGTTTGTTAAGGTCGTAACTAGACTTCTTTTCCCTAGTCACATCTGAGACGCAAATACCTGCACGAGCTAAATACATGTGGCCCAATAATGTTTGGAGAACTTCAGAGGCATGCATAGGCCCACACATCCAGCGAACAGCAATTTGACAAAGGAAAAGACAGAAAAAGAAATAAGGAACGAATTGACGGGAATGAAGTATTTCCAATGGACAGGACCCACTCTAGATCTCCGCTACAACCAGTCTCGCAATTGCGCAAAACCATCCTCCGCAAGTGAACAGACTGCAATCTAGACCCAGGGGTTATATGGATCCGTATAAACCCCGGCGGAAGCGGTATAAATCCCAACGAACTGTGGAAAAGTGAATGCGTTCATGGTATTGGTGGCGAGGCCATAACGTTGCAACAGTACGTGCCACCAGAGATCGGGATGCCTGTTTTGATATGCAACAAGCAGATGGCAACGGTAAGAAGGAGCAGCTTCGGGACGCTCGCCAGTTGATAGGACACAGATGGTGTTAAACCGAGCGCTATTACAGCCAGGGTTTCCACCTCCCCATGGCCCTCGTCGACGATTGTTGTTGAAAACCCCTTGGTTTACGAGCCTATTTTTATATATATACATTAATCTCTTGCTTCAAGTTCGGCTGTACATCAAATCTCACTTACGTATTGTGATTTCGCGTCGTAACTAGGCGCTGTGCTTGAGCTGGTGTTAAGACAGCACCTGCAGCGAAGGCTGCCAATTTTCGTGTACTTGGAACTACTCCCAAGGCAGGAACAATAGGACAGAAGGCCTGTGGTCCTACTGCTTGGTTGTGATGTGCGTGTACGGGAAATGGACCCACAGTGTGGGGAGCAATACTTGTATCGCAGCTGGTATTGGGACTACGCCGGGTCCAGGTGCTGCCATGATGAAGTATCTATCTCAACTACGTCGCTACGTATATGAGGATCGACTCTAGCAAGAAACCGAATATACACCGGTAAAGCTCCAAAATAACAGAAGAGTTAACTTACTATTACGGTTATGGCGGGTCTAGTAATTATGATACGGTTTGGAGTGGGATAACAGGAATGTGATGTGGTTTTGGCCTATCTCGAGATCTCGAAGCGGGCCTAGAGGAAGAAAACTGGACGAAGATGAGCAGCCCGAGGAAATGGAGCAATGAGGGAAGTGAAGGAAAGGAAGTAAAAGAAATCAAAAAGAATTATATCAGAAGAATAGCAAACCTCGTTAGGTTGCAAGGTTTTGAGCTCATAAGTCGGAATCGCGCATATTCGCATGTATGTGGCAAGTTGCAACTGTGTAGCATCAGCTTTCATGCATGTTTGAACATGAGTCGAGAAAATAGTATCAAGTAAGTTTCTTCACTCAAGAATGCATAAAACAAAGACTCGGGTTTAATTGGGTTGGGTTTTTTTGTATCATAGGTTGTTATTTGTTATTAGAATCTGACTGTATGCTCACACACGTATATCTTCATTCATTTTCAACTGCAAGTGACTTTGACCGCTAGAGTTTCCAACAGTAACAACATCATTTGAACATTTCTTAGGAATTCCATCTTGTGTATGATTCAGGCCGCGAGAACGGTTCTTTACATCGTATGTAGCACGCTGAGACCGACCAGAACAAACAAAAAAAGGGCCTTCCCTCCAATTCTTCTCTTCTTCCGGAACTTCATTCCTCGACACTATAACCACACTACATCTCGCGAGAATCTATTTCCACTATAACCTCAGATATCTACGATCCTCCCTCCCATCTATAAATACATCAGCAAGCTTCCCACAATGCCAGCATCACGAAAAAACACCCGTGCTACAAAATCTACAATCTCGGCTGCAACTCGCTCAGCTGCCCAACGAGCTAAAGATAGGAAGCAGAAGGCGTCTCTTGCACGTCAAGTCAAAAAGCTCGAGAAATCCAACTCTGACCCTGATATCTGGACCTGGAACGGGAGGGACCTTCATTGGGATAACTTGAACCACGAAAGTACCCCCGTATTGATGCCAGACTTCGATACTTGCGGGCCTATCAAAGCAGGGACGATCGAGAACATACACAATCACAATCTGTAAGTTACCCATAATAAAAGTCGCTCTCTTAGCGTAGCATGTTGCATGTTAACGTACTGTAATAGAGCAATCAACCGTGCCATCGTTGCGGAAAACTGGACCCGAGGGTTCAATGCGGCAAGCTACATCCCCCCATACTGTGCCATAAAAGGCACTTCCATCACAGAGTCACCACGTACGATCGCCGAGATTCTTGCCATGACCGTGGATCAGTGGAAGAACCTCTACAAGGAACATGGTTGGGATATTAAAGACATGGGCCTTAATACGCAGGCCGATATGGTGGGGTACTACGTGTCCTGGGCTGGGATTCCTGTCAACACCGGATTCTAGGCGAGTCTGTTGGCCTTGAGTACGTAGATACGTCAAGAGAGAACGGGTTTTTTGTATCGAAAAAACAATTCTTGTTTCGATTTTGTTTTGTCTTATCTTAGGGATATAGGGAATATTCGGGCAATTGAGCACGGGAGCATGTCTTTTCTTGAAACTCCGTTCGACGTTAAGAACATTCCGCCTCTCCATCTATAGCTTACGGGGTTTTTTTATTGTATCAACGTATTTCCTTCTGCCTTCCTCTGTGTGCAACATCAGAGCTCTGGAATATGCAAACACAAGAGATCATAAGAGTGTATAAGCTCCCAGTAAGCATACCATATCTAGTCTCTTCCTCAGACATCGCGAAGAGGTATGCGTGACCTTGTTTCTTGTATAGGGTTTCATTATGCATACATGGCTACATATCGTGCTTTTTACACATCAATCTGAAGAATGTGAGCTCGCAAATACCAAACTCTAATGACTCTCAAGCTGTCGAAAATAGAACCATTAATCTATGGTATCAAACGGCCATCGAATAGTCGTTTGATAGTCTACTACCGGGATCGGTCCCTTTATCTCGTATTTCAATTAAATCGATAACTTACATCCAATGCTACCGTATTGTTATTTAACCCCAAGACGTCTGGAGAAGTACAGCTCGCGATCAGGTATATTACTTACGAAGGAAAGCTAACCTACGGTACGAGACCCTCTACGTCGATTGCACTAGAAATAGCAAGCTGCTGTAAGAGGATGCTGATACTCATGACATCAACCAACTATGGTGCCTTTCAGGAGCGCCACGTACAACTGAAAAGGGAGTAGACTACCTCTAGGCAAATCTTGGCTCTTTGATTTGAAGCCGACTTGTTCTATCGCGACATTTTCGTCAAATTGGTTTTCTCTTCAGTGTTTTGATCTCTTTCGCCCACGGCAGTCGCTTCTCATACAAAAACCCTTGTAAGCCGCAGTCCAAATTTGAGCGTACGTGGCACTAGTGCACTGTACATACACGGATGCACTTGGAAAGTAATATATATTTTGCAAGGTATTACGGTATGTAAGAAGCGAGCTGGGAAACCCGAGGATTGGCGAATAGGAACTGCTGGCGCTTAGCCCAGAACTCAACGATGCGAGCGTGGGCTGACAGGGACTAACATCGGTTAACGTGGGCTAGTATGGGTTAACGTGGGTTAATATGGGTTAACGTGGGCTAACATGGTGGGCTAACATGGGTTAACGTGGGCTAATATGGATTAATGTGGGCTAATATGGATTAACGTGGGCTAACACTGCGTGGGTCAGAGCGCCAGAAGTTGACATCGATAACAGGAAAACGGAGACCATCCGTATTGTATATTAGTGCGGAAAACAGAAATGAAGGAAACATGAGAGCGAAAGCCAAAGCAAATCAGGACATGTTATCTTCAGTGGAACTACTAGCGGCACCCTGAATCTCTTCAATAGCACTCTCTGCCATAAATTGTGCGGCTGTTTGAATAGATAACAGGAAATTTCTTTGGCGAAGACGGGTCAGACTTTCGATCGCTGCTTCAACGAGTGCCTTGTCAGATATTTCTGTATTCTCATCTTCAATGCCTTCCGAGTTATCTATAACTGCGAACCCATCTGGCCCCGGTACTTCGAGAACCTTGAAATTGACGATTTCGAGTCTAGCAAAGGGCCCCTTGATGGTTTGATTATCGATGCCGTTCCTGCCTTGACGCATTTCGAAACCCAGCCGCGAACATAGCTCTATTTAGATGGTCAGTAACTTGCAACCAAATTCAAAACCGTGCTACTTAGGGAAATGTAAATTAAATATTGAGACCTACTCGGATTTTAATTTCAAATCGGTTCAGTTCGGTGGGTGTCATATTGTGAGGGCCAAGTTCAACCATTAGACAGTCTTTGAATTCGGGGTAGCCGGCCGCTTTAACAATGCCGGACCACTTGAGATCGAAGGCCCATTTTCGAAACGCCCGCGTATCGTACTCATCCCATATAAGACTATGGCTAACCTTTGTTTTATCAGCTAACCTTGGACGCGATATTGAAATGGAAAGAACTTACCAAAAGATGCATCCGACGGTACTTGTTATTCCCGGGAAATCCAATAGGTTGCATTTGATAGTTCCTTAAACTCTGTTCCGAGAGGGTTTTGATCTCTTCGTCCAATAGGGGTTTACAGAAAGAACGGTCAATGATGATTCCATCGGCGTCCCTCCACTTCTCAGGGTTATCGATGACGAGCGCCGTCATGTTGCTCTTCTCTTGGTTTTGTATGATTTTTATTAAACGTTGATTGAGTGAGTGCACCAGATTTTTAAATTCTTGGGGATTATTTGAGGCAAGGTTTGAGTGGATGAACACGGCAATTAAGTCGAGAACGTCCACATTTAGTTGTTGGCTGTTACTGTTGGCTGTTGGCTCTTGCGAGAAGGGAGTAATATAATGCCCATTATGGACAGATGTGCAGGGGTGGTGAGGAGTTTCTCGACTGCCCCAGATCTCTTCTATTCTGTTCCTTTTGCATCTTTCACTCTTTCTGCAACTATTTGAATATTATTTATCTGTCTATCTACTCTTCATGTTTCTGTCTCCTTGATATCTTTCTCTTCTCTTGGATAGCATCGTCGTTTACGTACTCCTCAATATTTGTAATAACTCGAAGATGTCGCGATCGTATGCGTCGTCTTCTTCCTTTAGTGATAGTCATCTTCTACGTCCCTCGACTATCAATACTCTCAATAGTCTTGATAAAGATCCAAATTTCCACTTTCCTTCTACCTCCGATAGAATGGGGATATTGAAATTAGCGCGGAAGGTTGGAGTCACTGACTATCGCCCGCTTGTGGTACTTACAACAATACCCTTGATCCTAATAGACGTGTAGGCTAATTTAGTAACTATGAGTATAGGCTTGGTTAGATGCTCATAGGGCTACAGAACAACGACATCGATTTTTTACTCCTGCAACCACTATTGCAGGCGAAGACACCCGTGCCGACTCCGTCATTATTTCGAACCCTCCTGACCAAGAATCGACCACCACAAGCTTTTTCGATGCTGAACAGATTCTTGAAGTCCAAGACACGCCTATGGTAGAGCCAGATGTAGAAGGACCTCCTGAAGAAGAACCGCAAGCACCCGAACCAATTGCTGAATCAACATCTTTGAGTCCTGAAGTTCAGGATATGGTGTGTTATTGCTTCCCGAGTTACTACCAGTCGAGCTTCCGGACCTAAGCTGATCATGATCATAACTCGACAGTTTCTTTTCTTGTTCAAATCTTACCTTCGCATGCGTGAAATCCCAGACATCTCAGCTAATAGTGATATCAATGTCCTGGCGCGTATCTGGGCGCAAGAAAAGCGTTTCTTTACCAACAAGCGATACTATCAACTACGCCGTCGCAAGGTTCCTCGATCGGACTAACCGATGTTTTAGAAGACCTCTCTTCTATCTACTAAAGTCGGTTTTGTTTGGCTCCCCATCACACTCCCCTGCTTGGACCCTACACGTGATTTAGTGCGCTTCAGTTGTCGTTTAAGGCAGGGCATCCTACTTTCTTTTTTGGTCTGGAGTCACGGGTCCCAAGCTGGGCCCATAATAATATTTCCAGTTCTCCCAAACTCGGATACCAAACTAGCCTCTATTCTTTATAATCGTTGGTTGATCAAGTAGTTAGGTTTAGCAAAAATGGCAGGAAGGTGACAGCAAAAGGAACCAAGTTGGTCTCCATGTTAACGTAACCCTAAACTAAAATAATATCCCCTACACGAAAAGGCTACCGTAATCACTTGACAGGTCTTCCACATCAAATCTTGCTACTCGCATGCACATAAGACTTCAAGATACTTAACATTGATTGTTGGTTGCTAATGTTCGCTACTATTCGTTACCAGTGGGTACTAACTATCAATAGCAGGTACTGGCATGAAGTTATTACTACTTATCAGTAGTTTATGCTTGTAGCACGTTTTAATTGTGCCATTATAGGGGAGAGGTCCAGGGATTGTATTATGAAACCTTAAATTAGGTCAAGAGCAGAGACTGTGGGTACAAACCATGGCAACTACCAATGGCTCTTTCCACAAGACACTCTACTTCCCCGTGCTCGTCTCTCGATAATCCTGCAACTCCCCTGAATCTCCGTATACGCGTGGACTTCAAAGTTTTTAGCCCTTTCTCACCAACGATCTATCAATCGCAATACGCATCTAGGTACGCACTTCGGTATTTGACACTCAATAAACCTGACCGTCGACCGGTCGATCTGGAAGAGAAGTAAAACAATTTAACCAGGCAAATAGGTATATCGAGTTTGTATATACATCGGCATCACAATGCATGATCACACCGGTCGAATCATTCGAACACCAAAGTTGAAGCGTACAAGAATCATAAAGCACTATACTGGTAATGGATATCGCCGACAATCAAAATTGATCGACAACATTCATTCTCGATGCCGCCCCTGTGATGCTTCCAATTCTCAAATTAGTGCAAATATGATGCCAACTCCGTCAATTACAATTGACACGGATACTTTACCAACCGATTGTAACCCGCCATCGCCTCCCGCCTCACCTTTGTCTTCTCGAAAGCAAATATCTGGTCTCCGTCGTCGCCAAAAAAAGGTCGAAAATTGGGAAGACATTTTGCCTTTTCTAGCATCTTTTATTCTTCATCAATCTCAATCGGACATACCAGACCATACGGGCTCGTGTCAATTGTTATCGGTCAAATTTCTCGCTGTTGACCTGGTAGCTTTCAAATATGAGACGATCTCATCCTGCAAATGCCATATTGCTCTTGATATCCTCAGCCGTGGATATTTTCCGGCGTCACCTCGCCATCCTCGTGTGGCATTCTCACTTAAGCTCCTAGAGCTATACCACGAGATTCGAATGTTTGGTCCCTTATCTGCTATCAGCTTTACAAGTGGACTACGATCTGTTCTTGAAAAATCCTCCCATCAACAACTACCGGATCTCTTAAAGCCGTTCTATAATTGTTACAAATATTGGCTTGAGGCTTGTACACGAGCGAACCTTTTACTCGAACAGCAACTAGTGCATAAGACAGAAACGAATTTCGACTCTACAGCGATTAACCAGCTTTGTCCTGCGTGCGCGGCCCGTTCAACGATAGACGATACTAAAGAACCTTTCATCTTCAGCATCGATGGCAATTTTCAACACCGTCGATACAAGACATCTATTAACCATCCATTTGCCGCTTCAAAACTCACTTCCTTGATGTTTGTCAACGAAGATGGCCTCGTATCAGATTCCGATATACCTTCAATTAATCGCGACGAGGGCAGCTGTTCTCATAGTTTTAAGGCTGCTGATAAGCCCTTTACAATGCGATTCTACGATGAAACAGGCCTTTTAGGGATCGTTTGTCGCCATGGTATCCCTTTCCGCTATCTCAACATGCGAACTGGAGAAAGAAGCGCTAACGCGCTCTTTCTGATTCGCCATATTACAACCCTCGCTAGGTCCACTGTTTATGCAGATAACCAGCAAGTCCCTTTCACGGATCTGAGATTAATGTACGATATCGGATGTCGGTTCCAGGCATACGTACTTAAAGAAGATGCAAGATTACACAGCATTATGCGTACTTGTGTCAATGCATTTCACATTAAAGCCCACGAACTGAAGTGTCAAATAAAATACGGCCCCAGACGTCAAAAAGGCCTTGGAGAAAGTGACGGCGAAGGAAATGAACGCGATTGGGATAGTAAACGCCATTTGGTAGTTTCAGGTCGATCAGCTAATTCTCTAGAACGTATGCAAATGTTGAGCGCGCAAAGCTACCATTACGCTCATCGTAATAGAGTTCAACTAGGGCGACTTTTGAATGGTCGATATCACCGAGCTTCCAAAAACCTCCAAATCTTCAGTAATCGACTTCACGAGCTTCAGCAGAAAGCTGCAGGACAGAATTTTCAAGATGGTGGTGTGAAAATTGATTTAATCAATAACGAGAGACAGTTGCAGAACTGCGCCGACGAACAGGTCAGCTACCTCGAGAACGTTAGGGTCGCAAAGATGCGAGAAGCAGAATATGCAAATATCTATCAAAAGATAGTAGAAGAAGAAGAACTTGAAGTAGAGATAGAGGCATCGGGTGGAAATCGCAATAACGGATTGCGGACCCACCTAAGGCAATGCCGCAGCGAATTAAACGCTCTTCTTCAACGATCACGATTTAAAAGACAAGATTGGGCTCCCGAAAGTGAGCTGCGAATCAAGTATCAACGCAAAATCGCTGATCTAAGTATCTTCAAGGCGATCAAGCAGCGAGCTGAAGTTTCTTCGGATGCACCACCGGCCGTTCTCACCCGGTTCACAAATCAACAAGAAAACCTTCTCAGCATGCACAATTACACTTACAAGGACTGGGATCCAGCTAATCCAAAGTCACATTATGCTCGCTTTGCAATGCAAGAACTGGTATTTAGCTTAGAAACGATTCTTAAAAGTTTGCTGGGAGCAGTTTTCTCGCATTCAGTGAATTTACGTATTCTAAGAACTAAGATATCCGGTCAGAAGGAAGCAGGCACTGTACAAGAAAGCATTTCCAAAAATACAGCAAATATCGCAGCGTTCATCAAGGAGTTCAATGCATTAGCAAAAACTCTACCTCCAAAACACCGAGTTCAACTTCCATCGAATTTCGCAGCGATTCAAACAGGAGTTGCCTCTAGTCCAAACCTTTCCTCTGCCACAGAGCAAACCCTCTGGAAATTCCAAATCTTACGGGATCGGGTTTTAGATGAGCCTCCCAGTGTGGGTTTAAATTGGAGCATTTCTCAAATCTTGCTAGAAGCAGTCGATTGTTATATTCGCAAATGCCGTGCCGAAGAAGAAATTCGCCTGATTCAACTCGAAGTCGGAAGGCTAATCCAATGGCTGAAAACACGTTCTCGGGCGATAGAATCTCTTTTAACAGATCCCTTATCTCGTACTAGGCTTTTTCAGGATCTTTGCTGGTCTGACGCTTGCACTATTTTTCACATTCGCAACGCGGACTTGTTACCACAGCTGCTCGATCCAGCGGACTCCCAGAAACTCAACGGTAGGTACGCGTATGCTTTCTGAGGCCTCTAGTTATAACTCTGCTAATCAGTTGATGTGATTCGATTGGTTCTAGATTGTAATAAAGTTTTGCAAGAGGTTTTTGACCAAGTGCCACGGGATAATTCTCTTTTATCCACGATATCTCCTGACGTCATTCAAAGTTCTCCGTCCGATACTGAAGACTGGGATGCTTTTGACTGTGACTTTGATGAGCCGGACCTTGGGGAGCTAACTAATCTAATGCTTGAGTTCGAGAGCTGACTTCCGAAGCCTATTCTACCAATCAGTCTCGACAAGTATTTAAGTAGTTAAGGTTTTATAATTCTACACAAAGAACCAAAAGAAAGATACTCCGATATTTACCCTTCAATAAAATCTACTACCAGCCTTAACCGGCTCAATATTTCCATCATCTCATGCCCAAACCATACATTATTTTCCCAAAATATGAAGTACCAGCACCACGGGTTACAGGAGGAGTAATCGTGAACTTGTAATTATCCGACCTAGTTCCTTTGTGGCGTCTGGGAACGACACCAGAGCTAGTTATTATAGTAGAAAGAAGGCCCAAACTGTTAAGCGTGTGCACAGTCAGTCATATAATATGTTGCTAGCATCAGTACCAGAGAATAGTCACCAGTAGCCACTATTAATCACGGGCAGTCCATAACGGCTATTATCAGCTGCTAATAGGTACCAATAGCCAGTAGAGGCTGCTAATAGCCACTAGTAGCTACTGCTGTTCGTTGATATCCACTAAATGCCACTAACACATACTGATAATCACTGATAGCCACTGATAGCTACTGATAGCCACTGATAGCTATCAGAAGTAGGAATTACCAACGGCAAATTTAAGAAGGAGCCAAAAAAAAAAACTTTAACCTGGTAACGAGACTAGTCTACCGGCCGCCTCGCAGGTGTAGTCTAGCTAGATCTAGTATTAAATTTAAATATATAAGAGTGAAAGATATGGCGCAATATAGTTGTGTACTAGGTAAAGGTGTTTGAGATAGCCGATCAACCTAGACATCTAAGTCGGGCGAGTAAAGAGCTGTCCTGTGCAAAACGACGCGGGTGCGAAGGGTGGGTTTGACTTTTTAATTTTTGTTGTGCCAACACTCAGCGATGCTTGCATGTAATCGGTACAGCCGTCTCGATTTGGAAATTTATACCTCCAAGAACAGTGTCTGCCGGCCTCCTCAGAGGTATATTCTTCCTACCGTAGACAAATATACTCTTAAAGGGGAGCAAAAGTTCGGGCATCATTTGAATACCCCGCAGTTGGATCCTTCCCATGTTACGTAAGTCTATATTTTTCCATAATTTAAATACGAAGCCCGCAATCAATTTTCTAGATTCCATTTCTCTTCCCTTCCACCATTCTTCGAGTCTGTGAAACGCTGAAACTAGTAGAGATATTAACATCTCCCCCTCTGGAATCTTCTGCGCCTAAATCTATAAATACCTATACGAGACTACAGCCCCTACACAACCCAGGCTTCTTGCTTTCCTTTGTAGTGGTACCAATATGACTTCAAATCTGCTCTACTCCCCACTCCAGTGCCGCGGAAGCCTTACATTAAAGTTTCTTCGTCGCGGATTTCGACAAAGCAACCTTGGCAAATTTTTCATATCTCATTATCGAGTAACTTCTAAAGTATCTACATCTCAGAAGCACAGCGGTGACATGCTTGGTTTTCTTCTTGGCGGCTCTCTGACCACTATCATTCACGTCGGGGACATCGAATTCATACCACCTGCCTCGGAATCTACCACGGCCTCGCCATCTTGGCAGCTCTCTCTCTTACTTCTTGCCGAGTAAGTATTCCCTCTCTTTTTTTTTTTTTTTTTTTTTAATTTTATATTTCCATTTTTGACTTCTTTTCACCTCTCCGAGGAGAATGCTAACTATACTTTTAACTGTGATCTAGCACCCAATTCTTTGACCACCTCCATTCGGTTGGTGGGGAATGCTCTTTTCAGTATGTATCAGGTTCTTTGTTTTGAAGTCCTTTGCTTTGCTTGTAGTAATCTTGCCTAAATAGAACTGGGCATTCCGTCGATATTATAATACACGAGCTTCACGCACGTCTTGGGCGTGATTTTTCTATTACACATAATGGGTGCACGGAAATCAATCAACACCACAGACAAATTATTCCTCAACTCCTCGAGATTGTCCGAAAGGATGACGATATTCAAGCCTATAATAACTACATCAACGAGCACTGCCCTCCTTCTCCAGGTCTTACCCCCGAGCCCAACGACTCTGCCGAAAACCCGGTCGACTCTCCACCGCCACCCCCCAAGAGCTCAATAGGCCAACTGCCAACCCCCCGGAAAACCCCTCGAAAACCCCGTCTCTTGGAGTAGAACCCAGGTGTTTACTTCATATGCAAAGTTTCCAGCCTCTTTTACCTAGTAAGTTTGAATCTCCGTTAAACTCCAAGATATCACGATATGCCTCGACCGACCACCCTAACGCTGGCATAGGATTCATAGGTTCAATTCAACGTTTCAGTTTGTTCATTTGAGTATTTAATCTCGGTGGGGCAACGAACGACTGATGATTTATTATTATATCTATGGATGTATTTATATGGCTACGAAGATAATATCTCTACCTGGAGCGCCTGGCCTGGATTAGGCACTAATTATAATTCTATTTGTGGCAGCCATGGAGTCAACACATACGCTGATTTCCAAACGTTGTAAAATGGATTTTTAACGCATTCTTAAGCCCACTCGCTGTGGTTCACTAACGTGGTCTTTGGCAGTGGGCACAACGATTCAGAATCTGGAGTGGGGAATTTGCTTGGGGTGGCCTATAGAACACACGCCGGGTGTTGGATTTTGCAACGATTGTGCTACTAGATCTAGTTAGATTTGAGACGACTTTCTGGGAGTGTAGGCGAAGGACAGCGAAATGCATCTACGAAATAAAGCTTCGCAAGTGAATCTAAATGGGAGCCTCTTAGATATCAGATGTTCGTACCAGGCAAACCAAGCTGATTATGTAATCTGTAAATGTGGCGTACTATTTTAAGTAGTGTGGCTTTCAGGCAGCTTAAGCTCAACACAACTCACCACACACTTCCAGCAACGGAGCTACCAGCAGAGCCACATAAGTGGCTCGTTCTCGACCTCTAATCTCTTCAACCTCAACATCCACCACCTCAGACACGTACCATCAAAATGACCTCGATACCCGACGGAGAGGAGCAAGAAACCTCCAAGGACCCCTCCAGGCCGCCGGCGGCAGCCGTAGATGAACCTTTCCCCGATTCTTCCGCCATTGACGATGAGGTTATCGACCTCTCCCCCGGCCTCGACAATGAACCCGATACCGAACCTCGCTTGGGTGTCAAGCGAGGCGCAAAACTATCTATACCTTTCGGGCCGTCGCAAACACCGTCGCAACCGCCAAATCAACGGACGAAATCGGGCCTCGAAATAGCTTTTGAGAAAGGTTTACGTATCGATACAGCGATTACCGATAGAGAGGGCGAAAATGGATTCGCACCTGATTCACTTAGCTTATCGCAACTCAAGAAGCTCGTTACCGAAATGCCAAAACAGAAGGTATGAGCTTTTGGGTGGGAAACTGATATGGAGCTCCGATTTGGGATAGTAGCTAACGAAAACGGTAACCAGCAAGTTGAATATGCTTTCAAATACTCAGACACAGACACCTTACAAAATGAAATCGAGGAGTGGTTCCCCTACACGGAGGCCGAAAGGCAGCTTGTCCTGGCGTGCAAACGGCAATTCCAGAGAATATATACAGAAGGTTCGTTGCTGGGAACTATACCTATGCTTAGCGGACGTACTAACCAGCGATAGTGCCTTGGACAAGATCGTCTGCGCCCCGAAAGAGAAAGTGCCTAAATCGTCTTGTTGAATATGTCGAGTCGTCGTCCCAGGATCAGCGAGTAGAGGCCCTTCTGTCAATATGCTATATTGCTCAGGGTGTATACGGCGAAACACGTTCAACAGATCACCAACTGCACTGGATTAAAGAGAACTGCAAGCTTATCCGGCAAACCTCAATCCTAGACCCGTTATGGAGCTTGATTAGGATGAGAATATCGAAGGAATGGGATGACCGGGAGCCTAGCGATGACGATATGCCTCGACAAGTCGATCGTAGAGAGTTACGACTCTGTCTGACGATATTGTATCTGATGCTGGAGACCGGGCGCGACGATGAGAGATTTTGCGAAGAAGTTGGTAAGTCTGGTTCGCCACTAAGACACGACGGGTATGGCTTCTAATGGGTTATAGCTGGCCTTGAGCCCAATATCACTCTTTTCATCGTTGAGAATGTTGCAAAACTCCGTTGGGAAGACGCACCTGGTGTACCTCTGCAGTCGGTATGTAGTTCCATTAATGACATAGCTAGACAACTTGTTGACCCGTTATTAGTTCCTCCTCCTTCTTTGGAAGATCCTACTCTGTATCCTGGGCACGGCCGAACAATTAAAGAAAACAAAGATGCTGCGAATTCTCCTTACCGAAGGAGCAAACGACAACGGTCCGCCAACTACGAAAGGACAACCTGCGGTTTTGCCAAGGAAGATGACACAGATCAAACGGGATACACCCCCAAGTGATAATGATGACGAACCTACCACGTCTATCAACGTTGAGTTGTCTGCAAGTACAACTTTGTCGCCATATTCTAAAATTACCGCTTCACCGCTCGATTACCATAATTTCCGACAGGAACTACTACATAAATACCCTGCATATAACGCTCCCGCAGTCCCTAACTTTGTTACGAAATCTTTAGTCGCAAGCCCTAATGGAGAATTAGGACTTCCTACTGTCCTTACGTCAGCTTCTACCACGCCATCCATCCTAAACCAACCTGTACACATTGCTACACCGGCTCCATCCCCTCCACCGTCGCCGGTTGCTGGTAAGGGGGGAAAGAAACATAATTATCAAACTAATAATAATTTCCCTTTCTTGTATCCTCCTACTGCCCTCGGGGGTTGGAAGGATGGCTGGGCGAACATGAATTCTAGCGATGTTGGTGTTCCAACTAGTATCCGTGAAGGTGGTGATCTATTCAGATCAAGGGTTAGAGTTAGCCCTGCCCTGCAACAACTAGCCGAGGAAAAGGAACGCTTCCTAAAATCGGAACGAGGCTGGTCGGGAGCAGATTCAGAGCTGAGAAGCGATACAGAGAAGATCCGAGCCGCGCCGGATATGTGTAGAGATAGACAGAAAGAAGTCCAAATTTTGGAACGAGTAGACACACTTTACGTAAGTATTCAGGATTGAACCCATCATTGGACTTCACTAACGAAAATAGCGCGATATACTTCCGTTCCTTCAATCATTCGTGATTGTCTTGCTGAAGATCACTTTGTCAAATATGTCCATTGTCAACCCCCCAGTTCCTCAGAATGGTGGCAATGGCGGCGACAAGAAGGAGGATGATGCTGGCAATGTAGGAATCCTAGGTGACGCGCTTGAACTCGACGGTGTTGCTTTCATGAGTATGGAGGAACTTGACAAGCTCAGAAACAAAGAAATCATGAGCAAGGTTACCGGCACGTTGTTCTTGTGTTTGCTGAAGTGGTTCCGCGTTTCTCGTAAGGCTCCTAGTTACTATAGATTAATATCTTTTACTAATGATGCGAGAACAGACGTCCTGAAGTTTGAATACTTGTCACAACTGTTGCTTGACTCTAATTTTCTTCCTTTGATGTTGAAAATTTACAGCCAACAAGAAGTGACTGCCGCAGTGGCACTTATTTCCGACAAGAAGGACTTTTCGTAAGCTAGCTACTTTCGCCCGGCGTTAGACTCCGACTAATATATCATAGGTATTTCCAATTCTGCGCGAAGAACTCTGCGAGGCAGCCTACGATTCCCGCTCCCGTCCCTAGGCCTAGAGGGCAATCAGACTCTTCCGATGATGCTGTGCCACCACCTATAATGAGAATCCGCCGTGTTAATACTGAACCCGAACCTCCGATCTTGGTGAAGCCGGACAGCAATGGTGAGGAGCCCACGATCATTACAGAATTTTCGTGGAGGAACTTCTTCACTACTGTCAACTTCCTTCGAGTGATGCAGAAGGTTTGTAAAGGCAAGCCGCACCGAAATCTTATGTTGGTACAATATAAGAGCAGTACCATCCTAAGGAAGCCACTTAAGGTTCCACAAGACGAGATGAGGCTATATACGTTGAAGTTGTTCAAAGGGCAGGTTCCATTCTGTGGAAGGAAGTGGAGGCAGAGTATGATCCCCTCCCCCAGCTTGAAACAACTGCGAATTTAGCTAATGATTTCCTAGGTAACATGCGTGTTATTACATCTATATATCTGTATTGCCGGCCAGAACTTAGAGATGACTGGCTTGCAGCTTCAGATATAGATATTGAAGTTGAAGAAGCGATGGTACGTATCATGGTTCCTAACAGTCTATGACATAGAACTAATGCGTTTTCTAGCCACAAGAACAAGCCCTTCGTGGGCTAATTCACTTCTACAATCTTCAACACTACCCCCAACCAATGACATTGATGGGATTTGACCCTAACCTGCTTGCAGAAGAACGAAACTTCTTCACTCGAGAGTTGGAGAAAATCGATTGGGGGCCTTCTACCCTAGAACCAGATGCTGAAGGAGAGGAGATGGTCTGGGATGGACCGCCACTCTTCCAGCCCTCTTAGAACGAAGGTCAGAAAGCGGCGACCCTTAGAGCACCCACTCCCTACGGGACCTTACGTGGCAAATCCGGGTCCCAAGATAAGATGCCTCGAGCGGAACGAGCTCCCGAAGTCCAAGCCCGGGATTTTGCGAGACGGAAAGCCGAGGAATTTCAGCAATTATTGACAATCGGAGATTATGTGATGGCGCGTCATTCAGATCCGGAGCAGATCAAGGCGCGTGAGAGAGAGGAAGCGGGAGTTAGGAAGGCGAAAGAAGATGTCGAGAGGGAAAAGAAGAGGTGGGAAAGTACCTTTATTATGGATTTCCCTGGTAATTGTCAGGCTGTAGATTGAAGTGTACAGGGAAGTGCGAGGCACATTCCAACCATTATAGAGATTACATGGATCGACAGAGGGCCTGCGGTTGTCATTCGCTCTTCGTCGGGGTGTCCGAGTTCTCTTGAAGCCGACTGTTGACAACATTCTCTATTTCCGATACCCTAATGTGAATATGTTGCGTCTCAAACTAATAAACACTCGAGGATCTTACTAAAACTTCGTAGTCTTCTTCTTGTAATAAACCTTAGTAGTAGAGTTGAGTCCTTGGATCCAATGACCAATGCAGTTTGCGTTGTTTATGTGTTATATTTTTATTCGTAGTTTCTTTTTTTGCGTCGCACAAAGTCGGCCGACCTCGCAGTACAAAGTTGGCTCCTTCCGATTCCAGCCAATCCTTCTTGCCCAATTTCTCATCCTCGCAGAGTATCACAGAACGGCAGGTCAGGAATTATGGCAACGGTCAGTCATTGTGCTTTTGGAGTTTTCTAACCAATTGGTATGGTAGTTCGTCAATTAACGCTTCTGAAAGCTATCAAGGCTGCGATCATGCTCGCGATCGATATCGATACAGCCCCGTCTACTGGGTGCTCGAAACACCAGCCTCGCCCACCGTAGATGCCTGGCCACGGCTGCCAACGATCAGAATCTTACGGAACGTATAGTTCAGAAGTATGCTGTCGGCTTAGCACCGGACAAGCTTGTCAAATCGGGTGACTATGTTACAATTACTCCAAGGTAGGCAGGAAATCGCGGGTTTTGTGTTCCGAATATTGAATCTAATCGGCTAACTGTTAAAAGTCATTGTATGACCCACGACAATAGCTGGCCCGTAGCCACTAAGTTTATGGATATCGGTGCATCTCGAATTAAAGACAACAGACAGGTTGTCATGACCCTCGATCACGATGTGCAGAATACCTCGGAAGCGAACTTGAGAAAGTACACGAATATCGAAAATTTCGCGAAGAAAAATGGTGTTAACTTTTATGGTGCTGGGCGAGGAATTGGGCATCAGATTATGGTTGAAGAAGGGTATGCTTGGCCGGGTACTATGATGGTTGCTTCGGATTCTCATACGAACATGTATGGTGGAATTGGGTGCCTTGGTACCCCGATTGTCAGAACAGATGCAGCGGCTATCTGGGCTACTGGACAAACCTGGTGGCAGATCCCACCTGTCGCGAAGGTAGCTTCCATCACCAAAATTTTAGGCGTATCAATACTAAACTGAATAGGTTTTCTTTAAAGGAAAGCTGCCGAAGGGCGTTACGGGGAAAGATGTCATTGTTGCGCTGTGTGGTATTTTTAATAAAGACCAGGTCCTGAACCACGCCATTGAGTTCACAGGAAGTGAAGAAACGATTGCGTCGATACCGGTTGACGACCGGCTGGCTATTGCCAACATGACGACAGAATGGGGCGCTTTGACTGGGTTGTTCCCCGTTGATGAAGTGACCAAAGCATGGTTGGAGAAAAAAGCAAAGGATACGAATCTCGATGTATCGAGCCACATCAACGATAAGAAGCTTGAGGCGCTCAAAGATAGCAGTGCCTTTGAATCCCCACAAGGCGCGACGTACGCCAAGACCTTGACGCTTGATCTGGAGAGTCTATCGCCCTATGTCGCTGGCCCCAACTCTGTCAAAGTGGCTACACCATTGGCTGAACTGGAACCGAAAAATATTCAGATTCAGAAGGCTTATCTTGTGTCCTGCACCAACAGTCGGGCTGCAGATCTAGCGGCAGCTGCGTCCGTTATACGGTCGGCTGCTGGGAATAATAGAGTTCATCCGGAAGTTGAGTTCTATATTGCTGCAGCCTCGATACCGGAGCAAAAGATCGCAGAAGCAGCGGGCGACTGGCAGACACTTCTCGATGCCGGTGCCAGACCCCTCCCAGCAGGCTGCGGACCATGTATCGGACTCGGGACCGGCTTGCTCAAGGCCGGGGAGACGGGGATCTCTGCGACCAACAGGAATTTTAAGGGCCGCATGGGTGATCCGTCCGCTCTTGCCTACCTCGCTTCCCCTGAAGTCGTCGCCGCAAGCGCCATAGCCGGCAAGATTGTGGGACCCGGGTTTTTCGATAAGCCAGCACCAGCAATTATCGCCAGTGATTCTTCAGCATCAAGCGATTCGGCGTCTGCATCCTCTAGCAGTGCTGCAGAAGCACCCTCAGAATCTCTCACCGCGATTCTCCCCGGCTTCCCCACCAAAATATCGGGTGAAATCGTCTTTTGCGATGCCGACAACATCAATACCGACGGGATTTACCCCGGCAAGTACACTTACCAAGACGATCTGACCCGCGACGACATGTCAAAGGTCTGTATGGAGAACTACGATCCAACTTTCAAGGAAATCGCAAAACCGGGTGATATCCTCGTCTCTGGCTTCAATTTCGGCTGTGGATCGAGCCGAGAACAGGCAGCTACTGCTATTTTAGCGAAGGACATTGCCTTAGTTGTTGCTGGAAGCTTTGGCAATATCTTTAGTAGGAATAGTATTAATAACGCGTTGTTGACGGTAGAAGTACCGAAGTTGATTGAGAGGTTGAGAGAGGTGTTTAAGAATGAGAAGCCGTTGGCGACGAGAAGGACTGGATGGACTTTGGAATGGGATATTGAGAGAAGCTGGGTTAGTGTTACGGAGCGAGTGAATGGCGAGGAGAAGACTTGGGGCAAGAGGGTGGGAGACTTGCCCCCTAATGTGCAGGATATTATCTCAAAAGGAGGATTAGAAAGTTGGGTCAAGGCGGAGTTGAAGAAAGAGGGTACAGCATAGATACTTTTAGATATATAGCGATGGTACTTTCTACTGGCTGGATATATGAGTAGATCTGCCTGTATGCATCATTCGTTACTTGGGGTTTTGGCTCAACGATACGACGCCCGTTTCAGACTATATATCAGCATTGTGTATCCTATCTTCAAGTCAAATTTGTATAATTCTTACATGCGGGGTTATCTTCCCGCCCTAAACATCTTCGCCCTTAGATGTATCGTCCAAGACGGCCATTTCAAGAAAATACTCCGCTATATCTTCTACCCTGACCTGTTCATTTTTCTTTGGCCTCGACCTAGATTTTGAGCGATTACCCCCTGTTCTGGTCTCGTTTGTTCCTGGTTTTCCCATAGTTGCTTTTTGCTTTCCACCCCTCTTTCCCTCCTTCTTCCTCCACTCTCTGTGCCTCAAATTCTCGAGTCTAGTATCGTCCTCCTCTTCGCGAATCAGATACTCTATCCATTCAGGAGGGGTCTGGCCACAATCGCTGTCGTAGTCAGAGTACCCCAGATCCTCTAACACCCATTCACAGTAGTCGTATCCCCATCCCTCCAGTCTCTTATTGTCCCATAGCCCTGCATAGATATCAACATTCTCTTTTTGAGCTGACAGACAATCCTCTCCATCGGCGAAGGGTATAACCACTGGACCCGCGTTTGGATCAACGGGCCTTTTACCCATTTGAACGTCAGGATTTTTATGAGACGGTGAATTATTCGGTTTAAGAACTCGAACTTCTTCTCCATTTCGTTTAAAACCCTGCGCCCATCCGGATTCATAATCAGGTTCATAGCCTGCATTAAAGTGGTAGAACGGAGTGAAATAAAGTTTGTGCCACTTGCAATCTATAAGGTTATAAAAATATGGCTTCTTCGTCCGGATTTCATGCCGAATGCTTCGTGCCCTTTTCTTCAAATGCTCTTTCTCGACCCTTCCATCAATCCACATTGGAAGGTTTTCGGGGAATTCGTATAAAAGTGGAAATCGAGCTGTATCGGGATTTAGTCTCAGAGTTAGAACTATCGATATTTGATAATGGAAACTGGATCCATGGAGAGGGAGAATATTTCTTAACATACGATCTTGAGTATACAGATACTTGGTTAGCATTGTCAAACCTTGATTTTGTTTGATTTCTTGCACTAGAAAGTCTCTAACGGCCCTAACACCAACCGTACCCCAGAACCCCCATATCCTTAGGATATAATTACCAAAATCCCAAGCAACCTCCCTTGGCGCGAATATTACCATATCGCAGCCAGCAAAGAACCTATACAAAGCTAGAATAATTCTTTCTTCTTCCTCAGGGCTTCCCCAAAGATACGTTTCCGGCCCCGCATTTATGACCTTACGGTTCTTTGGCTGCTTCGGGGCAGCGGGTGCTCGCTTCTGTATTTCGCGGCTTACGAAGCGCTCATAGATATCCACAATCGCCCTATGGTATCCGACAATCTTCCGCTTGTGTTCACTGGGTAGATTGGGCCCGGTGTAATTTCTACGGCCATCCGAACCCGGTATGTCATATAGCTTCAAATGTTCATTGATAATTGCCGAGCGAAAAAGTCTCTCAGGTGACTCTATTTCTCCCCCGAATCTCCAACCAAAGTCGCTGATTTTGATTGATGGAGGGGGATCGGGGTAAGAGGCATATTCCAGCAATGCTAGAGAAAGTTCTTCCGTAAAATTGTCGATTTCTGAGTTACGTAGTCGATCATGATAGTGGGCAAGCCAGATGGCTTCTGATGGATAAAGCGTTAAGGCTTCTTGCAGGAATAGTGTAGATTCAATAAGCGATCGGTGAGATAGAAATGCTAAATTGTATGATGCGGATGCTTGACAAAGTGATTTCAGACTGCGGACGGTTGGGAGGGAACAGAATATGAGAAACTTGATGTCCATAGGGAGAGATTCGAAAGTCGCCATGGTTGATACTAGTATACGTATACTGCCGAATAACGATATTGATTTTGAGCTAGAGTGATGTAGATGCGCTTGATTCTGCTGGTAGAAATACTTTAGACGGGAACTACCCCCGCTTTATATCGTACTTGACATCTGCAGACGACATATCTCTCCGCATATGTACGGGGTAATAGCACGGAAACGCCGTGTGTACCAAAGTTCTCAAACAGTACACACCCAATCCGATTTCTCCATGGCCGTGGGATGTGGTCCACTTACTAAATTTGTCCCAAAACCGTAGAGTCATCAGCTCTAGAAAGGCCACGATCCAGGGCAAGTCCGGAAATTCAAACACCTATTTCAGTTCGTGACTTTATAGGCTTTATGATTCGGTGTTTGAGGTAGTGTACGTTTAGTCTAATTGCAATTGTCAGCCACACCAACTGGGCGTTTTCACAGAATCCAACAAACTAACTAGATAAATACAGCGGACGCGTTTCTGGGCGAAATGATAGTAGAAATAAGCTGGATAAGAAAATCATCTTTCTCTAATTGAATTTCCAGGAGATTTGGGTAATAACTAGTCCTGACACGGGCGTAATGGGGTACACCTATCTCGTTATTTTAGTTTTTCTTGGCGCCAATCTTCTTGTTGTAGGACTGGCCGAAATTTCGTTTCCGCCCTCAATCGTGAGCCACCAGAAACAATGAAGCCGTAGATTTAAAGGCCATCTTCCCAAATCATGAAGAGTCTGTAATATTGTATTGGACTCGCGACTTGCGAATATTCCAATGCTTTCTTGGTGTAGTTGGTTATCACGTCAGTCTCATATCTTGGTATGAAGGCCTTAAACAGGCAGAAATCTGAAGGTCAGCAGTTCGATCCTGCTAGAGAGCATCTATGTACGCTTGCCGTCGCCTAAGTTATAATTTAGGGCGGTAGGGATTTTTTTTTTTTTTGCTTTGGTCGAGACAGGCCTAAAATATGGTCTTAGAAAACCTTTCAAAGCTAAAGGTACATCAGCTCAACAAATGTTCAAGAAACATTCGTATCCAGTCCCTTCGACTTGATTTATAGGCTGAAAGCAGAAATTTCGTATCGACTCTTGACCTGTATAATATTTTGTAACCAATTTCACAATCCACCGTGTATTGCCATTGATACTGGAAAAAGCAGCCATGGCGAAACCTTTTTTTTCTGCCCCTGTTGTATTTTGAGTTTTTTGTGTGTTGAAGTCTTGGCTCGCACCCTGTTATCCGCAAATCCCAGTCTCGTAACCAAATCCTTCTGCCCCACTAGCTGGATATAGCAACTAATCCGATTCACTCTCATCTACGACCAGAGGAAGAAGTCAACAGCGTATCCCGTCCGCTCTGCGCTACTTAAGCTTCTTACCGGCCAGCTAGTAGTGCCGTCGGTGACGAGGTGCGAATATTGGCTGTTGTAGGGTAGCTTTTTGCGAATCTAACGATACTTTTTTGGTGATTTATAGATCCAAATTGATACTTCTGGGGCGACTTTTTGGAACCGTTCTTATTCTTTGCGCGCTGGTAGGTCTACATTTCGCTATTTAGTGTCCTTTTGTTCTCCGAGTTTTCATGAATGCTACTTTTGTGATGTTCGTTTTTCTATTGCTACGTGGCTTTCCTTTGATGATTTTCCGTGAAAATTGAATTCTGTGGCCGAGCCCGCGATCGACTGGATGTTCCGAATTGCGGTCCCTTACAAAGTCTATCGTCGACTTAGATATTCCTTTTCTAATGGCTTGAGAATGAACTACAGCGCGTTAATTAGAAGAGTTTATAGCGCTCCTGCCACAGCCAATGGATAGGAAACCCCTCGTGCCGACCCGTGGAATGAACAGTCTCCCTACGGAACTGCACATCCAAATACTCTCTTATCTTGCAGATAACATCCCATCCCAAATATGCGCCAGTGAAGTCTGTCGCCTTTGGGAATCGATCATTTTCAACAATCCATCCTTCAAAACCCTTCGATACATGCCATTTCAAAACGTCTCCGAAGAACTTCTTAGCACCCACCAGATATTCGGCGTACTTAAGGCATACGCTTCCCATTTCCGTGATAAACGTACACGCAGCTCATCAGAAATCAGATGCAGAGTACAAAACGAAAAAATTGTAACATACCACCATGCGCCATATCGGGGATACTTTGCATATGATGAGGAATACGACTATAAAGCCCCTCCCGATGACGAGCCCGGCACCTTGGATATTTCCCACAGCGCGATTCTTGACGAAAAGTTCGTTGACGATATATCCATCTTACCTGCTGCAGAACAGGAATGGCACAGCGAGATCCCACGGTGGACGGGCGGGCAGCTTACCGTTAACCCTGTCCTTCACTTTCACGGCAAAGATTACCAAAGCATCATTTGGACTGGTCATGTTGACTTTCTACGTGGGGGTGGGATCACGATTCGCCAATTAGCTGAAGAAATAGTGGGAAGGCTGATTGCATTCATGAAAGCGAACTCGGATCTCGACACTGCGAAGGAATTTTATGTACACCTTGCAACGCGGGGATTTCGGGGGGACGACCTTAAAAGCGATTGTTGGTTTAGGGCAACCCTTTGTCATCCGGACATCAGAATATTTGATGACAGAACTGGGCCTATGGACCGGGAGGTTCTGAATGTAGAAAGGGGCTCATTTTAGGCCGTTTGCCTTCTCGAAATGCTGTTTTGGCGTAGTAAAGCTTGGCCTCTGTTGAAATCGTACACCAAGGCGCAGCAAAAGTGCGTTGGAATTTAGCCATCAATGCGTATGTCAGCTAATAAGGCTGTTCAAAATGCAACATTTTATCTGAGGGGCATCGATATCGATATCTGGATATCCGCAGTCTGGAACATTACGGAATAAGCCTCGATAGAGAGATAATAACTAATATATAAGAATCTGCCAATTCCCATCCAGCTTACAATCACCAATTATTCCAAAATTAAAATATCAAAGAAAGATCTAGAACCATGACCTCCCCCCAATCCCCTTGCTATCTCTCCTTTATCCCCGCAGAAATCCACTTCGAAATCGTCACCTACCTACCCGACTTCGAAGATCAAATCTCCGCTAGTCTCGCATACCCCGTTTGGAACTCGATAATTTCCAAAGACGAGTCCTTCCGCAAGTCTAGATACACCTATAGCAGTTTATGGAGACATGAAGGCCTCCATCACCTCCTCGGCCCACCCCCCATCCATACATTCTTCGGCATAACCGCCCAATCTGGCAAGATCAAATCCTACGGCCTTTACACCTTTGGTCTAGACCAAGAACAATACGAAAGGGAAGTCGCTCGGGTTTTAAGATATCGAAAAAATCACCCGTCCCGGTACCCACCTGGTAAACGTACTTTCGAAGACGACGACGACGAACTGGGCATCAATCGGAGAGATTACACCGATTTTTGTAATCGGATTAGTACCCTTGATATCTCAGCATGCGAGCTTATGGACGAACCGTTGGTTTCGCCTTACCTCCCACCGGAAATCCACGAAGAGTGGAAACGGCCGCTCGATTTTTCTTATAACAACGATCAACCGCAATGGGCATACCTTGGAAAGATGGTATTGCAAGGCTTTCCAGTGTGTCTCGGTACATCTGAATGCGGGCTACTCAATGAAAACAGAGACTTTTATACATTCACCGTATCGAATACACAGACCCCCGACCTCACCCTACGAAAGCTGGCAGATATCATAGTAAACCAGCTGGGAGTAAAAATTCCAGAAACCGAGCGGGGCAGGAGAATCACAGTTACTGAGCCTAATCGTTCAGATGGTATATTGAAACCTGAAGGCATAGACTCAGAAAAAGAGCATGTTATATTGATAGACCAGCACTGGCATTCCAAATGGAATCCGGTTTCGCGTTCACAAGAAGGGGAAATTGGCGTCAGGGCTATCATCGTGCCTCACGACGATGAGGAAAGGAGAAAGGCTATCTACAATATTCATGCTAGGAGATGGGAGTCAAGAAATTGGAGTCCTTTTCCCGGGGTCGATATTAAGCTTTACCCGACTGGAAGTCGGGTTGAATCCATACCAATAACTTCGTATTCGGGTCCAACAGAAAATATTCCAAATTCCCAGCCAAGCCAATCACCAAAATTATGTTGCTTTATCTTATAATTTATTGAGGGTTGAAAGGGCAACCAAAACTTTGAAGGAGATTGTGTGGTAACACAGTTGACTGAGGAGTGTAGGTGTTTAAGACCTAGAACTCGCACTTCAAGTAATGGTATACTGGGGATCTTGTGTATCTCATACGTGCTGTAGAGGATATATAACTTTATCCTGAACAGCCTCGCTGCCGATGCATGGAATACATTCTTTATTAACCTAGATGCGGGATAATACTAGTTACTAAAAAAAGGATGTTCAGATCGGTTATGCATTTTCATTCTCAATCACACCCCCTTCATCTCTAAAACGCCATAAACAGATCCTGCGCTAAGTATACATGATAGAAAAATAGGTCTCTCCTGTAAACTCCATAAAACGATGCAGGTTAAAAAAAACAAAAAGACGGTAAAGAGGTCTTATGTGCTTTAGAAAATTATGTGAAAGAGAAAAACAATTATCTTATCACCCACGCTTCCCCTGTCTTCGTGTATAAACCCTCTTCGCTGAAAAAAAAAAAAAAAAAAAAAAAAAAAAAAGATATATTCTGTCTACTTTGTCTTCCTCTTTTCCCCAGCCACAACTCCATCATCATCAAATGCGCCATCAAGCTGCGAAGTAGGGCGCGCCTAGAACCACCCTGAACTCCCCCCTGGATATGCACTCGTCGACGGACCATTGCCACTGCTCCCACCATGATGAACATTAACCGGAATCCTATTAGTCCCCGGCGCAACCCGCTCCGTCTTCTTTTCACCTCCCTTATCAATACCCCTCTTCATCGTACTAATATACTTGCGCATATAATGCGTAACAAAGCTTTCAGTATAATACGAATGGGCGGCACTATGATCCGGCACCAAGTTATGTGCAATTTCATGACACATAACCACGTACCAGTAAGTCATCGTGTCCGCTTCAGCAGAGCTCGAGCCGGACTTCAGCGCAGCGGAGTGTAACTGCATAAAATACGAGTAGTTGCAGAACAGACTGCCGCTGGTATTGAAGGCGATAGTTCTCGAATTTTCGTGGTAAAGTTGGATCTTCTTGAGCGGGATTTCAAACACCTTCTGCGCCAGAGTTGCAATGACTGAACTAAACAAGATGAGATCTTGCAAGTGGCTGCTGACAAATTCCTGTTTTTCCTTCTCGGGAGTGTTGTTGGTCATGAAGAAATCGACGCCATTGGGGAATTGGTAGACTCGTACGAGGTCCGTGCTAGGACGTGCGTCGCAGTAGGTGTTTTGCTCTTTCACTTCGTTGGTTTGGGGAGGCGAGAAGTGGTTAGCACTACCAAACGGCTTCAAGGCACCGATGGCGTTCTTGAGAGTTTGATTGAGAGTTTCTGGGGAGGTTGCCTTGATATCACCGCCGTCATCTTCCCAGTTGCTGCCTGGTTGCACGGTTGAGCCTGGCCTTCCAAGCAGTCCTCCAAGCATATCTTGACCAGGGGATCTAGCGCCCTCCTCACGATCAAGACCAAGCCCAGTCCGGAGTCTATTGAACAATCCGCCCTTCTTCCCTCCATCAAACTTGGTTAGGTCCATCGGCGGTACTTGCGGTGGAGCCCGACCATTGTCTTCAGGGGAGTCGAAGAAAGCACCCGGCATTCTATGACGGGTGGGAGTAGTAGACAACCCGGGAGCGGACTCGTCGTTCGTATATGGAGGTGGCTTCTCACCACCATTGATCGAGATAGCATGCGAGTTCTGCTGCTGGAGCTTCTCTGCTTCCTCCTGAAGCTTCCTCTGCGCCTCCAACCTCCTCTTCTGTTCCTCTGCAACCCTCATTTCGTTCTCTTTCTTCAACCTCAAAATACGATCAACATTGTACCCACGACTCTTGAGCGTATAAAGATCAGTACTAAGCAAACTCTCCAGCAAAAGCGCAGAATGCGGCTTCGGCTTCACAAGTATAAGCTTCAATAGCTGTGCCGCCACATCAAACACCTTGTAATCTTGAGTGACGTGGAGAATTGCGTTCGTCTTATCTTTGGAATTAACAATAGCGGCCGTTGTCTTCTCCACGTGGCTCTTGCTCCCTGGCGAATTGAGGGTCCTGCGAAGTCGGATGGAATTAACGATCCAGACTTCGAGGTTGGATTCGAGCCATTTAATGTCGTGCTTGACGAGGGAATGGTTGTTGTGGAAGAAGAGTCGACATCTTTCCAAGCAGAGTTCGCGAATCTGTTTGCTTTTTGATGGGTCCTGTATTATTCGGCCAATCGTCCACTCCATCGCGATCTGCTTGGATATCTGGGTCGACCCTAATCCAGTGTAGAAACTCTCTAGCACTTCCTCCTGCGGGCAGGTAAGAACGTCGCCCTTGAAGATGTTGAATAGAATGAAATCATCAACAATGGCAATCTCATCAGCACTGGCGAGCTGGTATTCCTTGATGTTCTTTTCCTCATCATCAACATCCACAAGTTCGTTAGCACTTTCCACCTTCTCAATCGTCGCCAAAAGGAACCTGCTATGCTTCATCGCCTTATGCAGAACTCTATCCTGCTTCAATTCCTGATAAGATTCCGCAACTCGTCGAAGAATGTTGAGATATTTAATCGAAGTCTCGCAAGAGGCGAGCAACCTTTCGGAATCTCGAGTAAGCATGTAGGCGATCTCAGAAATTGTTGGCTCGAGCTTAGTTCCACACTTCATCAAGAATGGATTCGCATCGGCGCCGAAGTCGACGAAATCGAAAACGTCTTTGAACTGACTGCTTTCGTCACCCAAGAAGCAATTCCTCGGGGTAGTAAGCTTCACACGCCCGTTGCTCATCATTGGCACGATCTGTGACTTCCCGAGTTTTTCAACGTGAGCTGGATGGATCTCAGCCAAACGAGAAGCAAAGTAGCTGAAGGTCGTCTTGGCCTCGGCGGGAGTAGTCGGTGGGCGCTCTACCAGCTTTCGAACAGCGAAATCCATAGTTGGATCGGATTTCACACCAAACTTGGCAGCGTGTTCCCGAAGGTCCTCTCTGAGAATCGGAACTCCCAAGACCGCTGCACGAGGGTTTGTAAAGCACATGTTCGGGGCTGCAAGTCTCGGTACACCGGCTCGTGCATTCGGGCCATCTAATGGCAGGAACGGGGTATTCTGCTCCCCGATCTGGTAAGAGTTATAGCTGTTGAGCACATAGTTGGTGGTATAGTACTTGAGCGCCTTCTCGCGTCTCGCATGTGCCTTGACGACGTCTCGCTCCTGGGCGGCGATGAATACTTGGAGCAGGTAGTTGGAGCTAGGGAATTGGTTGAGCCCAAGCTTCAAAACAAACCTTTCCTCGGGCGTCTGGCCACCCCGCCAGTTTTGAGCGCCGCCGGGCCATTGGATGATAGGACATTCGAGTTCACGAAGCTCCGGCTTCGGAACAAACAAGTCCATAGCGCGGTAAATCTTCTTGTCATCACCTTCCGCTTTGCAGAAAGGTGTTTGCTTCAATTTCGAGATATCTTCAGGAGGAATATCTTGGCTGACGCTGGTAAAGTACTTGATAAGATCGTAAGCGCTCCAGGTGGCCGCAGTATCGTCACCCTTGGCTTGCAATCGTTCCAAAACCAGAGAAAGCTCAAGCGTTTTCCGCACTCCCAATGCCATGAGGTAGTCTTCCTTTACGCCGTTCATGCTCTGAATGATAGGAAGGTCTTTGAAGATCTTGACAGTTGGGAAATACGCCTCGCCAGGTCTCCTCATACCCTTGGAAGAAGGCACACAAGATATCGGCTTCAGAACGGTTGCGATGGCGGACTTGTCGTTAGGGACAAATTTCTTCCACGGTTTCGCAAGAATAGCATGGAAATGGGCGGCAAATTGTGGAGAAAGAGTGATATTATGCTCAATCTGGATTTGCAGCAAAGTTTCCGGTGAAGCTAGATAGACCGCCCACTCAACTAGATCCAACTCCTTCCATCCCAAAGCCTGAAGTTCCTCGCGTTTCATTGTTTTGGTTAAGGAGAAAGGGATGCATGTTGGCGGTACTGGCATTTCAGGCGGAAGAGTGGCCGGAGTAACAAAGGTCGTGATACCCGCAAGTGCTATTGGGATATCAGTGGCCTCTGGTTTCTCCGTTTCCTCTGGGTTGGTCGACGATGCAACAGCAACCTTGAGTAACTCTTGCACAAATTCATTGCTAATATCTCCAGAGATCACCTTCTTAGCCAGCCACTTCAAGAAGACGACCATTTGCGCTCCGGTTAAAGCCCTGTTCTCCAGCTCGGCCCTCATGTCACTGAGAGAAAACTCGTGAATGAAACCGTACATCCTCAAAGCCTTGACGAATCCGGGTGCCTCAGTCTGAACCGAAGGAGGAAGCAACGGAATGCCCGATAGGAAGCTACTGATCTCCTCTGCACCCTTTGGAATGATTCGGACAGTGTTGCTGGGCAAAATTCCCTTCGTACTGATCACCTCAACAACATTCGAACATTGCCAAAACGCTTCCTCGATGATCTGACCAACGACTGGGCTCGGCGTGCTCTCCACGAAAGTAAACATGTTCATGATATGCAGCACCGAGGGTGCGACTTTGTTCCATGCATCGAGAGTCGATGTGTATTTCCCCTCCCCAGGTTGAATCCTGCCACGCAAGCCCGACATTTCATAGAAGTATACAATACGCGCAAGAATACCCGCCATGCGAAGCATCTCCGCATTCCACTCTTTCACATAACGGGCATTAAAATCGATACTCTCACGCTCCACCGTTGGGATGACACTATGTGCCGCAAAATGTGCCCGAATAGCGGTGGTTTGATGGGTTGCAAATCCAATGAAAATCTTGCCGAGCTTTGTAGGCAGAACATTCGCAAAAATGAATGTGTCGGATTTCGAATCCAAGGACTCAGAGGCATCTAACTCGTCTTTCGACATCGTCAAGATGGCACATTTTGTCCTGCGCGGAGGTGGTTTTTTGGTTGCTCTCTCGAGGTTTGCTGCAAACGCCGAACCGACGTTCGATTGGAGATTCGCAGTCGCTATCCTGATGAAAATAGTGCTGCTCGTAACCTTTGAAAGATCCACTGTGTCGACCAAATTCGCGGACGAGCCATGGCGGGAGATGTCCTTCAGGCTGCTACTCACAGCTGGCTGCGCAAGTCTTTGCCAGAACCCTCTAAACCCGCTGGTGACCGTATCAGCAACAGCCTGTCCTAATTTTGGTTTTTCTTTGTACGTCACAAGCCCCATGACATCGGCTGTGAGCTGGACACTTTCCGAATCCACACCAATGATCTTGAGCATCGCACCGGTTCCCTTTTGGGCTGTTGAAATGCTGTTCGGGAGGCTCAGCGGATTGGCTGGGGACTTCTTCTTCTTGATTGAAGTAACGCAGTAGTTGTCGATATAAAGATCGACTTGTTCAAGCGAAACGAATGTAAGGGAAGTCGCTAGAAACTGCGATAGCGAAACTAACGGTGGTGGATCCGCCGGTTGTCGGTATTCGAGAAGGAATGTAGTCATTGGATCATGTTGCGGAAGTTTAGCCCGCCTTGTGAATAATTGGTTTCCTTTCCAATAGAATGCCATCGCCTGAGAGCCAGAAGAAACAAATGGTTCTTCGCACTCGTCGAAAACACTGTAGAAACCAACACCAAAGGCACCTGTAATTCATCATATTAGCTTTCCAGCCTCCCCCCAAAAATACGTTCATTCATATTTTGCATACCAATTTTAGTCTCATCAGGATTTCCCTCCGCAATTCTCTTCAACCGTTGCCAATCTTCTTCTCGGAATGGAACACCATCGTTCTTGACTAGCATCCTCTTGCACTTGCTTTTCAACAGCCTTTTAAGCTCCTCATTCTTCCTTTGCGTCGGGTTCATGGAGCTTAAATCGACCGAAGAGTCGGCCGGTGCCAGGCCAGCGGTTTCATATCGTATTTCAACGCGTGTGGCGCTTGCGTCCGCAGCATTTTGTAGTAATTCTCGGAGGGTTGTGTGTTCACCGGAATAGCGCGCTAGGACCTTGTCGATCTAGAATTGGGATTGTACGGTTAGCAGGAATGCGGGCGCGGTATTAGGTTACTAGTAATAACGTAGCGACATACCAAAGCTCTGGTATTGACTGTGACAGCTTCCTCATCGACTCCGGAGCCGAGCGTCGTCTGCCGGAGGGAGTTGTAGTCTATCACCGACATTTTTGAAGAGAGGTCTGGAAGCTACCAGGTGGATCTGCTGAATATCGTGATGTCGTGTGGTGAGAGAAGGTTATAGTTATGGTAGATAGCTAGATGTCGTTTAGGACAATGACACGACGTGTAGGGTATGTCGCAACAAGAGGGTGAATTGGAAATTAAGAAGCGATGAGGAAGAGAAGAGAAGAAAGAAAGAAAGAGGGAAAGAGAGAAATTGAAATGTGAAAAGACCCGGCTCGGGAAAAGCCTGTAAGGTGTCCGAGATCCACAGCTGAACCTTGAGTTCTTAACCAGCTGTCAGCCAGCAGCAGCAGCCTCTTCAACTGTGATACGCCACACGGGTAGTTATACCCGCTGCCTGTTCGCTAGCTCCCTTCACAGTCTTGCAGTTTCCTCAACCAGTCATGACGCGGCCTTGGTATCGATATCGTAGAATGGTAGGATATATATTTCCAGAGCCTCCAAATTATAAGCCTTGTAGGCTGTGGCTTCCTTTTGCCCCTGTGGTGAAGCTAGGGACGAATATTCGAGAAGTACTTCGAAGTTTAGAGGATGGCTGGTACCGGTGGTTGTCGTCAGCTGCAGGACAGATATGCAGCGGTGGAATATAAGTAATTGCCCCCGGTCAAGTTCACCTGCGTGGGGAGATGGCAGATGACAAATGCCAGGAGGAAATCGAGAGAAGGAATCGATGCGGGATAGCTGGGAACTGCTTTCGATGGCGATTCGCTGTGACTAAACCTGAGACCTGCCTGGCCTGCCGCGTCTTTGGAGTTTATGCACGCCGGCCTTCCAACATCGAAGAACCGCAAGCGAGGTCGAGTCGAGTCTGTCAGGGGAGACCCGGCGTTTAGCCTGTCTTATCCCCGACCACACCTCCAACACAGCCTCGGTCACGGTCAACTGGTACGTCTCGCAGACTAAATTTATAAAATTAGTGCAGGATCGAGCCGAAATATTCTTGACATCTATGAGAAACTTATAGAAGGAATGATAATGTCGTCATAAGGCTGATATTTTAGTATGTACATGTATACAAAGTTTCAACGCTTTGACGTTGTCGACAAGCATATGGCCAGGATATGCCGGCCCGAGCCTAGGTACTACTAGCGACTAGCTACTAAGTAGGACCGTTTTCCCTCAATAAATCAAACCTATCTAAGCTGGTATGTACCTAAGCTTAGTATATATCCTATGAGGATATCAAAGGGGCACTAGTGTAGTGTCTAGTGTGCATTTGTAACTCGAAGAGTAGTACTTTTCAAAAAAAAAAATGCGTAAGCTACTTCAAAAAGCGTATATACAACCACAACCATCCTCACAATATTATCTCCAAAAACGCCTTACACAATAGCTAGTACGATAGTACTAGTACCTCTCGAGCTTGATCAATCCAAAAACCAAATCAATCACTAGCAACAACATTGCACACATCCCTTGCATACCAAACCTTCCTCTCCCCTCTAATCATCTCCTCCAACAACCTCTGCTCAACCTCCAAGGGCTCTCTACTCTTCTTCGTCCCATCATCAACTTCCTCTTCATCATAATCATCCCCCTTAACTTCCTCCACACACCCCAAAATCTCGTACTCCCCGCTAGCAATAACCACCATTCCCATTTCAATAACCCTCTCCTCCCCGCCTCTAACCCACCCCAAAGACTTCTGTAAAGTCCCATTAAACCCCGCCCGTCTCGTCATCTCTAGTCCCGCATTCCCAGTACTACCCCCCACAAATCTCAAACAAGGTAACAACCGACTAATCAACCTCACTTTCTTCGTCCCCCTATTCCTAACCGCCACTTTCACCTTAAAAAACTCATCCGTCTTAACGCTCCACCTCCCTCTCCCCGTACTCTTAACCTCTGCCACACCTCCTTCAGTTTCATTCTCCAAATTAACCGCAACCTCCACCTCCTCAGCTTTGACAACCTCAACCCCTCTACTCCCTCCCATCCTAAAGTTCCTACACTCAACAACCCCCTGCCTCTCAGTCCCAACTTCTTCCCAAATACCACTAATCCTCCGCAAAACCGCCTCTTTATACCAAAATCCTTCCCTCGTAACCCTCTCCAACTCCGGCGAAACCTTCGTCAGAGAAACCACATATTGTCTCTGAGTCTTACTCAAACTCGGTATCGGCGCCGTCGGATTCGACACATATACCCTCTTCAAAGGTAATATCAACCTTGTCGAATGTCCCGCAGGTATGGTATCCGATGCCGTAAACTTCATATCATCCCCTTCGCCAATATCCTCCTCAGCCGGATTAAACCCCATAGAAACTCTCAAAGGGTGCGGCCACGAATTCCGAATATCAATAAGAACCAAAGCGTAGGTACTCGGATTTTCCACGTTCGACAGTCGCGTAAACAGCTCCCTAACCTGTTCATTCTTCGTCGGAAACTTCGACCCACTGAAGACTCCATTCCCATTTTGTAGTTGTTGGGTTTCCGGATGTTCCGCCAATAGCGAGGAGCTAACTCCGCTCCACGGCAAAAAGTCCATCCTCACGAGCTCCACGGCGGCGTTGACAGTAACTGTGACATCGGTCTCCGTTCTCCTCGTGTACCACCCCCCACCCCCTTCACCCTCCTTCCTCTTCTCCCCATCCCGATCAATAAACCCGTAATCAACCACAACCTTCCCACTCGTCAACCCAGGCTTCCCAAGCACCTGCACTTTAAACACCCCAGTACCGCCAGGTTGAATCGTCACCTTTTCTTCCGGTCGTATCCACTCAAACGCCTTCTTCTTATAAAGAATAACCTCCAACTCATAAACCTCCGCCGGCAACCCCTGCTTTTGCGAAATCGCATTCGTCACAGGCTCAGTCGTACTATCAACAAAACTTATAGTAACAAAGTCCACAGCAACAGAGTCACTCTCGTTTTTAACGTGAACCGTGAACACCTGTTTCTCGCCTTCGAGTACCATTATTGCGTTTTGTGGAAGACTGGTATGTGTAATTATGAGTTTGGGTTGAGCGGGTATGACGTTGATAGACAATTGTTTGAGGTCTGGTCCAAAGTTTGGTTGCGGAATTTGACTAGCTCGGATGTTATTGGAGTTTGATGAGATATGTGATTTCGGTCGAGGGTGATCGAGTTTCATTGCTCCGATACCGACTTTCTTTATCTTATCCTCCCCATCCACGGGTACCATCCGGACATCCGGTACAATAGGGAAGAACTTCTCTTTGCAACCATAAACTTTGATCCTCGCACCAAGAAGCTTCATCGTGCCTGAGCTCTGCGGTATACCCGTTATTATATAAGTGTGCTGTCGGTAGGCGCCAATAACCACACTCGCAGGTAAAGTCTCGAAATTTACACCCGTAACATCCAATGCGACACTATCGATTTGAATCTCAAAGTCGAAGGGATTCTGTAATGTTATCAAAAAGTCAACAGGTTCCGACTCAACGAGTAAAGTCTTGATTGTTGTCGACGATAGTGAAGTGACCGTTGTATGCTTTGAAGCAAATGGATTATATATGAAGGGATTCTTTGCGGCTTCTGTGACAGCGGATAGTTCGGCGGCAGCATGAGGAATAGGAGGCTTCCAGATTTGGGACCTATGATAGACATCGTTAGCACTATAAAACCTTTCGTCAACCAAAGAAAAGAAGCAACATACTCTACCAGCTCAACATCTCTCAGCAAGTAATCATCCCAATATTCTGCCACACCACCCATATCCTCATCCAACCCACTCTTTCTCGCAAGTCCTACCGTTCTCGTAAAACTCTCCGCTAATTTCCCTTGTTCTCCTTTGCTCAACTCCGTCCCCGCGATCTCCAAAAGCTTCGTCGTATACCGTAATATGGCTTCATAGTCCGGAATAGCCTCCGTAAGAAGAATGCAAGACCTCAGAACCCCAACCTTGAGCGATAACCAACCAAAGCTCCTAAAGTGGTTGGCGTCCGCAAGATTCTTTCTTAGTAATGTAGTCTTCTCCTCATCTGTCGATGTTTCAATTGCCTCCGATAATGTGTCATGTGTTATGCCATATGCAGCACACAAATCGTCGAGTAGGCGACTTGTTCGAACAATATCCGCTTCGTCACCATCAAGCCCTCCGTCGCCTTCAAGGGGTTGGGGAATCCCCGGCCTCGATGGCCCATTTCTGCTAGCTGGCCTAAATTCCTCTCCGCCTGATGCCGTAGGATGCAATCCTGTCTCCGCAGCCCCCACAACTCTAGCTTGTATCAAGCTAGGTACCAGCAACTTTAGTAACTCTCTTGTTACGAGAGCCTTCTTCCTTTTGAAGTCTATTTTACCAAGCACCGCCGCCATACCACCGAGGATACTCGCCGCATCGACAACTGTGAGACTCTGGAGATTGTTAGGGTACGCCTTCATCACTAAAGATGCAATATCCCCTCTCGAAAGATTCTTCAACTGCGGCTTCCCTAGATCAGCAGGAAGCGGCGTCCCAATTACAGTATGTGATAGGGAGTTAGCATTGAGACCATGGCACTGTTGAGCAACAACCATCAACTTGCAGAACCGGATGATAGTCTCAGACTGCACAAGAGCCGGTGCTGGCTCATTGTTGAACGTACCCGCCCGGCTATAGAGACCTAGGATGGTATTTAGAAGTTCGGGCATCATCGAGAATAACGTCTCGAGGCTCTCAGTTACGGCTCCATTCAGCTTCCACTTCGTTTCCGACAGCGGAGTCGTCGCAGGAAATACCACAGTAGGTATCTGAAGGTCAAGACCCATGTATGCCATTATCACTAGGCACACACCGATACCTTCCAAACACTTTCCGTGCCATAGAAAGTCGGCATTAGTCTTCGCTGCAATAGCCCCTTCCGTAAATCTACACCACGATTAGATCCTGTCACTAACGTTGAAAACGAACCTACTCACTCTCGGAATGCATCTGTGACAAAACCTGCCATAAGGTGCAAATTGGCAATAGCGATATTGATCCTCGCTTTCCCCTTCACCCGCTCTCGTTCCGTCATCGTCCCACTCCCAAACCCGGTCATAGTCAGCCGGGACCCCACGCCTCCTAGATTTGAAAGCGCCGGGTTGGGAATTGTCCCACCGACTGGCATAGACATCCTAGTATTTAACCTTGGTCGATCATTATCACCGGATGCCGGTGCCTCGATTGTGGGAAGGGCTTGGAGACTCCTCGCCAGACTAGCGAATTCGTAAAGAAGTAAAGACGATAGGTCATTCATCACTGACTTGATCGACGCAATCCCCGATTCAAGCTTCGAAGGTATTGGTATGGTGAGTTTAGGATATTCGGCGACATTTGAAGACATCTCGCCATCCTCCTTCCACAGATGAGTACCCCTCGAGAATAGATCATTATCTAAGGGCGTATCAAACATAACCAGCGGGAATAGGAGAGCTTTCGGGTACTACAGAAAAGTAAGCACTACTCCCAAATCCATTCAATAGGCGGCTAAGTATAAAATACCTGGAAGTTCAAATCCTGTATCCCCGCTCGAAGGTCGGCGACTGAGTTCTTCTCATGGTAATCGGAGATAGCAATGACCTGATATCGTCGTATTCCTGCTTAGTTTAAGCGACCTTGAAAGCTCCTCGTAGAGCAGATCTCCACGATAGCAAATGATATAGGAGGGTGCCATACCATATAGGTCCTCCTATGCATCTCCAATCCATCAAGATACTCGTGTTCCGTATTGTACGACGACGTCAAAGAGTATACTATCTGCCCATTCGGGAATGACAGCGGTGAAAACGTGCCTACACAGATCCCACAATCCAACCGTTAGAACAATCCTTCTAGAAAATAGCACTCATGAAAAAAAGGGAGGAACATGGGAGGACCCACGAGATCGGACGTACTCTTTGTCCCTCTCGAATCGAGACTGACATCTTCAAGTCTAACAATATTAACGGCCTGCAATCGCTCGATGAATTCGTAGAACTTGGCCCGCTTTATACGGCCGACGGGGGCGAGGAGGACCCGTATATGTGAAGGTGCGGTGAAGGAGAGTGGATCTGGCGTCGGCATCCTGCAGCTCCAACTGGGGTTCGGAATGGGAGGACAAGCTTAAGGCGCGCAACCAGCTTGGCTCTTCTGGTATGAGGGAGTGTGTGTCGCGTTTACGGAATCAGGTACTCGGGAGATGGTACAAATGTTGGTTTCGCATATCTATTCCCGGTGAGGATGTTTGTAATACGATAGGCCCGTGATCTAGGAGGTTGATATCGTTATATACGTAGGGAGACTAGTGGTGATGCCGTCGACGGGAAGCTCTGGAGCTAAAGTCCAGTTGGCGAGTTCGAAGCTCGATTTAATTGATTTGCGGCGACCTTAAAACGACGGCTCAACGCAAATGGACAGCGCATTGAGCTACGGCTCCCCCTGCATGTATCACGGGATAAATTATTATAAAAGTGAGAATGATAATGTAACTAATTGTCAAGTGCTTCTCGCCCTTGTCTGGAGTCCTTTTATATCCTTGTGGTATCGCAGTTCTGATAAAGGAGGGGTTGAATCCCTGTACTGCAATAGAAGGACACAGGAGAGCGTATGGATCATGTGAACGTATTCGATATACCATCTCTTTGAGCCATGCAATTCATTTAATGTAAATTCGCATAGCTAGTATACTATTAGAGCGTCTACTGTGCTCTCTATTGCCTCATAGGCCGGCTAGCTCCAACTAAGATGCCATACATATCAGGCTCTACTCGGTAGTATCCATGGCACTAGTCCCCTCCCCCGGCCCGAGCAACCCCGCCAGTTCATCATCGTCATCATCTGCGTCCCCACCTACATCCATAGCAGTATCAAGTCTCGCTGCTCTCTGACTCCTAGTTCCATCCTCTCCCAACAAATCCAAAAACCTCTTAACCCTCGGTCCATCATATTGCTTCAGATCTTCACCAATCCCAACAATTGCAATGCTGGTGTTATCCGTAGTCAGCTCCCTATCTTGCTGTAATGTGTCCCTCAAAGCTTTAAGCCCGTGCAGCACCAATTCATCTCTGGAAACATCAGGGAAAGACTCAAAGCTTCGTTCCAAATATGTTCGAGCCGATTGACTACGAGCTCCGATCGCGGCTCCAAAGTACTCCAATATCTGCCCGCTTGGCTGGAACTCCCACAGATGTGGACCAGTCTCGTCGACACCGGCGATGAGGAGACCAACACCGTATGGACGTTTACCATAGTGCTGGGTGTTGACCTGAGCTTTATCTGCAATAGCGTTTACGACGCGAGCAACTGGGACAGGGCGCTTGTAGAGGAGACGGGATGCCATCGATTGCTGACGCATAAAGTTGGAGAGAACACGGGCATCTGGGGAGAGACCGGCGAGAGCTACGCCTAGATGCTTGTCGATTGGGATAATCTTCTTCTGGTAGGAACCTAGTTCTTCGGCGTTTCTCTATATCAAATAGCATCTCAGCCATCAGTCCCGTGTCCAAGAGTAGCTTCGGACTTAATATATCCCGGTGATGAGAATGTATAAGAAGCTAGGTCGTACCTTCAGAGCTACCAAAGCAACATGGGTTTTCGACCTCAGGCCGACAGCAGCAGAGCCCTGCTTGATGGCTTCGAGAGCATATTCGACCTGGAATATTCGTCCCTGCGGGGAGCTATTGCCCAATTAGCATCATATCCTCCACAAAAAAACCACTCTACGTCCATTGGAAGCTATGATATGAAGCTCTTACAATGTAACGGAGTCGTTATCGTAGTTATTTCGAAACATCCTGGCTTATGGTAAGGACGACAACGGAAAGAGTAGCTGAAACCGCGATCCGAGCTGCAGATATTCGGTAGAAGCTGCAACGGTATACCGGTACCTCGGGGTCGAAGGGATGATGGTGATGTCGATGAGAAGAAGCGATAATGTGGAGGTGGGAGGTGGGAGGTGTCTACGCGGCCGTTGGTAGGTAAGTCAGTAAGTACCTTTGGTGGGACGTGCCTGAGCCTCTGTGTTGGAGTACTTATGGCGGTGCACCAGAGCATAGCTTAGTCAGCGTGTGGCTGGTGTCTCAGAAGAGGCGCGTCATCTCGCAACACAGCGGCCCCGGCGAACAGGCTGTCGGGAAACTTACCCAGCCTCATCCACCACATCCTCCATCGTCCGTCCTCGATCGCATTCCCATCGCCACCCGTCGACGACTTCCTCTCCTCAAGTCGGGTATTCGAGAAGAGGCGACTGCTGTAGGCGTATTCTCCGGTATATGTTTCGATCAATATAGTCCTCGGTGCCACCTTAAACGTCTTACCAAGTCCGACTGTATCTCACCCTCGAGGGCAATCATCCATCCCACTTTGGTCTCCCCAAGTACAGCACTCGCCGCCCACCATGCCGCACGCCGGTCTAAAAACCATCATCGCCCTCTCCTTCGTACGTTATCTTCACCCACAATCCTGTCCCTCTTTCCCGTCTTAAACCATGTACTAACCGCCCACCAGGTCCTCGCCATCGGCTTCCTCCTCGTCATCCTCTCCTCCGCCCTTTACGGCCAATACTCCCCTCTCTTCGTAGTAGCAACCTACCTCCTCGCACCTATCCCAAATGCCATCTGCGGTCGCTATGCCTCCTCCTACAACGATGATTTCATGGACTCCGGCTCCTCCGCTTCCTCGATCCTTGACCTTGGCCGTTTCTTGACCGGCTTCTTGGTCCTCATGGGTATGGCGCTCCCGGCTGTTCTTGCCCATGCGGGCATAATAGAGTTGGGTGCCATGGTTATGAGTATCATCGGCGGTTTGTTGATTTATGGAACGATTATTGCCTTTACCATGTTCTTCCAGGAGGAGAGTGACTTTTAAAAAAGATCGTTTAAGAGCTGGGTGCTAAGCTTGTGGGGGTGAGGATTTACCAAACACCCTGGCCTGGTTTAGGGGGTTAGGTATGGAAGTTCATCATTATTGTACACGGAGGGTTGTAGCGGTGGGTTATAATATCGGTGTGAAAAGTGCTTGAAACGGTGGACACAACTTTCAGCACCAGGAAGGAAGGCTTCTGTAGAAGACGAGTTCGAGTTTATTACTTTACCACCCCCGCAGACGGATGGTGCTGTAGGGGTGATACTTTTGGATTTTTTTTGGTATCTATTTCAGTTGTACATTCTATTGTTTCTTGGTTATGCCTCATGTCTGTCTTCCAGCACTGCTGCTCTCTTTCGTATGCATGATCTCAGTTTTCTCTCTCATTCCTGGCGTTGGCTCAAAGTACTTCTTCGAATCATTCAATCCTATTACTTGTTCAAGTTCTTTAGTTCTCGAGCTTCATATATAGCGTCCATTTCTAAACGTTAACAACGATCTGCTAGTTGCTTAGAGTGAAGTTGAATTCAAGAGCGGCGTTATTCTATGTTCAAAAGTAACGCCCTTATGTCTAGCTATATACATGCAACCTCGCCGCCCACCGGATATCTCGAAAATGACAAAAGGGTCTAAAATCATAAAAAAAAAGGAGAAAAAAAAAGAGAACGCCAATGATGACTTACCAACCTCCATGCCCCGACTAGCATGAATATCTACTGAAACACCGCTAGAGTGCTATTCAGTTTAGTCAACATCTCCTCCCACTCCCCTTCAGGATCACTCAAAGCCGTCACCGCCCCTCCAGCACCAATCCTCCACCTCTCTCGCCTTGCCATCCCTTCCTCCCTCCTAACCCTATTTCTCCCCTTCAAACTCCTTATCAAATCTATACATGCTCCGGATAACCACACTCCAATCCCCAGCTCCACAAACACTCCAATACCCAAAAACACCACTATAAACCCCCCTCTCCCCACAGTTATCCCCTTCATCAGCATCCCCCTCAATATCTTGCAAGATCTCCACACTCCTCTTTTTAGGCGCACCCGTCATACTCCCCGGCGGCAAACTCCTATGCAAAACATCCATCCCCGTAAACCCTTCTTCTCTCATATGGTCCCCCCATCCTTCCTTCAATCACACTGACCAACTGGAACACTGTTTCATACTCTTCAATCCCCATCAACTTGGAAACTTTAACACCTCCATCTTCATCCTCTTGTCCATCGAGAACGCCGTGAAGATCATGTCGGATCAAATCCACAATCATAAGGTTCTCAGCCCGTTCCTTGGGAGTATTCAGAATTTCTTCCGCCTCACGTCTGGTAACGGTTGTCCCATCTGGTTTAGCCTTTCTGACGGTCCCCTTGATAGGTCGTAACTGGAAATGTCCATGTCTATCCCAGCTTAAGAACCTTTCAGGACTGCTGGATACCAGGGTAGTATTCGCAACCCTATAGAACCCAGCAAACGGCGCAGGGTTCCGCTTCCGCAGGTGCTTGTAAATTTTCCACCCTGCGTCTTCATCGTCCGTGAATGGTAGCTCAAGGTCAACCGTCGTCTGCGCCGTCAAGCAGAGCTCATAGGACTCCCCTTTAGCCAACTCCCTCTGGCAGGCCCTAACATTGTCCATATACTTCTCCTTCCCCGGTTGTGTGATCGTCACACCCGATACAGGGAATAGTGGCTCAACAATAGCCGTGGCTGTCGCAATCCTCTCACCCGAGGAAGCGGTCGACCTCGGCAGTGTCACCGCACTATTCCCCACAATCTCATTAGGTGGTGTCGTAGTCGGTGTGATACTCATAGCAGCCAGAAGCTTGACCTTCTCCGTCATCTCGATGACCCAATCCTCGTCACGAATCTCCAGTGACTGCACCCATACCTTCCCGCTGATGTTGTCCACTACGATACTTCGATGGAAAAACGTTAAGTTCATATCGGGAACTCTCGCTCTCCCGATCTTCTCATCTCCTCTCGGAGAACTAAGTTCGACATCGAGGGCAGACACTCCAGCCTCATAGTTGAAATACCCAATGAAGCCACCCCAGAAGGGACTCTCTTCGTCTCCTCCAGTGGTGTTGAAGGCGGACATGTGGGCCGATAAATCGCCCCAGATTCCATTTGGTGATGTTTCGGGGCTGACATGTTCTTCTGCCACCCCGGGTCTCCCAAAGGTCTCAGTGAGCATATTCTCATCACCCACCCTCCACGTAAACGTATCCGTCCTTCCAGGTAGAAACACTCCAAGAATTGTGTATCTTCCCGTATGCTTCGCCGATGAATCAAGCATAACAAATTGTTGTTGAGTCTGTACCTCTAATAGCTCACAGAGCTCCACAATGTCCAAACACGGCGCATGGAAGGACCGGTAGCTAAGTTCGCGATCAGCTGGCGGCTGTGGCATTCCTAGTAGATTTTGTTTCTCCAAAGGCACCACCCAACCGTCAGGAAGCGGCTCACTGACACGCCCCTTCCTATTCAACCAACCAGTCGCCAGCTTCCACCAATTCGCCACAACCTTGGCACCGTCTAGGTTTGTACAGCAGCTCTCGGGGTGGTATTGCACTCCCCAGAACGGTAGCCGCTTATGCTTAACGGCCATGATGACTTCTCCATTTTCTTCAGGTCCGTCATCGGCAACAGCGAGAACTTCCAGCTCTTTTAAGACTTCCTCATTCATCTCTGCCCGTAAAGAGTGATACCGGATAGCATCCACCTCCCCACAGTTCTGGAACAAATCATTCCCTTGATGCCGAATAATAGAGCTCTGCCCATGCTTCACGACCTTCAACCGAGAGATGGTCGCTCCGAACCCAAGGCACAGACTTTGGAAACCCAGACAGACCCCAAAGACAGGTATTATCTCTTCCTCGGGCAAGGCATAGATCTGAGGGATTATGCCGACGTCTTCATCGTTCGTTGGTGTCCCTGGCCCGGGACCGATGACGATTGCATCAAACGACTTCAGAAAAGCCCGAAATTCGCGGTTGGTGTAGGTATCGATTTTAATAGTATGAACTTCGGCGTGGGTAATAAGACGGATGAGAGCAGCAAGATTATTGGAGAAGGAGTCGTAGGCATCGACAAGGAGGATTCGGCGTACTGGCGTCATCGTGGAAAGAGCGGATGAGGTATTTCGCCCAATTGCGAGTTGGGTGGATGTTGAATGTACAGGGGAGCGATCTTCGGTATGTCCAAAATATTCCTGGATATAAATACCCAGAAACTCGGTATACTGGAGACAATGTTACTGCGAGATAACCGGGAACGAAGGGGAAGGTCTACTGTGGTAGGCTTGCGACTATGAGGTTAGTCCGATATTCGCAGACGATAGTAATGGGCCTAAAGAACGCGGAGGAGGTGGGCCGTTGCGAGCGGTAGCACAGACCCACTTGGGAGATGCTCATCGGCTAGCAATCATTGAAGCGTGAGGTTCGGAATCGGAGAGTACGGTAATTCCGACTGTGCGACAAGAGGCACTACTGGCAACCTGCCTGTTGAGCGAGTAAAAGCAGGAATTGGCAAGCAATAGTGAAGAAGAATAAGAAGGTAAGAATCCTAGGAGATATCGATTTTCGATGGTGCGAAAAGCCTAAGTTCGGGCAGAATCAGGAGTGTTGATACCGTTGGAGCTCAGATGCAAAGGTTGGGACTCGGTTCGGTGTAGTCTGCAGCGTGTTGTAGCAAAGAATTTTTGATAGCCAATAAGGCGGTCCACGGAACGAAAAGAAGGTTCAAATTGGCTCGATGCATCCAGACCAGCGGGTCCCTGGACGCCGCAGCTAAACCCTGGGCGTTTAGTGGTCCGGCAGGCAACGGCTATCTAACACAAGTGAGGAAACCCAAGTAATGATGAGATGCGGCGGCTGGGAAGGCGTCGGCTATGAATGGCAAATATGGATGCGGATACTTCATTGAACTAGGTCAGTTGCTCGCCATCAATTTAGATTGCAGAGAACCTACACATAAAATCCATGTTGTATGCGTATAATAAGTGGTGCTAAATCGTTTCCGTCTCCATAAAACGGCTTTCCCATCGAGGCGAGCCATTCGTCAACGGTAGCCTGGGGCTTTGTAGACCCACAAGCTTGTTCAATCGTCAAGCATCTGGCTTTCTCCCAGCAAGCTCTCCCCAAGAATACTGTTTCCCAAAAAGCTGTCCTCTCCGACCAGAGTGTCGTCGCGGCTCGCTGTCCCGCTGAGGACAACACTCCTCTTCCCAATCCTGGACTTCCTAAATGGGTTCTCTTCTTCCTCGTCCTTAATATCCTCTTCTCTATCACTGCTCCCTTGTACTACCCCGGAACCTCCTACGAAAGCCTTCATGAGGTATTCAGTGGTCTCCTTCAGCCTAGCCACCCCAATGATCTCCGAACTCCATGACTTTCTCATAGCACAGGTCAGTGACCGTAATGTTGTATGAAACACCAACTTGTACTCTTCCTCTTCGCTTTCCACCTTTACTTCCCCAGCTTTTGCACGTGTAAATCCATAAAGTCGCATGGATGCTAAGATGAGTTTTTGTGCCGATGCTTTATTCCGTTCAGCAAATTTATTTGAAGCTGGCCCAGCAGCTGCACCAATCTCAAGGTTTGTACCATTATTCGTAATAGCGCTAGCTCCAATGCCTAGTTTCAGGTCAGGTGTATGGTTTCGTGTTCGTGATCCAGAGAAAGTTTCAGATCTTCGTAAGGCAGTGAAGTCACCACTCGCACGCAGCGGCTTGAGAGAAGACTCTCGACGTAGCGGATCCGGTCGTTCAGCGGCTTCTCGTAGTCGTGCCTGTAAAACTGACGTGCTCCTCTCCTTTTTAAACCTCGGGTCCTCGTTGATAGTTTTCCTAAAATCAGTCGCAGCCACAGGCTGATTCGTCGCACTAGGGCCGACTGATTTCGAAAACAGATTACTTTTTTGGGAATCGCCGTTAACCGCACCTACATTCTCACCGTTTTCATCCTTCGAAGACCCAAAACTATTGGTTCTTTGATGGTGCCAGGAGCGACGAAGGCCGGGTGGCAGAGTGGCATAGTACGCTTGCTTCTTATCGTATTCCGTAAATACCGAGTGAAACTTGCGTTTGCGACCGATTATTGGGGCCAGGAATTTGGCTTTACCAGGTTCGAGAGGTTCGGACTTGACAGAGGTATGGAGTTTCTTCTCTTTGATGAGTCGGGAAGAGAGTGGGAGGGCATATACGGAGAGAGATGGGGGCGCAGGCGGTGGGACAGATGGTGTTTGAATATCGGCATTGACAGCTGGAGCTTCGGGAGGGGGTGTATCGGATGATAATGTGCCATAGAGGACGAGTTCCGTAATTATAGGCTTTTCGGTCTCTTCTGGTGCCGTTTCGTATATAACCTTGACGACCAAGGCTTTATCCGTCGATTGGTATCCAGTAACATCAGATGAATCATGGTTTCCATCCTCCCCATCTTCTTCTCCCCCCTCTTCAGCATCGGATGAGGAATTTCGGCTCGATTGTCGTACAAATATATTCGTAAAGAAGTTCGCCGTCACCTCACTCTCGGTCTGAACATCAAAGCTGGGCCCACAGGACAACCACAACGGCACTTTCGAAGCTTCGACAACAGTTTGAACCCGCAATTCCGCACCGGCGAATATCTGCCCATCGGCTTCTGGTTTCGGGTTATAACTGTGGGCCGCATCCGGGGTACTGGACAGGAGTTCTAGGCCTAAAATTGCAGATATCAGGTCAGCATCGGTTTCGGCCGAAAGTTACACAAAAACGAAGGGCTGCGTACTTTCGAGTGCAGACTGGGAGAGGCCGTCAGGCAGGGCGATGGAGCCCTTCCACAGTGAGGTCATGGCGGGTACAGGTGGAGTTATCGTGGTATCATTGTTCGTAAAGAGTTCGTGAGGACCGTGAACGTTTTAACTGGGTCGTGGGAATGTTGACATTTCTCGAGGGGATTGGTTTGGAGGGACCAGTCGCGAATCGCTGAGCTGAACCGGGTTGTTTTGGTACCTTTGTTTGGAAGCGAGCCATTTGAAATATACCACGCCAACGCAGATTATACATTTCACTTTGACGGAGTCGCGATGCTTATTGAGATCATGAGAGTGTGCTGTATAAAATTACCGCGGTTAGTCTAAGCTAATCTATCTATTTGAACAATCATTTGCAGTACTTTTCCTTAGATTTTCTCTTATTGATTTAAATGCATTTATAGGCTACTGCTGAGGATCAGCCCGTTCAACAAAACCTACAAAGATATTCGAGGTCGAGTGCAAAAGATATATCCGGAATAATCGACGTTCATTGAGATGGTCAGGCTCATATAGTACCTGAATTTATCTGGAGTATGAAAACGTGTACACAGTTCACGATCACCCAACTTCTAGCTCGATATATCGGTGTTCGCCAGTCCGTCTATAGATCTATAGAACAAGTCGGGAGTCGAGCCCCACGGTTTGGACCTCGAGATGCCCTTATGGGAAAACTGAATCGTAAGTCTGTCGTGTGCTAAAGCAAGTCCGATTATATATAATTATAATTATACTCGGACCAAGCTTCTTTGTAAATACCCATCTCACACGATGTCGTCGACACCCTAGCTCCACCGGAGATCAAGATTAATCGAGCAGTAACCGATATGATTATAATTAAGGACACCGATACGTAGCCGACACTAAACTATCCCAACAATTTATTACAAAGCATGTAACTTATAACTTCAAGACAGACTATATAAACAGCAGATGTATAAGCTTCTCGGCTGTATAGTTGGTATACTATCCCTAGCAGAGATGCAGCTCGAGGTCGCCAAATTCCAACGCCAAACCCGTGTTGCTATAAAATCCTCGGTTTAAAATTCAAGATTCGATTCTTCGATCCCCAAAACTTCAAGACCTTCGTTAGATCCAACATCCATGCTTCAGCGGTCAATTCTCCGCAGCCGCCTACATCTCCCTCAAAGATGTAGCGCCTTCTCAACACCCGGCTTCGCACCGGTCAGAATCCCACGATTAAATCCAACTGTCCTTCAAACCCGCCTATCAACCACAACGACAACATCCTCACCACCACGACGGGCCCGCCCATTCTACACCACCCCCTTCTTCACAATCCCCACCGCCTTCCTCCTCGGCTACATCACATACCAATACACAACCACCACTCTCCCCTTCCCAATAAACCCCCACACCTTCACTCCACACGTAATAACCTCCACCACCCCTCTCTCACCAACCTCATCCCTCATAACCCTCTCTCCAAAATACCCTTCAAACCCACCACCATCCTTCTGGTCAATAATAAACTCCGAAGGTCTTTGGTCTGTACAAATTAAACAGCCACAACTCCAAATACAACGGGAGTATACACCGTTACCGGAATCGGGTTTACAGGGAGAGGGGAAAGTGGATGATAATCCGGAAAATAAACTTACTATATTCGTACGCGCTGTGGATGGTGGAGAAGTTTCGCCGTATTTATTGTCGAGAAGGCCGGGTGATGTGGTTGAAGTTCGTGGACCGGTTATTACATACACCTTTAAACCGGAAGAAGCAGTGAAGGAAGAGCAGGATATCAGAAATGTGGTTTTCATAGCTGGAGGAACAGGAGTTTCGCCGGCGGTACAATTGGTGGTATACCTATTCTCTCAGTATTTGAAAGACGGGCAAAACCGACGGGTGAAGATTCTGTTTGCCTCCAGAACGGCGAGTGAGAAGGTACTCCCGCAGATAAAGGAGTTACAGAATCTGGGAGATGTTCAGCGCCTGAGATTTAAGGTTGACGTCGATTACTTTTATGACGATAAAGGGTCGTTTATAACGAAGCCGGATATCGAGGCCGCGATTGCGGGATTGGAGATGGGGAACGGCGGGAAGAATGGGAGAGATGTCATCATGGTCTCCGGACCCGAAGGGTTTGTGAACCATTTTGCTGGGAAGAAAGGGTGGAAGGATGGGTTGGAGACCCAGGGAGCCCTCGGTGGAGTCGTTGGCGAGATATTAAAGAGCAGGAAACAAGGCGGAAAGATTGAAGTTATGAAGCTATAAAACCATCTAGTTGGTAAAAAGACCTTATAAACATGGCATATGGGAACATTTATAATTCTGTCTAAACTTTGCCTTACGAGAACTTAGAAACCGGAGATCCGCTTGAAGAATTAATGCACCCACTACAATAGAATTCCATTCTAACAAGTACCCAATTCTAACATCAAGACGCCAAACGTATGCCGTTAACGTTAGCAAAGCAAAAAAAGTAAACTCTCAGGCTAGTAAGTGCCAAAAACGCCATAGTATGAACGAATGCATGGTATCAAGCTTCTACAGTTTTAAACCTCGCCTTGAAAACCAGGCGATCAAAACACCAACCCATTCTCATGCGCAGGTATACCCCCTGAAATCGTGTAGCAAATGACGTCCCCGCCCGAGTAGAGCAAGAAGACTCTCCATTTCCCACCTATCCCGCCGTTAGTATACAACCATCTTCCTTGACCTTTCCCCTGACCCATTCCGCTCGTAACGTCCCGGTCTTCCCAACCTTGGACCGGGGCAACGCACACCCCCACAAGGGCAAAAGGGATCGTGATATCGTGTGGAATAATATGCTCCAAATTCATAAAGTGTCGATGTTTGATCTCCTTCTTCTCGCCGTTACCCATTTCATTCTCAGCCTTGGAGTGCTCTTTGAGTTCTTCCGATTTCGGTGGTCGTGATCTGATCATTCTCACAAGTGCCGCCCTCCCATCCTGTCTGCCAATAACATACAGCGACAAGGCGGGTATGTAGGCATGCATATTCATCCTCAATGGGTAGTTGTGCGTCTGCGCCGCGACAGTGATACTATCGTGAGGGATCAAATTTCGGAGCGTAAGGAGGCTATTCAGATGGACAGACCGAGATTCGTAGATAAACTGCATTTGTGGCCTGGGAGGATCCTTTGGTATGATAAGCTTAAGGTCAAACTCTTTGGAGTGGATTATAAAGGACGGAGGTGGATATTCCCATGGCGGGTCTTCCTCTTCTTCGTCTGAACTGGATTGTGAGGCTGGGTCGTCAGGGTTCATATCCGGACTCGAGTAGATTGATCTGCTGATAGGTCCGTATGCTGCAGATTGCATCTCCTCTGTGACCTCCATTTCTCCAGTTCCTGCCAAATCCGGCTCCCCATCCTCCTCATCCTCATCCTCTTCTTCGTCCCTAAGGTTTTCAGCATCGTGAGATAGGATGGCCTCCTCTAATGCAGTGAAATTCATCTCAACTTCTGCGTCTTCTTCGTCGCTCATCTCTTCATCATCATTCTCTTCGTCGTCCTCATCACTATCGAATGTTTGATCGCTCACACCGTCTTGATCATCCCCTTCTTCAGAGCCGTCGCCGTACAATGTCATCTGTGTATCGGATGCCCAATCCTCGACGTCCCCATCTGGTGCATCTTGAGGGATAGCAAAGCTCAGTAACCCTCTCCTCGCCGCCCTTTGCGACTCCTCCTTCGCCCGTTCGATCATTTCCTGGAATTCCTCATATTCCACCCACAAGAAGTTACTCTCGCTCACAAAAGTCACCGTCCAACCCTGCCCGTTATAAGATGTCATCGTACTTGTCCCATTTAATAAATCGTACAGAATCACAGCCCCATTAACATCGGTCGTGGTTAACCACCTTCCCGTATCATCCTGAAGAAACGACACACATGGTAAATTTTGATGGTCTGCTGACAAAACGATTGGATTCTGCGCTCCTCTAGGCGGCCTAGTCGAATCGACTGCCTCGTTTCCCATCTCGTATACAAATATCTTGGTCGTGTTTGACGATATCGCTATCAGCCTCTTTGTCTTGTGCACTGAGAGCCCCCAGGCGGTTTGTTGGGCATCGAACCAGATGTCCATGTTCCCATTTCTTTGTATCAGATGTTTTGTGTACCACAACGTGACATAGCCGCTATCATTAGCGACGAGGAGGACCTCCTCTGTTCCTAGATCGGCAACTATCATGTTGTTGATAGTGTGCGGGACATTACGTTCTATGTAGCCCTCAGTCCGGAGCTGGGGAAGTTCTTCGGGTCCATGGAGAGTTAAAATGGGCTTGAAGACGGCCTGCGAGGGGTAACTCGGGACGAGGACTTTAACTTTGGAAGATTTCGCGATGAAGAGGAAGTTGTAGCGTTTGGAGCAGGCAATCTGTGGAATGGTTAGCCCATGTTCATACGAAGAGCGGATATAATATTGCGTACCAGGTTGTTCCTGTACAATTCAATCGCGTGGGATCGATGGGCCTATGCAATCGCGATATCAACGTCGAATGTCCAGTACGGATTCGAAAACGTGGGACCTAGCATACATCTAGAACACTGGTTAGCATCTACAGTCTAACCAATTCCGTCGATCGAAACCGTACGTACCTTCTTCGTTTTCCTTGAATACCGATCTCCCAGCAAGCTCAATCTTGACATGGTGGTACTCGGAGCTATCCTTAAGCGGAGTCTGACCCATCTTGTGCGTCGCAGACTGCCAAGGCGTGTACCCACGGCCACTCCCTGGTTGGGCCGCCATTTCGGCCGGAGAAAGGTAGTCTAGACTCTCTCAGCAGCAAGCTCCTGATGGGTACGGCGGTAAGGTGTACTCGGCGGGTGTGCCTTCGGTGTTGAGAAAAGTGGAGGTCATGTCATTGCATCGGAGGGCAAGTGCAAGTGCAAGGGCACTCGGGATACCGCACGTGGGGTTGGTGTTTGGAGGATGGCAGCGATGTGTTGAGCCATGACGTTCAGCATCGCCCGGAACGAATTAATCGAATTCGTCAGGCAAGGGCTCCCTTCGAAAGACCCTGACGTATTCATTGTGATATCCGGTCTTTTCGCTCAGGAAACAGTGGAATATCCAGGGGCAAAACGGCGAGGGTGATGGCGTTCTCGACCAGGCCAATTTGCAAAGTTTGTAAGTACTCGAGGCAAGGAATGTCATGGCCGGGTTAACTTATGGCTAAATCGCAGACCGTCGACATAATCTTATCGCATAATCAAATCAATCAGCGGATCTGATAAATTCTTTCCCTCGTTGGTGAGTGCGTGGTGGTGGTTGTGGCGAGCTCCGTCCAAGACTTCGTCCAAGAAATATACTGACGACCTTCCCTGCAAACCTAACAATTCGAGATTATCTGATCCGTGTTCGATTCAAGGGCTACCGTTGATGTCAAAGATCATCTTGACAGCTTCTTCGTCTTGGCCGCGGATGCCTGGAGCAAGAACCCTGATTTCAACGAAACAGCTGCTCGACTGCATTAGCAATCGAATTGGATCTCGTCACATCCAACCATGCATGTGCAGCATGCATCTCGCCCGTCTTCACCTTGGTATTATTTCATAGTATCCCTCTCATGTTCTCCGAGTTCGGAGTACAAGGCCGATATTTTTCAGAATGCATCGTGAATCGCGGCATACGGCATGAGGGTTTTGCATATGCGGTGTATCGTTACTCAAACCTCAGGCGAACCACACGCTCGCAAAGCGATATCAGCTGAACAGTACTGCAGTAGCATATGTCTACACACAAGAAAATGTACCTGTACGGACATTCCATCCATGCAAGCGATCTCGATACAAGTGCCAGATTGCGTCTGCCAATGCCAGTACCTCGGGAGGTTATAAAATTCAGGTCCCAAACATCCCGCTGTCCGCGCGAATGTAAAAAAAAACCTGCCGAACGAACAACCATAAATTCAACGAAGTCTCAAATACCACTTGCCTAAACGGTATAATCTACCTCCCACCCTCCGAAAAATCTAATCAGATCCTTGAAATGGCCCTAGATCCCTCCAAGCACCCCATGCTCAGGACCAAACTTATTTCTCTTACGAGAAAGAATCCATTGCGAGAAACCTTCTCATTACGACTGAATGAGTCTCAATCAAAATTGTCAATCGACAGGCATATTATTTGCTAGTCGAAGGTTCGGCACACAGAACAAGCATATGCATATGCATATGCGTGGCTTGCAGCCTTCGCCCGCTTACCAACTGCAGGACCGGTACCGTCCCTTCCTGAACGCCCACATCCAATAATTTCCCCGATCCCTAGCTAGAAACATGTTCGAAAAGACGTCAGGGTTCAGATCTAAACAACCCCCAAAAGTGTCAATGTCACCGGGGAAAACTTTAAGCCCTCTTGGGTCAACGAAAAAAAAAGTAACAAAAAGAAAACCTCCAACTACTCACCAACTTGACCGCCCAGTATTCCGTGGCAGGGACTTCCCCATGATGTCGACAGCAAAAAGAGAAGAAGAAATTTTTTCTTTCTCTTCTTGATTTTCTTGACTCCTCCCGCTCCTGTCAAATTAACTAATAAGCAAAAGAATACCTAGGTACTTATGCAGTAAGGCTCTGGAACATCTTGGTAAAGGGATCTCCCCTTCTTGTCATTTCTTTTGCAGAGTGAGCCTGCGGGGTTGGCGGGCAAAGTGCAAGGTCCTTTTGTATATATCCCACTCAAGATCCATGGATAGTGAAATACAAAGAACTTTGGTTTATCTGATCTTTTGATCTGTGCTTCCCTCGTTATTCGTCCGGTTTGAGTGAGTGTGCGGCAGGGCGCCAATATATAGCTAACCATGGCAGAGCATACCGAACAGACTGCGCCGACAAAAAAGTCCTCGACACAAAGTTTTGGGCGAAGGGTACAAACAATCGCTGCTAAGAAGCTTCTCCCTGATAGCGACTATTACAAGATTTTCAAATTCTTGAAGAGGGATGATGAGACGACTTTTTCAGCTCGGAATAAAGATACATTGGTACTATGGATAGCTATCTCACTCGCAAGTTTATCTGGCGTGCCATTGCCAATTATCGGTGTTATCTTTGGGTACGTTTTGAAATAAAACTAAGAGTGAATTGACGTACTCATATATCTTTGTGAATAGTAAAATCATCAATGAATTCCCACCTGAAGAGCATAGCTTGCGTCTGAAGCTGATACAAATGATGGTCGTCGGTATGGTCTCCAACACGTTAAATCCAACATTTGTTCCTTGGCTAATGCTTGTCAGCGACTATCAACTTCTTCGCAATATGGGGTTATACATACTGCTGGGGCTATGTTGGAACCAGGATAAGTCAGAGTATCCGAACTGTCGTTTTGGATAAGACGTTACACATGAATATCGCGTACCATGAGACGAGAAGAGTTGACGTAGGTTCTGTGTATCCGAGGATTTAAAGTTGCAAAGCTAAACTTTTGATATAGCTCGCGGGATACCTCATGGTCGATGTCCAGACAATTCAAACCGGTACTGGTGAAAAGGTCGGAATTTTCATTCAATCGATATCATATTTCGTCACTGCCATCCTCGTCGGCTTGATCCTCAACGCGAAGTTCACGGCTATTCTTATGGCGGCAGTCATACCCTCGATACTGTTGATCACTGTTATATGTGAGCGACTTAATAGACGGTTTACAAAGCATCTCGCAGAAACTACAACTCGTGCTTCTGAGATGTTATCAGACGTTGTTAGGATGATAACTGTAATCCAGTCTTTTGGACTTTCAGGCCTTTTCCGTGATAGAAACCGGGAGGTGTTGGAGTCAGGACGGTATTATGGTGTCAGGAGATCTTTTATCATTGCAGCGAGATTGGGGTTTTTGTTCTTCCTAGCGTGAGTTTCTTGGTGGAAAATCGTATTTAAAGAGATCGAACTGACGAGGTTATAGATACGGAGTCAACTCCCTAGCTTTCTGGTACGGTATTCGACAAGTCAAATCTAATGCTACAGATGCGGGAACGATCTACACTATTATTTTCCTTATGCTCGACGCTTCATTCATCATCAGCCAATTCGGACCCTTTTTACATACCTTTTCGCTGGCCGCAGCAGCTGGACGTCGAATTGATACCTTACTCCAGGATGCAGAAGAACATTCCGACAAGCCCGCTCCATGCGACGACAACGACTTCGACTGGAGTGCCCCGTACGAAATCGAGTTCAAAGATTTGAAATTTGCGTATCCCAGCGCCCCGGAGCTTGATGTCGTAAAGAATGTCAACCTTAAGATGCCAGCTGGATCGTTCACCGCGATAGTAGGGAAGAGTGGAAGTGGAAAGTCTTCGTTGACCTCCCTTTTGCTACGGTTCTACAAGCCAAAATCCGGGCAGATTCTACTCAATGGCCGTGATGTATCAACGTTACCAGTTAAAACATACCGAAAACATATATCGTTTGTTGAACAAGACCCTGTTCTGTTCAGCGGGACGATTAAGGAAAATATTCTTCATGGTCTTCCAGGAGCGCATGAACTTTCGGATATGGAGCGAGCAACACTCTGCATTGAAGCGGCAACTCTCGCGAATGCGAAAGAGTTCATTGAAGCTCAGCCGAATGGGTACGATACTATTGTAGGACCGGACGGCGCGAGTCAGCTATCAGGAGGACAGGTTGCAAGAATCGCACTTGCTCGCGCATTGGTTTCAAAGCCTAGATTATTGATTCTGGACGAAGTTACAGCTTCTTTGGTATGGTCCTACTAACTAACCTTCATTCGCGTAGTTGGGTTCTGACAATGGCGCAATTATCTAGGACATTCACTCTGAGAATGTTGTGATGAGGGCCATCAGGCAACTCCATAGAGAAACATCAATGACAATCGTCATGATTACCCACCGTCTCTCATCCGTACAAACTGCAGATAAAATTGTAGTCATGTCGACTGGAGACCTGGTGGAGCAAGGAACTCATGATGCTCTTATTCTAGCAGATGGTGCCTATCACAAACTTCTCCAAACCCAGAAGAAATCCAACGACTCGAGCAGAGAGGCTAGTGCTGAAAGAATCGCTATGATTTCTGAGAAAGCCGAAATCGCGGCAGTCGTTGAAGACTGTGCTAGTTCGATTATTAAGAAGAACTCGATATGCCTGCCGTGTGCTCCATCAGTCAAGCCCCCTTCGTCTGTGAAAAGGACAATGTCGATGTGCAAGCCTGATATACCGATAATTCTCACTGGAATTTTCGGTAAGTTTCGCCCGTATATCTCTGAGGAGGAATAATTTTGCTAACACTATTTTGAAGCATCGATGTTAACTGGTAGTCTCGTCGTCGCTGAATCCGTCCTTTTCGGCTACATAATCTCCTCCCTCCGCGGCGAACTCCCCGCCCACGGCCCTCAAGACCCAAATTTCTACTGTCTGATGTTCTTCGTCGTTGGCGCCGTTGCCCTTTTCGCATACTCGACATCAGGTTTCTGTTTCGGCGTAGTCTCTGAAAGACTCGTTAAACGCCTACGAGATCTATGTTTCCAAAAGATAATGGAACAAGATCTTTCCTTCTTCGCTGATCCAGAGCATAGTGAGACTGCTTTGGTAGCCAGTATCCAATCTGATACTGCTGCTTTAACCTCACTATCCGGGGTGATGATTGGGACCGTAGTTTCCGTCACTACTACTCTTGTTGGCGGAGTTGTCATTGCACACATCGTTGCCTGGAAAATCGCGGTAGTGCTTCTTCCCGCTCTGCCAGTTATCGTCTTAGCCGGCTACCTCCGTCTACGCGTCCTCATGAAAGCGCAAGTAAAGCAGGAAACCACATACGTTAAAGCCGCCAGTATGGCAACCGAGGCAACAAACGCTATGCGTACCGTCGCAAGTCTGGTCCGTGAGGACGGTGTGATGCGAGAATACAAGAAAGAGCTACTGAAAGCAGAGAAAGGCCACACGAAGTTTATTCTCCAAGGGAGTGCTATTATGGCGCTTGCACTTTCTATTGGGTTCTTTGTATATGCTCTTGCATATTGGTGGGGATCGAAGCAAGTTAGAGGTGGACATTATAGTATCCTCGAATTCTTTATTGTCCTTCCTGCTTTGCTGTTCTCTGCTCAGACGGCTGGACAAGTATTTTCCCTCGCACCGGAGTTCACAAAGGCCGCTGCCGCCTCGAGGAGGATTTTCAAATTGCTCGATACCCAACCTATCATCTCCGCGAGCTCGGACGATGATACACCGAAACCAAGCCCGCCAACCAGCCCAATACGGGATCAAAAGTCACCAGGAAAGCCTGATAAAGGTGGCATCGAATTTAAATCTGTCACTTTTTCATACCCAAGCAGGCCCTCTGCCGTCGTCATCCGCGATTTGTCACTTTCCATCCGTCCCGGTGAATTTGTCGCCATAGTAGGCGACTCCGGCTCCGGTAAATCCTCACTACTATCGCTCATCCAGCGATTCTACGATCCAACCTACGGAACCGTCCTCGTCGACAACGACGACATTTCAAAGCTCCCCATCTCGAAGCATAGAAATAGAATTTCTATACTCTCGCAAGATTTAACGCTATTTTCTGATAGTATATTCTTCAACATCTCTATCGGCGCCGGTGAAGACGTTTCAAAGGTTACAAAGGAAGATGTAGAGTCTGTTTGCAGGAAAGTAGGAATCCATGAGTTTATCATGGGGCTTCCGGAAGGATACTCTACAAATTGTGGACGTAATGGATCCGGTCTCTCCGGTGGCCAGATTCAACGCATTGCACTTGCGAGAGCGTTGATTAGGAATCCAGAGATATTGATTCTCGATGAGCCTACCTCGGCTTTGGATGTTTATAATGAGGGTACGGTGATGAATGCGATTTTGGAAAGTTGTGGAGGGGGGATGGAATTGAAGAGGACGGTGGTGATGGTGGCACATAGGCTTGGAACGGTGGTGGGTGCAGATAGAATCGTCGTACTGAGGAAGGGGAGGGTAGTGGAGATGGGAAACCATCAGGAATTGATGGAACTTGGAGGTGTTTATGCGGGGATGGCGATGCAGCAGGGGTTGTAGAGAGCACGAGGTAAGACGGTTTTAATCTCAGCATATCGTTAGTATTTTGTCTTTGGTCTCGAATGAGAGACACCCGCGGCTTTGATTTCGGATTCATTACCCCCTATACAGCTGGGGGAGAAAAGCTACCCGATACCATAACTTCCTTAAATCTGTACATAGTATACGTTATAGCCTGTGCTTGTCTGAACAGTTGATATGAGTTATAGATACATAGTCTATCTAGATATCGATCTTCGATTATATCTATCAGAACGCTGGATCCCAAATTCATAGGACTCGAGAATAAAACTCTAGAGCTTTGTGATAATACCGTTCAGAAAGCCGAGGCCAAGGCAATCCGCTATTGCTAAAGCAGGCAGCCCCACAACCTACAACCTAGCTCGAAGCTTGGAGTTTCGGAGGACAGCTGTTTAAGTTAGTCAACGTAATGTAAAGTGGGACTGCGAATAAAATGAAATTACTGGAGCGGCGGATAGTATGGATGAGCGGACATGTTGAATTAGTCTATAAAGGATGCTTTGAAAAACAGAATTGCATCCACTTTGATGGTGATCTATGTACAGTTGATGTCATTAATAGTAAAAAATTTTAAATACCTTTTGCATACTCCTCAATATACTGTACTAGCTTGTTCACACTCTCGACGCTGACTGCGTTATCTAAGTTACGATGCTGGGTTAATATACTGAAGAGAACTTGGGATCGACGTTCGAGACTTACAGTTCGAGATTCTGATACCCCCAACGCTCCTATGCCCCTTCAATCCTAATAGCCCGATTTCCTCACCGCCTTTGATGAATTTGGCTTCATCGCCTGGTTCCTTGATTCTGAAGCAGATATTCATCCTGCTTCTGACGCTCTTTGCAGGAACAACGTGGTATACGTTTTCATATTTATCCAAGACATCGTACAAAACCTTGGCCTTTAGATCACTTTCGGCTTCTTGCAGTTCGAGAGCTGTCTTTCCAGATTCCTCACGCTGAAGGAGTTTGGTTAGTGTCAATCCGGCGATATACACATCGAAGACTGGAAGTGTGTTGTAGAGTGATCCGGCCTTAGAGATGGTGGGATAGTGCATCATGACCGGGGTGACTGGGATCAATGGTGTCAGTTTTGGAGGAAGAGAGCCTCCGGAGGTTAGAAGTTTGAGGATGTCGTTTCGGAGGAGAACGATGGTGACTCCGGTTGACCCAACGTTCTTTTGTGCTCCGGCCTGTTTTATGCGAATGTTAGCATGAGTATTAACTGGTCAGAGGGCTACGGAATAGTAGACATACGAATACGACGCCAAACTTACTAGCATCGAATGTCCTGCTAAGGATATTCGAGCTCATATCGGCAACGATGATTCTATCAGGGTCCTCCTCTAGAACATCGAGTGGGGAACCTTTGGGAAATTCAACTCCATCCACAGTCTCATTATCGCAGAAGTAGACAAAGGCACTATCCTTGCCCGCCTTCAAGTTTCCTTTCCATTCTCCAGAATCAGGGATATTTCCAAATTTCTTGGCTTCTCCAGTATGATGATAATTCCTAGAATCGAGCACAATATTCACGTTCTCCTCTCCAACCAACCTCTTCGCCTCATCGGCAGCCTTGGCAGACCACCCGCCAGTGATTATGTACTCGCACGCCCCACGCTCCCCATTTTGGGCGCGTTCTGGGTTTCTGAGCGCCCACGCAGTGAATAAATTGTAAACCACCGCAGAGAACTGCAAAGTTCCACCACCGGCCATAAACAGAACGGTATGAGTGTCTGCTGTAGCATTAACAATTTTCAGGAACGAGTCCTTCGCGTTTTGGAGGATTTGGCCAGAAAGGGCAGAACGATGGGATTGCTCGACCAGCGAAAGGCCGGATCCATTGTGGTTTACGAGAGAAGCAGCGGCGGTTTCGAGAACGGAGGTTGGCAAGGCCGATGGGCCGGCGCCGAAGTAGGCGACTGAAGCGCGGTCTGGCATGGCTGGTGATGGATTGGGAAGCTGGGGATGATGCAATAATTGACGTGAAGTTAATGATCTTGCGCAGTTGCAATTGACCGAGTTTTGATTTAACTAGAAACCAGCCAGTCTGAAATGAGGGGAACGAAGAGTATTAATAGTTGGAGGGAAGTATCAAGCATTAATATTCGAAATTGATAATTGCAATGAGTCAAGACGAACACCGTCGTCGGCCGCCATTTGCAGCGAGCTTTTGGTTGGAATCTTTCAGCCGGAACGAGGAGGGCAAAATCCAGCGAGGCCGCCGAATGCGGGGCATTGCCGCGTCTCATTGGATGATACGAAAGCGCCAAGCCTATTTCAGAATGCAACAGTTTACTGTGTTGCGGAGTGACGATTTGGGGCTAGAATAGAATCGAATCGCCCTATCTTGATGCTAAATTGCTCCGACCAATCTTACGGCTTAAACCGACGGCAGGTAAAGTTGAGCAGAGTTTTTAACTACTTTTAACTACATTAATCGACCCGACCTGGCTCCACCTTCTTTGCCTCAGGGTATACCGGCAGATGCTGATCCGATATTTCTATGAAGACCGGTTGGTTTCCAAGTAAAAAGATTACAACCGAGCCCGAAATTCCCATGAATGCACCGGAATATATATCCCACAGCTCAGCTGGAAGCCGGAGTACTGCATGCCCTTTGACGTGTATCCACCCACCTTCCACGTGCAGAGGCCGAGAAAGATCAAAAGTATCCGGATTGTCAATATCTAAGGAGATGTATCCGTTGTCGATTTCAAGAATACGACCTTCCGGCGCAAACGATAAACACCGGAATGCCATATAGTGGAAATATTTTAAGATTTCCTGGCCGGATTCAATGTCATAAGCGAGGACTTCGTTGCCTGTATTTCTGAATGTTGCGAATAACTTCCCATCTCTTGAGAATGCCACATTTTGAGGGCTCGGATCCATGTTGTAGTCGTCTCTATGACCTTTAGGTTTAGAATCCTCAAACAAAACCTCCCTTTCTAAGCCCAAAGCAAGCGTCTTTGTTACTAGTCTCGTTGACAAGTCTAGAAACTCCACAGAGTATGCAAGCGGCTTTACTATTGCCAAATACCGTCCATCCAGCATTAGTTTCACAGCTGCGATCTTAAGATCAGGTCCTCGTTGGCCGGTATATAATTGAGCGTCGCTGTGAGTAACCCAGTCCCACGCTTCTACTGATCCATCTCCGATCAGGTAGAACAATTTGTTCCCATCAGCTGACGGTGAAAGCGACCTTGGTACTCCTTTTCTGCACTCTGATTTATGTGCTTCTACCCGGGCCTTGAGGTCCGCGATAGTTGGAGCGGGGTTCTCATTATCAGCTGATATTTCCCATCGCATCAACACCCCTTGGCTTGTTACCGCCACCAGCCACCTAGAATCCGCCGAAAATGCCATTTCGTCTATCAAGATACTATTGTGACTTAAAAGATTTAACATTCGTCTGGATACGGGGTCCCAGATATTAATCATTTTGTCTGGGCTGAACCGTTCTACTGCCAGCCGTGTATAATCTGGAGATATAAGTGCTCTATGTGCCCCACTATTCCAGAATCGATGAGATTTGAGCATCTTAAAGCCTTCGGGCCCATCCTGATTTTGTTCAAGATTATTCGAAGGTTCTGGCACCGCTGAAAAGTCTACGCTCCATACGCGTAACTTAAACCCGTCCGTAAAGAATAGAAGACCCCCGTCTCGAGAAAAGCACATGGAATAGATTTCGTGGATGTATGATGTGTCTGTTTCAATGTAGGTGCTAGCCGTAAAGTCCAATATCCTAATCACTCCCGTGTACCCAACTGCCAGGCGCCCATTTGGTGAGAACTCTAGAGCGCAGGCCTGCTCGGGCACTCCATCCCATGTTGGAGGCGGTTTGAATTTCTGAAGCGTTGTACCCGAAACCACATCTCGAATTTCAATAGTCGAATCCGCTAGCGCTATAGCACTTGTTTCCCCGTTAGTTGAGAGGGTAGAAACAATTGGAACCGACGCCGTTTTATTGGTTCGGAGTTTGATAATCGACCCCGAAGTTGTGCTCCACACACAAGTGGCATGAGCGACCGTGGTTTTTACGCGTCTTTCGTTCTCAGTATCGGTTTCTGATGCCGCGCAACGGGACCAATCGTGTCCATGTGCATGTACCATTGCAACTAGGTACGCATCGCCTGATGTAAATTTCATGTCTGAAATATCCCAAGATACATCGACGTCGGCGCCGGGCGATACAAGTTCGGGATGTTCAAGGTATGATGGTAGGAAATCGAATTTGCTGTTAGATCGCGCCCATAGCGATACCAGTTTATCCGGGGTACTGAGAGCTAGGAGGCTACAATCAGATGAGAACACTGCATTTCTTACAGAGAATCCATATCTGTACAATGGTCGCGTTGTTCCATCTGACGAGGATATTTGAGGTGCAGAGTTGAGTCCGGCAAATATATCTATCCTTCTAATCAGTTTCCCCGCTATGATATCCCAGAGCAGGATTTCTGCTTGAGACAATGCAATGACTAGACATTCGCTATCAGGAGTAAAATCTAAGTAAGATACTTCGCAATTGCATGGTAAATCTGAACTAGTTTCCGTAGAGTACTGATCTATTAACTCTTTGTTGCATGTCAGCAAACCTACCTCAATAGATTGTAAAACTGTCTTGGAAGCTGCGTTTAGCAGTACTACTAGAGAATAGGCTGTCCAAGCCAAATCATAGGCCACAAACCTCCCATCCGGCGAAACTACCAGCATCGTACGGGATGCTGAGCCTCCACCAGGGTCTGTAATTCCTTGAACACAAGTGCCCCAGTCACGATGCCAGACTGGTGGGTTCCGAATCCAAGGCGGTAAATTTTTAAAAAATAATTTCTTGACGAGGCTAGTTTCGGGTGTGAATAGCAAAGCAGAGGAATAGAGTTGAAGAGGTGTCTCGCTAATCGTGGTGGAATGAAGGTTTATAAAACAAGTGGAATCATAAACTAATTCTGAAAGGGCCTGGCTCTATACCGTATTGTTAGTGGGCATGTTATTTAACTATTTTGTTGAAGCAATGGCTATGCGGATATATTGATAGCCGGAGAGGATCGGATTCGAGACACCACTGCAAAGACGTCGGAACACCGGATGTAACTTACTGATGATTTTAAATTGCCAATGGCACTTAGAACTTGATCCGATGCACCTAATATACCCATTACTTCGAGCCAGTGAAGTAAGTGGCTCTGGAGGAACTCGAGAACAGCCGTACTCCTTTCCTCGTCAAGGTTTAATCCTTCAGCGCTGTGTGTGATATGATGGACCCAATACAGACAAGAATATGCGATCTCTGGTAGGATATATCGACGGCGGACATTCTCGTCAACTGATGAGACTTTGGTTCCAGGATCAAGCAAATTGCATATATCTTCACGTAGGGTTTTGGACAAAAGCTGCAGACATTTCTTCCCAATATTCCATTGAATTTGTGGGGTGCAAATGTGAAACCAACTTCCTTTGTTGTTATCGTCAAGCAAATAATCTCTAAAAGAGAGATGGTAGATATATATCGGGGTTTTGGGGTCGTCGGGAATGTTAATTACTGACTGGAACTGATCGAGTCGACATAAGAGGTGGTCCTCCTCTTTGTGCAGGAGGATAGAAAGAGAATGCAAATCAAGGGGAGACTCTAACAAAACGATAGTGCTGACAATATCGTGGAAATCTTGGATCAATTCATCCCTTTCCCTTGTATCTGTGTCGGCGAGAATCTGATTAAAGATGGGTCGGTAGGTTTGGTCTAACTTCGACACAAACGAAGCATTTCGTAGCTTCAAAACGTTGGCTAATCGCTGGTGGACTGAAAACTTTTGATCCCCGATAAAGCGACACAGTGTGGCCGCGGAGATAAATAGTGGTGCTGTCATATCAGCTAAAGTAATAATTGTGCCGTCCCCTGGCCAGTTGGTTCCGAGCTTGCGACTCTTTCTTATCGCATCGAACTCGTGTCGTATATATATTAGAATGTCGTGTTTAATTGTGGGCTCTTGAATAATGTGCAATGAAACATCTTTATGGTCTTTTCTCAAATTGATGAACCCTGCCTTGATCGGAGCTTCTGGTCGGCTCGTGATAAATATACGTATGTTCAAGTCCACATCCGCCAGACTGCCCAGAAGCTCGATTATTCGTCTAACACTTCCATTACCTTCACACTCGTCGAGAGCATCAATAACAAGTACCAGTGCTTTGTGTGGGTCTGGAAAATTGGCCATATCGATGGTTTTGAGGGGGTCGAGCAACAGCCTTTGAAACTGTTCAAATAGGGCTTTTTGGCCAATATTGGGGTCTTTCTCCACGGCTTCGCTAATGTGAGGCCCCAGCTGTGGTATTATAGTTTGGAGCTCTATCGAGATGGTACTAATGAATCGTGATGCATCGCCTCGATTTGCTTTGCCCCGTTTGAAGAAGAAGCTGGCCCCGAGTTGGCCATTTTCGCTCAGAGTCCTCGCAAAAGTTCTTGAAATTGTTGATTTACCGGTGCCCGCCATTCCACATAACCAAAAGATTCGAGTTTCTCTGGGATCTTCTATCCATGCATTTAGATTTCCCAATAGATCGGTTCTGGTGCCAGGCAGACATTCTGGTTCGCCTTCGTCTTCGAATGAGTTGAAAATAGCCCCATCAGAAACGGACAACTTCGCAAGGTTCGCTTTTTGTTCAACACTGAGAACAACTTTGATTTGATCGATTTGAAGTGCGTGGTCAATGGCTTGCCGTAGTTTCAGAAGCCGATTGACGACATCTTCTACCTCTTTCTTAGTGAATGGCCATTTGAAATCTTGTGGATTGATTTTAAATGGTCGTAGGATTTTGTCCCGGCGGCGGTCTTTCGCCGCCACTGGTTTCGCGAAGTTTGCTTCGAGTTTCGTGAGAAGATGGTTGAGCTCATCTTTGCATTCTGATAGGGAACACCCTAAGTCTCGAGAAGCTGACAATTTATTTCTGTAGGGTCCGTCGAGAAGCTTTTGTGTATGAAAAAGTAGTTGAAGAGTTGTATCTGCCTGTTCTTTGATCGTTTTGATCTCTTTCGGAGCATTCTTAACCTCTCTCGCATACCGACCGCAGATTTTGGCGACCTCTGTCGCCACTTGCAAGACCGCTATAACACTAGCGGCGGCCGAGAGACCATCCATTTTTAAGTCGCTGTCGATCGGTTACCCCTCTTTATCGGTGTCGACTTGGGATTAAATATTAGGGATCGTGGAAAGCGGGGTGTATCTTTTGCAGACGGTGAATTAATATGACTGCAAACTCGAACAGCCGTGTCAATAGACCTAATACTCCAGGCTTTCAGCCTCGTGATTAGCATTCGAGAAAGCCATAGCTCCAGCCGATTTCTCTTCATCAGAGAAGGATTCATCGATTATCATAATTAACGGGGCGGCTCTGGCGCCGCTTTGCAAACATGTCGAACAGTGCAGCGAATCCTGCAGGGCCTCTCCCGTTCCTCGGATTTACGATCTTGCCTGGGTCAATTCACTAACACCTCAACACGCGAACGATGTATAGTTTACTTGCTACTTGTATTCGTGGTTCTATTTATTTCCAAGTGCTACCGAATCGATCACATAAATATCGTCATACTGTTCGGAGAACGAAACATGAACTAGAGTCTAGCGATATTCCTCAATACATCTATATCGAAATATCGTTGTCGTATAGTTTATCGATGTGATCGTTACATTCTTTTACCTCTAGCCTCCAGCCTCTCCGGGACATAGAACTCGATCCCTCCTTCCTGATACTTAATACTACCATCTTATCGTCTCTTCCAGAATAAGAAAAATATTCGGTCGCAAATATAACTTGTTTCAAGTTATCTGCTCCGGCTCTCACCCATTTATCAACTATATTCTCCAATCGTTCAGGTGGGAAGTACACCTTCTGCCAATGATTGAGGCTTCGAATGCCAAAATTGTACGGATCCTCAAATATATATGGTCGAGGCAACCTAACCATATTTAAACCCTTCATCCCTTGAATAGCCCGGGACATTGTCTGTTCCTGTTGTGATAGCAGGTCCAATATATCTATACCCCGGCTGGCATAGGGGTCCGTAGGGCCATCCGATACAACCAAAACCTTTAGGTTTGGGAACCACTGCCCAACATCTGCTAGGCGCGTTAGGCTATACTTGTTGATGATAATCGTGACTTTGACCAGAAACGAAAAGCCCGGCGGAGAAGTCCTGCCGGATATAAGGTGCTCAGGGAACGAAATGAAACTATCGGCCGTAATTCGAAGTTCTGTAATGGTACCTAGCGCGGCCCTAATTAAGGAATTGAAGTCCGACGGTGGGCTGGGAGCTGGCGCAAGCATAACCCGCGTCAAAGACACACCCAACTTATTCAATCTTCTCGGTATTGGCGGCGGCACGACTATTTCATTTATCCACGGACCTAGAAAGTCCTGGTCTCTTGTCGGCAAAGCATCGTAATAATCCTCAGCGCTTAACAGTAGGCCTGTATAATTATAATATTGGAGGGCCGCAAATAGATCCATGTTATGCGGTCTAGAGATTGTATGAATACGCCCATGTCCAATCAACCGGCGTTCGATGTTGAGGCTCTGAAGCGTGTCGAAAGCAGGGCTAGTTGATATTTTGTTAAGAACGGCGCAAATCATATTTGTCTCTAATTCTTCGACCACATAGAGCTCCATCTGAAGACTTTTGACGTAGGGGAAAAGACTAAAGATGTCCAACCAAACGCGGTAGGTGTCGATTGTACCGATAAGCTCCTCAGGACGACCTGACCGGTACATTGCAATATGCCTACAATAACTGCATTAGCCATAGCACTAGAGGTTTCATGATTGCAAACAACTTCAGCATACCGAACTACTGGCCGCATAGACGCGAGCATCCCCCCATCGCCAAAAAAATTGGCATCGGCTACATTTTTCCAGGCTATGCGATGGAAGAGAATCGGAACAGTCAGGTGTCTCCAGTTTTTTGAGCATAGAGATAACCGGAAAATTGTCTCTTTCTCTAAGTATGAGAAGATTTCGTCTATAAGCTCTTGCGGGAATGCAAAAAAAAGAGAGGCCGATGTCTCTGTAGGTTGGTGTATGTACTCCGGGATACGAGGCGCGTCCGCGTCCCTCCCAGCTTTCGAAGCTTTCGAGTGCCTGAACCTAGTACTTAACGACTTCCCGATTTTCGAGACAAGAGACATGGAATATGGCCGACAGAATCCTAGCTTAGAGCTTAAATGTATATCCACTGAGAACCAGGTACGGAACAATGAAGAAACCAATCCGGCGGATAAACCCTCTCAAGGCAGTGCAGAGTCACGTCGTTCGTGTTTCTGGTGATGCAGCACACAGCCACATTTCGTGCTAACTACAACTTGCAACATGCAACACGAATATCTGCTCTTGTGATTTTTGAGTGTATTCTTCACAGTTTCAAGCGTCTAGGAGACTTTGCCAACTAACTAGCAGTCTTGAAACGTTTCTGGGCCCGTTCCCGCTCAGATTTGTTTTCGAAGATATTAATAAGGTGTACATGAATTTAGTTTTCCCTTCACGAAAAGGCTTTTGGAGCTGCCTGCACGCAAATGTATGCGTTGTGTACAGGGCCGATAACTCGATATACAATCGGGAAAGCCGAACTTATACTTTAATGTAGGGCTTTTTAATAAAGTTCCGTTACATGGATGCCTATTTACGAATGATTGACCTGATAGAATGGATTTGTATGGCCAGTAAACTGGAAACAGCCGGCCAATACAGGGCACCGACCCACCGACCCATTACAATATTGGGATCTAATTCGAATATTCAAATTGAAGCCTAGCCGTAAATCCGACTATGCACGCCTTGAAACTATGCATATGTACTGAATAGAATTGGATGCTCTTAGTTGCGAATACGCGGGTTAATTTCGGTGGCAGTTGCAACATCGTATTCGCTATCGTCGTGAGAGCTCTGGAAACAAAACCGCTATCGTTCGCGCAGAACATCCCCCGTCGAAAATGATGATATCCTAGTGTCCGAAACCCACCGGTCGCAAGCGGGGTACATATAGGACCGAGTTAACTATTCGCGTTCTTGTTAAGCTTTTCCGCATTCCCCGTTAGGAAAGAATGTGAAGGTACGCAAAAATGGAGATGAGAGCCATTCGGTCAGCCTCGATATATATGATACTAAATAGCCGCCAGTCGGCTGGCTCCGAGCAATAATTTCCACAGGACAGGCACCGTAGTTACGAACCACCCCACTTTTAGTTCAAGGTAACTTTATCAGTTGTCACGGTCCATGCTGGCATTTATAAGCTTTATGCGTGTGATTTGTTCTGCATTAATATATTCGGCAGCCGTCCGTCAGTATTTACAATCGAAACGAAAGGCCATGCGGCCAGTCGTACCAATATGACATAGTGATGTGGGTCGTTTGGCGCTTCCAGACCGCGTGACACGTGGGCCAAATCAACGTTTTCCGGATTTGAGGTTAATATAACCACTATAATGCCTCGTAATATGTAACAACGCAAGGCCCAGGCAAAATGCAACATCTATTCTCTGTGATGAGGACCCAGTCTTGCGGGGCCGGTCGGCAGATATGTTGATGTTTTCTTGGTGAGGAGGCTCAGTGGGCCTCGTATTCGGTTATAAGGCACCCGAAAGGTGATCTACGAGGCATACTTTGGCGATCTAGTATCATATATTGTATTCCGATTATGTTGCAACGCTAGTTGGCAGTTTAAATAGCCAAAGTTGGTTCCCCTGTAGCTACCCCTGCAGCTGCCCCTGGGAGCTACCTTTATCCGAGCTCCGAGCATAAACCTTGGATGGAACAAATCGGCTTCCAATTGGCGAGTCAGCACATTTACAATGGGTATTGTTAATACGAATGAATTGGTATATACGTATAGATGACATGATCCAATATTTGATGTCTAGACGTCTATATAACTTGCCAAAAATCACCAGAATTGAATTGTAGCTACTGGACATCCTTCATGAATTCGGCAAAGAACACAATATGAGAAGCATTTCGAAGGAAATTTTGATCATTGGGGCTATCGGGCTTGTCACTGCGACACCGAACCCTACATCCCTTGGAACATCATTGACCATTCTCAAGGACAATGATCTATATGGTGAGTTTCGATATACCGGCTTATACAATTGCAAGGAAGGAATTAACATGGCCATTGCAGCTCAATATTCCAAGAAAACCTCCTCGGCCATCCTCGTCGAAGAGCCAAAGACTTTTGCTGCAGCTAAGTCTGCCTGTTCGTCTCTTTCAGAGGGTCTCTGGTCCCCAGAGCTTCAGAGTTTCACTGCGGGGGTAAACAATTCTCTTTCATACCAAGCGTACCTCCGCAAGTTTTCCTATAGCCAGCAGTTCTGGGTAGCGGACTCCAATCCTGCCTCAAAGCCTAAAGATACATGCAGAGCCATCGACCTCGCCGGGAAGGTCAGACCATTGGACTGCGGTCGTCTACTCCCAGCGCTTTGTACCCACAGTGCACCAATAAGCAACGTTAGCTTTACGGACATATCCGAAAAGTATAGGGTTGGTGTGTCGACTGGAAATCAGAAGTTGACTGGATTCAGGGATGGCTACGGCTTCAGGTTTAAGAGTGTCAGGTATGCCTCATTCCCTGGGAGGTTTCAGCATACAACTCCTTATGATGGCACGGAAAATGTCGAAGCTCTGGAGTACAAACCTCCATGTAGGCAATGGCACGACCAGGCGGACATTGGAGCCGAGGATTGCTTCTTCTTGAATATTGCTACTCCATATCTTCCCGGATCCGCGGCTCCAAAATCAAATTTGAAGCCAGTCTTCTTCTGGATTCACGGAGGTAGTAACGTGGAGGTTGATGGTAATCGTGGCCACTCTGATGGCGTCAACGTCGCCGCGCGCGGTGATGTGGTAGTCGTGAAGATTAACTACAGACTCGGTCACTTCGGATGGCTAGCTGTCGCCGGAACCCCCATCACAGGCAACTACGGACTTGGAGACATGATTACTGCTCTCAAATGGGTCCGAAAGAACATCAAGAATTTTGGTGGAGATGCGGACCGTATAACCGTCGGTGGTGACTCTGCTGGAGCGTCCGACATCAGAGCATTATTGGCATCCGAGGCTGCGAAGGGTTTGTTCAGCGGAGCCATCATGGAATCGTCCCCAATCGGCTACTTTCCTGTCAACTTGTTTTCGCATTGGGTCTCGATCCCTGAATACACAGGTATATTCGGTCCCGCAGTTCTTCAAGGAACCGGGTGCGGGACCGCGACAGATGTTGGATCATGTTTGGTCAATGTCGATGCGGCAGTGTTGACCCCCCTCCTGTCCGCTCTAGGAAAGTAAGACTTCCCCTGATACAAGCTCCCTAATATCGTGATATTTGAGTAGTATAAATATACTAAAGACCGAGTTAAATAGTGTCGCCTTTCCCGTACTCGACAACATCATCCTCAAAACCGCGGATTTGCAGGTCACCGGTAAAGGTTACGTTGCTCCGGTTCCACTCCTCATTGGCGAAAATCGCGACGAGTATGCAATTCAATTATCCGATTTCTACGGCATTCCTGATGTCAGCACATACCTCGATTATATTGGACAATATATCATCTACCGAGACCTTTCGGCCTTCGTTAATCACCCGGCGTTCCCATTGCCTCCCGGACCCGATCCCGCCCTGTCAGCGTTCAATCTCACCCAAAGGCTTCTCAGCGATGGTGCCTCAAAATGTCAAACTTGGGCTACCGCATTTTCCGCTGTTAAACACAAAGTGCTACCAAAGGTTTACACCTACGAGTTCAATCGTACCTATAACCCACTTGAGTACACCAGACCTTTGTGTGAGCCACCTGCGACTGCCGAGCATCCGTTCGGTGATCCTAACGCGGAGTACTTCAAATGCCACAGTGGCGAGGTGATAATAGTACATGGCGAATTGCTCTACGGCGGGAGAAATATGCGGGACGAATACGATATCCCCTTCCAGCAACTAGTTATTGATTATTGGACCTCATTCATCTGGAACAAGGACCCTAATCCGAAACCCGGCTATCTTAAGGCGAGAGGTTATTGGGGGACTCTAAACCAGGTTGCAAAGGCTGGGACGTGGGAGACTGTGAACACCCGAAACCCAAAAATGATGCGCCTTCAGTGGAATGGTGGGTTGGTGGACTTGAGCGAAAGGGAACAATGCAATGCTTTGGGATTCCCATTCGAATACTTTGAAACGGCGCTCTGAGGTGCAGGGTTCCCGTCCGACTGCGTACCACGAATTCCTCGCGGATATCGAGCACACTAAACATGTCAAAAACTTAACACTTACATGTAGGGGTCTCTACTTGGAGTACTGCCGAAAACTTTCTATACACTACATATACACTATCAAAAACGATATTAATTCAGTCTTTGTATTTATTAGTTCATCTTATTCTAAAAAATCAGTTGTGCCATAGTGGCCACCCCAATAGCAATGTATCTGTCCAAAACGAAGAAACCTTATTCGTGAGTTGTAGATTAAAAAATGCAACAGCTCCACCTAAACACCGATACCCTTATCGCCGGTCCGGATCCGACCCGGCTCCACAACCGGTGAAATTTTCTTCAAATATCCATTGCAACTCGCCTTGGTATCCTTCGCAATCAACGAAATGAATTTCAATGCGAGCGTCCAAAGGATACCGAGCCGGATCCAATGCTTCCACAGTTTGGGAGGACGGGAGCTGAATACCACCTGTTTCCGTCATCCTCGGCTCCAATTGCCGTCGTCGACATTGTCAAATCCAACAATCAACACATTCCGGATTCATAGATATTCAACGACATCAGGTGTTCCTTCCATTGAAATCTGCCCGTGTGAGTCGGACTTGACAGCCCCGGATTTGAGAACCGATGAAGTCGATAAAAAGTCACCCTTGGCTGGTGTTATTACTCGCCATTATCGCCATGTCTTAGTCCACACTGGTACAATCGACTGGCCGAGTAGAATCGAACAAGGTCCTTCGATAGCTTCGAAACTAAAGTCTATAGTTTCCAGGAGTAATGGTGCTGAAGAAGAGACTTCAGTTACTGCCAAGTTAAAGGCCTTGGTATCACGCGGGAGCATTTATGTTGACGTATGTTCAAATTATCAAGTCGTTATTTCCAAGACCCCAAAATATTCCGCTATGCTAACAGTGGTACATTTGACTAGCCGTTTTATCCGGTTCTTGTCACCAACACTTCCCTCCCAACAGACCCAACGGCGAAAGATGGTCACGCAACAATAACGGTATTTCCAGATGCCATAGAACTCACCTCGGTCCCAAATTCAAGAGAGAGCCTAGAGTCAGTAGTGACTTCGCTACTACTCCCTCCTTCCAATCCTTTATCCTCTACGCGAAAAGCGGGAGAACCTTTTACAACAAGAAAAATATCAAAACCGGTTATATTGACCTGTTCACACGGAAACCGGGACAAGCGATGCGGAATTCTTGGCCCTGCCATAACAAAATCGTTTAAACAAGCTTTAGACAAGAGTAGCGAAAATGGCGGAATCGACTGCATTGTCGGGGATATTTCACACATTGGCGGACATAAATTCGCGGGAAATGTAATCATACATCTTCCCGGTGACCACCCACTCTCGAAAGCGGTAAATGAGGCACCGGCATCTTCACTTCCAATATCTGAGCCGGAAGATGTTGTAAATACGGACATCTCAGGTCACAGCGTTTCAATTTGGTACGGTCGTGTAATGCCGTATCACGTGGGTATGTGCTACACTCTCAGCATTTTAAACGCATGGCCTATTAAGTTCTTGACTGACAGCTAATCCGTAGAGGGAATTATTGAAACAACGCTAAGACAAGGCAAAATCGTCAAGGAGTTACTGAGGGGGATCGTCAACTCCCACGGCGACTTGGTAGACTTACGAGCTATCGGATTGAAATAAGCTGGTATGGCGAAGTCCAAGCCGTCTTAAAGCAAGGAGCAGGATAACTTCCATCGAAGACTATATTACCCCTAGAAGTTAGACTATAGAGCAAAACGATGCCCGCCCACAGCAGTTCGTCAACACATTGTCGTGTTGCACTTTGATAGACGTTATGAAGCATGATAGACGTTCTTTAAACAGGCGGGCGACGTAGAGAAAGTCCAATGTAAATAAAGCAGTCGCATCATAACCCCGAGCCCTACTCCCCTTCCGCAAGACGTTGTAAATATTTTAGCCCTTAGAAACAATACCCTACATACTCAGTTTCAAAGTTCTCCTACTCTCATATATCTCTCTTACCCTCCTCACCAACCTATATATCGATTTACCACATCCCCTTTCCTTTACAAGATAGCAAAATGAACTCCCAAAGCAAACCAAGTGGTAAGAAAAGCAGCATGGAAGTCTCTGATGAACAATTCCTTGCTACTTACAAGATCCCTGGAGCATTTCCTACATTCCTTGACGATAGCCCTGCTCGCCGGCTGAAGTTTGGGTTATCTGCAACTTCCCCACCAAAGAATTCTCTTGAGAATTCGAGTATATTCACCTCCCCGCTACAATCAGAATTGGACATTGATACCAGTATGACACTCAGCTCGCCACCTACATCGCCGATTAAGTCACCGATTCGAGCTGGATCTGATCTGGTCGAGACGTCTGATTGGTACTGTCCCGAGCTGTGGTCACGCAATAAGGTGGTTGAACAAGAAAACAGGGCCTCAAAGCTGATTGTAAGTTTTTGTTCCACAGTTCGACATCTAAAATCAACTTGCTCATGTCCTTCAAACAACTCTAGGGTGATTATAACCGAATCAAAGCGACTTTGGAATACTATTGCGCCAACGACCTTCAATACCATTCGAAATGGGTCCGAATTCTTGCAGACCACATATTGTTGCTTGCCGAATCAAGGGGGCAAGAGTTGAATATCGCCGTGGCATATCACGTCTCGCAACAAAAAGCTTCTAAGTATCGACAACAGCTCGAGGTCAGTTGGCATACGCACACTACTAGCATATGAATGAGTGTTGACTAACCTTTGCACTTAGGCGTCCATTTTAGAGAGCGAAGCCAAGCGAGTCTACGAAGAAGAAATGGAAATAATTGGGAAGGGAAGTCTAAGGGGTAAAAGTAAGATTGCTAGGACCGACGAGGCATCTATTTCGAAAGGAACCCACCCCTTAAGCAAAAAGGCCTCTGCTAGGCGTAGCCTCCCGAAGGAAATGATGCCGGATGCCGTGGGATCCCAGGACGTAAACTTCAAACTGGTCGGTCCTGACGACTTTCTAAAAACGCTCAAAATGTCCAAGAAGACCGAAAAAGAATATTTTGAGTCCTTCCGCCAGCTACGAGACGATATTTTCCAAAGTAAGTATTCCTATAACAGCAACAACTTTGGGAGTGGGAACGTTTTACAGAATCTAACAAGTTAATAGGCATCCGCAGCCCCGGTATTCCGTATGAACCTCTTTTCTTTGTACATGGGTTCGACGAGGAAGTAGATACTAATTCATCGGAAGTGGCGCCATTCGATGGCCAGAGGACGCCTTCATCAGTCCAACGACCTCAAATGGAAGTAGGTAAAACCTCAAATGCAGAGAAGACGACTGAAGACCCAGATCCAATGGACATCGACATCCCCAAACTTCCCGGGCATCTAGATTCTAATGAAGAATGCGCGGTACAATAACGTCTGGTTTTACCTTAACCAACGCTCTGAGCTTATCTGAAATTGTTTCCTAATGGTGCTTTTCCCCCACTAGTTTTCCTTTTTCTTTAATATATATATCCTGTCCTGGTTTCTTATGAAGGCTCCTGTTTTCTGGATTAGCACCTTTAAAGAAAAAAATACATCTGTTTCGAGGTTATTGAGTGCAAATGAGGGTATCAACGATGGTCAATTCGACACGCCCAGGTCTCGACTAGGTGGGAATTACCCTTTCCCTTGTACCCACACAGACGCAACTGACAAGAGACTTACCAGACTGTATTAAGATGTTCCATAGGCCCCTCTATAGCATAGTTGTTCTCAAATGCAATTGTATATTTCCTACCTGGATTAGAAACTTCCAAAGATTGTGAGTCTATAGACGAAATTCGAGATATGGGACCGGTCCAGTCGTTGAGTATGACGTCGTAGTACCTGAATGTTGAGTTCTTACTTCAACCTCTTCATTTCCCTACGAGCGCCTTCACCTCCCTTACGTCCATAACTTCATCAACAATAAAAGACCGATTCCAAGCCACATCAAACCCGATTGCCAACCCATATCAGCCCTTTGCTCACAGTAAGACCCTTCGATCCATTGCTCTCGAGACGAATATAGTAGTTCAGTGGCTAAATGCACGCGGTCGCCGGCTGAATAACGACCCTCTTACCACCAAGCCTCCAGTTAACCTACATTACCGCCTTCGAACCCAAGGTATACACTTACGCCCCCCATCCCAAAATTCATCTTAATTTCTAACCATTCTATAGAGATCTTTAAAATGTGTAGCATTTGGATCTATTTCATTCCATGTAAGCATGATGACACCGAGTATCACCATACAGATCTCGGGTGCACACGCGGTCCTTCGTGTGAAAACCAGTATGCCATCAAACGCAATGTTCCGTGTCACGACTGCATACGCACTCGACGCTGGCGCATCGTCGATACCGGCTATGGCAGGTATGCTCTTGAAAAGGGCAATGAGATGCTACCAGTTTCCATTTCCTAATTTACGCTAGCCTTTTGGCTCTTGTGAAGAAAGAAGGTTAGCAGTACGCCAACTAGTGTGATCTTGAGCAAATGCTAACAATGACTTTAGATATATGGTTCATTACGTCTAGGTTTCCTGGTCTCCGTTGGAAGCGAAGGCGGGGTTCGGACTAGATTCTGGTATCCATTACAACTCTCCACTTCTCAAAGGTTTTCTTTTCACGTTGCTGGGACTCGTTCCACGAGTTTCATTTCAGTCTACTGAAAGTACGTATATACCATTGTCCTACAATGAAAGTGAAGCTAAATTATTTCGGCATTAACTAATTCTATCTAGGGCAATATTCAAAGAAAAAGTCAAGAAAGAATAGACACACATGCTAAGCCTGGACACCTAATGCTAGGATTTCTGCGTGCCTGTCTTTGAATATCAAGTATAACCATCTTCCCCAACATAACCTGCCAAGTCTCCAGTTAAATACGAAAGTACAAGTGTGCTGTAAGGCCGTTATTTGTGTGTTTCACCTACCCCCCTGTACTATGTGCCGTTCGAAGCCACAATTTTAAATCTTAGCAACGGTTCACAGCCACTGACGGGAAAGGGATAACCAGCTGCGACTAGTGCCTGGTTCAGAGAGTCCTGAAAGTCGGTGAAATTCCCGAACATAACGAGCGGACCATAACGAGCAGCTGCGAGGCCACTCCAGATACACGCCCAAAAGACAGGGCCATTGCCATCACTTGGAACCAGCGTACCGTATCCATCATTATCAACTAAAAACTCCGCCTTTCTAATTCCAATTTCGTTTGCAACCTCCTCTTCGGTGGACACACGCGGAGTAATATGAGTAAAGTCAGTACGATCGTAATACCACAACCAAAGGATCTCAGTTACTGGTGAGCCTGAATCTTGATAGGTCCAGACACAGTACGCGTTCCAAGCTCCAACGGTCTCATTCCATGCCATATTAAAGAAGGTATCGGAAGTAGCGGCCTTAGTTAGGTAGCGCTCAATGGTACCAGTATCGTCATGGAGAAATCTTATGTATTCACCGTTGAAGTTGGTGACGCTTGGGTCATCGATTTTCCAGTAACCGTTGACCGCCAGTTCGGTTTCAAAGGGCCCCGTTGCCGTGGACGTGCTCACTGTAGTTAAACCAGATGTAGATGTAGTTGTGCCCTGGGTCGTTGACTCGTAAGGGATAGGGGTAGTCGTGGTTGTAAATTCTGTTGACGTGTTTGGCACTGGCACGGCACTCGAGCAACCGGCGCGGATTTGGCCGTCGGCAAATGTAGCGAGAAGGGACGGGGTCGGAATTTTCGATTGGCGGCGCTCAAACCCCATCGACATACTCAAATCTCTACCCATCCGGCGACTCGCCTGAGTGGTATAATTCGTTGTCGTATATACTGTCTCTATGCTACTGTAGCTGGTACTGGTATCTGTAATCGTCTCAATGGAAGAGGAGACCCCTGTAGCAGTAGAAGCTCCTGTGCTAGATGTGACTGTGACGGTTCCACTGTATTGCAAAAACTGCGAACAGAAAGCCTGATAGCTGTAAGATGTAATGATGTCGTAAGCAAGTAGGGCGGTAGGCGTAGACGTGGAGCTAGAAGGCGAACCCGAACTCGAATTTGTGCTCGTACTTGTTGGTCTGGAACTGGATGTTGATGATGGCCGTCCTACATAATTCAAATTCAAAGGGAAGTACGACGATGGAATCACGCTTCCCTCTCTCGCCATCATCAAGATATATATCCCGCCAATACTTTTCTGCCCATAGAAAGTATACACCAACCCTCTCCAATTGAGTTTTAGCGTAACCCCTAAGAAGTAGAAGGTACCCGTTTTATCTATTCCCAATAAGTTCCCAGGAACATCGTGCAGTACATCTCCCACCTCAATAAATTGGGTCTCTTCTCGCCTATGAAGAATGGTATCATTGGTTATCCTCAGGAAGACCACTTCCGTGGGCGTAGCTGAAGTTCGTAGCTGCCCAAGTGCTGAAAGTTGAAGGTACTGCGGTGATTCTCCCTCCCGGACTAGAATTGCATGCCCACTTGCTCCGAACGCAATATAGTATCCACTGAACTGCCCATCACCCTGTAGGAGAAACTCCGACGGGATATCAGAGTTCCTGCTAGTCGGGAGAGCTTGTGAAGTCGTCGAAATTGATCCGGTACTGCTTGTAGAGCCCGATGTCGCAGTCGTATTACTTTCGAATATCGGGCTCCAGGTGAGATTTTCGCACCTCTGGAGTGGAGTGCAAATATCGTTCCGTGTTATGGTATAGGTATGCCGTGTGGTCTGAAATATCGTAGTTGTAGACCCTTCATCTTGGGCAAAGGTGCCCTTAATGAGAGGAAGTAATATAATCGATATAGTCCAGTGGATATGCATTGCGACTATAAATTTGCGGGGTACTATGCTACCGGTACCCGCGCTACCACGATGAACTCAGTCGGTATAGCGTATCGCGAATGAACAGTGTATTATATATTTGTGCTCGGAGCCACGGTGGAAATACTCCTTATGTAAGGCATACTATTCTTAGCCTAGACCCGAGGTCCGATGAGGTTGCATTTTTCGCGATGTAGGTCGATGATCCCAGATATATTTGGGTGTTACATGGGGATCAAGATGTGACCAAACTTCCACAACGAGATTTGACGATATAGTCAATATTCCACAATTAAATTACCCCTCACAGTATAGTCCTGATCCCTTAGATTGTCTCCTCTAACCTTATCGCCCAGTCCCTATAATACCCGCTAAAGGCCCACTCGGACGCTGCACTATTTCTAAGAGCATCCAAAGGCTCTTTAGGCACTCCAATCTCGATCAGCCGTCTTGCCAGCTCTGCTGATCCGGATACGCAAATGTATTGCAAGGGAGTCCATTTAGTCGTGTCGTGCAAGTCTGTACTTGCGCCGGATTCTACCAAAAAGTCGATTATTTTACCATATACCGCCATCTGGCTATCCCGCATCTTATGGAAAACGGGTAAGCTATGTATACCCCCGAAAGTCGTAGCCTGAGCGTCAAGATTCGCCCCTGCTTCGACGAGTAGCTTTACCGCTTTAATATTCCCGACGGAAACTGCAAAATGGAGAGCAGTAAGTCCATGCTCATTCGCGGCATTCGGATCAGCTTGTGCGGCGAGTAACATTTCCACGATATCTTCATTCCCTAGCCAGGTGACTGCGTGTGATAAAGGCCTTGGCCGTCCTCCCGCAGAATAATTGACGACGGCACCCTCATGAAGTAGTATCGCAACGAGTTCAGTTTTTCCCAAAGCCACGAAGGCAGTTATCGGACTCAATCCTTGTGAGGTTTCGGCCAAGAGTTTTCCATCCGCGAGGGATAGGTTGTCCTTGATACTAGATTTTAAAGTTGATGTATCTAGTTTCCAGAGGTTGTCGAAAGCTTCGATATATGGATCCATGTAGTCCATTCCAAGGACCAGCATCTGGGCTTTGGAACGAGCTGTCTTCATCCGTACGATAGTATTTTTTAACCGTTGAGCCTCCCGTGACCCCCCGTTCATTACACAAGACGTTACTAGACATATCTCGCACACCTGACCATTCGAAGCCGCATTTCCCTGTCTTGGACTTGCATTTGTATTTGAAGGTGTTGAATTGAATCGGTAGAAATCGGAGGCATCGATATGTTCCGGCCCACTACGGCCTGGGTTAATAGATAGATGCTCTAATCCTGGCACTGCAGGCGCCGAATTTTCTACTCTGTTGCTTTGGCCGTAGGTTGAGGTTTCACTAGGGCTCACAGGGTTTCCTCGGGCAGAGTTGTCGTAGCCGCGCACAGGCTTGCGCTCCACCCTTTGAGATTCTCCCGAAAACGAGTATCTTCCGTATGGGTCGCTGTGTTCCGACATCGAGCAAAACAGCGTGATGGAACAACTCCGGGGCCAAAGCAAGATATGGTGATATGAGGTCTGAAGCTTTTCAAATTTTTCTTTGTAATGAGATGTTAACGTTTGTAGGTTGTGGAAGGCTGGACTAGTGAAGACGACGGCAGAGACCGAAACATCATAGATCGGGTACCAGCCCGCGCGAACAACTGGATACCCTTGTTAGATTAAGCTACCCCTCCTTGTCCTTTAACCAACTAGCGGGGGAGAGCCGCAGGTTCATGCCTGCTAGTCTGTGCGACGAGCAGCAGGGCAAACGTTGCATAAAGGTGACTGTCTGCGTTGCTCAGATCGTTGGGCTGAAGCCGTGATATCGATATCTAGGGGCGGCCTCACAGTGTAATTGCTGAGCTTCAATGAGAGTAGTATAAATGTTTCCTTCTCAATTGCTCTTTCTCCTTTTCATCACCTCCTACCATCCACCTCTCCCAAAGTCGTTCTCACCAACGACTTTCCCATCGGTATCCTTTAAAGTCAATCGTTGACGTCGACGACATCTATCAATTGAAAGCCCTCGAAAGATCTTAAATATCGTAACAGGGCAATAAGTCTCTGTATCTCCTTATCAAACTATATCCCGGCCGTTGCCACAGTCAAAGGACCTCCTCCGAACCGTCCATCGCAATGGATATTACGATCATTCTCAACGCCGTTCAGCCAAAAGCTGGCAAAAGTCCCAAGAAAGGGACGAAAGCGAAGTACCCAGATCACACTCTTCACGTTAGTGACAATTCCAGGCTAAGCAAACAGCTTGCCTCATCTCCTGAACGAAGCTTCCTGCTGACGTTCGCTACCCAGTTTGCCCACGAAATAATCAAAGCATCTCAACACTCTGAGACCGTCTCTCGATGGCATTGGGCCATCTTGGAGAAGGTCGAGCTTCACAGCAATGTTCAAAAGGATACACCAGAGTTCGAAGCGCTCTGTGGGAATTTGATCGCCTTGACCGAGGCTGTTTGGGTATGGGAGACCCATCCTATATATCGTGCATGTTAGCAATGGAACTGATAGTTGAATGGCGGACAAGGTCCAATACTACACCGGAAACGAAGACGAACCCAAGAACCGGAAGCATACAATTGACGAAGTGTATGAAGATGGAGATGATGGCGACGAAACAGTCGTCGAGAAACGCCGTGCTGTAGGTCGATGAACACTTTCGTACCTTCACGAGCCACTTACTGACCCGGTTTGCCTGCGTCTAGACCAAGGTCGCCTCCCTCAGTGAGATGGCCGAAACCGGCTGCAGCTTCAAGCTCGATTGGAATAGTGCGGATCGCGATGTTTCCGTCTTTAAATCGGCGGATACGGATACCGTTATGATCGGAAACGAAGGACTAATGGCTGAAGTAGATGAAGGTGCCGAAGAGGAGGATGGGAAGGACCACATGGAGCTCGAGACGTGTTACGCTGGACTTAAGAAGGAAAACACGCGTCCGATCAGCTCTCCACACAGCCTTAGGAAAAGGCTTCTCCGGAAGCTGGTTATGGCTAACGGTGTCTACGCTCGAGCTGCCTAGAGCTATGTGCACTCCCCCCCTATTCGCTTTCACAGATACTTACTTATTCATACACTCCTTTCAACCCTCAACCCCTACTCAAGGTTTTGACTGTCGTCTGAAAGCATCTGTGTCGCCTAAGCAAGGGAGACCAGCAAGCTAAAGATAGCCTCGAATCCAGCTAAAGAACACTATCCAGTCTACTGAATTGCACGCTTTATTATCGAATTACCGTTTATAGCATTTCCTCTTATTATTCGGCTGGGCTTTCATATAGGTTTTTTCTTTTATATCCTAATCAAATCCGCTCTCTTTCAGAGCTCATTCGATTACACCTATTCACTCGCATTCCTAATAATACTATCTGATATTCAACCGGTATGGAAATCATCTTTCAATGCTCCCCTAGTAAGATTCGACGGCATATCATGACTTAAGTGCTTCTGTCCTTACGCATGCACTAGTATATATCACCCTAGTAACCTTCGAACCCTCCAGCACGAGCTCTATGCATCACTTCAGTATGCACACACACCCACACCAACAATAGCCCACTGGTTAGAGCGTTCCATGTGCATATATAGTGTAGTAGTTACGGTTGATCACGATAGACCATAGATCCATACGGTATTATATTAGTTAATATAATATATAATCTAACATTATGGCTTCCAACTAGTGCGACACCAGCGAGGCGTCCTAGACCTAAATAACTTGACGCAGCTATAACCTACGAGTTCTCACTAAAGTAACTATAGTCCTGGCCAGCGGTACGATACTCCGGATACGGCCATAGCATACTATTTACCGCGAAATTTAAATTCCCCGTAACATAGGGATAATTTTCAGGGCCCCTTAGAACGATATAAACCGCCCGTTCCGCCCGCTTCCCTATCTCCAATATATCCTCTTTGTTATCCAGGAAAGAAATACTTCCGTCTGGAACACTGAAGTCCAGAACCCCGAACTCTGCACTCTTTCCCTTCGAACTACTCTCCGCATTCGTCCCCATCCAACATCTACAACTCGGATTGAAATCTCCCGTGCACCCTTCAAATTCTTCGTCCAGTAGATCTTCAATATGATTTCGGATCCGTACTGCTTCGTCGGATAATTGACAATACATATGTAGTAACTCGGCTTCTCTGTTGATAAGTAGTCTTTCTTCTTGGTATGTATCCCAACTTCGAAGCTTCATCAATTCTCGGCATATCTTTTGCGTGTGGCTGCAGTAGATGCGGAACCGTTCGGAGAATTTATTGCAGTCTTCTTGTGCCCTTTGGAGGAAGGCGATATGGTTCCCGCGGTTAACAAGGACGTTTGCGGCTGGGGCTTCAGGAATGGATGGAACGAGCATCTTTTTATGGTTTATTTCTTCCAGTAGAGATTTCTATCTGGAATTATCCGAAGCGATAGATTATCGAAGCCAGTTTAAACGTTTATATTCCTAGCGGTTTGGATGACGAATCTCAGTGACGCTTTAATTTGTATTCCGAGATCAGGTTTTGTATCAGTCTTCTTCATCGGAATCCCGAGAACTTAGCGAAAGGTAGTTCCGGAGTGGCCCGAAAGATCGCGATATTTCCCCAAAGTACCTATAATTAACTCAGGATAATCACTCGATAAGAGCCACTAGGACGAGTTCCACGTTAAAGAATATTATTTCGAAGGTCTAATCTCACGTGAGAGTTCGAGATCAGAGTCTCCATATAATCATGATACGCCTGCATTTCAATATCATGATGTGACGTTCGGCTAGTTAGCTATATATGAAGAAGTAGAAACTGTATATGTCTATAATATGTAACAATCACGGCTCCGGGATCAGTTTATCGGACCACCAGACCCACTCGGGTAGATAGACAGAGAGAGAAGCTTTATTCTTTGCAAGTAAAATTCTAGAATTCTACATCGCTGTTGAGAAAATATGCTATAGAACGTCCTCTGCATTGGAAAGTTTCCTCGAAAGCAGAGACGAAACTACTTTCCGTCTCATTGCAAGATTCTCTTAACCTCTCCACCAAAAGAAACGTGATTGTAGGACAATTCCAAACTATAACTAAGGATCGAATTGGTCTTTGGTTATTGCGTAAGGTTCATTCATATCATGGTATCGACAAATGCTACTACTTGTAAGCTGCTACCTAGGCGGTATTCGAATTCATAGCCATCGATCTTCAAACACGTGAAAGAGGTTTTATCGCCACGCCCAAGTGTGACAACATATATGTACATATCAACTGTAGAACATCAAGAACCACTTTATGACAGGCTAGCTTACGAGACCATCGATGCATCTTATGACATCAATAAAACCATGTATTCAGATACAATACATCAACGATAATAGCAAAGGCAGCGATTAATAAATCAAAGTATACCCTAATATTTGAACAACTAGTATGCATATTCCATTTCAAAACGCCAACCCGAGTAATCACACAGAATGATAGTGATGACCAAAAACAAGAACAAAGGCCCAAGTGCACCAGAAGAGAGAGCAAATAACGATTGTCCAATTATACCCCATAAACCCGTTCCCACCCGTAATCGAACCGAATCGCCCCAATTTCTAGCGAAAAAAATAATAATACTGTATACCTTTCGAAAGTTCCTCCTCTAGACCTACTCTCTAACCGGCGTTTTGCCCTTTCCGGCTTCACCCTCCGCGGGCTCCTTTTTCTCAACCCTCACGATATCCCTACTTAACAAAGCCCTCAATGGCTCCGTGATTTCGGGTCCATCTTTGTCTGCCGCCTTGCCCTTGGCCGCACTTGCCGAGTTCCCGGACGCAGAAGGGGCTAGGCTACCCGTCCTCCGATGCGTCAACCTGACCATCGGAGTTGCGGTCCCAGGACTCGGGAACCCATTTCTCCGATCTGAAGCTTCAACCGTCCTCTGAAACTTATAGAACAAAGCCTCAGCCCTTATTAACGTCGAATTCAACTCAATTGTTCCAGACAATTCGTTGATATACTTCAAAACCTCATCGAAATGTTGTAGATCTGCCACACTATATGTCAGCGATGTCCAATTCCAACTCCATGGGTTTCCGCAGAATAGAATATGCAAAAAATAAACTTACGATCCATAATTACCGCCCGATGCCTCTCCAACACCGCCAACGTAACAAACAAGTGAAACTGTCCGCTCAAGTAGTTCGTCCACATGCTCTCCCACAGCCTCAGCACATCATTCCATTCGAACTCTCGTTTATACCACACGAGAATCATTCTGAAAAAGAAGAAGAAGTTTGTGCTCTCTGCTTTCTCCAAGTGTTTCCACAACACAGGGTCCATGAGCATAACCAGCTGGTCGAGTGTTACCAGCTGCGCCCTCATGCCGCTTTGGTCGCGTAGGAAGTTTCGTTCCATTCGCTCCATGAAACCGACAAAGGCCCAGAACGCAACAGCGTCGTCTTGGAAAACGGCGTAGATCGGAGCGAGGAGGTCGGACATGCCTTGGACATAACCGAGAGTTGTGTTGTACTCGTTGTAGGTTAGAAGCATGTCTTTCATCTGCTCGAGATGGACATTGGTGCCAATGGTTGAGTATTGGGAGTCAGGGTCCGGATGCGGGGTGTCCTCGCCTGCGAAAATAGGGATATTGCGGTCGGTTCGGTGAACATCCTTTTCTGTAATGTCCGTGCTGGTTATTAGCATGATTTCACATCGAGTGAGAGGAAGTTGGGAATTATTACCTATCCGGTTTTTCTGGTCCCTCCAGTACTCGCCGGCTTCACCCTCGCCCTCCCGTCTCGATAGATCATCCCACCACTTGCCTTTTAACCTCACGTACTCATCCCTTCGACTATTCATCAAGGCTGCTCTTTCATCCTTCGTACTATCCCACGGATATACTTCTAGTAAGAACAGCCATGCCTCCTTCCTGACCGCTGAGTCGCATCCGCCGTGGAATATCCTTTCCTTCACTTCGTCAACTGTGATTTCAAGTCTGCCAGAAGTTTTGTTCCACCAAGAATTCCACTCATTCATGTCTACAACCCGTCTCCTATCCCCATCCCCTCTTATATTACCAGCCTCGATATCTAAAATTTCAAACTCCCCAACAGCACTATCCTCCATTTCCATGATATCTTCCCTCTTCCACACAATCTTTGCGCGTTCCTTCTCACTTTGCTCCGCTATACCCATTGCCCATCTTGCTAGGTATAACCTTGCAGAGTCAAAGTCGTCTTGTAGGCTGATGACATCGGGGTTCTTAAGCAGTTTCCTGACCTGCGGCGGTAAATTCGGATTATCGAGGAGATTACTCGCCGTCTGTCGGGAGAACTGTGTAACTTTAGCGAATTTTTCTAGGAGTGTCCACCGTGCGGACTTGATCGCCTTCGTGAACGGGTCCATCACTGCTGCCGCAATGTCGTTACCCCCACTACCGCTAGCGGTTGCCACTTCTTTGTCCCTGCCCGCCGTGGAATCTACGACCGGTTTTTGACCGAACGATAGAAGGTCGTCCTTGGTTGGGTCAACAAGATACACGGTTCTTTCCACCTCGCTTCGTTCCACCTTGACGTATCGCTTGAGCCATCTTAGGACTTCATCTCCACCCCAGAACAACTCTCCACTTTCACCGAACGGATCGAAGTTATTTTTAGTCCTAGCTTTCGACTGTGCGATGGTAGACGCGCATTCCGAGTCGTGGAAGAATAAGGCAGGGAAAGAGTCACCGCCTCGGGAGTTGACGACAATGCTGCCCCACCACCAGCCAAGGCTTGGAGGACGAACGAGGAGAGAGTAAATCTGGGAAACGGGGACTGAGAAGGAGTAGGATCCTAACGGTGAGTTGCCGGTGGAAATTGGAGGCGGCGGTACGAGGTATGTCTGTTTCGGAGGGGTGGAAGTATCAAGTAGATCGACTTTGACGTAGGTATCGTAGGCTGAACCGAGAGCCGATTCGGGTAGCCAGGCTAGGAGAAGGTTGGACGGGCTCACAACTTGAGAAGATGCCGTCGATGGAGTCTCGCCAGTGGGTGGTTTCTGTTGGATGAGGGCGATGAAGCCGGGGATATTGTCTTTAGCCGAAGGAGTAGGATGCACGTAGACCTATAACTAAACATTAGCTTGGGACTCGTTTCCGAAATATATATACAAATGTGTATATTAACGAGAAAGTTGTGAGGCTATCGTACTTTACTTTTAGTATAGAGGAGTTTCACGCCTCTGCCGGTGGAGGTATGGGTAATCGTGCTGTAATCCTCGTCATCCTCGGACAAATCATAGAAAGAGGCCGTAGGAGAGGCCGGTGGGGTGAATTCTTCAGGCATGGCGAACGAGCGTATCTGGAGAACCTCCGGATCTAGTATCAACGGAGTCTGGTGGATGGAAGTTGGAGAAGCTCAAAGTGACGTTGGCGATGAGCTTCGGCCGGGATGTGGCGGGGCAGCTGCTCAACAACGCCGGTTGACGTGAGACCGCGGGGATTTCGAGGTCTGTAGGGTTGACGTCTGGGCGAAATTCAATTTAAAGCCACCACTTTGCTATTGCCTACGCATGGAGAATTATGTAAAATCGATAGGGGGAAATATAATACAGAAAGGAAGTCCCTGAGTAAATTAGAGCCTCGAAAAGTGCGCTTTCGAGGTCCAAGATATATAACGAGAGTCGATGGGGTGACCGTGTTAGCGTGGTGGCTCAGAAGGGCAGCTTGCGTAAGTCAGCTGCGACGGCAAAGTGGCACTCGGACAAAAGTGACGAATTCAACCCAATCAGGCGGGGAACCAGCAGCACTCGTCGATGGACGATAAGACGGGCACTTCTTGTAATTCTATCGCGGTATTAATACTTATTGTGGTCTCTACGTCAGGTTGTTGTATCTGAGTGCAGTGGCAAGGCGCTTTGATACCCATGGAATCGTATTGGTCTTGGATCATAGTCTGGATTAATTCGAACCCTCTGGTGGTCGCACTGCTATTATTCCCGGCATTTATTTTGTTATGAGGCCGATTTGTTAAGTCAGCATCCATGTTGACAGAATAAAGACTGGCCTGAGCTCGAACAAGCATCCGGTGCCGTAGGGCGCGCTTCGGCTCGAAGAGACGATTCCAGGCGTCATGTATGCATTGACCACTAACGCCGTCCAACTTTTGTACTAAGAGCAGATGTAATGTACAGTATATGAGTATCGCTAGAACGACAATAAAATGTATATCATACAGTAGATTATTATGCGTACGCCCGACTCTGGGGTAGCAGTTCGTGCTCCTCTTCGATCTCGATGGTTTGGTGGACCCCTGTAAATGAATAATTAGCATTGGCATCTCGCAATATAAAACCAGAGTAGGTTAGTCTGCGCCACTCACGTTTCTTGGTTTTCTTCTTGACATCTGCCTCCGACCTCTTCCTCTTGAGATCCTTCGCTGATGGCTTGACGACCTTGGCTGGTGGTCGCTCTGAGTGGTCGCTTTCGGACCCGCTGTCCGAGGCACCTTCCGAGTCATCTTCATCGTCAAATTCGCCATCGTCTTCCTCTTCGAAGTCCGAGGCGCCACTCGCCTCATCATCTTCGTCCTCTTCATCGTCTTCACTTGCTTCTTCACCATTTCCCTCCTTGAGCCAATCGTTGAAGTCCTCCATGTCTTCAATATCGCTCTCACCTTCATCGCCACTGACATATTCCACCATTCCATCCTCCAAGTCAGCTCCCTCACCTTCCTCTTCAAGTTCTTCTTCCTCCTCTCCGTCAAAGTCTTCGTCCCTCTCCGCCTCTCCGCCTTTTTCGAGAGCTCTAAGGACCTTCTTCCAGACACCTTCCTCCACGTTTAGAGGCTTGTCGCCATATGCGCCGCTTCTCAGTCTCTCCACTAGTTCTTTCTCAATCTGCCTCTCAAGTCTAGCTGCAGCAAGGGCCTTCCGTTCTCTTGTTGCCTCGCGTCTTCTGATTTTAGGCGCTCTAACGGGCACCATCTTCTCACCCAACATAGCTGCCTCCTCCTTCTCTACCCTCCTAGCTTTGATTGCCACCTGCACCAACCTGGTAAGTCTCTGCTTACACTTGTGAACCAAGAACTTTGGCCAGTATATCAGCCTATCGTCCACCTGCTCCAGCGCTTTGACGTAGTTCTCGCTAAGTAAAATCCTTTCCCACGTTTTACTCGGTAAGTGAGCTCGCTCGATGGTCTTCATGTAGAGGTACAGCCGTCCATTGGCAGGGTCGGCCCGGACGGTGGCATAGCGGGAATTGGCCAGCGGACAGGATTGGCGATTGCAGAGACCGGTGACATTGTATTCGTTTCTGCAGAAGGTAGCGGTCTTGAGCGGCGTAGTGAGCTTGAAGGCGCAGAACTGGTGGGAGATGATCTGCCAGACTATTTCGTCGGACGCCATCTTGACGAGAAAGAAGCTGTTTAGATACCAATCGAGTACTAGATTTGAACACAGACGTCGATAGGTACTTCTGCGATACCGCTGTGGAGTCGCAGTCTCTTCCTTTGGCGATAGTGGATTTTATGGTGGTGTCGCAGCAAAGAAATAAAATGCCCGTCGAAAAAATTATTTGTGGCCCAAAAGGGAAAGTGGCGCCAAGACCTGGCGTGTGGAGCCGCTTACGATGTCCGTTCTGGAACATCTCCTCTCCAAAAGAACAGCTTCCTTCAGCTTCAGCCAACCTCCTCGACACCCCTCTTCAACAGAGCAAGACCATCGACCCCTGAAATCCACCACTCGTTACCGTATCCTTCCCCGACAGGAGTCCAGGCAGTTAAGCGTATCTACAATGTCCTACTGGTCCAGGTTCACCCAGGCGGCTTCCACTAAGGTCGCCAACTTCAAACCACCAAGCTTCACCGTCACTGGTAGTGATGCCGACCATGCCGAACAAGAAGATGAATCCGCTGTTTCCCGAGCCCTCCGTACATACTACAAAGAGAAGGACGGCTTCGTTCCAGACTGGCTCGCTCCTGCAGCCGTCTCTCCGATGGCACCGAACACTCCACAAATGCCTCCTCCACAGCGTCAGACGGCCCCGGCACAGATGGCCACTGGCGGCTCGCCTGCCATGTTGGGTGACATCTTCGGAGACGCTCCTAAACCTGCTCCTCAGGCTCTTCCAATGCGTAGCGGAATGCAATCTGCACCACCTGTCCAACACCAGCAACACCAACCCCCACCACCCCAACCCCAACCTCAACAGGCCCAGCAAGCGCCTCCTCCACAACGCCAACCGATGGGCCTTCCCGGCGGTCCGAGAGGTGGAGTCAAGCCATTTATGGCACTGAAGAGAGAGCAACAACAGAGACAACAACCCCAAACTGCCCCACCGCAGCAGGTTCAACAACCGGCGCCTCCGGCTGCTGCTCCTCGCCAGCAATCCTATGGGCCTGGACCGACCCAGCCCAGTGGTGGAAGAGCACCACCTCCGCCTGCAGGTTATGGAAATCCGGCTGGTGGAAGAAGAGGATTTGCGGCTGCAGCAGGGGAGACAGGAGGCCGATCCTCAGCTCCACCAGCACAGGCCCCTAGTAGAGCTCCTCCGTCTAATGACAAGCCGTTCATGTCAGCGACGGCGCCATGGAGTGGCGGTGGCGATGATTTCGGGGGGTATGGAGGTAGCCCAGGCTACTATGGGAGGTAAAAGTATTCGAAACTTTGCGTTCTTCTATGTACACGTGTTATTCCTTTGGGAGGATTTGAAGGTTCCTTTTGTTACGATGGATGCTTTTGATGATTTAGATCTCTATGTTGCAAAGCGAGTGCATTTCTCAGGCGTTTGATTTGTTGTAGCCGCAATGACAGCCTTTACCAATAATGATCCGAATTACCAGCTACATATACACACACGTAACCAACGCTGGAGACGTAGCGACTGTAGTTCTTAACTCGCTATGGCACTAGTAAATATGACTTTCATTAACAATCATATTCTATTTTCCTCTTTTTGGATTCGGATGTCATCACGATATCATCCCATGAACCGGCTGGCCAGCTGGCCAGGGGAACTTCATTACCGATCCGGTTCTGCTAGGTAATTCGACTATACATTACATAGTAGAATTGTGAGATTGCGGTAGTAGTGGGTATAATTAATTTAAATTGCTTCTCTTGTATACGTAGCCCTTCATGGAATTAATTTATGTCGTTGACTCGGTTCTCACAGCTTTGATCAGTTGACATGAAGTGTACAACTCGTGATAACTTTCGAAATTTCGATTTCCCCTTACTTGTAATGTGTATGAGCGGAGACATGCGCCTCACTGCACCTTACATTAAATCCCGAGAACCAATTCCTCGCAAACTTAATTAATATTCACCTACTGTGCCCGTGAAGATAGTTGGAATGATATATTAACATCTTTGCGATACTATTCGACCATTGTCCACGCAAGAGATTTTTTTTTTTTGACGCCTCTGAAAATGAAGTTTAACACGGTAAGGAATGCGGATCAAAATAGTCAGCTTCAGCTCCTGAGTCTGAATGATTCTTACGGAACTTGTAAAACGCCGGATCTCGGCCCAAGTAGCAGTGCTCCGGTGACGACAGTCGTTAGGAATGGATGGAAGTGTCCAACTACATCGGTCAAGGAAGCAAAATCGCTGCCTAGGTAGAAATGCTATTTTTAAGTATGTGGCCTCGTGGCCGAGGCAAAGTCAAAGAAGATTATCTGTCTTGGTGTATCCTGAAAAACCGAAATGACCTGCTTGGCGAATTCATGCAAGCCTTCTCCTGACCAAATCGCCTCTCGAAGTTGCAATTGTCCTTGCAGGTGCCACAGAGCTGATGCCTACTTAGGCGATATACCGTGGCTAAAAAACTCCTGATTGATGGAACCTTTCAGAATTTGCAAACCGCAACGGCGTCTTCGGTCGAGGCATATTTCGAAGTGTTGGGTTTGTTGTATTTTGGATACCCACTGTTTCTCCGGATTTCGGGCAAAACTTCCAATTCTCTGAATTCAAGGTGGAGACATCTCGAAACATGTTACAATTGATCCTGGAGAAGGGTAGCTTCCGTCTTCGCGTTTCGGGTTCGACTTGAAGGCCTAGGTCCTAGGATACCATCCTCGAGGTATCATCCCGAGAAAACACCTTTGAGCGGAAGCCCTGATCTTAAACAAGATGTGAAGAGTTTTGAAGTGACCTCCTGTGGAAGCTTCAAAACCGGGAAATTCGGTTGATATATTAAATATAGCTTTCTCCTTTCTCGAAGCGCCTTACAAGATTGAAAGGAGATGTAGATACGCCCCTGAGCTTCCCGCTTATCAGAAACGTGGAGTTCGTGCAGCGCAAGATTGCCGAAAAGGAGATATACGACGTCTTTGCGTTGTGATGAGGTTGGCATCTCCCTTCAGGCAGACATCCACACCCATCACCGGCTGTCAGTGTCGAATGCATCAAGACCGTTTCATGGACCTGTCGAAACAGCCGAAGGAGGCTGGATTCCCGTATATCCCACCTGGACATTGCATATACAGCATGCGACATCGATCGGGATGCATCTTCGGCTCCACTCTCCGCACGGAAGGGATCGAAACGTGAGATAAGAATACCTCCTCACAAGCTAGGGATGACTTTTATTCTGTTTTCGCACGAGATGAGCATCCTACGAAGCTCATGCAGCACCCTTTCGATCACATTGTACATACAGATGTACCCATTTTTGGGTGCGGGTGGAGGAAAACGTCTATCTGAAACCTGCAGGTACGGCTCAGATTGAGCAAGGAGCAGCTATTCGTACCTTGCATAAGCTGCCGGCCTCCCCAGCGAACTGCTCTTCTCCCATGCTTGTCCAAATCACCCAACGAAAAACAAGCACGAATTACCGTGGACACAGCGGATGCAGAATCCAGGCTCTGATCGATTATTTGGCAGATTCTCAAACATGCGACAGCGACGAGCTGGCGGCTCCGCATGTCGAGACAAATGATTCCTACATTTTGACATCTCTTGACATCACCGCGTGGCCATGCATCCTGAGACAAACGCAGTACAGCTCTTTTGGAGAATCTGCAGAGAAAAAAAATTTGCAACAGATGTCAAAATAGGGAAGGTCGAAGATCAAAAATTCCTGAAGCAGACCCGAAACTGCCCTTCGGGGCGAAGGCTCAAGTTTCAGAGCAAAAGTTGCATGCACCACCATCATTTCCGCCAACATTCGCACAAAGAAATATCCGCATTCTTCCCTGGATGGGAATCCCTTACAGGGAAAAAGTGAGTGTGGCTCACAGACGCCAACTTCCGGCGATGGCACAGCAGTACGTCCACGGAGTGCTTAACGCAGCGAATGATTGGATGGGAAGCTACGAACGGCTGAAGGAACGGCCAACCATTTCCTTTCCACCTCGGCCATGAACCAGGGTAGGTTCACGTGGAGCCCACCGAGACGAGCATAACTGGTTTCAAGCAAAGAGCGGGAGCCAGTCACTGGCCAGTTTTGCATTGAGACGATAGCTTGCTGAGTTGTCACCATTTGTTAGGCGAAAGCTCATTCTGCGATTCTGGTTGGCCAGCCGGATTCCTTGACGGCCCTGGCATTGGCAGGGGAGGAGGCCATAACCAGCCTAGTCGAAGGCTTGTTCCTGCAAAAGAACTGCTCTGTCAAGCAGACAATCTGGAAAGACCCCCGGCCCTGTTGCACCCCCAATTCGCCCAATGACAGGCCTTAATTCTCCCTTTTCTCTTCATCTATATTTCCTTCTTCTCAAACTGCTCTTTTTCTCCTCCGCATCATTGCGTCGGTACACATTTTCTTCCCTTCCCCTTCCGTCTCGTCTTTTGATTTGCCAGTCCTTTTCTTTTCTTTGCGCGTGCTCGTTGACCAGTTACTTTTAATTCTTCCCCCGTGCCCGTTCTGATTCTTGCTTGAGTTCCCCGAAGTTCACAGAGACGTGTAAACCACTGTCAGCCAGTCATTCCTTACCTCCAGCCCGTAACACATCACTTTGCTATCATCTGAACCTTGATTCGATTCTCTGCAGATACTATTTTACCACTCGTTTCCCCATCGTCACCTTACCTTCTCTTCCCTCTTTCTTACTTCTTTTTTCCTCGGGCTTTTCTGTTTTTTTGTGGTGTAGTCTTGTAGTTTGGTTCGACACCTTGTATATCATACGCGGCCTTCGTCTACTACCGCCGCAGTCGACCATTCATACGTATTGTACTTTTCTTTGATATTTTTTCATATCTTATTTCTTTATATATTTCTATATCGACACCCTCCTAAGCTCTAACGGCAGCTGGTTTCAAGTCGTCTCACGCCTCTAATCTGCAATCTAGCTTATCGACACACTTGGGTCTTAGATATTTGGGTTCCCTTGACTTTGAGGGCACACTCACCATCGAACGACCTCCGACCAGTCCCCATATATTTACAACTCTACACATACATTCAGTTTAACTATGTCGAATTCGACATTTACAATGAACACCCAATCCCCTCTACAAATGCCACAATTACCACCTACAGTGTGGCAGCCAAGGCCCCGCTCCCAGATAACACCACCAGTCGAGGTCCTTTATCATTATATCCGACTCTTTGCCTCTCAGAACAAGCTGACGCAAGCATGGCACATTCTTCGATGGCTTCATTCCGCATACTCAGTCGCCGCCGCTAGGGACTCGAGTAGAAAGATCACGACCAATGTCCAGATGCTCCAGCAATGCATTGAGAAAGGGTGGCTCTTCGTCTGCAGCGGCCCAGCTCCCAAATTCGAAGGCCTCCGAAGCATTATTGTTCCAGCTCAGCCTGCCACACCCGAGTCTTTCGTGCCACCAGTCGACCTCTTGTACAATTACGCTGATGAATTGAACAAGATGGGACTTACCAAGACTTGCTGGCACCTCTTCGAGTGGCTGCAAACTGCTTTCAACCAAGCCTGCAAACGTGATATGAATCCTTACTCCACTGGACCAGTCGCCACTGCTCTCAAGAATGCGCTCGCTACCAACAGCATTGTCGCTAGCCCCAGAGACGTTCCTTATATGCAGAATTTCTGTCGCCAACGCCCCGCCATCGATTTCACATCACAATACGTTACTTGGTTCGTGAGTGACTTGATGTGGGATAGGATTCCAGCTCGGTTCCAACTCGATATGCTCGAAGTTGGACGATTCCCGGAAACCCCACGAAACCGATACGGTCAATACATGGCCTCGCCTTGCCCTCACAAGGCTTATAAGCGAGCTTTGTTGGCCGAAGGTGGTTGCGAATGCGCTGACCGTGAAGATGTTGCTTGGAACGAGCTACCCGCCTTCGAGGCTGCTCTCGTTGAAGAACATAGGCAGGAGGCCGCCAGCAACAGTGACGACGAAGCTTCTGTCACTGATGCCAGCACTGTTGTTAGCGAGGAAATTGATCCTCGCGACGCAGATGCTGACAGTGCTTACGGATCCGATAGCGAGAACTCTGCAGCTTCTGATGAAGCTCCAAAGACGAACAATCTTAAAACTTCCATTGTGTATCCTCCACCATCTCTCTCTTTGATCGTCTCTGGAGCTCAGGCCGCCCGCCAACAGAAGCTTACAGTCGTTGAGCGCCAGCGAATCCACCAAGAGGTCCTCGAACAGTGGATTATTAAGACTAACCTCGCTGTTGGACAAAAGCGAGGCCGAATTCCTTCCATCGTTTCCCCATCTGATTGTCGCCGCCACAGCACTGCTTCCGAAGAAGATGATACTAGGTCTCCCAAAAGACTCAGGAAGCACTGAACAACAACTTCTACATCATATACCACAATCGAGGCTCCCATCTTCGTCTCGAAAAAAGTACTTGCGTCAATTTTCCAATACCTGGGAGGCGTTTTCCGTTTCACATTCCTTTATATTCCCGGTCTGCACTTCTTCGGCATATTTGGTTTTATCTTCATCTTTTCAGATTCTTTCCGGCGTTATATTGTAATAGACTTTGGCGGATATCCGTTGCTTCGTACATTCTTTTGGTGCCTGTCATTTTCACATTTTTTCAAATCTTCGTTCCGGGCAGTTTCTCATCTTCTTCGCTTATGTTTCGTTTTATACCACTTCTAACGACCATTTGATATCCTTTTGTTTCTTCACATTCTGCAAAGTTTCCCTCTCTTTACCTTTCAGGGTTACTCCGGTTATTTTTGGAGCCTGGATTGGACGAATTTTCTTTATATACCAGTGGCGGTTTTTGTCCACCAAATTTACTCTTTTGCTGAACTGCATTTTCTGTCCTCCGCTACTGCCCACATTACTATCGCCCGCGCTGTTGTCCTTTTTTGGTTGCGAGAACTGTCGATATCATGATGACCTCCCGATAACCGTGCATCCCTGGGGTTCTTGTCCCGATGCATTGATGACCACCACCAGATACAACATAGTTAGCCGTCCTGTGATATTTTCCAGGCTCCCAAAAACAAGAAATAAAATAAAAATTATGCACACATCACGAACTTCCAACCCCTACTAAACCCCGTGATATCTTAGGCACTATAGAAATTCAAATATAGAACTGGGGAATGACTTGCATATGGCTTCAGCATCCGTGCGTTGGATGATGTCGAGGCTGCAGGGTGTTATCGATAAAAGCAGCTCAAACCTTGCGATTTCGTTGGTTGACTTCAACCTCACCTCTTCGCCAACCAACCACCATCCACGCATCTCGATTGGTCCCGACTCAGCTCCCTTTTTCCGTATCTCTAACCGGTGCTTACTCCTAGCCTGACGGAATGGACGATACGATTCGGTAATTGACCAAAAATATGATACTCCAAACGCGGTGCCTCTGCGGACCCTCCTCGCCCAGAATCGTCCTCCCTTTCCTTCGAGTACGACCGCCTCTCATCCTTCTCCGCAAAGCGCACACGTCGAAGGCGTCCAAGGGACAGTATGGCGAAACCACCATATCTGAAATCGACGCGAAATGGCTTGCGCGCTGGGAGGCCACACCCCGCACCTTCCAATCGCCTTCAGTATCGACGAAACCACCATACTACGTGCTCTCGATGTTTCCTTATCCGTCTGGAACGTTGCACATGGGACACCTTCGAGTCTACACCATCTCAGATGTCGTGGCCCGGTACAAGCACATGAAAGGCTTCAACGTCCTCCATCCAATGGGATGGGACTCCTTTGGTCTGCCCGCCGAAAACGCAGCTATCGAGCGAGGGGTGGATCCTGCTGAGTGGACGGACCAGAACATCGAGACGATGAGAGCTCAATTGAAGTGTATGGGGGCCCGGTTTGATTGGAGCAGAGTACGTCAGCCAGTCCATCACCCCGTTCTTCCCCGGTGATAGTGTGGCACTATTACACCCCTGGGCCCGCCACCCCTCTCCCTGGTTGTCTTAGAAGCCGCTGCTCGAGCAACGACAGCCAATCAATCCACTTTCTCCATGTTCTTCTGGTCTTGCTTTATTTACCGTCGATTCCGCATTCAGGAAAACTGATTATCTGACGGCACAGAAATGACCTTGTCTTTGAACATGGTCTTTTTTATTTATTTTCACCAAATAGGAGCTGCGCACGTCATCACCGGATTTCTACTCGGGAACGCAGAAGCTTTTCCTGGAGCTTTACAAAGAAGGGTTGGCGTATCGCGCGCCAGCGCTCGTGAACTGGGACCCTGTGGATCAGACGGTTCTAGCGAACGAGCAGGTAGCAAAGGATGGAACGTCTTGGCGGTCCGGAGCTAAGGTTGAGCAAAAGTACCTGGAACAATGGTTCTTCAAGATCACTAGGCATGCACCATTCTTGAGACATAGTCTTGAGAGCCTGAAAGGCCAGTGGCCGGACCATGTAATTCGTCAGCAGGAACACTGGATCGGTGAAAGTAGTGGTTCGCGAGTCAAGTTCCCTATCAGGATAGCAGACGCAGACGGCAGCTCGCATGAAGACGTTTTGAAGATATACACCACTCGATTGGATACCATATTCGGGGTCCAATTTTTGGCCTTATCGGTTACTCATCCGCTAGTCCAGAAGTTGTCGGAAACAGACGCAGAACTAAAGGCATTCGTTGACAACATTCCGAACCTACCAGTTGGCACGAAGGTTGGGTATCGACTGCCCAATGTCAAAGGTTTTAACCCAATCCTTCAGGAAACGGCAGAAGACGGCACGTTATTGCCTGCTGGAAACTTCGATCTGCCAGTATTCGTGGCACCATATGTGCTTGGAGGACTAGGAACCAGCGCGGTCATGGGAGTTCCTGCACATGATCAACGTGACTTTGATTTCTGGCAGGAGAATTGCCATCTTGAGCCAGTCAGGTTCGTGATTGTGCAGCAGGGTTCGAAGGAGAGAATGGTTGAGCCAAGGTTCTACACCGCTGCTTCAAATAGGATTGTAGCGACTCCGGGTATTAGCAAAGGTGTATTAAACGAAAACTGCGGGCCCTATGCAGGGTTGAACTGTGTTATTGCACATCAGCAACTATTCGCTATCTTAAAGGAACGAGGCATGGCACTGCCATCTAAGAGGTTTAAGATTCGGGATTGGCTGATATCACGGCAGAGGTTCTGGGGAACGCCGATTCCGATTGTGCATTGCGGTTCTTGTGGTCCTGTACCCGTCAAGGATGAAGATCTGCCGGTTATGCTACCACAGATTAAGCTGACGGGCAAAGGAGGAAGTCCGCTGAAGCAAGCCGAGGAATGGGTGAAGACTACGTGTCCAAAGTCAGTTGATTCTATGCTTCCATCTTGTTCTCGGAAAGTAAAGTTACTGGTTTCGCTAACGAAGAATCTTCTATGCAGATGCGGAGGTCCTGCGGAGCGGGACACGGACACAATGGACACATTCGTCGACTCTTCGTGGTACTTCATCCGCTTCGGCATGGATCCGGATCCTAATCATACCCTCATGCCGGTCGACATCTACATTGGCGGGGTTGAACACGCCATCTTACATTTACTGTATGCACGGTTTATTTCGAACTTTCTAGAGAAGCGAACGGGTGATAAACGGTATCTTGAGCCGTTTAGGCGGCTTATTACGCAAGGCATGGTCCATGGGAAAACCTATCAAGACCCACAAACAGGAAAGTTCTTGAAACCCGACGAAGTGGACTCTGTAGATGGTGGTCCGGCTTTCGACAAGAACACTTTCGTCGAAGTCAATGTGACTTACGAGAAGATGTCGAAGAGTAAGTATAATGGCGTGGATCCAACCGAATGTTTGAATAGACATGGTCTGGATGCCACGAGAGCGCATATGCTTTTCCAAGCACCGGTTGCGGACGTTCTTGATTGGGACGAGACAAAGATCGTTGGTATGCAGAGATGGTTGGCGAAGGTCCGAACCATAGCAGCCAGAGCAGAGGTGGAGGTGGAGTTCCACCGAGCTACTGGATCATACTCAAAGGCCATGGTCGCCGAGGACTCGCAAAGGGCTGCTCAGGAGTTAATGAAGGAAGTCAAGATTGCAGTTGCAGGTGTCACATCCTCGATGGAAGATGTGTACAGTTTGAACACTGCAATCAGTGATTTGAACATTCTGACGAACTATATTCATGGTATTTCGTCGGAGACGGTGGGGCCCGAGGCATATGTTTTAGCAGTGGAGACTTTGCTGAAGCTCATGTCGCCGATATGCCCTGCGATTTCAGCGGAGTGCTGGGAACATATGCATGGAGCCAGGAGTCTGTTGGAGGAACAACAGTGGCCGGAGGAGAAGCAATTTGAGTATAAGGAGATGAAGGACACTGTGGATATCATTGTGCATATTAACGGGAAGTATAAGTTGACGTTGAGAGACCAGGCCGTGGGATGGGCGGACGAGTATGATGTGCAGGAGTGGGTATATGATGCGGTGCTCGAGACGGAGGAAGGAGAGAGGCTGCTGGGTGGGCGGGAGGTGAAGAATGTGATTGTGGCGAGAGCGAAGAATCTTGTAAATATATTAACAAAGTAGTGGTGGGTTTGTATATACATATCTGGCTCCGGATGGGAAAAGTCTTCACATCTATATCATATGTGCAGTTGTGTAAATAGCATAGTAGATCGATATGATATCAGACGGCCCGGATGGTTATCGTGAAACTCGATGGTGCAGAGAATTCAACTTTTAGCATGTTTGAGGTTATGCGTGTGCGCAATATCAATGGTAACCCAAGCCGTCTTTTGATGGCAAGAGCAACCAGTACTAGTCCCAACCACTCTCATTCCTCCAGCCTACAACGTTTCGCTGGATAAAGTCTTTCCAGGTTCCTGTTCCCCGTCTTCTACTTCCCAGCATGGCTTTGACCCGCTCAGATTGTTTATCGCCCCCTGTCTCAAAGATTATGGCCTTTGATTTGAAGTATGCAGCATATTCCTCGATCGCGGGATAGCATATATCTTCTCTGAGAACATCGTTCGGAATATTTTGGGGCCTTTGCTCCGGATGAACCAATGCAATTTTTGGTTCATACAACCTTACACTTCTTTTAGTACCTTCCCAGTACCCATCAGCAGAAACATACGGGGGGTTTGCGATGACAATGTCAGTTACTGGTCCGTAATCAATTTGGTCTTCATTAACGAACTATGTTTTTATATTGTCATGAACCTCGTACTTTCCGAGGTTAGTGAATCCCTGGTCCTTACCCCCTCCGCACATAGACTCCTTAGCGTGCATAGACGCAAGACCTCAACCAATGCTGGATTTGGTAGCCAGCTGCAGATCCCAAGGTCGTGAGCTCTCTAAAATTCAACTTGGATTAATATTATAATTCTGCACGGCTCGCGGGAACGCGGTAATACAAACCCTAAAAAAACCTAGCCTGCTCTAGAGTAGCGTCTAGAGTAGCGTCTAGAGCGGACTCTTAAGATCTTTTTCTCATTTGACGCCTGACCGTAAATAGGGAACTCCGATGTCGCTGTTCGTGTCATGTTCACGAAATCTCGAAGCAGAAGTATGCATGTGGCGCCACAGGAGTTCTCGGGATCTTATGCAGCATATTCTGGAGTTCCCAACTATTATCAGAGAGCGCTGCCTGACTTGGATGCATGGATCCCAAAGAATCCAGAGACTTGGATCCCATCTGGGCAAGGATGGAAAAGCCGACTGTGCGTTCCAACAAAAGATGCGCCGGAAAAAAGGCTTTGAAAGGATACTATATTGATATCGGTGATGGGATGGAATGTTGAAGCATCGCTTACATTCGGGGTTTAGTATGGATCGTGTGTAAATATGAAGTCAATCCTCAGAAAATTCGAAAATTGTGGCTTGCGTACGTAGCTATTTAACTGCATTGGAGTAGCGCGGGCTACATTACGACTAATCCTTCGTCCCTTTCTATGAAGTATATGCCTTGGGCTACATGATATTCTATACCTGTTCCGATATCCCTACCGCTTGGTCTATACTTTGGGTATATGGAACCGTGCCGCCCTTAGGCGTGCCGACGCTCGCTCTGACGGCCCGCTGCCGAAAGGCGCACATATCGGTTTAATTTAGGGCCCTTACATGCATGATCTAGATAACTTGCATAAGGGTCCTCCCGATTGATTGATGAAACCTCAATTGGGAGCACTTGCAATGCAAGGTAGGCCCCTATCAGTCTCCGCATCGCTACGAGACAACTCCGCATCCCACTGAAATTATTATTGTGAACATACTTGCGTGAAGTGTATGTTATGCGCGTCAGTAAATTCGAAAGGCGCAGTTTAGTAGCGTTCCGCTCTAGATCCAGAAAGGAATTCTTCTCCACAAATCCAACACCACGACGGATCTTGCTATTTGTGTTGCGGTAAGATCTATATAAAGGGAGCTCGAAGAGTCAGTTACTTTCCATCTTGTCCCTAGACTTCAGCATCAAACAATTCAACGCCCCTTTCTAATATACTATCCTGATTACTTATAATCACTAAAAATGAAAGTTCTAATTACCTGCATCACCGCGCTTGTTGCTAGCGTGTATGCTGTTCCTCATGCTCTTCCTGAACCAGCTGGCCTTCCTCGAGCTGCCTACGTACCATGCACATCTGGATTCTACAGTAAGGTTAATTGCTGTACCATGGACGTTTTTGATTTTGTTGTGCTTAGTTGCATTCCGGGTAGGTTAACCCTCATTATCGTAACTCTCTGGACTTTGCTAACACTTTTTTCAGTGCCTAGCCCCCCAACCAGCCTGTCTAACTACCAGTCACTCTGCGGATTCAGAAAGACTAAGTGCTGTGATATAGTAAGTGGCCCTATTTTCGAAGAATGTACGAGCAAAAAGGTTCTAACTAAATATAGCTTGATAAATTATGTGTAGACCCTGCCACCTCTTAAAATTGGTGTCTACATGAAAGAGTTATTACCAGCTGTTGTCGAGCAGACCCAATGGAACAGATTTCCTTCTCTTCGTTGGATAGCTTGTTGTCTTGGACTTTCTTTTCGTCGGTGGCTTGGCTTATTCAGTCTGTTCCTCTTGAAGGCTTGTCATTCCGTTACGTTGCCTCCTTTCGTCACTCTCGCTTGCGCCGACAAGTATGCATGCACTTAACCATAATGTTTGCGAATATATTCAACGATTTTACTGCCTTCAAGATCCGGCATGCTAAGGAAAACACAGATTCTAAGATATATTGTTGGTTTCTGCATACCAAGTCTCAAGTGTACATGCTAAGGATGATCTAGCTGTTGGCAAAATTTTGAGGTCGTGATGTGAGCATTTTTTGCTTTACAGGTGCATATATACAATAAAGCATTATTGTTTAACGAAAAAAAAAAGGGTGGAAGAACAGAGAAAGCAAAGAAGGAGAAGGAGATCTTTACAAGGCAGAGAGAGGGAATATGCGGCAGTAATTTGAAAAATTATTGAAATACCCCAATCTAATACTTAGTATTAATTTCGACAGCTACGGTTATATTATAATAGCCCTGTTAAACCTGTCGGTACTGTTTTGAATATATATGGAGAGTTCTATTTCATATTGTGCTAAAGGGCCACCCAGATTCATCCCCCAGTAATTCTTCAGGTCATCGCAAAGACGCATTAGCATCGACTCGGTTTCCGAGCGAGGAATCAATGCTCACCTTCCCGCCAGTATCTCGATATCGTAGAAACATGAAGTTCCTAGGATATGATCTAAAGGCTCTGCCTACACACGACGCTCACAAAGAGATCGTAAATATTTGAATTGACGGGTCGGTGAATTTTTTAGGCCTTCACGCTCTCTGACGTGTTCTGTGAGAGCGCGAAAGTCGAATTCTGCTAGCTCGGGAATGCGGTTGTCGTGGTAGATGAGGGGTAGAAGTTGGTTTTGTTTTCGGAGGTACGGGTTATTGCACGACAGACCCGAGGTATCAGTATAAATTATGATACTTCGCTCCTTTAAAAAGTCAGAGAAATGAGAGGGAGGGAGATTGTTGTAATTTGGAAAACTTTTGCGCTGGAAAACTATTTCCAACACAAATTTCGGAGCGGCCGAAAATGCGTTGGGGGTGAGGTTCCCTTGCTATGTGAGTGTATATAAAACGTATTGTCCGGCCATATTCGACGTCATTTATTGTGAGGGAGCTTCTATGATTAAATCATCCAAACGGATCACAATGGATCCTCCAATGCCCCTCTAGCATACCCCCTTCCAAACTGCCGAATTCGGGCGCGAAATTACTGAAAGAAAGTGAAGGGGGTGGCTGCCATGCCCGTTCTCCTCAACCTCAAAAACACTCACTCGCTCGCTGGAAAAAGCATCGTCGCTTCGGTCGTTATAATTTACGTCCTGCGTAACTTTTGCACGCGGATGAATGAACATTATCGAGATCGTATTTCCGAAGGTATCCTCGAGCGCATGGAGAGGCTATTAACAAAAGTACGCAGTGCTTCGCTGAAGAGAAAGGAATCAAGTCTCAGCCGAAAGGAGGAGAAGGGAAAGAAAAAAGCGGATTCGAACCCTGGGGACTCAAAAGATTCTGTTGCAGCACAGCCCACGGAGAACGAGAATGATGAACCGGAAACTCCAAAGCGAGTCTCTCGGGACTTTTCGATTTCTACGACGCCACCGGGAGCGTATGGGTCTACGTTCTCTCTCACAGAAGGTCCCGCACTCATTACCGTTGAGCCATTGCCAAAGAACTCAAGCCGAAGGTCCTCGCTTTCCAAGCCTGGGAGGAAGTCATCACTTCAACACGTTGGCTTTCAATCGCCTGAATTGGAGCCCGAGGAGGACCATCCTACACCCGTTCCAACCCCTGCACCCGTTCCAAGTCCTTCGCGGACAGATTCCGTTAGGAAGTCAAAGAAGCATAAACGCCACCATATGCCGTCATTGATATCTCTCATTTCTAACGCTACGACGTCGAGATCGAATCGGTCCTTGAGAAGAAGTAGGTCGACTGCTACGCTACGTAGGTTAGCAGCGTACAAAGCAGTTAGCGATAATTTTCCGACTACACGGCCAGCTTATATTGCAATTGGATCCGGCGCCCTGATGCTCCAAGTTGTGGAGCGAATATCTCAGTACTCGTATAGTCAACTTGCGGATGTCACATTCGTCTCTACAGGCGTGGCGTCTGAGCATATCATGGCCTCCTATAAATTACGCCCAATAACATCGCTCAACCTACTTTCACCGGAAACTAAGATTGATGTCTATTTCGATACCGCCGATAAAATCGACGATAATCTGAATTGTATCAGAGGAAGGACAGGGAATCTGCATCTAGAACGAATGGTTGCATTGAGATCAGAATGTTTCGTTTGCATCGTCGATTATCACAAACGAGTTCCTACGCTCTTCACGACGGGGAAGAGTATGGCGGTGGAAATTACTCCGGAGTCGTATTTCCATGTGATTAAGAAACTCAGGGCAACCAATGCGATTGCTTCACTGAGAAGTGGGGGGCCGGCGATGTCCGGGCCCTGTACCACGCAGAGAGGAACATACATCATTGATGCGAGCTGGCCGGCCTTACGGAATGCTAGTGATGAGGTCGAGATTTTGGCGGAGATTGTGAAGGGTATTTATGGGGTCGTGGATCATGGGTTGTTTTACGCTGGGGAGAATGGGTGGAACGGGCGGCCGAATAAGGTTTATGTGGGGCTGGAAGACGGAGCGATTGATAGTTTGGGATGAAAGATTAGTTCTTTGTTTCTACGTTCGATTGCAGGCCCTGCGTCATTGGTGATAGCTGGGCCTTCCTCCTGTCGTGTCAGCTACTGCATGCTCTGTAGTAGTGGCGCAGGGCATTGGAGGACTGTTTTACGGCCAAAACCTTCACTTTGTTAGGAATACTTAAATTTGATAGTCATCGTACGATCCAGTCGTAATCATTGCCTCTAGTTCTTCAGGCTAGGCTTTATATATGGTAAGATTCCGGAGGGGTCAAGCATTCCGCTCAGTTCCGTCGAGCGGAAGATTTGATGTCTAGGATGCGAATCAGTTTCTCTTCTCTCGAATAGCCACTAGTTTCTTACCAGGAAAACTTGATCCTACCTTTCCAGAAGTTCTACACCGAAAGTATTCTCATTAGGTGATAAAAGACCCGGATGTTTACTTGAGAATTCTTTCATACTGATTCTCTTCCATGCAATTCTTTTACTGACATCCCCAACTTGCTCGTAGAGACTTGCGGTGTATCCAGGTCTAGGCTGCGACCTGGTGTACTCGCTATCCCTGTATAAGTTCATGAGCCTGGCATAATGCCCAATTGCAACGGCTTTCAAATTCTTTGGAAGAGACGTAGTGGGGAGATCGATTTCGCGTTCCAACGCAGAGTCTCTCAAGGTCCATTCTGGGGAATCTTTGATGGCCCAGATCGGCGGAGGCGTCCATGGATAGTTAGGTGGGTAATCTAGACGAGAGGGGTCGGAATTACTATTGTAAAGCCAGATGAGTTTTAATGCAGGGAAGCGGCGCCCTTCAAATGGGTCGTGCTATTAAGGCGATGAAGATGTTTGTAATTAGCAGTCGTAAGTTGAGGTCTATTATCGGAAGGGGGGAAATTACCTCTCGAGGCACAGGAGCACAAAATTCCTCCAAAACTTTCAGTTCGTCGCCGAGAGATGCCATCAAGGAGGGAGGTATAGGAATCAACCCAGGTACCGAGTGAGTTAACACACCCCCTGCCCGCCACAAGGCCAATCGCTTCAAAGTGGCCGCGTGATGTTCGATGGGGGCCGGCTGAAGGTAGTCCTCTCCGGAATCGATTAGTACATCTAGATTCCTAAGGCCTTGGAAAGCTAGTAAAAACTCCGATAGTATACGCGTAGTGCAACCTTGTACGTCTAACGTTGTCAACAGAATTGGGACCTTAGGATCGATATTACCGAGGAGATGTTGTGAAAGGCAGACCCTCGCGTAGAGGGAACGTATATTTGGAAGTTGGGAGATACTCCACAAATTCAAATTTGTGAGTAACCTGGACCAGAAGTCATCTCCTTCGCAGCCAAAGGTTTTAATCAAAGGATAAGTGTCCCTGTTGGATGTTTGGCTTCTGGGATGGACTTTTACATTATTACCTCTCATGAATGGCCAAAATAACTGATCCCCAACTAAAGTCGTGACCGTTAGGGTTTCCAGTTTTCGGAAAATATCCCGAATACACTCTATAAGCTCTTGTATTTGCGTACCATTGATGTAGCCACGGATGCACATATGGCGCAAATTCTGGAAAGCGAAGGGGGTTGTCGGAATTCCGGCGTCCCTGAGAGAGCCGGTTATTGTCTCAGGGTAGCAGATTAGGGTCTCAAGGTTTTGTTGATGTTTCTGTATGTGGGTGATGATTGGTGGGAAGGGCCTCGCATGATACGGCCACCTAGTATGAATTGATTAGACGCTGTTAGACTTGAGTGTCCACGGGCGCTCGGCTATTGTAAATTGCCTACATGAATGAACGTAATTGTCCCGGTGGTATCTTGACTAGTATCGGTAGCACCGCTTCGCATACCTGTGCGCGTTCAGGATAGGAACCGATATCCAGTGGACCCTCTGGTGCGTATATGCCAAGATGTTGGATATATTGGGCCGCCCAGTCTATTGTGGATCTCAGCATCTGAAGTTTCACTCGCACATCGATCGATCCGTGTCTGCTAGATCCCTTACGGGCCGGGAGGACTATAGTACTATAGATAATGGGCGTAACTATGCGATTTAATCTTTTAGACACCAGTGAAACTACACAAGAGTCATTTGCTGATTGCGAGACCTATCGGTATAGCAGTTAGCAGAGGGGTGACGAATTGTTGGCCGACTGCGGTGTGTGTTGTTTTTGGTGGATTTTAGTATACCTCGGTGAGAATCTGGAGAAGGATCTCTTCAGGAAGGGCGGAGAAATTTAATGGCGCTTTGCGCGGCATTTCGCGTGGCCCTGGGCTTGGATTATCGAGACAGGACTCCATTTTGGTCGTTGGATTTGGAGATTTGGGAGTTTTCTCAAGTAATTAGCACACGTGCAGGCGGCAGGCCTGGTTTAGGAGATGTACTTCGTAACCGCAGGATATCAGATTCGAGCGGTGCACCTCCGGCCTCCTCGATAGTTTCAAGCGTTCGGATCCGCGGTATTAGGGCGGTATACCGTCGACCTGACGCCGAATTTGGTGTTAGTAATAACACTGCTGGATGTTACGGAATATTTGTTTAGTATTGTAGCTGAATTGTCGGGACCAAGCCAGCCTCGTAACCAGAGGTGAGGGCTGACAACTCACAAGATGTTGCATTTTACTCATCGCTTGGCGCCTGCAGGCCTGCGGATTGAGCCTCAGGCTAACTTAAGGCCCAACCGGGTTTTACTACCTGCCTATGCTGGAGATAAGCTCTGACGTGACTACAGCGAAGATGAATATATAAATTCATCTTAGGCTCACCGAGTACTTCAGTGTCTAAACAATTCATCCGTTCATTTTACATTCCAGACAAGAAATTCACATCCTACACACACATCAGGGAACATGGCGATAGCCATCTTACCCACTGAACTACTTCTTCAGATTTTCGAAGATGAAACCCTAACCGTCGGCGATCTTGCCCGTTGCGCACGAACCTGCAGCCGCCTTCGCGATGTTGTATATTTACCTCAATGCAAATTCGAATATACCTTTCAGGTCGACCACACTTCCCAATCAGCCTGGAAGTTCATACGCTGTCTTCTGTTAAACCCGAAACTCGGACAACGAATTAGCAAAATTGAAGTTACATGGCATCGTCGGAAGCATTGGAGGCCTTCGACATGCACTCCTCAATGGGTCTGGACACATGGTGAATTGATTCGTATCGCCAGAATCTGTAGGACATGGGGTCCGGTTATGGAATCAGCTTATCCCGCTATTCAAAGCGGGTTCAATTCTGAGCCGTTGTTGCCGCTTCTGCTCTGTTATACCCCGAATCTGGAGTCGCTGGATCTTGGGGACGTATCAGCACCTTTATTGTACGGTATGCAGTCTTCAGCTCGTTCCGCTAAATGGGTGTTTGGATATTGCAGTAGAGGTGCAAGTGGTGATATATGGAACCGTCGGTTTTGGTATAACATTGGAGGCTCATATTTTCAAAACGGAAGGGCTCATAACAACAGACCTCTTTGGATCTATTCAGTATTCAATTCGGACACCTGGCTCCCTGGACTGGCTAATATCAAAGAATTCACTCTCGGGTGTAAGGGCGAATACAGAAGTAATAACAATTGGGTGGCTCGAAACCTCTTAAAAATCTTCAAGCTCCCGCGGCTCGAAATCCTCAGGATTAGTAGAGCGGTAGTAGATGAAGATGCCATCAATATGGATGCCCCCAATTCAACCATCAACGTTCTCACCGGTGTGGGCACGGATAAGGCTAAATCTAGTCTCGCCAAATATTCGAATTCATTAAAACGACTAGAACTCGTTGAATGCGAGTTCAACAAGGATCACTATCAAACCATTGCAGCGCTCACTGGCTCTTTACAGAGCTTAAAATGTGTGTTGACATGGGAATCTCCACATTGGCCTGGGACGACTCTTCCCAAGGGAATTGAGGATGTCATAGCCGACGTCTTCCTACGAAGTAACCCTGTAACACTGACCAGAGATCAGACATCCGTTCTACGGCATTCTGATTATTGGCATCTCCTTCGTCCAGGGGTTCACTACGAATACGACTACGACCTTAGTGTGGAGTTTGAATCAGACGAGGAAGAATGCTGGGCCGAACAACGGCGTGAGGAAGAGGCTGAGCGGGAGTTTAATATGTATCTGGAGAAGGCTTTGGAGCAAATCGAGATTGAGAAGGATGAACCTATCGTGGCAACCAAAACTAGAAGTGTGAAGGGGAAGAAGACAAGGAGCCACTTTGTAAGATAGGAGCTACCCGCAAATGCATCGCGTTGAATCGCGTCTCGCCTTAGAGCCCACTTATGCGTACACCTCAGAATTAATAGATGTTCGAGTAGAACTTCCCCAGACGTACAGCCATGCGTTCAGGCCTCACTGAATATTTTGGTATGGCGATATAATACAACCCCATGTGCAGATATCAAAAGTCCCCCTCAGCCAAATTACCAAAAATGTCAGGAATTAATTTACAATTTGCTCTGTGGAGCTGTGAGCTTCACCAACGCCCTACCATTGCTCAAACAAACCTTCCCACCCTTAACCTTCGTTATGAACCTTACTTCCTCCCATCCCTCAGGAGTACCGTCCGGCCTTCCGATCTTCCACATATCAGTAACTAGGGTATCGCCCGGCTTAACGGGACTTGCAAATCTCGCCTGGAATTCCTTGATGTTTGCTGGATCGCTTCCACCGAAGGTTTGGAGGACGCCGTGAGCGGTGGTGTTCCATGAGAAGAGACCGTGCATGATGGCTCCACCGAATCCCATCTTGGCACCTGGCTCTGGTGTTGCGTGGAGGGGATTGTAGTCTCCGTTGAGTCTATAAAGGAGAGCAGATTCCGCATTGGTTGGGTGGACGTAGGTGGCATCTGGTGTACGGCCCTCTGGAGGAGGGAAATTTACAGTCTTTGGACCTGTTACACAAAGTTTAAGTTAGCAAACTGATATACTTTTCAAGACTCCAGAAAGCAATCGTGATAAACATACCCTTAGGTCCACCCCATCCTCCCTGTCCGACGTAGAATCCGCTGCCGACAGCTCTAGTGAACACAACTTCCTTGCTTCCAACTTTCTCAACGAGCAACAGCTCAGTTTCGACAACGGTGCCTGGCTTTCCCTTATCATAAACACCAAGAACTTTACTCTTGATGAAAAATTGTCTTCCAACGCTGTCGAGTGGGAGTTTTCGGCGGAACTCTATTTTCCTTTCGCCGTCGACAACACGCCTAGAGTCCAACTTGGGGATACCAGGGATTGGGATGGCATTGGAACGAGCATAGAAATCGATGACGTCTTTGTCAGTGTGTTTGAAGGGAAGGATGATTGGGTATGTCGGGAAGGCTGCGAAATTTGGGTGGAGTTCCTTTTGGATCGGTAGGTTAGCTCAGCTCACGCTCAATATGTTCCATAACAAAAACTCGAATACAGAATGGACATACGTAGAGAAAGTGAAGCTCGTCAGCTTTGCATCCAATGCTATTTGCAAAGAGCAAGAGGTCTCGCTTCAACCAGCTAACTTCCACCTCTGGGTATTCGAAGCCGACACCTGGTTCAGACATTCTGGATAGCTGGGATATATACTTTGAGTTATTTTTCTTTCTTATAGACGGCAGTGAAGACTACTGGCAATGGGACGTGATGATAAACCGGCAATTCGATGGAAAGTGGTTATCGATGCCATATTTAAGAGGTGCGCAGGGTAAGCTGGAGTATTAATCCGGGGTTGCGTGCTTGCGACAGCTACCGAAAGCCGCGGGTAATTACAACCAGAACTGTGGGTCGCCTGTCTGCAAGCCGCGGCTGACCCGGCTTCCATAAACGGCCCATCGGTACCGACTTTTAGGGTATAGAGTAAGTCAGGATATCTATTGTAGATAACTGCCGAATGCTGATTCTGGAAGAAATCCTTGTGAATATTGGCATTTAATCACGGGACCGAAGTCTGCCATTGCACTGCGTCTGCACACCGTGGCGTTACTATTAATACGGCGTGGCTATTCCTGATGTATTGGTATACTGTTCGTACTAACCAATAGACGGATAAATTTAGTATTGGGAACCCAGAATTGATGCATTCGTCCTAATTTTAATATACTTCGAAAAACGGGTTATACTGGGTTAGTAAGTAGTTTTGGTGAACTTGTGAATCAATCATGGCTGAAGCAGCCATCTCGCGGGGTGCATGTTTATTGGCCGTGTTGCGGGGTATTTGCCAGCTTATCGCGACGTTGAGCGCGAGCCTCGATAAGCCTTGGCCTTCAGACTTCGTATGGAACAATATTACTGCTTCGAGGCCGCAGGTAACCATTCGTACGACGTTAGTCAGCATGGCTTTCGCTTATAGCTAGATCAATTGATATAGCGTCAAGGGTAAATCCGTCTGGTCTTGCAAATTTTAGATTTATATCTGGTGTTGCAACGTTGGCCGGGTTAGCACGGTTCTCTCCGCCGATGTCTGAGATTTATTTTCCACGATCTAGGGGACGTTACCAAATTTCGTCTTCAACTGCATTGTAAGTCGTGGTTTACGTACTCCCGCAACTAATAGATTCCGTTGAACTTTTCGTCGCTGTTGGGGAGAGGATATGACTAGTCGACCACGGCGCCATTGACGTCAATTGACGTTGAAGACGACCTGATGCATGTTCATGTCGACATACGTTTCCGTCTAGTACCTCAAAGTATTTTTCTGTTGATATGTTATCGCTTGGAATGCCCTAAATACCATGATTTTGGTGTCGCGTGCAGGCCTCCACGTGGGAATTTCAATCTCGACTTGGTACTATCTGGGTTCCTTCTGGCCGAAATATAATTGGTGCGTCGATGCATGCTGCACCGCTATCTTAGATATCTTCCAACATCAAAAACGCCACAATTGCAACTCTGTACCCCGCCTCCCCACAGATCAACCCACGATGACGACGATTCAGCGAATTCCTGGAGAATTGGTATCTCACATATTATCCTATGTCAGTGTTATGACACATACAGTTTTTCCAGTATATGCATCGATATCGGGTTTCACTAACTGTTATCTTAACAGATCGAAACACCAGCCGACTTTATCAATGTCGCACTGACATGCAAATGGCTGTATGCATTCGCCACACCTCTCTTCTATGAGAAACTTATTATCGCCATACGAATTGGCTTGCCCCCGAATGTCTGGGATCCGGACTCAATCCTTGCGAAATTAAAACCGCAGTGGATTCAACATGTCCGACGGATCGAAGTTGATTATTACTACGAAGACTGCACGGACGGACTCGGGCCATGGCATCTTCATATTCCAGACCCTGGGCTCCAAACCGGGTGGGCAATCGACGAAGAAGAGGCGAAAATATTTAAACAGGCTGGACAACTTGTGTTCAACGACCACCTCGTTGAAAAGTTAATTGCCCGACTTTCCTCGGGCCAATTGAAGGCCTTTAACTTTGACACTAGATATGCGATGGACGTATGTTCTATTGACATAAGCCTTTCCACTGTTCGGGCGCTTTGTCAGTATCAGAATACGATTTCGCAATTGAAAGTTACGCTTAGAGAGGACCTTGCGGACGACTGTTCCGTCTATGATTTCCCTTATCTCAAATACTTCAAGTTTGAGGTCCAGGATCGTAGTTCACCGGAGCAGTATCACTGCATCTATTCTCTTTTGCGTAGTTGCCGAAACGCCCTTGAGGAATTCCATTGCTCTACGGATACGTTTGATAACCCGTTTGTCGAGCTTTCGTCATCCACGGTGTTCCAGGATGCGTACAATGATTGGATGAGCTGCAGGAAATGTAGTCAGGAGCCATTGTCACGGGGTGGGCAGAAGCGATTCGACCTTCCTAGATTAAAGATATGGAATTGCAAAGAGATGGACCAGTCGTTCTTTGAGTTTTGTTTCAAAAACGGGATCGTACAACGTTCCCCGCTCAAAAGCTTTTTGACTCAGGATGCAGCGGGGAATGCATTAGGCCTGTTTACTGATCGTTCGACGTTGAATATTAATGCGCTTTTCCCGTCGCTTGAGCAGCATCCTAATAATGGGCTCGGCTTACAAAAGTATTTGAAAACATTTAAGGGTTTGTCGAAGATTGTTGTATCTAGTTTTTACGGGCGGGAGTTTGGGATTTCCTGGGCTGGAGGGTTGAAGCATCATGCGGATTCGTTGAAGCAAGTGCATGTTAAACTTATGGGTATGAGGTTTCCGGTGGAAGTACTCGAGGAATTAGGGAGGAATTGCAGGGGATTGGAGGTGTTTGCTTCTGAGATGGAAGATGGGTTGGTGAGTAGCATCTAGCTCATTGTTATATTGGTCAGTGAATTGGTACTAAGTCTTGCTCTGCTGAACCTTAGCCTGCCTGTATCTTCCATAAAGATACGTTTCCGAGCTTGAAATATTTCCACGACACAACTTATATTGGGAGCCCTGACTGGTTGGATATCCCTCTTCATGGCGAACAGTGTCTTAGTTTAGTCTACAACGCTCTTTGGAAGGAGAAAAAGATGGGGAATCTAACCGAAAGTCTGAGGATTGTTTGCTTCGGGGTACGGACTGGGCGCTCAAGCCATGAGATACTGCAAGGCCATGCTTTTTTGATAAAGCGCGGTATTATTGATAAAGAAAACAGTGTTGCGCAGTGGATTGCGACGGACGGGAGCTTGGAGCATGGAAATTTAGGAATGAGCGTTCGGAGGCTTGGGAGTCTCGAGTATCCAGAGTTTATGGAGAGTCTCGGCGGACATACCGACTTGTATGGGTAGAGTATTACTTTTTACCTTTTTCAAAAAGCATACTAGTTATTACCCTTTTATCATATTATTATCGTATCATCCCGCAATGCATTTGACTTTTATGATACCAGAACATCATTGGACGGCCCCGCAGTAAAAGTTGCAGCCAAGTCGCAGTGGAGCCGTGTTGCACCCGTTGGATTGCCAATTTGGGTGTGCCGTCTGAGGTAGCACCAAAGTCTAGCCAGAAAGTCGGCTCAGCGCGATTGCCCCTGATTGCCAATAATAATGCTGGCGACATTCCCCAACGACGCGGCCCAATTAATCGTGGCCCTGACTTCATACATAGCATCTTTCATAAACCCAACCTCCATTCCATCCAGTCCACCCGGGCTCCCATTGCACTATTTTACTTTCTCCCGGCGTCACCAATTTATCCTTTCTTACCCTTCTTCACCACACCAAACGAACTCGTGTCTCAATTCAGCTGCAGCTGCCGGTTCGCGAACACAACACCTAAAATTAACGACCAGCATCTGTTCCAAAAATGGCGATGCCACCAATTGAGGAAGACGAGATGGAGGATAAAGTTCCCTTGATGTCTGGGCACCCTACGCCGGTTAGGAGCGATATTAAAGAAGCTGCGTTCGAAAATCATCCGGACCCTTGGGGGAAAGGATATAAAGAACTGTATTGCATTTGTTTGCTGTTGTATTTGAGTATGGCTCCTGCACAATGACGTTTTTGTTGGGGAGGGGAGATGGATTGGCTAATTGATGTGTATATGGGAATAGACTCCACGATGGCCGGATTCGATGGCAGCTTACTCGGGAACATCAATGCTCTGCCGGAATTTCACAAGTTCTTCGGGCTGGATAAGCCCGGAATGGAAACCGGGTTGATGTTTTCTTCGGTTCAGGTGAATATTATGGCGATATGCTCAATACTGGCGAAATATTTTACTGATGAATATTGAGCGTAGATGGGTGGCATGATTGGTGCACTGTTCCTCTGGCTTGCTGACTGGAAAGGACGGATATTTTGCATCAAGACCGGTAGTATCGGCGTCATTCTCTCTGTCTTTCTACAGGCCAATGCTACGGATGGTAAATGCCCTTTCTATAAGAGCTAAGGGGCACATGCTAACGGGAATACAGTGCACTCCTTCATCATTGGCCGTTTCGCCCTCGGTTTCTTTTCCACGATTGCGTGCAAGGGATCAACTATGTTCCTCATCGAAGTCGCACCTCCCAAGTACCGTGGTACTGTCGCTGGGATGTATAACACGTTATACTACTTCGGCTCCCTGCTCGCTACGACGTCTGTAGTAATTTCCCAAAGGGACCATCCGGATACGAATCTCGCCTGGCAACTTCCAATTTGGTATCAAATGATTTGTCCGATACTTGTGACTATTGGTATCATGTTTGTACCAGAATCACCGAGATGGTTGATCGCAAATAATCGAATCGAGGAGGCTCGAGATATCATTATCCGATTCCATGCTAATGGCGATCCGACACACCCGATTGTTGACTTGGAAGTTTCAGAAATGGTGGAGGATCTTAAGTCTTCTGGCGGATTGATGACAGCTGCGAGTTATTTCGATATTAGTACACTATTTAGAACGAAGGGAAGGAGATATAGGGTCTTTGTGCTAGTCTGCATGAGTTGGTTTGGTCAATTTTCGGGAAATAACGTAAGTTGAGGGTCTTAGCACAATATGGTTTGGGGATAAGACTGACCGAACAAATTAGATTATGTCGTACTATCTTCCTCAGATGGTCACAGATGTTGGAATTACTTCGACACACACCAAGCTTGTACTCAACGGCGTCTATGCTATTGTCGGCTGGATCGCAGCCGCAAGTGGAGCCCGCCTTCACGATGTCTTCGGTCGTCGCAAAATGCTATTCGGATGCACCTGCGGCCTTGTTGTCTGCCTCACGGTCATCACGGCTGCAGCCGGTGTATACTCTCACACCGAAAGCAAGATAATGTCCGGCACACTAGTGGTTTGGATATACATCTTCGGCATCGTGTTCGCTCTAGGGTATACGAGCATGCAACCGTAAGTGCATTCTGTTTGTTCAGCTATTTACAGGTCAGAAATGGTATTAGTGCGGAGTCTATAGAACTAACGGAGATTTTCTCTATTTACAGGATATACCCGGCTGAAGTTATGACGAACGATATGCGGGCGAAGGGAATGGCGTTGTCGTCTTTCACGTCCGGGACCGCTGGTTTCGTAAGTTATCTTTGCATTGTCCCTTGATTGCAGGTGAGCTAACAATGGCTGAATAGGTCAATACCGCGATCGCGCCAGTTGCCATGGCCACCTACGGATACTGGTTCTATGCCTTCTTTGTGGTATGGGACGTCCTAGAGGCGACAGTCATCTACAAATACTTCGTTGAAACCAAAGGACGGACGCTGGAGGAGTTGGATGAGGTGTTCGAAAGCCCGAATCCGGCCGTGGCCAGTGTGACGAGGAGGAAGACCAGAGGTGCGTGAAGATCGGACTTGTGACCTTCCCACCCTGGAAAAACAAAGAGATATTGATCTTTTTGAGAAGACAACGATGCAGCTTGATTTTTTTTCGTCTTTTTGCAAGGAGTTATTGGGAGTCGGAATTTGCATTTTTTTGTTCTGCTGGTGGGTTTTCCGTTTTCGTGCCTTTTTTTTGGTTGCGTCCAAGCATTTTATTGTTCTGAGAGGGGAGTTTTGTCGAAATCCAAAATTATCATTATTCATTATTCCTCCCATTGCTGCTTTGGTATTTGCCATATCGTATGCTGCATCGGCAAGTGGGGAGTTTCATGGCGTTTCCCCCCCCCTTCCCTTCATAGAATCAATCCAACCCATATCCTTCACCAATCAGAACTGTATTAAAACCTGTAATCTAAAAGTTGGATGGTCGAATAAAAAGCCCTTGTATCTACCGTCCCCTCACGATGAGGATGCTAAAACAGTTGAAATGATGCCACCAACTCCGCCTGCCAACTCGACAGCGCCCTTCACAAACACGTTCACGACCCCTTCTATATCAAAGTCGTCGACGTTCCCGCCTCCGAAGTTCGCGTTAGCTGAACTAACTACCGGCGTGCTGAAGAACATCCTTTCGGCGTGCCACGGCCATCCGCCGTAGCTTAATCCGGCCCAGAGACCTATTAACATTGTCAAAGCGTTTACGCCGACCACGACACCCATTTTGGCTACTCGTTCCGTTTCTTCAAGCCATGCTTTTCGTAGAATGGCGTTTGTGATTATATCCCGGAGGAGATAGGCGTGGCCGGCTGCTACGCCTAGGGAGACGGTGCTTAGCATTATGAATGACGAAGGGTAGTGGTTCCTAGTCGCAAAGAGGCCAATGGAAGTTGAGAGGAGGAAGATGCCGGAGGACCGGATTGTGGTGTATAGGACTTCTTGGGTGGAGTTTGTGAATTGAGTGGAGATGAAGAGGTCAGTTGTCGACGGGGTGGTGGAGCGGAGGACGTGTTTGTGGTACAGGTTTGGGGAGGTCAGCATTAGGGCGCTGAGAGAGGTAAGGGAGAGAGTGCCCAGGGTGTGAGTGGCGGTGAAGATGAAGGGAGGGCTGTATGTCGTTGGCATCTTGGAGGCTTTGATGAGAACAGGCTACTACTGGATAGTGACGTTGGTGATGTGGTGATTGGAGTGAGGTTGGTGGCGGGGCGAAGATTGCCTGGAGAGGGTTTGGTGATATTCTAGTTGGCGGGGGTTAGTTTACGTTTGACGCTGCCCTCCCTGCAACTCAATATTAATCGACCACTGCCCTGGCCACCTCATGTTGCAGCACCACAGCGGCACCATTCAACTTGAAGCCTCAAACCGATTAGAACCACTCGTGCTTCCTCTTCAAGAGTGATCTATAGTCTGTCAACGGTACAATGCATGCGAAATGGCGTCTTTCAATATCACGTGATGCCGCAGGCAGAAATTCCAGCTGCATAGCTCAGAGCTAGCTAGTTCTACCCACAAATTTCTTCGTGATGGGTCCAAAGTTTAGATGACGCATGAGGTGTCTACTAGGCTTTCATACGGGCTCTACACAGTTCTGCCTACCTCCACCATTGCATCCTAACCTAGGACCGAGACTAATCCTAACCACAGTTAACCAGTTACAGAGCTAGCTATGCATTGCAATTCGAACTGCGAGCTACCCCACACATTTCCCCCTTGCAATTGCCTGAGGTGCGCCATAAATGTCAATATTGTACTGCAAGCTTGCAAGGAGTTCGAACCTCCTGACATAGCCGTGGCTCTAGCATGTGCTCTACGTCGTGTCGCAGCATACAGTCGTACATACGTATGCCGTGCACCATGGCACCAGCTTCGTCCCAAGTGCCTTTTGCGCAGCGCCATATGCATCGATCCGCGCCAACCAGCTAATCTGGGTATTCACTCTCCTGTTTGCCGACGATTCGGGTTTTGCTGAATCGTGATCCCGCGATTAGGGAGAGGATGCGAATTTGAGCTCCTACTGTTGTATATTGAAGATTGGCTGGATCAATCATCCTCACCTCCGCAGGTCTGTACGACGAGCGCCACGGACGCTGCTTAGCCATGAGCTCTTTGAATTGAACGCGCGATTCATGATCAGATATGAATTCCTTGATCACCCACATAGCCGAACCCTTGCCGAGAGAAGATACGTTGTATTCGTGCCATTGTCTAATTCGTAGATTGGCTCAAGTGTCCTCGCCAGACTCGTCCTTTGCATGGCCTCAACGCAGGATTGATCGTGATAGAACGGTGGGTCTGCGTTCAACATTCTTTGGTCGCGGAGTTCCGCTTTTTTTTTCTCAAGGGTCGACTAAATTTCGCGGCCTTGCAACACTGCCTGGCGTGCCAACCAGGCCTAGGCTCGGTGTCGATATCTGTTGCAATTAGTACGTCTGTCTATTGATATACTGAAATAGTACTACAGTGTCGACAAACATTTGGCTTTCCACCGAGTTAGTTCACGCAGAGTAACAGGTTGGATTCATGAACCACGGCCACGAAACCGTGTAGATGAGATTATCTTTTCACCGTCGTCGCTTTTTCGGATATCCCTCATCCTTGGGACCGGTATTTTCCACAATTGGTATTTTCATTACCTCTGTCATGAGCCGTGACACAACGGATGGATGGCTAAGCGGTTGGCCTGGTCTTGCAACCACCCTGACTTTCCTGTCAATTGGGATACATCTGCAAACCAGCATGGCTTGATTGACCATGGTGAAACGGCGCTCCGAGGATCGATCAACTCAGACTTTTCGCTATCACGATATATATCTCGCGAAATCATGATCTGCAGAATATTCGAATAGGAAGTACTTGGCGATCTATATCATGTGCCTTTAAAGCTTTCAGGATGCGGAAACGGGACCGGATCTTTGCATTGAGGCTGATGCCGGGGGTGTATGTAGAGCAAGTATTTTCTGTGCATAAACTGCGCTCAGGGTATTGACACCAGAAAGTTAACGCGAATTGAGATCAGATTTAATCCGCGATTCATCATGCATATCGTGATCGCTGTGTTGCTAAGCTGCGGTTACTATTTTCAAGGAACCCTTGCAAGTAAAAGGGACTCGACTGGTGAAAAAGTCTAATTCACGATAGCAGGATCCGCCTTGCGATGTTGGAGGGCACCTCGATCAAGATACGCTGACGCAGCATTCGTGATTGATCGGTCTGGTGCGAATTTATTGATCACTGTGGACGGATAGAACCGACCACGACGGACCCGTGTGTAGGAGTATGTATATATAGTGGCGGCCGATTCTCAAACTCACGAGCGCAAGCTCACGAGGATACCCACGGTTCGATATCTGGAACTGCATATACTCCTCATTATACCCCCGTTCGAAAAACCCAGTCAATATTGGAATTCTGACGAGGTCTCGGGGTCAAGCTTCTTGTATTCCTTCTCGCGACCTACTTCGAAAACCTGCTGTTTTTGTGCACTGCATACCTATTTTGTTTGTCTAGCCCTCAACGCTCCGGTGTCCGGTTCCGCGTTTTGTTAAGGTTATCTGAGGTGGCGTCCGAGCAGGTATGTTTTTCGCGTGCCGCCCCGCATACCCGGCCGCATTCCGGCCCTGCGTCTGACGTCTGGAGAACGAAGCTAACCAGTCAACCACGCCAATTGAGATCCGAATATAGCCAAGACCCCCAGGAGAGAAATGATTCGGCCATCCGCTGTCCCAGAGGCGTCGGATGGCGAAGAAAATGATACTGATGGTAGTCCGGCATGCGGCTGCGTTGGTGTTGTTGTCCCCCCTGGGACCCCTGTCGATCGTTGTGATCACCATGGCCATTTCGATCTCGCTCGGGTCGGGATCGACCCGCGGCCTCCCTGGCGCTGGCTTGGTGACACAGGGCTAGGGCTCGATGCGGCACAGCTGCAACGACAAGCCTATGTTGATAGCATCCTTCGGGTCCAGGAAAATGCCAGTCGTCTGGCATCTTCTCTGCATAGAAGCCTAGGATGCCCTTCCATTCAAACCGCTAATGCAGACGATTCATTGGATCTGTCGCGTGCCAGCGAGCCGTGTTTTCTGCGATGGGCGCGTTATCCGTGTGCGCACGCCGACGACAACAGTTCGAGGTCCAGTTCTCCTTGCCATTCTGTCGGTGCGAGCGATGAGACAGGCTCCGTGAGTACGAAGATGTCGGACGATGAACCTGTTCTCCTGTCCCTGCCCCATTGCATGGCTGCAGGGGTCACTCTCTATAGAATATTGAACAAAACCACCAGCCCAGAAATACTCGCTCTCGAGCAAAGGTGCAAGCGATATTTGGAGAGATCTAGCAAGGATTGCCCAAGTCACTGGGTCATCCAACCAGAGGAGTTTCCTCAACGGTTCCGATGCCCGTTCGTCGCGCTTGACCCGAGCAAGTATCGAAACTGTTTGCCAGTTAATGCGGGAAACCTACACGAAATTCGGTAAGCCAATAACTGAGGCCTGGCGCCATTTACAATGAGCAGAGTGGAAGCTAAGACATGTCGGTCGTCTAACTAGAACTCACATCAAAACTCACCATCCGGATGTTTTTCTGAAGACCCTCCCGTGCAACAGCTGGAACGAAATTTTCAACGTTTGCTGCCCAAAAGCAGAGTCTGACGTAGACTCCTCACCCTGTGAGTGAACCATAAACGCCAACCTTTCTCCCCAGGAGTTCAATCAGGTATCCCAGGGGACCATAAAATAGGGGCTTGTTGGCTAATTCTTTTTCGGATGCGATGGGCTAGACTTCAATCTACATTTCGTCCGTGAGGAGTACGAGAAATATCGGCCATGTGAACCGGATAAGGGCAGCCCCGATTGTGAGTACTCCCTCTGAAGTAGGCTTTACACGGTTGTGTGAAATTTATCTTGCTTAACTAATTATCGTCGGGGCTAGTAGGCTCACATACAGCGTGGGAAGATGAACAGGACGACGTACCCTTGGATATCAATATTTTCAGGGAAAATGCCAAATCCCCATTTTTCCAGTCCCTGGGGTCTAAGAACTCTTACACGCAAGATTTTGCTGAAATATTTTCTTCCTTTCAAGCAGTCTTGCATGTTCAGATGAGTTTTGTGCATGAGACAAGGTACATTCAACAATTTGGCCGGTATCCTTCTAATCAATTGGCGACTTCCAGCAGCAGTACTTCTGCAAATCACGGCTCATACCCGGCAAACGCATCGCCCTTCATTCCCCAAGCTGGGCCTGTTGGAGGAGGTGACACGCAGGAGAGCCTACACCAGGATGATCTTGAGGGAGACAAAGATCAAGAACATGAAGAGTGGGCTCAGAATACTACTAAGCCGCGCGATAGGGTATACACACCGCCCGACCCTAACTGGCTCTTAGGTTGTCCATTGCAAAAAATCGGATACCCCGAACTTCCGTGCGCAGGTCCAGGCGCAGGTCGAAGGTTCGGGGGAACCAATAGGCTATCTTATATCAGGCAAGAACCCAACAACCAGATCTACCCCAAGCTCGTTGAATCTGAAGCTACATTGGGTGTTGTAGTACCACGGCTTGAGGAAGTTGAGAAAGTTGAACTCTAACATCCTACTAGGTCCCACATTAAAAAAAACCATAGCGACACTTTCTCGCAGGACGCTTTGAAATCGATCGCACATCCCCAAACAACGACCTGGACAGGGATATTCAGGAAATTATTTCCGGATGGTAAATGGCCAAGGTTACTACAGATTCCAAGCCCATGTAGGTTCAATTCCGATTACTCTTTGTCTTTTTTTAGTTTATTTTATTAAATATATAGCACGTCAAGCTAACTACTGGATCCCAATGAAAAGGGATCTACGAGGGAGCACCAACCTTGTATGACACTGTGAAGGATATACCCCACCGCAAAGCCGCGCTACATGGTGTACTTGAGCCGTTAATTCAACGTCGAAACCCGAATACGGGTACCGGTAGTATCGAGACAGTTGCACAGGATGGTATGTTAAACCATCTTTAAATACCTTTTTAACATTAAATTAACATATCGTAGTGAGCAATCCAGTGCCTGAAAGCGCCTCAGGGCCTGATATTGGATTTCACGACAGTCAACCTCAGCCCGATCAGCAAGGCGCCGGACCTCAATACCAGGCGGTTAATTCGCATCAAGACCCTTATCAGATCCAACAACAAGAAGATCTGAATATATATACATTCTATGGTGGAGAACTGGATCAGGGAGCCTCGGCGGCGTATTTTCCACCATCTTTTAATACAGATCCGATGCTGGCTGGGCCCAACCAAACTTACAATTTCCCGAATTCTAGTAGTCCTCCCCACGGTAATACTTCCAGACTCACTACGCTACTGGGGGGTCCGCAAGTCCCGGAATTTATCAGCCATGTCCGTGCGCAAGGTTTATCGCCCTATGAGGTGCAACTATTAATGTGGCACTTCTTACAACAGCTCTCCCCAAATGCCTAAGTCTGTGGCCTTTCTTTGGTACGGATGTCCTACTATTATGACCTATCCCGGACTTTTCCTAGCAGTGTTGGAGGCTTGATCGATGGAATCGACATCTTTTGGAAAACTGGACACCAGGCCTTGCGAGATGCTACCAAGAAAATACCGAATAAAATGGATCTACTGTTTCAACGACATCTGCACATAACTGGAACTAGGATTAAGAACAGCCGGAAACTGGGCTTTCATGGCTACATGGAGCAACAGAGGGTTGCCTTACCTTCGATTGCATTGAAGTTAATGAACGCTTAGCTTCGAAGTCAGTTGCACTTGTTCTTTATGCGTATGGTTGGCAACGCAACCTTGCAAGGTCATGTTCCCGCGCTGTGTAGAAGCCTGGCTGTTGGTACCTCCGTCTATTGAGAATACTCTCGTTTTCTTATTTTTTTCCCATAATTTTTTCAACTTTTATGTTCGTTGGGTTTATTTGTGCGAATGATTTCTATTTTGGTTTCATGGGCAAGGGATTTCACAGTTTTTGTACCAATCCTTTTCTTATTTTGCTTCAAAAATGTCTTACCAAATTGTAGATGTATTTGTTTTCCTATATTATGAGCGCAGAGGTGCACGTCACGATTCTATAAAATTAAAATTTGGGAGGCGTTACAAACGGATCGATGAATATGTTTCACACGACTGGGGGTATCTGGTATATCATACTGTTGTTCCAGTATCTAGTCAGTACTTTGCGGCGGCTGGTCTACAAGACTAAATTTGCGTTTTGTACAAGTTATAAGGGAAGGATTGAATCACCCGGGGGCTCGGTATATATTACTTTGGCGGCTTTGTGATAGAGGAACTGCATTTAGCTATAGAAATAGAAATTTGCATCCAAGACTTCTGTCAAATTGCGGCAAGCTAGCTAGGCTACTAAAGGACAATTATAGACATTCTGCTGTTAAGAATTCGCTGGGATTTTCTGAACCAAACAAAATATGGCACTACCAATCATCATCGTCAGAAGAATCTTCCACCTTCTTTTTGACTTTAAGTTCGGGGACGGCCCATCGTGATTTCTTTCCTCGCCCCGACATGCTTCTTCCCGACCTCATTTTAACCCTTCTTTGGTCACGTTTGGAATTTTCATTAGGGGTGTCTTCAAGAGGGAGCTCGAGTACTTCCAGTGCTATTTAATCCGTTAGTTTAAGCGTTTATGTCCATCACGTTGGAATTCATTAGATAGTCGATTGTGGACTTACTCTTCATAGAATATCCGAGTCTCCTTACGGCCTCGGACCCACACTTTTTCCAGGAATTAATCATGTCATCGATTCTTTCTTTAAATATAGCACTATTGGTAGTGTTTCGCTTTCGCAACAAAGCTGCGGCGACATCGATGCGTGTGTACTGCTGAACGGCTATAGGGGAGGATTTGCTGGCTGCAAGGTCTCCGAGGTAGGCGGTGACGATAATATCGTCCTCGGCGTCGTTTTGAGTCAACTCCAGCGTTGCTTTCAAGCTGGAAACTCTGGAAATGAATTCGCAGGAAGTACTGATTTCGTCAATTACTTTAGCCACCTCTTCTGCGAATACTCGACATCGTGTCTCCTGGTCACCGTCTCGCTCTTGAGAAGGAATTGTCAAAAGCCATAGTTGGGGCCGGAAAGTGTCAGGAAGTATCTGAGGTTCTCTGTCTGGATTCTGCTCCCAGTTTGTAGTGCGTAGCGAATCGGCGAACTGGATTATATCTTGCAATACCGGCCTAATATGGTTCAACCAGGCGGCATCGAGTGGTTTGGGTTCGAGTTGGTCTAGTAGAATGTCTGATTGATCGAAACTTTCAAAATCTGGGTTTTTGGTTTCTTTCCAGAACACAGTTGTGTAGAGTTTGAGAAATTGTTCCCGGACGGAAGCACTCATACCCTCTTCTTCAGGCGTGTTCATTTTCCCTCGAATGAAGGATATCAGCTTTGTCTCTCTTAGCACATCAACATCCAACCCGTATGAAGCCAACCAATTCTTGACTTCGTCAAGCGATTGCAACTTGGAATCGTCTTTGAATTTACCGTTTAGATCCTTTATGGCGTCCGGAGGGTCGAGGTTGAAGATTGCGTACGATACGATATCGCCGAGGAATGGTACAACTCCTTCTCCAAGGCTACTTTGAAGAACAGTGCTGATGAGATCGATAGTCTTTGACGTTGGCGGGATCTCGAAACTTTCCTGTGTAGCTTTTTCGATGCCGTATTTACGAAGGAAGATGGAAAAGTATTTCGAGGATTGTAATTTAAACTCGTTGATGATTGGTATCATGATCCTTTCCGTGAAAAGGATATTTAGGGTGGGGGTTTTAACAATGTCCTTGTAGAACTTCGTTAACCTGAGAAGAATTGGGTTTCGACTTTCCGTGACTGGGCCAGATAGATCGCAGTCTGGTAGCCTGGTTGCCTCTTCGAATTCGTCCCACTGGGCCGCCGTAACGGGTTCACGCTCGTCAATGTTGCCGCAAGAAACAACTAACCCTTTAAGAATGTCAAATGTTTGATCGTAGACGTCTGAGGTCGACGACTTGAGTACACGAAGAAGGTAGGCTACCAATGCATGCCGAAGCGGTAAGTCTAGAGTCCCTTGCGAGATTCCTGAGACCGTTAAGAGGAGAGTGACCTGGGTCGCTTTATCTAGTGCCGCCGGTAAATCAAGTACAGAAGTGAAATACTCTAGTATCTGCTTTCGGATTTCGACATCAGCAGTTTTTTCGGATATAACAGAGATCACCGATAGAGCCAACGATTGATTTCGTTTGTCGAGTTTGGAAGACTTGAGTGAGAAGTTGAATAACTCGAGTATCAATTTGTGCACATCTATTTCGGAGTTTTTATCGGCGATGGTAGATAGAATTGAGAAGATTTCGGCGTCGAGGGACTCTGAGGACTTGATTACTCGAATTAAATAATATATCACCGTTTTGTGGATATCCACGTGTGAAGTCTTCTTGCACAATTCATGGACGCTTGTAAAAGGAGACACCCCAGATAGAAAGTCGGCGTCTTCGAAGAGTTCTATGAGCAATTTGATAGTGGAAACTTTGACAAATCCTGGTTCGTCCTTGGGCGATTTCGACTTGGTTTCGGCGTTGGTGTCAGCGTCGGGTTCTGGTTCCGGCTCTGTTGTAGGCTCTGTTTCTCCTTCAGAAGGATCGACTTCACCCTTTGGCGGTTTTTCATCTGGTTTCTTTGCCTTCTTCAATTCTTTGTTTTTCTCCATTTGCTCCAATAGGGTGGAAACAGTTTCTGCGAATTCTAATATTCCTCTAGCGGCTTCGGAAGGGACAAGATCGCGGAAGAAGCCCACTGTAAAAATGGGCTTGTACCAGAAGCAAGCAGCAGGATATTTTGAAATACTACGGATTGCGAGCTCTAACGCGAGTTTCGGCCTGTCACTTCTGGCTAGAAGCCTCAGAAGATTGAATGCTAAAGATTCAAGGGCTACGAACTCCGGATCCTCGGGTGCTTTTGAGCTGAGGCTGAAAAATGCATTTTCAGCAAGCTGCAGAATCAAGCTGGGAGGTACGGTACTGATGTGAGCTTCAAGAGCTTTGATTGCGGCCTTGGTATTGGAATCCAAGCCTGTTGATGTTTTTGGACGTTGGCTTGTACCACGTCGTCTCCGCCTCCGCCTCCGGCCCGAAGGTTGCGCAGCCTGTTGTTCTATCGCGTCTAACTTCGACAAGCACTCCGAGCTCAAATAACTGGCTGGATATCGAATATCATTGGCGGATGGGAAAGAAACAGGTAGGAGGCGATCCTTATGTAGTGTTTTAGTCTCAATATATAGAAGAGCCGACAATATCTGAGCTTCTTTTAGATGATATCCAGACTTAGCTCGTTTGTTTCCAGCTCGACTCCAGATCGGTTTATGCCAGTAGGTTCTACCGGGTACCTTGACATCTGAAAGTCTCTTAAAGTAATTTTCATCAGCGTATCTCGCAAAAGCGGCTCGCATATTAGGATCGATAGAAATGTCGATGTACGTGGGTTTCCCGAGCTCCTCTTCCTCGATCTTTTCTTTTTGCTCTGGTGTCGCATCCCATTCTAGCACAACGGTGGGGTCTCCCACAGCCGGAATCTTTAAAGGTTCAAGTTTTGGCTCGATGTCTAGCAGGTTTTCGGGCCATTTAAGATCCGCTTGGTAAGGCTTTCGCTGTTCTTCAATCTCCTTTTTGTCAGTCAGCTCATTTGCAACCTCCTTAAGACCACTGTCGATAAATTTCTTGAAGGAGGGTTTCCAGTAGCGAATAGCCTGTTGGGCATTCATACGGCCTTCGCTCAGGGGGCCGATAGCGTAAGCCCATGCAGAATCAAGATGCTCTCTTCTCTCTTGCTCAGGAAGACTTCTAGGGACGAATAGTTCCAATGCATCTCGATAACTTTCGACGAATAGTCCTAACGGGTCGGTTGGTAGGTCACCTTTCTCAGGAATGAGCGTTCGACTTTGCTCCAGAGAGGGAAAAATGATAGCCTTCACGCGGGATGCGATGTATGGGGCCAAGTCTTCCAAAGGAGGAGTCGATTTCAAAGAAAATGGCGTAAGGAGGTATTGTAGAGGAAGGCCTTGGGGAAACACCGCAAAGTTTGCGACTTCAGGGCATTTGGATCTTCGGTGTTTCTGCCATAGTTCGTCGCGTTCTTTTGCTAGGTTATCTAAGAAACGATAGGCCGATGGGTCTTTGGTCTTAACGTTCAGGCTGCGGGTATTGCCGCCTTTGAAATCGAGAATTCCATGTTTGGTGTAACTTGACTCACTATCCTGCAACTTCTGATTATCAAGCACTTTCCCTTCAACGTCTAGAATGAATCGCAGCGTGTCCTCCCATAAGATGCTGTAAATCTCTTCCTGCGAAAAGTCTTTTTGCAACTCGGACGACCGATTTATGCGCTGCGAAATCACGCGATGAAATAAAGGAAAGACGCCCCTCCAATGGCCGATCTCAAAGTTAGGCTCCCGTAATCCAGAGCATACCGTATCAAATAGATCACTCATGATTCGGTTTGCATGTTCGACTCGTTTTCGAAGAACCGAGGCGTCTCGATCAATCAACAAAGGAAGACCGGATAGTACCTGACACATTTCGTCGGGTACTGACGATAGAATGTCGGTTTCGGGGTCCCGAATCAGCCGTTTTGCCCAATTAAGTACTTCTCCCAATATTGGCAAGGAGCCGCTTGCGATAGCATAAAGCAAAACACCCCTTGAATGCAGGGCACGCAACTGTTGATCCGGGGTCGATTGGGCCTTCTTCCGCTCCGCTATGCGTAATCTTGAAAGTTTCTCTGCCTCTTCCTGTTGACCTGCCCTTTGGAGAAAACAAACATGCCATAGGTCTAAATCCGCGGGCCCTTGGGAACTGGAGGCCCTATCTTTTGCGAGCTCGAAAATGCCACAACGACTATTAAAGTAGCAGGACTCGGCAATGCTGTCACCTCTTGCTTTACGCAAGCGGAGGAATAGGTCCAAAGTCTCTTCCGCATCCAAATCGGGAATATTGTCGAATTCTAGACAACCCGTAGTCCTTGCGAGGCCCTCGTCGAAGCCAACGTCAAGTTCGTCTTCCTTTGCGGTAGAGACCTGGACGTAGAACTTGAGAAGCTTATAGCGGTACTTTTGTTCAAAATTGTGTGTGAAATTGCCTAGTTCTTTAAGATTAACCTCTCCCGGGGCTGGACTGGTCTTTACAATGAGTAAACGGAATAATCTCTCAAAGGTCCCGGGGCTTCGCAACCAAGACTCTCCGATTCGGTCTATTAGGCGTATTTCATCGCTAGAGGATATCCTAGGTCCGAGATAAATGCTGCTATCCTCTAGATTCCGAAGGGCCTTGGCGGATGACGGATGGAGATCTATATACTTTGCTATCAAGTCGACAACTTCCTCCAGGATTTCGGTCGGTACATTTTTGTTGATGCATCGTGCAAGTAATGGATGGGCGATTTCGTACGCGAATGCTTTGTCAGAGATTTTAGATGTTTTCTCATCAGCCACCAGCTTTCGGAGGACCTCTAGTGAGAATTCCATAGACGAAGATAGGCTCGGTACCGCTCCAGGAGCAGCCGGGTAATCCCGCATCAAAGCGAAAAGCCATGGGCTGTTAGGTCCATCGTCGTCAAGGACCATCCTCAGCAAGCTGTCTCGTAGGATATCGCTATGATTCCGTAGGAGTAGTTCTCGTTGGCGATCGTTCCATATTTCCGTTGAGGTATCTACTGCCTCGACGACCGAATCCTTTGTACACCCAGCTACTAGATATTGATAACATTGATCGAGCGGACGTTTGTCTAGGGTCTGATCTTTCAGAGCTTTGAAGAGTTCTGTGATTGCTTCCCTCTTCTCAGAGTCTACTCCTTTAGTGCTAGAACTGATGGCGCGACATGCGTCTTGAACGTCGGAAGCGGAAAGGCCTCGGAAAAGAGCTAAAAATCCTTCAACAGCCCCGAGGCCATCCCAAGTATTTCTCCATTTGGGAGAACGAAGTAGTTTCTGAAGCTGTTCGACTGCAAGTTTTCGGATGCGAACGGATATGTTTTGCTCAAATGCCTTTTTCAATACAACTGGATCATGTGTTATACTCAACCATATTTTAAAAGCCGAAGGGGCAATAGAGCCCCTTTCAACGGCATCGATGAGTTGTTGTGTGGTATTTTCGACGTCACCCTCAGCAGCAAGCTTCCGCAGGTATTGGGCTACCTCGTGCTCGTTACTAGATCGAACGGATGAAGTATCAAGGGAGGTCATCGTATGTATTTATGTATGAAATTGGGTGAATAAAGTAGAGTCAGGTTTTCTACGAATTTAGCAAATCCGTGAAAAAGAAAGAAAGTTGGTCGGGTTGAAAAACGGGCTGCAACAGTTGTGGACAACTGTCAAATGATTGATAGCACTAAATAGTAGACGCTTAAGTAGGAGAACCCCTCTCGATAGGTCTCATAGACCTGCCTTATTGAATCATTGGATATTAACTAGGCATGCCTAGGTTTTGATGGAATTTACTCCACCATTGCAGACTTTCTGGCGTGCATGTCTTTAGCTTGGGTGGGGTGATTTCCCTTGCGACATGACTACCTAATTCGGCAACAGATCCAGTTTATAACGGAAGCCGTCCACAGAGTATCATCAAGAGGGACCCGTAGTGTAATTGGATGCACTTCCCATATAACTCTAATCTTATGCGGGACGGTATAGGTTCGAGTCCTATCGGGCCCGTCTAGCTAGGCTACCTTTTTATCTTTTGGCTTCTCAAGTAGTTTAAAGTCGCCCTCAACTAGAATTTCTGTTTTGCCATGTTGTTTTGTGCTCTTCTTATCATTCCGTATGTATAGTCGACACTTTTGCTGCCAAGTTGTATGTGTTGATTCTGAATCTGAGTGTAGTCTTGTCCTGAATAACTTCCTCCGCTTCATTTCCCACTTGCGAACGAGTCTTGTGTTAAGGTTATTTTAATCGTTGCGCCGGATATGCGGATGTGATTTTATATGGGTTTCTTTTAGAAGATGGAGATAGGAGGAGGCCTGGGCCACTCCCAAGATCGGTAACTTGATAAATTCTACATTAAAGGAATATTCCGGTGCTGTAAAAGCTGGCAATCGCCCCGCAAACAAGCTTCAACAAAGGCTCGCAGTAACTTCTTCTTAATGATGCCGTGGGACGAAAAGCAACAACATGAAAATAAAGGTGGTAGTAGTATCATAATACAGACCCCATCGCCCAGCCTCCGAGTCTCTCGAAGCAGCCGGTAGAATTAAAATCACTACATCTAACGTTATACCATATCTACAAAACCTCCACATACCTCTTCCTTCCTTTTGCCTTTGCTGCAGGCTTCCTTACGCTTCCTCCACTATTCAACAACTCGTCCATCTCATCTACTTTACCAGTGGTAGCCGGTCGTGGAGGAGGCCGGCTGGGACTTGGGTCTCTGCTATTTCCAATGCCACCCGGAGTAGGCGGCGCAAGTCCGCCAGACGGTGCACTTGTTGGCGCACTTGTGGGTGGTGCAGAGGGCGGTGGCCGTGGGATACCGCTTAAGCCTATGCTATCTATACTACTACTTGTTCCTGGCCGTGGAGTGCCAAGACCTGACGGTGGTCCGCTGGGTGGTCTACTCGGTGGCCCTCCTATTTGTGCTGGGGATCCTAGTCGCTTCGGTGGTGGCGGTGTTCCGCTAGGGGTTACTCCGGTAGAGTCTGTCGTTGATCCTGCTTTCTTGTTTACCCACCTCTTGGTTTCGGGGTCAAAGTAGAAGGAACTCTCTTCTCCAAGTTTGGCCTTATGGACTATAGGAGCATTGGGGTCCTTCTTGCCACCGAACCAACCTCCAAACCAACCACTAGATTTCGATTCTCCTGCAATAGTATTAGTTGAGTGCTCAAATCTTGGTGGAACAGTCGGTGGGGCAACATACTCTTCCGTTTTTCCTCTTCCTCCTTCTCCTTTTGGGCGATTGCAGCGACCATCTTTCTATTTTCGTCTTCCTCTTCTTCCTTCTTCTTCTGAGCGACTGAGGAATCGTCTGCTGAGTTTTTCCCTGCGGCTCCAAACCCATCGTTATCAAGATCCATGATACTACCCTTCTTCTTTGGTTTCTTCGCTTCGCCTTCATTATCTGAATGATCTGGCGATGGAACATATGGTTTGAATTCAGTGGTGGGGGGTTCATATCCATAGCTTGGCGGTTCATACCCACCTGTGTGAGCAGACGCCGAGGTGTCGGTTGTTGTTGATGGGACCTGAGGGCTGAAAGCGGTAGGACCGGAGTCAAATGACGGAGGTGACATCGGTACACCTGTTTGTGGCATTGGTAATGGCTGATATCCGGAGTACCCGTTAGACGCTTCGACAGGTCTGTCTGAATGCTGCTGAGGTGTTTGCTGAGGCGTAGGTTGCGGACTTGGCTCGTAGCCATATCCCCCGTAGCTAGCGGTTGCTTCATAACCTCCGTAGCCCCCGTATCCAGGGGTTGCGGGCTCAGCAGTCTTGGGCGCTGAAGTCGGTGCGTGGGGTGTGTAAGGTCCAGAGGCCGCTGCCTTCGGTGCATATCTATTTGCAGCGGCGGATGTCGGTTTCATAGTTCCGACTGGTGTAGTACCTAAAGGCGGCTGGGCTGGATTATATGGCGTGTAGCCTCCGGATCCAATGCCGTACAGGTCTGGTCCGCTCTGTACTCTATTTAGATCCGACATGACCGGCGGATTTGCGAATTGGCCTTCGACTGGTGCCCCATGTGTCAATGCGCCAGCAGTGCCATTGGTACCAGTGGGAGCAGGCGAGTCTTGCTGGTCGCCGCCATTAACGAGAGCATCAAGCATCCCCTGCATGCCGGCGAGGACGCCGCCCCTGGAGACGCCCAGGCCTGGTAAATTACTGAGGATGGACCCACCGCTACCGTCTCGAGGCGCCTGGCTAAGGCGCTGAGCTAGCTCGTTGATGCCCTCTAGTAGTAACCCATGGAGGTACGGTTGAGGTCGACCGCTAATCTTGAAGGACGCCGAAATAGCCTCTGTATACTTTTGTGCCTCATTTTTGAAACCATACTGTGCGAGCACTTCGGCGTGATGGAGTTTAAAGGGTAAAAGGTGAGGGAAGTTTGTTAGTGTGGGGGCGCCAGGCATAAGCGAGAGAGCGTATTCGTAGATTTCAGATAAAATGATGGCATCGAGGTCACGGCCATAGTGGAAGGGATTGTTGACGTGATTAGCACCAAGCAGTGAGAAAATACTCTTGTTTGAGTCCTCTGCTCCGGAGAAGATGGCCGCTGGCATCGAGAATAAATAACTTCCCAGAATGTTAGCAGTAAAAGGGAGAATTAGTAGAGTTAAGAACGTACCAGACATGAGCGGCTTCGATGCGGTTATAACTCTCAAGTAACGACCCAAGCTTCGCAATAGCCTGTATATCATTGTTGCTTCGGTTACCCAGCATCAAACCCAATGTTTCCCTCCACTTCTCCAAACCTTCTAACGGATTCGCACTATGGCTACCGGTTGTGCTGATCATCGTCATGCCCATCCTTGTGCTCGCAGGTACTAAATCATCAATGGATTCCTCCCAATTGCCCGCAAAGACTTCATACAATACGGCTAAACTTTGCATGCCCGGTCGTTCAGTACCATCACTGCTTTTGACTTCTTGTTTCACAAACTCTTGAACTGTACGTTTATATAGTTCGGGGGATGTTGTCGAAGCAATAAGGATCGCATGGGCCCATTGTCTATTCTCGATCGCGAACCATACTGCGGCGTCTCTATCTCCTTTCATAAGGTGCGTTCGAATTGCCTCCAGCGCGTTGCTATCAAAGACAGTAGACTGTTGAAGCGCATTTTTGGGTCGAGGAAGTTCGAGTGTGTCGCTTTCCGGACTAATGATCTGCCGAACGGCGTCTTGAACCTCCTTTTTCCCAACTAACATGCCATCATTCTCCAAACACAGTTTAACGATTTTCCATAGAATGACTTTTTCCATGCTCCTAGGATCCCTGAATCTCGTATACTCTCCTTCTAGTTTCAAAATCTTCGTCTCCATCCAGGCGACGATATCTTTTCTCCTTCCTTTGCCCCCAGCTCTGCCCCCAAACACCGGACCAGGGAATTTGGCAAGATCGTCGAAGAAATCATCTCCTTTGAGGACATCCTTTGCTGGCCGGTTTTTAACTTCACCCAACGAAGTTTTGATCATCTGTTGGCCTGTTTCCGCATTCCATCTAGTAGTATGGACTGGGAACATGGTAACAATGTTTCCACCGAAGCCCCAACAGAATAACGGGGCACCTTTCCATCGCTCTAGCGGATCACTGGCGTCTATGCTTCCAGGTGGGGGCGCCATAAAGTTCTGTGGCGGGGGTGCAGGCGCCGTTGCGTAGGACGATTGGACGGGGAAGGAGGGGCGGCGGGCGTCGACTGGGGAATACGTGTTGGTATAGTTGGTGGCATGGGCGGCAGCAGAGCTAGGGCGTTGAATTCCATGTATATTTTGGGATCGGAAAGCAGCGAATCCGGGGGATTGGGTGGCTGAACGCTTCGGCGGTGCGAAGCCACTTGGCATGTCAGTTGGAGAGAGTATTGATGAACTAAGAGAGGATGTGGCGGTATGGGTTTGATATCCCGCTGGCGTATATTTTCCTGGAGATTGAGCTCTCTGGGGGGGCGAGGTTAGGTGCGATAGCCCTGGATTCGCTACAGGGGGAGGGGGGGTCTTTCTATTAGCAGGATTATACCGATTCAAGCCTGAAACTGGCGGAGGGGCTTTGTCAAAAGAAGACCGTGCCGGTGCATTGCCTTCTTCGTCTTCTTCAACAACTTCACCGAGAGCGTGAGCTTGGATGCTATCCCTGGTACCCGGCCTATCCCTTGAAGGTGGCCGTGCAGAGGGTGGGTGCCCATTTGCTAGACCCTCCGGAGCCGAGAGGCCTAGCCCGACGCCATCTTGCCCGTGAGCCGGAGCATATCGACCATCACTCGACGTGCTGGATGTTCTCACCGGCGCTGTAGGAGGTGCGGTTGGACGCTGAGCATACGGAGATGTCCCACGAACAGCGCTTGGAGGAGGTGCATATAGTCCGGCGTTTGGTGAAGGTTTCGGAGGGTGGTGGGGAGCCGTCGTCCCGGGTGGGGAAGCATAGGCCGATGCAGCATGTGCTAGCGGGGAGTGGGCCAAGGCCGGCGATGACCCATACGGTTGTCTTGTTCCTAGCGAACCAACAGGAGGTGAGCCATAGGCGGGCTCCACTGATGTAGGCCGTGACGGGGGGCCAGTATAACTAGGAGTCCGGCCCATTCCAGGAGCAGAAGTTGGGGGAGGCCCCATCGGTGTACCACCACTTGGGACACGCCCTCCAGGTGTGTACTTAGATGATGCTCCACTCGCAGGGCGCTTGGGTAGAGTGATAGGTAACTCCTCAAAGAAACCGCTAGACTGAGTCGTTACCGTCTTTTGAGGTAAGGCATTAGGAGCGGGCGACAACCCAGGCCGGCCAGTGAGCCCAGGAGATGGAGCTGGTTGCGCGGAATAGCCTGACCTGCCCCTGATGTCAGCTGGAGACCCCAACCCACCCGGTGGACCGGGGCTAAACATGGATTGACCAGAATGGCCAGAGCTAGCAGAGCCTGGTGGTCCATAAAGTTGGTTCATTCCGTAAGCAGGGGGCTGCTGGACGGGTGCCGGCTTCTTCTTGATGGGCTTCACGATATCATCCGGCAGATCATAAGGTGATGCATAACTACTAGTTTTGTCCACGAACGATTCTGCTCTCGGAACCTCCGCTGGCCTCTGAGCCGCTGAGAACGCGGCGGCGTATGGGGAGGCCGCGTGAGTTGGTCGTGAAGCCTGGAAGCTACCGGCAGGTGCTGCCGCCGACCCGGCCGAGTACTGTGGTTGTGCAATCTGCGACGGTGTGTACCGAGACTCTGCGGCCTGCATAGCTGGTTGGGACAATCGAACCTGATTTTGTATAGGTGCTGAAGTCTTATCTTCCTCGTCCATTAAGAAATCCTCACTATCGTCGAACCAAGCAGGCTGCGCACCTTGTTGTTGTGTCGCCGAAGCTGCGGCTTCCTGCCCCTCTTCCTCCTCTTCCTCGAAGAAATCGTCATCATCTCCCAAGGCTGCCTTCCATTTGGATGCCAAATCTTCCTTTGGCTTCTCTAAAGTCAAATTTTGTTCAACCACAGGCTCCTCTGGCAAACCAGATACAAATGCAGTGCTCTTTCGTTTCAGAGAATTCGGATTATCGAAAAATGCCGCATCGTCGTCATCAGTACTCGAATCAATTGGGGTTTTCGACCGTGAGAAGAAGTCCTCGTCATTAGCAGGTTGGCCGCCGAAAAGTGGCATTCCTTCTGTGAACCTATCTTCGTCATGTTCGACACCAGTGCCCATTGCCAGATCTTGGGTTGCTGCCCTTTCGAGTACCGGGGGTGCTGGCACTCCATTGGCATTGACGTTGGAAAAGAAGTCGTCCCCAGAGTTCCCTTCGTCTCCGAAGAAATTCGAATCCGAAGCCTCTACTGGCTTTTCCTCGTTTCTCGCAGACCCAAAGAACGAGTCGTCGGCGGCGCTATCCGTTCCAAACGGGTTCGTTGGGGCATCTGCGCCAGCAGTTTGAGGTTCCGGGACTATCGGAAAGGAGGCAGTATGTGATATAGAATCTCGCTTCAATTTCTCAAATGGATCCTCCGCCACCCCTAGCTTTTCGAACGGTTCCGGTGTAAACCCGATATCATTGGTATCGGGAACATCGCCATCTTGCCTTGCCGATCCACTACCGTCCAAACCATGCCGTCCTTCTTCAGGCACTATACTCGCCCGGCTAGGCTGTCTAACAGGCATCTCCAGGCCACCTTCGCTGTCGTCTCCATCTATTTCGTGTAAATGTTGTTGGTGTATGGTTTCCCAGCTCGTAACCTCCCCTGCAGCCAACCTCTCGGCACTCTTCGCTTGACACTTGAGGCAGCCGACCGTTATATCTTCAACATGACAAGTGCTAATGAGATTATCAGAATCGAGGCGGGGTATAGCCGCCGGCCACGATGGGTTCTCGTGCCGTTCAGATGCATTGGCCTGCTGAGCCGGCGTGTCGGTGAAGGGGTGATGGTCATGAACGACGGTTTCGGAATCGGGGGACGGCTCCGCTATCGATGAAGATACCGGAGCAGCCGGCTCTCCCTTCGGTACAAATTCGTCCACCCTTGGGATGCCTAGCTGGTCGAAAAAGGATGTTCCGTCGGCTGTACTCGTGCTGGGCGACTTCGGTGTGGATGCAGCAGCATCCTTCGTGGGGTCCATGGCAGGTCCGGTGACGCTGCGGCGAAATCGCTTCGATTAAGCGTAAAGGTAAGGATGCGAGAGTAGGTCTATTCTATAGATGTGTCTGCAATGGGACAATTGATGTTAGAGATGATCGATGGGATGTCGTGACCGATGGGCAGCGCAACGATGCACGTCACCACCCAGCAAAGGCCGCTGGATCAAGGGGCCCTCACCATTCCCATGCTTCCTGTCCCTTCTCGTGTGTATATTCCTGGGGTAGTGATGCCGAAGTATAGGAAAAGCTGCAGTTTCGTCGAAGTAGCGGAGGTCGGATGTAAGCTTGTGATATCTCCACGGCCGCCAACTTAAACCGTAAGCGGGATGGGCAGATTCGGCCGCTCAACACAAGACGCTGGTCGATGGCTGACAGATAGAGACTCCGGAACACGGGCGTCGAAACACTGAACGGTAGTATTTTGGTCTCGGATATGAGGGCCTAAGTGATGATGGGCCTTGAGGGGGGGAAATATGAGCTTCGGTGTATTGAGGTTGGAGCCCAGCATCGAATCTAGAATCCTTGAGGTTAGTGGCGGAAGTAATCAAGGTGGCCACAGTAGCCAGTTGATTTTGATTCTTCCCAAAGCAGCCCGCGAAACGAGACAGGGAAAGCCCCTGCACGGCCGGTTCTAGAGCTCCAAGGGAACTACAACTCGCAATTGGGAAACAATATATAACTGCCCACAGACTACTTATTTCTAGCCAAGGTGCAGAACAGTCCTTGTGAAAGGGCAGCACATAGCCTTGAGGAACCAAGTTTTATGGCCTACAAACTAACTAGTAATATTATCTTTAGCTTGGTATCGAAGACGTTGATGTTAGATATTATATTAACAATCGATTGCACGTTTTGTACGCGCTGGGCCCTGGATACTGATATGAATAAGTAACGCAGCGTACGTTCCTACATTTCTTCATTTCACCCATATCTACGACCTCGAGTAGGCCCTGCCATTCCGGTAACTGTCCTCCTAACTATTCAATTTTTAATTTCCTGTCAGCTGCTGCAAATAATATGCATGAAACGTTTTTGAGGGGCGGATATGTCTATGATATTTCCGATGCAAACGGGGATCTCGACTGTCGAAATACCAGCCCTACTATATATCATACGCATCACCCCTCTCTACATATTGGTATCCGATGACCCAACGGCAAATTTTTTAAATTCCGATATCTGTACACCTAGAGTTAAGCCGAGGCAATCATTCAATGGCGAAGTCGCAGTGCGTGGGCATAAGTACTTGGCCTTGGGCTGTCATTGCGCCCCGTAAAGGTCCACGTTTCTCCCGCCACGTTACTAAACAGGTCATCCTAACGTTCAAAAGATTTAAAACCGCATGCATTAATGGGTACTTACAGTAGTCTGTATCGATGACCTGTTCGTTGTCAATCGGCGCCGGATAGAGTCTATCGAGGCTCGCTCACCATCGCTGTCAACCTTTAAATACATTTAGTGTAGTGTGTGGTATTTTCGGCTCGAAGCGTGTTGCCACTTTCCTCAGGCCAGCTTAGCGTCTGGCTCGCCAGCGCCGCTGGGGTCTAGATAATCGTGGCTCATGCTCGTCTAATCTCTAGACTAGATTGCCGTTATCGTGATAACCGGACTTTATACGGGTAGCAGGCTTCAATTCACTAGAAGATGCACGTGTCTACCGGCAGTCTGGTCTCGTAATATAACCAAACGAATAACACTCAAGCTTAAACTCCACTAGATTAGAGTATTAATTAACAGCCATATGGCCATACTTATCAGAGTATCGTGTGAAGGAATACACCAAGGAAATCAGGGCGGATCCTATGTACATAAGTGACCAACGAATTACAACCGTCTCAGTTTCACCGTAACATCACCCTTAGCCGGTAACCCCCCCGCCCCAAAGAAATCTCTATTAATCTCAGGGACTTTTCCACCGGCCGTATCCCACTCGAAGGCCATGACAAGAACAGCTACCATCGCTTGGATCTCTTGTGCCGCAAAGTGTCTTCCGGGGCAGACAGTAGTACCTCCGCCGAATGGTCGAAGTTTGGACTGGAATTCCCGTATTCTCTTGGTAGAAACAGCAGGGTCTTCTCCGGGGTATGGCAGCCATCTCTCTGGCTTATATTCATGAGCGTCTTTTCCCCAGTACTCCTCTTCGAGTTGGACAAGTGGCGAGAGGCCTTGAATCATACCGCCCTTCTTGTACATATACCCGTCAATCTCGGTGTCCTCAAGAACTATGCGAGGCGACAGGGACGAAACTCCGAGTCTATACACCAATGTTAGCGCCATGCGACTGAATAAAAAAAAACCACCTGTATCATACCTTAATGCCTCTTGCCAGGTAGCGTTCAGATACGGAAGTTTGATCAACATATCGACATCAAAAGTCGGTAAGGAAGTGCCTTCGACAGGGGCTCTGAGACACGGTGCAAGTTCGGTCTTTAGCTTCTCGTAAACCCCGGGTGTGAATAGAATATACGCGATCATCCAGCTTGTCGCAGGTATGGCATTTGCTTCGAGCCTGGATGCGAGTCCCAATTAGTATAGCGCCAATACACGGAAGATCAGGCGACATATACGTACCCCCAAAACAAAGACAAATGGATGGAAGCGTGCGCCTTGTGATCGTCTGCGGCTAGAACTTGCGCATTCAACTTGAAACGATTTCGAATCAACCTTGCCCCAAAAGTTTCTTCCCAAATTACGTCGTCATCGATTTTGCCCGCTGAGTCTTTAACCTCCAAATACCATCTAGTAAATTCGTCTAGTACCTTGGACCTTGCGGCTCGAACTCCTGGGATCATGAAATCGGGATATAGTTTGTTCAACTCCAAGAAACCACTGTCCCATTTCCAGAAATTGCAGGCCAGCTCATCATCAAATCGCAGCTTATACCCGTAGAGAGCGCGCCCGGAAGAGACGAACATTATCTTTTTAATCCATGCGAAGAGATCGACCTGTTGGAATTCTTTTCCAGTATGTTTCTCGAGTTCCATATTGGTTTCCCGGATAAACACATTGGTCATGCTTTCCAACCCTAGCGTTCCAGGGTTCAGTTCCTGGATATACCACTTGTGCATGATTTTGGCCCATTCAATCTGGCCTTCCAGTCCTGTCTGATCGACGCCAGGCTGGCCAACAGACAGGACTTTGATACAACTGTCTGTGCCATCAAAGAGGTTTTTCATTACATACGCAAGCATCGGCTCGAACACAACCGTCTTGCCCTTGCGCCACATCAGCAAAATGGAGCTGGGGTTTGTAATTAAATAAATCTTCTGGCCGAATGCCAGTAGAGTGCGAGGCCTTCCCAAGCGTCCATCGGCCTTCCTATTGAGATAAATTTAAATTATTAGTATCGCCATATACAGGAGTCCGAAATAATTTCCCCATGGCTATCTCCTGTGGCTATCTCCCGTGGCTATCTCCGGTCTCGACCGCCACTTCTCCCATTTTTTTTTTTGCGGAGTTATCCACGCAGGGTCAACACACCTATAACCATTATGCAATTTGTCCAAGCTGCCCATCAAGCTGAATGCATGGCCCACAAACGGGATCCAGTATGGCGGAACAGGCGGCTCCCCATCCTTTGTCGGTTTCCCATCGTTCAGAGTTGTAATGGCGAACGTATACACCAGGGGCAAGGCAGCGGCCAGGACAGTGTATAGAGCAATGCTGGCAGGCGTTATGCTGATAAGCGAGAGCGACTCGCGAATCGAGTCGGCAATTGGAATGGAGGAATTCATCTGTCTTAAGTTCGTGATCGTCGATAAAGTGTCGAAACCTAGTATGCCGGTAGATACGAAAGAGCGAGCTGGTATACTTGACTAAGAAGAGTCTGAAAGGAACCCCTTTCCCTTCGACAGGTTTTCAGCCCTCTTCGTCAGCGCGAATATTTAAACATACCGGGTTCAAAGTACCATAGTAGGGAGGTACCAGCGGTCGCTTGAAGCGAATGCGCTGACACACCCAACTCATCTGCCCAACGGATACTTAAGTAATCTCGAATTGGTACACACGGCAATTGCGAACGAACGTGTGGATATTGGACCAACGGCCCGTCTCAAATTGGACATCAGCTGCACCGAATATGGCCTGAACTTGTATGGCTTGGCAGCAATATTACTTTGAGATGGGTCCGATTGGTCAAGTCGTGCACAGTGCAATATTGCAATTGTTCAATGAACATACGATAGCAACTCTATCGCCAGCTACAGCTAGAAATATCATTTCAAGCCGCCCTTGCGTGATGTGAGAGTTACCATGCCGCCTAAGTCCCCGTCTCAATCATCGGCCTGCATCCGTATATAAATGGAAATAGCCGTGTTTGACTCGAGTCTAAAGTCCCACAACCTCGACGAAATACGATACCGGGCCCTATAGTTGGGACGGTACCGGTACGAAGTAGAGAGAAAAAAGCTGCTAGCATATCCAGTGTGTCTATACGCGCAGCAATAGGACAAGCCATGCAGAACCAGTTGCCGTTAATATTGTCCCGCTGTATCGTCGAACGGCCATGCACTTTCCAGCGCACGGTTGTTTTCCACGACGCCAAGGAGCTCAAGCCTAAAGGAGCCAATTGTTGGATTTAGCACCAGCTTTGTGTTGCAACACAATTCTCATCCAGTACGTGCCCTAGCTGGCGTGCGGAATTCGGAATGGACCACCGCGGGCTAGAAATATATTGCAATACTGTCTCGTGAGCATCGCACAACATTGAATGCAAATGTGCCAATGCCTACTTCCATTCGAGGCCAACCTAGGGGCTGGTGACAGTATATTAGGGCTTACAAGTTCAGAGTCGACTGTCTCAAATGTCAGTCAATTGAATATACCCTTTGACCCAGGTATTTAAAATCCGTGGACGAATGATTGAGAAATTGTATTGATACATGACCAGTACTGTATTTGGATATCTTGAGCTTGTTATCCCTAATCCTCTTCTTCATCAAACTCCCCCCACCGAGTCTTTAACTCATTCCATTCCCCCCGCTCACGGAACTCCAATGACCCGTTGGTATCAGCCGAACGTCTGCCCAATATATATCTATTGTCTGGTCGCTTTCCATTGCGGTCCAACGGTAATCTAATATCATACCTCAACAGACAGTAAATCAGGAGCATCTTTAGTTGGTATACAGCAAAGAATCTACCCGTGCAAGCATGTTTGCCGTGGCTGAAGGCTAAGTATTCTTTACTTGTGGCGGCAGCCTGAAGCTTTGAGGATTCCTCTGGATTGTCCATCTTTTCGCGCATTTCAGAGAAGCGGAAACCTTTCCAAATGTGGGCATCAGGGCCATAAATCTCAGCATCTAGATGGGTCGCGGTCGCAGGGACGGTGACGAAAGTACCCTTCGGGATAGTAAGCGGGATCTTTCCGGACTTGAAAGTGTAGTCGCACATCGTCAATTTGGAGATGACAATAGATACGACAGTGTTCCAGCGTTGAGACTCCCGTAGACAAGAATCCAGCTTCAACATGTTAGTTAGTGCTTCTTTTGTATAGCCGCCATATTTGTCCAGAGTTGAGATGATCTCTTCTCGCAAAAGGGGAATATATTCTGGATTAGCAGCCAGATCGTAGAGGATATGTAGGGTCGACTATAAACTTCATTAGTTTCTGCTCCAATGGTGCCAAAGATAAGCTAATCGCGGTATACCATAGATGTTGTATGAATGGCCGCGAAGTTAAGCCAAATCAATCTCCAAGCCATTTGCTGGTTCGTTTGTTGGGACTTATCCTTTTTCATCGCTGCATCAATAATCCATGTTACTGCGTCATTGGGTTTTTCAGCGTTCCATCGCTCTGGGCCGAGTTCCTCCCTCATACGTTTACGCTCTTCAAATACTGGTGTTAGTATCTTAGTTGCCCGCTGTGGAAGCCGATAACGCTTCAGAAGAACCCACTCCAAGAGAGGTTGGAGAAACTGTGGTGCTAGATCTATCATGTATACGACCTCATTGGTTCTGATGGCGTAATCCCGGAAAAGGTCCAGTAATTCTTGATTTCGGCAAAGAGGGAGGCCAACTAAGAAAATTTAAGCGTGATGCCCCAATACTACTTGAACCGATTGGATTGGCGTACCAAAGCAACGATTGGCGGACCTAGTTGGTATCTTGTGTTAGCTCCCAAAGAAAGGTTGATCACAGCTGGGATTGAGAGGGCTTCGACACATACCTCGAAACGACCTGGATTACCACTTTCCAGATACCGACATTTGTCCAACCTGCGGCCGGCTCGTTAGTGCACTATTACGTGGAGGATATCCGGATATCTTGCTGCAGAAAACTGCTACAACAAGTAATTAGGGCAGTCGCTACTCAGCATACCAGGTCCAAGCTTTAAAGTATCCTTCCAAGCAACATTCCCCTCTTGCCTGATCTCCGGTAAGATGCTGGCCATCCGAGGGGTTAGTTGCGATTTTATCACATCCACATGGTAAGTATTGACATAATCGCCGAGGGTCGGCTCCGCGACTCTACTATGCTTATTTTTCTACAGACAATCTGGGTTAAGTACTATCGAGCTAAATAAGGTATATCATGTTGAAACTAACCATGTTGAGCGCCTCGTAGAAGCCAATTTTGTTGTCCGCGATCATGGCGAGTTCCGCGATCTGTTCCTGATCGGTAAGGAACACCAGCCACCGTTTCGGTGTTGACACGACAAAAGCCCTGCCTTCGTGAGCATACTAATAATCTAATGTAAGTGTCCATGTCATACTTTGGACCGCTCTACCACAAAAATCTAAGTCAAGGTGGATTTGGGAACTGTCTACTTTTTGGTATCCTTCCCAAACGACGTCTGCGGAGTTGTGAAGATAATGATACCCGGCTTTCCAAGATCCGAAGAGGCCCGGCGGAATCCCGACATAAGGAAGATCGATCTGTAATATTGAGATAGGCACAGATGTCAGATTGAAACTCAAAGCAATTCAGAACTGGCACGTTCATGTTGTAAAAACGTGGTTACGGGTGGAACCAGTTCGTTAGCTGTTCGACTATCGAGCTTACATAATTTTTGCGGTACTGGTATGCTCCGTATGCTCCATAAATCGGAATGAAGAGAATAAAAAGATATAGGAGAGCCGTATTGATGCCCTTCCCCTCGAGGATTTCTAAGGTCTGAGTGTATAAAAGGCCGGCAAGGTGGTTCGCGTAGCCCTGTGTGGCGTTGACCGCCAACGAGGCTGCTGGAGGCTGGTCCATAATTTGGTCTGAAACTTTTGGCTTTTGATATGTCAGGAATAGCTCTCGATCTATAATGCCAAAGGTATCTGGAGACGGTATCTGAGAAGGTTGCTGACAACGAAATTTATCTACGTTGCGACGGAGTATAGATTTGATGATGAGTCTGAATCAACAATCACGTCTAACCTTGAATGTTGAAAAGTGTCGGTGCACTTTCTTCGTTAATAGCTATGCAAGCGTTCGAACTTAAGAAAGGCCGGCTAGAGCACCAGGCCGGGTTCGACCCTTGGTCGTTAAGTGAAGGTGGGTGTACGAAAATGAGTTCTTGCCTATACACCTAAGATCCCAGGAGTCTGCCAAACTGCACGAAACTTTGGAATTGATGGAGAACTATACTATACTCGCCTTAGGGCGATCGTGGTCGATCGATCGGTGCTAATCGATAATCAATTTCACGCACTACAGACGTACATTCGAGTATTCCCGTCTCGATCCACTAATTGGTCAAGTGAGACGGGAAATCCTAGACAGGGTCCAGCCATGTTATAGATGCGTACACGCATACTCCGTACCAGTCGGAATGTTGGGCCGTCTCCGGCACGGGATACTCGACTGCCGTGTTATCGATATGTACACAAATATGTGCGCTTCGACTGCAAGCCCTCGTGTCGATGTTAGTGTGTACATACGAAATCACTCCTGTGCATCCCCGCATGCATACATATACAACTGCATAGGCCGAGGCTATATGTCCAAATTACCCTCGTATTATGCAACCTTGGTATCAGGTAAACGGGATTGACTAGTTGGACGCCCATGAATCCTGGACGTCGACGCGAAGTTGAAGCATGAAGTACAGGGATGGCTGTATAAAGGTAGCGCCGGGGGCCGTACTAAGCATGCAGTACAAGTCATCGCGTTACACAAACCCAGTATCTCGTAGTACAATCAGGTACCGAGCTCTGCGCTCCGATTTCCTAATTCAGGAGGGATTACAACGCTCATCGTCATTCCGCTCCCGTCGGCCACCACATCGATCGCGATCTGGTGCACATAGCAGACCCTTAGCCTCCCTACATTCCAACACCGGCAGGATCCGAGTATCCGAGACCCACTTGTCGTTTCGTCTCGCAGATGCGGCTAATGATCCACCTCTTGACTGTCATAATTCTACACAAAGCCTAAATTTAGTTAGGTTTTATTCCGGCGCCTTTCGCGGGCGACTAGCCTCATGATATCGACATCCGAATTGGAAGTACGATTTGTGAGAAGATGGCTTCAATGAATCAAAAGTACGAGGTGGCAGTTAATTAACTAGTTGTCAAGGAGGTACCTCGTTAGAGTCCGTGCATCTATAGAGCCTTACGCATTCTATACCAATTATCAAATCTTTTATTGAATAATTAAGCGTATATATCTATCTGTCTATTAGCTACTGGTACGGCCCATGGCCGGCCATGGAAATAGCCCCGAAAGAATTGACTCTGCGAACGTAGGCGGCCGACTAGGTCGATGCTTCGCCGTTACCCCGTTGACTATTTTCTGATATGCAAAGTTGCTCCCCCCATTAATTTTGGTCGGTGCTCTGCCATTCTCTCATGAGTGACTATGAATTGTTCTTTTGGACAAAACACTTGTCGATCTCGGCTCGCCCAAGATGATATCCACGACAGAAGTCCAAAAATCGAGGAGGGGTGGCTTCAAGGTCCCGGAGACAAAGGTCCAGGCTATTCCTCTCCCGTTTTGCGATTTCATGTAAAAGGCGGCGACTATCGCTGGATAGCAAGGTCGATGACAAGGAGACAGCATCGTGTAGATCGACGAACGCCATAGCAAGCCCTAGCAACAGTCCAGTATTTTCGATTGGACGTTTGCATAAGTGAAGCATGAAAAGCCCGAAATCTGATTTCCAGGTTTCTAGAACGTCCTTAAGACATTTGGGCTCAGTGAAGCCGGAGGACCTTACCATATCGAGGCCGAGATCAACAAGCCCGATACTCTCTTTTCGTCGGACTTCATCCATACCGGCAACTATAGCGTCCTCTGGACTAAAGCCTGACTGGGCACGTAAAACTCGGATGATCGAACATGCCATCGGTGTAGTAGTTTGCGCGGGAACGCAAACGAAATGTTCGAGCAGGCAAGGATGCGTGAACCAAAGTGGGAAAAATTTGTCTAATTTTGTTATGGCACTCGTATCAATCCTCGGCGCTCTTGGTAAATGGGAGGTCGAAGGTAAGAGCTGTGCTAAAGTGTCATTGGTTGGGAGTTGTGCGAAGACCGGGTGGTGGATACGGATGTCCAGATTTTTGAAGGCTTGGCCAGAAGATATCTCAGGTTCGTTGATAAAGGTCCAGTAAAACTTCGGGTCTAAAGCGTTTCCGCCTCCTCCTAAGGAGTCGATCCATTGTTTGAGGGTGTAAGCCTCCAACTGCGTGAATGAACCAAACATCCTCCCCTGCCAGGAAAGTTCCTTTATCAGTCGACTTCTACTGCTATCCCCTTTGAACACCCAAGGCTCAGTATTACTAAGCGCATCCAAGAATTTTCTTTGCTTCTGCTTTGATTCCAACCCGTTTGGCGCCAACCATTCGGCAATCGTATACCCTCCAAACTTGATTTTGCTATTGCAGTGTATCTTTTGAGAAACGGCGGCTTTAGCTTTGAATATTCGGATAACCTCTACCTCGAGCGGGTTACGAGGAAATATCTCTTTATTTGAGTATGGTACGACGGTAGTTTTCCTAAGTCTAGGGCAGACAGGAGCGGTTGGTAGACCTTTCGAAAGAATATAGCCAGCTTGAATACGCCTCCAAGTGTGTTTCGCAGCAGCGTCTCCGTCTCTTTTTTGTATTAACTCTACATACTCCATCGCAGTTTCGAGCGCGATAGCCGTGTGCCCAGAATCTGCGTTGTCAATTGAAATATGGAGCACGAAGTAGTATGGGTCAAATCCTAGCTCCTTAAGCTCCTTCGAAACCTTAAGAGTCTCTAATGCCATGGCCTCGTAATGCATGTTGAATCCAATGATTTCTGGCAAAAAGTGGTGTGGGAATAGTGATATTAGCAACTGCGCAATCGCAGCTTTCCAGACTCCAGGTTCATTGAGCTGGTGCCGAGGGTCAATGAAATCGATATCGTCACCGGCCGGGAATCCAGGCTCGACAGCTTCCATGAGTCGACGGTAAAGGTAAACATGATTCTTCTCCAGGTCACCGTCCCCCAGCTCTTCGGAAAGCACCTGCCATGCGTTTTTGGCGACACGGCGGAGTCCAAAAGGAGTTGTTATCTTATTTATGTGGCCCAGCCAGGCACCGTCGACGTATTTCACAGGGGAACTTTGTTTAAGCCACCATATAGCCTCCTCTTTGGTTGAGAACATTTCTCTTGGCCCTCTAGCTTTCCTCCTGCTTAGATACTGCTCCCATAGGTCCATAACCACGTCGTCCTCCTTCTTTTGGAAGTTAAGTAGTGCCTCCCGTGAGTAATGCTCGATCGACAGTATTCCCGTATCGGCGGATTCAGAAGCACGTTCTAGTGTTTCCGAGAATAGTGAGATTAGAACATCTCTTGCTTGCGGCAATACGTTATGATGTTGTTCAAGGTGCTGAAGCTTGTGGTATAACTCCTTGTGAAGTTCCATTGAGTTTCCCGTGTTGATGTCTGCCTCTCGAACTTGGACGTTTTTTGCTATCCCGTAGTTTTCAATGCCGCGTAATGATTGTTTCTTTCCTTTTGAATACAAATAAACCGGTATATAAGGTTTGTGGTGAGCTATGAATGTAAGAATTGTGAATAAGATGACAAAGGTGGCCATGGACGATGTCAAGGCAGAATCTACCCACTCCATGCTGGGCAATAAGGGAGCGAATTCAGTATAAATTACCGGTAAAGTCTTGCGAACTGGGAAGATTTGTGAAAGACTGGCCGTATACCTGGCGGGAGAAATCCTGCTCGGGGTGTATGGAGGGCACAGCGGATTTATAGCAAATACCTGGTCTCTTCTATGCTTCTGGCTAATATTTGTAGGGTTCGGGACAAGGTTATCTAAAGGGTAGCCATTATATCGTTACGGATACACTCTAATCTTAGAATTCAATTTGGTTATATTGCTGGTTACACTGCAAATAATATTTGCTATCTAGCAAGGTATTGCATAAATTTGATAAAATTTGTACATGCAATCCCCGGCAATACTACTGTATAGAACTTATATAGAGTATTTTCTTTGGGGGAAGGGGTCAGGAGATGAGCGTAGTGAGGAGTAAGTACTATCTGACAGTTGGGCCTTTTGGCCATGAGCCGGAACTGCTCCTAGAAGATTGACATCCGCTCCCGTCAGTAGCTTCATCATTTTTTCTAGGCCCATGAGTAACAGAGGCCTGGGCTGCGAGAAGGTTATCCTAGAAAACGTTTTATAAGTTAGCAAAGTAGACTCAGGGCACAATATCTCAATAGCCACCTCCACTCACCGAAACCATCCAGGTTTCTCAGCCTGATAGCCCAGGCCTGCAGCCAGATGCACTCCGCCTTTTATGAGTCGTTGATCTAATTCCATGTCCTCCTCAAGTCCTGGTTCACTCCCATCAATTGGCCTCTCTAGCGCGAAACTCAAATCGGCCCAGATGAAGAATCCAGCATTGGTACCTTTCGCGTAGTTTATACCTAAGGTATCTAAAATTCCTGCTAAGAACTCATAACCGTCTCCCAGTCTTCTCCGATGTTCCGATAGGTAATACTCGAGAAAGGCTGCGTCTTCGAGCATAATACACCAGGCAAGATCGGCCAGTGTGGAAGGCCAGGAAAATATGGTAATACTGGGCATAGCCTCGACAAGTTGTAGGTTGCGGGATACAACAAGGCCCAGCCGTAGCCCATTGCAAGAGAAATCTTTCGACATGCCATACCTTTAGAAATACAGTTGAAGCTATTTTTAGTGGGATTCATACGTTGTTAACTATGGAACCGTACTTACAGCACATGGATACGCCTGGGATCCACAATGTTCGCAATCTCGACCGACAAGGCACTGTGGAATCCAACAGCATTTTGGTTGGAATTTGTTTTGAATATGGACATTGCATAGACCTCGTCGGCGATCATGTGTATGTCGTGCTTCTCGCAAAATTTCATATATTCTAGGAGGGTCTCCCGTGGCTTTCTGCAGGTTAGACCCGGCCGAAGAAAAGTGAGAGCCTAGGGCTTATGTTTTTACTTACATAGCATTTCCCTAGAGGGTTATGCGGATTGGCAAGTAGCACAGCCCGTATTCTGGCGCCAGTTTTCCTCTTATTGAAATTCTCCAGCTCCTGCTCGTAGCATTGTAATGCCTGTATAGAAAATGGATCGACCTCACCGAACGAAACTGAAACGGCGTTGACCCTTCAATGTGTTAATCGATGCGCAAAATTGCAAGCTTTATACCCTGTGCCATACCTAGATCTCGCGTAGAAGTCTAAGTTCGTCACATTTAGTTAGTTAACGTTATAACACGCATGATGCATAGTATAGAGTTTTGGCACAGGCACCTTTAATGAAGCCGGAATATACAGGTTTTCCAACCAATATCCCATCCCCCTCGTTGCAAAGCGTCCAAACAAGCTGATCCATAATCCCACTCACGCCTGAGCTAACGATAATTTCGCTCGGATTCACGTCTTCGATTGGGTGGAAATAGTTGTTTACAAACCTAGCCAGGTTGTTTTTGAGTCTGTATGAACCCGTAGTGCCATCGCCGTAAGTGAGATTTTTTGTTTCTAATCGTAGCTAATATAAACTTAAACGTTAAAAATTTTTGACCAAGGTTTGTTTCTAGAATAACACCTTACGTTATCATTTAAAAAGTCCGCGACAGTTTTCTGCATAAGACTGTTTTCCGCGATCGCCAAGTTTATTCTACCAATCCACAAATCAGTCAGCACTAGGAAAACAGATAAGCTATTTTAACCCCAAAGTTACGGACATTCCATTCGGATTAGTCCTTTCGTTATATGTGTTCCCCATTAACTATGCGCGGGTATGGTGTTAGCCTTTGAACTTGTAGTAAATTTTATATATATCAAAGTCACGGCTCGCCCGAAATAGGGTTCGGGATAGCCGGAAAGCGATAAAGGAGCTTTACGAACCTCAATCAATGACTCGAAATACTCATTGCGATTATTTACATTATCAAGGGCGCGCCCGGATAAAACTGCTGTAGCTGGAGGGGTGTACGGGCTCATAGCGTGAAATCTGGATGTTTTTTCTACCGCTACCGACAATTGTACAAGTTTCGAATATGAACTACAAACTACGGATAGACCAATCTATAGTATCCGTGGATTCTTATACCGTGGAATTCTAGGGGCTATTCAGTACGGCGGATCTTCTACCATCTCTTCACGAATTCATGTTTCCCTACGTCAACGTGTACCCTGCAAGCTATACTGGCCGCAGTTAGTCTAAAGTTTATTGTAGCTATCGAGACAACCTGGGCTGAATTAGGGATTTCGCGGATTCCACTTTCAAATGTACGGGCCGAACAGGAATATGCATCTGCAGCCTTGATCTGCGGATAGCCCTGGGTACCGATTCGATCGGGCACTTGTAGGACGACAAATTTACCACCCAGGTCCCTCATATCGAAGATCAAGGCTGATGTGCGACCGATTGTAACTCGAACTTCACCCGAACCGCTTCAAAATCGGCCATATGCATCCACAATACTACCATGCTAGTACCTCGACCAATATAATATTCCCACACGAAATAACCAGCCTGGTTGTTCAATCATAGCCGAAAGTGCCACAGTCAACCCATTCCGTCATATCTATCATAAATTTCTCATAGCTGTAGCTAGAATTTCGTACCACAAGGGCACCCGATAGTTACAAGGAAACTAAAGGAGTTCCATTCTCCGGCCTGAAAAAGTACGTCACAGCCCACCGATCTTCAAACCCGTCCACTGGCTGTGAGACCCGATGACGGCAGGAATATAGTCTCCCACCCGAGAGAGACTGCAATGTATCCCCCACAGTGACGATCGCATGCCCAGGCTTCGCTTCAACCCATGCCCATTCTTTATTCCACGGAAGTTCAATTTGCGTTCCCCATTTGTCGGTGTAGAGCAGGGTTAAGCTGCCACCATCCGTATGGGTGTTATCGCGGACATCGCTTAGATGCTCTAATGAAGGCCCACGATAAACCTTTAAACTGCTATCGTTTGGCTTCGTAGTACGATGCTTATCTTCGAGGCGGCATTCGGAACCTGGCCATATTGATTTTGATAATTGGCCGAGAATTGTCTCAACAGTTTTGTGTGAGAAGGAAATGAAACGTTGTACTGTAGCAGAATCTGGTTGGACCGCCGCCGGAAGTGGTACCTCGCCGCTAACAATATCGTCGCGAAGGATCTTTAATTAGAATATCTTAGTTTTTCAACCAGTCCTGTATTGAAAATTTTATGCTTGTACAATTGTGCGATGTCGGGATGCCGTACCTCGAGGGACCCCCAATTCTTTCCCCCTTTGTATCTATGCAGGGTGCCCGTCGAAGTTAATATTGTACAATGATTTAACAGATTACACGATGGGTCGGAGTTCGGAGAAGGGTGAAATACCCACGAAATTCATCGTCCTCCCAGAAGTCTCTCAATAAGTCTTCCTCAGACTGGGCGAAGTACTTCTCAGTAGTTGAGTATAGTTGCTCCACATCCGCGAGGTATTGATTGAAGTGTCTAACGTCAACGTAGAAAAAACCAAGTGATCGGGCCGCATCGTAGAGCTTGATACGTTCGTTTTCATCGTCTGCAAGCAAAAGCTGCAGGCTTATGGTCTCCAAGGGAGCAACATCAATCGTGACATTACTGACAACGGCCTTTCTACAGCTAGAAGCCATATTTAGCGAGGAGTAATAGAATATCAGCAGCTAGTAAGAAATGAAAGAGGAGCAATATGAAGCTGTGGGGATTCCAGGTCCATTCTACAGCCGTAGGATTGTTATCAATTAAGATTTGTTTTATACCCTATAAGTTTCGGTGTTTCACACATATTTTCAAGACAATTGGCCTTCACAGGTCAACCACGCAGTATAGTCTAGTCCAGGTTGCGTTTTCTTAAGCGCTGTGTCACAGGAACACGCCCACTAGTCTCGCATCCCACGCCTGCGGGCTTAAATGCATCACAGCGTGTAGATGGGCAGTACTTATTGGTTGGTTATAACGTTAGGTTCTAGGAAGCCTCTAAATTCCAAAGAACTTTGGCACCCACCATTTCTTTTGTTAGATCTATCGAACCGATCATGACGCAAAGGCCCCTGTTAGTATTTGACCTTTTCGAATTTCCGTACGTGCATACACGTTGGATTTTTCGTAGACGCGTAATGCATAATGCACACATATATCCCTCATGCGCCAGCAGATGGGTTACATATTCTAGGGACCATTGACAGCGAACAAGACAGGGACAAGTTGCATCTGTAAGCGGTGGTCTAGAATAGGTATATAAGCCGAGATTCGATTCGCGGAGTCCCGATTATACCTATTGTATGAATAGAACCCTGCGCCTAGTCGAACTACTCTGTACTCAAGTGGGATACTGTGTAGCCCAGGGTATCCTAGGTACTTAGCATATAATTTGGCCAATTGGGTCGGTGGAAATACTGACTATGCAAATATGGGCGGAGCCCCACGTTGCACAGGGGCAACTCAGTTTTTTGGCGAAATACTCGCAAATTTCTAGCTGCTGCGCTTCTAAGCTGCGGGGGGCGAACTAGTAGTACTGACCCTATAATCGGTAGTTCGCAAGGCCTTCGTTTCGTCCGAGCTTACGTATCCCATTGGCAAACAGATCTCATTTGTTTCATCCTACCTATTGACTAGAACAGTTCCCTCGCCTCTTTGGACCTTTTCGAGATCGACATTGAATTGGGCGGAGGGATTGCTCATCTGCGGCTCTAAAGAAACGTATCGATCAAACCAACGTTTCAAACGCTCCCAACTTGCCAAAGGCGATATTGTCCTAATGGCAGAAACAAAACTTCCTGAGTCGGCCCTCGACCTAAATCGCCGGCTAGATCTAATAACACGTGGCCTAGAGCGTGTTGACGACGCTGATACAGAATTGATCAAAACGACTTTACAAAACAAAGAGCGACCTGACATCTTTTGGGGTAATTTTATGATGTTTGAAAGTTGCTTAGAGAATCAGCGGGTGCTAACTTCGCCGCAGGTGTCGCTCCGACCGGAAGACGTAATTATAATATGGCCCTTATATTATTTTCTTCTAATTAACTGGGACTAAGTCTGCTTTTCCTAGCCCACATAGGGTATTTGGTACCCTTTGTCAAGATTGCAGAGCTTATAGAGGCTGGTGTAGAGGTAAGTCCCAAAGACGACCGTTTTATAATTGAGACCTGTGACTGACTTGAATACCTTAACAAAGGTGAAAGTTCTGCTTGCCGGTTAGAAATTATCCCATATTAATATCAGGTTGAACTAAACTTTAGCTTCCAAATCCTCTGTTGGCTAACTGAATTACTCAATCAAGATCTCTATGCATTCCTTGTGAACTACAAACACCGACAGTCGCTAGTCGCCCACCGTCGAGAATACTACAGATTCGCGTTAAGCGCAGTGTTCGAGGCTATCACTGGTCTCCCTGCTTCCACGATACAGTTTCATCAGGAGACCTCGTTTGCTACTACGTCGAATTTCGTAAACGATGCTTATGAACTTCTGAGCTTTACTTCGCTCGAAGCAGCTCGGTCGCCAAACGATGAGCTTGCCAACACGACAATGCTAAGTCCTTTGATGGTCCCTATTATACAAGCTTTGGATGAGCGGTATATGGACTGCGATTTTCAACTGGGTGGCCTAGATCAAGTTTGTTCCCTGATTACACTAATACTTCGCGAAGATACGGCCGTCTAATACGCATTTCACCGGGTCGAAGGCAGGATACTATGTTTATGGAGACAAATATCTCCCAGAGATTGGGCATATGAAGCGACATGCACATATAATGAATAAAATGCTACCCGGACTCACTGGCACCAAAATGTCGGCTTCTGATCCCAAGTCGAAAATCGATTTATTAGACCCACCAGAAACCGTACATAGGAAGATAATGGAAGCTAGCTGTGACTCGAGGACAGCGAAAGATAACCCAATTCTTGCCCTCCTTGAGGTAGTCTTGGTCCCCATTAGCAGGCTACGGCTATATCAGTCTCCGAGAACGGGTCCGAACACCCATACATATGCCCCGTTCATTCAGCCAAATGCACCGAGGGGATGCATGTTCTCAGTTGAGTCGGAAAATGGGGACTATTTTCACTACCCGTCATATGAGGCCATCGAAAAAGACTTTTTGACAGGGAATCTGTCCTCCAAACTCCTGAAAACCGCTGTTGCGACAGCAATGAACAGCCTACTTGCACATGTTCGCAAGTCATACGAGTCAAATACTCAATGGCAAGACGTTTTAAAGCTTGCGTATCCAGAATCAGAGCACGAGTAAGTAAACTTAGCCCCAATTCTCAGCCTAGGGATAAGACTAATTGTTCGTATTAACAGGACGGTCACTCAAGTAGTTCCAAACGCCAGCCAAAAATTCTGCATCCCAGCTATCCTACGCGAGGTCTCGAATGAAAGAGTAAAATTGACCCCTTTCAATGTAGGTCTTGCTATTTCCATAATTATTGGAACTCATCGAAAATACTAAGCCGTTTAGCCAACGTTGCACACATCAGAGTTTGTTGAGGCTACTAGGGATCATCCGGAGATCTGGACACACGGACCAGTTGGGCCGTTTGTATCTACTCAAAGTTTTAACTCTGAGTTCATCGAAGCCATCGTGCGACCCAAGACAGATATGTTACTCTACGCTGTAGTTGATAAGAGCAAGCCACCGAGTATGGTTGATAAGGATGGCGCTTTGGCCGGCCTTATCGCCTATCTTGGTATGTCTCTAACAAATCAATGCACCGAGATTGGGTTTGTAGTCACACTCCCGCAGTTTCAGCGAACCCATGTAACCTCAAATGCTGTGGGTTTATTGTTAAGGCTTGCTCTGGACTCACCAGATGAAGGGGGGCTGGGGTTTCGTCGGGTGCAGTGGATGACAAGCTCTGTGAACCACCCATCAATTAGGACAGCTGAAAAAATGGGCTTCACAAATGAGGGGGTGATGCGATGGGACCGTCTTTATCCTGGAGGGGGAAAGATTGGAAAGGGGTCAAATGGTAAACCTTTACGAGTGGATGGGAAAGTAACTCATATGAATGAGATAGACTCTGGCCGAGATTCCGTTATGTTTAGTATGTGCTGGGACGATTGGTTCCTCGATGGTAAGAGGGAATATGTAAGTAAAAGGATGGCGAGATGATATCGAACCGCTAGGTTCTAGTCAGTACCTTGGGGTTGAGTATTTAGATGCGCAATCACGCTTTCCGTTAGATCGCCCTATGGCTTCGATAAAATGCTAGTGTACAACGCGATTTACGAACTGTATTGACCAACTTCTACTTAATTTCAAGATAGACACGAGAATACCTAGACATCTATCTGTAGCCTAATTTATCGCGTAACTTGATATCTAACCAGTCACCGTTATCTCTTCTAATGAAAAGAGATATTTTTCCAGCGAAGCACTGCACAACATCAGAAACTCGGGTCATTATCTATTACAAACTAGTATCTCCAGGTCTGAAAATAAGTATTTCATTACTTTCTTATTGCCTAGCATGGGTTGAAACGACGTTGTCAGTTCGGTATAAACTAAACGCTTCGTAATTAACGTAAGCCACTGGCAGGTGCGAGTTAACGTACCTCATCCAAATCCTTGGTTTTCATCACGGCCTCAATTTGAGTAAAGACCCCAGATTCGAGGGCAGCTTTTTCAATGGCCTTAAGGCCGGCCACAGAATCCGGTACAAAAGAAGCTGGTGATGCAAGATACTCCCCCAGAGCGTCACGTTTAAGATAGATTTGTTCAACAGCCGTTTGCATGGCAGGAGAAGCACAATATACTGGGCACCGTGGCGAGATTTTCCGATCGGGTAACGCAGCAACCGCCTTCTGCGCATTCTCGGAATAAGCTTCAGGTGGCAGGGTCTTCCCGACAAGCTGGTAGAGTGGACGCCCTGGGAAAATGGCATGCTGGAATTGCTCTTTACTTGTCACTCCGTCTGCTAGAAGGTGACGAGCAAATTCATTGAGGGGCGGCGTCTCTGTTGGCGGGAAATACAGTGTAGATGCGGATGTTATTCGTTTCCGCACTTCAGGTTTCCGAAGATCTGCAATAGTAAGATGTTCGATAATTGGAGACATTATCGGCGAAATAGCCGCTGTGTAGTTGACAAGGGGATGTGAATCCCCATATGTCTTCCCCAGTTTGTTTACTAAGTACTCAAAGTAGTCTGTCTAAGGGTCTGGTTAGTACGGGTAGGACTGAGCGAGTTCACCAAAACTTCAACTACTTACTCGACTATCATCCCCGTAAAATCCCAAGTATCCAACTTCATACATGATGACATGCCGCGACTGCAATCCTAAATGATCATGGATAAGAAAATCGCGGGCCTCGCAGGTTAGGCAGCCGACGAATGATGGGTCAATGCCGAGGTCAGCGAGTATGCAATCGTCGACGGAAATCCCAGGTATCATCTTGGTCGCGTAGCCCTCCGCTTGGGCAATCGCTAACGCTCGTCTATTTGGGCTCATGAACAACCCAGGATGGCCGAAGAATGCCCCAACGACATATTTCCCTACTCGTACGTCTGCTAGCATTACCTAAATACCAAACGATTAGCAGGAATGAAATATGTATGCGGTCCCAAGGCATAGTCCTTACCTCGGAGATTTGAATGTAGATATCGGCTTCTGGTATTGCTTCATCATTAATGAAGTATCGGTATAAGTCTATAGCTGTGGGGCTTTTCTCTTTGATGTAGCCTTCAGTTGCGGCATCACGCACTGCGTAATACACAATGTCCGCCTTTTCAATCTCCTGGGTTGCTTCTGGGGTTAACTGGCACAGAGACCGAACCCCAGTGCCTACAAGAACCAAACTACCCTTTTGAGTCATATCAATTGACATATTGGGGTTTTGTGACGAAGTTTCTGGGAAATAATGGGCCAGGGTTGAGAACTCTTGTAATATAATCGATGTGTAGTTGCAAAAATTATTATTTTCCACCTTCATATGCAGCAATTGGAGTGGGAATCCTGCTGTTCTTATCCTTAAGCATTTAGTGCCTGGGTTTGCGTGTGACACTAGAGCGCCTGAAATTCTGCCACCATCTAACTACATACATGTGCGGTGTACAAAATCTCAAGTCGGCGACCTAGTTTAGGCGTCGTTGTACTTTTTACAACATTTATAAAACTTGGAAATAATTTTAAGGCGATAATGTATAATGGTGGATCGATGCTGACAACGAATCTATCTTGTTGATCGATTTCTACTACTTGTATATGCATATGCGTATGCGGTCCCAAGACTATAGATTTAGCAAGGTAACCCAGAACAAAATTCTAGAGCTAGCTCCGATTCAATCGCACAAATACAAAATCCTGGGCAACAGGGAGTTCCGCTCCTCCACTTTTGACGAACTCAACTTTAGCCTGCTCCGAACACTCTTGAAACACCTGCTCACAAACTCCTTCCTCGAGACCCTGTTCCATCCACCATGTCCGCATGAATGGCTTAAAGACTGCTAACATCCAATCCATCACAATACCTGCGTACTGCTCCCTGAGAGCATTCCTGATCTTTGTATCTTCCTTGATACTTCGCGACTCTAACATGGATTGGTAAGCTGGATGTGGGATTACTTTGCTGTAAACCTTCTCTATCGTCCACATTGCTCCCGTTTCAGTGACTGCCGCGCGAAACGAGCGTTCCGTATGAACATGATTCGGCGGGTAAACCCCCGCTGTAGCATTGGCAGGCAGCTTCCCTGCTGCTATAAGAATGTCCATAGCTTTAAACAGAGCACAGCGCAATTTTTCATTGCCACTGATCCTTCCGTCGATGTCATCCGCGCATGGGGACGGAGCAGCGACAATAAGTTTTCCACCAGGCTTCACTTCCCTGCCCCGCAAATTTAGAAATTCAACCAAGTCTTGATGCGAAGCCGCAGCGTTGCGAGTATTCCGCTTGCGCAGGTATTCTTCAAAACTTTCCTCGGCCGACTTTGGGGGTGGTACCTGGCGTAGCCAGTGGATACTCGATAAAGCAAAGGCAACATCAACTGTGCATGCTGGAGCGACAGAGTTGTAAAATGAATTGGGGGAAATACAAGGGTAAACTGTTATTGTTGGGTCGAGGGGTGAGATACTGGGCAAAAGTTTGATGAGACTGTTGAAGTCATTTGAAGGGAGATCGTTGAAAACCACACTTGCAGTTGAATACGGTGGTAGTCGCGAGACCAGCCGTTGCATAACTGCCATGCTAAGCATTCAATGTAAGTTATTTATTCTAAAGCTCTAGAGGCGTTTGTGACAATTACCTAGCGGCACCTTGTGAGCAACCGTAATCTACGAACGTGGCATCGCGTCCTTTCAATTCGTACAGTTAGCTAAAAGTGGGCCTTGATACTCTTAAAACCAACTACCCCGTATCCGCTATTGATTGTGGGATTATACACACCGAAGCTCAGGTCGTCGAACAATGGCAAACTGGCCTCCATTGCAAGATACTGCTGGCCGCTATTTTCATTGTAGGTATTGTCCCCGGCCATAGCTAAAGTATTTGCCGGCCGAGGTGAAGTCCCATTTTTCGTCATCTTGAACGTTGCGACGTGATGTGTGTCTAAGTACGATGAGGCTAGATTTTCTTCGAGATGCGCGATCTTTTAGTATAAAATTGCCAGAGTCCCGATTTTTTTTTTTTGTTTCATTTTCGTCATTGAGTATTAGCGACAACTCGATATTTAGCTAGAGCTTATTGACATATTTGCTTAAGATATCTCCGAGCCTTTGAGGTTGAAGTAGCATAAGTCTGCTACGAAAAGCGCTTACGAGTTTTAGGATGGGTATCACGGTCTCTGAGATTCTAGTTGGATTATGGAATACATGTACTCTGTTGGATATTCGAGACCGTGGTTACAATCGGTTACCCACTTAAGCTTGCCACGACTCCCAGATTATCAACAGCCGATAACCATACATTGTATTACCTAACAGACCCTGAGACTCCGCGTTCGGACAGTTTGCGGTTCGTCAGCAAGTTATACATACACAAGGCTACCTCTACGGAGATGACTGACCAATTGACTTGAGATACACTTCTAGGATTCTATTGGCCCAGCCACCGATACACCCTGGAAGCTTAGCGGACGGCTCGCCTCGCCGATTCGCGAGATCGCGAGACGAGATTGCCTTGCCTAATATTTGAAAACATTTAAGACGATATTGTGATCCCTGTCACGCAGCATCCCTCAAACTCATGATCACGATTTTCGAGATATCGATAATCATCGTGATGTTAGATTCATCTTTTATATTGCTTCTTCGCATTTATAACTTTGTGAGCAAAACAAAAGTTTTTCACGACGTTTTTCTTTTTTTTGTGCTAGGTCTTCGTAAAATTTCAGCTGAGGTTATCAACGGGCAGGGAAACAAGGTTACGCCCAAACTAGAAACCCAATCGATGCAATCCATAGGAGCCCAATAGACTTGACATTGCGTGCCGTGTCATTCGAAGTGCAAAGAAACCGTGAGAAATTTATGCAGTACATGTCGTGTAGGGGTTACCTGTAGCTCGAAACAACGAGGGTAGGAAGGGAAACAGGCCATTCGCATCTCATTCTCCGGACGTCTTGCATAGTAATTCCCCTTAAGAGCCCAATGGCACCAAATTTTGCCGCATGCACCCAGGAACTTTTGCAACTTCAGCCGTTAGTGCACACCTATTAGAGTTGCAGATTAGATCCTATGGTAATTATGAGGTAATTGATCGGCCTACCGCCCGACATTGAAAGTAATGGGCAGATGATTCAGTTGTATCTTTAACCGGCACATTCGCATTCGGAATGCAGTTAAAGAATTTCAATTCGATGAGGAGCCGGGATAGCTGGATCCTACCCCGACCCCGACTAGTATAATACCAATTGTGAATCGGATATTTTCTCGTACAATCAATTCGAAGTAATGTGGCAAGTGGTATGCATAATATTCGTTCAAAAAAAGTTTACTTTACAGAGCTAAAGAGCATATATCCCGTTTTGCATTCCAACTGGGGCTAGTTACCACTCAAGCCTTTGACAGCAAGATTCGGTGTTAACTAGGGAAGCTCCGCACTATTCGTAACAAAATTCGATCCCTTCTATGCTCAACCAAAGATATGAATAGGAAATTACAACAATCTCGTAGAAAATTCCGGAATATTCCACCCTCCTGGATGAAAACCTTTGTACCATGCCACGTCTCCTAGATTACAACTTACGGACGGGCTGAGTTCGGGGCTATGGTGTTGATCACGCACCTCGTGTTTCTCCGCCAGCTACGTCTCCGTCCCGTCTCTGACTTGATACTTGCCTTTCTTTCACCTTCGGGATCCAAATCCACATCGTCGATGCTACAACCGTCAATCCAACCCACGGAATTGTGCTCCACTCAGACTTCTGCCCAACACTATACAACCATCCAAAAGTACTCGGTCCAACCGCTACTCCAAAGGAGACGACACCGGTCGAGAATCCGTTTAGTGTAGCAAGAGTCCTTGCGGAACTCGCACTATCCGTTACCAAAATTACGACGCTGTTGAGGCCGAGGACGCTGTTAACTGAACAGAGAACTAGTATAACAGCGACAACCGTATAGCACACCCAATTTCCTCCGGGGCCTGCGTGCTTCTCGTATAAAGCGAGAGTGTATGGGATAGAGAAATAGAGTATCGGGTCCGTCAACGCCGCTATTGATAGTAAAGCCCGATTACCATACTTTCGTGCCATTGGCGCGAAAATGAATACCTGGGTGAGGATCTCTGTAACTCCAAGCGCGGCGAATAACAGACCCAATTGAGAGCTGTTGAGACCGAATCCACCAGGAAGATGGAATGGGAGCCGTATGGGGTTCTTTGAAGAATGAACGCGAGTGGCGAAGAATAAGGAGAATAGTTGTTCAGCAGTGACGCGATGAAGAGCTGAGAGAAAGAAAAGAATGACAAGATATGTTGACTGTGGCGTTAATACTTCCGACCAGGTAGGGGGGGTATCTGGGCTCCCACGGTCATAACTGTTTGCCGCCTGCTTAGGATGGCTCTCTATGTCGCCTGTGGTGCCAGGGTCGCCCCTCTGCTCTGAGAGGCTCAGGCCGAAGAATGATTCGATCTTCTTCCCTAGTTCTCGGCCTGGGTCGTATCTATATTTCTTCCTCTCGAGAGTCTCGTCAAGGAACAAGGAGGCTAAGGCGCCTCCGGTAAAAATTATCAACGCTATCAATAAGTTTGGGAGTGCCCACGGATGCTTATCGAAGAATCCACCCAGTGGAAACAGGGATGGGTATTTTCGTGCCGGTTCGCTCAAAAACCCTCCAAGAGCAGGGCCGCTTATTGTACCAAGATTCCACGCTAAAGGCAAGACGCCCAGCGCTTGAAGTTTCAAATCCGGGTCTGGGACCAGTTCTGCCGCGACTGTTCGCAGAATACCGACGTTGCCAGTAAAGCCGACGAAGCATCGAGCAACTATCGCCATTGGGATGCTTGTGGAGAAGCCGAAAAGTATAGTGCTCCCCATCATTGCGATGAGGCCGATGATAATAGATGGCTTTCCTACGGACCCATTCCCATCAGCATATGTCCCAAGACCTAAAAAAAAAACGATTATTAGAACGCTTACGACCGATTTTATCGCTCAGTCGGCCCCAAGCTACCGATGTCATGCACTGGCATAGTGCGAGCGAAGCAGATATTATTCCTATAAAATATTGTCCTTAATCAACGCGATTTCGTTTTATCCGGATACGATGGCATTTACCTACCTGCCCAGAATCCTATGTCATCTTCAGCCACCCCAAAGCTCCTTATCATTTGGGGTAAGTATGAAAAAATGCTGGTCAAGCATATCGGATCAGCCAAACGGCATAGCGCTGCATTTGGTCCCTCCTTTTAGCATTAGCGAGCGAACGTAGCCTATGATAGCTTATAAGGCGTAGCGGGCTAGCAGCATCGAGGACGATGGATCAAGGAAGACATTACCTAGTATACCCAACTGCCCCAGGGGTAACTTTGATCCCTTCTCATTGTTTTTCTTCTGAAGCAATGGCGAGCTTTCGTTGTTATTCCTTTGAATGTTTATCGACATTTTCTCTTTGCCTACTACGGCGTACGGCTAGAATTTAGCTGATGGTAAGGTGGGGGAGTTCGTGATCGTGGATTGCCGTGCTGTATTCTGTAATTTAAAGTCAAAACTCCCCGCGCGGCCGCACAGGTCTGCAAGTAATGGATACTTAAAAACTTGCATGCTATTGGGGTGAGAAAGGGGCTCGCATATTCCCCGCCGCATAGAAGCTTTGATTGTCTCTGAACCTTCAGCCAGAATCAGAGAAACTATGCCGAGCTAGCGCTGCTGGAACTTGAGGATGTTTGATGTAATCGATACGATTGGGTTGTTCTAGGCCTGTTATCCTGGTTCAACTCCACGCCACCACTGTCTTTAGCATCGTGTGTAACGCATTGCTCGCCCCCTCCATCTTCTAGTTACAGCAGAAGGTGTATTAAGTACGCATGATGAGGAAAGGGTGGCACTATACTAGGAAATCATTCCTGCAAATGCTCGACTACGATATCGATATATCCCATTCTATAGCTATATAGCCATATAAGTTCAATTTGTCCGCTACAAATAAATTTAAGCTGGTAGCTGATCGGCTGAAGAGTTTGGACACATGGACAAATGATATCATGAATACTGATATAAATTTTGCAGCCGTACTTTCAAATCCTAGGGAAACCTGAACTCTAAAGGCATAAAAAGAAGCAAAAGCCTTGGGAAGGTTCGGTCTCGTAACCAGGATGCTGCGGCCATCAGAGGAATCATATCGCTGGAAGGAGCACAGTTGCGCTCCCCCTCAGTAGTTTGGTAGTACGAGTTGCATTTGTTGGATTGATGGATTCATGGATTCGATAGTAGATGTCGGATATTTAGACCTTCACAGCCGGTTATTAATTAGTATCGGTGTTAATACTTTATGCTTTAATTGCCGCCTCGGTTATTAACATCCCAACTAGTAGGGTGATATCATGATTGGATATCTTTTCTCCGACGGCCCATGGTCCAGCTTCTTGATCTGAGACAATGGACGCAGAATCCAAAAAGAAAGTACCCCTTGTAATCCCTGCAGCAGCGATCGAAACCTGGGTCGCCATGTGTAACCATACTATGAGAAGTGGTGACGTATTTCAGGAATATTCAAATACGGGTGTCTTAGCGCCTTTTGCCGCAAGAGGGTATCGGTCTATAATTTAAATTTGTTGAGGGCCACGAGAAGGTACGATTCCTCCTTCGTTCCGTCTTTATCTTCGTTGAAATACGCCCAAAATTTAAACCTCTGTTAACGTCATTTCATCCTTTTTATTCCCTCTGCCGTGGTCGTACTTGCAGTCATCAGGGTTTCACGAAGTCAAAGGGTTTCGCACTAAACGGGAATCCGGGCGAAATCCACACGTTACCGTCTCTAAATACCATTATATCGATATCACGTATACATTTTATCATTAAGTACCCTATACCTTAACGCCTTGATGGTAAATAAAATTTTAAAATTGATATATATATTGAATCTACTTCCACTGGAACCCTGTCACTGGACCGATATTTGAATAGAACACCTTACTTAGATCGTAACATTTTCGTCATGATATTATAAGGAGATATTTTCCAATTGGATAGACTTTGACAGATAAATGGCCGGCCACCGCACTATCGTTATCCAAGTGGTGAACTTACGTGCGTGGAAAATATTTGACTGCCCCTCCAATCCCGACTCTAATATCTGCGCTTAATTAAGATTCGTAGTTTGATATCCAGGCTATTCGCGGAATATTTGGAAGCAAGTACATCGTCCTTTAAATGCCTTTCAGTTCTAAGCGGAAAGTTCAATTAGGGCTTGTACGAATATAACTGTACAGTCATAATTCGGATATGTATGGGTATCTCACATATGAAATGTCAAAGTGTACAGCTTTTTAAGGACTTGGCCTCCTTCGGGGCGGCAACTAGGTAGCCATTCATTTGCAAGTTCAGAGACAGCCAAACGCATCTGTAGCCACGTTGATCAGGATTTTCCCCTTTGAGCGACACTTACAGCCAGCCTATCAGCACTGGGCGACAGTGTGGCAACTAAATTTCCGTCTTATTAGTAGACTCGGTTTATGACGTTCATGTTTAGCCTTTTCCACGTTCCAAGTTATTGGTTGGAATCGAGTTTATTTCAACAGCTTCGGAAAATAAATGCAGCAGGTTCGCCACTGATCTCCGCCTACCTTTGCGATTGACGGTATCACTTCTAGCTTGTGCAATATCGGTTAAACACTTAGAATTAGCCAAATGCCAAGATATTGGCCATCGAGATGGAGACCGACATGTGAGATAAATTCGATCAAAACTTTAAATAAGGAAACCCCCTAAGATCGTTGAAAATAGTTCTTACAACTACATGCCTGCACAGCACACATTGAGTTGAGGTTAATGTAAGCCCTAGGAGGCATACACGAATGATCCAAGGGCGATTAAAATAAGAATAATTATGGGATCAAACAAGTCTTATGATCGAAGTATGATACAAAAGAAAAAGCGGACGTTGGAAAAACGATATTAACCAATCCTCAGCGCCGTTCCTTCAGAAATTCAAGATGATCAACCCGAATGAAATCATACAGAGATTGTATGTAAAAGATAACGCCGAAACACGATCCCTTCAACGAAGCTCACCCTTCTGGATCGCACTTTGCATTAGCGCCCATGACGAAGGATCGACCTGATCGAGCCATATATCGGTTTCAGTCACGGGGTCCAACGCCGTAAGACTCGGAAATTTATAGTCGGGCCCAATTGGAGATGCGCTATTGGCGTAGAACAGCACATCGTTTATTGGGGGTATTGTCATCGGAACGTTCGACCACCCCGTAATGTGGTCGTGAGACATCATTCCAGGGGCAGTTGAGGGAAAGGTCGCGGTCACCGGTACTCCAGTTGAGGAATAGGTCATCCCTAAACGATGACCCACCAAGCTTTCCATTTGAGGTATTGTTGTAGAACAGCTAGGATTCGGCCCACGCCATTCTGAAGCTGGCTTCTGTTTTAAAATCTCGCTAAGTTTGTCAAGTATCTGGAGGCTCTGCAGAACGGGGGGTCGGACTGGCGCTGCCAGTTGGAGAACTCCGATGCAAGTGCGCAATTCCGAGCTCATGTCTAGTGGTTTCGGGAAGATCGAAGTAGAGAGTAGTAGAATAGTCGATACTTTGAAAATATGCTGATAAGTCAATCCACACTGGCGAAGGCGGAAGCTTTTCTCCCATTCCGGGAACTTCATTGTCCGCCGAAGGAGGTGTACGGTGACCTTTGCCACTTCGAGGCATTGTATAAAACAACGGGCCCTAAACTCTGAGCCGAGGGTTGCGTCCGTGAAATAGCGGTAGAGTGAGAGCCTTGTGGCCATAGCGAACATCGCGGCTATAAGGTGCCCGTATACGCGCCGTTAGCAAAAATATTTATAGTGGTAAAATTGGGAATAAAATCAGCGCATAGTCTCATACCATCTAAAAGCACTGGATCGAGCGGTGTAGAACTCTCCCATGTCAAAATATTTTGAGGGAAATGCCTCTCAACGTCGTCCAATTGTTGCTCGATGTAGTTCATCCGAGGTTCGGCGTTTCCCATTTGGGGATTGAGTCTAGAAATTGGCCCAATAAATCGTGAAGTAGCGATGAGGCTTTCCATCAAAACTATACTCCCTGGTTCTTCCAAAGTTATCGTCTTGGATTCCTTATCAACCAAATCCTCCACTTCACTACTACCAGGTTTGTCTATATCAACTTCGTTTTCATCAAATATCGGCGTTGTCCCGAACTGCAAAGCTAGTTTCTGATCCAAGAGAAATGTGCACCAAAATAGCCTCGATCGATGCTCCAATTCTGAAGGCTGTAGGCTAAACTTCCCGTGCGTATACGCTGGTTTACGGTGAAGTTCAAGATCTTTACAAACTTTCGCGAGGTACTCGACTGTCAGCCGTAAAGGGTAGGGCAATGCAACAACTTCCAAGTACAAAGCCATTGCCACGAGTACTAATAATTACAGTTTATTATATCAATAGAGTGTTCTCCAAAGGAAAGGCAAATGAAACTGATTACCTTCGACGTCGAACAACGAGTGGGTCGGCTGGTGCAAGTTATGAAAGTTTTTTGCAAATTCTAAAAAATACCACCCTCGCCTATAGTAAAGCAAGTTAGCGAGGTCTACAATCATGATTGCTAAAGGCAGTTAACATACTTCGAGCTGTAATTGGGAACTTCGAATACATCTGCATCATCTGAACAAATACTGGCATAAGCATTGATCGTCATAAGGACACAAAATATCCCGGTAACTGACGATCGGTCGTCGGCAAATATCGGCACCTCGTAGGCCCGCTCAAATTTGTCGCAGATTACGGACCAGGACATAGCCGGCATATACCTATAGGGTACAACAACTTTAGACTCGAGATTGAGAGGTAATAACGTTGATCAGTTGGTTTGTAACCTTGCCAGATGCTGATAAAAGATCGCAAGAAGCTTTTCACCGTTCTCTTTAGTGGGCAACAAAGCACGAAGGTCTCGTATTTGCAGAGTTTCCCCATAAGACGACGTATTCGCAGATTGTGATTTCCCTTCATTGGGGCCGCGAGCATCAAGAAGTGATGTATCGTAGCCCAAGCCATCCATGTAACCCTGAACCGACTCCATAAACCCCAGGGTAGATGTGGAGCCAGGAAAAAGGACTTTGCTGCTCCTGCCAGAAGAAAATTTCCATGGCTGTTGTGGGGTAGGAGAGCGGGGTGATCTGTCACACAGGGAATGATCTGGCGTTAGAGGCATTGTGGGGCTCTGTAGCTTTGCTTCGGCAACCCTCAGCTTCTCGGTAAGTTCTTCAATAGTCGTTTCCAGTATCCGTAGGCGCCTGTATCAATCGTTGTTTAGGATCGAGGTATTATATATGTATCTAGAGGCCCTCGTAGTCTCCTAGGGCAGTCTTACCTAACAGGCCCTATCCTCTTCTTTCCATCCTCCGATTCTGTAAATCTGCAGAGAAGCGATGCAGATGCACAAGAAGTGCAAGGCCCACATACTCCAATTACCGGCTCATCACACTAGGGTAATATTTAATTTAATTGAGGGCTTGTAATAGGAGATCAACCAGATTAGTATTATAAACGGTTGGCTTGCTCGACTCACTTTAGTTTTCCGGGCTCTACAAGCATCGCAGGCCCGGTTTTTGCGCCTCGGTTGGTACACACGTTTCCGTGCAGGCCCAGGCATTTTCTGCGAATTAACCATTTCTTCAGGTGCTTCCTGAAACAATGAGTCCAATTCTGGCTCGTCTATGCCTGCCATCTACGTCCTCTGCTGCGTGCCTGTTAGCGATTTGCGATCTATGATTTGGCTGACAGGGCGTCCCGCTTGTAGCTGGATATTTGGGTAGCCGGTAGGTTCTGCTGTGCTGTGCGGGTGACGGATAGTTCTTGGACTTTATACACCCGGCCATATTTTGGTTCAAACCGGTTTTGACGTCAATTTGCCAAGCGTAAATAAATCGTGGGATTTGATTGGACGGGGTTCTGAATCCATTGATCTGCAAGGTTACGCGGTGTGTCGATCACAGCCGGGAAACGGGCCCTGGACCAGAACCTCGTTGCCTCGCCCAGATCTGGATTGGCAACTGGTAAGCATGTACGTACTAGTTATATAGTCTGGCCGACTTCGCGCTGTCAACCGCCAACTGGTTTTATCTTCATCTTCATCTTCATCCTCATCCTCTCCCCTCCTATGTCAAGTTCTTGAAAGGTTTCCGAGTATTATAACTGCTACATGATGTATGGCCCCTGAAGTATTAATTTTGTCAACTACACAATAGCACGCTGTTGACGATAGGCGATTTTCACCAACGGAAACGCAGGCATATTCTGCAATGCATATGGGAATATTCATGCCTCTCCTCAGGCCTCCCCGCTGCCAATTGGATCCCGCTCCATAGAAATATATGTACATGCACGTTCATTCGCTCGTCTACATATCAACTTGGGTCGCGACTGGTCGAGACTCAGTATATTGGCTAGACCCAGCCATAGAGTTCAGAGAAGCTGCCAACATTGCCAACAACGGTGGGCAATCTCAATGACTGCATCTCCAACACCACTCCCTAGCCAATTGCAATCAGGAAATTCCAGGTGGCGGGAATTTCACAGAGGCCTCGACCCGACCTTCGCTGATTCTCCCTCTTCCCTTGATCGAAGGGTACCTGAAAGATCTCGAACCTGTTACCAAATGCTTGAGGGTGTCACACCTGTACAGCTCTGGCAACCTACCGTTCGGTCACGGCTAGGCTGCACCAAGCAACCCACTTCGGCCTGGTCCAAAGTTTGGTGCGAGAGCTTGGCAACGCGGGACGGTAGGACTGGATTCTACAAGACAGTTGCAAGCTGTGCGCTCCTCAACTTTGCAGCGCCAACGCCCTTGCTGATACCCCCGATAGCACCTTACTTGCGGTCTCGTGGCTCCGTTAAATAGGTCGATATTTATACGGACGAGACGGAAATCTTAGCTGTCGGTGCTTGGGCGACAGTACCACTCAGTTCCCTACTTGGCCAACTTTGGTTTCGACGTTCCAGTTGTACATACGTACACATGGCCTAGGCACCTGCGTAGGTCAATGATTTTGGACGAGTACCATGCACATGCAAGGCCATGCAGCTTGTGTCCCCGCAGCAGGATATCGAAAACAGGATTCGGCACCACGGAACCTGTATCTGAGATCAGCCAGCCTTTTGCCCATCCGAATCCGCTAGCATACCATTTCGTCCGACAAACTGCTTACCCTTTCAAGCATCCGGGAAAATCCAATGCGAAGCCCGTTAGAAGCGCTAAATGTTTGTCGATCTTCGGGTGCTATCGTACGCCCTTTGTTCCCAGAATTCTTGCCTACAAATCTACCGCTTCCTCGCGGGCAAGCACTCGGTAACATAATCAACACAATCAGCAGAAATTGGTTAATCTGAAAGACTACTGAGGCTACAAACAACTAGCCCATCTAGCCTTGTAGTATTAATCCATTCCAAGTCGATACTATCTAAGCATATATTAGCCTAGAACTTAGGGGTCAAATTAAATCCACGGGCGTGCGCGTATTGCTCCTATAGCTATGCGGACACTTGCCTTAGATGTCGAAACATGAATCACTCCGGCTGTTTACAGAAGTCTGCTTTGCTTCAGCCACTGCCTTTCAACTAGTCCAGACTATACTAGTGTCACTATGTACGGGGAATAAACGGACCACACATATCTATTTGAATTCTTAAGCACTGAATGCATGCGAGTAGTCTATACATTAAGCATCCTCAAGGTCCCCAGAAGGATCGATCCGGTAGTTGGCTGAACCTCCTCCTTTTGCTTCCCCGAAGGAATAAACTATCATCCTCCACTTACTAGTGCCACTCACGGTGCCATCTTCAACTTCTAGCCGTCGCACTCCAGCAGGCTCCCCGTCACCGTCGTGGCTATCATGGTTGCTTTGGAATGATCCCCGCTGCCCAGAGTCCCTCCTTGCCTTAGCTCTCGCAATCTTCCTCATGATGTCCTCCTGCCGCAGATACGATATTCCGGAGTCATTCTCTCCACTATCCTGCCCGCCCACTCGATGAACCCTCTGTTCTTTGCCGTACGTGAATAATGTAATCTTCTGCACAAGTCTATCCCCTGTAACTAAAATACCCTTCACATCTTTAACGTAGCCGAGTTTTCTGCCCGCCACTTCCAGCGCTTTCTTCGATTCTTGTGGCATTGCGAGCTCGCCAGCATCTAAAATATGCTTCTCGCTGATATCCCACACCCAAACAGCCCCATCGTCGGTCCATCCCACTATCCTCGTCACAATCTCAGCGTCCAGGAGTTCTCGGCGGATCATTGCACCAGTTCTAATCATCAATGGTTGCGGTCCTACTAGGCCCTCGGGGTCCTTCTTAGTGTTCCAATCGTAGTTCATGAATCCCTGGTCAGCCCAGGGAATCTCGGGATCCCTCATTCCTGTTCTTCTTCTGAAGTACGCAGCCGGGGCTACAGTAGCTAACACCAACTTTCCGTGGTTGCTTCCCCTTGTCACTGGGGGCAGCACTAGAGAAACCTCCGCATTTACCCAGTCGTTTGGATTCAGAATCTTCGAATTCGTGAGCAGAAATCTTTTTTCAGGATCCGGTTTGATGAGGTTCTTCGAAACTGTCGCCAAAACCCTGAGTATTGTCTCGTTCCCGTCCTCCGCTCGTAGGAATTCGACTGAAACATCCCTCCATACTCCCAATCTTGAAATATCCTCCTCCAATCTCCTCGGCTCGAGAACTTTCCATTTCTGACGCGGACTACTATCCATTCCGATAGCGTATCCTTCCGATTCGCATTTCCCATCCTTGCCCAACAATAACTTCATGTTTTCTTCTGAATGATCTGTGAATAGGACGTTCGGTGCATTCGACATGCTCATGGCAGGGACTTTCCAGCTCCTCTTCCGCTCCCAGTTCAACTCATATGCCAAGTCTACTGCCCCCGCTTCGCCGTCGGAGTGCATCTCGTGAAACTTCACGCGAAGAAAAGTCGAGTTTAGTTCATTTATATCTGCGTGGCCATACCATTCCGATATATAGTAGTTCCGGTCCTGTAGAGTTGGGTCCCGTTTATACGACCCCTCAGTGATGGCAATGTTAAACTGGTCATCGATACGAGTAGTAAGGCCTACAGGAGCGCGCCTGCCAACTGGCTTCGTTTCGAACGTTGTGTGAAGGTATTTCTTGTCGTAAGAAGAGAAATTGTGAACAACTCTTGTTCCCCGAGGACCATCGATCTTGCGCATAGCGTATTTCTTCGAATTGGTAAAGTGGTAAGTGTGCAAGCGCGTTCGCTCTCTATCGCCCCAAGAAACGGCGAAGGTACTACCGCGAACAGGGCCGAAAAAGACATGAATGGTACCATCAAAGTATGGTCCATGCCCAGAAATCTCCTTTGTTCTTTTCCCTTCTTCCTCGGGATGAACATCTAGTTCAACCACGACCTTCTTGTAATCGCCAACTCTCCAAGAACTTTGCATGCGTAGAAACTCTTGGAGGATCAATCCTCTCAGCCTCCATAAGTTCCCACGAGCGTTTTCCAAAGTATCAAGCTTAGTGTCCATGTATACGACATCGTAGAAGAACCTTGATGGCCGGTGGGTGATTAGCTCGTGGTGGCGGTCGAGGATGGTCTTAAGGTGGTATTCCAAGAGGTCTGGGTCGAGCGACATGGAGTAGACCGCTTTGCAAGTATACCGAAATGCATCGAAGGTAGTGGGAGAGCAGTGGTACATGATCTCGGTAAGGATATGAGGGTGGCTTTCATAGAGGGAAGCCAACGAGAATTCATTTTGGGCGTGTTCGGCCATTGTGAAAAGGTTTGCGTTGGCTTGTTGTATTTTGAATGGGGAATTGGTCTTGTCTTGGTGAGGTCTCGAGGCTGCACCGGTGACAATGCGATGATGGATTCGTTCCCAGCCAGGTATCAGCTATTGGATGAAGGGAATTTAAAGCCAGGTACCCGACGAACAATGTCGACCGAGTCTCGGATTTATAGTTCGAGACTTCGAGACTGGCTAATTAAATTGTCGTGGCCGTGTGGTAGGCGAATCGATAGGCAGCTTGGGACCCTACGCGGCGGGTCGCAGGCTGCAAGTTAGCGTACGCGACCCAAAAAAACGTCGCTAACTTCAGGCAAGTTTTGTGACTCCTCAACCTCTGCATTGACGTCTTGGCATTTTCGTTTTATATCAATCTTGCAGGGTTAGAGAACAATGAGTCGAATCGTCCCGTGCGTGAGTCCTTAGAAGTCGGTGTTACATTTCTCTGGTCTGGGGCAAATGAGATATACCCGGCACCGAGACAAAGAGGTTCGGCACCGAGCAGAAGCCGGAACTCTCCAAGATATCTAGGGTATATGTTTCTGAGGCTTTCTCAGGTTCCTGAACTATATAAATAGCCCACACATTCTAGACCACTCGGGTGCAAGCGACCCGCGTGGGGCCCTCATCGAGAGAATGCAAGGGCCGACTAAGTCGACACCTATGTGCCCCTTTTGCTTCCCCTCAGCTGAGCAACGTTACAGCAAACATATTTAATACTCATCGTGAACCCCCGTCAAGACGAAATTTTTCTTGATGATTACTATTCATAAGGTCCAGAGCGCAGCCATGAACTCAACAGGCCAACCCTTCGGTTTCCTCAGTCTTCCCGTTGAGATACAGCTCGAGGTCGTATCATTTGTGAGTCTGTCGAATATAGCCGCACAACACTGACAGGGTCTGATACAATACCACAAGGCACAACGCAGCAGCCGATGTAACCTCGGGGCGACTTGCAAACGTCTTCAATCTCTAACCGACCCATTCGTATACTCAAAAGTCGAAGCCAAATTAGGCCCGGGAGAATGTATCTCCAAACTTTGCTTTAATCTGATCCAGCCAAAGTCCGAAAGGAACTACCGATGCCTACGCTACATCAAGAAAATTAGATTTCATACAATCAGCCCCGGCGACCAGAACACTGAAGATGAAGAATCACTCACCACAAAATCGGACCTAATCCCGATGAGAGAAGTCCGAGAGATACAGAATATGATGAGTTGGCAAGGCATTGATTGGAGCCGTTCTATAAATATACGACCACGCTGGATTGACGCAACTGTCGCCGCCTTACTCAGCAATCTCATGGAAGGGCAGCTCGAAGGATTTACGCAAGTATCGCTAGACTATTTTCTAATCCTTTTATCTTTCGCTAACGTTGTCAATAATAATGTGTAGTTGGAATTTGGACACCGAACCAGGAGAAAGCCTCCTTGAATACCTCATTGTCTCTCAGCCAACAATATCCAGCGTAGGGCTTCGGATGATGGGATCTGAAACTCAGAACACGTTAGTCGATTTAGTTCTTCGACTGACTAAGCTAAATAACTAACCAAGATGTAGTTTGTATTTCCAGCCGTACCTCACCGCGTTTACGACGTTGAAATCTCTAGATTTACGGTTCAATTCTCGACAATGGCCGGTCTATGCCATACCTGACATTCTTGCAGCGAATCAACAAGCTTTAGAACGCTTCGCTCTTTCATTCTATTTTAGATCAGGTGCATTTAGCTATAATATCTCCAATCTTTTGGAAGATTCGTATGGGGAGTGGAAGATAAAGAATCTCGGCAAGACAATTCAGCTAAAGAAGCTCACTTCTGTCAGATTGGAATCCAACGCTGAAACTCTAGCCTTTCTACGAAATCACAAGCTGGTCGAACGCGAACAAATAGAGCATCTTGATGTCTGGATTCGTGGTCGCGATATAACAATCGTCTTCGCCGGCACTACCGCACGTCCTGGAGGAGGTGATCTCCACAATTGTTTCTCAAACCTGAAACGACTCCATGTCAGACTCTCGGAAGTGATGCAACACGAGAGATTAAGCCAGTGGGACGATAGATATATAAACTATCTAGAGCATTATATAGGCGCCTTCGATCTCCTTGAGGAGCTAACGATAGAAGGCTTATGGGAAAAGTTTGACCTTAAAGAGATTAAGTTATCGAAAGCAACTTTGAGAACGGTGGAGCTGCAAATAAAATCACATGGCGTATTTTATTTGCTTGAGGAGCTGTGTGCCTGGTCCACTGGATTCGATAATCTGAGACGTATCACGATTAGAGATACGTCTGCAGTTGTGGTTAGGAATATCGATGGAAGCTTCACGAGAACTCCACACGGATTTGCATTGCTTACATTAATTCATTCTTGTAAGCGTTGCCAAGTCTCTCCTCGTTAGCTTTTAGCCTTTCAAAAACTTTTGCTTTACTTCACCACCAACTTGTACATAATGCTCTACTGCGGCTCGGGGAAGTTCCCTAATACACCCGGAAGTTAGAAGTGGATTGAGATAATTTATCCAGAAATGATCCGCGGATTATTAATTTCTCATATTGGGCTTTCGCTCCAAAGATCCACCCCAGCACGCGTTTACGCCGACTGACAAATGGTAGATAGTATCTAGTCTCGTTATCTTTCTCCCCAGAAGCCTGAACTCAGTCATATAATATTTCACCAACATCGAACCTCATAAAATGGTCTGTTGCCCTCCCGAGCTTCCTAATTCATCCAAGAAACAGCATCATCTATTTTTCGAGTCCTCTTCCGATGCCATAGATGCGCTATTTTCCAGCGCCAGAACCTCGTGGCCGTCCGGTCACTATAGAAGATGTACCTCAAACCTTTCCAGAGGCACCTTTTTCACCATAACATCCACAATAATTCCACATATTACTGCCTTCCATATCGAAAACACTGCTACAGATGATGATTGCGTTTACGTTTACTACCAATTTGATACCAGATCAGGTGCTAGTGATGATAGCGCCGACAATACTCGGGGATTCGGCTGGGGCGAAAGCGGTGTTCATGTTTACAAGTGCAAGGACACGGAAACTGCGGAGCGTTTGTTCAAAGAATGGCTGGGCGCCCTCTACCCTGGGTGGACCCCTTTCCCTGTCGATGTTAGAGAGTGCGGTGTAGGGCAGTATGCGCTGGAGCAAGACTATGGACTGGTTTATTGGGTTCGAAATAACATTTTTGTCAAGTTGGATATTGACGACAGAAATATAACCAGTGATGCGGTGCATCGCTTGGCTCTGGAGATTGACGAATACCTAAAAGCGGGTTCGGTCCTGATTGGATGCGATGATTATGGCAGTTACAGTGGAAATTAATCCGTACAGAATTGGCGAATTCGCCTTTAGCTATAAGGGAAGCAAAGTAATTTTATTAAGAGCTAGTTTTTCAGGAATCTGGACTAATATACATGTACCTAATCAGCGTACTATAGTATAATCCAAGTGGTTCAAAATCGTAAATTATCGTTTCTAGATATGAGAGCAAAAATAAAAGTTTGATACGCAATTAACTCATTCTAGCTTCTGCATATACCGCGTTTTCGCATCTCTAAACTTCCTAAAGGGCTTCTATTAAAAAGCAACTAATTGTGATCGCGAGCGCAATTGAAAATACTCCGATATTTTGTCTAAGTGCCTCACTTGGTTGGCTCTCCGTCGGAGCGGTAGTCTCGGTTTCCGTAGGGCTTGGACCCGCGATGGATGCCTCTGTAATCGTTGGACTAGGGGGGATCTCATCCGTGATATTCGTGCTATTCGTATTCGCAGCTTCCAACAATAGGGCATTAATCTGGTTCCAAAAGCCGCAGATACTATAGTCCGAAGCCAGAGACTTTACTTCTGTTGAGTTTTGGCCGATATACAGTCCCATATAGCTTTCGTTTGTAAAAGTAGACCATTCAAACTGATCCGTTGAAGCATTTCCGTTGATGGCGAGAGAATTCCAGGCCTGTACAATTATATCGCTAGTGCGTCTCTCTTCGTCGTTGTACGAACAATTACCGCCCGGGATCGGCAACCCTTCTGTATGCGCAAAGGAGTACGGAATATCGAATCCATGTGTCGGCCCCATAAGTTCCAGAACAAAAGACGGTAGACCTTCGGCAAGTGGACATGTAGAGACATGATCGAATATGTACGTCCATGCCGGTACCCCTCGCTCCGCCGTTTTCGTAAGCCCACGGTAGGCGGGACATTTCCAAGCATAGTCCGTGATTATCTGAGATGCCCGCGAAAAGCCTGGCATTGGGAGACCTTCGAAGTCGGAGATGGGGTACTTTGAATTCACTTCATCTGAAAGGGGTCCAAATTCTCCTAGCAAAAATTCATTGAACCCTTCTTCGTCGATACTCGTTGGATCTGGGGTTGTGAGAAGTACGAAAAAAGTCCCTTCCTCTGAGGCGGTACTGAACACGGCAGGCACCCTGGAACCAACTTGAGACGGTTGCACCGGAATGACTCTTCCGTCGATGAAAGGTTGAACGCTGGGACGTATCATCGTAAAGCCGGATAGGGCAGGGCTACCAGGCAAGGATAAAACCTCATTGAGTTGTTGTGGGCTAAGACGCCTCAAACACGCGCCCTGTTATCTGTTAGAAGCCGCGACTGACGATTTATGTCCCTGATTTCATTCATCAAGATGGACAAGTAAGGGGCTCGGTATCACTTACGTCAGTGGTGCTACAGTTAGCATTCGCTGCGAAGGCGGCACCGCCTAACTGGGCGGATGAATTTGTCTGAAAGTTCGCCCCTCCACCACTCTCTAAAGCAACCGCGCGCATAAGATTCGGGGCGCTCGGAAGAGTGCTAATTATCCATGAGTTCCAGGCTCCAGCAGACTGCCCGAACAACAAGACTTTGTTCTTATCCCCGCCAAACTTTCCGATGTTGTCTTGGACCCATTGTAGCCCGAGGAGTATGTCCTGAATACCAAAGTTTCCATGAATTCCGGCGCTCTCCAGTGCTAAGAAGCCAAGCGGGCCTAGTCTGTAGGCGATGTTTACGACGATAGCGCCTTCTGCGGAAAGCTTGCAGCCGTCATACTGTGGGTTCATTATACTGCCACCGATATTCGCACCGCCATGAACCCAAACCTTTACTGGTAAGTCGGGATCCGTTTGTCCATCTGCTCTCTCTGGCACCCAAATATTTAGGTACAAGCTAATAAGATCGGATTTCTAGAATTTAGCACTCGTAGCTGAAGAACCTGCTTTCTTACCCTCATATTGAATGAACGTACCAATTTTCGTCATACGGACCGGGATCAGTAGCAGCATCACCCGTACCAAATTGGTAGCAGATGGCTGGACGACGTGTCGCGTTCAAAGTCCCACCCTCGAAGGTTGCATTAAACGCCAATGGGGCTTCCCAACGGAGTCGGCCAACAGGTGGGATCGCATATGGGATTCCAAGGAACAGGGAACTAGAGTTAGTGCCATTGCAAAACCCTCCTCTTACAGTACCACCACTTATCTCTGCCTCAAGAATGCTTGCATAACCTTTAGCAACGCCGGCAACTAGAAAAGGAATAAAGCTTTGGAACTTCATTGTGAAAATCAGTGTCCGATACCCCGGGAGAGAGAGGAGACGTAAATACATATGTATCCGAGGATATAAAGGCCGTATAACCCCGAATTTATACCTCCCATTCGGAACGGTTCTTCTCCCAAGCCACCCTGGATTCATGAAATACCAACCTCGGCGGATTCGGATATTCGAATTAGTGGATCATCGCTGTGTTGCAAGTTGCACAAAGGTGTGTATAACGTTCCCGTGATGTCATATATATGGTATTGGGACTACACTAGCGCCGTGATCCACACCGCCAGCGTTGACGCAAGATCTTAAGAATTAGAAGGGATATCGAAGTCTCATTCATTCGTAAATGTGATGCCGCTCTTCGGCCGACTATATCACGCAGGATGCAGGGCTGGCAGCCTATATGCATATGGCCATGGATTTAGAGCGAATAATCAGTTTCACAGATAGTATTGCAAACGTCTGGGGGCTATTAAATTAACAATAGCCAGGTCTGCCAGGGGCTACGTAGCGAAGCTTTGGATATGATCCTCGCAATCGTAATATTTGATGCATGCATATGCCTTGGTGAATCGCGACGTCGGTGAGTCGGGGGCTCTTAGTGTTATAACGTTATCGAAGATTCAAGCGCATCCGAAAAGAGCCTAGTAGTTCTAACTTCAAGCGCAGGCTTAGCCGGCCATACTCTAGACATCGGTGAATACGGTCCCGACTATGAAAACCGCAGCTGTGCGGCGATCAGAGATCGCCCCTTGGGTATCGGGCCGAAAATGAGATCGGTTGTGGGTCATGATTACGGGGAGCCGCCAAACATTTGCCAAGATGCATATTTCTTCCCGATGCCATACCTATGGAATAACGTAGACTCTTTCCGGGTATCGTAGCTGCAGCGGTATAGCAGCTGGCGGCTTAAACTTTCACTGCCCGTTATCAAGCAATCTTAATTGTCAAAAAATAATTGAGTCCCCTGTAACAACCTTAAACGCCTCTCGGCCCCAGGGTATGCTGTGCCTTAGACTATCAAAACACAGGATCTCGGGCGCCAGGTTTTATACCGAATTGAAGATCGATACTAACAACGATATTTTCGCGTCAATTATGAAACGAGGCATTAAGCAGGGACTTTGTTTACCCCTGGTCTATTGCTCAAGTATCTGGGCCCACGGGGATAAAATTTCAAGCTCAATGGTGGAATGCCGGAAGAATTATACATTTGTTAGGTTGAAAGAATTTTGATATCAGAGATAGTGAGCTTATGCTGCGTTCTGCGATCACCGCGCTAGCGCACAGATACATATAAATAGGTCTCCGTCGATAGCACACGATATTGAAATCTCAGAAATATCTAGAGCCATGCGAAGATATGCCCACAAACTCGGGAACAATAGTTTCATGGGAACGAAAATGCCACCGGTTGCTTGGGGAATGGGAGTCGTGTCTGGTGTACCGGGCCTAGGGGCTCGGGCGGTGCTTTTATAGGTATAGATGAAACAGATATCCTGGTAAAGCTGTGCTTCTTCGTACCAGGTGTTATACCACGTTTTGGGAACTTAGGTTCCTACATAGCGATATGCAGGGGCAGAACTTATGAGAAATGTGGAGACAGCTGTTCGATAACCTATGATATTGCATCACGATTCCTCCGCTTATGAAAATGCCGAGAAGCAAAAGAAGCAAGCAAGATGTATTAAATAAACTTCAGAAGGTTGGTGGGGTATGCATAAATTCGCATGCATATGCTGGATCGCTCAGATTTTCCAGACACCAGCGTTTTCGGGCCTGACCAGGCCGGCTTTTGATTGTTACCGAGGTACTAAAATGGCTGAGCCGTCGATAGAATCCTTTTCCCTTTCGGGACGTCTATCGACAGGTATCAACATTCCCCTTGCATAAAATGAGTTACCTAGGCTCTTATGTAATGCCGTCTCCATGTGTCTGCATGCATAACATACTAGTGGAGCCGAACAAACGTGAGGAAAAGGAGCAACCATGCCTAATTTGATCATGCGCAGCGGTTCTCATGGCTTGATTTAAGCCTCATGGTCAGGTCACTGGGGGCGTGCGTCCAAATGCAAGCGGTACAGCGTAGGCTTTATATTAGTTATGGCGTGATCCAGCAGCCATTTTACAGTGTTGCCGTGATTAAAATACAACAAAGCATTTGATTGGGCCTTCTCCAGAGTATTCAGTGGAATTTAAAATTATATTCGTTTTTAATGGCGAGTTTCATATATTCTGGTTTGGCTGATCCGATACTAGCCCCACGCAGGTCAGTGTGCAAGGCGCAGACCCCTTGAGGGGCCGTGCTGGTCGGGCCACAAAACCTGAGGCCGAATTGTCTTCTAGCCGGTTACCGAACCGAGATCTCAAATAAGGCTTAGAAGAGCTAAAGCCAAGTTACGAAACGGCTTATTTTAGCCTATAGCTCCCATTTTTCAAGCACCGATGACATTAATTGTACCAGGAAAATGACCGAATTTGCGTTGTCTCCGCAAATGACACACAGCTGTTCAAGGCCTCCGATTGGCCAGCTGATATGGTTTCATTGCTAAAAACGGTAACTACCTCGGCTCTTATGCAGCCACCCTCTCCACACCCCTCCCACGCCCCTGGAACCCCAACCCCTCAACCGAATTCCACCATGTTGCAAGGGAAGTGTCTAAGTTGCCTCGGTATCTCTCGGAGGACGCGAAAGCCAAGGTATCTTTAAGATTTGGGGTAATTTCTGGGGTACGTAGAAGTACCATAGATTAGCTCGGAGCTGGGGTTGGTGTTATATCGGGCACATCAGTACTCCCCCCGCATACGCTACAACGGACTTGTAGGCAGGGTTGATACGAGGATTAATGTGCTCTGAAACTGGGGATCGTGCATAAAGTGGCTCTGATATCTTTCTTCACTTCTTTTGAAGCGGCAATCGAGGGGTTGTAAAATGCGAGAGTAGAGGGGTTAGTACGCATGAAACGACACAGAAATGGGTGCATACGAGAGTACATAAGAAGCCAAAGCCCCGGTGATGTCTCCAAACATAAGCAATTATACGCTAAGATGGTATCGATATCGCTTAAACTCTGCATAGTATTCTCTGATATAGAAACTGGTTTACCATTCAGACCGGCTCCACGAGTTGCCGGAAGACGAAGCCCATCCTTGCCTAGATTTCCGTCCTGACATTCCGGGGGTCCACCCGCTAAATCACTTCATCCTGCGGAAATGGAACCGACGGACGGGTTAGTGGTCGTCTGATATCGTAAACGTGGCAAGGGCTCCTGCCGTTGAAGCAAGCTTAGAGCGGCTGGATCTGACTGTGGTCCAGGCCGCCTTCGAAAATTTACCGGGTAGAGCACAGATCACATTTTGAAGCTAAAGCGGCTGAATATTTCGGCTGTAAATGTTTGGGTGGGAGGCATACGACTGGGCATAATTCGATTTATATTGTTCTTGTAGTTTCTAGCTAATTTAGAACGCTGCTATAGATGCGTGACCTATAGCTTCAATTGACCAAGCAGCATGATTGCATATTGGCCTCGCCGGTAAGGCCCATCGAAATGACAAATGCTTTTCTGTTGCCCAAGCATGGGTATCATTCATACATGAAATAAGGGAAATAGAGGAAGTTTTATAAAAAGAAATGCATCATTCGTGAACACGCTAAGCTTATGACTCGTGAAGGAGGAAGAGAAATTAGACTGAAAAACATGCATATCTTTTCCATGATGAACGTTACAAATGAAAATGCCTCGTTTGACTTGCATCGCGCATAATCCCGAGGCAACTTTTTCTCCGATTACAAGCCTTCCATTACCTTGTCAAAATCGAACTCGACGCTATCCATCAACTTGGCGGTACCTTCTGCAGAGGCCTCAGCAACACCATCAAGATCAGTTGCCAGGAGGTCCATGCCACCGTCATCCACAACCCCACTCATTAGGCTTAATTCTAAAGTGAAGTCGGTGCCTTCTCCCATCCCGTGATGACCATCATAGGATCCAAGGAATGGATCATTGTTTTCATCAACGAAAAGACTGTCGATATTGTCAAGGATATTTTCGCTCAATTCGCTCCCAGAAAACTGTTTATGGGATTCGGTAGACGACCTTGGTGAGAGATTTTCAAGTCCCAGCTCAGTATCTGGGTCCTTGAGTAATAACTGGTTGAGATCAATGTTCATTGGATGAGCATCTGCAATCGCTTTGTCCGGTACCTGGCCGCTGACAATCGGATTTTCCTCTCGGGCAATGTCGGCCTCCTCGTTCAAGAACGCCGCAATCCTTTCTCTCAGGTGGTTGTGGTCTAGGCGTTCTTCCGGTTCTGTCATATCTGCATCTTCCCTCGGTGTTTCAGGCCCCACGCTAACGGCTACACCCATGTCTACATGGCCAAGAATACCCTCGCTTCTTGGCACATATAGATTATCCTGCATGATCTGAACACCCCTCTTGACTAGGAGCGCCCGTTGCCGGTTGAGGGCCCTCATCGCATCATCTGCGGTGGGGAATCGTTGCCGGGTTGGAACCACGATCTGGATATTGGCTTTCTTGACCGCGGCTTCTAGGAAATGTGTTGCGAAGTCCGCAGCGGCATAGTTTTCGCGGAGTCCCTGCATGACTTGCATGCAAAGGCCGAATCCTTGAAGGGAGAGTTCGCGCGTTACAGCAGATGACGACTTGACGTCGAGAAGGTGTATTATGACGGCTGGGAGCATAACAGTAACGCCGACTGTTGGGAGATATCTGACGAGATCGTACTCGATAAGCTCTTCCGCTAAACGGGTGATTTCGTGAGCTGCATGTCGGACTTTCTTTCGAGAGATTTCTTGGAGTTCTGGCGCACGATTTCGGGCGGGCCAAGGTGCTGGTGCAGATGGTAGAACTTGTGGGCGGTGAAGCGCGCTCACCGTAGTGCTAAGCAGGTGTTAGTCTTGAATCGCAACGAAAAAGAGCTCTGAGATCTTACAAATAAACCATGTGGAGGAGATTTCGGTGAAGCAGGATACACGGGTCCATGTCTTCGAGCAAGCTGCTCGCAGGCCGCCAGTACGCCTCACTAGTGAGCTTTCGTTGCCAGTCATTGAGCTGTTCGTCACAAAGTTTAACCTCGCAAACTTCCACATCAGTCTTTTTGGGGTGTAGGAGCATTAAGTTTTTAGTCGTGTCGATAACGCCGTCTTTCGAAGCCGGAGTGTTTAGCACCGAGTATTGAACCGTGAGGACGTGCCCGATGAGTGCACAAAGTTTGGCCTTTTCGATACACAAGAGGGCGAGTGTTCGCTGTCTTCGTCGCCTCCTTTGGTCCTCGACATCTCCACCAAATAAAACCTCAGAAAGTTCGTCACGATCCGTAGAAAAGCCAAAATCTTCAAGCGTAAGCATTGGGACATCGCAATCTTCGTCCTTGATTCTGGTAGGGCGTCGCATTCCGAGGGCAACGAGTCGATCTCGCATGAAGCAGCTCCACCAAATTCTTTTCCATAGTTTCTGTCGTCGGGGGCTAAGGCTAGAGTTGACCGGATTCCGGTGAAGACCAACAGTATGTGAAAGAGAAATTGCAACTCCCATCCAATGCCATGTGTCTTTTTGGTCATCCGGAGTCTCGTACCAGTAAGTCATGAGGAGAAGCGCTTGGATTAGCGAAATCCTGTCTTGCTCCCAGTCAAAATCGTAGAGCATTCTTGTACGCTGGAAGAACGCCTTCCTTGCACTTTTTCTCGAGGTATAACCAGCAGCGCGAAGACTCTCCATTTTAACAAAGGCAGAGCCGGCGAAAAGAACAGCTTGGAAAAGTAAAAGACTGATTCGATCATCTTTGTGCCGTGTTGGATCAAACCCTTCCCAGCTTCTAGTAGTCGTTTTTCTCCAATCCGACTCTTCAATAAGGGGCATAAATGGATGAACATAGTTGAAATAACAATCCACCAACTCTTGACGGAAAGGTTCTAAAGGAATTGACGTAGCACCTTTTCGTACAAGGTAGTCAACATCATCGGGTGTAATTCTAGTAGGGGTTGGTTTTATATATGAGGGCAAGTCCTTTGTGAGTATCTCGTAGCTAGGAATTCTTATTGGGCGGGAAGTCGACGAAGTTGTAGTAGAAGGCGATGGCTGTTGCGAAATCATTCGATTGTAGGTAGCTTGACTGGCGAATTGAGCTACCGAAGACTTACGTCTTTCTCTTCCATTCTCGTCGATGGTCTCGAGCGTCTGGGTTGGGTCTGGACGGCGGGATTAGCCATGAAAGATAAAAATATCATACGAGGGACACGCCACACATACATGTAAAAGTCGGGATATGCTCTTCCCTGTCTTCGCAAAGATCCTCGTGAGAGCTAGAGCTCGGAGAAACAGGCTGGACGACAACTTGTGCCTTCTTCTTCGCCTTCCCGGGCTTATCCGCTGCTGCATTCCTGTTGAAAGAGGTTAGCTGGATCTTGTTCAAATCAATCTGAGACTAACATAAAGTCTGGAGAAATCTGGAGAAATCGGAGATAAGTAGATTAAATGGAAAACTTACGATCTTCTCTTGCTCTCCGTAATAATGCAATCAACATTGTCAAGCCTGCAATTGGTGCAGGGAGCACCGTGTTCTACGACATTGCAGCGGACCTTTCTGGCACGGCAGCACTGACAAGCTTTGGAAGCGCGGCGCTTGATAGGACGCCCATTCGCATTCATGCCAGCGGCGGGGGCAGATCGTTTCATACCAGCGACGACTGAGGCACTGGATTCTTTGGAAGAAGCATCAGACTTCTCGAGAACTGCCGCTTCACCAGCCATTTTTACAAAGCGAATTGTATTGATCCGAGGTGTTCTTGTTGTGTTGTTGTGAGGTCGGACGAAGGGAAATAGATATAAACGGCGATGTGTTTTTGAATTTTAAGAATGAAGCTGGCGAACGGAGCAAGTGATCATGAACGTAAAATATAAACGTTAACAGTAAAGAATAAGTGTCAGTATATCGAATAACACCAGAGCGAAATATCCCAGATAGTACACATTCCCCAGATTCTGTTGGATAGATAGAGAAGGAAGGTTTCAGCAGCAGCTGGAGAAAAAAATCCGGGGAGCAGGTTGATAATAAAGCAACCGCCCAAAGTTTAAAGGCGACTCAGGAGATCCACCTTGACCATGCTTCGGTCTTGGAATGTCAACCAAGATGACCTAAGCTGGACCCTCTACTCACACACACGCCTTCTCCGTTCAGGGAAAGTATCCGAAGGAAGGCACAAGCTAACACCAAACACAGTGCCTCCCAGATGTCCAGCCTGCCGCTAAACAGAATGTGAAAATCGCTCCGTTTTAATTACTGCATGGGCATTTCCTGCGAAAGTCCAACAGGGGTCTCGGGAAGGAAACATGGAGCCAGATTATGGGGAAATAGCGCACCAATGGTCTGCATCAACAGTCGAGCTGTCGTTGCTTATTCGTCATGGATCACCCAAGACAAGACGACTCGTTTTATGCGTAATAGAGCATAGTTCTTGCTGTGGGTGGCCACGAGGTAGTTTTCCATTCGCAATCATGACAGGATTCTGTCTCTCCATGGATTGGTAAAGGTACTAGCTCGTGCTCACGTTCCCTGCCCAGGCCACAATCTGATATAGCTACGGGGCCCTGGGGTCAGCTCGAATTCTCCCCTCCCTTGATGCGGTAGCTTTTACAATTTTCGAGTTTCATGCCGACTCGCACGCGCTGCGGGATTGTTGAATGCATGCATCGCCATCTTTTTTTTTTTTTTTTTTTTTTTTTTTTTTTTTTTCACCTGCGCCAAGCTCTTCAGGATCTTCGGCCGATATTGATCCATAGAATAAACCTCCAAGGTTGTTGGATACGACGATACGAAAATTTTGGAATCTCAGAAATTCACGATTTCACAACCAGCGAGCCAACTGTCCTTATCTTGATTTGGACCCAGTCGGCACCAACTAAGACGATTTTAAGATTGGGCCCGCCGTTTTAGATCAGTATATTCGAATGTTCTGGCGGTTAACTTTTGACTTCGCTAATATTCGCAACCAGCACTAGTATTATATTAGGAAATGTCTAAGGCATCAAACCCTTCAGCCTGCCTGTCGCGTGTACATGTACATGCTGTCACAAACCTATTGTACATACATCCCAGAGTTGTTATTACTGCTCTCAAAGTGGGATACGCGTATACAACAGAATGCCAATTTTCATATGAATTCAGAATCCTGTCACGCAGTCGCTCATTTTAACGTAATCATCTACCGGTTTCTGCAGCATGACGGTATGCATGTGAAATTAATTGAAGGGGAGCTTCTCTGTTCAAGAGGAAACTGTGGGTGGGACATCGGTAATCCAAGTCGGGATACCGGAACTTGCCCCACTTCAGCAGGCCGAAGCTGAGGAACCGCCCCAAACATATCCCCTTGGCCCAGGTGGGGACGTAACTTTTACTTTTTCATCCAGTGATGGCTGAGGACATGACATACGAAGAACATGTATCAATCTTGTACTTTTTATATATAGCTTTCAGAACAACCTGGGCTCTTCCATGGACCTCACGTGGGCATGGGTAGCAAGCCAACTTGTGAAACCTGCCGCCCATGAACCTGCTCCCATCTGGGATCCCAAGCAAGAGCTCGGAGATGGAACTTGATTTAGAAGACGTTGTCCGAATTCGAGAAATGGGCTTTCATGTTCTGGTCACGTTGACATCTGAACCAGAAGTGGCAGGCGATCCAACAATGCGAACGGTGTTTCTGAGTGTCCGCGTTGCATTGCTTCAGTCTTCATGATGTCAGAGCCCTCATCGCCAACATTTCAGGTATACCAATACTTAGCTGAACGCATTTTCGAAATTTTCGATGGTGCCATCGACGAAATATTATTGAGGTATCCAAACATCCGAGGCGGGGCCGACAACTCCCATCAACACATCCGACTATTTTCGGTAAGCCGAACAGTGACCGATAATTCGAATAAACCTCATACAATCTGGATCAAAAATCGGCCACAGACCGCGGGCCTGATAAAGACCTGAGGGATTTCCTGTACCTCCAACAAGAAAATTTTTCCTTTATGCACAGAGCGGATGTCGAAGCGATTTAGTTTTATAATTTACGCTTGCATTTTCGTTTCAAAAAATTCTTTCCCGTCTGCAGTAGGTCTAGCCTAGACGGTTTACACTCTTTTACATCCTCGAACTCGGTGAACGTTTTCCAACTGCGACTCCGGACTACATAAACGGTCCTGATCTTCGATCATTAGCGTCGCCCAGATCGTTAAAACAAATGGAGGAGGAGTAGAACTCCACACCTCTCCACAAATCGATTTTGTTCAAGCTTCTGTTTTCTCCATGAATGCCACTGTCCCAACTGGCGGCTAGATGCGTCCTCGATCAACTTTTACCCTGATCGGTCCACCCTTGTCAAATTCGTGATTCTTGGCAAGCTACGGAGACACCGACAGCCTTCAAGGGCTTCAATCTCCCAAATCATACTAATGATGTAGTATTGTAGATAGGTTAAACTAGGAAGGGTAATTTCTGACTACTTTGATGGCTAGTTTGGTCCCTTAGCCACGGAGATGGCGAAATTCCCCACCTTGGATTGCCTCTCATTTGATTTTGATTTTCCTTTCCAAGAATCCCCGAGACGAGCTTGCTTTCCGAAGGCTGCCGAGCTTGATTGTTAGAGTTTGGGGAGCAACTCAAAATATGCTTTGAACCCCGCCATTATCTGGGGAATCACTGGAACTTTGTTCTAACAGCTTTGAGACTTTGGGGGAAGTCCACAACAGTTTTGCCGCTCAAACTGAAGACATTTGTAATTCCTGTCCTGTATTAGCGGGGAGCTTGGAGCTACCCCTGGTGGGAAAATTCGGAGCACTAAAACGTTTTTTAAAAAACATTAATCGTACGAAGCTGCCACGCGAAATGCAGTTCCGCACCGCAGCGAAAGGCTAGATTTGAAATCAAAGCCTCTCCACAGGCCTTGTCCATAATTTGATTGTGAATCGGCGGATAGTTCGGCTAAGACGGAGAATGTCACATTATCCTCATCTCTAAGCCTCTTTTCTTGCATGTTTAAACCGGTGATATTGATTTTTGTTGGGGATACTTAATCGATAATTGCTGCCGTATGGGGTATAATCTTAACAAGAATCCCCAAGCTGTCAAAGTAAGATTTTATTAGCTAATTTATCACCGATAATCGATAATTGACGAAGAAAAATATCGCCAAGATGCGAGATAAGTTTCGGACATCGACCGTTGTTGCAATGATTCACCCGGTTAATTCCTTTAATATATTTCGCATCGCGATTGATATCCAAAGCCCGCTTTCTCTATCGATAGTTCATTCACGACCTCCTCTTCGTCTTCTACGATGGCTCGAGCGTGAGGGAAATATGTTTGATCGTATGACTTCTTAGTTCTTCATGCAGTGATTACCGTCGTGTCCACTGCATAACAAACAAGCGAGTTCTTGTTCAGGAGGATCCAGGGGGACCCACAATCGGATCCATGGGGTTGATGTGGCGATGTTTGATATGGATTGCTCCCAAACCATTCAGGTAGGCGGACAGCCAGGGTCCAGACTCACATAGACTTCGCCGTTAGGATTAATTAAGTATCTACACTGCGGCGCAGGTCTGCAGATTTACATGTATTGGGGTTAGAGATCGAGAAAGTAAGTCTTCTATTCCTTCCCTTGATTCCAGTAAAGTTACCCCTCAATGCATGCTTCATGAATTCAAGTCTGTTTGACACTGACCTACAATCAGTAGTATAACAAGTAATTTTCTAGATTCTAATGAATGCTAAGGCAATTTAGGATTACCAGAACCATGGCCCTCAATTGATCAACTTCAAAATTGGACTCAGATTTAAGTTCGTCGACGCAAGGCCTACTTCTGATCCTTGTTCTCGAGATGGAGCAAGATTTAGAGCCATTCGAAGCCGACCTCGGTGTACATCCTATCTTCAACCCCAGTCCAATTCTCAGGCTCATGCAGTCAGGTAACCCGCCTCTGCATATCTGTTTGGGCGCTAATGCTCCCCGCTTTCAACTAACGATTAAGCCCCGTGGTAATCTCCGTCTCACAGCAAGGCGTCAGGAACTCGCTACTGAGTTTTTCCGAGCTCCACACCTGGGACTCTGGCTAACCACTTTTGTCTGTATTGGTGATCAGGTCTAAAGAATTATGCGTTTTGCTACTGGTTGGAGCCGACAGAGAATTTCTGACCACGTCAAGCTTTGAGCCTTTGCCCAAAATCTAAAATAGGAAGGGAAAAGATCGTGGGAGTGAAGGTGGCAGACTACATCCACTTTGTGATGACATTTATTACCATCCTTGAGGTGCGAATAGCGAGGATTACGTACACGCGCTTTGGTTCTGGTGCGCGGGCTCAATAACGGCGCAGCGGCGCAACACGAAGTTAAAAACAAGGTGCCCTGTGCGAGACCGGTGCGATCCGAGCAAAGGACATATCGCATTGGTTGTTTCGCCCGATTATTGGGGTTTGGACGGTTGGCTTTGACAATGCATCTTGAGCACAAGGATGGTCTAGAGATCTTTCAACAAGCGAAGAAAAGGAACGTCGAACGTCCCGCGACTATATAAGACAATGGCTTTTACGTTATTACGTTAATGTGCAGGGCGACATATAACATACATATTTCACACAGATGGCATCACATAACACAGGAAATCAGATTTTGGAATGTGCTTTTTTCGATTGTGTTGGTGCTGTTGTATTCCATCAATGAAATTGTGATCTGAATAATATTTAGCCCTCTGATCTGCTGGCCAGCTCCGAGTATCGGGGATCTGGATTTCCGTGTAAAAATCACTTTGCAGGTCTGGATCTATTGGGCTGTATGACTACTGCTCCGGAATTGTGCGATATTTTATGCCTCGACCTTTTTATTTCGTTTGCTACCGGAAAACTCGGAAGATAGCCGCGTGGATGCCACTCGCAAGCTTACCGGAGTCGGTGAAGCGAGCCTCGGAACTACAGCCAAGCGGTTCAAATTCCTTACAGGCCGTCGAAATATTCACTAAGTTTTGTAATATCGGCTAGGCCAATGTTAACGCTTGATCTAATATCTGCCTATATATCTACCTCGTTATCATTGATTAATTCAACGCCGGTAGATATACTAAGCTATGGAAAGCCCATATATAAATCTGGATGATGCTGCCTATCCTATGTTATATCAAGTCAAAGAAGTAACAGTTCCGGTTTTGGATAGGGTCTTCCGAAAGTCGTGTCCACGAACGCGCAATGCTCCCATTGATACTATATTTAAGCAAGAGCAACAGTTAATCATGTGTGGAAGATCCATGGAAACGACGAGGTCAGCGCCGCACCTGCACATAGATTTAGGACGCGCATTCTCGGAGGTTCCGGATGTGTACCGCATATTTAGATATATATCTGGGCTATCGTATTGATATATTATGCGGATACAAGTGCTAGTCTATGCGATAGCTATGTAAAACAATCTAGGTATCATAGCTATAGGAACCGCTTAATAGCTTCTATCGGAGCCCATCGAAAGAGGTACCCGGAGATCGCTTTTAATATACTGGTCAAAATCCCCCGGAGGCCTTCAAGAGCATACGCGATATTAGGATTACGGATTACTACGCTCCCTAGATCTACAGTGCCCATAGCCGCTACACACTACTAATCACTTCTAGAGACTACAGAGTAAAGAGCAATTGCAAAGAGGGTATGAACATAAGAACCGTATACTTATTCGGGGGAGTTGAACACCTCTTAATTCTTCTGTGGATATGAATAAGATCCTAGTAATGTTATAATTTATGCATAAACACTTGAGCTTTGACATATACCAGGATCTTCCTAATAGTAACTCGCCCCCGTCATTTGCCTTTTATGGGGCCGAGGCTCACGGAAGGAGGAAACCCAATGTGAGGCCCTTGAGCCTGTTGATTATCACCAGAAACAAGCACCGTTGAACATCGTGGAAGCGTTGATCGTAAAAGGTTTTAACTGTTTGATCGGCCTTATTACTCATAGCTCACGATAGGTAGCTGAGCTCTCGAATCGGGCCGTTTGGGTGTCGATTGAATATTTTCCAGATTGCTGATCTTTTGAAAAATACTGACCCCGTCACCTACGGCCTATAAAATCCAATTTCCTTAGGTCTATTTTTCTCTTTCTTTCTTCCTTCTCCACCCTTAACCAAATCTAGCTACCGAACATCAAGCCAAATCACGTATCGTCTATAACAAACTTCAGCTACATATATCGAAGGAACTATTTCGATCATCAAAATTCCTCTAGCCTAGTTTCATATAGAATCTCCTCTTTGGTTCACAAGCAAGCCGAAAACACCTATAATTGTTCTAAAGGGTAACAATTACCGAGCTTCTTCGTGAAAATATATACTCTCTCACAAGAGTGACCAACTTCAAAATTTTTATCTTAAGAATCAAACCATATCTTGACAGCCTCCTTCAGAGCATCCTGGCTCTGCCAAAGCTAACATTCGTAAGTACATTTCCTTTTGTAAAAGTCCTCACCCTGTCTAGCTGCCATTATCAATATTCTTTGGCATCATATCTGGCTTTCTAACCAGTCCACGTTGTGAGACAACCCTCCCTTTTATTTGTTTGGTATATACCCTTGCTTGTGTTCTAGTTCCCCAATGTCTGGATGTCTGGATGTCTGGGCGTCTGTCTGCCTATGAACCACCGATATATCGGTTAGCTATAGAGACCGGCCCGCTTACACCATGGCAATTCTATTGCATGTATTCAAGATGCTAAGAATTTAGTGTATTTATCGTTTTATATTTTTCCTCTTTCATTAAGTCACTAGCTAACTGATGTTCGAACCCGATGTCGATCAACGAACCTAACAGACCACAACGCAAAACAACTGTTGCATTTTGAACCACACTTCAATTATAGTAGCCATGGCATATCCACATCCGTCCTACTATTCGACGAGCACACAATATGCTGATCCGTGGCGTCGGGACACTCACGCGGCTACTAACGCTCCCATGCGTGAGAGTCCTCGACAATCGTGTGAGGATATTTGGTCCCTGCTTTTAAGTTCCGAGGAGATACCATTAACAGCAGGTATACGGTACTTCGGCCCAGTCGGCGAGAAGACTGAGGGTATTCCGGAGTCCCTTCCTGAAATTTGGCATCCGGGGCCGCAAAGACATATTGGGCCCCTGGGTTTCGCCCCAGACCTCCCTAACCGACCAAATAAGGGGATCAAACAGAGCCAACCTCAGCCACCCGCCATCTACAATTCTCAAGCGAATGAACCCAGCCCCGCCCCAAACAGGACTCCTAGTCCTCGGAAGGCCTATTGGGTTGATAAGAGCCATCAAGAGTTACGCAGGAATTCCATCAAGCTAGGCAAAATAGCAGATTACCTACTGGAAGTCCGCCGCCGTGCCTCCGATGGCTGGAAGATTCACAAGTCAGCTTGGAAAGCAATTACTGGGTTTCTCAATGAGATTCCTAGTCTTGAGGAGCTTACAGAAGATTATCAGGGACCAGCGTCAAGAAAAATTTTGGGTACATTTTTCCCTTCCGTCATTAAGACCCAGAGTGACATGGAGACTTTGGAGGTTGTCAATTTGAGAGAACGGGATGGCCGAAACCGCGGGTTCGGACTTCAAGCGCCAGCTGAATCACGAGCTGCGGCTATGGACCTTGTCTCCGGACTTGCGCGTGAGCGCGGTCTGGCAAGGAATCTGTTCGGCACTACGGGCTTTGCGCAGCAAGATGCTCAAGGCCCCTTGCCTGATCTGCCACGAGATCCGGATCCAACTTGGCCCTTGGTTCACGGAGCTTATAATATTTCACCTCCGGTCCATACGCCTACTTTCCGATCACAGCCATTTATGCTCTCCGGTATTACGTCTAATTCTAGACCTGACCTCTATAGCTATACAACCTCTCCACCTTTCAGTTACATTCCACCTAGCCAGCTTACCTACAATGGCGGGTTGCATCAATACAATCATAAACCGAAGAACGGATTTTATCCAGGGAACCCAGCCGGGTGGAAAGTCGCCGGATTAGGCTACTAAAGCGCAAAGAAACAATTTGGCTGGTCTCTGACACTACGAAGGAGAGCATTTATCTACAGATAATTTCCTCAACAATTCTTCAAACGGCAAAAAAAAGGTGAAAAGATTAAAAACTATAAAAAAAGAATGAAAAGATCAAAAATCATGTGAAAAAAGAATGAAAATATTAAAAATCGTATAAAAAAAGAAGGAAAAGATAAAAAGTCGTAAAAAAAGAGAACACCGTTACGCAGTCATCGAAGCGTTTTGCGGCATTGGTCGGATGGCGATCGAATTTTCTTTTAACATTGGAATGTCGAGTTACAACTAACTAGTTAGATCTAAAAAATGTATATATGTGCCATACAATGCAATAATGCCTTCTCGTTAGCGATTAAGGAAACCAATAACGATGGGCTCTTGAGCGCAGTAATTTGTCCTTTTACATTTTACGTTTGTCTTTGAGGTGCTAGCTTCCTCCAATAGGGTAGCAGTATTAGCTTAGGGCGAGGTATCTGAACGCTATAAATGTGTTTTTGATGCCTACGATGTCACGCCTACGAGGAAAAGTTGGGACGATTGTCACGAATACTGTTTGGGGAAGCTTCGGGAGTTGTCGTTCACACCCTTGAGGCGTCCTGCCTCGGCAGTGACGAGACTATTGAGAGTTGATACCTCTTCAGCATAAAAGACTAGTATTGCTTGCAGTGATACAGAGAAAAAGAAAGATGCCTAGTTATCGGCGGTAATAATTAATGTACATTAGAAGGGAATGGGTGTATGGTGCCGTGAAAAGGCTGTCGTGATTCAAAAGAGTAGGTCGGTACGAAGTTCAAGTTTGACACCCTCGAGGGGGTAGTCGTCGTAGGGGGAGATGTCGAAATTTTTGGCGGCCCAGACGAGAGTCGTCTCGGGCCCGCCATCTACCTCTTTCCCGGGGTACTTTTGAACATGCTCTCGAATGCAAGTCATGAGAGCATCGAACTCCCTGTAGAGGGTGTTCTGGGCAAGAACGGTGTCGTGGATTTGTCGGTCCCAGAGCTTGACCATTTCAACCTCGATGAACCATAGTTGGCTCTCGAGGTGGCGGATCCCCAGTGGAGGGGGGGCAGCAAAGGCGATCTTGCGGCGTTTGGGCGGTGGTCCCTCGATGGGACTCGTGGGAGGTGGAGACGACATCGCACCTTGGGTTGTTGGGCCCTCGACCTGCATGGGAGAGCCTGGCTGAGAGGATCCCTTGCTCTCGGCGGACTGGGGCTTTCGGAGTTGCTCGAGTTGAGCAACCTCCTCAAGCAAGAGGTTGTGCCAGCGCTGGGCCGCGTTGAAGGACTGGATGACCTCGGCAAGCTGGCGGATGTAAGCGCCGCCATCGCTCTTTAGGCCCTTGAGCCTGGTGACAAGGACCTTTTGGTCCTTACGCAGCATCGCTTTGCTGTAGGTGGTGAGTTTGGCCTTCTCGCGGCCAATGGCATCGAAGATGCCGCCAAACCTCCCTAGGATTGGCTTCGCATACTGGGCAATGCGAAGAAGCTCTGTCTCGTGCTCCTTGGTGGGGTCCTGGGTGGCCAGGAGACGGGTCCCTAAGTCCACAAACTTAAGTTTGTGAACTTGGGACTCAACGTCCCCTGGGCCGATGCCCAGACCTTGCATGTACTTGTCGAAGTCCTGGGTGGTGACGAGTGTGACATCGACGGGAGCAGCAGGGATGGTTTTTTGGGCGTCCGAGGGAGCCCCTTCGTCGTAGACGAAGCCGAAGCTAGACATCAGCTTGTCGAGGTCCTCTAGCTCGAGAGCTGGACCTTGGAGGGGGGCTGAGGCGATAGACGCGTCGAGCTCTTCGAAACTGGTATTCTGGACAAAGTCGATGATGTCCTGCATTGGGATTGGGTTTGCAGATGGAACTGCCGTCTCTTGAACGCTAGAGGCCATTTCTGAAGGGTTGGTTGATGAAGTCGATGGTTGGGAATCGTCTGCTGGAAGGGAGTTCTAAGCACTTCCTGTAGAGATATTCGCAACCTGACCGGTGGGAAGAGGAGAAGGATCTCTCCCTTGAATGCGGCGACTGCGACGAGACATTGTGACGGTATGAAGCTATTCAATGATAACAAAGAGGGTCGTACGTGATACGGTGACGTTGGTGATACGTAGTGTGAATGGGAGGAGAGACGGAGGTTGGTTGTTGCGAGATCAAGACGTTGTTGAAGCTGTCGTAAAATTTCTGGATGCACGCACAGGAGGTCAACACCCCCACCGGGGAAGATCCATTGGCCAAAGCTCATACATAAGCATACATTTGGTGATACATTCCTCCGGAGGGGTCCATGCAAAAATACAACAAAGTAACGACAAATAGTACAAACAAGCCAATATATGATGGGTACAGGTTCCAGCAGCGGAAGAAATGATACTAAAATCAGGAAGCGCATCGAGCTGCTCAGGAGGTATCTTCGGACTGATGGTAGAAGGGATACATAAGCATGATAGTACACAAAGGGTCAAAAAGAGTCCACAAAATCGCAAACAAAACATAGAGACAGCAAATATAATACAAACTAATGGGCCAAATATTACACAAGGGTAGAGACGCCTGCATCACGGGCCATGAAGAGTGCTCTACCCTTGTGGGTTTACTTGATGCCATGAGGGCGTTCGTTCGGCTCTCCAAGGCACCCTTGCTGAGTTCTAGGTACCTCCACAGCTGCAAAGCGCCCTCCGCCCAATCCACAACCTCCAAAAACTTGTAGTTTCGGTAGACGAATTCTTTCTCGAGCTCGTTGTCGAGGAGTTGGTCGATACTTTGTTGAGCTTCGGCCTCGGTGGAGTACTCCGATGATTTGCTCTCCAGAAATTTCGCCTTCACCGATTCACGGTTGTCGCAGAAGTCGACAAGTTCCTGTGATACTTCCAAGATTTCATCCCCATCCCTGATTGCGTCGACAGCCCTCCGGTGTTTTGATAAAAATCGACTCAATTTTAAGACGTGCGCATCGGCTAACTTGAGCACAACCAGATCATGGAGTCGGGATCGGATTCGCACTTGAGAATCCAGCTCGTCGAAGTGTTTCAGTAAGATCTTGTGAAATGCCCGTGTTCTTGCGAAGGCATTTAGAACCCTAAAGTACATTGCTTTGTAGAGGTGACAACTTTTCGATCCTTCAAAAAGCTCGCTGTATCTCGGAAACTCCTGACAGACTATCGCTTTTATTTCGCAAACCACTTCATTTTCAGGCTCTTCGGGGACATCCGTGGACAGAGCTTTCCAGTCGATAGCGAAAATGTCGGGGAGGTCCTCAACAGCTGAATCGGCTGCAACCAAAAATTCTATGAAGTTCTGCGGAGGTTCTTCCGCAATCAAAAGGACCGAAGACAGAGGCTTATCGCTAGTGGGCGCGCAAACGGAAGGAAGAAACATGGCCATCGTATCCGAATAGGGATGAAGCTGAAAGCTCCGGGGACCTGTCGAAGGGGTTGTAGTTGAAGGGACAATGCACTAGTGTACTGCCCTGGCAAGGTTATCCGGTGCCCATTCCCGGGTTTGGCTGACTGAAGGAGGTATATTGCACTTGGGCTCAAAGCATGCAAAAACGCTGCCCAGGGTTTTGGCGAGCTGACCTTGGTGATCAATAGGCAAAAATAAATCGTATCTGCTGGCGATTGTTGCATATTCGCTAATCCCACATGCTTCGAGATAACTGCTATAATTATACCCATAGAAGAAATGGCTACACGCGAGCTCCTTCACGATCAAATATTTGGATCGGCGATCTTACTGTTATAGTGCAGGCTCAGCTCAGATTGCCTGAATGATCGATTTCGACGTAGATAACCATACACCACGCCGTCCTCTCCGAGTCCAATGGCCAAGACCACGTTAATTCTTTATATACATTTGACACTAGAGTACCTCGCCAGACTTCTGGGGGGATCAGTTGGTGGCTTCGAGCTAATACAGTAGTATACGGGTGGAAGAGTGTCCATTAGCGACAGGAGATCCCTACAATCTTCTGTTTATTCTTCTCTAGGGGAGGGCCTCAGCGCTGGAACAGGAAAACCCTCGCACGAAGAGGTAAATCAAAGTTGCTTGTGGACGTCCTTTATACGAATTCGTGGTCGTGTCAAGGCATTCGTAGTCCTATATCCATTGGAATTTAAGTGTCAGGAAGAAGCGAATGTAGTAAACCGTCTATCTCAACTAGTATTGACTGGTAGGTGGGGGATGTCAGGAGTAAAGCTATAGCCGAACAGCCTTCGGGGGACTGAGAGCCCAGTTGGTCGCTGACTGTTTCGGAAGGCGAGGATATCGATCGTGCCGAATATGTATCCGCTGCTTGACTGTCATATTCTTCGGAATCCGTAGATTCTGGTGGAGGTGGAGGTGGAGGTGGAGATGTTGGTACCCCCGCTACTAATATCGTGCCATGATATCCATACATGCTGAACTGTGGGAACACAGGGATGGTGTCGATATTGCCTTCTCCTGATAGGATTTCGAGTAATGATTCCGCCGCTTGGATTAGCCTCGGAATCTCGAATCCGAGGTACTTGAGGCAAATATTTGTATGGCGCATTGCGTCGAGCTTTTCGTACAAATACGGCCTCTTTTCCTTCAGTAATTGAAAATATGACACGGGTTCCGCTCCGTTAGCCCATGCTTCGATCTCGCGCATCGGAGAGAGTAGCACTTTGAGTCTCCTAAACCAGGCCCTTCGAAGTTTCCGGTTAGGGCGTACGTCCCTTTTACTGTCTTCTAGGATTGGTTGAACCAGGGGGGCGGCTTGCGTGATATCATAACTTGATGTGATGAGAGCATAGTTGAGAGTAACGAGAAGGTCGGCGATAACTGACTTGACTGTATCGCGGGCAATAAGAAGCTTCACCGTAAGTAGTCTACCTTCCTCGCGGATCGGCGTGAGGTCCCGCTCGAGCTCGTCAGGGTACAAATGGGTGAATTCCTCGAGCATCTGCATTGTTGCTGCGTATTTCGGGCGGGTACGAAGCTTCCCCTTTGAAACGCTTAAACTTGGCCGCGGGTCATCCTGTTTATAGCAATGGGCTCTGTAATGATATTATTAACGGCATTTATATGTTTGGTTTGATGCGACGGTATATCGGTGTTTTGGATATTTCTACTGTCATTTTTTTATTTCTTTTTATTCTGCTGGCCAAATGAAAGAACTGTTCCTAATTAGCTAAACTACATACTTACCGTTCGCCCTTGGGGGATTATAAATAATTTAATCTGTTTCGGGGATCTAATCTGACCATCGTACGTACCACCGCAACGATCTGAAACAGTTCTTACGTCGACTGTTGTCGGGCCAATTGAGTCGTGTACTAAGTACATTTACGGCACATACCCCACCACTTGGTCTAGGGTATGATTGAAGGGGCGACACAAATTCTAGTCTCATGAGAGCGGTAAACTCTATATGTATCTTAATACGCGGGGCGACAGAGAAGAACCCCCCAAGAAATTATCGTATTTTGTTTCGTATATTGTTTTCGGGTTCTTGAAAGAAACCAGCGAAGTAACTAGCTGAGGGACAACTTGGCGCTTCTCCATGGGCTTAAACTTCCTAGTCGTACAAAGGATTATCTGAAACGTCGAATTATACGTATCTTGAAGTCAATATCTACGGGTTATGGAGCAATACCAGCATGCCTATATCTTCTCCGTCAAGGATTAGACTTTGTATAGTAAGCAGTGCATAGTTCCGACGGTCTTAAGACGTAGAGCCATACCATATATCCAACTCTTGCAGCTCATGTATTCCCTAGATCCAAATCATTGCTATATTCAGTATCGGAAGTCTAGGCTCGTTTGAAGGAATGGGGTTAGATGATGCTTCAACAGGACGCCAGTTTCTATATAGGAAATTCTGAATATATTTGCGATCTCGAGACAGGTCTTTTAAATTTTAATACATTCCTCCCTCGAGTCTCGGGATCTCAAACTCGTACTCATGATATAACATCACTCGCTAACAGTGGCTACAGGGCTATACGGCGATTTTGATTAGAGACTGCCTCTGGGCTATGGATCCAAGAACTTGACCCCGCCTGGCCCCCGGCGGTGGTCCGAGTTCGTGGCGCTGGATCCACGAATAAAGTCTATGGGTTTATGGGCTTCAAGACCAGCGGGGTTCGTCTAACATAACTATAATATATTAGCTCTATGAGATAAAAAGTCCTAGATATCAGGTATCAGGAACTTGCATCTAGCTAACCTCCAGACCACTCACAGGCCACAAGCTTCCCTCAGACAATCTGCTAAATGTCATCATTTGTAAACCAACTTTTCAAGGGTTTGATGGGTTACCATCAAGAACTCGACACCATTATCAAGAGTTTCGATACCCTGGATGAGGGACTCGACCAATACTACGAGCAACTAAGAGACTTTCAGCGTAGCCTTGGTCCACACAAAGCAAATATTGCTGACACGATGATTCGTACCCGTGGCAATGAGCGCCCGCCGCAAGCTAAGGAGTGGGGAAAGGCCCTTAAAGGCCATTTGCCTCTCCTTGACCTTTTGGACAAACAAGTAAAAGTGATTCCTGAGGGCCTTTTTAGGATTTTGGAGACGGCTGAAGATGCGCTGGGTCGAGTGGAAACATTCCACGGCCTGATCCCAAATCTTCAACGAGAAGGGAAGGAAGATGACGTTGAAGATGCGAGAGCCATGTTAGGGCCCGAGTTTAAGAGACGTCAGGACAAAATTAAAGAGAGAGAGGCACAGATTGGAAACCGCCTGGTTACTCTTAAGAAAGATATAGGCGAGGTAAGGTCTGAAATCAAAGGCCTGATCGAGTGGCTGAAACTGTAAAGGATTAATCCAGATTTCGGAAATAGCCGAAAAAACATATTCTGTACATCTAGGGTTACGGTAGAATATAATGCGGTACTCTGGTACCCTGGAATCGCCATCCGTTGGTTAGAAATTCGAATGGAATTCTGTGTTTTCGGGAGTAAGTAAGGCCTTTTAGGAAGGCCGGCCTATCCCTGTTCACAAGTGGCCGACCTCGTTATTCAACGTGGGGATCTGTGTTTGCACACGATTACGTGCGTACGGTTAAGAATGAATGAAATATATAGGCGTATATCCTGAATGCTAATGTGGTTAAAGTTGTCCCGAGGAGCAATTTCTGTGTGTTAGGGGAGATGACTTGGAAGTCCTATAGCTATAGTGGCGGCGTCCTCGAGAAATCTTCCTGAGACTCGCGCCCGAGCCTGGCGTTAATCATGCTTGTCTCTAAATGTTTTCCGAAAAAGGAAACGTACTCAGAACGGTTTAACGTGGGAGTGTTTGTGTAACCTTATCAGGGTTAGCGAGGGACTTTGGTCATAGGAAGACTTAGCGGGCAATGCATGGGATTTTGCCTCGTTTACACAGAATAAAGGGATCATTGGATCGATCCTGATCATTGAGAAGCCACGGCTATATTCGCAATTATTGGGTCTCCGATTTTTGAGGCGAGCATGGGAAAACCGGAATAGGGTACTGTATTGTGAATTGTATTATAGAAGAGCAGCCAAGGTAAAGCGCGTCCGCCTAGGAATGCTAGCATAATTTTAAACCCCGACTCTTTCAAGCCCTAGAATACACGCATATTTTCCGCTTTTACGATCTAGCAGGGGTATTAGAGGCGATATCTGCTTAGTTAGGTCTTGTGCAGCCAGGGAACGTCTTGCAACAACTCTAGAATTCCAAATATAATCACCAAAGCACTATACGTATGTATACCGACGACGATATTCGGTTTAATGCTCCTTTACTATGGAAGACTTCACACAAGCGCCGGTTCCCAATCTCGATCTCCAAACCGAGGGCGACGCTTTGCGAGCTGCACTCGAGGATTTGGTAGACAGGGCGAGCGGTACAGAACTATTCGTCTCCAAGAACTGGCTAGTCACGGACATTCGACGGATTCACAGCAGATGCCTAAAGTCTGAAGGACATCATCGTTGCAAAGAAGAGAGGATGCGGTGTTGGTGGGAGAGATGTTATGAGGAACTGGAAGAAACGGTAATACGATGCGCGGAGTATCAGTTGGCATTGGCTAATTGTATCTGTACGTTTATGAAATTTCAGCGTAGATGCAGACTTGGAGGATACTCGCACAGTAATGTGTATAAATTGCAGGAAGAAAGCATAGGGAGATTACGCCAGCGGATCAAAGAGAAGCTTTGTGCCATTCAATGCACTAGCGTCGAGGCGAAGCAGAAGCTTCAGGAAATCAGGCCCTTGATTTTTGAAGTTTAAGCTGTATCTAAGGAAACTCAGGAAGCACACTGGCACTTACGATGGAGGCCAAGCTATTTACTTCCAATTGCCACAAAGCTTTAGAAAATATCCACGCGAAGTGTGGGTTACTTCGTGGGGGCTGGTTTACGAGATTAGAAAATATTAGTATTGTCAAAGGGTTATTTGTCAATTTTTGGCTTGCTGGCACAATAGTGGTATGAAGTAAGCATCATTTCGATGGCCTTGATCCCCCACCATTTACTTTTCGCCATTTCTCATCACCTAGTATTATTATCGCCCGACCGTTGAGTAGTGCCCATCCTAGGTAAACCCCTTCAATTCGTCCTCCCACGGTGATACGCGTTTCTATGAAGTGAATCTACTCTCTTCATGAAGTGACTCTAATGTCTTACCAGAAACCTAAGCCGCTAGCAAAATGCCGAGTCCTTAATACCGTATACACGGATGGGATATGAAATACATTCCACGAGTATCTACTGAAATATCCGTAGCAAATGCGGACAGGTCATTCGAATTCTCCTGAATATGACTCCGTCAATGGTTTTGGACGACTGGGCTGTTTCTCAACTGGCATGGGCTGTGATCCGTGTGTTGAGGTCAATCTTGAGAAATCAAGTGCGCTTTTTCTAGCGCCAGGCCCACCCTCCCGAGTTCGTAATACTGGTGGATTGTTGACTGTAAAATCGTCTTCTTCGCTTCCTGGAGGGACTGTGATACTCAGTGGACTTGCATCTTCTTGTTCTTCACCTTTCTCCTCATCCCCCTCATCCTCCTCCTCCTCTTCCTCTACTAGGTTCTCTATGATTTGGGGATTTTTAGGCGAAAGTATCTCAGAACCAAAGTGACCATGTGTATCTGGATGACTTGTGGTCATCGTATTAACGATAGGGCGAGTGTCAGCTAAGCCGGCTGTCCGAATTTCCTGATGTGTATCTATTCCTGACACCCCTTCAGTCCCCTCAGTTATTTTGGATAAGTCAGTTCGAGCAACCTTTTGAATCCTCGCGAGGCCCAATGGACCTAGGTTGAGAGTTCTCGGTAAAGCTGCCATGATACCCTCATCCGCTCCCGTTAAGTCATCGGGGGTTTCCCCTCGCCTAGTGCCTAGGCGTCCGATGGACGTTTCCCCACGATTGCTTTGGCGGCGAGCGGTTGGTTCTGTATTTTGCGTTTGATGACGGCTTATTGAGTCACGTAAGCGTACCCTGCCTGTTCCAGACCTATCAGCGAACGTTATAAGATCGTCAGCAAAAAGCCGTGCACCATTTTGCGCTCCCGCCCTCTGCTCCCGCCGGCTTGAATCTGCACCCGAGAATATACTTTGGGCCCCCCGAACCAAGTTCCTTAGTCCCTTCGCTGCAGCTTTGCACAGTGTACTCAAGCATCCGGTCTTTCTCTCATTACGTGGTGGTAGGTATGTTGAATGCCCTGCTCGGAGCGACCCTGGAGGGCCCCCTCTTTCTGAACGAGCTCGCTTCTTGGTGTTGCTCAGACTGGCAGTACGGACCCGGAGCTCAACTTCCGGCGATATACCTAGGTTTCTCGAAAATGGTATCCTACGTAAACCAAATGTGTCTGGTCCAAACATAGTCACTAGTATAAACGATGGGGTATTTTAGTTAGCCATTGTAATCAATTGAAACGAGGGAACATGGTGATGTGGTAAAATTCAAGTCGTTAAATTGGTGCAATAAGTTGTGTCGCTATATATAGCACCTCGGAGATCCACATACGAAACAACTTGGTATCGCCGGGTTCGGAAGGACCCCAGAACTCGAGGATGTCTCCTGCCATCAAGTCATCATCTTTTTGAAGGTAGAGATAGTTTTCACCCCTTCTAACCCTGAACCTATCATCAACCGTCAGCTTATCCGTCTTGCTCAAGGTTTATTTGGCGAATTGAAATATATTGATAGATCTCACGTGTCCTAGGAGGGATTTCTCGTTAAGACCTGAATTCAGCACTTACAATGTTCGGAAGACCTTGTCCTGCTTTAGCGTTCCATAAATGAGGTAGTCATTCTTACTAACACTGTTCGTGATCCCGGGGTCTGATGTCGTGTCTGGGCCTCCGGCTACTTGGATCAATGAATGGTATTCATTACCAACTTTTATTTCGCTCGATTGGAGACTTCCGAAATCCCAGTACCATATTGGAGTACTGTCTGGGCAAGACTTATGAGTGTGTGGGTTGACCACTCTTACACCTTCGTAAGCATCCCTTATCAAGGGTTTACACACTGGGATACGTTGGAAAATCAGTTACTATAGCTGTTAAGCGGGCTTGCTCTCAAGTTGGGCTGTGCATAATGAGTAGATTTTGTGGTGAGTACTGACGTCGTAAAACCTGGGTTTCTCCATTTGAGTCTCCTTTGACTACTACATCAATCGTAAGGCCATGCGATAGCCGAAGTAGTAGGGTCGCAGAAATAAGCAGAGATGTATATAAAACAGGTAACCGATACGACATCGCGAGTTCTCAGTGATTCGCCGTGGGTGTATTGTAGATTGGCCCTTTGGGACCGTCCAGTTCGTTATAACACAGGCGATAAGTAGTAATATGTGAGAATAATCTGTGCCATATACAAATTAGTTTACCTTCGAGCAAATTATGCATAGAGAGGGTTCTAATAAACGTTTTCTGCAACCATAGCAAGCCTTACGAAGGAAATGATGGTCGAGTTTCAAAGCCAGGTACGTTGACCCACTAGTCTCGTAGGATACATACGATGTACTAGATAATAATCTGCTTCGCCCCTGGATCCTAGGGTATCTAATCGTAATGAACATAGTCCGGCGGTCTCTTAACTTGCGGCGAAGCAAAATACGTTTAGTACGTATACTCACATGCGATACCTGGCAGAACTTTATTATGAGGTCAAGTAAAATCTCCCTCAAAGAGAAATTCCTCGCAAAATAGCGTTATAATACATTTAGTTGAAACAAAATTTCAAATTTCGAACAAAGGCCTGTCTTCATCAAACCCAAGGGTAAATTAACCCATGGTTGCATCTTGGCTAATCGGTCACTTACTAAAGGCTAGTCTACGAGGCCACTCGCATATAATTATACGCGTATACGTATACTCATAATGAAGTGTATCATAGTGGCCTGATAGCCAGAAAATTTGAGAGGCTCGTAAGTATGCTGGAGCTGTATTTATTGGCAAATATCTCAGCCGGAGATGTATACATGTATCTAGGTACAGTGGTGCCAACTGAAGTTTTCGATGCCGGTATCCTCCAAATTGAAATATCTGGGACTTGGTTGCTGGGCCGATGATCTGAAATGTTGTATCAATTATGCACCACAGTGTCATTACTCCCAGGTAAAGTCTTCTGGTGGGCCGGGCAGCCTCGCACCTGGACGCTGTCGAGATTCCTGCCTACCCGCCAAAGGCCCTTCAATTATATCGTTCTGCTCGTGTGAATTTCCCGCTACATCAAGGTTTAATGATTGCAATTCAGCGACATCCTGGTCCGTGATTGCCCTTGATCCCGGAATATACCATTGCGCCCCCCTCTGCCGTTGCTCATTTAGCGCGTCGATTACATCTGAATCGACCTTTCTTTCTTCGTCCATATCTTCTTCGCGATTGCGGTCGTGCTCTCTCTGCGGCTCAACATTCGGTTGGTCAATCGGAACAGTCGTGGTCTTTGGTCGAAATATGGACTTCTGAATTTTGCCAAGAAATTTACGGATTGAGCCCGATTTTGCTTTGTCACCTGTTTTCCATTGCTCAGGTACCACTTGCTTCTCTTTGGATTTCTCTGTCTCCTTAGGCGAATCACGAGAAAATGTCTGAGCCCCTCCGGTAACGGCAGCTATATATTCATGCCGCTCCTGATCCGTAAATGGTTTGATGGCGTCCCAAACTTCGCCGTTGGAGGCAACAAGCTGAACTTGAGGGTGGTACTCAGATACTGGCATAGACGAGTCTCTGGTTAAGCTGAACCCTAACCTCAAGTTCGACCCAAATTTATGATAAGCTAGCCGCACTACACACTCGTTTCTAGGTCAGTAATAGAAAATATAGTTCTAAGGTATCGCCTCGAGACTAACTTCTAAAGTATGGGCTGCTGCCGTGCGGGGGTCTAAGATCCGGCCGAATCTCGCTCGATTGCCAGTAGAACCAGAATCGGTCTTTCGGTTTCACGAAGAGCTCAGTATAGTGCATGGAGCTGACAAATCCACCACCGGAGCCTCGCTGTAAGTGGAATCTTTTGCCAAATAATGCAGAAGTTAGCCGACAGTGGCTCAACGATGGGGATCAAAACTGAGTCCGCCAGTTAGGTTTAGTTTAAGCTGCCGACACATCCATGCTACTTACCGAGCCGCTGCATTTTCCCATACTCCCACTTCCATAGTTATCTTTTCTCCAGGGGGTAATTGAGCGTATATCTGGGGTGCTGGGCCAAACCCTTCATTGCGCGGTCTCCCGACGGTAACTGTAAAGAAATTGCTCCCACTATCTTCTTCTGGGACCACTGTTTCTGCCCAGTTTACATCGCCGCCTTCTGCTTCACATGTCGTTATTTCGCGATCAATCGCGAACACTTGATCACCAATTCCCCGGCCGTCTGTTCCTCGGCATACTGGTTCCGTTGGTTCGTATTAGTACTTGCTTTCCCCATCTTTCTTCAATTGCACTAGCTTGGGGTACCTACACTGCCAGGGGTACTTTCGCTCAGTTTTTTTATTCTGATCGTGGACCTCTATCTGGAATCCTGACGTACGATGGTACGTAAAAGCCAAAATCACCAGCAGCCAATGTACGCGTTTTGGTCCCATCATCGTGAATCTAGCGCCTTGTCCTCAAATGATTCCTTCGTGAGCTCCAATAATTTTAGTCCAAAATCATGAGACCGGTATAAATGAGCCATTTGAATACAGTTTATGTATAGGTCTAACATACTTTGCTCTGCACTTGCATGGATAGAGCCTCTAAGCCATGTGTTTATGCGGTGTTTTCCACGGTAATGCTCATTTAGGCTCGAACGAGATCACCTCGTGGCCGCTATCACGTGTCTTCGAGGGCACGATTCGGTCTAAGCCGTATTTCACTAGTTCAAGCCGCCCTCCTCAAAACAATAGCCCCTAGTTCCACGTACTGGTTGGCATCAATCGATAAAATTTGGCAATAACGTCCAAACAATTCATCAATAACTCTGCTCGAACCTCTTCGAGGACATAAAGATTTCCCCCCGTGCTACTGATTAGTCAGTTTAAAAGTTCACAAATCCCGGCAAAGTTGTCCAGATATATCCTGCCCACAGGGCCCTCGTCCAAAATCGTTCGGAACTTCGAATCCTTTGTTTCCTTCTTTAACTGCATACGCGTGGGACCGCTCATTTGAGGACCTCAATAACTTGTACCTACGAAATACATTTTAGATACTATACGAGGTAAAAAGTTGCATAAGTCTCGGAAAGATCTCATTTGCCTCTGCCAATTAGGCACATGCTGTCCATATATTGCATAAATATCCTCACGGGTAATATAATACACCATGGCCTCTTCTTAGAGCTCAAAACGATTGTGCTAGTTTGGATACGGCTATCCTTAATCAAACGTGGAGGATGTAGTCGAAAGTAGCTTGCCATCAATATGTACGATTGACGTCCCCTCTAAAAGCGACATTCAATTCGTCGTTCAATGGCCCTCTTTGAGCTTCTATATCGTCCTCCTCTCGTTGTCCCTGTACCGGCATAAGCTCAAACTCACCTCTGTTTTGATTTTGAGCACCGACAGGGCCATAATCTTCGTCGCTTGGGAGGGGTATCAACTCAATTACATTGTTTCCCTCCGCGGCATCATCGGGGCTATTTATGGGCTCCAGTTCTTCCACTCTTTCGGGGCTGTCCCCTAGAATATTATCCCAAAATTGAAAGTTATGCTCAGATTCGTCTCTCTGACGAACCGACATTCTAGTGACTTCATCCACAGGCGGTTCAGCTTGCGCCGCATCAATATCTGCAGCGAGTTGTTCAAGCTGTTCGGCAAGTGCCAATAAGTCGAGAGCCGGTTGCAGATCTGGTTCCCGGTCCCTCCGTCCTTCCGAGTCTACTTCTCGTCGTCTCCGCTGCGCCTATTGGACATTGTTTTGCCGCCACCCTGTTCCAAAGAGGTCTCGGAAACAGTGGAATAATTTTGTGCAGCACCCCAGGATGCAATTACTAGCATAGCGTAACTCTATCCGCGGGTTATCGGGGGCGGGCGCACCCCTGTTGATTCGATAGCCGATTCCAGGCCCGTAGTTGCGCACTGCGAGAATTAGAAGTCAGAACGGTGCTACCCGTAGCGTCGATTTACGAAACTATAAGGGTTGGTTTCGCCTTGCACGTCTTACATCTAAGAGTATGGTCTTGTTCCATTGAAGATCCGATAAACTCCAAGTTGTCCCCTTCTTGGAAAAAATCTACCGCAGGGTCAATTCTTCGGCCTCCACGCTTGACGATCCAGCTGTAAGCATCCATTAGTGACATCGAAAGAACGTCGTGCGCATAACAAACAGCTTCGATCCATTCGAATATTTGCGAGAGTTTATCTAAAAACCAACTTACTATGCGGGGCGATAACCACGAGTGGACTCCGCCATTATGAAGGGCAAGTCATCATCGAAAGCGGGATATCGAATCTGAGAGCCGGTATCATAGCCGTCAAAGTAAATTGCTGGTATATTCTGCGCATCTGGAAGATCCAAATACAAGGGATAGAACCAAAACCCTGGTCCATAACGGCCCCACCTACGGCTATCGCAGCTTTCTTCAGCGGGGTTCACAACGAATAAGTCGGTTCCCATATCGATAAGGTCTATTGGGTCCTGTACTATCGGTTGGCAGACTATAACAAAGTCGTCAATGCACTCGATTCATTGCATGGGCATGTGGACTATCAATGGAATGACTTCTTACGCTGCCAAGGTCTTTTATTGGGAGTATCCGGAAAATATACCGAAATTGCAGGCGCAAACGAACGTGAAGCCCCAAGGTGGGGGACCATTATTAGCCATCCGGCCAAGTATAAGCTAGATCCCAAGCCTGGGCCTTTCATATTGTAACGGCATGGATGTGGCGACAGCGAAAGGTCCCTTCGTTACCTGCGATAAAAGTTATGCACACCCAGTCGACACCGACTCCTGGGTTCATGAACCCTTCATCCAGATAAAGAGTTAAGTCCGTCTCACCGTGGCAGTTCGATGAGCCCTATCGAGGAAGTTTGTGATCCCAATAGCTGCTTGCTACCATTCGGTTAAATTATGAGCCAAATATATTTCTATTAGAAAACTATAGCACGTTTTATTCTCTCAAACTGAATCCTTTATTCGAAACCTCTAATACCGAGATCCTGGGTCGCGGAATCGAAGGGCTTACCAGATTCGATCATAGTTTTAGACATTAGGTGCTCCAACAAGGTATGGGTATGTTCTCAACGACGCAACTACAATTTCGGTGAGAATGTAAAGAAAGTAAAGCTTCGGGAGAACTGATACAGCCATCCTTTGCGAAAAGAAAAACGTTCTTCGAACTTCTCGCAAACCGCGCGTGTATCGTAGACAAGCTTATAAGTTAACGTAGCTGCTATTTGTGCCCTGGACCTGTACGTCCGCCATTGCTGTGGCGGTTTCGAACTTTGCTCTTTCGTATATACAAACTTGAACGCCACTCTATAGGCTCCATATATCGTAAATTATCACTCACAATTAGTCGATGTGTGACGCGTAGGTGTAAAAGTCTATTAGTTTTGGGTTATATACCGGTCGCTCACAACCGATTCTAGCACATATATTTGCCCGATTGCAAGCCATTCTATTTATCTTTTGCAAAGAAATTGTTTAAGTATGAGTGTAATAGCTTCCAGTACTGCGACCATAGTGCCGGCTGAGATGGGCTCCTGGGTCTTAAAAATGGTCGTGCCTAAAGTTAAGGTTAGTACCGCCAAATGGCGGTACGTATTAGCGTGGCGCATGCACAACTGTATAACGGTGATATCAATTGATAAGGGGATCGAGAATAGCTCTGTGTATATTTGTTTAGCACCAATGCTAACGCCATGTGACTCGTGATAGATGTGTAGTTTACTCTAGATTCTGGTTTCCTTCTACTCATAACCGATTAACCCTGTTGAGTCCTAGGAATTGGGGAGCACATATTCATTGAATTTCGCTATGTCTTTGGGGTTAGTTGCCTTGCGCGGCTGCTTCAATCGGGTAGTAGCCGCATGGAACTTGATTCAAAACACTCCTCAGCACGATTTTGGAGGACCTAAGCATTCATATCTCGCTACTTCCCTCAACTTCATCATCATCTACATCCAATTATCACCAAGTCTGCCTAACATAATGGAGCTTCATCAATCTCCTCAAACTAGTCCTGCCGCCAGCGTCCGACTTTCACCAGTCCCGTTTCCAAATGCAAGAAGTCGGTCTCCTTCATCCAGAGCCGCGAATAGCAACGATCGAAGTCCAAAATTACAGCACCGATTTCTCGCTTCTAGGACTTCTCCGAGCAACCCACGTCTAGTACCACCTTGGAGAAGACTCCTCATATCTCGCAACTCTAATAGGGCAGGAGATCTTCGCGAAGACCACCCAATATTCAACGACGCTTTCTACATCCCTCACGCCAATGCTATCGCTATGATCGGTAAAAGACTGAGTCGTCTCACCAACTGGATTGCCAAAACTCACCCGGATAGACTCTGTTCTCTGACCGTCCTCCAAGACGCGTTTACGCAAATAAACGCTATCGTCGAGGATCCGGTTGCGTCGCATATCGGACATCGGGTCAAGCTATGGGAGTTCAAGATCAAAACTGCAGGAGCGGGGTACAAAGAGAACGAGTACGAAGACCAGCTAAGATTTCGAGAGTTGATTACTATCAAAAGAATGATCGAGGGAATCACGAAAACGCAAAATGAGAAGATGGACATCGTTATCGCAAATTTGCCAAAGTTCTATTGGAAGTCAAGCGCACCCCTCAGAAGGATGCTTGAGCTTGGAAAGCAAATTTCGCGACTTGAACTACTCCAGGCACAGGCAAAGGCAAACCTCTCGTCAATTGTTTCTGCTGATAGGCAAATCTCAGACCTATTACAAAGCTGCAACAGAGTACTTTTGAAAGTCGTCAACATGTAACCCCCCCTCTAGTCTACCCAGAGTGCACAGAAGTAACAATGCTGATTGGTTAAACAGATTACTTGAGAATCGAAAAGAGCCATTACCACCTAAAAGCACGGATGGACACCCTGTCGGTGGTACTTGCATCGCGCGAACTACTCTCCCTAACCAACCTTTGAATACAACCACCGAGCACACAGACCATAAAACTTAAGAGTTCATCAATGAATTTTTGATATGAATTTAAATCATGGCGCCTATTGAGCATCTTGTACTAAAGTCCACAAACAAACCAATCTATACCAAACGCAAGCAAAATCCCATATTCCCAGAATTCTATCTCATAAATCATTTAAAATCATTCTCCCCCAAGAGGCGGGAATCTAGGAGGCATCCAAGATGAGTGGAAGCAAATCCTTGACCCTTTCTCCGCATTTTTATGATTGCCTTGAGGAATAGTACTGGACTCCGTGTGAATGGAATCACAGAATCTCCATCCGTCTTTGTCGTCGGGACCCAGCCATCATTTCCTCTATTTTCCAAACTACTTTGCGTCCCATAATCTAGGCTGAGATAGTTGCAAAGCTTTCGATAGTAATTTTCGTGTTCGAAAAACAGCTGGCCCGCAAATAAGTTCAAACGGATTCGAGAATGGATGTCCAACTTAGATTTTGTAGCGGCCCTTCGCAGCCCTTGTATTGGGCAGACGTCGAAGTATTCAAAAGTTGGCATACTTCGTGACACCCGAGGAGCATAACAGTGGAGTTTGGTAAACTCGGACCGTTTGATATCCGGCATGAGTTCGTTGGCTTCATAAGGACTGATGAATACCAAGTAGGACTCATCATCCCTATTAAACTCAAGTACCCACCGAACTGGTCGCAAATAGTCGTCCATTTTATCGTCCGGGTTTCTTTCGACGGTTTCAGTGAAATCCTTAGTGACAAAATGGCGTGAATGTGTTTTCCAGGCTTGAACCTCGAACATGTGCCGGCAAGATGTGTTCTCGAAAATACTGAACGGTTCTTTGAATGTCGAAGACTGGCTTTCAAACTTTCCAGTCCTCACGAGATCAGAGACCTCTGCGGCTAGTTGGTGTCTTTTTGCTTTGGCTGGCTGAGGGCGTTCAACGTTTGTCTCCTCTTCGACTTCGTGGGCTACCTCACGCTCTTGTTCCTCCTGTACCCTAACGTTGTTACTGGTATCGACCGAGAATTCCTTCAGTCGTGTTTTGATCTTCGTTCCATCGTGTGAAGTCAAAACTTGAGAATGGATCTCAAGACTACTATCATTGGGTCCGTACATGTCAACCAGTGGGCGACTTTCCACCTCCATTGTCGCATCCTGCAGCGCTTTATTATCGCCATTAGATTGAAACACATCCCAGCCCTGCTTCCTCTTCAAGTATTGAAACCCTTGGTTAGCCCATACTGCAAAACCCTGCTGGATTTGTCTACAACTTTCTCGCATTGTCCACACAAGAACATCTGAAATGGTAACAATGTCGGAGTTAGATTTGCCGGTTTGTTTGAGAATATGGCCGTAGATATCAGGGGAAGCGAGGAAGGCTAGTGAATGGCCGCTGCCGAGCTTTCGCATCCTCATACAACCTATTGTATAGTCAGTATCACGGCTGTAAGAGTCTTTACCTTTAGTATATTGAGCGAAAGCCTAACCTTGAACAAATTTATCCTTGGCCAGATTTGGGCCTAACGTCACAGCGGCCCGGGTGCCGACAGGCAATTTGAGATCAGTACCACTATAATCAAGAAAACATTGTTAATATCGATTGTTGTATTTTCGGTACTGGGTGCTTACCGAGTATGAGCTTCGTCAAGATATACAAGGGCTTGATCTAGTTGATTAGAAAGACTGGAAGATAGAAAAGGCTCAATCTTCCCGTCCCTTCTCATCACTAATATCTCATCATTGTTCCCGAAAAACACCGCCCCTTTAACCTTCTCAGACCGTTCCTGCCTTAGCCATTCTCGAGCGACTTCGTGATTGGTTAACTCTAAAATCTGCGCCCCGACGTCCAGTAGTACCTGGACCTTTGGGTCCATGTTGGCGATCTCCCAAAGCATTTCGGTGGCCGTCAACCTTTGGTCGTTCTTGTGAGCTCTGGTGACGCTATTATTTTCTTCTCGTAGAATGTTCATCAAAACCAAAGAGTTTGTATGAAGTTGCTGTGGAAGGTCGAGTTGCTTGATACTAGTAGGAAGCAGATACCTGTTGTCATTTGTGCCACTAAAGCCGGTCGTATTGTGGGTTTTCCTTTGTGCTATATCCCATCCACTGGTTGACAGTTTATGTGGAAACCCTTTCGCTTCGCGTGGAAATATCAATTCTGAGAGGAAAAAGTCGATAACGTACTTGTTATATTTGAAAAAGGGAAATATGGCACCCTTTTTCTGGTCTTGGTCCCGGAGATTTAAGCCTTGAAGTTGTGACAGATTAGGGGGTATTTCCTTGCGTCTCTTCACCCATAAGAGCCAATGCTCAAAAGTGACCACCGGGTCATCCGTCCGAAAGAGGAGCTCAAAGCAGCTTTCTAGGTTACTTTCTTCGAGCCCCCCGTAGTAGTACGTGAGACACGTCAGAATTAAGACAACTTCTGGGTGTCCGAATTCTGCTTTAACGGCTGGTCGGTCTTTGGCTCTATATGGAACCGCCAAGTTTGATCGCTTTGTGTCCAGGCCATAGTCAACCCGGTACCGTTTATCGCGAAGGACAAAAAGAAGAATGCCGTGTGCAATCAGCCCTCTTAGAACCAATAATTGTACCCTTATGTGTTCACACTCTCGTAGTACAGTCTCTTGTGGTTCGAGGGACATGTTCCGAATTGTAATGAAGCTGAATACTTTATCTCGGATGTCAGTTTTAAGAAGTCGAAGCCTAGATGAAAGACTAGGCATCATTTTTGTCCCGTTGAAGCAGATCTCCTTGGCAATATCATGGAGCATCTTTTCTCCCCGTTCTTTGTCTATGATCCGGATTCTGGGATATCCCGCTTCTGAAGATTCGAGCACCTCGACTGCCGTCGGATCGGACTTCGCCCAGCGTCCAGCCTGCTCCTGTAAAAGGTCTAAGAAATCTTGGATCAGCGTCCACCGATCTCTGTCGCCCTCTAGAGACTCCTGTTTACCCATCGTGTAGATTAATTGATACCGAGTATGGAGGATTTCGTCACTTTCGTCCAAAACGTCTCGGGAATTCTGGTCCAGCCACTTTTGTGTCTCTATCAAAGGGCACCAAAGTGGTTCTCCTTGTACCAATTTCTCGAGCCCCATAAGCTTGAATGACAATAAATGTTCTGGGAGTGTAAGAAGAATATCGCCGTTGGATTTGCAATTGTCATATAGTTGTTGAATTTTGGCAACGCCCGTGCTGTCTAACGAAAGGCCCCGGTGGAATGGAAGAAAGTAAATTTTCCGATCGCATAATCCGCTGAGGCGTTGGACGAGGATTTGGAACATTTGTGTAGACAGAGGCTTGAGAACGATTGACCTCACTAATCTTGTGGTATCCGCTAAGGCGGCGGTAACTATCGGCATAATGACCTGCACCAAGGGGTTAGCGGAATGTTAACCTAGATAATATTCGACGCATCCATAGGACACGCTGCCAAAATCCCGAACTTACCGCCGATTTTCCCTCTCCCATGTTTAGTTGCATTACCGCGTTTCCGTTGTCTTCTTCCCTCATCATATCGAGACCAATCCTCGCTTGGACCGGTCGTATCATCATCCCAGAGTCAATTTCAAATAGGAGCCAGTCAATATACTCCTCTGCGTTCCAATGCTCCTTCTCGAAGTTGCGAATCTCTTTTTCGATTTCTTGGATATCTTTCTCCGGGTCAAGCCGCCGCAGTCTATTTGATCGTTGAAGCCAAGTAACCGCCTCTCCAAAATTTACAATCGCCCTGGCCCATTCTCGGGAGAGCTGTTCCCTTCTCTTTAGTCGAAGTTCTTGCAGAATATCTAGTTTTGTTAGCGAAGGCCAAAGGCCACTCACTGCTAGTAACTTCTCGAGATCCGACTGTGGGGATAAAGTACTCTGAAGTTCCCTAAGAAAGTCCTCTTCGCAAATGGCAGTGGCGTCTCTATACTGAGATATCCTTTCTCCGAGGTTCGTTCGCGCTGCAGATTTCAGTGACCCTGGGGTCTCTGTATCCTCAAGTGCCTTAACACTTTCGACCACCTCATCCGCATATTTTTGAGTGAAAGGTTTTGTCGAATTTTTCAGTTTCGCGATTATAGGTCGGATAGTGTCCCCACTATGCCCTGGCGCCGCAACCATCTGTCCTCGTAATCCTGCAAAGAAAATCTTTGTGGTATGATCTTTCCGGAGCTCTCGGAGCCGTGCTGTGTCTGGGGGTATCCTGTGGGATAGTAGTTTTGGTAGAGAACAGGAATACCGTGCTGGATCCAATGGTTGTTCCTTAAGTGCGGGGTGTGTCATAGTTGAGACTTCGAAGCTACTTATCGTGCCCTCGATGCCTCTAAAGGGCCCCAATAACAATTTCAAGCGGTCGAAATATTCAAAAAGAGCCCGATTCCGATAACAAACTTCAAAACGGGCACGAATACCGTCCATGGCAATGGAAACCCCAAGCAAACTATGAGAACCTCCTAGACGCGCGGGAGATCTTGCTGAAGATTGAGCCATGACTGCTTCTGTCGCTGCATCAATCTGCGACTCAAATGCCCTAGCATATTCGATTCGCCTTCTACGAGCGTATTCGTCGTCATCTTCGTAGGAGAGCCTTGAGACCGCGGTACAGGCGAAGGACGCATATTCGGATTGCTCAAAGGAAAGTCCCGACGATCTGAACGCGTCCTCAACAAATGATTTTTGGGGTTGTAGACCGATCCGTGGCTCAAATAAGTCATACGGCGGGGCTGCAATACCTTGGAAGGCTCTGCTCGCGGCAACTGTCACCAAGGATTTCAAAACCTCTTTGTTGCTGGCGTTCGCATATACCCAACTACCAAAAACGAAAATTAAAGTGAACCGATCTTGTTTTGTAGAGCTCCTACACCAGTTGTATAAACTACACCACTCGGTGATCGGATCGCTCTCAGAAAGTTTCGGAGTGTAACTAAGGGCAAAGTTACTTTGTTGCCCGGAAAGGGTTTTCAAGGATGCGAAGCGCTTCCAAAGAGTAACTTCCACATCATTAGACTCGTTCCACTGGAAAGAGGCTCTTGCTATGTCGTAGACATGGGTTTCGTTCGCGCTGAGCTCGTGCCTCAATGAGTGAACGTAGCAATGTGACACTCTACGGTCGGCGTCATAGTCCCCTTGACTGAAGGCACTATTGTGGTACTTCGCCCTCTCTAGAAGGTCTTGAGATCCAAAGTCTAAGGGTTCGTATCTGGCCGATCCTTCCACCAAAAATTGTCTCCTGGACCAGTCGGCAAAGATGTCCACAATCCGAAAGTAGAAGTTGTCGTTCTGAACCCAGGTTGGTAGTGATTTCTCCCAACCTATTTTCTGCATGACTTCTGGGTTATTCGGATAAAAGCCGCGCCACGGCGTCAGACTTGCGATGCTTTTCAGTATTTTAGCATCGCTTTCATGAAGCGTTTGAAGAGAGAACGACGCAGCGGTTTTCAAACCATCCAAGGCTTCATCGACCCCGGTCCGCCCTGTAAGGGGGTCTGGGAGAATTCCACTGCATAGAGCGTGCAGGTATAGGCGTGTATACCGTGCTTTCGATGTTTCGGTATCTAGCAATCGGTTCAAAACTCGATCGACAGGGTAGATAGCATAGCGGCGCTCGTGGTCAGGTGGGGTAACCCTAACTGAGACGTGATTTCCGTTACCTTCGTTGGACCAAGTAATCTGACCGAAAGGGACCAATATTGATTCGTTATGTGAAGGCTGACTTTCCATTCGAAGTTTCAAAAAGTTTTGTAGCCCAATAAAGGTACCAGTGCCCTGGTTGGGGTCGATGGTCCAACCGCGAAGACTGCGACACTCTACTTCGTTCGACTCATTTATAAAAAACTCCAGTTTATACCGTGGCAAATCGATGCTTATGGGCTGCCTCCCAGAGGTCATCGTCACGATATAGTTGATTTTCTCGATTGGATTGAGAATCCGGTGGACCGAAGCATGTATGTTTCCCCTCATATCGAGCAGATAACTATCTCCACGGACCATTTCTCTTCTCTCAGGATCTGATAGATTCAGAATCCAATCTTCCGACGTAGAAAGATCCTTCCACCAAACCGAGCTTTGGTGAAACCTCAATGTATTGTCCGTTAGGTTCAACCATTGAGTTCCGTTACGTAATATAGAAGCGGGAATGTCGCCGTCGAATTTGGTGGACGGAATGAACTCGTGGAACTTTGAATTTCCACCACCAGTTGTTCCGTCCTGTTTCAAGATGGTAAGGCATTCTTTGTCGAGGTGGAAATGCAATGCTACCCCGCAAAACAATTCTTTCGTCTGATATGACATGCCGGGCTGCGACGAGGGTATAATGTCCAGGATTCTCTACTCTCAGTTAGTAGTATTCCAACGACTAAACTTTGAGTATGCAAGATCTAACGTTACCTTTCCAAGAAGTTTCTTGTAGTCTTGGTGAACAAAGTATTCTTGAGGTAGTCTACCATTTGGCTTTCCGTTCATCAACAACTTGCCCTCTAGGATATTGAAATGGATTGTTGTGGTTTTCCCGCCATTTTCGGAACAATCTCTCACAACCCACCATCTAGTGGCTGGTGATTCGAGGCGCCTCCACGTCCCGGAGATAGTCTGCGAAGTCAATATAGCCTGGACGGCCCTGGATAGTAACTCCTCCGCCTTGCCGTCGCTAAGAACTTTTTGTATATGCCCTTCTGCTAGCACCGCGAAGCGCCGATTCCGCTCGAGCAGGAGCGCAAGGTCTGGATCAAGGCATCTAAAAACACCAAGGGAGTTGTCATGGATCGTATTCTGACAGACAAGGTATTCGACGATATCCATCGAATCCTCGAACATTGCTGGGATGAAGTGTTGGTCGATGTCGAACGCGCTGCATTGAATACCGGCAATCCTGAGCATCCATGCCCTGAGCTCCTCGATTGTGCTTTCTTCCTCGGCATCTTTTATTTTATCGCGAATAGCGGTGATCCAAGGAGCACAGACTCGACGAGCATCCCTTAGAAAATTGATTGAATTCGTTTGGACGGATTGGTGGCCACAACTAACTAGTCTTTGAGCCAGCAGGATCAACAACTTTAATGTTCCCGCTTGCTCCCAGTTACCCTTTAGCACAGATAAACTTTTTTGTAGGGCTTCGAGAAGCTCTTGTGAGAATTCTTCCTCAGACAAAGTGGTGTGCGAATCTCTTCTCCAATCGTTTGGATCTTGCGCTTTCCCCACATGGCATACGGCATGTAAAGCAAGAGTATATACTGCGTCCTTATTAAACGAAAGATCCCGTTTGTAGATTTCGACCAATATGTTATGCCATTGAAGGAACCGCCCTGACCGAAGCGTTGCAAATGCGTCGTACTCACGAAGTGTCAGTGAAGGAGGGCATTCACATTGTCGTGCTATTACCTCGTTAGGCGTATGGATAGTATTGTTGACGGCGTATGATAGCTGCATATAGGAATGATCCAAGATTTTGGATTGGCAAAGTTGTCTGACGTTACAGGTTTTGTGTCGGGACTCCACCCACGCCAATTCCTTCACGTCGTGGAGTCTGTAACGACCGGCGTGTTTAACCACAACATCGCTTTCTTCGGCGGGGATCTTACGGTCCTCGAAATGAGACGCTCCGCTGATGGGCTTTGTTCTCGATACCCATGCGATACGGGCCGACCCTGTTTTGTTATCGCGTAGATCGCCCCACTCGTCAAAAGGCCACGGTTTTGCCGTTTCCGAACTGATAACGGGATCGGTTGCGCAGACATCCATCATGATGTAGTAAGTCGTATCGCGCCAGGCTGCAAAGTCTTTCGGGAGCTTCAGCTCGAACAAAACGCATCTTGCTTCGGCTTCGTCCAGGGGCAAAGGCCATTCATGAATACGAATAGACATGTTGTCGGCCCTGTTCTCCAGCGCACACTTGGCACAGTACCTATCATGACGAGACTGCCCCCACCTATCCACAAAGTTTCCGTGTTGCTTTTGGCTGGCTTGATCCATAAGTTCGCGGTACCTATCGTTGTCGCGCCGAAGTTCTTGTTTCTTAGCATCTCGGTCTTCCGTTGCCTTCTTCTCCATTGCCTGTCGGAGGGCTTTAAGATCTGCGTTGGCTTGGTAGTATTTGGACGCGAAGCTCTCGGAGGACGCCTTGTTATGAAAGATAGAGACTCGGTTGGTAGCTTCGGAGTGACGTTGAACGAGATATTTCTCGAAACGGGTGACCCGTTCCATATCACCCCTCTGGATGAAAAGAAGTGGCTCAAGGATTGTCTTCGGTAGCTCAGGGGAGTACTGGCGCATGAGAGGCTTCTCCAGGCAAACCGCGCTATCCATAAAGACCCACATCTCGAAGATAGTAAGTACCATTCTTGAACTGTCGAGCATATTGTGGCCCGTGTATTTGCTGCAGGCCGCTTGGTGGTACTCAGGTATCTTTGACGATAATTTTTGGATGACGTCGGCGTTCTTATTTCGCATGCACCAGTCTTCAAGATGTTCCTTGACCCAGTTCTCAAAGTCTATCAGACTAATTGCTGTATCGGTTTCAGAACCCCCTCTAAGGTACGGGAAAGAGCCCGGTGCCGGGAACCGGTTATGTTCGGTTGGGTCCTCTATCTGAGCATCGAGTATACTTGGGGATTTGAAAGCATCAATTCTCTTCTGTAGCCATGGGAGCGAGTTTCGCAGTGAAAGATTGGTATTCTTTTGAAGATTTTCCTTCGTTCCTAGTTCGGCACGCCAGGAGATAGTGCGAGTCGATTCCGCGATTGTCGCATCCCATCGACTTTTTAGTAGCTCTGACCCCTTCCTGGTCGTCTCCAGGATGCGCTGCAATAGGCGATCCGGGACCTTTCCATCTTCAATTTTTTGGCATCGCCTAGCCAACTTCTTGCTTGTACAAGATATCGCATAGCTGTCGATGGCTCGCTCAAGCAAAGTTCGAATAACCTCCAACATAAGCAATTTGTAGGTTTCCATAGTGAGAGTCGTTTGCAATACCACCCTAATGACGAGCCAGAGTCCACTACGTCTCCATGGATTCTTTGCGTCACACCAGTTGACTTCGTCTCGAATGTTCTTTTGTATGTGTCTCGGTGTCGTCTCATGTCCAATCCCGCGCATGATACCAGTAAAAAGCTCAATAATGAAGCGTGGATCAGCAGAACTTCGGGTCTCAGATAGCTCATTGTCTCCCTTGTAGGATTTAGAGAGCGTCTTCGACTCAAAACCCTGGGTGGTCATGTGATGAAGAAATTCACCGAGCTGCCTTAGGAAGTTGGGGTTGTGCGCAACGCTCCATGGGATTGTGGTTGTTGGACCAGGATAAGTACACCTCAAGCGACCTTTGCAGTGTACTACCGCCTCTCGGAGTGGTGACACTTCAAAGGTCTCCAACTGTAGAGAATCTTGGATTCGCCGGAAGGTTATGCCAGCATTTTGACCAACGACGTGGAGAGCAAATGCATCTATATCAAAATAGCAAAATTAACACCTGTAAACTCGCTCGGTGGAGCTCCAACCATAAATTTGTGAACATACCTCCCGGGCAGAGTTTGAGAATTTGAGTTTCCAATTGCTTGTTGAAGTCTTTGTGATGATCGTGTACAGCAATCATACAGTCCAAGGTTTTGCATGCTTCACCGGCTTCAATACTCGTGTTCCCGTAGCTTTGAGCTGCATAGTTCTGCACCACCTGAGCAACGAACTTTAAAAGATGGAAATTCTGTTGCTCCAAGTCCTTCGGTTCTTCCTGGGGCACGTTCGGGGGAAGTATGATGTGTTGTATTAAGAACTCTATATCGAGGTCCTCCATAATGGGTGCCGAGACTGCCATAATGGCTAGACGAAACAGTTTGGTTGCGAGACTGGGCTGGACAGTTGCTTTTGACTTGGATCCTAAGAATGTCATGGGATAGTTCAGCGCTCGTAAGTTCCGTGCAGTCTAGCTCCAAGAAAACAGGAGGGGAAAAGGGGGGTAGACTCTGTACCTTTATAGCGCTGGCGAGCACCGTAGTTGCTTGGAATCTAGATATCAGGTCTTCCTCGATGATCAATTCGAGGCTCGAAAAGAGAGTCAGCACTTTCCGTTCATAGATTAACTTAACAGAGGGTGATATCTGTTGCTTACCAGTGTGAAAGGTTGATTCAGCTAATCAGGGTGAAGTGTAGGGAAGATAGGAAAAAGTCGCGTCGGGAATAATTCTTGAGAAATGTTGATGGGACTGTCAGATTGAGCTGCCGATATTCTTTGAAGTTATTCTCAAATATTCCTAGCTGTCGACAGCTGTCGTGACTATCGCGACTAGAAGATATCGTAGGTGGATTTCGATAGGAAGCTGTTGGGTTATTAAGATGACTAGATTGGCACAGCAAATATTCTGAATCCTACACAGAAACAAATAGAACTTTAAGGTGTACTCTACTATTGGGCGAGGGAAAAAACCACGACACTAAATTTCTACTAGCCGTACGTGCATCACACATAGATATCTTCTAGGACACGGTCTCCCTGTGTACGTGCGCTTTCTCTACTTCAAGTCTCTGTCACCCAGATCCTTCACTTGTAGCTCTTCAAGTCACCGGCTTTCAACATATCTCTGGTTCCTTGTCCTTCGTTGATACTTGAAGTTGCAATGACGAGGCCAAACGATGCCTGAAGTTTGCCTGGAGTTCTCCGTCGTTTACAAAGGAGTCGATTGCCCCGGTATCTCCAAGCAGGGATATCCTGGTAGGTCGCACGAAATTGGCGGCTTATAACGGGAAGCTAACCGCTTTTGGCAAGTACCACAATGCAACAACACTTCCAGAGAACAAAAACAACGAGGCTGACAGATCCTTGATATCGGTATATCGCAGCCGAAGCGGCACAGTTATCACAAAGGCACAAGGGTGTACTTAAACTCCTCCTCGAAATTGAATCACATTTTTAAAAATACGACTGATCTTTGCACTGCCAATACATACCACTGCCGTGCCGCCCGAAAAACCAGTCTCGGCTCGTCTCGACACCAAACAAGTTATGATGCAGTTGCAACGCAATCGCAACCCAGTACGCGGTGACTCCTACTCGATCGACGCGACCGAAATACTCCTAGGCTGATGAAGCTTGAAGGCATCAAGCGAAAAATAAACGGCGTTTTTTATTGATCATCGACTTTCGTTTTTAGTCGTAGATACTTAAACAATTTATTAAGCGGGTACTTCGCCGAAAACGTCTCTAGGGACGAATTTCATTCTCGAGCCACTTTCAAAGGTTTTCTAACACATGCTCAATGCCAGCCGCATCAACCGATTTGTAGTTCCCACATACAAACCATCTCCATGCGAAACTACAAATCAGCAGAAAAAATGCAGATATTCGCCTTCGTAGGATCATGTTTCCTAATAATCCGGTACATGATCGTTTCTCTCAAATCCGCGACCGACCTCCTCAATTCCCATAACACTTCAACCAAATCCGCCGCATTCAATGCCATTTTCCTCTCCGCTGGTGTATCCCCACACTTGTTCTTACAAGCAGTCACATCACGGATGAGATTTTCAGCATTCTTATCAACGGCATTCAAACGAAAGTCAAAACTTCCCAATTCCATCCACGCCGACTTCTTCTTTGAACTGCTGAGAGGCTTGATAACGTGTTTGGACGCTTCGGTAATGTACGCAATGGCGAGCCTGTATGGCACATTCTCTTGCTTGAACATCGTAACGACGGTTTCTTCGTACCAGGGAGCCTCTCGGTCCGGTAGGTCGATATAGTTGCTGAGGGCCTTGGGGTTAACAATATCGGTTGTAACTCCGAGATCGACGATAGACTTGATGATGTCTTCCCAGAGGTTGAAAGGTGGTGATATAAGGTCAGAATCACGGTCGACGCCGGCTATTCTCATCAGAGAAGCCGGTTTCGATGGGATACCCGATGTGGGAGGTAGGATGACCGGAGATTTCATAACAGGGACCTTAGCCCCCAAGGTCGCCCAAGGGCTTGGAGCCTGGACTTTTGGAGACTCTGGGGTTGAGTTCTGCATTGTCGGAGGGTCCATATCGATTGTCATATCTCCACTAATTGGAACCATCAAACTACTCGGTACTGACGGCGGAGGTTTATATTCATTGGCCCCTAGTGGGGTGGGCTCTATTGTTAGCGCCACTGGCTGGTTATCAGGCAAATCATTTCCAGAGCTCTCATTTTGCTGATTCGCCGCAGTGCGATAACGACTCGGTTTGAAAAAGGTGAAGGCTCTCTTAAAAATATGCCTTCGCTTAGGGCTAGTAGGACTGGAGCTTGTTTCCGACATTAGGAGTTCTCCGGCTGATCTACAGTGAGTCGCGGCCGGGTTTCCGTATATAGGTTTGGCTATTGATATTTTTAGTACTATCTTTAAACTATTGGCAGAGAAGGATTTCTTACATTCGCGTGAGAGGGCAGCTAGGGTAAAAAGTTCGGCCAGCGTCTGTCAATAAAATGCAAATTGGATAGAGGGAACGATGGCGTAAAGTCCGGGGAGGAAAACCAAGGTTCTCCTTTATGGCGAAATTAATATTCTTTAGTCGCTGGCAACATGGTATAGAAATATTTCAAAAATAAATTGGACGTATATATATCGAAACTTGACTAATAAGAGCTGTAAGCCCGGTTGCAATTGTCTAAGAGGTACATCGGTTTCGAAGCTGGTGTACAACCTGCGAAGCTTCAATCTTACACTAGTGGCAATTCTGTTTAAAATCCTAAATAATCTTAATCGATAAAGCACTATCGTTCTAAATGCTAGTTTGAACGTCCCTGTGATATCTATGCCTTTTGAACCGCCAGGTTCCAGCATCCGACTGTTGCAAGTCCAGTATCTCAATGATTCCATCCAAAATCGTAGACTATCTCTATATATAAGCCCCCCCGTATTAAGCCAGGACGTCCTATTATGATGGGAGCTCACTACTAGAAGAATCTAAACTCGAATAGAGTCTCCCGTAAGGTTTCAAAAACTTATACTCAAGGTGAATGGCGTACTGGGGGTAGAGATGATCCTAAGTTGCGAAGGGGAGTGAACCAGAGACATGCTGATCGCGAACCAGGAGTTGGCCCTACACCTCTGTCTCCATCCCATCACCATCTGCTTAGCATTCCCCATATTCTTCCCTCACTGCAACCCATTGCCCCCAAAAACCCCATCCAATTATCGAATCCTTCGAGGTTTCATCGGCATGGTTCGACCTGTCGCTCAGAAAACCCTTCCGGGGGCAGCTAGCAGGCCTTCAGTCCTTCCCTACGGGTCTCCACGTCCACGTCCCAGACCTCCAGCAGTACTCAATCCTCCTCGTACCCACCCGAAACCCGAAGCAGCGGTTAAGTCCTCAATGTCAAGACCTCTCTCGAAGACCAATCCATCCCGATCGGTGGCAGGGCCATCTGGTGGGGACCTCGAAGTTCCACGCCCACAGTATCCACTCACTAAGCCTCCAGTCATCAATGGCGTCCAATCTGGTCGAGTGCAAAAACGGCCGCTCCGCACGAGACCGTGGAGCCATCAATCAGGCGGCTCTGGTTGCCCCTGGGTGTTCAGCACAGCCCAGACTTTTCCATGGGGAGCTACGACCTTCGTCGACGAGAACGGGAAGCCTATCAATACCGAGGAGCTTAGCAAATCATTCAAGGCTCAGGCATACATCAACATCGCGATCCAAGCTATCACAGGGGAACAATTCAAAATAGTTGCCCTCGTGGCCGCCGACGTCCGAAACCTCTTCCCGAATGAAAACGCCGCATATTGGGACGTTATGGTCGGAAGTTTTCGAAACTTCGAGGAAGCTTCGGCCCAATGTCGAAAAGGAACCCGCGGGAGCGTTAAATACTACTCCGAGCAATTACACCTCGTCGACGGAATATGTCCCACGCTTCAAAAGTCTATCTCCGGCTATCGCAATCTCTATACCCACCTCGTCAAAAATGGGAAGCCAAACGATCAGGACTTCTTAGAGGTCCAGACCAAGATGTGGGGTTTAACCTACCATATGAAGAACATCGGTTCCCTCCGAGACCTATTCCTTGCAAGAGCAGACGATCTCAGAAGATTCGACTTTTGCCTTACCAGGACCGGGCGCTCTGCGATACAGCCCGAACCCTCGGACCTGCTATCGATGGCAAACTTGGCTCATCGTGTAGCTGAGGGACTTAGCTGCCTCCTTTCAGAACTGCAGGGTGTGAAGGAATTTATGATAGGCAAACGCGTTCTTCCATCCATGAACATCCGACAAGAGTTAGCTAGGACAGCGGAAACGAAAATGAATGGGAAGAAAACCATGGCCCAGATGTTCGAACGAGATGATATGGGGATTCAATCGAGCACGGTATAAGTTCCCGCTGCTTTGGCCTACAAAAAGCTATTCCCACGTTTTAAACGGTGCTACCATTCTGTCTGTTTTCCAGAGGGGTTATCCAATTATTTCTATGTATTTTTTTCACAGTGTAGTATTTACCGACGATGGGTGGATAAGCGAGAAGCCTTTTACTCCTAGCTTCAGCACCCGTATCGGAAACTAGGGCTCATTGTTTTATTATGCACTCAAATTAGATAAACTCTGCCGTCGTTAGAAGCAATTTTATGAAATGCATTCAGTACTACCCTCTGTTGGTTCTATGTAACCATATGTTCCTAATGATAGATGTTCACGGAAGAGTTCTGAGCGATTTTCAAACTATGTAGGCCCCACGTTAGCTGCATTGGATGAGTGGCCTGGACTAAACCTACGTCGTCTTGGCACGACGGATTTCTAATGAGAGCATCCGGTTTATATTCCATATGATAGTACCAAATGGTGTTAAGGAAGCGGGTCATTGCTAGTCATGACCCCCAACGCAAGCTAGTTTGAGCTGAGGCAGAGCATGACCCTAAGGCATTATTTGTTCGGGACGGGTGCATGGCACCACGACTGTCTCCTAGGCATAAACCATCGGCACTAGTTCATTGCTACATGTAAAATATCAGTCTATTCGAAAACTTACCGACGGGGCGGGCTTCGTTGGGATTAGCTTGCGGGGCCTGGTGGGTTTGCTTACTAATTTATTTTAACCACGAAGACTATGTTCCCAAAGGCCTTTCCAGACTCGCTCAACCCGAAAACAGGTCTGCAAACTTACTGCTCCCTATCCCTTTGTTGCATACCTAAGTACTTTTATAACCGATGTCTCTGAATCTATTCAATTAACAACGAATCTTTTTGAAACCTAATAACTTGACTGTAGCGCAGTCTCGACAGTCATTAGAGCTCCTACAGGGTACCAAAGGTTCCATTCTTTGTATATATGTAGCTTCATGAATTCATTCGCGAAAACCTGACCCCTGCTCAGCCCCAACTCCCTCATATGATCTATGTGAACTGTGTAGCTTAATTCGATACAGTAAGACTGGATCGGTGGCACGGACTCGGTAACGCTGTTTCTTGAACCCACTACATAAACTCCGGCGGTCTGGTCGATACAACGTCAGTGCAGTGCCATCCCATGTTATAAACATATGGACCGGGCCTCGAGAGACCGTGGCGCAGCAATGGCCATTCCAACATAACAACTGAACTAGAAGATTTTGAATCTGAGAGGAGGACATAATACGACGGGGTACTGATCCTAAGTGGCATATAATGAGTAGTATATAATTGTTTAAGGCCGAAAGGAAAGTCAATAGGCCGCCAAGATGTATACGTGTCTCCAACGCGGTACCCATGTATGTCGCCTAACACCCGTGCAACCTGACAACTTTTGTTAGCATTGTATAATTATAACGGGCAAAATTGAGCTGGTATCCCTGCATTATACAGAGAACTCAAGTTTTCGTATTAGTTATATGGCACAGTTCCAACTAATACATAACACTTTATAGCAAGAATGTATAACGTATTATCGAGTTGCAATCTGGTAGAACTCGCGGCCTTACCGTACCTTTAAGGACCTTACCTTACGAGTCCAGAAAGCTTAAAATCCTTTCTGGGATGAAACCAACTGATTTTCCGAAACGTATATACATATACATCTATTTTATAAAATGTGGCCTTACCTTTTGTTTCAGAGTACGGACTTGCGGGGTTTTGGTAACCGCCCGTTTCGTTCGTTTTTGTCCACAGTAGTAATAATGGAAGTTGTTTGAAACGATCGGAGAGACGATTCAGATTATATATTGTTCTTGGGCCTTTTTTTTCCCTGCTCTGTTGTTCGTTCGGAAGGTTTCCCTGCGCCTCATGATTGCCGTTGGGGGGCGGGCTCCATATATTAATCTGGTCTCGTGAGATTAATATAAATACAACTACCTAAAACTTACTGTTGGGTCAGGGGCATCCATGTTTCCAGGCTCTTCGACAGTGTGCTCCCTACTAGTGGTTATTAAACGATGAAGTTCGCCCCACAAGCTGACGCGATATGAAACTAGAGATTAAGGCTGACACCAGAGACCTTAGGGAGTTGGTCTGTATAGCTAGTATGGGCAGTTAACTAGTTACCATTCGTCTAAGATCTATATATATAAATGTGCATGCTGCGGCCGCTTCCTAGATTTCGAAAGCGAGCACCCACAAACCCCGGTACCCCTTACGGCATCGATGATACCGAAACCATATGATCGCTAATATAGTCAGTGGACTTCAGAAAATCTTAAAACCGAGGTGGAGACTAACGATCCAGAGACACGGCAGATATCACATATATGACTATTCTTTCCCAAGGGCGCTTGATTGCGCCCATCTTGCTTCTTATAGCGGCACAATACGTCTATTTAATTGGCAGCGTCCCTGTAGAGCTCGAGAATGTTGATGCTCAGGATGACCGTACCGTTATAAGAAATCAGGCCGGATTTTATTTATCCCAAACTGGTATTCTATGTGGTACGCCCTTCGAGCTTCGCACGGGAGAGTCACTCGAAGATGGGGCCGATGCCAAGTACGAATCTCCCAGTCTTCAGACCTATCCAAGCAGCGCCCTCCCAGAGACCCTTGTAGACGAATTGATGACGGCAGCTCATTGCATGAACGGTAAGTGGAATGAGGTCCAGATAAATTGAAGTGGGAGAACATTCTAACGAAGTGGTACAGATAAAGACCATTTCGGATGCTATAATGTGGCTTGGCCCGCCGAATTAACACATGGTAAGATTTTCCTAAAGCGGTTATTACATTGCAATTATCTATTTTCATGCAGTCTCATATTTTAAAATTATTAGGGTGTCTGTGTTTCGAGCCACTGTATACAGGGCACGAGCATGGGCGGGTCGGAAACAGTAGAATGGATAGCTTGGAAGAAAGCAGAAGCTATCAGTCCAATCTTGTGGAACCAAACGCCGGGGTATCAACCTCCAGTATTCAAAATGGGGACATTGCCTGCCAATGGTATAGCATACATGCAAACAGCGCAGACTTCGAACGCGAGCGTGCACCCGCAGAATCTAACGCACGGCATTTCGATGTCACATTCAACGAGAAGACGTTGAAAGACGACGGAGAGAATTCGAAATTAAACCTTCCATCAAAGAGATCGATCTTGGAGAGAGATAGTGCTGGTGAACGGTTAAATTCGTTAGCTCCCCCAACCGACCATAAGGATACGTTAGGGATCAATAATACGCTTACAAACTTACCCGACTCTAATAACACGACAACGATGCTGGATTCCCCCATCCAATTCTCTAATACATCTGTTGGAGCGGAATCGAGGGCGTTCGACGTTCAGGCTTTTGGGTTCATAGAGGCTGAAACCATCGTTGTCTGCGAGGACGCGGGTAATATCATACTCCGTACACCTGAATGGTATCAGGCCCACGATATTAAAGGTTATATAAACTGGGGTGGGATGATAAAACGGCCGGGGAGCAATTACGATTCGGTAATTCATCTTATCAATTGGTGGATTGCAGGTTGTAAGGAATGTGACTGTGCCACAGAGGAGCGACAACATAGCGATACACTGCAGTGGACTATAGTCGCAAACCCAGAAAGTGACCCAATTACTGGCTGTTCGATAGAATTCTGCAGAGATGTTCTAAGTATTACTATTCCCAGCGCTCTTTCCAAGTTAATTTTAACGGATGGCGTAGAGCACCGAAACTAACAAAATACTCTTACGTAATGTTCCGTTAGGTTGCTTTTGCGAAGAAGTTTTCGACGTAAACGACAGGTTGCGTTCACCAGTTAGGTCTGCGCCATACCTTCTTGCCAGGATTCGCCATGGGCGATACTTCAGAGGCGGGAGATCGCAGCTGGCTCGTCTACCGCTTCTCCAACAACTAATGGCAGATTACCCCGCCGATAGGCCGGCGCCAGAGTATCCAGCGGTATATGTACTCCCTGATCCCGAAGCACCCATCATTCTAGAGGGCGCAGGTCGTGGCCAACCCCCAGACTATGCTGAGAGGATAGATCGTCCGCCACCATATTATCCTATTGGGATCGCCCCTCCACTCCCTCCTCGACCTACTCCTACCCCCACCCCCAGCGACACCCCCCCTCCGCTCCCTCCTCGCCCGACCCCCACCCCTTCATTGGCTCCTACCACTACCCCTACCCCCGCCCCTCCACCACCTCCGCCTCAGGACAATCCACAACCACCACCACCCATAAGTGACCCGGTTGCTTTTAATCGACCTATCCGTGAGCGTATATACGACAGCGCCAGGCGAATCATGGGGGCAGCCGCATTATTTGGAAACCGATATTCCTCGAGCCCGGGTCGGCCGAAAGGCAGATTCAGGTATTTTAGAGGTGGTAAAAGATCTATAGAGGACACGAACACATCTGATACAGGTAAGCTACCTCGATATAAACAAACTGAGACTAGACGCCTAGTAGGTGTAGACCAAAGTTGGTCTAATCAGGACTCTTTTAGATACGGTTGCTTAAGAAGCCAGACGGCTTACTGCTACCTTCCGGACCACTATATATTCAATATCTTTATGGTTATACTGATATCAGTTAACTCCGTGACTTGGTGGTCGTATTATCGCCACACTGTCTCACCTGTCGAATGCGAGAGATAGGTACGATGTTAAGTGTCATGTCAGGAGAGTTGCGGAGTTTTAATTATTAGTGGGATTAGATCATGGAGAGGGCTCCGACTTTTGCTGCTTAAGTTAATGTTATAATGATTTCATATTTTGTAGATATATATACCCTATCTAAACATAATATTAGACTACAACTGCGAAGATGCGGGAAAGAATAAATAAAGGTTCTGTGAAATCTCGTAATCATATATGCCTGTACAGAAATCTTTCGAAACCAATGAGTAACCGGAAATCTTAAAAGGGTCCGAATCTCGTAAGGTGCCCAACTAGGCTAGCGGTGGCAGACCCTTCACAAACGAGCCTCATCATTTATGTTGAATGTTATGGATGGTTAACGTTTCAAAAGGTAGCTAAGAGTACTGAGAGCGATTAGTAGCCGCAAACTAATCGAAACCTAGGCAGCTTGGACGAATTATTCGCTGCATGATACTATCCATATTAGACTAGGCTGTAAGAATGTGAGACAAGTAGAAAGAACGTTTCCTTCAGTATTGGTATTTCGGTCGAACTGGCTTACGGGGAGGGCACAGATCTAAACCAAAGTCCGGCGTCTGGATAAAGCATCTATTAGTGCAAGATATATGCCGACAGAACGTTTGCGCCGTCGTGCCAGGCGGAATATTTACATCCCATCCTATATGTAGTCACTCCCGCCATGGAGACGACGCGATCGATTGTGTACATACGTGGAAATCACATTAAAAATATCCAAATATATATCGATACAATCAGTCAGTCGGGCTCCCTGCATCAAGGCACAAGTCCTCTATTAAACACTCCATGCTAGGATCAATATTTGAGTCATCCCATTGAACTGATTGGATCGGTGGTTCCTGCTCGGACTGTCCATTGACTTGTAGACTATTCCGGTTGGCTAGAGCTTGGGTATCCGGTTGTATTGACTGCCTATCAAGTTGCATGTTATCCTCATAGCCGACATCGGAAGGCTGTGATCCCGCAACAAGAGGTTGTAGCTGTACCATATTCGTACCTTCGCCTATATTCACCGGTTGACTTGACATTCCGGCTGCTATTTCATCAAATAAACCATTTTCCTCCCCAGTAAATATCCGGTATAGCCATGGGACTTTCGTAGCATATAGAGCGGGGTTTGCTCTCCTCGCATCGGCCAGAATTATGTGGGATCTCTGCTCTTCAAGAGGATCTATAGCTAATCCCAGGGCTTCGAGTTCTTCATCACTATACCTATTTCGTAGCCCTTGAGGAATAGGAATGTATAGACCAGTCTCCGCTCCAGTCTCCCGCAAGTCTGCAAACATTTGGACAAGGTTCACCCATACATTGGGGTACCTGCGTTCGAAGGCGTACATTTGTTCGAAAGGGTCCATTGTTTGGTCCCCCCAATTACTTTCTTCTTGCCCCGGTGGTACTACTATTTCCTCCTCTATTCCCTCTGGTAGACGGTTAAGTACGGTATTCACTGCAGGGTAGACGGAATCCTGTCGAGAAGGGGCGCCAGGTTCCCCCATAGACTCGGCTTCCATTGTAGCGACTGATTGAACCGCAGATCGTCCCATATTCAAGTAGCCTATGGCTTCTTCATTTTCGCTTCCTCCGTTTGCCAGTGGAATGTATGGCATCGAAAGTTCGACGTCGTTACTAAGTATCTCCCACCCGTTATTTGTATTCGAGTCTCTCTGTAGCACATCTCCTTCCTTCATGTTGCTGACCCAATTTCTCCAGTTGCTGTCCGAGCCGACTTCTACAAAATGTGTGAAGGCTCCATCGATAGTGAAGTAAATCTGTTGCGTGTTCGGTCTCGGATACCAGCGAACCACAAAAACTATATTTTCCATGTTGCATGACCCCGGGCCAGGACTCCCCCCTGGTATGTCGTCGTTGAAGAATGCCATAGCTTTCGGTGGGTCAATCTCATCGGCGGGGATCCGAAGTATAATTTCCTGGATATAATTGTTGGGACCGGGGGGGATCGCCGTGCATCTAGCTCCAGATGCAGAGTCATACTGGTTCCAAATAACATCGTCCGGATCGAAGTCATCGATATTGGGGTCGAGATTTTCAAGGAAGGCCATCTCGTATCCAAGGACTACCGTCCTCATGGACAAGAAAGCAAGTAGGCTCTTCAACATCATATCGATATACCCCGTGTTAATCTAAGGCCAGTAGTCAATCCCCAGTGTAACTGGGACAACCTCGGTCTTTACCTAGAGGAGAAATTACATATGTATAGGGTGTAAATTAATTTTAAGAAGCTCTACCCATGCTTGCATTCTCCATGTGGTCCGCACGTGTAGAATTTTATGTAGTGCGAGGTATTGCTCGTGTTTAAGGTTATATGCCGCACGGTACCGCGATTTGGGTTAGGAATATATATCGACCTTTGTAATTGCCATATTATTTCAGGGCTAGATATGGCTATCCGAGTAATATTTCTTTTCAAAATGGATTCGTTAATTACGTTAAAGGCAGACGCGAAACCCAGAGACCATTGATGTTGCTCTGCTGCTCAAATCTGACATCTATGGTTTGATTACAAGCTGAGAGAACGACTAGTTAAACCCGAAGGTAGTAAGAACGAAGCAGCTGCTCAGCGCCTTCTCTTTTCTAACGAATCCACTGATTCCATCGAATCGGAATCCTGCTCCTGCTGCGCTCGATACCCCAGGTGCCGTTCGGTCCAAACATCCCTTATCTGTCCGACATGCCACGTCGTAAAATCGCTTTCTAATCTCAAACTCGAAGGTCCGGTGATGTTGTACCTCACGACGTCAAAAAAGTCGGTTAGTTCACATGCGTCTTCTTCAAGCGTGTCATGCTCCGACGCATCGGGATCCCATATATGTGGTCTTCCGCGATTCAAGGTCTCTTCCAACCACATATCCGCCTTAAGTTTCGATGCGTCGTTATGTTGATGCTGAATGGCATCCTCCCACTCTCCGTACGTATTGTAGTCATTCGGGGCAACCCGGTTCATCTGCAACTCTTTAGCTCTGGCTTCCCTGAGGCCGTCAAGAGCCTCCATATTCTCGATTTTCACATTTGTGCCAATGCTGAAATAATTTTCGGGGCGATGCACATATGTTGTATCCGGAAGGCAAAACCACAATGGCTCCTGCCACTTCTTTTTCCCTTTCCAGCGCTCGCTCCCTTTGATCAGCTCAATGTTTTCGATATTGATCGTCGCTTCAGGGACAGCATTTTGGGGTTGACAGTCGAGACCTTTGTAAACCAGTATCCGTTTGAGAAAAAATGGCCATTGAGCTATCCAAAGCAGCAAAATTACCATTAGTCACTTATTTTACCCCGGCCCCGGCCAAATACTATCTAAACCCTACGTAGGCCTACGCCCAGGGGTTTACTCACGATTAACTTCATACGCGTCAAACTTGATTTCCTGAAAGATGTCATCTTCGCCAAGCCAATCCAAATTCAAACACCGACCCTCAGTCCACTCAGGCGAGGTATCTTCATACTCCGGACCTTCATCCCCCCCTCTTCTGATTTTTTGTCGGCCGGTGATCGGGTTCGTAATAAGCTTTCCCACTAAAACCTCAATATGTCGTGCAAACGCGAGTTGTATGACCAACAAAATGATTGCCCCCCAGTGTGCGAAGGAAGAACCTGTCGAGCGTGGACTTATCTTAGCCCTTACCATTTTTCGTTCGAGAAAGGAAGAACTCCTTGGGTTAGCTTCCACCCGGGACGAACGATTCATAACCCATAGTTTAGAGGTTGCTAATATGCGTAATTATTAGACTTTGACGACGTATCTGAGCTCGTTAATATAACCTCCTCCCAATGATTATGCCGCGCATATAGCCGCGAATTCTCGCTCACGTGAAGCACGTTTCCGCTGGAAGTTTATCAAGACCATATGGTCATAAAAGGAAAAAGAAATATGAAGGTTACACGGACCGGGGAAGGGGCCCCTGAAATCGTTAGAAGTTGTGATTCAGTCTAATCAGCAGTACCTTAACAACTTCGTGGGGGCAGGCCTACGAGACCAGCCCTACCCAGTTAACGTTTTAATGTTGTACTATATTACTATTAAAAAGAATGTCTGAGCGATCGATTTGTCAGGTGCGCATGCCAGTCGCCATATATATTCGAGTCCATAGTACGCCCAAAATTTAAGGTTCTGCCGACTAGCCTTCTAGCTTCTATGATATGATATATACACACCTAAGACTCAGTATACCTCGGAGGATAAAAGAAAATTAAAATTCATCATATCGCCAAATACATGGACTATCTCCCAGTTTTTAGGTACCTATGAGCATTGTCAAAGTTCCTCCCTATGCTACATTACTCACTTCGGATAACCCATAGTTACCGAAGGAGGAGACCCTTTGAAGCAGTCTAAATGACCGGATAGGCTTATATAAGAAGGTTTCACGGAATATATTCCATTCCTGCAGCTGTAAAACCGCCTCCCGAATCAACGTTACGATACGTGAAATCATAAAGCAAGTAGGCGCCCTAATCCTATACAACCCTCCTTTGTGCATCGGTAGTGATCCCGAAAACCCCTTCTATCTTTTTAAGCTTCATATCTGCCTTCCAAACAGCTCCTCTGAAAGCCGTAACCATATTTTCCAATCTCATAACCTCAATCAAATCGTCCTCCACCCCCTTAATCAATCTTAGCATTTCCCGATTGAATGCATGGTAGTCCTTCATGGATTCCATATCCTCCATCGACGCCTCCCAAAACTCTTGCTGACACTGGCTAAACACCATATTCGCCCAATCATCTCTGTATTCGACCATCTTCTTCCAGACAACGTCAACCTTGCATTTATTCATAACAGGAATATATGCCAATCTATTCAGTCTCGCGAGATGGTTTCGGCACTCCTCAATCTCGGCAGCCCAATCCAAAGGCGATGACATGCGTGGAACTATCGTTCCTCCATCTTCCGCCATCGTGGGATGGAATGGCAATTCCCCGTTAGGCCCACGGAGTGGTTTACTACCAAGGGCTTCGCACATCTCGAAAATGATATCGTCGAGGTTGCAGAATCTGGTTTCCGTCTCCCAAGTATTACTATCTATCCATCGTCTCCGAGAAGGGGACAAAGCTGCGGCCCCGCAAACCGAATTAAAGTAGATCAAGACATCCGATGGCCGGGACGGCAAACGGAGGATATCTGGATAGTACCCTATATCGAACGTTGGAATGATCTCATTTCCGAGTACGGGTATACGACTTGTCGAGTCCCGAATTGGATTGATCGGTGGGAAGCTATTTGTGATTGGAGGATGAGAGTACGAAACGACGTTTAACGGCAGCCCGCGAGCATCATAGCACGTTACAGGTGGCGGAAACGGATGCTGGGTGTCGAAATATGACTGTTTCTGGGCGTGGTAAAAGGGCTTCATCTCTCCGTTAGGTGTGAGAATTATCCCGGCATCACCGCTATCGTGCTTTATGAGGTACGCTCCCGGGTCCGATGAGACTTGCTTGCTTACGAAGCCTTGTGGAAGCCGCTGCTGCGCAGGAAAACTTCTAGCGCTTGGAGTTGGAATTGCACCGTCTTGAGTATTAGCATTATCGTAAATGAAATACTCAGATTGGGCTTTTGGAGGGAGAATCGGGGCCCGCGGTATGGTCGAGAAATTGAAATCCAGACTTGTGGCACTCGAAACCGGCTGAACAGCAGACCGAGTAGATCTAGAGGAGGACCCATACCCAGACTCATAAGCGTCACGAGAGCCCGAGGATGCAGGTTGCAGCGGAACAGTAAATGCGGTTGTAGCGATCCTAGGGATGTTTCTCCATGTTGATGGGAGTTCTTCCATATACGTCTTCCCGGCTGCTGCAGTCATGAAAGGGTTATCTTTGAGAGTTTCCTCGATCACCAAGCTTGGAGGCTGAGGCAAATCTGCCTGTATACCGAAGATACTAGAAAACGGCTGCATCGGCGCCATATCTTCGACTTGTCGGTAAGTCCTATATATATGATGGAACGATGATATATTTGACGATGCGTAGTGGCCCCACCGACAAAGGGATAGCGGTTGAGTCTCCGGTTATATAGCACTGCGGGATGGCTGACTACATGTATACAAGTAGGTGCCAAAGAAACTTTGTAGGCCACAATTGCCAATTTACGGCTCATTTATGCATTGTTTGGAAGATTCTCGCACTACGGTTATTCGGCGACCCTAGCAATGCGGCGGACACTCTTTCCATACAGCAACAATGTTAATTGCCTGTTGGTAAATCCAGCGAACATGGAATGCAAAGTAAAACAGTTAAAGAATGACTACGTCGAAGTGCATGGCGCACATGCAGAGTATACATTGCCAGAAGTTGGAAACGGGAAACCAACATAACTATATAACCAAAAAGATGAACGCGGGGACTGTAACAGCAAACTCTGGGACAAAGTTCGCGGGCAATGACTCAAAACGTTGAAGTAAAGGGGGGAAGTTAGAAACATATCCAACATAAAGAAAAGGAAGACGATCACATCATTACTCGGACCAGGACTTAACCGCTAGCGCTTATAAGGCGCCATTAGAATCATCATATGCCTGCTAAGCACGGCTAACGGAAAGTCTCAGCCATCTTACAATTCCCATATTTGCTAAACAATTATTCGCCTTGCCTTTAAGTCTTCTCCCCACCCCGGGACCCCGGATAGACAATAGAAACCCAAAATTCGTCACCAAAGTCGCAATCTACAAGTTTGGTGTCTGCCTCGACATCGTACGTCGTTCCTGGTCCGCCTTCGGATCTCGAAACGGTAAGTTCAAGGACGGGATTATGAAGCAAATTGTTTGCACAAGACAACAAACGAGACTCCTTGTAGTGCTTAGCATATAATTGCGTCAGCTTTCTAATTGTTGTCGACTGCACTAGGGATATTTTGTTGCTATTCGTTGCATCAGGTATGCTGCAATTAGGTGGTGGGACAAAGAAGATGTATTTGCAAGGGACGCCTCGCTTCTGTTTAGGGCTCTTGGACGACGAACCTGGCCTCGGAGGAAAGGTTATTGGCTGTCCGGTGGGGTTCGTGATGGTAATTGCCTTCTTCGGCGCTGCAGGAGGTCTGGTCGGTGCGGCAGGAGCTATAGCAGGACCGGGATCACCTGCAGTCGGCCGGCTCGGCCACTGGATAGGACCTCCCTTACCCCACGCAGGCTTCGCAGGCTTCGGTGCTTCAACATACTCCGGTTTCTTAGGTTTTGGCGGGCCCCATTCTAGTAATCCATCAGTTTCGGGAATCAAAGAAGCCAAGTTTTGGTCAGACTCACCAGCATCTCCATCACTATCTCGACGAACATGTCCCCGGTTGTCCCACTGAGATTCATCTATTTTTGAATCGTGGGCCGTGGACCAATCACCCCAGCCACTACCACCTGATGTAGCCTGGAAGTCTCCTCCCCAGGATGGAGCATCCCAAGAGCTTGCCGTAGGATCGAGATTGTCGCTAGGAACGGGCTCCTCCGGGGGCGAGTGCTGTACTTCTTCATCCCATTTGAAATTGCCGTCGACTTCTTGAGGGTTTGTATAACTAGGTGGCTTAAACTCCGCGCCCGACATAAGTGCTGCGAGCATTTCGATCGAAGATTGCTTTTCTGTGGGAACAGGTTCTTCCTCCTTCTCCTCCACCTCCTCCACTACGCCCCCTCCTCGTCCTAAACTCTCCGTTTCTACAATAGGTGTCTCACTACGGTCCACTCCCGTAATCACAGACTCCAACTCTACCCCTTCGTTCCTGGAATCCGGAATAAAATAGTCAAATAGACGGTTTTCATCGCCAAATTTACTATCCGGCTCGACCGAACTATTCTGGGAACTCGTGTCTGCATCTTGGGGAACTTTCTCGGCTTGCCTAGGACTAACACACCTACTATGGACTGGGCTGATTCTGCCATGGGGTTGCGGATCCTCGCATTTAGGTCCAGACCCGACCATGGTATCAGAAGCAGATGCGGTTTCGAGATCTTCGGGGTCTTCAGTGGGCGGAGATATCTGGATAGCCTGCTCCTCCGCGCTGACGAAGCTCCTTGGTAGTTCATCATCTATAAGGTTGTCGACCTCATCTGCCTTATTCTCCATTTCCTCGGTTTCGCTGGAGGCCAGCTCCTCAATAGCCGGATCCGTTTCTGGTTCACTTGCCGCCGCCACTCTATTTTCCCAGTCGTCGTCCACATCGTCGTCTTCGTGCGAGGTAATTGGCAAATCAGGCTTTGGAGCGGCAACCATTGATAAAGCTGGAGATGGGGGCTTCACAATAGGAATAGCCATAGATCGCTTTCCAGTGGCTTGGCGTAGGTGGGAAACGGGATCTTCGATTGGTAGGGACGGGGATTGAAGCCCGGTACCGGGCTTGAATTCGGCCGCCGCGGCGCTCATGGCACTGGCTACACGCTTCGAGGTCCATGGGGCAGGCTTGGGTGGCATAATAAACGTGTTACGCAGCTGTACCTGAGGCTCAGGCTTCTCCTCACCCTCAAGTTCGCCCAGATCCACGCCCTCCTCGAAAGACGAGGTGAATCTGCCACCCGACGTATATTGAGCCACCGTTGCTCCGGGTTGGTGATGGGTATGCTGAGCAGCCATAGGCTCCGTAACATTTATTTGAATATCCAACAAGTCACCAGCAACCTCATTTCGCCCGATCTGAGATCCGCTGCCCTGGATCGATTTCCCTCCGCTCACACCCATCGGCTGCAACAAAGGAGCCGGCTCTTCTTGCTGCTGCTGCTCGTATGGCAGGGTATCAATTGTAATGTCCATGCCATCATGGATTAGCTCTTCATAGTCTTCGGGTCTAATGATGCAGCCTGAACTGTCGACTAGCTGCCACTGCCCCGCAAATAACATTTCCTCACATGCTCGAAACGCCGGTTTCGCAGGGTTGGCAGTTGTCACGAACCGGATCTGTGGGTGCGGCAAAGTACTAATATATTGCAACAGTCGCTGCACCAGCGTTAATGTTAGTCGAGTTTGTTATATGGCACGGTTCTAACAATACAATCAGAGAAATGCAGGAAATTCAAAAAAAATGATAAACCTACATCCAAGGTTTGGACTCGACGAAACGGTGCTACATATGGCCTTTTCGACGGGTTTATGAAGACAGTTACCCTTCTAGGGCCGTCATTATATGGGCTCCGGTCCCGATTATGGACATGGCGAGCACGTGAGGCGCCCTAACAAACCATTAGTCTCATCATTGCGTTGATGTCATAGTTCTGACGAACCTGACCAAATAAGACACTACATCGTGAGCAAGTATGCCCTCCCGACGGTATGTCCTGATCCAAAAGGGACATTGACCCTCTTGTTCGAGTCTCCTATACACGCGGGTATCGGATCCCGGTGGTTTTCGGGTACTTTCGAATGAGTTGATTTTCGCGAACTGAGTTACCAAGCTAGAACGAACGAGCAGAAGTAAGTGCTAAAGTGGCAGCATTTCAAACGGCATTCGAATGACGAGAGAAGCGGCGAAGTTTTATATATCAGTACGACAGAGGCAGAAATCGGACGATGAATCACACAGGAACGAAGTATCGATCTTCGAACAGAAATTTCAAATCCTCTCTTGCTGGCACGCGCTTGCTTTGGTGCGAGACAGACTGGCCATCACACTACAGGCACAAAGTGGGGCCGCTTTCAGGCATGTTAGGCAAGACCCCTGACAACAGTCGCACAAGTTCAAATGCAATTGGATAAATGGACAACGCAAAGAAGCGTGGTATTTTAAGATCATATCAGTCAACTTTTTCGAATCTATTCAAGGATTGAACAATATCCGTCAGAGAATTGAAGGCTTATGTCTTCAAGTGGCGCAAGGGGTCCCTGAATTTAAAGTGACCGGAAGAAACATTCAGGAACCAAAAAACATTAGTCATAGGAGATATCTGTACGGGCCAAGAAGCAGCATCCTAAAGCGTTCCCGTTCGTTTGCGTTCGCCGAGATACCCATAGTTAGTATGGATATCAATAAGCCTCACTTTGGTCTAACGCGCCATAATATCCGCGTCTCCCTAATCTATCTCCATCCTGTCGATATTGTCACGGACACTGTCCAAGGTATCAGAGGCACCCGACGACCAAGGATGAGGTGGGAAGGATCCCATATCGGCAATACCCTCATCCGACATCCCAGGATCGAGGCCCTCCGGGGTCCTCTCAATTTTTTGTAAAAAGCTTTGGGTAGAAGCAGGCCGGCGAGTTAAATTCGGGTCGAAATTTTCCAAGTTGTCATTGTTGATGAGAAAGTCCTTCAGACCCATGTCCGCGAGTGCCCCAATGGCGACGCTCAACGCAAAGTCCTCGCTGCTGGCATCTGTAGCCCGGAGCTCTTGATCGCGAGATTGTTTAGACCCTCTACCACTTTGGCAGCCGAATATGTCGTCGAGGATTTTTAAGCTTTGGTATTTCTCGCTTCTGGGGTTCTTAAGGTATGCTAGGTTGCTCTTCACCATCGTATCATTGATAATCTTGATATTGAGCCGCTTGAGCTCGTTGGCCCAGTTCTCATCGAGCCTATATCAGCGCGAAAACATTAGCTTTGTCTGTAATACTCTCAGTAAGAGATCTCCAACATACCTGACTGTAATATCCCATCCGAGACCTTTTGATCCATCCTTCAACTTCCTGTTCTTCCAGTTGCTTGGTAGTCCATGTATCTGCCACAAAAGATCCTTTGCCGTCAGAACAACGCTCTCGAGGGCCCTGTATCTGTCGAGAACAGGTGAGAACTTCTTCTCCAGTTTCTTCATCGCCTCCCCACTCTTTTGGAAAGAACCAACGGCAACGAGGCCCCGGAGGTGAGCGTTGGCGGCAACACCCTCCGTATTCAAAACCTTGTCAGCTCGATCACAGTACTCCACCAACATTTTGGTTTTGTCGTTAAATCTGTGTGAAATTTCGGTGAACTGCAGCCGACACTTGTAGAATCTGTTCCAGACTCTGTACGTCCAATTATTCAGGAGCACTTTCCTTTGATTCATGAACTCTGTTTCATCCGTCGTCGACATTCGGAAAACCATTTTGATGAGGTAAGTATCATTCTTAGAGGTCTTTTCGACATCTTTAAGCTCTTCGATGTGGTGATGGAAGAAATCGAACATTCGGCGTTGCATCTTAACGGTAATGTCTTCGAGAGGGTCTAGAAGAGCAGCAGCTTCATCAATCTCGGATGCTGTGCGGGCACAGAAATCCTCATACAGTCGCCTAATAGTGACAGGCATTCTGAAGTGCCCTCATTAAGAGGCTAGCCGGTTTGAAGTGAAGAAGAGGAGGTGAGGGCGCGGGTGAGGGTAATTGGATAGACCTTTAGAATAGACGATTCTCCACCTAGTTCAAGCGGTGGTGAGATGGTATGGACTGGTAACAATGTCATGAAATAAGGATGGCTGTTGGTTAGGTGGGTGGAGATGAAGTCGTGTCTAGGTGATGGTTGACACAACCCAACCGCTATATTCAAGATACTACTGACTAGATTTTGGCACCTCAGTGCACACAGCCATGACTGCCCCTACAAAGCGGTTCTTAGAGCCTTAATACATAGCCCTTAGAGAATTCAACGCCAGCTCTACCCATTATCTACCTGGACAACCATGGTACCTGATCCGCAATTACTGAGAAAGATAGCACCCCACAGGCAGAAACTCACGGAAATGCTAGGTCCTAGAAAACCCTTCGTCAGATCTTAGTGGTTTCCTGGCTTCATAATCATGATAATACACTCGAAGGCGGAGGGTTACCTATACGGCTGTGACTATAGCAGCTAATGAATCATTTCAGTATATTTATATGAAATCTGTCGGTCCCTGGGCTGGAGGCGAGCTCGTACTACTCGTGCTCGTACCAAGTCTCAGACAATAATGATTATACTCAAGCACGAGCTGCAAATTTAGGAAAAAGCCGCCTAGCCATGTCATTTACGGGACATCCCTAGATCCTTCTTTTAAGCCTCTTACGGTCCTGTTTCATCTACACCGGAAACTCGAGCTGTCGGTCGCCTGCTTGAGTAAAGTACGAAACGTGCTTCCAATCAACACGAGATTGAATGTGGTATTCTGTCCCCCGTGGTCACGATTGTCTCTCTTCTCCTTCACGAGTGACAGATATAAATACGACTTTCTCTCGAGACGGCCTCCAATTCTTGATCTCTACCAATACACCTAACACAGACAAAGTTTCTTAAATAACCTGTCAATAATTACTATCTCCAGCCTCAGAATCAGACCTCAGTATCCCTCGCTAACTCCAGACCCAGGCGCTAGTATAATTGTTAGACCTCGATCGCCCATTACACTATGCTCTACTCTCCCAAAACACTTACCCACAGCGTCCGTGCACGCTACATTACCCACAATACGTCGTGATTGCTATCTCGAAAACAGGGACTCCGAGGCTTTCTCTAAGCTCAATTGGCCCAATATCGAGGCCTACTTCTGTGGAGAGACGGATAAACTGATCTTAAGGGGCGGCGACCCCTCCAATCATCATAACCGATCTTCTATCGTCTGCACCGAGTACGGACCAGACAAGGAAATTGAACGGCAATTAGAAGCTTTTGAAAGAAATGTCCACGAAGAATTTGAGCGTCGTAGACCGCGTATATTTGCAATTCGCAATACGGTGCCAGTCGACCCGCCAGATCGTATTAATGGGAAATCTGGCACACCGCCGATAAGAAGAGACCGTATTACGGCTGTTCCCAAAGAGTGGCGATATGGCCGCGTATTCAGCACCGCAAGCGACAGTATACCTAATCGAGAAAGCTACTCTCCTGTCGTCAGGGAGGCCGAAGCAGCTACGGCTGACGCTGTTAGGATTGCAAAACCGGAACAAGTATCTGTATCGTTTGATACTCTAGGGCCGATAAAAACATACATCGAACTGCCACGAAGCAAGTATGCCCGCAAAAAGTTGAAGGAGATACGCAAGAGATGTAACCCCAAAGAAGCAGAATTGTATTGTAAGGGAGACGTTATTTCCGTTCGCGCTGCACTGAATTATAGATTGAGAAGAATCCTGAAAAAAAGTGGTTATATTTAAGTAGAGTTGACTCTCGCCGATACTGTCTAATATTCATGTTAAATCGTATTTATATACAACGCTAGCTTTTATAAAGTTTATGAAATCGGAACGAGTTGAGAGTAGCAAGTCTAAGTAATTACTGTGACGGGTATCGAGTAGCTAATACTATATATGGCCATATCGGCGTACACATTCAACATCCAAAAACTAAATACTTAGGTCGATAATAAAAATTCTGAACGAGAAGACACATCGTAAAATTAACTCCACGTCACAATTTCCGCGTCTACCCGCCACCGACCGGCCCTGCATGACCGATACGCATACGGCATCATGATATCCCGCAGCCCGGACGTGTGGTAATGTGTGTGTTGTTGCGCAAGCGTCTACGTAAGGCAGAGCGGCCAAGCAGCCGGGCTTCCCAAACCCAAACAGGAACATCCCCTGCGGCCACATTAGTTAGAAACCATGCGTCAGCCAAACCTCATCTCTGCATAGACTTCTTCTACTTCTCACGACTTTACGACTTCACGACTCCTCTCTCTCTACCATGATTACCCGTACAAACCGTATACCTTCACTCCTATAACCCGTCATGTCGTCTCGTCTGCTACCCCCCGACTCTCCGGCTTCGTATACCGACGACTCGGACGACGACTTCCCGCTCGAAGAGCTCGATCCCACATCCCATCGGTTCAACCCTTCAACATCCGCATCCCATGAACATTCATACCGGCTCCCACGGCTTAGTCAGGAAGCCCGACGATCTTCCGAGCGCAGGCGCTCGCCGTCGTTTACCTCCCGAATCGGCCTGAAGAACCTTCGCCGAACACTTGGAGGAAGCCGATTCGACCCTAAGGAAGATGAGGAGGATTTGGAGGCGCTGATAGCTGATCGTAGGAAATCGGTTGAACTAGGGAAGCAAAGCGATGAGAGCCTACGGGCGGAAGATGCCGATACACCCCTTCTCCGACCCGAATCTTCAAGCTCCAGATCCAGGTTAAAGATCTTCGGCGCCCCCACAAGCGGCCAGAGAACAGCGAAGAACAAAGCAGCAGCTGGGGCAGATGCGAATAGAACCGTCGATTTGTCGTCGCCGTCTTCTACGTATCCCCCTAATGTCATTTCAAACGCTAAATACACAGCGGTCACCTTCTTGCCGCTGACCCTGTACAACGAGTTCAAGTACTTCTTCAACCTCTATTTTCTCCTGGTCGCCCTGTCACAGATAATCCCAAAGCTCCGGATCGGATACATCAGCACGTATATCGTACCACTGGCGTTCGTTTTGATGGTTACCCTCGGCAAGGAAGCCTACGATGATATTGCGAGGCGGAGGAGAGACGCAGAGGCGAACAGCGAAGAAGTAGAATGCATGGTCTTCACGGATATACTAGCGACGAACAAGAAAGGGAAGAAGAAGGCGCGGAGGAGTTCTTCGGCTAATGGCCACGCCATCGCTATTGACGGAGATGATTCCGGCATCGTGGGCAGCATCATTACCAAGAAATCACGTGATTTGAAAGTTGGCGATATTCTTCACCTCAAGAAAGACCAAAGAGTCCCGGCCGATGTAGTGCTGCTGAAAACGGTGCCTGATATGTCATCTTCAGGATTGGATGGGCTAGTGGAAGACGATGGCCCATCAGGGGAAGCCTTCATTCGGACGGACCAGCTTGACGGCGAGACAGACTGGAAGCTGAGGCTGGCATCCCCTCTCACTCAGAGCCTCTATGCGACACAACTCCAAAACATAAAGATCACTGCCTCTCCACCTTCTAAGGCCGTTAATACCTTTGTTGGAACAATAGAGTACTCCGATCCGAATGACCCACACAACCTTAAATCTCTGCCTCTATCGATCGATCATACGGCGTGGGCTAATACAGTCCTTGCATCCTCGACACCGACCCTTGCCGCTGTTGTTTATACTGGCACACAGACTCGACAAGCCCTCTCCACCTCGAAATCGAGATCTAAAACAGGTCTCCTCGAAATCGAGATCAATACCCTGACCAAAATTCTATGCGCCTTGACACTCACGATATCCATACTCCTAGTCGTCCTTCATTATACCTCCCCCAAAGACCCCACCAATAGCGAAAAACACAAAAAACTCAATAACATGCCTTGGTACATTGCTATTCTCCGATTTTTGATTCTGTTCAGTACGATTATACCCATCAGTCTGCGTGTGAATCTAGACATGGGAAAGAGTGTTTATGCATGGTTTATTGAAAGGGACAAGGGAATTGAAGGGACTGTGGTCAGAACGAGCACAATTCCCGAGGAATTGGGAAGAGTCGAGTACCTCCTAACTGATAAGACTGGCACTTTGACGCAGAACGGTGAGTGTGGACGGAACCCCTTCTTGTAGCCCCCGCTAATTAGGTGATAGATATGGAATTGAAAAAAGTTCATGTTGGCACTGTCTCATACGCTGGTGAAGCCATGGACGAAGTTGCTGGGTATATACGTCAAGCCTTCCTAGAGCAGCAAAACACTCCTATCGACCCATTCGCAGATCCCACTGAGTCCGCATCCTTGCAGACAGCGCAAAGCCGTTCGCGCCGAGAGATCGGCTCGAGAGTACGGGACGTCGTTGTCGCCCTAGCTCTCGCCCACAACGTGACACCTACAACCGATGATTCCACTGGTGAGACAAGTTACCAAGCCGCATCGCCAGATGAGATTGCTATCGTGAAATGGTGTGAAAGCGTTGGCCTTAAGCTCGTTCAGCGGGATAGGAAGAGTATTCAGTTGGCTGGTGAGACCGGGAAGATCGTAGTCCGAGTAAAGATCTTGGAGATCTTCCCTTTCACCTCCGAAGGCAAGAGAATGGGTGTTGTTGTTCGGTTCTTGAATCCCGAGGATACATTTGATAACCCTAGCGGGGACATTTGGTTCTTCCAGAAAGGTGCCGACACAATAATGGCCAGAATTGTTGCCGCGAATGACTGGCTGGAGGAAGAGTGCGGAAATATGGCAAGAGAAGGGTTGAGAACGCTAGTTGTGGGGCGCAAGAGACTGAGCCTACAGCAATACGAAGAATTTGCAAGCAAATATAAGGCCGCGAGTTTGAACTTGAGCTCCGATCGAGATACTGAGATGGGCAAGGTTGTGAGCGAGATCTTAGAACAAGAATTGGAGCTCCTGGGAGTTACTGGCGTGGAAGACAGACTTCAATTGGATGTTAAGCCGAGTTTGGAGCTGCTCAGAAATGCAGGCATTAAAATCTGGATGTTGACTGGCGACAAAGTCGAAACCGCCAGATGCGTGGGTGTGAGCGCCAAGCTAGTTGCGAGAGGGCAGTTTATCTACACCATCGAGAAACGTAAGTTTAGAATGTATCCTAGTGGAGTGGCGGATTTAGCTAATACGTCTCTAGTAAAACAAAAGGACTCTGCTTACGACTCTCTTGAGTTCCTCAAGAGCAAACCTGACAGCGCCTTAATCATCGATGGAGAATCGCTTTCGTTGTTTCTGGAACACTACAAGGACCAATTTATATCTGTCGCTACTCGCCTTCCAGCTGTTATCGCTTGTCGCTGTTCGCCGACCCAGAAAGCTGACATTGCTACTCTAATCCGAACATATACAAAGAAGAGGATTTGCTGTATCGGCGATGGTGGCAACGACGTTAGCATGATTCAGGCAGCAGATGTCGGCGTCGGTATCGTGGGGAAGGAAGGTCGACAAGCTAGTTTAGCAGCCGACTTTAGCATTCTCCAGTTCAAGAACCTCGTCAAGTTGTTAGTATGGCATGGACGGTGTAGTTACAAGAGAAGCGCCAAACTAGCGCAGTTCGTCATGCACAGAGGTTTGGTGATCAGCGTCTGCCAGACTTTGTTTAGTATTGCTAGTCGGTTTGAGCCGATTGCTCTTTACCAGGTTTGTCTCCCAGCTTCCTAGGGCTCATGCAACTCTTGCTAACATCAAGGCTGTACACAGGGCTACCTACTTGTTGGATATGCTACCATTTACACGATGTTTCCCGTTTTCTCCCTCGTTCTCGATCGCGACATTGATGAATCTCTCGCCAATCTATACCCAGAGCTTTACAAGGAACTTACCTCTGGCCAATCTCTGAGCTACAAGACTTTCTTCATCTGGGTTCTTGTGTCGGTTTACCAAGGCAGTGTCATCCAGGGCATCAGTCAACTCCTCGTCCATTTCAACTCGACGGATCCGGAAGATGTCTTGCAAGCTAAATTCCTGAGAATGGTGACCATAAGTTTCACAGCACTAGTTTTAAATGAATTGATCATGGTTGCTCTGGAGGTGACAACTTGGTGTGTTTGGATGGTTGTAGCAGAAGTTGGAACGTTGGTTATTTTCTTTGCCAGTTGGCCAATTATCAAAGAATTGTTGGATTTGGAAAGTGTAAAGAGTATTTGGTATTGGGTTGAAGTTTTGGCTATTGTTGCTATTGCGATTGGGCCTGTGGCTGTGGGGAGGGCTGTGAGGGGTTGGTGGAGACCCGAGAATTACCAGAAGGTGCAGGCTGTGTAGATGTTTCGTTTTTTTGCATTGCAGGTGTTCGGGGCTTGTTTCTTCTTTTGCTTGTGTCCCATAAGAGTTGGTTTTTGAAAGTGTTTATGACTGAGTAGAATAGTTTAGATTCGACGCATACTTGAGTGGTGAATGACACGTGGTTTAAACTACTAATGAATATGAAAACATGTACATGTATCAGTGAAGTCAGCCGGACGTTGTGATGTTGGCCAAGTATACGTATGTACTCCTAGGCTATATACAAACGGTTAAGAAATGAGACATACAACAAAGACAGCTAGTACGCTCGTTAAAGAAAACATGGAAGGTTCGAATGTGAAATATTTGATATTTGACAGTAGCCTACAACGGCCCCTTTGCACGCCTTGACCTTCTTTCGGACACAACAGTAGCCCAGTCAACCACCAACCTTGACAGCGCATAATGTTTCATCTGATTCGCCCAGTCGTTCGCCAACATTCTATACTGCTTCCTGGATGACATCGTAATAGGAGCTCCTAGACTCGTCTTCGCCCACGGAATGATATCAAACATCAGGCTCCTTCGCTCCGTTACAAGGTTTGAGAATTCGTTCCATGCTGGGTCGGATTTATGCATTGTTCGGGTATGGTAGAGCCAATATTCCTTCGCGTAGACTAAAAATGGGTGCTTGGAGGACAAACGGTTGATAATTGCGGTTTGCTCGTTTGAGTCTAGAATTAAATCTCTGAGGGTTTCGACATCTGTTGGTGGCGTGGAAATCCGTAAGCTTGAGATTACTTCGGAGATGTCTCCGAAGTAGTCAGGGTCATCCGAGTCAGAGAAATCCATTTCCAGAGGGTTGGACTTTTCTGAATAACCCTTTTCTGCGGTTGGGCGTGTCTTCTCCTCGGACTTTTCTTTCTCCATGTCTCCCTCGCTGTTGCGCCTGAATTGATTCTGGTGAAGATAGAAAATACAATTTCGTCCGACCTGAAGATGCGCGCGAGCCTCGTCTAGTATCCGATTTTGAGTGAGGTATTCTTTTATACTCGAGTGCACAAAGTATATTCGTGTTTTGCCGTTAACCTCACGAGCAATGACGAGACCTTTGCAAACATCTAGAATAGAAGTCGGGCTATAGGCCGGTAAATCATCTTCCCCCTCGATATTCCATTCTAGGTAGTCGGAGAGTTCTTCAAGAGTAAGTGGCCGGGCGGCCATTCCTACGAGGTTGAAAATACGTTTGGCTTGTACTTTGTCTTCGTGGGATTTGATAGCGTTGAGGATTAGGTTGTATGTAGGGATAATGTCGCTAGGAAGGGTTTCCAGAATTGAGAGGAGGCTATCTTCATTTGTAGCATATCGTATTAGACTTAGATGAAGAGTAGCGAGAAGGAAGCTTTCGTTTTGAACCGTTAGCCCAGATATTTCGCAAAGCGTTGATATATTGGAATACAAATAGCTTACTTTCCTCTCGCTCTATCGGTGATAGCAGCTTTAATAATCGGGATCAAATCGACTTTCTTTTCAAAATTAAAGAGTCCGCTAACGAGGTTGATATTGAGCTCATTCTCAATATACAGGACGACATCCGTCTCTAGTTGTCCAATATCATCCAACAAAACTCCAGGTCTATGTAACGGTGGCCCGTTCTTGTTCGTCAAGATAACTTTCAATTGAATTTGCCAGCACCACTTCTCGAGTTTCTTGACCAGGTCCTCTTCGGCGGCAGGGGAGAGATTATTCGTTCCGTCGATAACGATATACATCCGGCTACTACCATTACGAACCCATTGTTGCCGGAAGTTAATGATTGTCTTTATTACGGTGGCGATCTCCTCGGTATTTAGCGGGTATTCGAAGTTGTAGTATATATGTCGGATATGGTCTGTCGTGCGCAGCAGCTGTGATAAAAGTGACCGAAAGAGAGTTTCAACTTGCATCGATTCTGGAATCTCAGGGGTGCAAAAAAAATAGAAGACGTTCTCTTTGCCGGCATTTTGGAGTAGTTTTATTAAATAGGCAGTTAAAGAAGACTTTCCGCAACCGGCTGTTCGTTCCACGAGCACTTAGATACATAATTCCGGTGATTTGTAGTGATTTGTAGTGGGGTGTAATACGAAGTGACTTACGCGACCCATATAGCCAAAGAAGGGGCTTCTTAGATCCATGTTTAGTCCGATCCAAAAAGGCGGGTAGTCCAGTTACCAAGTCCATTGCCCTTGAGGGCCCTCCTTGACTGTATCGTTGAAGTGATGCTTCATGATCATAACCGGATATTCGGGTGCAAAGCGACTCCACTATCTTCGCTATAATTACGATGCTATGTCAATATGTAATAGTTCAATGTATCACGGGAGCTAAGCCGCATACCTTGTAGATTTGGATCATCTTTTGAGCTATCCAAAACTGTTTTCCAATGCTTGGATACGCTATCTAAGTAGTATAAAATGGGTTCTTGTCGGTATAATGCTATTCTTTGTCGCTCCCGATCATTGAAAGCTCCGGATATTAACTGCGCTTCAGCATCAAGATATACCTTGAAACCTTCAAGGCCTTTTTTGTTTTTATCCAAATCTGCTTTTAGCTTCTTCCAAAGGGTTTTCAATGTCTTTGGGTCCTTTTCGCTAAGTATCCTAAGTAGATCATGACAGATTTCAAGAAGAACGAGGTGATAGTAACAAACTATCTGTTGAACTCTTATGGAAGAAGGAAATCTATTAAGGATGGTATCTGTCTCTTCGTATCCTGATCCAAGTTCCTCTAATATATCGACTATCTTTCGGAGATAATCTGTTGAAGAAAGCGCCCGCTGTTGTCACCAACGTTAGTAATCCCGAGGGACGAATTCGAATTTCTATAGCAGATCTATAGCTAGGGTTCAACAGAAAACGGGATGTCCTACCGTAATAACCAGTTTAGTTGTCCCCCAAATGGCTTCATCGTGTTCAGGTGGGGCCATTACCGCAAAGCGTGCCATTGTTAGGGCAAATGATTTTATTCGGGTGCCGTATGCATATTTTGAGCGCCCACCCGAAGTCCCAGCAGCGGCATTCGCTCTGTTTAACAATTCGGATATTTCCGAGATTGTAGGCTTCGAATTAAAGTATCTCGCTTCTTGTGGTGTGACTAAAACGTTAATGTCGGCGAGGAGATTCCATGGCGGGTTCGTACTATGCACCCGAATGAAGGTAGTAATTAAGAGTTAGCGAGTTGGCACTGATGCACATTAAACGAGCTTAAAAGCTAACAATCTTAATGCGCTGGGTTTACAATATGCTCACAAGTTGTCTTGTAGATACTGGGCCATATCTCAAGATCGAAATCTTTGCTCTAAAATGAAATGTTTGGGGATATATTGACGTCACTATTGGACGCCAAACCTGTCTATGTAAGTTTTTGGGTAAATTAAATCGGTAAGTTGCAGTACATATATCGATATATATATCGACTTCGCGACTTCGAAAAGCTGAGGGTTGAAAGGATGTGCGAATACTTGGGGTAGACAAGAAAGTAGGAGAAACAGGCCGGCTTTTAAATATTTAAACCTCGGGCCGTCTACGAAAGTGCAGCTGCGAAGGTTTCGGCGAAAATGGCGGAGGTTTGAACTTCCAAGAGATCTACTGGCTAGGCTTTCTGGGCAGGCTGAATCGTGGGGTCGACCGTTTCGACAACACATTTCTGATGTGGTATTTGGTGCTCGATGTCGACCTGAATCGAATGGCGAGGCCGGTTTTGCCCCATCATAGCTTTGTCGGAGGCCACTAATTTCAGGAGGGCAATATGCTTATGCTAGGCTATCTTCAGCTAAGGGCTCGTTAGACCCGCACAGTGGAGAGCTTGCTGCCATTTTGAGAATGCAGGCCTTACAGAATCGTAACTAGTTGCAACTCATATGAGCTTATGACCCTCAGCATCTCCCTCTTGAGATCTCTCTCTCCCTCTCACAGCTTCAAAACTATTTTCCCTCCTACCCTTTCCACCAACATAACCCTCACTCTGGTTTCCAGTGGCCGAAGCTACTTTCTCTAGAACTCTCTTATCATTTCCTAATAGTCATCTAAGGCAGGATCTTGCTGTATTTACGCGTTTCGAGATGCCGTCAAGTCGAATCACGTTGCAGGGCCTTCCACTAGAGACATTGACTGAGATTCTAGGATATTTGGTACGTTATTCTCCCCAACAGCTCAGTATAGCAATCATGACCTAACGGATAGAAAATTCAGAAGCACAACAAGAAGTACCTTCTACAAACTTGTCTTGTCTCGAAGAGACTCCATTCAGCTTCCCTCCCGCTGCTCTACGAAACCGTAGTTCTAGATTTTTCCAGTTTCGATGACGCAGATTCCCCCCAATATAATGCTCTTACTCTACGCCAGCACCAGGCCATCCATCTTATAAAAGATTTTGGTGTAACAGGGAATTTTGATTATGAGTCAAGCCCTTACACCTCCTACATAGACGCCTGGGGTTGGACCGATCGCAAGGGCTTGAACTCTCAAATAGTCAACTGGTTTATTCTCGGCATCATGCGTCGTTTTCAGCCGAACCAACTCCGAAACTTCATGTATGTGACCTTTTAGTGGTACCCGAGGCCTTGGAACTAAATTTACAGCAGTTAGAATACGAATGCGGATTTGATGCGCCACGTCGCAATAGAGCTAAAAGACCACCAAAAGTCTCTACAAGGTGCATGGATTTCAAGTCGCGATTGGGAATCAATCGGGAGCATAGATGATACTCTCTTCGAGGCGCTGGACAACGGATTACCATACCTCAAACATTTGCACCTTGGCGGGTTTAATAGACCAGTCGAGGCTGCGAAGCACCTTTCTCTTCTCCAAAATCTTCTCCCCCGCCTTAAAAGCTTTACATTTCACTTGTGCAGCAGCGGCCTCCTTCTTCCCTTCATCAATACTGAAAGATCCTGGGAAAAGTTCAGCCAAAGATATTCCGTCAACCCGAACCCTCCCGCCAAACTGTCACAGGTAACCTCTTTATCCTTAAAATTGGTAGGAGATATCTTCTTCGAGAGTACCAAACAACTCGACGAAATCTTCGACGTCGAAAAACTCCAAATACTCAAACTATTTGACACTGGGAAGATCACGAATACTTTAGAACGACTACAAAAGTCGCAACTTAACTTGAAGGTGTTCTATCTCTCCGGAGAAGCAACTGGAAAAGTGTTACAAGGCTTCCTAGTGTCACTCTCCGGTCTCCACGAGCTATACCTCGATATCAGCAACTGTGAATCTAAGCATTGCTACACTCTGGGATTAGATTTTCACCGTGCTACTCTTTCAAGACTATTCGTGAGATATCGAATAGATGGGAGGGATCTCTGTTTTGGGGAATCATTCTGTAAATTTCTTAAACGAGGGGAAGGTTTCCCCGTGCTAACGGAGTTGGCCCTGTCATCTCGTCCCGAATATGTAAGTCTTTTCAATCGCACCCCGGTCGTTATATATTGCTGAACCAATCGATATCGATAGGTGGGGGATCTTCGCCACCATGGAGAAAAATTGCCAAAGCTCCAACTTCTATGGTTGCTAAGTAACCCTCATAATTGGACAGCAGATAGGCTCAAGTTTAGTAAACTAAATTCCCATTTCCACCCCCTTTTTCGAAGTGAGGGAAATTTTGGACCTCGATGGCCGTTCGTGGCAATTGGCGATCGCTCCCGCTCGGAATGGCCGCTAATATTCGAGCTTTGCGAATCCGAGGCTGTTTCTGGAGAAAACAGAACTAGTCTAGCGTATTTAACACATCGAGAGCTGTTCAACCACAGTCCTCACCTGGAACTCCTCAATGCTACCGAACTCTGGCTCCCAGGAGATAGAGGGTAAGATACTCTTCATCCTTTTTTCAACGGTGATGTATAGGCTAATAATGTCGATTAAAGACGTGGCTTTATCGAATCTCAAGATAGGAGCACATTCAACGCTGTAAATGGTTTCTATTAAGGGAGCCCAAGGTTAAGCTCAGTTTGATATTCTACTCTTTCGTTTCCTAAGCTTTGGCCACTTCCTGCAACAGAGGCTTCTCTTTAACATCACTCCTATCTCATTAGAAAACTGAAGTTTGTCGTCTTGGTCGAACCCCCATACTTTCTCCTGTTGTCAAGCCGCCATTATTAGCCTGTATGCTACATGATATCAACATACTCAAATCAAATCACCCTCAAACATACCGAAGTTCCCAAGACATCCACTCCTCCATCTCACTCACATGCCCAAGATATGGGTGAAACTCCTCCAACTCCTCCTCTCCAAGCTCTCTAAGCGCAAACCTATTCGTTACCACAAACGCATCTTCCGTCTTCAATTCATTCATATTTTCTAAATAAAGCTCCATTATCCTCGGCCAGTCACTAAACCACTTTCGAAATCCCATGGCTAGATACTTGAAAGGCGCTTTCTTCATCTCTCGAGGTATTAACTTTCGGCAGAACTTGGATACATCGTCTCGAACCGGGTAGTTGAGGACATCGGTCGGTGCGACTTGGGTCTGCAGAACATGAAAAAAGTGAAGGTTGGGCGGGAATCCGAAATTTATAGTTAGAGATTCCTGTACTCAATAACAAATCGTTAGCTTTAACTGTTTATCCTTCCACCACGTAATTCTCTACTATATTAGGGCCTTCCTACCTCGTTAGACACACCTAACACCAATTCTTTAAGTCTATGAAACTCTCCAAAATCCAGCCAACCGAATCCCGGTAAAAACTTCCCCGGCCGTATCCTCCCAGGAAAGCTACGCTTATCTTTCAGGGGATCCGAAGCTTGTAGAGCAGAACCCCGACTATAACGATGATGCTCAACCACAGATCTCCAATATAACTTCTCCAACGTCGCCGCGTGATTTTTGATAGGTTCCACAAGATCCCGGGGATCATGAGGATATTCCAGAACAAGTTCCTTAAGCCCCTGAAAACTTTGTAAAACTTCCTCTGGCCCTTCATAATTGTGTACATCGACAATCCACAGCGTCTTCAACCGTGATTTCGTTCTTCCCCCCACCAAATTTTTAGTCCCATCACTACCACAAAACCACAGCTTTAAAAACGTCAGATTCGAGAAATCCACGACGGCTATCCGAGGATTGGAACGACGAGTTACAGGATCCGGACTCGCCGGCAGCGGCGAAAGAACCATCCAGTATATGGACAACTTTTTCAACTTTGTCAGGTCTGCAGGGCCCCGCATGTCCAACCCACCATCTTTCATCAACCGATCTAATCCGTTCTTGTCCACGATTTTTTGCAACTCCCGAAGATGCGGGTCCTCCTCGGTTCCGAAAACGGTCAGATCTACTTGTAAAGACACCAGCGTATCTTGGTTATCCTTGAGTAAATTTGCGAAAGGAATCGCATCTTGAAGCGTCAATCCCGATATCGATACATCAGTAAGACCTCGCCGCCCGTGTAGTAAAGACTGCACCAGTCCCTTTCGCCACTTTTGGCGCTTCAGAGCTTCCGGAAATTTGTCTCTCTCTGAGCGTACACCTTTATTTTCATAAAAGGACTCTATGCACCGTTGATTCTTTGCGATATGCTCCAACAGCTTATCAGAAAGGAGACGGCCGTCGGTAATACTAATAGAACAAAATTATTAGAGTTAGCACTTTATCACCGACCCCTTCCGGGAGCTGAGATCATCCATACATCAACCCTTTCAACTGATCCCTCCCCAACTTCTCCAAAACCTCCAGAGTAATGCAATCAACCCCACCATCAAAACCCCGTCTCAGACGTCTATACGGAATCCCACAGCTCCGCGAATCGATTCCAAAATACTGTATCAGATGAAGGTATCGATGGCCCTCAAGATCTACTAGAGACCAATAATCTTGAGGTCGAATGACAGTTTCGTGATGAGTCCTTATGACGACTGTTTTGTAAAGTATGGGAGTAGCAAGATCTTGGAACCGCCGGGATACTTGGCATAATCTCCGGATATCGGTGTAGACTCTCAGCTATGCATTGAGGCGGTAAACCGGGTTAGCGCTTGAAGTCTGTCGAAATGGGCGAAATAGTATTTACATAACTAAAGATTTCAATCAGCAGCTCGGTGGGGAGATCTGCCAGCCCCATGACGGGAAAGTTGAGTGGGGATGCACGTGGATCAAATTGTTGGAGATTGTGCGTTGGTTTAATTTCTAAATTCCATATGTCCGAACAGGCCGGTGTAGACCATATCAAGGGAAAGCAATCGCTGAACTCTTTCAAAATTATTCAAGTAGGCGCCCAGACTCGACCGGCCTAGTGTGAGAGTACAATACTAAGAATATGTATAAATTTCTATTGGTTGCAAAACTTGAGTTTATAAATTTATCGGCCACCGGTGGATTTTAGCGCGTGAACTTCACCCGCTAAACACCAAGGCTACGATATCAATGCATCCAGATATACGATGTACAAAAAAAAAAAAAAGATAATTGGATTTAAGAATAAGAATAATACAGTAGCATACGCCCAGGGAGGATATCACAACGAAAAAACCGCTAACTAACCAGGACCCAAACGAAATCTCGGAAGAAACAACATGAAAAAAAATGTCAGTAACAGTCTTTTGACGCTTGCTGAGAAGAGAACAAGAAAAACGCAAGGAGAAGAACGGTAAAACGATATTAAACGGTAAAGGTATTCTTCCAGCGGTATAACAGGCTCATCTATCCAGTTCGATCCATAACCGCGGGCCGCTAAACAAACGAAAAGAAAAGAGGAAAGGAGCTATCTATATATATAGCTACCATTTAAACAAATGAAAGAAACAAAAAAAAAAGACGGTACGTATAAGCCATATCTCATCACCCACTCCTGCCAGAAGCAGCCTGCTTCCCAGAAGGTGAATCTCCGTCCCTTCCAGAGTCGGAAAGTCTAAGACTACTGCTGGATGCCCTCGCCCCCTTCTGCGTCCCCAAATAAGTGGGAGGCTTCGTAGCATACATCCTCCTCGTCCCTCCAACTCTTCCCATATCTGTCAATCTCGGACCACCATTCCCGCTCCCAATACTAACATTGTCATCTTCTACACCACCACCGCTTTGCAAACTATTCGCCGATCCCATCCTGGGAAGGCCCAGGCGAACATTTCTCTCCGCGCTCGCCTTACGAACTTGGCCCAGCATTCCATCAACCCACGCCTGTTTCTCCGCCGAAATCTCCAAGTTCCTACTTTTAGGCCCCGCAAGTCCCAACGGAACCGAAGGAATCGACGGCATCGCAGAAGGTAGCTCCGCCGTATCCGGATAATCGCCAAAGCTAAGCCTTGATGTAGGTCTTCTGAAACTCGCCGATAATCTATCGGGATTTTGACTGGGAGAGGTATATGTCGGATGAAGGCCAGCCGAACCAGGTGTTACCGGTCTCTCAAACTTGGGCGTGATAGGTGACCCTCGCGGTTGCGTGCGATCACTGGTGTAGGAGTACCGCGGACTCTCCTGTTTCCTGCTAGAATACGGAGACTCCGCCCTGCCTGGAGTATTCCTGACCGCCAATGGCGAACTAGGCCTACTATTGCCAAAGGTCGGCGTTGGACTACCCCGAGGACTTCCCCTATAACTGCTTCGCAACGAACTATTCGAGCCACTAGCCCGCAAAGATCTCGCGTCGTCTCCAAACTCCACGACGCTCTCATTCGGCGTTTTCCGTTGCCCCTGAATACCATGATGAGATGCGTATTCAATAAGGTACTCCTTAAGGTCTGCCCATCCACCACCAACTCGAACCATAACTCTTTCGCCTTTATCACCAACTAGCCTCACAAACAACTTGACTGGAGACTCCTCATCAGATTTATGCAGGTGGTACATCTTAACTTCCCCTGGCTGTGAGATTGTCCTCTTCGACGATACCGTCAGATTCGGCGCCTGTCCAATCGTAGGCGTGGAAGGTGTCCTCGCAATCGGAAGTTTTGATTCCCCAAACCCTCGCGGTTTAGCAGGTGGCTCGATTGCCGTATTGATCGGAGGTGGAACTGGCTTCTTCATCGGTGAAGGCGTCATAGTCAACGTAGGCAACCCAATCAGTATCTTGTTGATCTTCTTCTCGAGTCTGTCTTCCAATTCCTTGCCCTTCATCGGCGTACTAGGCGGATTAAGCACATGTCGCAGACTCGGAAAGTCGGGGGTCGACTCTACCGGCGACTTGGTCCCATTTTCTCTTTGTTTGTCGTTGGGGAGACGAGGTTGCGATGGCTTTGAACCAAGATTATTTTTGCGCTTAACAACCTTAATCGCTTGGTTCGCCTCGTAGGTTGGTGAACTTGCATGGGGCTGTGGGGCCTGGTATGAGAAGGGTCGTGGCATATTAGATGGTTGTGGAGTTTGAGTCGGCAATTGAAATCCTCGAAGAGATGACCGGCTACCTTGTCCACGAAGCGCAGTATCGAACATAGGAGAAGTTGGATCACGGGCCAATGTCGGAGATGGCAAGCTTCTCAAGGATTGCGTGCTACCCTGGCCGCGCAAGGATGCTCGGGAGCCAATTCTCGAAGATGTCCTGCTCGGGATATTCCTAAGCTCCTGAGTCGACGCCCTCGGGGCGATCTCACGCGAAGAGACACCACTGATACTAGCCCTCTTCTTAACCAAAGTAGGATCGGTCTTGTTCGCGCTCGATGTTCGTGCTGGCACCGCAGCTGTTGGTAGATGGCTCGAGGATACTTTTCTGACTACCGCCTTCCCAGTATCAGCGGCAAGATTGTTCGAAGACACTTTCTTAGGTACCCCCGCAGTAACATTATCCTCAGCGAGATGGTTCGAAGATGCTTTCCTCGGAATCCCGGAAAGTCTTGACTCAGGCCGCAAATTCTGACGTGACGATCTCCCGCTAGGCTGGGCCGGGATTTGAGAAGGCCTCTGCAGTTGAGGGGTACTTCGGCCATCTTGCGTATTCGCTTCCTTCGGCGCTTGCGTTCTAGGCGGCGCGATGGTAGGAATACTCGAGACACGCCTTATACCCTTTGGTTGAGCAGGTCGAGAAGCGACTTCAGAACCCTTAGAACTTGAGCTGCTCGTGCTACTGACACTGGATTGTCGAGTTTTCGGCTGTAAATCAACGTTAGCAAACTCTCCTCTATTTCCGAAATACGAGAATCCACTTACCGGAACTGGGAAATTCCAAGCCGGCCTCGGCTCCTGAGCTCGAGACCCTCTTCTGGGAAGGGTATTGCCCTTCACTTTCCCATCCACCGCAAACTCCGGCGCCTGCAACTTTTGGGCCGAACTCTCACCACTAATAGAGTGTCTGAATTGATTATCCTCAAACTCTTCTTTTATCGGTGATACCTCCTCTTCCTCAATAGTCGGCGTCTGAGGCACTGGGTCGGCAACAGGTTCGTCGATCGTTATCTCCGGCCCGATTCCATCAGGTACAGTATCTTCGGAGCGTACACTACCAAAACTCCGATCGAAGCTCTGGCCAAACGAATCGTCATCAAGCTTGTAGTGGATAACGCTGCCCGTCGGACTAAGACTTAATTGGCTGGTTTCCTCCGTTGCAACTTCCAAGGACTGCGCGCTTTTAAAGCTCTCCGTAGCAACGTTCTTCCGAGTATAAAACCCACTAAGCTGAAACTTCCCACCTTGCGTTCCCAGAACATCTTTGACATTGTGGTGAATATGGGTCGGCGGCTTCACGGGTGTGGTAGGCCTCGTGGTTGGTTCTTCGGTAACCACCGCTCCCGTTCCATTCATCCCGGTTTTAGACTCGTCATCCCGAGCTTTGACGCTATCGGTTCCCTCCGTTTTGTTCCTCGGAGGGGACTTTGGTGCCGTATCAAACCTAGAAACACTCGGTAGAGCTGGTGATCGAGTGACGACTGGGGCGTTCATAAACGAAGAATCTTCACCAAGCCGTTCCTTTCTAAGTTCTTCTTGGAATTCCTCGTCGTCAGCCTCCGTCGCAACGTCGCTGTCGTCAATATCGGATACGTAATCGTCAGCTACCGCGACGGTGGGGGCTAAAAATGGCGATGGCCGTGAGGTAGGTTCAGTTGTCGTTGAGACCGCTTTAGTATCTTCAATCGCTCTAGTTGGAGGTGTCGTCCTATTTTCTTCTGGTGCTGAGGTAGGAGACTTCGCCCTAGGCGGGGTTGGGACCTTTACTGTCTCTGATTCTTTAATCGGAGAATCCAAGGGCTGGAGCTCGATAACCGCTGCCAGCTGTTCAGATGAATCAGCCACCCGAGGGACGCTAGCGGTTTGGCCATCTCCAGTAATTGGAGCCGAAACCTCGCCATCTTCCGCTGAAACGACAACTCTAACCTCAGGCTCCACAATTTCATCCTCATCAACTAGGTGCCCTCCGAGCTGACTAGCAAGATCTGCAAGATCCAAAACCACACTCGCATGTCTCCCTTCAATCGGCGTGGCAGCCTGAATCTTCACAACGGGGACCGATTCCGGAAGGTTCAAAACAGGCGATATCGGTCTTTCCAAGTCCGTTACAACGTCGAGTTTCTCATTAGGATTGCTGAATCTGCTCTTGGGACGAACAGGAGCTTGTAACGGTGAGACTGAGATATCATCATCGACAATCTCTCTCGGCGCCTCTTTGGCGGAAAGAGCAGGGGATGGCTGTGTGCTTGCGTCTGAATGAATTATAACCGTGTCGTCTCCTGCATCCTCGTCCTCTTCAGCGGGTTCAGGGAGGGTTTCTTGTACTGGCGATTCAGTCTTGGACTCAACAACGATATCCTCAACCTTTGTGGACTCAGGGGCGACCCGGAGACTATTTGGTTCTGGAGGTGAGGCAACATCGGTAGAGCTAGGAGGTGCAATGCTTCGATCCTCTCTCAATTCTTCACTCTGAAGAGAAGACTTCTGCAGGTCAAGGGAAATAGAAGGCGCTGTCTTTATATGCTGTTCCTCGGGCTTATCTTCAACTCCATCGAAAACAAGATCTTCAACCGAAGTTAGTGGAGCGGTGGAGGTAATCTGGGACTCAGGTTCAGCTAATTTAGCGGATGGCGGAATCGTAGGTGCGGCTTCAACAGCCTGCTCCGGTTCGACCACTTCAACTTCGGGCTCGCTTTCGATAGGGGCGACCTCAACCCCAGGCTTTCGTTCCACAGCGGTCACTTCAACCTGCTGTATAGGATCCTCGATTACAAGCATCGGAGTAAGCCGTTCCTCCACAATAGGCGTCAAAAGCGGTACCTGCATCTGCGGAGGCATATGCAACTTCAAGCCTTCATTCGAACCCACAGCGACTTCAGACACCTCTTCCCTTTCAAGCAGAGTAGTCACATTCTTGATGACGACGACTTCAGATTCTCCCTCGGCTTCGGCTTCGAGATCCTCGGATATGAGAGGTAGCACCTCGACTGCACTGCCGTTGCTGTTGATTTCCACCTCGCGTGATGGGGCCTCGAGAGGGATTGAGCTTTGTAATTGTGGTGTCGGCAGTGTATCTTCAATATCATCATTGAGGTCGGACGCCACCGGCTGTTCTTCTCGATCCTCCGTCGTTGTCGTAGCTACTGGCTCTGCGCCCGCCGACTCTGCATCCAGAGTAGCTGCATCCACAGGCACCGTGTCCAGGGGAGCTGTATCCAGAGGAGCTGTATCCAAAGCCGTGTCCAAAGGGGATGTATCCAGAGGAGCTACATCAAGAGGGGCGGCATTCAGAGGAGCTGTATCGAGAGGAGCCGTATTCAGAGGAGCCGTATTCAGAGGAGCCGTATTCAGAGGAGCCGTATTCAGAGGGGCTGCATCCACAGGTACTGCATCCAAACGGGCTGTATCCAGAGGGACTACATCAAGAGGGACTGCATTCAGAGGAGCTGTATCCAGAGGAGCTACACCAAGAGGAGCTGTATCCAGAGGGGCCACATCGAGGGGAGCTGCATCAGGAGCTGTACCCACAGGCACTGCACGACTCAACTCCTCAGCAGCCTTAGCCCCCTCCTCAGCCTTCCTCCTCTCCTCCTCCTCAGCCGCCCGCTCCATCTCCTCATACTTCCTCATCATCCTCTCTTCAATCTCCCTAACCCTCTGCTCCTCCGCCTTCCTCCTCTCAGCCTCCTCATCCGCCAACCTTCTACTAAACTCCTCCTCAACCGACTGTTTCTCCTTTTCCTCCTCTTCCTTCCTAACCTGTTCCAAATACGCAATACGTAACTGTTCATCTTTTTCCTCTCGAAGTCGTTTAGCTTCAGCTTCTTTTCGGATTCGTTCTTCTTCCTCAGCTTGTTTACGACGTTGTTCTTCGATTTGACGGTTTCGTTCTTCTTCTTCGAGGCGTAGACGTTCGGTTTCGGCTTTTTGGAGTTTTTCGGCGGCTTCACGTTTAATACGTTCTTCTTCTTCCCTTTGAACCCGCTCTTCTTCCTCCTTGCGTAATCGCTCCTCTTCTTCCTTTCGTAATCGGTCTTCCTCTTCCTTACGTACCCTCTCCTGTTCAGCCAAAATCCTTGCCCGCTCTTCCTCTTCCTTTTTCAACTTCTCAGCCTCAACTCTCTGTTCTTCCAACCTCCTAACCCTCTCCACCTCTTCAACCCTCCTCCGTTCCATCTCCTCCTCATAACTCCTTTCCTCCTCCCTCCGCCTAACCACAACCCCCCCTCCACCGCCTCTTCAACTCCTCAGCCCTCCCTTCCTCTCCAAACGCCCACCCCTCTAACGCAGCCTCAACAGCTTCTAACCGATCAATCCAGTCTTCAGGTACCGTCTCCTCCCTCCCTTCCAACATATCCAACATCCCATCAATAATCTTCCCACAAACCCCCACAACGTCTACCACCTCCGCCTTCCTCTTCTCCCAAACAACATCAACCCCTCTTTCTAACGTCCGAAGCGTCCCCTCCTGAACCGCAGCTTCAGATACTCCTTCTTCAATCTCTTCCAACCACCTCTTCCCTTCATCATCACCCCCTTCCCCCCCACCACCACCACTACTCGCATTAACAACCCCCATAATAATCCCCTCCGCCCTCCCCAAATTCCCCAAGAAAGTAGGAACAACTCTACAAACCTCCACCCTAACCCCCCAATTATCCAACAAAAAACCACAGTCTATGCAACGGTGGTAATAACTGCAGCGTCGTAGCCGTAATAATAGCGAGACTATCGCTCATCCGGCCGTTACCGTGTTCATCTATCTGTTGCGATTTAAAATGTAATACTCGGGATTTTAGTCCTTCTATATCTAATTGTGAAAGATCGGAGGATATGGTGGTTATTCGGGTTGTGATGTAGTTTAATGTTTTCTTGGTTAGGGAGCCGAGGAATTCTAGTTCATCTTCTTCATTTTCAGAGGAAGCCGAGGATGAGGTGTGGATGAGGTCGGTTTCTGAATCAGTAGCCGGATCAAGCTTTGGTGAAAATTGCGGTGGTGGAGGAGGTCCCATAGGATTACTAGTCGGTGGTAAAGCTCCTAAAAACGGATTCCCTTCCAGCGGCGCAGACTTTGTAGGACTTGAACTCGGTCTATAACTACCCCCACTAAGCGACCTCCCACCGCCGATGATACCTTCAACATCATTATCATGGAGAACGGGTGTAAAATCGAACGTTTGACGTTTTAAAACCGTCGGTGTTCCAGAGCCAGTTGATATACCTAACCCGAATCCACTGGATACCTGTAACGACCTCCTCTTAGGAAGTTTATCGAATGGTGAAAAAGGTGATAGCGGGCCGTGGTTGGAAGGGGTCCATAGTCTTCCCGGTGTCATTGGAGAACTTAGGACTCCATTGTGACCGTGGTGAAAGTTGTCAAGGTCCATGCGTTTTGTAAGTAATGGAGTCGCAGTTGGAGAAAGTAGTTCGTCGATTTGAGACATCGAAATTGCGTCTTTTGTCTTTTTGTCGAGTTTCAGGGAGGGGAGTCTTATTCCGCCATTTGTTGTAGTTCCATTCCCTGCGGTGGTGGCGTTCGGGGCACTCGTGATGTTATTCTTCGACTTCCCACCATCTTGCGAAGCGGCAGCGGCGGCAGCTTCTTCAGTAAACAACCTCCTCGCAACCGGTAGCTTCCCCCCACCAGCAGTAGCAGCTTCCTTACTCCTCTTAACCGCAGCTTCCAAATCAACCTTTCTCCTCTTCTTCCTCCCAGCTTTCTCCTTCTTCCCAGAGGAGGAGGGCACCCTAAACCCTTCCCCTTCGGTTTTAACCCAATAAGTAAGAACCTCCCAACTTTCAACCTCCTCCAACCAATAATCAATCTTCTCAGCAGCGGTAGCAGCCCAAACTCCTACTTCTTTCTCTCCGGGTAAGAAATCTTGGTCGGACATTTTTGTGATTGTGGTGGGTGTTAGACGGGATAATAGGGGATCTGGATGCTGGTGGTGGGACGAGGCTGTAGAGGATGATGGGTTTGAGCTGTGGTGGTGGTTGTGTCCAATTTTGAAGCGTGCGCTATTGGGGGAGGTTCTGGGAGTTGATTGCGCTGATGATGGGTTTGAAAGGTGGTGATGGTTTGGAGGGCGAGGACGGTCATGACGGGAGAAGGAGAGGGGTGAAGAAAAGGTGGTTTGGATTGGTGGTGGACGGGAAGAGGAAGGTGGCGACGGAGAGGACATTGTGGATTGTAGATAGGTATAGACGTTCTATAGGTAGGTCTTTGTGTGAAGCGCGAGAGAGAGAGGGAAAACAGTTGGTGGTTAGTTTTTGTTGAAAAAAGAAAGGAAGTAGAATGATGAAAAGGACGGGGCGATGGATTTACATCTCGGAGGTGGGAGAACTAGATGGATACCCGGTATAGCTAGGAGAGATATACAGTATGGTGGTGTCGAGGGGGTGAGCTTTGACCACAAGCGGTAACGAGTAGCTAGCTCCCAGGAAAGGTAATAAACGGATCGTTTAAAGGCGAAGAGGGATGTTTCGATTCCTTTTTTCCTGACGTCAGGCCGCGTGCCCGCCGCGCACAGGATTCAATGCAGGGTTCTAGAGCTCGTTGCTTCGGCGGGGTGATAAGGGGTCATCTTTGACGGCCAGGTGTTCGGGGTGTTGTATATAGACGACGAAGCTCGAGGTTTCCGTCGACGGAGTTCTAAGGGTAAGTGGTAGTACAAAAGGTAGAAGGTCGTGTAAAGGAGCAAAGAGAGGTAGATCCCTTTGCTTGTGATCAAAAAAGAAAGAAGAATTAAAGATTGAGTCAAAACTTTTTGTAGCAATTTAAATTTGAATCTCTTGCTTTTTGTTTTAATTATAGGCAGGGTACAATAAAAACCCACCCACGCGCACGGATGGCCCGCTTCTTGGTGGGTGGGATTTCGAGGGGGAGGAAATGGAGAGAGTCCGAATCTCAATGGACAGCTGTGATTCGCGTAAAGTGAGGTTTTCCGGGGGGAAGAAGTGCCCCACGCGCTGGTCCAATGATATCGTACGCGTTCGGGACTGTGCTGGACTGCGACAAGGCGAACCAGACCAACCAACCAACCGGACTCGATATCTTCCCGGGAAGAGGCTTTCGGATCCGAGGGACTGGGAGGGGCTTTCGGGTGGACTGGAAGGTTCGAATGCATATGTTAGAACGGATGCAAGATCGGAATGGAATCAGAGAACTCGCCTGCAACGTTTGCGATGGGTAACCTCGACGATGAAGTCTCGCCGACGATAGCAGGGAGAGGTATGAGAGGAAGAAAGAATATTATGAGATGAGATGAGAATTCTTCCAATGTCGTCGAAAAATCCCGAATGCGGACAATTGAGTTCGAGTTCATCGAAAGTGTTGGAGATCACCGGAGATTGACGATGCCCAACACATAAGTGGACGGTTACACAGCTTTCACTGTGACGGGGCGCCAGCTCATTTGCAGTGCTGTGCAGGTTTCCCGCGTGGCCCGCATGCATGTTCCGCCCACACGCCTCGCTGCAGGGGGGGTTCAGGGCATCGCTCTTGATTCGAGTTCAATACATTCAATGCATTCAATACATCTGCTATTAGTATATAATATTCTAAATAAAACTCCATGTAATCCTTATAACAGTCGCTACCTCCTAGTAAATCGGTATCGGAACGCGCACAAGCATAGTACACTGAATATAAAGTAACTCGCATTCGTATGCATATAACAGTATATTACAATTACCTGGTATCGCTAATTAATCTAACAAACACCGCCAGCCAGCTTCAAGCCAGCTCCCCCGATCACTATTACTCTAACCATCCCGTACAATCACACCCCGTATACGCGTACATACTTATGTAGGTATGGATACTACTCAGCAACAACCGGCCTCGCCTCCCCAACCGCACTCCACCCTTCCTCCTTCCTCCCCTTCTTCCAAAACCTCAACTTCCCAACCACCCTCTTCAACCCCTTCGGCAGCCCCACCCTCACCCAAAACACCACCACCCCGACCATCACAAAAATAATCACCCCACCGGTCTGCACCGGCGCCCCGAATACCCCTCTACTGACCAAAAACAAGCTAACACAGCAAAACACTATCGGCGTCACAATCCAACACCGATAAGGCCTCTCCAATCCGGGTTCTCTATATCTCAAAACAATCAACCCCAATACCGTCAGAAAATAAAAACTATAACCCGCAACCCCGTAAAACGCTATCAGCGCCTCGAAAGTTCCGATGATGACAAAGAAACTCGTTAAAAATGCGTTCAATAACATCGCAAATATCGGCGTGCGAGTGTACGATGTGCCAAAGATCGGTACCCGAACTGTAGTGGGCGTCGATACGGAATTTGTGACGGATCTAATCCCCAGTCGTCCAAATAATTTGGGAAGATAGCCTTGTTTTCCGGCAACGTAAACGAGACGTCCGGACGTAAATGTCGTGGCATTCAATGCACCGACACAACTGATCGATACCGCCAGGGCGAAGAGTATACCACCAACGGACCCGAACACCGTCGTACCAAAACGTACGGCAACAGTAGTTGACGAAGCGATGACTGATGACGGTAATACGAAGAAGTATGAGACGTTGGCGAGCAGGTAGCAGGAGATGACCAGGGGCATCGCCGAGTGGATGACCCGCGGCAGGTCCCGGGTTGGATTCTTCATCTCGCCTGTAATGTAGTTCACCTAAGCGCCGTTAGCAACCTTTTCAAGCGTTTAGTTTAGAGTGGTTAGTGGCATACGTTGTCCCATCCATCGAAGGCCCACAATCCCGCGTACAGGGCGACAGCGTAGGCTCCGGGGTCCTTGCTACTCCCTTCAAACCAATTCCCCATCTTCCACTCCATGGATGGTCCACCGGGTTTGACACTGAACCCTGTTATAGCGACCACGATTCCAATGATCGTAATTGCCATCAAACTGATCAACTTGATGAGCAGGAAAACGTCTCCCATCCTTGTCCCGGCCTTGGTGCTCAGACAATTTAGGATGGTAATCATCCACATGCACGCCAGAGCTATAGCTTTAACGGCAAGTTGCGGTGGAGGGTCCGCGTCCTCTGTCAAGGACCCCCAGAATACGGAGCCGAGGTACTCGCCGGCGATGATGGATATGATGGCGGCGGAACCGGGTCTCATGACGACTATTGCGACCCAGGCGAATAGAAACGCGGGTAGGTCCCCGAATATATGCTGTAGATAAGCTTGTGCACCTCCGCTGAGAGGGATGGCGCCTCCCAGTTCAGCGTAAGACGAAGCTCCCGTCCACGCTAGAATGCCGGATAGCAGCCATATTAAGAGAGCAGCACCGGGCGACCCGGCGTTAGAGTTTACTTGGGCCGGAGAGCTAAAGATACCGGACCCTATCTGCAGGCCGACGACGAGGGAGAGACCGTTCAGGTACGTTATTGATTTTTGTTTCTCGAGGTTCTGGGAGGAGCCACGGGTGGTTGTGGGGTCGAGGGAGAGGTAGAGAGGGTCCGAGGCGGAGGCGGAGAGGGGGAAGAGGTGAGCGTTAAAGTCGAAGGTCGAACCGACAGAGTAGGAACGTTGACGGATGGGACGGGGACCGCCGCGACGGATTGTTTCCGAGTCGTCAATATCGAGGGTGAGAGGGTCGTCGTGGGTGGCTAGTTCGGCGGATAGACGGCGAGAGGAGGATACGGAGGGGGGATGAGGAAGAAGAACGACGGGAGGGGGAGGATGAGGCGAGGGAGGCGAGTTCGAGGGAGTCGCGGCTGTCAGCGGTGGTGGCTGAGAGGGGGGACGTTGGTGTACGACATGCCGGTGCAGAGTTTCGTTAATTCATGCAAGCATTCCAGCAAATACCAGTGTCGTCAGTATAGATGATGATGGTGATGGTGATGATAATGATGACGGTAGAGACTAGTATAGAATGGAGAGATGGATGGATATCATGAAGGCATGGTGGATTGGATCAGGAGACCTGTCCTGAGAGATAGATGGTGATAGATGGATAGATGATGGATGGTTGGTGTCGCATGGAGTTCCTTCTGTTCAAGCTTGTGTTTGAGCTCTGCTGTCCCTGGCTACTAGTAGTCAGCCACAAAAATAACATCAGCCACAGATTGGATGTATGTTAGTTAACAGCCACATCTCGGATCTTAAACCATAAAAAAGAAAAGAGCATGGGTCCGCATTGTCAATGTATTGAATCAGAGATCCCATTGGTGGAGATGATGACTGGGGGTGGAACAGGGATTGGGAACGCGTATTCCGACTAGCGGCTTGGTGACGATGGGACTGGACAGGATGCGACTTGCCTGAAAATACCAATTCCCTCACCTCTCGTCCCTTTTTCCCATTTTCCCCATCTTCCTTCCCTCTTTCCTGTTTCCCAGTAACTAGATATTCCAGTTAGTGTATATGTGTGTAGATGGCTGTTCTGTAGAAGAGTGTGTGTAGATGTGCTGTATTTGGCATCCATCCATCCATCAGCCTCCCCGAGAGTATATATAGAAGAGAGAGAGAGAGAGCGAGCGAACATGAACTGTCAGCAGCTCTAGTTAGAGTGACTGTGGGTCCATCCGCCCAGCGACTGACCCGGCTGCTGTTTATCCGAGCAGAATTGAATTGATAGAATAGAATAGACAATCGAGTGAATGGAGTAGATAGAGAGAATAGAATGGACTGGACTGGCTAATCTCTGTTAAATCGACAACAACAGCAAAAGCCGCCGCTGCCGTTTCACAATCAATCTGCCACTTCCTCTGTTTCCCCGTAATAACAATCTAACCAATTCGTTCGCCCTCGTCGCGGAACCCCCCCAGTGAAGTATTGGCACCAGCCATCGACTCGGTCTGCTTGTGCCGGTGACTGGACTTAGCGTGGTGGAGGCTGTCACGGTGTTTTACTGTTTTTATTAATTCCTGCCGTCCCATCTTTTTCCCTTTTCTCTTCTCTTCTCTTCCTCTCCCCAAATCCTTCCCCACGCGTGTCATTCCACTTATCTCCCTCTTATCCATCCATCTCGACTTCATTGTTCGACATCTCCATCATCATCATCTCTTCTCTGCAGAGTATAAGAAAGGTAGAACAGATACAATGATTGCCGCCCCCGTCCTCGTCGCTTTCGCCTCCCTCGCCTCCCTCGTCCTCGCCCAGGACGTCGGCGTCGGCAACCAGACAATCATCCCCTCCTCCGTCGACATCAACACCCGTAGCGGTTGGTGTCGCTCCGAAAAGGACACTTGCACCTTCCTCTGCTCCAAGAACTGGTCCACGAACGACTGCGACCAGAACACCCTCGAGTTCGCCTGCGTCTGCGCCGACGGCTCCAAGCCCGACCTCGTCAGCTACACAAACACCCTCCCCTTCTTCATCTGCCAGGAATACATCGCCCAGTGCGTCGCTGGTACGTTCTCTCTTTTTATAAAAGAATCCTTGGACTCAAAAAAAACTGTTTCATGTCGGGAACAATCGTACTAATTATAGTATAGGAAACACAACCGAACCAAGTCTCCAGAACATCTGCCGAAACACAAACACCTGCGGTCGCCTCGATCCCGCCGACTTCGTCCCCACAACCACCATCCGAACCACCTCCGGCCCCTCCACCACCTCCTCTGGCGGCTCCAACGGCACAAACACCCCCGCCGTAACCACAACCGGTGGCACCGACGCTCCCGCCACCACCTCCCCCAACGCCGCCATCACCGTCGGCCCCCCATCCTACGGTTACCTGCGCATGATCGCTCTCGTCACAGCCCTCGGAATGGCTGGCTTCGGATTAGTCCTGTAAAAGATTTTCATCTGATGGATTAAAATAAAGTCTTTTTTTTATCATTCTCGTTTTAAATCCCCTCCCCTTTAACCTTCGTAATGTCCCGAAAGACGATACATGATTCTTTCGGTTTAATGTTCCTTTTCTATTCATGTCGGTGATGATGGGGATGAATTCTTTTTCCTTTCTTTCTAGCGCTCCTTTTTTTTAACTATGATACCACCTCCCTGTACTAGCATAACGATTCATAATGAGAGGCGATTCCAAATAAACAACCTTACCTTTCTGCCTACTATAAATTGTGGAAGCAATTGATTTTGGTGCTATCCGGATAAATGTGGGAAATCCTGGTTAGTTCCAGACCGATTTGTTGAATTGCCATTGCATGAGTAGCTGTAGACGTCTACACGCGAAAATTCCTGCGCCCGAGTGCCGAGACCGCACAGCCAATCGGCTTTGTTCCGGTTTGTTGATCTTTAGTGCCACAGCAACCTAAAAATCCCACAGTACTTCTTTGGCTTTCTTTGTTCGATCTCCACCTCTTCTAGCTTCTTCCTTCATCCTTCCATCATCTTCTCCAAACAACCAACATCTCTACTATCTACTCCACGTCTACGGCCATCCAGCTTCTTCTAAAATATTAATTCTTCTCAAGAACATCATCTAGATACCTATGAATAAAAGATGGCAGAAGAAGCTCGAAATAGTCCAGCAACGAAGTCTAAAAGATGTAGTTGCTAGATCAGCAACGGCCTTTCCCTCCGCGTACAGATGGAAATAACCAAACGCACAACTACGTTTCTTTCCTCTACCCATTTACTTCAGAAGCACCTCCCTCTTACATGTGGAATCCTTCTCCATGATGAGGCCGTCCATAACATCAACCTTAATACATACGACAAAAGTATATCTTATCATCTATTCAACCTTTCATTCAGAGACAGCTTGCACGACGGCGAGATATGTTCTTGTGGCACACTCAGTTGCTCGATTTCCTCATGGAGTCAGCATAAGAAACAAAACTTCCCAAGACCGTTGCTTAGGTCATTTTGTTACCTATATATACCATTTAAAAGGCCTGACGAGGCCCCGGGGAGAGCCGTTGCATGCACATCATCTTCTCGCCCATGCTCAAAGACACCACAAGTCGATCATAGTGACTAACTTACACCATCAAAGCCCTTCGTGAAAATCTCGCAAGGGAAGAATCCAACACTCCCGTATTATGCTATCTCAAACGGAAACCCCCACGAGATGAATTTACTCCATTACCATATCATCATTCAAAAACGGTTACACTTTCTTCTGTCCCGAGATGACATCACGGATCCATCCGCGCCTACGATGAAGGGTTACCACTCTACCACACCCTCCCATTATCTATTGAACTATATATAAGTAGCTACTTCTCATCGACATCGCTTGACCGGGATGAAGACTACCTCGATATCTTGGCTACTACTTTATATTTGCAAATGCCTCTATGTCGATATCATATCGATATATCGTATATCTCTTACTTATAACCTTCCCACGAGGGAACGAAAACTGAAATGGCATGAGTAAACTCAAAAAATTTATTCCACTGAACCTGAGCTACCGAATATATACATCTACAGAGAGCGCGGAGTTTTACCTACCCTCCTATCTATAGAACGATACAATACCCAAATATGACCTAACTACAACGTCGAAAAAGTTGTTGAGCTAATAACATGCATTGAGAGGAGACTCTTATTCGTCACACCACAAATCATGGAATTGTTTGAAAACCTCTCAAGCTCCTTGAGACCACACATTTCTATGTAGTCGAGAGCCTTCCTAAACCAATATTACCGGCGCATATAATGTTAATTAGGGAGGGAGATCTCACACCTTCTGGTTTGCAGACATGCTAACAAAATATATATCTACATACGTCTTCATATATTCTTTCAAGCTTCCTGGTCATAAAGCGTATAACCATGAGAAGAGAAGATGAGTAATATACTCGATCTACCTTCCTGTTTAAAGTCAAAAAGTACAGCGCAACCGTCATGCATTGCTCTAGGAAAAAAAATAGAGTGCTTTGCAAAGGTTATGGATTCATTGCCCTGGATTCATCGACAGAGACAGAGGCATGATGTATCGGCAAACCTTATATACCACGAGAATATATATTCCGAGAACTAGCCGCTGCAATGAAATGGAAGACCATCCAGTCCTCCCGTCTTATGATAGTATATATACCAATATTTCCCTCTCTCCAATGATGTTGATACATTGGTTACGACCAAAGGGAAACAATCAGAGATTGGTACAACTTGCATGTCTAGATCAATAACGTCGTTACCTGGTGTTTTGGATTCGATCTTGCCGTATACCTGATCAGGCGATCAAATACAGCTTATGAGTCTACCAAAATACCTAAATCCTTCTTACAATACCGATTGAAAAGCAGTATTCATGAAACTGCTAAAAAAGTCGCTTTATACACATATTTATTTTATATACTCCTCAAATTTTTTTAAAGCCCTTGACGGCAAATCTTATGTCTCTCAAAATCCCACCTTTTTATCGAAGAGCAATAGAAACTACCATAAAACACGTATGCAAAACACTATACATATATATATACCCTCACCCGATCAAGAGGCGCATGTCCAACATGTACATGTCTCATCGAAATCAATACCCGCATTCATCTAAACCGATCGATAGACTTTCCTTGTGATGAAAAAGCGATATATATATCATTCCATCAAAACCTAATCCACCAAAAAAAATACAAATTCTACAATACAAAGCTACTTATCTCAAAAATTCGATACAATTTGTTCAACGAGTTCGAATATGACACCGATTCACCTTTCATCCACTAATATATCATACATCGAGGAGATTATATTAATAACAACACACTACGAGGAAGAGATGAGCGGTTGATACTTTGTCTTTATTACATGTATAAGCTCCTGCACTACCGTTTGTGGGGGAAAGGTGTATTGAGCATCTTGAGATGGATCGTTACATCATATTATTATTACAATCAAAACTCCCCCGTTATGAGCGCCGGCTCCGGGTTAGGTCTCGAAGAAGAATACAACATCGAGGATGAAATACCACACACACACACACACACACACACACATATATACATATATATATACAGTACGTACGAAAACCATGTCCGATGCTATTCTCGCAATCCTTAACCCCAACCATCTACCTATGGAGTCAATTCTGAGCGTTTTACCAAAACAGCATGGTTGAATCGCTAATAGGGATACAAAGACAAAAGTAATGGAAGTGTACCTATATACACCCATAAACCGCTACCGATAAATGAAGGTCCTGTCCTGTCTTACTTCATGATATATATACCATCTACATATATAAATTATGAAACATATGCTATCACGCATGCAAACAACTGTGTTTTTTTTTTGTGCAATAGGGAAAAGTCGTTCTCCCAACCCCGTCGATGAAAACAACCCCAGCGGTTCTGAAGAACGTATGAAGTGTCTTCAGAATATCGGGAAGGTTCCCAGTCCATGCACAGCACATATGTGCATACACATCCTAAAGACTGGGTAGATGCACCTCTATCCATCGCTTTAGGAGTGCATCAGGACATATACCATACATGTCCTCTGACTTACACTTGCGCCAGGGCTACCTATAAATGCAATATGCATGAAAAAAAAGTTCAATTGCACCTTGTCACTTGCGTTATTTAAAGCTTGGCTACCCCTGCCGTATATGAACAGAAAATAAGTTACCATGATATGGCAATGGGGAAGAGTCCTCTAAAATACCGGACATCGATGTAATATCCAAGATCCTATTTGACTTCGGCGCGGTTAAAGGGGATTTCAAACTTCAGAAGGACTAAGGGTATCGAAACACAGGTCATGTCCTAAGACTTATTAGCAGGGACATGGTAGGTAGCCTTCGAGCGACCGTAGCGCGTATGGCATAGGGTTCACACCTTCAACACTCATGCGCTAGACTACAGAACAATAAAATCAGTCTTTCTTGTATGATTGAGAAAGGACGAATTACGTTGGTCAACACCGACACATTTGTCATGAGTTACAGAAATCAACAATCTGGTTCGTGCATAAGGTAATTCAACGTGCATGCCAACAGAGAGTTCATGGGGCATATGTACTAGACCCATCCAACGGACTAGAGTCTATGATCCTTCGTACGATAAAGAGACAAAAACTTCGCAAATGCAACAATTTTGCATAGCATTTTATATAGCATACTGCCTCCACCGCTGTGGTTACACCACTATGAATATATATATATAACCCCACTCATAGCGTCGACTCAGCCAGATTGTTTAACCACATTTCCTTCCTACAAATTCCAGAGCCATCGAATCTGTATGATCATAATCACAACCATAATTGGAGGCGTAATCCGGGTCATGGACGTCTAGCCTGGAAGTTCAATTCGTACTATATTTCACAGCCGCTTTATATACTACGACCTACACGCATCATAAACTCCTTTCATGTTTTCAGAAAAGCTATTCTATCATCTTGAAGGAGAGAAATCAAGAAATTTCGAAAAGAAAAACATTATTACCGTTGAGAATATGATAGAACACCTCGCATGTTTATTAGTGCTACTCTACGGTTTAGCAAGCGGCTTATCTTTACTTGTTAATACAAGAGAGGCAATCACAAAGCATGCACCCAGAAACCATATCATCCATAACATCCAATAGTTCGTATCCCAATCTCTCATTCGAATCCGGAGGGTAAATATGTCGAGGCCCCTATTAGAGTTTGTATACAAGGTTCAAAATTAAAATATGTATCTCAAGTCTGCTAACGTACGTTGCAGAAAGAGAGAAATAGCAGGGAAAAAAGATGATAACTGCAGACTGGTCGCACTGTTGCCATATGGACTATCAGTGGATCAAATGGGACGTGTACGATATGAAAATCGATTCTTATATATCACCAATACGGTTCAACTCTGATCGATACCCATGCAATACGAAGGTTCCAAAACAAAGCTATATAACCGCTCTGGAACGTGAAGACATAATTATAGTATTTTCTAACAATACTGGGCGAGCTGCATGGACAAACCACTCGTTGGAGCGTGTGGTCACTGATATAATGATACCAGCAGAAGCGATACGTTATGTCGCCAGAAAATAAATTAGTCAACCGACCATGCACATGCAAACTTTTGTACATGAGATCACCGATACCATTGGGGGTCTTAAGGTTTAGCGGACTGCAATGCCTCCATTAAATGAAAAGAGCGGTAAAGGACCACGAAGTTCCTCAGAATCCCGCAACAACCAGCCCATGCAACAAGTCTATTCCAAAGACATAAACGAAGGAAACATCTATAAAAGAATACTTCATCTCGTTCAGAATATGCGGTTACCCCGAAACCACATCATAATACGTGCATGACTGTCAACAAAGTCACACAGTATGGAGGGCATAGTCCAAGGGATGAGCCTTCTGGCCATCCATGGACTCATAACTACAATCTCGACAGGACTTTCAAAGCCATATAATGTTTCTTTACCAAGTCTAGATCGGTTACCTTCATCCCCGCTATGTACATTTACCGAGCAAGGTACCGTACTCCGTACGCGAATTCGGTTAACTTATAGGACACTACGGACGATAGGATTACCAGCCTGGCCTATCTTTATGAACCATCGAGTAGTCTAATCGTTCTATATACGCACATATATATGAACTCGATTATACGAAGACGAAAGTGATAACGTTCTATACAGAATTAAATCCAACCATTACTACCTTCGATGGTATTCAAATATTTATTGCAAATATCACAACTTCAGATGTAATGCATGCAAACCAACAGCCGTAAACGCGCTCGCTATCTTATGACATTTAACACCGTTTAGTCAATAGCAGGAACACACTAACCGAGATAGACGATCGTATCGATGAGACCTGCTTTTAAAGATCGAAATAGATCAATCGCGCGACATTTCAGATGTCGAGGATTAAAAGAAAAAGCCCTAGTCGGGGTGAGTACGAAATATAGCCCTGGAACAATACAATATAGGGGGAATAACCTCATCTAATTACGAAATTGATGCTAGCATGCTACATGTATACACTACCGGGCGGTCGCGCACCGCAGGGCTTATGGTTGATATATTGCCAAGCTAGGATTCGCTGCAAATGACCAAAACAACATAGCTGTTCAGCCCATTAGCTATTTGAAGACTGATTTTATCAAATGATGAAGATCTTACTCATGAGCCACATCTTCAAATCGCTGTCCACATGTGCTGCTCACCGCCCATCCATACGACCAACCATTATCGGGCGCCTAGCCTACTAGATGTGCGGGTCTCGCAAAAGGGAAATGAATACTGCGTTCAATATTTCGAGTTTCTCCGAAGCCCCAATGGCTAAGAAGCCTTTTAAACTATAATATATTCACGGAGTTTGAGGTCCTACTCCACAAACCTCGAAGGTCACCACAGCGCTGTCCTCGACAAAGAAACGAACATGATGACTACTGCAGCTACATGAGCGAACTACTTTCATAGCGGCAGTTAGCAGAGATATAATTCGTACCCATCACTCGGTATCAGAGTCCTAGATACCTTCAGGCGTATCACCTGCGATCTGTGAACTAAACCAGCCCCGCATGATGGTTACGAAATACTCAAACAAGCATCCGCGCTTGTGTAAGCCTCCGGGCTCCTGTGGTTACTATTTCCTATCCACAATACTGTACGAAGCAGAGATTGATTGGAGCGGATGTGGTGCCCTCTTTCACGCAGCTTTAAGGCTCCTACTATATAACACAACGAGTTGGGAACGGGATTCGAAAGATCACGGCAACGAATCACAAACCGGACGAAAGAGTTCTTGAACTTAAGCAACCAGTTGAAGCTGCAATTATCACCACCACCACCACCACCACCACCACCACCACTATCATCATCATCCAATTCATGTTCCTCCCCACCGCCAGGGACGCCACCACGGACGGCGCTGTGGTTTGCTTATGACCACCATCTAAGTACGTATGCACCTGCAACCATTCATGAAATATATTCATATATCCCCTGATACGACATTTCCGAACAAAACTATCCTGCGATATGATTTCCATAGGCACTTGGTAGCTCGAGGCCGATATGGCCTGCGCCAATTGCGGTTTCATAACAAGGATGAACGTGAAGTTGGCCGATAGCTGAAAATCTTGCACCGACGGTTCGAGATACACTGTCTAAAATCTTAAATTGACGAAGCCTTTTATGTCTTGGAGAGAATATGACTTATTAAAATACGGATACTCTATTTGCCAAACTAAAGGCAAAGCTACACTCTATGTCATGAGTTCAAGCGGATACTGGATGGAGATTTCGTTTAGAATGATAATTAAAGCAACGAAAGTGGAAAGTTACACGACCTCAAGAAAATGCATCTAGCAAGACATAAAGTGGGAGAAAGTATAGTTCCCGAATAGAAAGGTGAAACCCTCAGTCATATTCGTCTCTATAGTAGGTACGAGACACTATTCAACCCTCGCATATGATTGCCACCAGCAATCTTCGAACTCCTCTTCCGTCGTTCATACATGCATATATGCACAAAAACTTCTCATATCAAATTACATGGCGAGTTCATACTCTTTGCTTAGTCTCGAACGCTCAAGCTCATTGGTTCGTCAGGCTGTCCGGGGTGCTGAGGATTTCAAGAGCAGATGTCAGAGGACGATGGAAAGGGTGGAAAAAACGCCGAGGGTGTGTTACTGGACATGTACTCACTAGTTAGACATTTTAATATCAATCTAAAACTGATAAATCCCGTTTTTTATATCAATATAGTGACCCACATGAGGAATATTTCTTCCTGTGGTTTAAGAAAGGCTCCTCCCCGTGACCCTCGCCTGTGATTAAACGCCAAATCCACTTAATCTCGTAGTATAAATCCACATAACTACAACCACATCCATGATATTTTTGCATTGTAAAATACTCGGTAGGTTGTAATACGAATATTAATGCGTTTGTAGATGCAGATGCCTTCAAAATCGAGTACCCACATTACGAGACTATGGCAATGTGTTAATATAATTCAATCAGTTTGCGTTGCGTGTGTGACTTTCAGATCCCTGATATTTAATTTCCATTGGAATCCAGGGTTTTATCTTCACTCCTTCAAGGCACTGATCCCAATTTCACGGACACGATGCACCGATCCCCAGCGATACCACGCTTTCTGACAGCATATCGATTTGTTTATGCTTCCAGCGGGCCAAAATACTCATCTCCCCTCTCAAGGAAGATATCAGATGCTTCACAACCCCTAGCCCGTCGCTTTGCGAGCGCCCGTCTTCCTACTCCGAATACCTCAAAGAATGACAACAAGTCAAGATTAGACCCAGACAAACTCAAAGGACCGGGAGGCCTTACGCTGACGCAGATTGGGAAATTGGTTCAGAACAGCGCAGCTCGAGACCGGGAACATGAAGCATCAAACAAGCCGCCTGGAACAACTGGGAGAGCGCCCCCGAAGAAATAAGGGTTGAGAGTGCACGTGGTGGAATCGAAGAAAATAGTATTCTATTAGGGTATCTCACAACTATTTACACAAAGACTTTCGTCCTTTAGCCTATTGGCGGATATTCCAAACTCTGTCAACGCCGCCAGGAAGTGCCCAAACTTGGTTCTTTTGCTTGTAACCACAAGTATAGGCCAACAATTTGGTGCCATCCTTATAATTCGATGCATTGATATCAACGCAGAACCCCGAAGCAACGTTGATGATGTTGCCAGTTGGGGTCGTCTTCCACTGCTGGGAGGCTTTACCGTCCTTGCAAGGGTTCAAGACAACATTGAGGAACAGATCGCCAGGGATCCCGGTTTGTGTGTCGAGACAGTACTTTCCAGAGGCATTATCTTTGTCGAATGCGAGCTGAATGGTGCCCTTCTTGAACTTCCAGACTTGATTCCAGTCCGGACCGGTGCACTTAAAGAGGATGACGGGGTTGTTCTAGTATAGGATAATCCATGTCAGTTACACAACAAAAACGATGCAGTATCTTTTTTAGGCAAGAAACTTACAGGAAGAACAGTGGCATTGAAGACGTCCATACACTTGCCACCAGATGCACTGTTTGTGATGGGGCCCGTCGGGAAGAGAGGTTGGACGCTTGCCGTAATAACCTGGCCATTGACTGCCTTATCGGTATAATGCAGTTGGATCACATTCTCTGTCTCTGATTTCCAGTTGATCACATTTGGAGGATCTGTGATAATTCTGATTCCATCTGGGTAGTATGACTTGGGGACTATGCGGATCAAACCGGGGGCTCTGATGGCGGTGTTTGCGGTCCACGATACCCAGTACTTTCCAGTTGAATCATCGAAGTAGGTAGATTTTGTGGTACCGGCGGTGGCTTCAACGAATGTACGCGCGTAAACTCGGGCTAAGTGTGGATATGGTACGGAAGTCATGTTCGAGCGATCAAAAAGCTCCTCATAAGACCAAGCGGTCCACGATTGGAGATACTTGTCTGCCACTCGAACTGCCTCAAGTGGACCAGCCGTGCTTGAACCCCACATCTCAAACTCGGACAAGATACCACCAGTCTTGAGACGTGTGGCATCCTTGATGCGGTTCTTGATGGTAGTCTCAATGCTGCCAATTTGTGGTGGCTTGTAGTAATGGTACGAATGAGCTGTCTTGGAGCCGTCGCCGCCGGGAACGTTATTGAATCCAGCGAGAATGTCGTATGTAGATCCCTCGAACATAACGATCGTGGTGTTATCGACTTGACGGATAGCATCGTTGCCTTTGTTCCAGAGGGGTTCCATGTTTTCGCGGTCACCGACACCGGGGATCAAAAGTAGGGGATTCGCATGGTGATCACCAACCCAGGGTTCTACAAGTCCGTCAGATATTGATCCTATACTCATAAATTGTCTCACCGTACGTACCATTCATGAGGTCATATCCCATAACACCTGTATAGGTGCCGTATTCCTTAGCAAGGACTTTCCAATACGCAGCCCATGCATCACCCAGACCGTCATAGTTGTTGTACAGGCGACCAAAAGCGTTCGCGGGAGCAAAGTCAAGGTATGAAACAGCCCAATCAATCGAGTTGCAATCATCGTCGGAGGGGACACCATTGATATCAACAGCAAAGGGTGCTTTCTGGGGATATGGCATTCTGTGGGCTGGTTTGACCCAGTCCTTCTTGACGAACCACTTCACAGGCGGTTAGTTCGGGCCAAAATTCTAACACCAAGAAGTGCGGACAATGCAATACTTACAAGCGGGGCTCCGTGACCACATGTCTGCGCAGCCCAGACATCTTGGTGCTGATCAATCATGGTATATATGCCATTCTCCTCAAACTTCTTGATGATGTGGGTGGTAACATCCAAGTACGTTTGGTTATACTCTCCGCGGACTGGCTCCACACCAGCCCAATGGACACCTAGAGACGACGTTAGTAACGGCGGCATGTAGAGACCGAGATTTTACCGGAACAACTTTACCTAGGCGGACGCAGTTGACATTCAGGTCTTTCAAGAATTGGATATCTCGGTCAACAACAGAGTACCCGGGCACGAAGTTCTCGATGTCCTCGTGAAACGGGAATCGCTTCTTGACCATATTAGTGCCATGGAAATGGCGGGATCGTCCTTCTGCGTCGATGAACTGTTGGCTAGCGACATCCATCTTCACAATCTTGGAGAGCTCAGCCTGAGCAATCGCCGCCAGGACGGCGGCAGCTCCAATAGATACGGTCTTCATGGTTTAGAATGACAATATGTGGGGAATCCTGCGTAGCTAAAGAGGGTAGGGAATTGAAAACTCGGAAACCTGGACATTTTCTATAATCTATTGCTAGACCTTTTATACTACTTTTGCGAAATCCAAAGATTGCGATACCGTTGTTTCTGGGGAAGCAAGACATCTATAAACCAACTGCCCTAACGGTGAACTGAAAGATACGCGACCCCAGTTAGGCAACACTTTGCGCTGAGGCCAATTCCCATACCCCGGAACCCGGGTCAAGTAATTATACCACGAGTACGCACATGCCATCAGAGGCTAGGAAACGTCGGCTATTAAATTCTTCCTTATGAGACAAGCTCTTTACTCACCGATGTTCCATTGACTAGGAAGATACTAAATACTGCAGGTCCAACCATAGCTCGATGCAGATGCCAAGCTGTCGGTCCAGTATTCGATCTTGCATCATGGTATCAATATCACCAGAATAACTGATATCATGATATGCTCGTAAACCTAGTATTAGAAGTTGTTCGAGAGCAGATAAGGTTGGCGATAAAATCCATTCGACTCGTTTTAGGATATCGAGATGCGTATGCTATTATTGCTACTATGACAGTTGATGGATCCGGATCTACTACCTTGCATTGCAAGGCATTTACGAAATCGATCGTAGAAGACAGCGTTATATCTACGTGTACAGAACTCTTCTATTGAACGGTTTCCTATAGATCTAGAAGGCTATTAATAATATTATTGCTGATTCGACCTCGAATTCGAACAACCGGCTGCGTAAATTCATTAGCTATTAGATCGAACTCATTCCCAGATCGTTCACCTTATTGCGATTAGGAACGGAACTACGCAATCCCAATGCGCCAAAGATACTTATGTATACCTAAATAGCCAGTATAAAAATAAGTTTTAATCCATCATACAAAGGAAATAATATTATTAACAACTATTTGGACATCATAGAATTGATCTGAATTCCTAGTAGTCTCGATACGAAAAATACCACACGGCCAACACAAGAAGCCTCGATGTAACTCACTACTCGTGCACCTAGTCCGTACTAAGGCCTCAGATATTCAAGTATGAGTGTTCACGGTCTAATCGTGTATATAGCCCCTCGTTCAATAACAAAATATTTCGCATTAGACGTTTAAAGGCCTTTGCGCTGACACGGTGCGCAGTCTTCCACGATCTCTCTCCAGAGTAACACATCTGTATTATTCATGTATAAAGCTATATATATACGAACGTGCAGGTTTTCCTTCGATTACAGCAGCACTCGAATATATTAATATCATTAACAATTACGATAATTGCAAGTCGATTCTATCCCTACTTTGCGTCCATTATGTGCATATCCGCCCTAGCTTGCACCCCTAGTTGAGATTTAAGTACATCTGCCGTATGTCGATTGACTATAAATAATCCTCTTAGTTAGCTAGCCGTCACTAACCTACATTCGTGGCCATTGCCGGAAATTATCATTGACTTACCAACCTGTCCCACAATGGGCTGTAGTAGTTCCACTATTGATTAACGTTGTTAGCTCGACTTTTCTTTTCCTTCGTAAGGAATAACTAGATACAAAAAATATCTGGTTACGAGACTAGACAAGAATGGCATACCAATATCCACTAGCTGAGCAACAATTGCCATCATATTGTCCTCCAACACAAGTGAATGTGGGAGACCCGGATATCACGCCACATCGACCATTGTTCGAACTGATGTTAGTTGTCTGGCAAGCAGAACTCCATTTCGTTTGACTAGTTTCCAACCCATGAACTAGTTAGCCGCTCTCCGTAGGATTGTGAGGGTCCTCTCAGCGTAGAAGCTGTTCAAGGTATGATTTGCGCTCACCATCCTTCACCGCAGAAAACTCCCGTTTTCCCACAAAATCCTGAGCTGGAGCAACAATTTCCAAAAGTGGTCCCCGCGCAAGTATAGCCCTTAGTACCTCCACAAGACCCATCAACGGAAGTAGGAGTTGCAGCAGGCGTGCTTGAAGTTTTTGTGCTACTGCAAGTTACGTTAGTTCCCTAGTCATTATTTAAATTTTGCATAATTGTAATCAATATGCATGAGATGTGTCCCAGCACTGGGCATGAGACGACTCTAGCGTATATATATGCATCTTGAACGGAAACTCCGTACCTGGTGGAACTTCTTGTCGAGGTGGTGGTTGGTACTGTGGAGCCCACAACGGGACCAGTAGGAGGCAGAGACGTCCAGCAAGAGCCAGCTTGGCATTGTTGCCCCGCGGTTGTTGCGGGTTTAGATGTATATGGTGGTGGTGAGCAAGCGCCTGCAGCGCAGTTATCCCATGCACAATAAGCGGTTCCGTTGCCGCACCTAATATCCCCTTCTTAATACGTGTAGATAGACAAAGAAGTATAGAAAAGACATACCATCCTGCATTCGAACAGCAAACGCCGAATTGTCCCCCGCATCTCGGCTGTAGAGGTTTGATTCCACATTTACCATCTGTACTCCATCCGGTGCCGTTTACGCAGTTTCCTCCAATACAATTTCCAATTCCACAGAAAGCGCTTGCAACCTACTATCAGATTTATGATGCACTGGGTATACTCTCTGGGTTATGACTTACTAGCCGTCTCCGCACCTATTTTAATTACAAATTTCTGTCAGTTTTGCAATCACACGGATATATCGATACATTTCGTGTATACATACCATCCTGAAACACTACAACAACTCCCAAAAGGGGAACCGGGGCAGACAGTATTACCATTGCTAGGACCGCATGATCCATCCGTGGATATCGTATTCGAAACTCCTGCAAATTTAGATCATTAGCATTACATTCACGAATAACACAACAATATCGAGTGTTTGAACAAACTGACCTGGTGCTACGCAGTATGTTTCGTATGCGAGAATGCCACCGCAACCCGTGGTATTGACAGTCGTACTTTTATCATAAACGCCCTGCCATGGATTCAATGCGACAAAGGCACTCGCTTGCAGATTATATGTTGTCAAAATTTGGGCGCAAGTCGTGGTGTTATCTGTAGTAACCCAAAAACCACAGGAGGGTGTTGCAGACACATCTCGCTCGGTCAACGCCGCGCGCGGAAGGATGTCGAAGTTCGAATCTATAATGCTTGCATCACACTGACATTGGAGCAAAATGAAAGCAAAGCTAACAGCCTGCAGAATGGATTTAGAATTTAAAGTTTCTAGCAGCATTGTGGATTGATTCGTAGATTTTGGATGTTTCTCTTTGCTATTGTCTGCTTGCGCTGGAAGATTAGGGCCTCGAGGGAGCTTTAGTCAATTAAAGAAAATGGCGACAATGCAATGCATCCATGCGAGGAGCAACCTGGAGTGAGAAGAACAACGAACTCGATTCCTTCAAACTCCTAGACCTTGGATCCCGTTAGCCGAAAAAATAAAAAATAAATCATGATCTGATATCATGATATAACGACTTTGCCCCTAGCGGCCTCATCTGGGTTCCGACCGCCGATATGCAAAGTATTCCTATCGGCACTTTTTGCCAAACCGTATACACGCATCCTTGTAAATACACCTGCGCTATAGCGCTATGCATGCTAAGTGAAATAAGCTTGTCCTTAATAAACTCGTCATGAGCCGCCAGGTCTTCCCTTGAATATCGTAGATGGGGTATTAATAAGCTATTTAGTGTCGGTCTTGACCGACTCCAGCGCGCTTACATTATATCTGAAACTTACCTTAACTGATATCCTTAAGTCAGCTCCGACTTACAAATACACCCGATTACAAGGCCACGGTCAACTGACATCGGCTTGACTGCAGAAACCGGCAAATCTCTTATGGGTAAATAGGAGAGCTGCATTACCGAGTTCTTACTCGGTAGTTAGTTCCATAAGAGCTCTCTTGGATAAATGGGTGAGCGTTACTGAATAAACCATCGGTAGTTTTAATAAGATTGAGTTTTTATCCAATGCAACAGGAACCTACGATTTCATCGAAATGCTAGCTTGGCTTACTCCCCTGCATAACAAGAAAGCTTAAGGCAACTGCCAACCTGACTTGGCTATAACGGTGTGCCCGGATGGGAGCTATCCGAAGCATGTGTTATATTACCCCTGGTACATATTTTGATATCGACTGAAGTACCGAGACAAAAACCTGTACAATAGATCATCCTTGCAGACGAGCCTTACGGATGAAGCGTGGGCCCACACGGACCGTGTCGTTAATGGCGCATGAGCATGTCTCGATTTTTAAAACCTGAAGGCTTTTACAGGGGTTGAGCCAGAAAAAAGGCATGATTCTCTATCGGCCGTTACGAAAAATTCGATGTCAAATTTATGGAATTCCGGAGGGGTCGGACTAGCCCGGGCCTGGTAAGGACTATCCAAGTCATGTTACTAACGGTATCTTATTTAAGTGAACAATCATACAAAAGGGGAGTACCCCAAGTTTCTTAAAATCTTGTTTACAAATGCCCTCACTAGAAAGAGCTTGCCTTGGTCTTTAGCACACCGGACCGCGTTTCAAGTAGTTGATACGTAAGACGAATTCCACAAGTCGTCGCTAAGGCGCCGGCGGCAGGCTTAGCACCAAGATGAAAAAGCGATCATCCGCCACAAAGAATATTGTAACTTGTTTTCTTCTCTTTTTAGGCGTCTCCAACGGGAGAAGCTTGTTCAAGGAACCGAGATACTACGATTGGAATTCGGCCTCGTTTTCTTTAGAAAGGCGACAAGACAATGGACCAATACAATGTACCAGCAGCACTCCTTGTGCAGATGGTAGCTGCTGTAACTCGGTAAGAGGCCCCCTAACTCAGCATTGCCGGATTTACATCTGGATGCGTATGCAGAAGAGGCCAAAAGTAATATATACTAATATGTATACACTATTTCGTTGGACCATATCAGCTAGGAAAATGCGGATACTCGCCGAGTCATTGCAAACCAACTGCGCCAGTAACATGTTACTCCAATTGCAATGCAGTTGCTATGTGCGGACAGTACTCTTTGGGCGGCACCCAGAAATGTGGACTAGATATCTGCTGCTCCTACTTTGGATGGTGCGGAGTAAGTTGATCAGTTTTATTCTTCATTGACCCACCAGAAACCCGCTTCATCCTAATTATTCTTCGAGAATTGAAAACTTTGACCTTCGAAAGCTAACCACCCCTCCTTAATATAAGACTGAAGCACTTCATTGCAACAACGCGGATCCGCAGGGAAACACTCTCCCTTGCCAGGCAGGGTATGGCCTGTGCCAGGTAGTACCGCCTCCATCCTGTGGGACGGGCAGTGGAACTGCAAGTGGGGGAAGGAAAATAGGCTACTATCAAGTTTCGTAAGTGGACAGAATTGCACTAAGTGCCACTGATGCTTCGCCTCTACCAGCTCCCCAGAATAGTAGGCTAATTCATCTTGGGGGTGCTATAGAAATATCAGAGCAAGAGCTTGTAACAAAGTAGTGCCGGATCAGCTGATTACCACCGGGTTCACACAACTTAACCTTGCTTTCGCGTAAGTAAATTTATAAACCAGGCTTCTAACCAGTACGAAATCCATAATTTGAACCTGAACAAGCTAAGCAATTTATTTAAGGTCGATTAATCCGTCAACTTTTGCAGTTGTACCTTGGGATCCGGCCGATGAGCCATACTATTATGCATTCACAAATTTGAAAACCGCTACGTACGTTTATATTAAAAATCACAGCCGTCTAACCGATATTTTCTCTTACTGAAATCTATTGTAGACTAAAAACATGGATATCTGTGGGTGGTTTTGATTTCAGCGTACGTAACCTACATAATCCCGTCACCAAGATGTCCCGCTCCTCTAATCAGTGAAGTAATAGGATCCTGGCCCGACACACACAACATGGTCGGATATGGTATCTTCAGCCACCAATAGACAAAAGTTTATTTCGTCACTACTAAGCTTTATGCAAAAATACGGCTTTCAAGGCGCCGATCTTGATTGGGAATATCCAACAGCACCAGAGCGTGGAGGGAGGTCAACGGACCCTCAGAACTACGTTAGCCTCGTGAGAGAGATGAGAGCAGCATTCGGCACTAGCTATGGAATAAGTCTTGTACTGTGAGTGCACAACCGCGTTTCGTTTTCGCATAGGAGTGTCCTCAGGTGATCGCCTCTGGCTGACAATGTTAAACTATCTAGAGCACCGGACTACTGGTACCTTCGAGGGATGGATCCAAAATCGATGGAGCAATACGTAGATCATTTCGGCTTCATGTCCTATGACCTTCACGGTACGTTGCTACTCAAATGTTGAATCAATCTATGGATCTTAAGCTGAACTAACGATGTGAATAGGCTCTTGGGATGGGAATAACCCGGTATGTTTCTTGATAATCTCTAGCCGTTCGTCGGTGTTACATTCGGTCTATAACTAACGACCTTCGTTCGGTATGGTGCAGACACTTGGACCTAAGATTCGTCCACAAACCGATATTAGGGAGATTTATAACGATACAAAGCCGCTTTGGTTCGCGAAACTTAATCCTGCGAAAATCAACTTTGGTGTAGCGTATTAGTAAGTGGGCCTTACCAAAAGTTAGGAATAACTATGCAACAGTTCCTGACATAATAACCTTAGTGGACGTGGATATACTGTATCAGACAGGTCTTGCAGTAAGTACAAATATCACTTCTTTACTATTAACACAGCCGCATAACTTTTAGTTGACTAAACATGTGGCCTTGATATAGTGACTTTGGGCTGTACATTTAGCGGACCTAACAAGGCTGCTCCCTGCACCAACTTTCCAGGCGTAATGTCTGCTAGAGGTATGGTAGTACTTTACAGAAGATTTTATTTCTTCGTCTACTCTTGCCTGAGAGCCATGCACAGTGCTTCAACCCTTGCTAATATATTTCTGTCATATGGGAATAGAAATCCAAAACATCATCAGTAGTAAAGGCGTCTCGCCCACATTACTTTCCGGTCCAATGATAAAGGAACTTAAGTGGGATGATCAATGGATTGGCTACGATGATGACCAGACTATAAATATGAAGCTCGGTGTAGCTAACGACCTTTGTCTGGGAGGATCGATGGTGTGGTCTGTCGATTTCGATTCTCGTATTGCTGATCAGGGCGCTCCACCACAGATTCCCCAGCCTGGAAGCCCGCCGCCACAGTTCGTACCCGGGAGCAATCAAAATATCGTCACACAGGGCGATTCGTTTGTTGTTGTAGCTGCTGGATCGCAGCTGGGGAGCGCTGGAACTGCAAGACAGTATCAGTGGAGATATTACGGGGTTAGAGAAGGTCAGACCGTTGATTACTCTTTCCTGTTCGAACAAGACAACAGCCCAGTGTCGGTCTCAAAGGCACTATCAGCAGGGTTCGATATTACCTCGGACAGGCTGCCTACTGGGGTTAGTTTCCACAGGGTGTTTGGAAGAAGGTGCAGCTACAATCCTGACGGTGGGTCCCCGTCCGGGTCCGGTGGAACCTTGGAGTGTTGGGGCGAAGGAGCCATCTTTAATCCCCCAGCGACTTCTGTTTCAAGGACAGCTACAGCTACAGTTTCTTCGAGCCCTACTGCAACAGTGCAATGCTCCAAACCAAGTACCTCAGTGATGTTTTGTGCTCCGCAGAATAGAAACTGTGGCAGGATTTATTCCGTTTGTGACATTCCAGCTCCAGATGTCGCACCACGAGGGCTTCCCAACATTCCCTTTATTCCTCCCATTCCCGACCCTTCTCTACCGGACAGGCTAATAGGACAAATGAATCGGGCTCCTCTTATACTTCGATACATCTCAGTCGCTTGGATGATAGACCGTATTCGGCCAGGAGTTACTTACGGAAACCATGTGCAATTATTTTATACTCGGCCCCTAGTTGCCTTATTTGGGAGGCGTGGACTTTCGGGAATCGCACAAACTGTGGCATCACACCGCGGTGGGAACGGCTGGCTAACAATATGGGTAAGACTTTTTTTGGCATATTACAAATCTCTTACGCCACTCGAGATAGCAGGAGCTGAACAGTTTCTCTTTGATCAATTTAGGATGGCTGGTATAGCGATGATTTTCCGAACACTAACGATCCCTACATCAATTACTACGATCTGAGCCCATTCGGATATCTCAGAGAGGTCCGCATTACCGATCCTCGACCAGTCCTACCTCAGTCGTTTTACGAGGCCAGTGATCAATACTACTATTTCAGTTTAATGTCTGCCGCATATGCTATGCAGGCCCGTGGAACGGTGATAGTTCTTACAGATGATCCGCGTAGGATCACAATGACAGGAATCTGGGGAAACGTTGAGTTTCGTATCCTGACGAACCAAGGATGGACTGACCGGTACGGGAACACGGTCAGAAATCCAAACGTAGATCGCATCATCGCAACAAACGAAGAAGAAACGGTTACCTATATAATATTCGACCGAAATGACCCAAGCATTACTCCGAATTCACCAAGACGCTGGGATGGTCCGTTGCCCGATGTTAATGGGAGGACGAAGAGGCAGCTGTGCGGGACGGAGTGCCAACCAGATGGCATTCTTCGATGGCCGGTTGCTAGAAGTGATCCAGAGAGGTTCACATACGGAGGAAAGCCCTATTGGTTCGACTTTTTCGGTTGAGCGAAAAACACGTTAAGAGTTTTGCTTTGTGGATATATCAATATGTGGAAAACAAGCTCGTAATGTATAGTCAGTTTAAGCGATACCGCAGGCACCCATCATGATCGAGCAGTCTCGTAGCTATAGCGCTATCGCCATCAAATTTGAAAGTCAGACCATCCAGGAAAAAGCGTTGTTGTTGTTGTGACACCAGCCCTTTTTGGACGGTTGCTCACAGTTTCGGCACGATGGTTACTCAATCCAGTGAAGTAGCGCTGATCACCACTATTGCGGCGTATACACCTTGAAGGCCATGCTGCGCATACATACTTACGTATACTGCGTAGCTTACGCATCTATTAGAAAGTACTTACGCACCCATTAGAAATGGATCGATGCTTATCAGAAGGAGAGGGGAGAAGTGATTAGTTTATAAATGCACAGCGGGATATGACTGGGACGCCACAATCAAGTTGGCTCGGGCCGGTTAGACCTGCAATTGACCATTCAGCAGCGCCGTTACCCCGGCATGCCCGCTCCGGTTTACCTTGTCGGGCGAAGTAGGCACTGTCAAACATCCGTTCTATATTAGGCTTTTCCAACGACAACTTTTGCATGAGACTAAGTAGCCCTCGAGTTTACGAGGCTGAGCTTATGCAGCAAAGGTAGCTCTTTATCGAACAGGGGTGAGATTGAGAGGAAGATATTCAGCCCTACCCACTAACCCCGGAGCTTACTTGCTTTCGTGCATGTTGGTGGCATTTCTAAAAATGCCCTCCAGTCTTTTTGCGTTCTGCCAATGTTCTTCGATCTCATGGCTTCCTTTGCTTCTTGTCCTTCTTTTCCTCATTCTTCCAGCGTTCACGGACTTGCTATTTCTCTTTTCATCTTTGTCCTTTTAGCGAAGTTTTGCACTTTCCTCAGTAGCGGATGGACTTAATGTTCGACGTTGGGCGACAGTGACACCGCAAAAGCCATTGTTCGGGTGGCGTAAGCGGAATTGTACTACCTACCAGTGTAACGGTCTTACACAGCATTGCGAAGAGCTTCTACCGATCCGTGGAGCCTCGAACCTATATATCCCATACCGATACTGGATCCCTCGAGCTCTACCGGCGAGAATGGCACCCCGCTGCAGCAGGTCGTGGGAGCTCTTTGCGGGACTGGCCACACTGTTTATTGGGGTTGAAGGTCAACTGGGGGCAAGCGATGGACTATGCCAGAGATACGGGCACCAGAGTATATCTTCATCTTTGCAGGTTATGGATTTCGCGCTCTAATAGTTTTGTCGATAGGTGTTATGGTGGGCGACAAGCTCGTTCTAGCTGGCGGTTTCCGAGTGGTACGAGATCCCATTTCTGGAGTCGTCACCGAACAGTCAAGTAAGTAAGAGCAGACAACGCAATTCCCCCGCCATATTGATGCCCCGCTTTCGCACAGGTCCTAATTCTACGTAGCAAACGATTTTCAGTCGCTCGATCTCGGGCCAAAGGGGACCTCCTTTAGATTAGACCGAAATAACCCACAGCCCGGCCCGCAATGGCAATCGATAAATTACACGGTAAATGGAGCGGATGGTCTCCCTAAAGTCGCGAACGGAGCTATGTGGAGGAATGGAGAGGACTTATACATATACGAGGGACGGTTACCCGGATTAGGGCCAGAGGCATCTTCCTCGCTCTGGAAATATACTGCGAACGCGAGTGTTTGGGGACAAGAGTTAACTTGGAGACATCCTGACTCCAACTTGCCGAACCGAGTCTCGAGAGGGGGTTCTGTCGGAGTTGGTGATTTTGGTCTTGGGGTCTACATTGGTGGAGCTAGGATATTTATCAACGATTCGGCCACTCCTAAAAGTGGGAACTGGTACTATCCAAGTGAAGAGCAGCTTACAACATTCGACCTGCGTAATTTGAATAGGACAACAACAGGCCTACCAGATTCGCAGAAACGAATGGGAGCCGCCTTGGGATACCTACCTATTGGACCTGGGGGTGCAATAATTGGGATCGGAGGGACATTAGAAAATGATGAAATTCGGGTATACTCAATAAACTCTTGCAGAGAGGAAGATTCTGTTTTATTCTAACATGATAATGACCAGGAAACGGGAAATGTTCCAAATATCGCCCGGGAAAGCTTTGACCCAGACGATATCAGCTTTACGCCGATGCAAAGGGTCTGGATTATGGACCTCGAAACTCGGAAATGGTACTCTCAATCCACATTCGGCACCTACATTCCCGACTCTCGGATGGAACACTGCATTGCCGTCGCCTCATCACCCGATTTCTCATCTCACAATATCTACATGTTCGGCGGAAGCAGTGCCAGCTCGTTTCTAAACCACACCACTGACAAGTACTTTAACGAACTCTACATTCTATCGATTCCAAGTTTTCGTTGGATTCGACGAACATTCGATGTTTCTGATAACGTACCAGTCGGAAGAGTTCAACATAGTTGTCATGTGTACGGGAAAAACTTAGTCATCCTAGGCGGCGCGACACAGAATACCACGGAGTGCACATGGGATGAGGTTAATATCTTGGATATGTCATCTCTAAAATGGGTTACCGATTACCGCTATTCTACAGACGCGTATGCAGTTCCGGATATCGTGACGGGCAGTATTTCAAACAACGGAAAGGTGCAAACAGACCCTGTCAACGGATGGGATGATCACGATCTAGAAGCTCTCTTCAAGCCAAGTAACAGCGGGAGCAAAATGGTCAAAATCGCAGCGGTCGCTGGTGGGGTGGCGGGCGGTATAATTCTATCGGTCATCCTCGCTGCTGGCTTTATGCATTATAAAAGAAAGAACCAACATAAGCGAGAGCAAAAGGCGTTGAAATCGAAACTCGCCTACGAGCCCTCAAGATTCGCCCGCGAGTCTAGATACGATCCTGACCCAAGCAGGGACGGGGGCGCAATGGAGCTTCATTCATCACCCTCGAGTGTAACATCAACCTTCGATGAAAACTCTGGATATGCGCACCCAGGAAAGTTATGGCGTGCTAGCTATCACAGCTACGAGGTGTCGGAGGCCGACGCCGATTACCCAGATACCGATAACGACCGGACAAGGTTGATATTGGACACAAAAATGCCCACCGGATACTTCGAACTGGGGAACCCGAGTACCCCAACGGCGGTGGAAAGGCATGAGATAGGAGGAGGTAAGATATGCTCCCACAATTCAGGAAACCTAAACCAAGCTGACCAGGTGCCCGTACAATAGATCTTGGTGAGCAGCGCATCCAAGACGCGGATAATGATCCACCATCGCCAATAAGTTCAAAGGGAACCCGATGGAGGTAAATGAGTAAGTATTGGCGTCAAGGAATCTCACGAATATCCAATCATATAACAAATACGTTCTTGACACCTTTTAACTTTGGGTTTATATTTCGGTTGGTTTAGCGAGCGTTGTTACTGATATACCAATCTGTATCTATACATCAAAAATCAAGATAATTACCAAACGATACTAGAACCGAACTCTTCCGCAAGTACATATTTTTGGTAGACGTTTGATCAATTATGTCATGTCCTAGATTTCCACGCTCAGCTCCGAGCTCCCCAGATCCCCTTCCCCATATCAAAAACTTTTATCCAAGAATATTTTACCTCGAATTCTCTGAGAGTCCAAGGCCCCAAAACCGTTATCGCTTTTTGGACACGATCGAAGTCTTGGATTTCAGTTCCCGGTATTACCATAATGTTAGGATCCGGCAATTTCGGAATCTGCACTATATTTGTTGGGTGCTCTCGATTCTCTTTGAGTCCCATCCCAATGATCTCCAATTTATTTGGATAAGCTTCTGGGTTCCCAAATATCTTGTCAAGGTGACTTTTCTGAGTCCTAGTCTGGTCAATAAGGGAAGGTGCATTCCTCATTGATATTATGTTAAAGAAACCACCGCGGAGTTGTTGGGGTTCGATAAGCCCACTTGCGGCTAGAATCCATAGTACACGAAGAGATGGAAACGAATTTCGGTCAAGTTTTATTGGCTATATATATCAAAGATTCGACATGTTAACAATAACTTGCACCAAACACGAGATATATAATTTCAATGGTGGCGACTCACCGAGATCTTGGGGTTCTGGAATGTAATAGCCAATTCTTCAAGCCGTGGGAGCGATAGGAGCTGATAAATTGTACCCATAGGGGTAGGGTACATGTATGCCATGCCCGCCGCCGTAGTCCCAGGTAAATGGTTATAAGTTTGTATCATCGCCAAGTAGAGAACCCGAAGACTTTTTGCATGACGTCTGACGTCAGGAAACCTGGTTTCTTGTTGGACTCGAATTACGAGACGAAGTTCTGTTAGTGTAGTGCATAAGTCTTGCTTTTCCAAGAAATTGTAAACCGCCTCGTGATCTATATGCACGGTCAAATGCAGCACAGATATTCGGAAAGGGGCGGTGAGTGACGGCCATATTATCGAGTCGAGATATCCACAATTCCGAAGCTTTAGGGATTGTAGTCGACGGAATTGTATGATCTCACCGAGCAGGTTCGCAGCCTCTCGAACTTCGTCAGCCGAAAGCTCGAAATCCGAAATTTCTAAACTCTTCAGGGCTGGTAGCACGATTTGAGAAGTAGATCCCAAGTGTACGCCACATGCTGCGATTGCATCTCGTATATAGTTCTTATCCCAACTCAGGATCCCAGCAGAACTGTGCGCCAACTTGTGGGCGGTGTACTTAGGGAATCCAAACCGAACGTGTTTTAAGGTCCTCTGGTGTTTTATGACGACTTCCATCAGGTATCGGAGTTCATCGAGTCCATTTACGTCTGGTATGTCTAGCCGAAGCAACTGCTGCTGATTCAGGAGCCTGAAACAGAAATCAAGGCATTCAGGGCTTGTAAGGTCATCCTCTGAGATGTTATGGCTCGGATCAGTATGGCCCGTTGAGAGGATCAACCGGCATAAACTCAGAGACTGGATGTTGGGCTGGGATTGCAGAAGGTATTCTGCTGTTTTTCTTCCCAGATACATATCCGTTTGCCAACTTGATATCGACTGTGTTAGCCAGCTGCATCGATTCAACTAGAATAATGTCATAGAAGCTTAGCCTTACACGAATTCCTGAAGAGACCCGTTTTCAAGATAACTGAGAAATTTGTCCAGCGGCTCGCCCAGTTCGCGGCATATCCATTCAATTGCATCATCGGGCAGGTCCACGCGCCAGTACCCAGCATCCTCCAACGTACCAATCACCTGAATCGACCGTACATGTCGAAGATTGACACTCCCATCCTTAAGTAAGGTGCTCGGGTTTCTAAGATCCGCAAGCCTAATCCTAATCTTTTGATAAAGTCGCGGAATACAAATTTCATAAGCCTTCCTGGAGACCTGAACGAGTCTCACGAGATCGCGGGCTTCAATCTAGGAGAATTGAGGTCAGTTTTGGGCCCGCCATTCCTGATTGGCTGAGAGAAGTTGGATTCGCCCGCATACATGTGAAGTTATATCCCATAAAATCTCAGGCGGCACGTCCATAAGATTCGCGCCGCAGCGGACGTTCCGGCTGTCAGCTGCAGCCCCGATGTTAGGTTCTGACACCGTACTCATAGCGGTTTGGTCCATAATGCGATAAGCCGATCTTATCCGGATATTCAAGACCTTTAAAAGTTGGCTTCACTCTGATTGCGCCCCATTATGACAAATTTATAGACAGGAATTTGCATTTAGGGCCGACAGGCGCTGACAAAACCGCACATTTCGCTCTCAGCCCCGCAAAATATACAACACCAAAGTGCGTTGCGGCATTGTGCAGACGTTTGGTGCAACACCAGCATGGAATATACCCCCACGTCACACACCGAGAACCCACAATGCTATATATACGTATGTGTATTGTTCCACGAGGCCGTTCGATCAAGGAAAGAGGGCAATAGGTCTTTTAGAACGCAACAGGTTATTTAACCTGGCACTAATATTTCTAAACTCTCTGCAATGTAGACATAGGGTGCCCGGGCTAACCTTTAACCCAAGGCTTTTGATCGTGAGATTTCATTTGTAATGTCATTATAGTTATCTGTCTTATTCTATAGATATGGGACAATTCACGTCATTAGAGGTCTTTATTTAACCTTCTATAACCTCATGACGAAGAAATTATATACATGAAAAGCAATAAATGTAAACTATAAGACATGTGTATCCATAAACTTTCAAGGTGAATAAAGATATATGAGCCGTAAATTCAATCCCAGTCCACGCCGTGTACATGTTTGATTACCCGAGAGACGCCCTACCGAGATACTATTCAAAACCCAAAGTAAAACATTTTGCGAGGTATGTACTCCCCCAATAAGATCCCACGTCTAGCAACCGTGACCATTCAATCATGCATGATCATGGGGCTGCCTGTTCGGGATGTTGGCCGATCATTCAAACAAAGGAAAAAAAATGCAACCCTCCAAACAGATGTTACCAAAGAGGTACGTACATTACGAGGATTGTACCTTCTTGGTCTCATTCTCTGCAAGTATTTTTCGTAATCTATCTGCAAGTAGACCCAACCTGGAGACTACTGCCCCACTACCCATCCGCTCTTTTGGTTTCTCGGTGAACATTCCTCTGCAGCAGAGGGAAATCAGTTCCCGAACGACAGCATCACCTGTGCCGTCGGTATCTTTGTCCTCCGCTGCTTCAACAAGGATGTCACACCAGCTGCGAACTGATGCAATATTTCCCCGGAATGATATATCCAATTTCTTGATGCTGGGCTTGGAATTCGCAGATTTAGCGTCCGACTCTCGGCGGGTTACCGGGCGCCCAGAGCCATGGCTATGAGGTCGTTCAATCACCGTGGCCGTAGATCTGTTGAAAACGCTGCTCGGGAAGATTGTCCTAGTACTCCGCCCACTAGCTGAAGACCCGAGCGACGAACTTGAGGTAAGGCTGTTTCTTGTTAAGCCACCCGTCTTCCGGCGATGATTTTTATATGCAGACATCTTCAACTTGGAGACGAAAGTCAAGATATCCACCATGATACAAGACAGACTAAAAACGTCGGATTTGCATAATACGACAGAGTCGGTTGCGAGATATGGCTGTTCCCCTAGCAGTGCTACCAAACCAGCGGCGTCGGCGTAGTCTTCTGGCGCACCATATTCGTCTCGAATCTCGACTCGCCCCTGCCTGTTGAACACATCGAGAGTCCCAAGCACCGGGCCGGCATCGCAAAGCATCAGACGCGCACCATCCTCCATTACACAAATACTGAAAGGGTTGATATCGCCGTGGCGGATATTTTTGGCATGTAGGAATGCAACAGCGCTGACCAAACCGATGATCCAGTTGAAAGCCAATACACGTTTCTCAGTCACCGACATCGCAGTATAGCAGTATGAGGGTGAACGGAAGAACGAGTCCAGCGTGACCGTAGGGGCGGGACGATAAAGAATGTAACCAGTGTCTTCGTAGGTATATGATGCAAAGAGCTCTACGATATTTGCATGGCGTATATTCCGCGACCGAATAGTTTCCACGTGGAGCATGAGGTTGTCTTTCGACGGGACCGTTATTCGGGTAATATAGTCGTGCGTTCGCTTTCCATATGGTCGCACCACCTTTTCCGCCACATAATCCCCATTGGCGGGTAGCTTCTCGATTACCTCAAGAGGAACAGTTTCTTGCTCTTCGTAGTCGATGTGCTCTCCAGAATTTATCCCCTTTAGAAGGAAGGTAAACTGCGTTCTCCAAAATCGTTCGTCCATCTCTTCGTCGGGTTTCGAGGAAAGGGCTAACCTCGGTACCGTCTTCCTAGCGATCGGTAGGTCGGCATCGTCCCAGGCGTCATCAATAATCCAGAATATTTGTTCAGGAACCCCAAGATGCAGTAATATCAAGAATAACCGCCTGGCTTTGTGAACAATCCAGTCCAAATAAGTCTCGTCCGTTAAGCCAGCTCCGAATGCCACTGGCTGCTTTAATCGCTCCTTCAGCGGTGGTTTTAAGCCAGGTACGTATGGCATATTTGCAATAACAAAACTTTCCGTAACAGTATATTTGATTCGCAAATCATCCCACCAGACCTTTGCCGCTTCAAAGTCCAACTTTTCTTGTGTACCGAAGCCGAATAATATCGCATTCATAGTCAGGAACTGGTTGCCAACCGCCATGGCCCTCTGTTTCAGCTGCTTCCTCCTCCGCTGCGTTGTCGAAAGATTCGCATATTCATCTTTCTGTCTGTGCACATCAAGGTATAGCCGCGACGGGTCGATGTTAGGCTTAATATCGGGTATGGCGGAGAAATGTGAGTCTACTGTTGAAACGGACGAGTAGAGAGACGCTAAATCCGGGTCGAGGATCGAGTCGTCGGAATATCCGATATCGTCGAAAAAAGTAGGGTTTACAGCAACTTTCCTATTTGCTGATCTTGAGGGTTCAGGTTCGTAGCTGTACGGTTTTGCGAACATGGTCGGGCTAAGATATTGAGATCGCGAATTTTCGCCGCCCGATGGGTAGGATGAAGGATAGTATGACATAACTTCGGTCATTTTCGAAGAATGTATGGTATAATCGTCTTATAGTTTATGTACTTTGGTGGCAAATAAAGGCTCCGGTCCGAGCATATGAATTCAGCATTATAGCAAAGCCACCGGCTCCATAGTTGCCCCAAAGTATGAACTTCCTGTGTAACTGGTCCTTATGAGTGACGTTGTTCCGTGTTGGATTCGCTGCGTTGCGTGTCGTCGCAGTGCGCCCAAGGTCGAAGTAGCGTAACGGGTACGACAAGAGGATTCAATTCCGTGAATTTATTCCAGGGGTATAGACACTTTATAAATGGGGTCTAAAGTTAGAACAGGCGATTCATCGCATCGAGGTAAGAAGGTTTTACTTATTCTGTTGTCTCAAAAGAGGAACAAATCGAAGTGGAGGCAATTCAGAGTATATGTAAGGTTTGAAGGCGAACTGTGTCACCGCAAAAGGTGCGGGCGGCAGCGAAAAAACAGCCTTCTGGAAGCAGACAGCACCAAGCATGCTGGTCCTGGCCAAGATAAATTATTTCAAAAGGCATCCAAACAGGGTATGAAGATACTACTAGGTAGCTGCTTTGTCACATAGCACGCATCCACACGAGCTGCGGGTGGTGGGCAACGGGTGGAGGGCTGCGACATCTTGCAAAATCCGAAATCACCATCATGCATGAAAATCCGAAAAGAAAATATTATGATGTAGGTATGCAGTACTTGTTAGTCAAAGTTTTCAAACGCCGATTTCAAGAGGGTATCTACTGGCGAATTGTAGGTCTACTTGTCGAAGAACTTGGGATGACTACGACGCCAAAGCGAACTATTTTGGGGCGGCGCAGCACTGCATGCACAAAAAAGTTCGACTTTGTTTGAGAGTTGACCTTTTCAAGGCAATAACGTCTACAAGGTCGGGATCTTCAGCTTTCAGCTTCATGATCACGAGTCAAAATTTCACTAAAGTCTGAACTGTCGAGACTTGGACGTTGTCTGTAGTGGCGACATCTGACGATTCTTCCTGCTGAATTCACTCGCGGCTCGGTTAACCCGCCTGGGACTTTTCTGAATAGGCAACTACGATCTAAGCTCCGGGAATAAATTAGGTGTTTGAGGCAGGGTCGAGATTCGGAGCTGCAGGGCGAAATTCTAACGGCATATCTGATTCGATAAGTCGAAAGTCATTTGAAGGGACTCGATCTCCCTGTGACTGCCTGGACAGGATGGTCTAGTCAGCTCGATCCAAGATCGAGATACGTACTTGCGTATCCCAATATCTTGGAATGTTTGGCCAGGTTATATGAGGGGCAAGAAATTCGAAACCTAAGATCGCCCATGAGATGATGTGGTGAAGAACCGACCCGATCCATCCAGGCTCACAGCGATAAGTCGCACATCGACGTCTCGAAATCAGCTAGAGGCGATCTTCGATATCGGATGTCGTGATTTTAGTATGGACATCTGGAACGTTTCCCAAAATCAACCCGAGCATCTCCACCTACTTGGATTTGACCGTTTGCGGTGGAGGCCTGAAGCCCATCCGACGCCACGATAAGCCCAACCACCGCCGGTAGCCGGCTGGCTCCAGAAGATCAGCAACAGAAATCTTGATAACATGAATCGTTTGCAATTCCGCATGAATGCATATGCACGGTCGGGGGCATTAAGACAGCAGCCACGTGCGCACGCTGCTGTCTCACCAACGAGCACCTCGGAGAACGCTAACCTAAGTGTCGTTTTAATATATTAATATTTTATGAACCTGAATAAACGGTGTAATTTTGCCGTCAACCCTTCAAAGCTTAGAAATGGGTTGGTGACAGGCTCAGAAATCATTGTTACAGGGTATGATGCCAGTCGACGCGGTCCAAGGGAGATATCTTGTTATCGTGGATAACCATGATATCAGGTCAGTGCGAGGAAGTGGGTCCTTTGAGGAAACCATGCCACCCTATGCAGTTGCACGCACAAGCATTCGCTTTCCAGTTTGGTGATTCAAACCTTTGATAACAAACCGACGTTCCATCGTTTCAGAGTTTCAAAAGATATGGATTCTGCGTTGTCCGTTCCCTGACCCGATAGAGTTTGGAACAAAGCATGCAGGTCCGTGAATCTTGGAACCCTACCTCTCTACGAGCGGCTACAGATGGAATTTGCCGTGAGGTTTACATCGTTTGCGGCAAATAGAAGCTTGTGGATCGAGGACTGCTGCACTCCTATTGTGTGTGGCCATGACATGGGAATCTCAACATTAATCGAAATCTCAAGGCCACACCCATCGATCGCCGACATCCACAGCCGAAATGCGATTTGTTAATTTAAGCTTTGCCGTAGACACTACACTCGTACGTGTTTAAGACTACCGTATGAACATGGCTTGTCTCCAACGACTAATAAGCTAGAGCACGGTACCCGCAAATAACATAGCTCTAGAGATCTAGCTGCAAGGTCACGCCAGTCGGATGAGCTGATTATGACCCTATGCACATCTTCCTTCACACGAGCAAAGAATAAGTAGCCTATCGGTAGGCTCCCATTGAAATTCCATAGATAAGATACCAAACTCTAAAGTTAGATTACAATCAAGCTTTGGAGAGTGAGGTGGATTCACCCACGCCAAGACACGTCCGCTTTAAGTGGGCAAGGCAGAACGGCTTGCGGTGGCCTCAGCTATTTGTGACGTGATTCGAATCTTTTTAAATCAAGATATCAGCATTATGATCTAAAATTTATTCAATAGTACTACGGCACCAGTATGCACATGTAGTAATGCTATAGTTAATGGATTTAGAGAAGTTTTTCAGAAACATGAGATTAGCAGACCAGCTATTCAAAGCTCGAGACCGCCTAGTCGAATTCATGGACGCGGCGACTCACCTACACGTGTATGGAATCTACACCGAATCACCCCACCTATCAATTCCTTCAAGCCTCTAAAACTATTGCTCTTTTTATCACACCACCGCAGTCAAGGATCAATCCAAACAGACTAAACGCACCAACAAACAGTGCCTTTAACATTAAACCTTCATAGAATGCAAATGTAGAATCCATCCACTCCGCGCTTCGCGATCTCCCACAAAACACTATTGAAATTTCCTACACCTCAAAATATCATTCTCCTAACCCCAAAAGGAGGAGTTTAGGTCATGAATTATTCAATACATGGCAATCTCACGATGCATTCATATACTGAGGTGGAAGACGTAGATATCAGAGAGCTTACCCGGAGGACTATCATCCATGAAGATACCAAGACCTTACACATATATATAACAACAATGGCATATTAGCGTATCTCAGAATATAAAAGATAACAGAAAAGATAATTTGCCTATCAATAGCAAGAGAATATACCTATCAATAGAAAAGCAATATCAGTCATGTCTAGGTACTTTATCATGACTTGCACCCAATCCTCATATATCTCTGCAAACTTCCAAATCCTTGAGTATATCTCCATTCATTTACAAGTTGAATACCTCGAGTTATTCTTATTCTGTATATCAAAACCATTAAATGCGAGAACTCGGGCATATCAAACGTGAAGTTTAATGGGATGAAGTAGTATATATGACACACAGGGGGCATCGATGCATCGGATCGCGCATACAAATCACGCTTTCGGATTAACAACGCCTACTTTAAGTCATCTTTGTGTTTTTTCTTAACCCGATAGATTCAGAGTATTTTGACCTAGGCTCAAATTCTTGTCATCAATTTATGCACCCTGGGACGTTTGAATCCCGCGATCGATATTGATCGCTCGAACGCTCATACATTTCAACACCACGACATACTGGATTCTAGCGACGATAATATAGAAACTTTGAGAAACAAGACCCAAATTAGGAGTATAGCATTCTTCGAAGTGCTCAAGATATCTAATGTAAGGAGTACCGGGGAGAATCTGGACGATTATTTTGATGAGGAGAGCTGGGAGAGATGTCGGGTCGCGCCATAGCCTTCAGAGTGTCTGCGGCTAGTATGTAGTATTTTGGTGATTTCTGTGTTGCCGTCGATACTGATCCATAGGTCGCGAGAAACGTGAGTCTGGGTTTCGCCTCAAACAAATACTTGAATACTTCGAGACTGATGGGGCCCGGGGCCTCAGTCAGACTACTCCAGTCGTTGTTATAGCAGGTATATGCCTGTCCGACCGCATTCTATCAAAATCATATACCAGGACAGAGTCTACATCTACGTCGATGTCTCTCTCACCTGAAATCCCATTGCCCACTACTTTGGCCACTTCGAATGTGGAGGTTGGTTTACGGGAATAGTAATACTGATAACAGCCGCGGTACCCCGAGAGTGCAAACAGTGTGAAGGATAAAGTGGGGGTAATATAAGCCCCCGATTATGGAGTAAATACTTGTTGTTCTAGCCATTTTGCTTTGGCTCTATACAGAGTTGACTTGATTAACGTACACCATCAGTTCTCTTGGCTGCTCCCTTCGACCTATGCCGTAAAGGTCCAGATACGGCTAAGGTCTAGTACGATTGACAGTTATTAAGCGTCCAACATGTCAAAAATAGCCTTGACCTCCGGAACTTTAGCTTCAAGCACCTCCCTCGTCTCTTGCCAAACACGCTGTTGCGCCATCCGACCGCTCTTCCTCTCCATAAAGGGTGGATATCTACAGTCCGACTGATTGTTAGCTATACTGGTTTCCTTTTCGGTTTCTTGCATCCCATAACTTACGGTGCGGTAGTGAAATCCATCATGATTTTCCCATGGGCACTCTCTGGAGAGGAGGCTCCGTTTACCAAGGCGGTGGCACAGATTTGCGGGTCTCTTGCTCCGAGGTTCATGATCAACCTTGGGATAAGTTTCTCCTTGTTGGGGTTCGTAAGACCAGTCCATGCCGAACCTGGGTCGGCACTATTGATCGTAACCTTTCGCAGACCTTTGCCTCCAGCTGCAGCAGAAGCACGAGTAGCCAATTCGCGAGCGAAGTAGAGAAGAAGAGCCTTAGAACGTCCATATTGATGTCCTTGCTCCAGTCCATCCTTGTTGTTGCTTAGCTTCTTGAGATATGAACCAGTCTTGGGAACCCCCATGGTGAATGACGATGGGTAAATGCCAAAGGTAGTGACGAAGGTCAAAACTGGAGGGTTTGGATTGCCAGGAGACGATTTGAGTACCGGGAGAAGAAGCAACCCAAGAAGTGCATTGGCGATATAGTTGACGTGTATCGCTATATTGCAGATTAGTTCATATATTTTCAAGTAAAAGAAGGAGGAGAGAAGGAACTCACTGGTTTCCCAGCCTTCTGGAGACTCGCGACGATTGAATGACAAGATTCCGGCGGTACTCAAGACATGGTCAAGATTCTTTAATTCCTTCGCCTTCCTTCCAAGTTCTTGACACGCTGCGTAGGACATCAGGTCAACCTGCCAGACTAGAATGTTGGGCGGAGTCTTCTGCAGAGCCCGTGCTTCCTCCTCGATTTCCTTCTTGAGATCCGAGCAATCTCTTACGTCGACCAGGACCAGAGTTTCGACATCGCGTTGAGCGAAGATTTTTGCAGCTCGAGAGCCAAACGCGCCATTGGCGCCGGTCACCAGGGCTGTCCTTCCCTTATATGATTCTGTTTTCACAGTAGGCTGGGCAGTACGCTGGTCCCGAAGGCTCCAGTAAGGGAAATACTCTTTCAGGAATAGTGGTACTCCATAGGAGACGACGACAGCAAGAACTGCGACCGCGACGATGGCAATTGATCCGTAGCTAGCCATTTTTGAGGTGATGAAGAAGCGGGGTGAGCTGTGGTTGTGAAGTATTGGACACCCTGGATGGCACACACGCGTGGCAGGCCACTTTCCTGGAGAAGCTCGATTGGTCACGTGATCATGTCACGTGGTACGGTGTTCTTCGCGAGTCTTAGGCCCTTTCGCGGTACAGGGTCCTGAGAGAGTATAGAATGGGTGCCTAAGCAGTGTTTAAGGCGGAAGAGAGCCGTTCAAGCCTCGTACTTTGTCTCGCCGCTCTTGATGCCGTCGCTCAATCAGCGCTGCGGAGAATTACTGACACCATCTCAATCGATGCAATCTCCTATCAATTGCATATTGCAACTAGACTAGGATATTCGACACGGTTCTTCGGTTTGTTTGACGGTTGCTGTTTAATCACTCGTCCTACAATTCTGTTCCCTGTGAATTCTAGGTATCCTGATTTACTTGAATCATGTCCCGGCCTTACCCCGGATTTTCGCCAACCCTGTATTTGAGTTGCCGCTCGATCAATTCACATTCTTCAGAACCCTGAAAATATCTCAGCTCGAGCGTTGGCATAGAGTTTGTATTAACCCACTTGCACCCTGTAAAGGCCTTTGCATTGATTACTAGCAACCCTTGTTACCTTGAAAGAACCGAAGTTGCATCTGTCTCAGAATATTTACGAAAAACCTTAGAGTATTGGCTCCAACAACGATCATAGGTTACATAAGAGCTCGATAAACTACATGTGATAAATCTTCAGCGAAACCTCGTTGGACGGCCAGAGGAGCAAGGCCTGGTCGACAAGCTCGGGTTTGCAGCGCCTGATTTCATGATGAGGCATATGTTCAGCATGGGTATTGTTAAATTTTCGTCTTCGAATACAACTGCGCAACGCTCTGGCCCTCTGTATCAACCAGATGTTAGACAAGTTTAGCTAGCGCCGCACATAAAACTCCTACAAACTGGGCTAACTGGCCGACATGGTCGCGTGGCAGCGAGACTAAAGTTAGATACAATATCTTCGATTCGCACCAGCGACATTCTAGACCTCGGCACTGGCGCAACACTCAGATCTTGCCAATCTACGAACAGTGAAGGAGATGAGGAAATAGGAGGAATAACCATGAGACAGTGGCTTACGCACCGCCGCGGTTGGAATTTTCCCAGAGACAAGCCCGAGTTCATGCAACGGAATGATAGTAGGCCGGGTTCTAGACTAGACTCAGGGCTCGGCTATCCGGAGCCTACGCATCGATCCCTAATTATGCATTCTTCATGGGCAACCCTTCGAGAATGCATTTGCAGGATCAGCGACCAATTAGGAACAAAAGGGTCAACCCCCGAAAGAGAATGCCCAAGAGTAATGTTTCTGCGAGCGATACCCCCCACAAGCTGTCTCCCCCACATAGTACCTTTTCAATAAATTTTAGGTTATTGTTTCCCGCAAAATCCTTTGCATCTGGCTGCCTACTGACATCAAATTTTGGGAGCTTTAAGGGAACGCATATGCGATGTAGAAGGGTGCATTCCGCCAGTCTCGTACCAAGTTTCGCTACTGCTTCACTTAAAAAGTTGGATTAAAACCGAGCAATATATTCTGTAAACCGTTGTAAACATGTTGGTACGGGCAGTCGCAGAAAGCAACGTTAGAATTAGTTCAGCAAGACTATTACAAGTCCGGCTCAGGCTTAGCTCGTACTATCCGCGGAAAGACGCGACGGAATGCGAGCGTGGAAGCCATTCCGTTTTGAAGCGAAGGTTATATCTGTATCTGTGGGTACATGTAAGTAGCTGTACCTACATATATGTAAGAATGGCATACGCTGGGACCGAAGTGGCAAAGGATCGGGAATTTGACAGGCCGACTACTCATTAGACGTTGTCGACTTGTCGCTTTGGGTGTGTGCTTGTTGGACACTGAAATACTTCGGTAAAATATTGTATTGGTGGGAATCCCTTGATTGTTAGAGGGTATCCGTGTTTCTGAAATCCCTAGTCTAAGTACCTAATATACATTTACAAAGAAAATATCCGGTGCTTGGGTCCTAGTGCCTGAGCACTCTCATGACTTAATGTCACCTAATGTTATGCGAGTACATATACTGGTGTACTGTTGTGAAAGGTGAAGTAAACTCAACGCTCAGGAAGGATATATTTGATAACATAAATTTCCTCAAAATTTCAGCGTCCTGTATATGAAAAAGAGAACCCCTCCGTGGCACCGGTTTTCATCCGCTGAAAAACTCCCTCTAAACTTTTGGGTATTTTTTTGTGGCACATAGCCTCCGGTGTCAGTGATCTCCAGGATATGACATGAAAGCTCCAAGGGGCCTGAAGCGAAGTTTAAAAGAAAGAATCCCAACCATGAACGCCTGCCAAAGTGAATCAGAGAAATATAGGCCTACAAGTAATAAACAGAACATAGGAAATGGTGTGGTTGTGGGGAACCTTAAACTCAGTGTCTCGAGTTAGAGTGGTGGTGATGTGGAGTATGAGCGGTGGGAGCAGCAGCAATGCTGACTGTATAACCTGCGCTGCGCCCATAGCTCTCGCTCCTTCCTGAACCGTTGTCTTCATTAAGACTGGCAGGTGCACTTTTAACTTCATAGGTAACGTCGGCCTTAATGCCCTCGTTGCCCTTCGAAGCCATGATGCGTTCTTCGCTCTCTGTAGCGTTGAGGATGGTCCTTCCAACGCTGTACTGGCCCTTCTTGTTCTTGTTGCCATTGTTGTATCGTGGTAGTTCCATGGCCGTTCCGTTCGATTTGTTGCTTCCGTACGTTTTCCCCGTCCCAGTCGCGTACATGCTTCGTACGGAAGAAACACCGCGCATGAATAAAGGGTAGATCATCGGAATGTTGCCAATGATAACTGAGACGAAAGTTTCTCTACAAGCCCAAGAACCTGCGGCGAGGGCGCCTCCGATTGGATCTGCCAGGATGAAGCCCACACGAAGGATACCAGCCGTGATGATGAAGCATCCACCAGAGAACATAGCAATCAACAAGAACTTGCGCTTGAGTGGGATCTGGGCTCTCCAGAGAAGCGGTAGTGGAATGTACATGAGGTACATGTCGGTGATAACATTGAGGACAACGGTGACGTAGCAGTCGATTTTGGAGACGGCAGGTTGGCAAGCGTTGCCGGGATCTGGGTTGATCTGCCAATTCTTATGGTATGGATGGCATCCGAGGTGAATCGAAAGGATGACAGCGAGATATGTCGTGACGAGCATAACAGCACCGATTCGAATCTTCATGGTTTGTTGCCCAAGACCGTCCCTGTATAGATATTTTTGTTAGCATGGATCGCATTTAATATTAGGTAATGGTAAATCATACGTCAAACGGCTGTAGAATATCAGAAGACATCCCTTGAGAAGCCATAGGAGGAGCGTGTACAGACTCCATCCGATCAATTGAATCTTGACACCAGTAATCCGTAAGTTCCACTCTTCGCTTCCTGGTACCAATGCTTGACGCTGTTCATCTGTCATCCCGTTATTGGCAAGTCCCCTGGCGAGGAATCCCACACAGTACGCCGCCGTCGTTTCCAACGAATACACCACCTATACATTGGGGTATGCCATGTTAGCCTGGACCTAGATATCCCTGTGTGGTTGCGTTGTAAAACGTTGGACCCTGCAGATGTCCTGTGCGATATAACTTACACCTGCCACTACCATCAGATAGTCATCTGCTTTGAATGCGTGGAAGCCGCCGGACAAAGTGAACCGAGCATATAATCTGCCAATGATAAAAAGAAGCGCAATTGCCAATAGTGTCCATGCTTCCTTGTAGAAAGCTTCGACGGCCGCTTTCTGTGCTGCTTGCATGGCAGCAACCTCCTCTGGGGTCATCATTGACGGATCCATCGTGTGAGGATTGAGACCAAGCGGCCAAGCTATCTAAAAAATTCTGGCCTGCTGAATATGGCGGAGTGGCTCGATGTTTGTAACCCCGAATAGTAAGAGACGACTGTTTGAACTTCGTAATAAGACTCCAGTCGAATAGGTAAATGTCGATGTGGACTCAAAGAGATCTAGAGAAACATGGAAGCGAGACGGACGGGCGGGAGTCTATATATCTTAGTTTCGCTTGTTCCTTAAAGTTATGGGGGCTTATGGATCAAGACCAGCGTTCCAGGGCGGTTTCTTCAATAATTTTTCATGTCCCAAATAGGCCGTGGCCTAGCTGCCGGGCAGTTCTGGGACTTTTCGCTGGTTACGAATGAAATAATGGCGGTAGACCCTTGACGGTTCATTTCTAAGAGTTGCTTTTTTCTTTTGCGGCCGTTGACTCGTTGTGCAAGGGGCCGGATATCTACCAGGGGTGGATGGGGCAGAGTGGGGCATATCCTGAACTTCCAAACAAGGCCCCGGCACCTAACCCAGAGCCGGATCAGGAGAAGTTTAGCTTCAATGTACTATAGACATGGGTCCTGAATATTTCGCTCACTTTTTGTACACCGAAGTTTCTAACCGGACTGCTGTGTTTTGAGAAGAAAAAAAAGGTACAGACTTTGTAGCTACTTGCAACATGAATCGAGTTCGAGAGTACGTTGTACTTGAACGTCCAACGTTAGTCGCAATAGGTCTCAATGGCTCAATCTAGCGCCACAACCACCAAATAATTAGGTTTCAACAACTATCGCGTCCTAAGAAGATATTTTCCTATGTAGACGTATTTGCCGTAGGGTTCCACCGAAGGCCTCCACCGAAGGCTTCAAGTATGAACTGAAGATCTGTCAGAAATTAGCAATTGACTTCATGTGAGAGATTCTGCCAAGTAAGACCTATAATATGAAGGACTATTAACCTCTAGGGTTTAATCTGAACGACTGTGCGAGGCATGTTCAGTGCCATGGAAAGATCTTAGCCAACCCCCATGGAGAAATAAATGATGTGATTGGTATCGCGACATCATAGATCCCTTCTCAAAAGGCTTGATACGTTATGGCATTTTATTCTTTTGCCGTGTTAGGCTGCATGCAATTTGATAGGAGCACAAAGATATTGCCACAGCGCCCTTTCCAGTATCTCCGAAACGTGACCAATCATTGGGGCCAGTGTGCCGTTGTGCTCCCGAATCTCTCAAAAACGCCGGCGGCATTGTGGAAAGAGGTGCGCCTCCGGTGTTTCTTGAGAGTTTGGAAAATGAATCCAAAGTGTTTCTACTATAGCCACCTTCTGTAGACGACCGAGCACAATACCAAAAAGCCAAAACTAAAAGATCAGCGAATAGATAGATTGAGAGGTTGCACAACGATTATCATTATCAATAGGCGGCAGAGGGCTCGAGGGCGAGGCGGGGAAAAAAATGGTCGTAGTGTCGGAATCAGGGTACAGGATACGCGAAGTCTTGGACTGAGACGGTGGTGATAGTTGATGGAAATCATAGCCGGAGAAGCCCTGTTTTTTAGGTATCCAAACCATCAAAACCTGAAGATCTTCAACGAAGAAATATCGCCGTTTTTGTCCTCCTGAAGATCAAGGCTTTACTGAAGGTTTTGGCTTCAATTTAATGTCAAGGAGTCCTAACTAGTTAATACATATGTATACGCTCGAGCTCTGTAATCCATAGAAAGAAGGTTTGCCTAGTGGACGTTTATTATGACGATCTCTCAAACGCTAAACTTTGACAATGAGCAACCTTCAAGACCAAAATCCTTTGAGTACAAGTTAGCCGGCGATAGGGGTAGTCGAGACAAGAAAGAACGTGGGGCAACACCAAGAAAACTTTGAGTTTCTGAGAATCTGCAACGCCAAGGACCAAAAAGGCTTTAACGAGAGAGGTTCCATTCTGTCGGGCACAGGCAGCGCATGCGAACCCAATGGTACACGTCTGTAGGTGGACCCTGGTGGGGCAACATCGCCCAGAAAGCCAATTCTACTGAGTACGTACGGCACACTTCCCCCTGAGGTTTCTCTCTCTCGGGATAATATATCTACAATCTGGAAGAAGATGTCTTCCGCGAAACACTTTAGGCCCAATCGGTGTTTGAAAATGTTGGATATTCTGGATTACATAGCTGAGGATGCCGGATAACGGACTTGAGTTGTGTTCTCGATCCTCTCATTCCGCGCTTAAAGCCTATGGAGTTGAAACCCTTGAAAACGAAGTCTAGATTCTATCCACTCAAACCGAAGCTTCTCACACCCTTCGGAATCGGTTGGCTCTGCCGACCCGCTCAAACGCAAACAACCGAAGGAAGACCCTTTACCAGACCTTTGAATTCGAAGAACGGCACACGACTCGCTTCCATCATGCATGACTTATGCAGGACAGCTGGGTTTCCGTGGGTAAAGCAGCTCGTTCGTTATCATTTTGAAACCCCCAAGCATCAATATCAAAGTTGCGATATCAATATCAATCAGCTCGACGGCACAGCTGCAGCCTAAGTAAGCAACATACACCAACACACTGGAAAACGTTGGATGTGAAAACTTGGGTCTTTTTTAGTCATACATTTTTAAGCCAGCCCAAGCTTGTCTAAAACTGATAGCTCCTGATACAAACCCTTATCCAAGCTCTGCAGATCAAGCTTCCTAGTAGACTTCGATAATGCTGACTTATTGATACTAAAGCTATATCAGCATCATTACCTTGACTCGAACTACTGCAGTTAACTAACCCAAAGCATGAACGAATGAGCTGGCTGGTCCATGCTCTAAAACAGGTAAGGATTTACGATTAATTGCTGTGTTGTGGGAAGTGGGGAGCTTCCCTTGCCTCGACCGTTTCCGAAGGCCAACCTGGACAATGATGTTGGTAATGGTCCTCCAGGATATATTCGAATGGACTATAGTGCTACAGCCTAACCGTATATCGCATCTGGTAATGCTTACCACCAAGATCACCTGGCCTTTTGCCTACAGGTCTCAGTCCTGATGATCAGCTATCGAAATAAGTGTTCTCAACCTGTGCAAGATCCGTAATAATACTCCGGCTTTAACGAGTGTATCCAGTTGGATGTGCTCGAGACTTGTCGTAACGCTCTATAGCCGCGGTTGATGAGTAATTGAGGGATTTTTCTGAGTGGCCGATGGCGGTTTTTCGTAGTATGTGAAGCATCAATACATCTTGATGAAGGATTCGAGTATTCGGTAAAACATTTCGTGTCAGATTCTATAGCAACTTGGCCTGGCGGCATTGAATTTTCCCAGAAGATAAGAGTGTTTTGCTTCATTTCCTGTTTTCTTCATGCACGACGAATTTCGAACCGGGCTTGGTTGAGCCGATGGTAAAGCACGTATATACGAACAGTGGATATTGCTGACTTCAATTCGGACGCGTAATTGGGGGGGAAGATGCCCTCAACGCCTTCGACCGAGGTGTTAAGGAGGCGTACAATTAGGCACAAGACGGTTAACGGTTCAGTGTCTTGCCTCGGTGTTCCAATATTTAATTTCCAGAAAATTTTTGTCCTGCAGAAGTGACAAGGTTCAGTGATGCATCGACAGTTTCGACTGGGATCCAGGAAGCATATATCCGCCGGACATAAGCTACATCAGTGAAATTCATTTTCAAAACCGCTATACAAGTCGATCTTCACTTTCATATTCAGTTTAGAAAAGTGATGGATAGATTACTTCGCCGATATCTAGGTGGTGTAGCGAGGAATCCCGACCCCTTTCCAAAAAACTTTTGGATGTTGCAGTATCTTCGCACAATCCGACAACGGAAGCGAACAACGGGCGCCACCGAGGGCAAAGTCGAAGCCCTTCTATGTAACATCGTGCGTACCTCTTTTAACTGCCATGTAATTTACCCTGCCGTCTCGCATACAGTCTACAGATAGGCAAAGATAACAACGCAGCGGGGACATATGTTAAATGAAGCCAACGGCGACCTATGCAAGTTGAGACGGGCCTGTACCTGCGTTGTTGAAAATTCCAGCTTTCCTGAACACCCGGAAGCGAAAGAAAAAGGATGCATATTCCGGTACCGGATTATCGTTGATGCAGGACCGATATGAGAGAGGAAAAGTTTGGTAACTCACGGGTGGAATCCGGTACCAAAAAGAGTGTGGCCCATGCACATGCGTCCGGCTCTTGTGCTTCATGATCATGAATCACAGGCTGATTTGTCTGTCAGAACTTCTTAGTATGCAGCCACCTATCACTTCTTGTCTTAATATGCCGCATTGTATGGATTTGATAGGTTTTCTTGTCCATTTGGGTGAGTTTTTCTTCAATTTGGGGCAGCCATCTTTTCGCTCTTAAATTGCTAATCTGCCTCGAGGTAAAGCTTTTGTTCGCATTTCTTCTATGATCATGAGGGTCGATAGGCACACGCGGCCGAAATCAACGGTTGAAATTTATGCACCATTTAACCTTTTCCAATGGGAAAATACTAGTATATTCTGGGACTGAATATGGCGATCCTACGTAGGCCTACCTTCGCGCTGCTTCAACACTTAGGAGTGCGTATAAAATGTAGGTATGGTTACCCTTCTAGGAACTTGGTCCCACCGTTCATATGAGAGGCGTCGCGGCATACGGCGCCGCCAGCCGTGCCCAATTGAAAATCAGCCAACCGCAAAGCTAAGACCCCACAACCCGCTTACCAGCATCCTCTTGAAATTAAGTTTCCCCCACAGACCTCTGCGGCGGTCAAAGAACAGTCGATAGTCTGAACTGTGTTTTGAAGGTGAGCCAATTGGGGTGCCAATTGCGAGAACCCCACGCTGTTTCGGTTTATCTCACCATATCCCGTGACTCCTGAGGGTGAAGCAACGTATGAAAGACGACCTAAAGCGAGATTTTTATGTCGGGCGCTTCGACGAGATACACTCGTCAAGCCACGCGGTGTGCACGTTCCGCTATGATATGAACCAGGAAACAACATATTGAAACGGCACGAAGCTTATGTCTTGCTCGTATTCTCTGCATTGATGCATTCCCTCGATCGGTGATCGATATGTGCAGAGTCATCACGCGAGTCGTATGTATGAAGAATTCATTCTGTTTTTAAATTAAAAAAGACAAAAACGTGGCAAGCCATCAATTGCGATTCTGACGCCGGTCAAACCGAAAACAAAAACGCACCTTAACTCTAAAAAGGCATCTATTACGAAGAACTTTCACCAGGCGCAGTCTCGTCGGTATACTTGTTCAAAATCGCACCCATTCTCGCGCCTTCCTTTTCTGTGCCGTCGGCCTTATCAAACAATTGATTCCCCCCAACTTCTCTATTGCCAGTATCCATCATATCCGATGCGGCCTGGATAACGTGTGACCCTTGGAACTTCAGTTCATCGTAGACTTTTGTCGCATGGTCAACCTTTAATGAGGGCGTTGGCCTCACATCAGCACCCTACGAACATAATCTCGATTTGGAAAGGACGGAGTTAGGAACAGCATACGATACTCTTATCCCTCCCAGTGCTCAAATGGTGTGCATCTTTCAGGTCTCCGGGGTTGTTTTGTTTCGTACGCATCCAGTCTCCACTTAATGGTTTATCAGAGCTTGCTGGACCGCCAACGTGAGATGCGCCACCCTGAACAGAAGTAACAGGTCGATTGTGCGAGGATGAAGACATTGTGATACGTGGTTGAGTTTCGGTGTAGGGTCTTTATAACGTGGTGTCTTCGTTCGTCAAATGTGATTGGTATTTGGAGGAATAATTGAGAGGTCTACGGACTCCTGGGCTTATATTCTTCCGCAAGTGATTATTGCCTTCATATGACGTCAATTTTAGTATTCAAGATCGTCGACGGTTTGCGTTGCGAGTGTCGATGTCACCGATGATTTCCCGATTCAGTCTAATTACCGTTTCCGGAAGAAGGCTGACTCGAATCGATCTTCGAGTTCCTCCATGCCGGGGTACATGTGCCTCATGGGATGTTGCAGTTGGTTGTGTAACGCAACAGGATTCTTGAATATTAGGTAGCAAAACTGATTAGCCTGGCGAATTGCAGACTGATGTACGTGCTTACCTCTCCGGGACAGTTCCTCTTCTCCAATTGTATATTGATTTTATAAATATTTAAATTTTTGGTAATACCAGCTGGGGTATGAAGAAAGACGGCCTCCAATGGCACATGCGGAGTGACACGCACTCTCTCAATTGCAGCTGACAAATCCTATCTCGAATCTTGCTAGCCTTGTGTGGGCGAACAGCAAGATTTGAGGTCTACAGCATGTTTATGGTCTACGAAAATATGACTTTGAACTTACTAGGTTCCATGGCTAGACTTGCTCGCAAATCCATATTATTTGGCAGCTTTACATGGACAATCCTATGGCTAACTAAAAGGAATGGTTGAGAACTCTTTGCCGGCACCCACCGAGCATTGATATTCCAAACTTTCGCTTCTGTTTCTGTGGATTGAGATCGATACTGTACTAACAGCCACTGATATATATTAACTATATTCGCTGGCATACAAACACTAGAATTTGGTCCAAAACCGCAGTTCTTTCGGCAAGGGTTGTAAGGTTTATATAAATTGATAAGAAACATTCGGGCCTAAATGTGTAGCGTCTCATATGACCAATAATTATCGGGCCCGAAATGCTTGGATTTTGGATCCGAGACTCGCTTGCATGGGTACTGGCGAGATGCATATATCCTCCGATATGAACCAAAGAATAACGTTATAGACGATCGATATCTACTTCCCGTTTCGCGTGTCGGTTTTTAACGTTAGGTCGCGGTGTAACATTCCAGCCGAATCTCCAATCTTTACCTCGGCTCCCCGCAATCTTGGCAGACTTTCAAGCTCATTGTGAAAACATTGAACGCAAGGGACGGAGCTGCTTATGTCACCGATTCTCCGACTGATATCACAAGCAATCTCGAAGGAATTCGTGTTCTTTGGAGAGCATCAGAGCTCGTAGATAGCTTGGAAGGGCGCGAGCTATTATTTATACTGGGCCGTCACCAGTGCCATCGATCGCACCATACTTGCAGGAGGCCGCACAGAAACCCTGCCAGCTTCCCCAGGTTCTACAAACAACCACGCAAACAACGCAACACCGTCGTAATCAGTCGGTCGACGACGACACAGTATCATCTACAATGGCGGACGGAAACCATTCTCAGTATCTCTTAGTCGGAGCTGATCAATCTATGTTCACACAAAAGTAGTTACTCTAAGCAAATGCCTTGTCCGTTGTACAGGTTACTAAGATCGATTCTACAGGGTCCGCGCCTATATGCGGAACAACTCCATCCCCTTCCAGGATATCGCCTCAGATGTCAAAGTCTTCAAGACCATTGTTCTACCTCATGTACCTTATCCTCTCATCCCGGATCTTATGATCGTCGATAAGGATACCAAGAGGTTCCGGGTTATTCAAGACAGCAAGAGTATCATTCAGTATATTCAGCAAACGCATGGTCTGGCAACTGTGAAGGGGAGGAAGAGAGCCTTCGCAGATCTACTCCTTGAGATGGTTCTAGATGACTTCTTCTTCCTGCATGTGGTGAACTGGAGGTAAGAATTTATAACTCGAGATGCTTATCGAGAGGTTCGGCGCTGACCGAGAAACTGCTTATGCCTAGATGGGGCTACCCCTCCCAACAGAAATACTTGGAATATACATTTGGCGACGGCAGTCAGCCCTACGAGGTTGCTACAAAGATTGGAGCAAAGGTCTTGGGTATGATTGGAGGCCGGACACCAACGCTAGGATTGACAGAGAAGACTGGCGCAGCGTTCCGGGACCAGTTAACCGCTTTCATGGAACTTCTGACAAACCATCTGGATACATACCAGTTTCTGCTTGGTAATGAGCTTACTACAGCCGATTATTCTTTGTACGGCCATCTCGCGGCAGGCTTGCTCAGAGATCCGGCACCATATGAATGGCTGGCCTGTAACTACCCCGTTGTTCAAGCTTACGCACAACGCGTTGGAGGGACAGCTATCAGATGGGGTAGCAAGGACTTGGTTACAGTGCAGGTAGACGGGGACAAATTGATATCCTGCGAGCCCACGATGGGGAAGAATAACGGGGGGAAGGATGTTGAGAAAACTGATGAAATCCCGAATACGACGACAAAACTTGCGACATTGTTGTTGAGAGACTACCTTACGGTTCTTGTGCCGACTGTCAAGGCAATACTGGAATTTTTAAGGAAAGAAGGCAAAGACGAGGTGGTTATCCCGAGGGGCCTGAAGCCTGAATATTCCATTGAATTTACGATTCACGGGAAAGGCGAAACACCTTTAAGGGAGAAGAGAGTCGTGGTTACGCATTGCGTATGGATGCTCCAGAGGATTTTGGATTCGGTCTATAGGGCAGAGCAAAGGTCCGAAGCGGATAAGTGGCTGAGCGAGGTTGGATGCTTGAAGGAGTGGAAGGAAGCCGTGGCAATTTGGGAAGAGAGTGGCTGGAGGGTTGAGATGACTAAGAAAGGGACTCTGGCTAAGAGGAAAATTGATTCGCCCAAGCTGTAGTTGATATTTTAAGTCGGACTATCTACTGTCAAATCAGCCTATCGCACCGATGCTTTTATTCACTTGCTTATCAGAATATTCTGTTATGCGACATGATTCGATCGACCTTCCATGTTGTAGTTTACAAAGGTTTCGGTAAATTAATACTGACTCCAAGATGATCGCGTAGAATCTGTAGCATGTGGCGAGCCCGAGTGCTTTTTCTGGTAGATTGCTGACTGATATGCAGAGGCCATGCGTGCTATTCCCAGCCGGCCCTGCGGCAATCGTTCCCTGCCCGGTTTAATGCGGGCTGTGGGGATCTGTGTGTTGAGCGGCCACAGCCCTGACCGTCGCACGACTGTGATGTCATAGCTTTGTAACATCCATCGAAATTTATCAGCTGCATCTTGTAGCCCGATTTAGTCGTATGTCCGCTTAAGCTCTTTCGGTCCACCCGCAGATATCAAGGAAGAAGTACATATCCACCTCCCTTACACAACTGGTACTTGAGAACTTGCTTCCTATCCTACTGTAGGCGTTTTGATTTCTAACCTTCTTCAAGTCAACGGAGCAACTTGGATCTCTTTGGATTTTTTCCTTCCTCAGCTCTCGAAAACAACCGGCAGCCTACGGGTGTAATTGACAAGACTGTTGGCACCGCCTACGACATGATAAAAGTTGCTTCGATATCGGCACCTTACCATGCCTACTTATCTTCCCTAACTTCCATACCGACTAGTCGTCTCTTAGCATTTCTTTAGCTTATTGCTACCCTTGCAAATATGGGGAAAGCTGCTGCTCGCGATCCGAGTCCTAGAAGCAGCACCGAATCGGATAAATCTGGACACGAAAATACCAAATCGAAGGGGAGTTCTACAAAAGAATCACTATTAAATCCGAAACCAAGTCCTCCATCACCGGGTCTATCAAACTCAGAGTCTCCGGTGTCAGGTGCTGTTCTTGGTGCGAAACTTCATCCCGATCCTGTCGAAGGCTTCTTCGGGCTATCGACGCCCGCCTTCTCCCTTGCCTTTTCGATATACACCATATTCGCCTTTCCAGAGTGGTCGATACGATGGTGGATATCAGGGACCCCGCTTCTCTGCTTCTTAATTCTGTATGGAGCTTCTGTTTCCGAGCTCCCGAACACTTATCCTACCCAAAGGCTACCTTATATCCTCGGGATTTTATTCGTCTATCTCCTTTTATCGACATCATGGCTTGCCCACTGTGTTCTCACGACACTAACGTGGCCCTTTGTTGCAATCTTAGCGACTGCAAACTTCACCTTTCTGCAAGCCATCGTTCGCCGCTCCATGCGACGTCTTGGGCGGGATATGCATTTTTTCCAAAACAAAATAGCCTGTTTCGACCTTCCAGCTCTAGATATCGACGTCCGAGCGAACGGGATGATGGTCATCGAAGGCGTCACATTCACGCTCAGCACCCTTACTCTCGAAGCTCACAGCATCGAAGTCGCCCTCAAAATCGATGAAGGCCTGGAAGTCTGTCTCCGTACCGAAAAGGCTATCGCAAGGTTCGGTCGTTGCGTAGAGATTGGCGACGTTTACGTCACTCTCAAAACCGAAATGGATACCGGTCCTGGAAGCGTGTTTGCCATAAGACGCTCAAACACTTTCGATACGATGAAAGACTCCAGACGTCCTGAGCAGTTGCAATCCAAATCGCTCGGCGATGTTCTGGAAAAGGTCAAAGACGTCACCGACACACAATATCTTGATGACGACGAATCATATGCTATTAGGGAGTACTCCAAACGCCTTAACCACATTCATGAAAATACTGCCATACACACGGCGCGGAAACGTCTTCTCTCCCTCGCTAGCGACAAATATTCGCACTTCACCATCAAAGAAAAAAAGGCCATGATTGCCTCTGCACTTCAAACAGCCGCCTCGATTACACATCCGCCAACGTGGTCTATTGCCGTATCTCACCTAAAGGCTCGCACACCAGCTTGGATCCATGAATTCAATAATCGCTTTCCCGTGGTTCAACGTACTATGCTCAACGTCATTGCCCATCTACACCCGGTAAAATGTAACGGCGTAATCGGGAACCTAACCGGTCTCTTCGCATCTGGAATGCTCGAGCAGGCCGTCTTCAAACAGTACAAGGACGAAAACAAGGAAATATCTAAACTAGCATCCCGCGTCCAGACATGGCTTGAGACAGGCAACTTTGTGGTCCAGGTCAGCAAGATCAACGGAGTGGCTCAGGTGCCCAGCACAGTCAGTTACGATATTCTAACATCGATTAAGACGAGTACTGTTCAAGTATTCAAGGTTCTGGTGGCGCCAGAAATATCCGACCCTTTACTGGATGAAGATGATGCTATTAGTGTAGAGTCAGCGGCAAGTAACGCGTCCAATCATTCAGGGAAGTCGGGAGTATCGTTTACTATCAAAGATAAAGCGGGGATCAAGCAGGAAAAGGACAAGGGGATCAGCGAAGTGGCGAGGATCAATGGGTTATCGGGGACGGTAGAGGTCCCGAGCATGCTACTTCCGCATCATGAATATTTGTTCCCTCCACCGCCAGCATCCAGAGGAAAGGGGGGGAGAACCTTAGCAAAAGTCGAAGAGGATGTTGCGGTCTTTAGAGAAGAAGACGATCGGCTAGAGGATGACGTTTTGACGGACGACTTTGACGGAAGGAAGACACCGGCGGGGATAACGGATTCAGAAGGGAAGGATGAGGTGTATGTCATTGCGACTGCTCTGGCGAGCTTACCTGCACAGTTTAATAGCACAATTTTGCATTTTGCAACAGCGTTGTTGAAGGCTAGTAAGTTGATTGAGATTGAGAAGGGGATTTCGATCATTGGGAGGGATAATGGTGCCGCAATGGACGGGGGGGACGAAGATGAAGGAAGCGCCGCGGCAACCCCCACAAGGTCAAGAAGCCTATCGAGGATGGGGACCCGGATTAGCAAGGCGATGAAGAGGACATTTACTGGGGCAGTTGATGATGCTTGGATTGCGAGATTAGTGGGGAGATTGGTGGGGAAAGTAGAGGGCTTAAGAGGAGAGGTGGGATATAAAATGCCTATCCCGGTGGATTTGGGGCCGAGAAGGCTGCAGGGGCTGGGGCCGAAGGGGACGGCGGCGGATTATGGGCTATTTAGCAAGCAGGAAGTTAGAGAACTGTGGCCGGATGATAATCCTTTTAGGAGGAATTGTTAGTGGTGAGTTGACTAGAGTTGAGACGGAACGCTAGAATTTAGAGAGGATTGAATTCGTTGAACTCGTTAAGATACCCGGGTTTTGTTTCCACCCTTGCTTTCGTTTCTGCTTCCCCCAAAAGTTTCTACGATTAGGATGAAGTTTAAGGAAACATCTTAGTCCATGAGATTTTGCCTTTTGAGATCGAATAGCAGTAATGTATAATCTTACCTCTTTACTATTACTATTTGTTTTTAGATTCTACTTCGTGTTCGGTTGGTCTCGCAAACTAGCTATAGCCTCCACGAAGTAACCAAAATCTACCAGGTAACTTCAAAATCCAACAGACGGCTGCGTTGAGCTGTGCATCTTTAATTTCACTACTTCACCGACGGAGAAGTCCGCCCAATCTGCAAGGATTACAGTTGGGAATTATGGTGCGAGAACAAGCCAGTCATGGGCTACCCCTTTTGTCGGGTAGCGGACAAAGAGAACTAGGGGCGTATTTTGGGGTATTCCCGGAATATCAGGGTGCAAGATTAACTGTGTCTCTCATTAGCTTAGCGAACGCAGGGTTGATCTGTTTGAGAGCAGAATTGTCTTGCTTCGCTGAGGCTGGTTTACGAGAACCGAGCAGGATCGAGGATGTCATGTCATGTATGGGCTTGTAGGCTTGTCAACATATCCGGCCAAAGTTACCCCTAGACCCAGCGTGACGAGCATCCCAAATCCGTCCGACTCCCAGTTGTTTCTCCTCGTATCGAAGCTTGAATGTCCGATTTGAGCGAGCCGGTATTCATATTCGTATTTTTATCTGCCTCGGATAATCAATCTTCCAGGGTACTCTGAGCCAGGAAATACCCCTCTTTTTGCCCTGGCTAGTCGATATCAACATGGCTAGACAAATGGACACGATCTAACCAAGGATATCACTCCTCGGAGCCGCAACACTCCGACCTGTGTCATTTTGGTGTCCTAAAAACGACCAGGTAAGCCACGGCTGGCCAAGACGGCGTGGCATTTAAGCGGACCATGTTTTCTGGCTCTTGTCAATTGCTTGTTTGTTCTTGTCACTAACGCCGAGGCCAATGCCGAGTTACCGGGAATGTGGGCCTTCAAATAGCTCTCCCCAAAGCTCCCCACAAAACACCTGGGAATCCTCAAGAGTCTATGCCTTAAACCGCATAGTATCGCCCCAAGCTCGGACTTCTCGAAAAACGTGGAGAACGGTATTTTTTCAAATAACAGAGCCAGTTGTGGGGAGTGCGGAGAAATTTATTCCGTCACTCATGTATGCTTCCTAACAGCGTACAGCTGTTGCACCTGATTTTCCGACTGTGGAGTTTTCTTCAGAATGTAATTCGTAAAACTTAATGATCAATGACATAGCTGGCTAGAACGCGTGCGCGCGCACAGTTTTAAGACTATAGCTACAACCGGACTATATAAACAGCTATGTCGCTAATGAGGTTACGGTTTCCTATTCCATGGCCGTGGGATTCCATGCAATAAAAGCCATCTGATAATATTGCATCACAGACCATTGAATTCCATTAATTCAGCCATGCGTACCTTATTTTCTACCGCGCTTCTGGTTGCCTCCCTGGCTGCACTTGCGCCGACAGCGCATGGTCGCAGGCTGTACGGGCGGGCATGCGCTCATGACAATTGTCTAAGAGCATTCCTTGGAGCCGGTGCCAGTGCCTATGATCCCTTTTGCGCGACGATGACCCTGGGAGATGTTCCCAATTTCGCGACCAACTGCCATGCGGATGCGACTAGAATTGCGAGTGCTTGCGCATGCCTTTATACAGCTCCACCTACTACGACCACGACGACCACGACTACCACGACTACTACAACGACTACTACAACGACGACAACGACTACCACTCCTTCTTCAAGTTAGTTTATTCATTTTAAAGATAGGAAAAAGAAATATAGCTGACCGAATAATAGCCACAACTACAGCCGATACTACCACTACCACTATGACTACAACATCTGCCCCCTGCCATTGCACAGAGTATTCACAAATTGCGCCAGCAGTATCCTCCTGCAAAGACATCACACTAGAAAACATTCACGCCCCCAAGAGCAGTGCTATCATTCTTACGAAACTCCAGCAAGGGTCCACAGTCACTTTCGCTGGACTCACAAGTTTCGAGTTCACAAACAGCTCCCAGTTCCGTCCTATCCAGATTGCTGGAAATAATGTTACTATTAAGGGCGCCCCGGGATCTATCATCGATGGAGGTGGTCAGATGTACTGGGATGGACTTGGGAATAACGGTGGTGTTCCAAAGTAATATTTACATCAATATCTACTTGGCTTCATAGAGGACATATCGCTAATTGCTCACCTACTATATAGGCCCGGCCAATTCATGAAAGTTCAAATCACGAACCACTCCCTCTTCACTGATCTCTACATTCAGAATATCCCGACCCACGGAATCAATGTTGCTGGCGTTCTAGATTCCACGATCCAAAATATTTTTATCAACAACTCCCTCGGCGATGCACCTAACGACCGTAGTCATGGACTTTCTGCAGCCCATAATTCCGACGGATTTAACGTTGGAAACTCGGTAAATTTGTTGATCCAGAATTGTACGGTGTGGAATCAAGACGACTGCGTGGTGGTTTCGGATTCAACGAATATCACTGTTAGTAATGTGTTTTGCTCAGGGAGTCATGGGTTGTCGATTGCAGGAGGAGGGTCCGGAAATGGACATAATATTGCTAATGTTCTGTGAGTTTTCTCTTTACTATTGGCTACACTACTCTTGCTATAGCCAGTCAAGTACTAACGTAAACTTACCAAAGGTTCACCGACTCCTACGTCACAAACTCTACCAACGGTCTCCGTATCAAAACCGACTTCAACGCCACTGGCAGCGTGGTTAACGTGACATTCCAAAATATCCAAGTCTCAAATATCAAACAATACGGTATCGTCATCAACCAGGACTATCTAAACGGCGGCCCAAGCGGTATTGCAACCAATGGCGTGTTGGTGAAGAATATTCAATTCAAGAATATTTCTGGTTGGGCGGTACCGGAGGCGCGAGATTACTATATCCTTTGCGGTGACGGCAGTTGCCAGGGTATTACGTATGAGGACGTGAACATTACAGGAGGTACTAAGTTGAGCACTTGTAACTATCCTTGGAGCGGATGCCCGGGACCTTAGGGTACTTAGGTGAAGGGTGTTACGATATGGCTGCCAAGGGAAGGGAAACTTACCCTCTGACAGGACGATGTCTCAATGGTTCTGTGTATAGTTTTCTACTTTGTATCATAGACATAATATAAATCTACCAAATTTAGCTAGATCGCCCTGGCCGGATAAAGATATGTCGTTCAATTGCAAGGATCAATGTTGTGGAAAAACTAGCTATATAATTCCGATTCAAGAATAATACATAGGTGAGTGCAGGCTCGGAAATGTACCGATGCGGTAAGATGTTATTAAAACGACAGAAAGGACAAAACCTCGACATTGGTATCATATGTATGTCTCCCCTTTTCGCGCGCCAGGATATCATGCATGAAACAAAGTCATAACGGAACAAGAATTGGAAAACAAACAGAATGCATCGTGTTGTTAACGTATCAGGCTATTGGGTATACACCTGAAGTAATTAGTTCCATGATTTTAGTACATCCTCACTTTCGGCAGTCTTCTCGATGAGAAAACGTCGAACTCCCTACTTGTTCCCGTGAACCCACTAATTTTCCCCGTCACAGGCGCTTTTGAATCTCCATAATACTTAATTCTGTATCTGCCAGGTTGCACAGTCTTGGGACCATTTCCAATGATCCACTGAATTATCGCGCTGCTGGATCCCCAGAAGCCATCATCTCTTCTCCAGTTATAAATTAAATCCCAGTCCTCGTCACTGCGGACTTGCGTCCAGGTTCCATCTGGATTCCGGAACTCAACCGCAGCAAAAGTACCCTCCAATCGAAGATTATTCCGAGGATTGGCGCCAATGAAAACAACAGTGACAGTATCGCCTAGCCGATAAGAGGCTGCAGCGTCAGTAGTAATCTGACCGAAAGATTTGAAGATTGGAGGGTTGTCGTATACAACCCCAGTAATGAAGCTAAGGCTGCTGTCAGAGTTATCTGGCGGGGAGGGGCCGGGGTCGATTGTTTGAGCAGATGTTGGGGAAAGGAAGGGAAGGTATTTCAATGTAAGAGATATATACGCATTTAGTGTGTGGGGGCCATAAAGCGTCGATGCACCTTCGTATCGTTGCACGCCATATTCTTCTTCGGTTGCGATATAGTGAGTATACGAGTTTGCGGGCCCACCGAGTACAACGATTGGGTTCGATCCACTCGGAATAACGCTGGTGGATGCCTTAGCTACAGCTTCCTTCCATCTTCGACCACTCATGGTGGTAGCCTCCCCTGGAGATATGATGGCGATGAACTGTCCGACACGGAGCATTTGAATATCCGCAATGTTGGGAGTCCAGTCATACGGGAAATGCATCTCGCCAACATCGAGAAGGATCGGTTTAGGCCATTGGCAGGCCTTTTGTTCTGGACCAGGAGCTTTGAGTAGACCAGATACGACTTTCCATACAGGGTTGGCATCAGGTTCTCCAGAATCGCTTTGCGTAAAATCGAACGCCCCCGGTCCGTCTGAGGTCCCTGCTGCGAACGAGTAGCCTAGAGCTGCAGGACACGTCTTCACAGTTGTGCCATTTGGATGCTTGAACGAATACGTGGAAAAGTCGACGAAGGTATGAAATGATTTGACAGAGCTTCCTGTAATCGCAGTTCCCGATTTATCAAGTGAGTGGTAAAGATCGAGAGCGCCTTGCGCTTGTCGTCGTCCAATTTCGTAACAGCTTGATGCGCCGTTATCCTTTACTCTAAACATTGGACCTCGACCGTGGCATGGCTGACTTTTACCCCCACAAGTACTCTTATCGAACGTGCACAGCTGACCCTCATGCTCGGGGTCCTCGCAATACGCACCCTCCGTATTTGGCGTGGTATCGCCGACACTAGCCTGAGAGAACCCTGCGACAAAGCCGGAGTTGCCAGCATCAAGACCCTTGATGCTTGTCTCGAAGAGGTAGGCGGCCACACCCTTGTTGTCGCCAGAAACGATCGTGTTGTTTCCAAGCATCGACGTTCCATGGACAGAATACCATGTCAGGACTCCGATATGTTTCTTGTCTGAGGCCCTGGTAAAACGGAGCATTGTAAGGGTCTTATCGACGTCCGCGTTGTATTTTGCTCGTTCCTGGGCAGAGTTGGCGAGATAGGCAGAAGGGCTCCTGTTGATCGCTGCATTCTGGAGCTCCGTGCTTCCGGCAGTCAGATAACCTTCCGCAAGAGATTCGTGGGCCCTCTTAATAGAGAGAATAGTGCCATCTACTATGGCTCGGTAGCTCTGCTTATCGAAACCTTTGCTGGTAACTTGTGGAAGAAGGTAGTTCATGAAAGCTCCGGGTCCAGCGTGAGAGTGTGTACCCGTCAAAGCGACGTTGCCTTGTTTATACACAGAGAAACCACCACCAAGCGCAGCGAGACCCTTCAATACCCCGTATCGGATTGCAGTATCTCCGCATGCGGTGTCGATAACCAGATAGACGAATCGATCTGCTGGGTTGTCTACGCTTCCGACAATGAAGGCGCGAGAGTAGAGCCTTTGCCGAAGACCTGTTCCAACTTGACTGCCATTTGCATATCCCATGAAGTTGATTTCAACAACGGGGCTATGTGGAAGATAAAGACATAGTATCAGCTTTGACACTTAGACATAAACGATACTGCTTATTCCAGAGAATGTTGTGGAGGAACATACCCAGTGATATCGGCTTTGCCAACACCGAGAAGATACTTTTGTCCGGAAACCTGTCGTTTAGTAATCTGAGCAGCTGGTACATTATGAAAGATATCTTGAAGAATGGGGCTAACAGGCGGATCCGGACTCTTGAATCTCAAGACGTCCGGTTCGAAGATGTGTTGGTCAATATGGGACAGATGCCATAGAAGAACTGTACCCAACAGGACCAAACAACCAGCGACCACAGTCCGCAGATTTAATGAAGCTGTGCGCTTCATATTGGAAAATCTTCGGGCTTGCGCAAAGCTACTGGACTATAGAAAAAAGTTCAAAGCTTCAAAGCAGCTGGACTGGGAGGCGTATCTCTAGAAAGAGGGCAAAAACGATTAGCATATCCGGTCAGCGTCTGCCTTATATAAAGGCCTGTGGAATGAAAACTCAGAGCCAAATCCAAGGCCCCCTCACATCGTAACTATAGCGATCTGCGCTCTCCATATCAGGACGGGGAAGCCAGGGTCGAGGTTAACTTTGCTTCTGCTATCCAATCAACGTATAGGAACGGCGAAACGATGATGGGTTTAGGCCTGTCTGTCGACGAAACTTGTTATCGAGCGAGCCTTGGGTCAAATCTCCGCCCAGATTAGGGACCCACCGTTTTCGTAACACTGCATGGACCAGGCCGGTCGACAAGTCTTCAAGCGAGCCGATAGCTTCTCGTGATCAAGCTAACTGTTACTCCCAGCCTATTTTGACCAGCTGCGTCGTGCAGTTGATTGGGTTCTGTCGACTGTGGTGTGGCGCTAGTTCCGGTGGAAAACTGGGGCTCCAATTTCAATTACCAACAGGAACCAACAGGACAGCAGAATTAACAAACACCTCCACACGTTCATGACATCAGGATTGCGGGCCGGTTGCTCAAGCTTCCGAGGTTTTTTCAGTAGCTACAAACATGTGCACTAGAGTGCTCTCTACTGCAGGAACAGTATCTTGATTTTCTATTCACTTGTCAAGATAAAGAGTGACATTGCATCGTGGCACTCTTATGACATGCATAATGCATATGCGACTCGCGGCCAAGCGAACCAAATACGCTGCTACTAGTGGGAACTTGCACTCTAGTATATAACGATCCGGCTCGCAATACGACCATGAGCTCTACATATCTTAGCTGCCTTGTAAGCCCATTAATAATTGTCTTTACCGTGTCAAATCCGCCACCGACATTCCATCTGAAGCCTAAGAGGAAATCTCGACAAGGCAGCTATTCCAACATCGTTACAATCACCCCTGTCTTCCACCACGCCTAGATTGCTTGAAATGTGATGTCTCCCCGCACAAACCTAAACAGCTACCCTTGTTTCCCGCTATCGATATCCAAAGCGACAGCGGTCACCACCTGCCAAATAGAGGCTTGGATTATATTCATGGGGCCACGAGGATACTTGGTAGACCCACCTGCTCGACAGGGAATACGAGTGACAGCTCGCGTGATTCCTCTCGGAAAGTAGCGAGATAACCTGAAGACAGTTCTTGGCTTTGGCTCACCGTCTACTGTCCTGAGTAGATTGCGGGGTTTCAATCCTCAAATCCGAGCTCCTCGCCTGCAGACTGTCGCGGGATCCGAGATTGAAATTCACAGATTAAGAAGACGGTTTAAAAGGCGGTTTAAACCTCGTGCTGTGATACCAGACGCCCGGATTACAATATCAACCGCAACCTGAACATTATTCAGCCAACCGGGTTTACTTTTTATACTAGGAAACAAGTTCAACTGCGTCGAGCCTGTTGTATTCGCCCACCCCGTCGATTGTGTTGCGGTAGTCCTCGAATTCGACATCCCTCGACCTTTACGATACCAATTCGATCCCTTGATGGTATCATAAAATAGAGCTTCTCCGAACTGGCAGTTTACAATGGAGGGTACGGCACCTGCCCCAATAGTATGCATTGATTGCGCACACATTTGATAAAAATTAGCGCCCAAATCCCTCTGCAATCTATCTAAGCTTTGCTATCCCTGCAGGGTAGGAGATCTCTGGTTTAAAACATCCTTGACAGGCACTAGAGGAACTTTCCGCAATTCCCATATATTACGTGAGCACCTAGCCCAGAATATTTTGGCCGGCGACGAGGAAGATTGCTAACCATGGTAGCTTCGGCCTAGTCTTATGGTAAAGTTGAATACTTAGTTGAAAGAGGAAGATTCTCGATCTAAAGGTTCCTCTTCTAGGTTCCTAAGGATGTTGTTAACTCCGCCTTGGTAGGAGGGAAAGAAAGTTGCGAATGCTAATATCACAATTGCCATCCCGAGCGTCTCCTTGCTAACATTCAAACTTTTTATCAGACACTCTCAGATCGATAGATGAATACAGTGCCGCCGCCGCCCAGCTCCAAGCCCAACGCGTATCAAGATCAACCACACGGACAGATACGTTTCTAGAAGGTCCCCACTATACACACTTCCCAACTTTGGGTAGCTCTTTCAGTGTCCTTTCATGTCCATTTGCACCGGTAGATGACTGAGGGAGATGACCAGGCTCATTCGAATTCGTGGGCTGCAGGACCCTAACATCTGCCATTGGGGCCATGTGCGTATCGTCCTCCGTGATTGACTTGAGGATGCAATCAAACCCACTGGGCCCAACTAATCTGGTGAGGTTCCGCGGGGTAATGTGAGATCGTGTAGGCGCTGGATCTCCTCATCGAGTACTTGTTTCGCCAGACGAAATACCTGATCATTTGCCAGTGTAGCTCGGAGAACGTAATCCTCCTTTTCCAAGCTACTTTTGACATTGGATTGTCCCACAAGCCTTATTCGTAAGAATCTTCCATTTGGACAGTCCAGAAACGCCCAGCCATTCTTATCCCTGTCTAAAAATATCCGCCCACGTTGTTTAGCATAGTCTACCTCCATCCCGTACTGTGCACCCGGCCCCATTGTCATAAGAGTGTTGCATTTCGCTGAAGGAATATGGACGACGTTTCTCAGGGTTAATATGCCAACTCCCTTATTTGTTTCGACAGGTAGATCGACAGTTCCGGCACCGACTATGGCCACGCCTTCCTCTGTTCTACTATCGAATGCTACATAGGTCCTGAACCATGACCGGTGGTTTGCGACATGGACGTTAGACTGGGTTGACCAGATCCAATCTGTATTATAGGCGCCGCCGCTAGGGAGTTTGTGGCAAATGATAGGATTGCGGGTTGTTCTAAGGGAGATAGCAACGTGATATGATTAGTTATGTCTCGGAGATATGATAAAGAAACCGGCTGTTACGATCTTAGGAAATGGAGAGGGGTCTCTTGACTTACAAGACATAATCATCCGCTTGATATCTCTCGGTCTCCGTTTCGGTCGACTCCGATTCAGTCGTCGTTTCGGTATCGGAACCTGTACTAGTCTCGGAACTATCGTCGTCTGTACTGGTACTAAATACTCGCCACATCAAAATTAGTTTGATTAGAAAAGGGCTGGGTTTAGATGAATTCAGGATACTATTTGCCTGAAAAGGAGCCTGTCATTCGTTCACCTACCTGCTATAACTAGCCTCACTCTCAAAAATATCAAGCGACATCTCCCCGTTTCGAATCTTCCTTAGAAACCTTCTTCCGGCATAGCGATCGTCTGCGCGGCGTATATCGAGCCCAACGAATCTCAAAAAGTGATACTCGTCACCGAACTTGTTTTTCAACCACCGTTCCTCTTCCTCGGTGTACGGAGGTACTGTTGTACTTGACGGCCGCTCCCGCGAACTTCTACTGTAATGAGAGGATGTTGCCATTCTAGGCAGATAAAAGACACCGAATAACCCGAACTCCTGCAATACCTAACTCAGAATATCCCTAATCACTGAATACGGCGACGACGGTGACGACAGCATCGAAGACTTTTCGGATGTTGGAATTCGAACGCGATCCGTTTTATTTTCCAACATGAAGATGCAAAGGGAGAGCTGACCCGTGCCGCGCCACAGCTAAGCCAGTTTGGGTTGTCATGTGGAACGTCGCATATGCGGTTTGTGGCGTCCGTAGACGGTGCACAGCGTGAAATATGGGTTGTTCCAGTACATTTTATTGGTTCGTTGGATAGGTAGCACGCTGGGACGTCGAGACTGCGATTGCATGTGAATTATTGTTATTTGGAACCTCGAAAAATCCCCTCTTTCCTAGCATGCGGACGAAGCGGTTTGTTTGATAGGTCAACCAGAGGTTCTGTTTATACGTTTACGAGACCAGGAAGCCGGAAAGACTATTGAACTACATAAAAAGTTTGAATATTAACATCCCTTTAGATCTTTGTGGCCCAAAATAGTGTCGCCGTGTTCAGTAAGTCCTTCAATCACCAACGTTATTCGTTATAACGTTATTAGTGCTGGCAGATATTTTAGGTTTGGTTGAGATTTTAGAATAGAGAATGCCATTCATCATAATTGCTAAGAACATCAACCCAACCCGCCATGCAAGCTATCATCAAAACGAAAAAGACTAGTCATATACAGGAAGAAACTACCCACTCAGCCATACTTATGAACCCGGAGCATATGAATTAAGGAACTATTAGACCCAGGCTCCCGGGACGCAAAGACCACCGCAGTCAGCACCACCGGTCTTAGGATTGCAGTCATCTCTCGGGTCGTCAATGCAAACATCACCCTTGGTTTTACATGGGAAGCCAGCGAAGCCGCCGCAGAATTGTTCGACGACGCAAATACCAAGACAGTCGACAGCAATACCACAAGGGCTCTTTGGATCATCGATACAGATCTCACCCTTGTTGCATTGAAGGCCTAGCAGGCCACCACACTTCCTTGGGCCGGTGGGAGTTGGAGTTGGCTTGGTGGTAGTTCTGACCGTGCTTGGGCATGGTGGCTTGGTGTATGGGAATGGTTCCTCGCTACAATAGCAGCCGCCGTATTTGATGCCACACTCGTTAACAGCGTCGACGCAAATTGTTTGGCAAGGCTTCTTGCTTGTCGTCTTAGAGGGCTTGGTGGTTGGGCATGGTGGTGGGGTGAACGTTGGGGTTGGAAGACCAGGGCAGGCAGGGTAACATCCACCATAGCCCATGCCACAGGAGTTAATGTAGTCGGCACAGATGGTAATACTGCAGCTGGTTGTGGTTGGCCTTGGGGTTTTGGTCTGAAAGGAATTCCATGTCAACAGTCGCACGAATATGCAAGGGGGTAGCAATATGCCTCTAAACCTCTCTACTTACGAGTTTAGTGGTCAACCTCGTGACATAGGCGTCCTGAGGAAGAGCAGCAGCTAGGACTGCGAAAGAAGCGGCGATAAGTACACTCTTCATGGTGTCAATATGGTTCGAGGTGGTCGACCGGCTATGTATTGATGATGAATGAAGATAAATTTATAGACCGCAACCTTTGCTGTTCAGAATCGAGGGGTCGATGCTGAAAACCTGCAATAGATTTCTAGACTGCTTGGGCTGGCTTATATAATTAATGCTGATGCCCTCGGTATTTAATTGACTGCTAGTAATCGGGACCGGTAGAATATTCAGGTCGAGGGAGGAAAGATCGTCAATTATATACCGTCTGCCAAGTAATGACAATACTACCTCGTGTACGCAGGGCGCAGGAGGGATGCCGTATGGGATCCGTAGAATACCCCTAGCTTCGCAGATCAAAAGCTAACCAGAAGGGCGAACCCTTCCTTCCCTCATCATAGTGAGAAAAAGTGAACATTGTTATCATAACTCTCTCCATTCAAACAAAGTTGCATTCTGCTATTTTTGACTTTTTAGGCCCAGGTCAACCCCCTCTGTTGTAATTTCGTCTAATTAGCCTGATGATGTCGTTGGACGAGGCACACTAGAAGCTAATTCGTGGGAAAGCTTCCAGGGAGCTTCTGGGCAGACTGTCGTGGTTGGTCGTACAGGCTACTTCCAACACAATGTGGTATACATATGCGGGCGTGGCATTAGAATCCTGTCAACTGGACCACCCTTCAGTTAGTCGGCTGTCCAGGTAAACTTCAAGGAAAAATTTCATGAAGCGAGGGCTAGGGGCCAATGCGAACGGGATTTGATAGCTGCTTCTTCGTCCCAGCCGAGAACAAAGGGATAAGCTTCTTTTAGTCTACGCCTCTTCCGTTCTCTTAATCAGGCGAATTATTCCAGAGACGCAGGAGCTGTGAAAGTTACTAGTTGGGCTGCATTGAGTACCCTGTACAACCGACGGACCGACGAGGCCGCCGGTTCTATAACGTTAACAAGTTGAAGCTGGAGGTCCGTCAGATTCCCTATCTGCCCTGTGCCAAGATGCAATCTTATACACCCTCTTGGTTCGGGAGGGACGACGAAGATTAATTCAACAAACCTATTTTCCATTGGGGGGCTTACTTAATATTACCTTTTAATTGAGTTACGCTTTCGGAGTATTCTGTGCTTAAGCAAATTTTGCGGCTTTGGGTATTCTCTGGTGAGGCTCGATTTCTAGCCCTGTCGAGGTTACGTGCACACACCTCTTACCCCGGATCTTGGCCAGCATCATTGATCCACTGTCCCGAAAACGCGCTGCCGTTTGGTTGGTCTTTTTTTTCCCAGTTCCTTGAACCTGCAGAATTTGAGGTTGATTTCCTAAATTTTCCTGCGTCTTGTAGCTCGCAGGGATCGGATGAGTAAACTGATTCTCAGTCCATTGAATTCCTGCGAAAAGGTCCTCTGATAACCGCCTTCATGAAAATTCTTTCGCCCGTCGGTGCACTAAGCTCAATAATAACGCAGTTACACATGGCGCCTGAAATATCGAGCTCAGCATAAACCCGCCAAGACGCGAGCCAAAACTTCCTTGAATGTTTCGGAGGGTTTTGCTCTTTCTTAATCATGCAGAGCCCATGAAACCGCAGCGGGCCAAAAGAATTCGTCGATTAATTCGGCCAACGTCCGTGAGTTTTCGCCTCTGATGTCAGCTTATCCTAGTGGGGCAGAACCTGGAATCCTCGAAGAACAAATGGAAGTTCGCCAAAGAAGCGAGAACAGCTGAAAGCGGCGACAACCGTTCATCCCTTGTAAAATTTTAAAACAGTTACATCAGGTCCGCCAACCAAACCATGTCGATCCTCAACAGTGCAGTGCGAATATTGAAACAATAGCTAGGAACTCAAATTTAAGGGTGAGGTTGGGTCGATATCATTTTTGGTTGACACCATGTGTCGTAGAATGTTCAACCGCGATATTGATACTTCATTCAGCTGCTATTGTCCACCCCGGTTTTCCTTTCGCATGTTGAAACACACCGTGGTATTTTCCGTGGAATATACTCTGTGTAACAGGAAAGATACCACATGCCAATAGGGCTGAAAAGATTTCTAGTCAAGAAGCACTCGTTCAGAGCTCTGGCTGCGGTTTCTGACAACTCAGATACCAGAAATCCAACATGTGAGCCATCACCTTCTGACTTGAGGTCTAGACGTCTTCCTGAAGTGCAAAAATACGACCCAAGACATACATATCCATGCAAGACGCTTACCCCTCGATCCAACCTTTCCGTCCCCACAAAAATTTATAAAAATTTCCCGGGCGAGAAATTACAGCGAATGAACTGCTCCAGAGGGAAACACGGATTGCTTTTGAACCTGCGGCTTTAGCCCACAGCCTAGCCCATGCACATCGCGCACATGCATGATGCGTGTACCGAGTTCGGTACTTCTCGCCAATGTATCTATATGTCGGGATATATTACTCCGATACGGCGGGTAAGCATAAAACCGAATCCTTGATGTCTATCTTAGTAGTCGCGGCAACGCCGGTGTCGCTTTACAAGTCTCTGTGTCCATAAGGCTCTCAGACCACGGCCAAAACTTCGTTCGATATGCATTCTTTAGATTCTACCGAGATAGGGGAGGGTATCGTTCACAAAGTTTGATTGGTTATCCCTAGCTGACCCGATGCAAGTGAATAACATGGTTTAAGAGATTAATATATCCCCTGTACAATAGGCTATGCCGTTCCGCTATCTTCCTTCGAAACTTCGACTAAGCAAGCTGCCTTGAGGCAGAAAATCCTGGCTGAGGTTACGGTGCATCAAAAATCATGGATATGTTGGGCTTTGGATCCGAGCTCTGTGCATTTCAACGTGTTCCATGTTTTTTTCTGCAAGGGCAGGAAAGGAGATCCGAAAAGGTGATAAGCTGGATGGCTTGATTATCTGCACTAGGATTACCAAAGTCAATTACTATTTGGAATGTTGTGTGGTATCGGCTAGAGATATCGAATTTGGATTTTGGAGACTGGGCACTACTTTTGGCGCTTTTGGCGCTGGAAAAGATACCTACCAATTCACTAGATGTAAATATTAGGTTGGAGGGTTGCATTTATGCTGAATCAAGCCCTTTAGTTCTTGTTAACCACATATAATCGGATTGAGACGGAGGGCTCAGGGTAGAAACACCTAAATCTGCGATCAGATAGCGGTGCTACGCAATCCTTTTGCCATGTTGCTCCAGTGCTTCGAGATACTGAGCTTATTCGTTTATTTAGAATGTTGAACTTGGTTGCAAGTGGAGGGTTTCGGAAGAACTCTTAAATTTTGGGTAACTCAATTACAAGTGACAGCTAGCTACTCCTTAGAAGCCCTTAACCTGCTGACCCTTCAGCACATAGCTTATGCGCAAGTGAGCTACCATAGCCAGAAATGTAATGTCGACTCCAATAGTGTCGGTAACATTCAGCTTCTGTATCTATACTGTTGGAATTCTAACATACGAACAGCGTATTCTCCTTTCCACCCTTTCCTAATATATCTTATAGTTATAGCGCAGAGCACTATGGGCCTATATATATGGGCTTCCACCCACAGCTGCTGCTATGTATGGATACATGTCTCGTACTGATACGACTATTCAAGCAGTTGAAGTATCGAAGGCTTTGGTTGCACCAACCGACTTTGATGATATAGTCTTGGATTGGCCTGACTAGGGATTAGAGGGATGTATGGGATATTTGTTCTGACAACTACAATGCAATATCCGTTTAAACTGCTCGGACGATCATGCCATTCTCATGGAAGACTGACGCGTCAGCGTCGACCAAGGAACCAGGTTTATATATAAATGGGACAAATAGATGATAGGGATCCGGAGCTCGCATGACTCGTGTTCCAAAGATGCTAGATCCGACGATATCAACCGCAAGTTGGATCATGGTAGCTTGGGTTGTTAGCGTGGGTAGGCTAAACCTGCTTTCCTAAATTTAATATCAGAACAAAAATGTTTACCAGCCAGATAAGAAATTAATATAGTCGTGACGACTAACCAGCCGGCTTCCCGGACCACGCGATCGGTTTATATGTTTGCTGTCGCAAAATCCATCTGAGGCAGGTAGCAGCATATGATACGAGACATTTTGGTGCTACGATAGCTTAGACTTCCAGAACGCCGATGTTTGGCGGAGAGCATGCAGCTCTGGCCACCGCTGAGCTATGCCCTATGGCATGATAGTGGTGACTCTGCGAAATTGCATTGTTTCTATTAATATTTTTACAAGATTTGTTTATTTGTTAGCCGGTTCAAGTTGAAGTCCGGACAGTTCCAGTCCTAGACTACTCGAGTGGAATTATTGTGGTCGTCCACCACATGCGTGTGCACAATGCAGTGAATGCAGGAACACCGCAGATGGTTATAGAATAGGATAAGAAATAGCTCACACCTTCCCTAATATCTCGCTCTAAATCACCAGTGCCCATTATTCCGGTTGAATGATTGCATCTTTAGCCTAATTCATATACGGAGTACGCCAACTCCGGACGCGGTCCTCGTCGACAGCCTCTGACGTTGGAGACGAGATTTTGTGTTGCGCCCGAAGCAGCTACCCTGGTCTCGCTTAATTTGCCGTTTTGGAAACTTTCCGACGGAGTGTGTTGCGAAACCAAAACACCACAAGTCGCATTGCCATGTTTCAAAACCTTTCGTGTAGCTCAGCCTCTTTAACTTGACACGCCTACAAGCTCTTATGGCTAGGCCAGCACCAGTTTTTACCGCTAGGCACGGCGAATCGCTCAGGAGAGAAGCATCGAAACAATGTTTCTCCCTCAATGGTTTAGCTGATCTGTACCTTACATGGCCAGCTCTTACGCTTTACCCTCTTCAATTTTAAAAAATTTGCGAGCAGTAGTGGCACACCCTTCCCGTCGAGGCCTCCGTGCAGAACGTCAGCGAACCTTCCTCGTGCATACGATGTTTGAGCCTTCTCCGACTCGGCCAGGGTTAGTAGGGCTGGCGGCCGCTGTGAAAGCCCCTGTTATCGAGCTATCCAGCACATCCAAGGTGCTATCTGTTACTATTCTGAGGAAAGCCCAGAGTCAAAGAGGAGGTGCTATAGATTTTGACAGCCGGCTAAGCAGCAAATTACGCTAGTGGAATTCGTTATGAAGCCTCTTTTCTGCTCTCTTTCTCTTTCTCTTTTATTCCCCCGTACCTGTCGATAGCCTCCAGGTAATCTGGCGGTCTTCGTTCTTTTACCACCATTTTCTTTTCCTTTGTTTTCATTTCCTACACGAGGCTTCTTTGAGAGAAGCGTACCTTCTTTACGACATTCTTTTATAATTTTTTACAAACGGCAGGCTTCGTTGACAATTCTGGGAATTGTTTCTTTCTCGAGTTCCTAGTGTTTTTGTAAATCTTCTAATTTTCAACACATCCTCCTGGACGAGGATTATAATATTTCGGCAAGGGAATTTGGGCAATAGAATAGAATGAGCGGGGTTTTCGATACCATTATATCCTCGATCCGACGTCCATCAGCAGTAGAAATCGACCGCAGCGAATCAGCCCTATCACAGTATGCTCGACCTGGTACAGCAAGAAGCGCAGTTGTAGGAACGCCTTCCAATTTACACTTTGTCAGAATGCCGACTCCAGAGCCGAGAAGCACCTCAAGCCAGAGCAGCTTGCGACCTTTAACCCTTTCCAACATCGATTTTATCAATAAAAAACTGCCGACACCGCCTGGAAGCGAAGCATCGTCAGTTATGGAGGTTCAGGAATCATCATGGCGCAAAGCTTTTCGGCTTGGAATTTCTTTGAATTTTTGGGCACGGTTTATTGTTATTCTTTCGTTTTGCGAAGCTGTGATGGCGTTTTGGGGAGGAATGCAGATTATTATTTGTGAGTACGCATTTATCAAGGTTTGAGAAGGCTCCGAGCTAACATGGCGTTCTAGCTGGAAAACTCGACTACGGCAAAATCTGGTTCGTTATGACCATTGTTCTACTCTGCTGGAGTTTTTTCTTCGGCGTGGTCAGCTACTGCGGATTCTCAATCCTCTGGGGGCGTTTCTCCTGTTCTCCCACTGCTCTCCGCATTATGCGACTAGTTGCTATGCTCCTGATGATTCTATACGGTACTGCCTCTGGGCTCTGGTTCTTCTACGGTTTTCAATCGGCTACCAAGACTCGCGAAATGTGTGTTACGACCCTTGTCTTTTGGGATGGGGAAACTCTTCCAGCGCCGCAACCTTGGGTGGATCTTTGTCTTAGCACCGCCGAAAGTTTCGAGAGACTACAAATTGCTTGGGGGTTCATGAATGCCTTCCAGGTTTACTTCATGATGCTCCTTATTCAATGGGCCAGCCAACATGAGCAGGACCTCCAACAACAGAAACGATGGAGCCGCAATAGCGGACTTACCTATTCTGATTCCGACAAGTCTTTCGATAGAATGAGCGAGTTGGAAGCCAATGAAAATAATTTCGAGAAGGCATTGGCAGAACACGTTGAAGAGTTTGCTCGACAGGAAAAGATGGATCGACAGTCGACGAGCACTATCCAAGTTGGCATGAGCATTCCAAACTTCCCGATGCCAGGTGCCAATAGAAACAGGCGCCCAACTCTTGTCCCCGGCCCAAGCCCGATCCCCGAGCATGCTGAAGATACTACGAGATATAACTATGGCTTGAGGAAGGGTTCCCTTGCAAGCCTCAACGGGCGTTTCAGCAGCACTAGCGCTATGAGCGGAGCCATCCCCATTGCTCTGGACTTGAGGAACCTCAATTCCCCAAGCTTCTATGGACGTGCTTTCTAAACGCATAAAGTTCGATATGTCAACAATTTGCTTTGTTTACAGCTATAGCGTTCATTTCGAGGTTGTTTAGGTTATTTATTTATGCATATGACATCATTAAGTCTTGTTTTGCTTTGGAAGATATTTTATATGATACCCAACTACTTAGCTAATCCACTTACTGAAAATAAAATGTTAATAACTGGCCCTTTAAAACTTTCCGAAGATAAACCTTCTTTGAAATCAATTCCGAAATGCGCCATACAGAGTATTGTGAGGGGTAGAAGAGAAAGGGGAGAAGAAAGTGGGGAAAGACAACTTCCTCAGACTTGGGGTACCAAACTATACACGCTAAGAGCATTCTTTCCCCATACACCTTCCCAGTCTTCTGGTCCACCTTCAATACCCCCTTCCTCTCTAAGGCGGTCTACAACCGCATTACTGGTATTGAACCATTCAAGCCATGCCCCTCCCTGTTCACCCATGACTTTTTCGTAACCAATTCCACAAACAGGCCAATCGCTACCGAATATTACCCGACTTGCTCCAAATATCTGAAAAAGAGGTCGTGCATAATCCAAAACCATACTGATCATCTTTTCCTCAGGAAACTTCTCCCCGTCTTTCACTAGGGTTGGCGGTATCTCTGAAAACCCGCCAGACAACTTGACGGCAGCGCGCATCTCCCCCAGTTCCGACATCAACTCCCTCCATCTCGCTATTCCGCCTTCCGGTTCCCTCCCTAGTGGTGGCTTTGAAAGATGATTCAGCACTATCCTTAGCCCTTCCACTCTCTTGAGCACTGGGACCGCTTCTTCAAGCTGCCATAATGTATGTCTGTTGCAATCAACCCCAAGATCAAATGTCCTCCCAGTATCTCTTATGTACTCCAGCCCTTCCACAAACTTTGGGAGTATGACTGTCCCCTGTGGTTTATCTTGGATCAAATATCGATACCCAACCAGCAATCCGTGCTTTTCTTCCCCGTATATCTCCGCATCAACCGCATCCAATAGCTTCTGATACCGTTCCATAGCCGCGCGGCCAAGATGTACCGGTGCCCATGGTACAATCCCCCTCACCAAGTGTTTCCCTTCCGGATGCTTTGAGATGCTCAGTACGAATCTGTACTCTTCAAGGACGTGTTCCCAACACTTCAGATCCTCGGATTCATCTTTCGGATCGGCGTATTTTCTATCTGTTTCAACAAATACAAAGCCAGAGTAGCTTGTAGGGGCACTGGAGATAGACTCCAAGTATCTAGGAAGGTCGTATGTGCCGAATAGAGGGTTTTCCGGGGTTTCCCAGGCGAGAGTGGGAATGTCTTGAGTTCGCCAGAGGTGAATGTGGGTGTCAATGAGCAAAGGGTGGGACGACATTATGACTAAAGGGGTCTGCGGTCGATTATGATAGTAATAGGAGGAGAAGAATTGGCTGCTTCGGTAGAATTGGCGCGAGACACGTCTATCTCGAGGTACCGCCCGTACTTATATCATCATTGAAGCCTCGTAACGAAGTCCTGTTGTAGTTTCGCGGGAATGCGGGGAGGATGTGTTGCGGGATTTGGAGGGGTTGCACGGCCTCGGCTAGACTACCGGATTCGTAATCCCTGTCAAATTGTACTTTTTCGGACCGATTGATTCCAGTCATTCTAGCTTCCCTGCGACAACCATCTTCAGATACACTTTCAAATCCGACACTGTAGAGCCCCCTTTAATAGCCCGTACGATGCCCCGCGATCCGTTAATTGCACTAGTTGGGAAACCATCGTCAGGAAAGTCTTCGACGTTAAACTCGCTGACCGACGCGTCGAGTAAAGTCGGTACGACCTAGATTCTGATCCGCGAGATTCCGTCGCACGCAGTGCTCAAGGAACCATGGACTGATTGGCGCGCCCTTAGGGAACTATCCGTATGCTCTTTATCTCGTATAACCCGAAGAAGCACTAGGCCGCTGATAGCGTATATGCAGCTTTACAACCATCGATCCACAACGTAAGACGAGTCGCCGGACTGCAGACAGCCGATACATTGCTGCGATGCTAATTTAAGCATTCTCGGCCGGTTAGGCGCCATCGGATATCTACAGATAGACTGCGCTTGTGCTCGGTACGATGTTTCTGAGCGATGTAAGCCGAACTATGGCTGGTGCACGAACGGCAAGCGATCTGTTCCGATCGAGTTGCTGGACGTAGCCGGACTAGTACCAGGCGCGCATCAGGGCCGGGGTTTAGGGTAGGGTTTCTTCGAGCTGCCACTATTGTTAGGGCTAGATTAGGTTAATGGAGCATATAGAAATAAGTTTTTGGATGATTTACGACATGCGGATTGCTTGGTGCATGTTGTCGACGTCAGTGGTACCACGGATGCGGAAGGGAAGAACACAAGAGGCTATGACCCTAGTTATGATATAATTTGGCTTAGGGAGGAGATTATGAGGTGGATATTGGGAAATCTTATGGAGAAATGGTAGGCCTGGGTTCTCGTCGATACCGTAGGACTAGCTATTGATGCTTGTGTAGGGAGAGCATAAAACGACGTCATATTGCGACAAGTAAGTGGGCTATATTGCTTAACCACGTTTATTTTTCCGCTAACAAAGTTCCCTGTGTAGAATCGACGGCTGTGGCAACCCTCCAAAATCAATTCTCCGGCTACAGCAGTAACGCAAGCATCGTACAAAGGACCCTTGATCGTTTATCATCGAAAAGTCCTCTTGAAACATGGGATACGGCAGCAGTAGAGGCCGTGGTGAACGCCTTTATCGATGAGAAGTTCCCGACAGTACTTGCGCTCAACAAAATCGATCACGCAGACGCCGACAAGGTGCGAACCACAAGCCATTGAAATGCCGACTGGATTACGCAGACGCTAATACTGACGTCACGCGTCCCTGCCTAGAATATAGCAAAGATTGCGAAGAAATACCCACACGCCCCGTTGGTTTTGACCTCCGCCATCTCGGAAATATTCCTCCGTCGACTTGCGAAGCAGAACTACGTTAAATATACGCCTGGAGCAGAGTACATCGATACCCGGCAGGACCTAATAGACGACGGTGATCCCGAGGGAGGGGGGTTGAAAGAGATGGATGAGAAGCTTAGTAATCGCATCGAGAACCTTAAAGACTTGGTATTGTATCGACACGGAAGCACTGGAGTAGTGGACGTGTTGAAAAGGGCAGCAGGCGTTTTGGGTTTGATACCGGTATGGCCGGTGAGGAATATACATACCTTCGGAAGCGCAGATGGAAATGAGGTTTTTAGAGATTGTGTTTTAATGAATCGGTAGGTCCAGCCGTAATTGCAGCCCTCAGCAAGAGTTTTGGATTATTAATATCCTACGGAACTTTAGCGGTTCAACAGTGGCAGATGTTGCGAAGAAGATTATGGGCGATGCACCGATAGCGTACGCAGAAACTGCTGGAGGGATAAAGGTATCCGAAGAGGATCTCATAGAGTCTGGCAAGAATGACGTGAGTTCCAGAACTACCTATCCTCCAACCCTACAAATTGAGACTGATAACTGTTGCAATTCAAGATCTTGTCATTTAAAGTCGGCAGGGCCTGAATTTATGATCAATTCCGCCACTATATTTCTACTATAAAGCTCAAGCAGTCTCTATATTAGCAACATAGCAATTAGACCTTCACTCTGAATCAAGAACCCACTCTTGGATATCCGTTAGGAGTCGTGTAACGTTATGGATGTTGCATTTTGACACGATAGTGTGTTGCAGAGTTCCTAATATTCACACTAAAAGCGATAGACTAAGCTCCTGCGTCAAGTAAATGATCGAAAGTCGGTTGAAATTTGGTTAGCCAAGTTTTATATCATTGCATTGAGCAATATTTAGTCAGTACCTACCTCTATCCGATTCAAATTCGGTACTTTTTGGTTGCTATCAACGGATGGTTGATCATCGACTGATTTGATTGAACGCCGCAGGTGGTTGCAATCGATATTCCCCCGCTCCTATTGTTTTAATTAGTATAATGTGATATCACCAACATCGAAATCGGCGAGTTTTCCTGTGTCTATGCCGTGGCGCAGTCGTCGTGATATGTGCCCAGAATCATTGGCAATTATCATAGGTTATACCTAGGTATATATCAGTCAGACTTGCACTTTATATGACGAGATAAGAAGTTTCTTTAAAGCGATACGAGGATAAAGGATGTGTAGGTATGTGCCTATTCGTATTTTTGAAACTTTGAGACCTTGGAGCGAAAGCTCAGTCACCAGGACTACGGTGATCTCGAAACAAGTTCGCTCGCTTGCGATCTCCAGATCAGCTCTCCAGGGTCTGAGTTAACAGGGAGTTCAAAGCCCTCAACCAATAAACTACCTGCTTCATGGTTCATAAAGGATTGCAGAGGCAAATGCGGGTCGCGTTATCTTCGGAAATGTCCTGAACTGATGCACGCTCGAGACATAATTCGCCCGAGGAATGTCTCAGCTGCGTGGCCGCCCGGTGCAGCCCCCCGTTCTACTGTTTTCCGGTAGCTACTGGCCAGGGGGCACGTGGGTTATATGTTTCCGATGATTCTACAAAAGCAATATCTTTAAGGAGATAGGAGTGGCATGCATGTGGAGGAGGATTTTCATGTCGACGGTGGACACCCAATGTATGCATAAATGTCGCCAGATTTTTTTTCTAGAACCACATTCCTAGTTATCTAAAAAGCAAACTTCCTTTGAGGACTGAATACCTCACATGTTAAAGAAAAACTCAAGTCCGCCAACTTAAGTCGACGGACCCCGATGCGTTGTCGTTCGGAGGGTAGTAGGTCAATTGGGATGACTGATACCGTATTCTGCTGGAACGGTTACGAGACGGGCATTCAGATGGCTTGAGAAGCTGTCATAATATCACTTAATTATTAACGACGATGATATGACAACCAATAAATTGAACGAGATAGGGCGTGATATGGGCATCACGCATCAAGTTCAGAATCACGAGTCCCGTCAATGTTAGCTCCCCGACCAGGCCGAGCATAATGTAATGTTTCGAGGACTGGAATTCATGACACGTCGAGTGCGAAGAAGCAGTATCATCCCACAGGGTACCAATTTGCCCTCAATCCCTCACAGAAGTAAAGTCAATTTTGCCCATGGTTTCACACGCACATGCAAACCAGGGAACAGTGCGTCTCGCTTGTGTAGACGCAAAATCTAGCTTTAAAATTTGCATAGAAAGTCGAATAAGGTTGGAGAAGGATATAATTTTTTTTATTTGCCCACGCCCAGACCCTTTTCGCAAAGGTACCCACATCATCAACGCTGGCGAATGAGAGTGCTTCAATGGAGCGCATGCTGCACCTTGCATATGCAGTACTTAGCATTCCCGTGTGTGGTTTTGATTTCCATGCACCACTTAACGGGAGGCCTAGATGGTGGGCCCTAGTAAATGGTTTAGGCATCAAGAGGCGAGTTCCCAGTGGAATTTTGACAGCTATCGGGGGAAGCTTCTAAGGAAGTTTTTGGATCCCGTATATCGGGATAAACAAGTGGCGGTTTCGTAATGAAGCATTTGTTGGTATTAGGAAGGTAGTCGCGTTTTCATTTGGGGGTAAAATTGATAGGCTTTTAGGAGCGCGGGGTAGACTTTAAGAAAGGGGATCCGTCCCAATGGTTTCGAAGCGGCATGCTTCCGATAGTTTGTTCGCACAATACATACAGTTTGGGTGGTACGCTTCCCTCAAGTCATTCAGAAAGGAATGCCTGATATATCGAATGCAGCTGTGCAGATGATCATGATAGACATATATTTATCGATTTGGCCAACGAAAGCTACCAGCTTGACCATGCTTATAAAGCCAAGTTTCTTCGGAAGAACCTTACCTCAGCCAAGGGGACTGCGGTCTAGATGGGTAGCGCACCTTGGTTGGGTTTTATGGCGAGAAATCCTTAACTCCACAGCCTTGATTGTTGGAGAGCTCGAAAGGTTGCTCAGCGTTTAATTGGAACTCGAATTGGGTTGTTGCTGAGAGCTGAAGGGTCACGCGTATGTGCGATATCGTTAGACCCAGAAAATCGGGAATCAATTGGACATTCTCGTGATACATACACTTTCCATGCAAAGGATGCACATGCAATATAACCCTCGAGTCTCGAAAATGACCCGGGATATAGACAGGAAACGAGTCAGGTTGATAATTATAGCCAGTGGTGAAGGGCGATCGACCTACGATATCGCGAGCCTAGTTCATGTACCCGTTGTCGCCAATACTGGCACTGCCATCCAGCTTATGTAACGCGGCAAGTATGGTTCATTGCCGTCGCCCAAGTCTGACGATCTTTATATCTTGGTTGACTAGCTCTCGGACAAGTGCCAAGTAGACCTATGGGTTGTTGCGAGACTATGGTCTCACTTCCGTATATTTTTATACAAAAAACCGAGATTCCAGGGCAATTACGGTGTACGTGCAACATCAAAATCTGCAAACTGGGTGAAGTTGTGTCTTAGGGGCAAGGGCTAGCCAGGGTTATGATAGCCCTGGCTAGATCGTGCCTCCGTTCGCTTCTCTGATTCGCGCGCATCTTCAACGTTCCTAGCCCGATTCGCTACGCACTGCTGGTGCAACTGCCTAGAGCCAAACCTTCACATTTTCGTTATAACGTTAGGCAGGAATTTCGACATTATCCAGAAATCCGGAACCTTGAAGTATTTCGCGGGAACCAGTTCGCATGAAACGGCTTCAGTCGATTGTATGTACCAAGGCTGTGGTTCTGCTAGTCACGACATTAGTAGGTATCTAATCGGTATCTAATCGGTATCTTAATCGATAGATACTATCGTTTAAGAGAATCAATAAGCGAAAAAGCAGGGGACCGGTCATGACAATGGTTCCTCAGATGCGTTAATTATGACAAGAACCCTTTATCGATATCAGCCATAAAAGAAAGTTCATGATTTCTTTCTGAGGGAGCTTATTAGTTACGACGGAAGTCCGCAAAACAAGTTCCTGTTGGTTTAGACTGACGTGCATGCATCGGAATTTTATCGCCAAGCTGCCGGGACGGTATGTTGTTTATTCCCATGCAAGTCTTGCTGTTAGAGTTCTATCAGGTAGAGACGAACGTCATGATCAGTTGACGTGGGATTGGGAGCGAAAATAGATCAATCCTGAAGCTAAAAAAACGGAGGACCAACTTTGGTCCCGAAATTGCCTCCATAATCTACGCCTTGTTCTGGAAACATTTAGCCTCCTTGTACAAAAGAGTATGTGCCGTCCACTGAAGTTGGCTTAAGTGTCACGATCAATTAGGCACCTTTGCATGATATACGCGCTCAAAGCATATATTCGGGCCCGAATATTGTGCTAGTTTGTTTCTTTATTTGAAATCCGGTTGTTTTTCGAGCCCATCCTTTTCTCCACCTGAGTTCTCCACCACACTTTTGCAAGCTTCTGCAGGTTAACCTTGGTAGGCATCCCCTCGTAATATATAGCCCAGCTACGTTTTCGGAGTTATACCCACATGGCCATATAGCGTTGGCTACAACATTGCAGGGCCTGAATGCTTGCCATCGCACAGCCTCGAGCTAATTGCAGATCGATGCGTCCCTTAGAGCCGCTTAAGCGAGCTGCAAGTTAGTATTCGATGCTAGACACAAGATGAAGAATCGACAAAGGATCTATTTTCGACTGTAGTACGTAGATTAATATAATTAACCGGAACGAAAGAATGAGGCTAACAAGGCGGTTGTACAATTGTACAGGATCGAGTCACCTCGGGACCTAGACTGGGCCCGAGGCAACAATTTTCAGGAAGAGTCCAACCAGTGACTCTGCATCCGACTTGAGTAATACGATTCAAACCAGTTGAGCCTCTAAAGTTACCAAAATACCAAAATATGCCTACTTTGTATATATTTCGACACATATAAAACCGCTCAAGTTAAAAAGTACTTAGGTACTTGTCAATATATATTATATCGGCCGATGGGCATCGAAGCACTGTCGTATGAGAATTAAGGTGAGACATGTTCCGCCCGCTGGGATTTCGTGTGAAGATATGTTATATCATGCATCACTGTGTCGTCTGGTCAGTTTGTCAAGCAGACTTTAATTTTCGGTTCCCGCTGCTTGTGATTGGCAGAATGAAATCGAGGGACCAGAACGATAGGGATGCGGGGGAAACCCGTCAGAGTATCATGAGATATTATATTGGATACATGTACGTACATTGCATTGGGAGCTTTGTGCAACAAGTTTTGGGCCAGCCGCGAGGTCTTCCCGCCGCACGTTGTCATAAATCGCGCGCTGATTGGCTCCCTCAACGACAGCCAAGAACGCCCAGCCAGAGATTAAATAGAGAAGCATTTGCTGCCCCCAACCCGACTCGATGCTATTATCAACTGTGTCTCCATAATTCTGTAACCAAACTTGCACACATCAGATTCTCGTTAAAATTGCCTGTCATTCTGCCGGCTAACAATGTCTGTCCAGAGTAGCAGAGGAGCAGCGCTCGCACGCAACTGCGGCTTAACTCAGACCCGGTTGACTGGATGACCCTTTGATCGTTCTGCCTTGACCGCACTTCCAGGCGACTGCCTGTTTCTGGCAGCCTGCGCAACAATGCCTGTTTCTTTTTTGACACCTCGATCCTTAACCCTGAATATCCGTCCCCCGTACCGGCGGGCTACGTCTGGATTCCCTTGGACGCCACCAGCGCACCATTTGTTTGGTCGGTTTGGCACTGTGGGTTTCTCTTAGTGAGCAATTCTGATTCTCTTGGCCCGCCGATGGTCCCACACGTGTGAGGGAGGGGATGTCGCGATAGGACGAGGCAAGGGTGTTTTCGAGCATTGGGGGTTCCCGAACATGAGCCAAGAAGCCGGTGCCTGGCAACCTCATTGCATATATAATCACTCCTTCGTCGGCCTCGTCCTGCATGAATTTTCTCCTCTATCGTATCGTTATCGAGTAGGACAAATTCACCCTCTCTACAGGACCGCCTGATAGATTCATATATACTCGGACTCCGATCCGCTCTCTCTTACCCTTTTTTCCTTCCTTCCCTCCCAAGGGATATCAATTACTAAGGAGTAGTGTCACAAGAGTTCATTCGTCTCAACCCATTTTCACCATGTCGGAGGGAAAGCAGAAATGGAGCGTCCTCGACAGCTGGCGCTTCTTCACAAGGGAGGAGAAGCGCAACATCGCATTCTACATTGCAGGGATCATGTTGTATAAATTCGGTTTGGAGGCATATAACGGTTCCGTCATCGCTCTAGCGACTAATAGATACGACTACGACGCCAATGTCGGTGGCTACGCGAGGAAAACATTCGAGAGAGTCGGTCTTTTGCAAGGTCTCAATCAGGCCTTCCAGTGCTTGGGTTCCATTCTCATTGCTCCTCTGATCAAGAGGTTCAAGACAAGAACCGTTCTCGCGATCGCCATCATTGTCTTTGCACTTTTCGCATCTCTCTTGCTCATCATTGACCGCGCTACTGGTGGCTATCTCAAGCCGAAAGGTTGGGATGAAAAGTACGGTAAAAATAACTTTGCCTACTATGGCGACTACAACACCGACGCCATGATTCCAATTTACTGTCTGTCTGGTATCTCCTATGGTATGGTTGAATTGATTAGACGTGTTATTCCTCGAGATATCGTTGGTGGAAACATGCAAAAGTTGAAGAGAATGGACTCTCTTGTCCACATTTTCTACGAAAGTAAGGCCAATATCCTCTGAAAGTACGATCAAGTAACCATCAGTTTCCTAACTTTGCGGCTTAATTCTAGTTACTGGTACTACTGGCGCCCTTTGCACGGCCCTCGCTCTCATCCCCGCCTCTGGCAACAACCAATCATTCATCATCACTCCACTACTCTACCTTTGCGCCGCCTCCATGTGGTTCATGATCAGACTGCCACATTCCTACCAGGTCGAAGTTGGCAAGGAGAAGAACTATCTCCTCCAAGTCGCTGATGGCTGTGTCTTGTTTGTGATGTCCGCTGTCAAGGGTGCTACGATCGTGCTCACCTCCCGTCGGTTTATTTGGCTGCTCCCTGGTTACACATTCGCTTTGTTCGGCCATCGTTTCCTTGAAAACAACATTGGTTCCTACGTCGCAAAGCGTTACTTCGGACAATCGGCTTGGGCACAGATCATTGTCGCTGGTTCCAACTTCGGTGAATTGTTGGGTGCACTCTTCGTTTTCTTGTTCACCAATCTCGTTCACACGCCAATTCCATGGCTCCGATCCGACGCCATCCTCCTCCTTATCGTGTGGTATCTTCCATTCTGGTACCCACCCAGCGGTCAAGTCACTCAAGCCTGGATTGCAGCTGCTACATTCATTCCAATCTCTTTCGGTTGGGCGGCTGGTGACGTCTCGCTCGCCGCTTACATCCAGGCCTCTTTGGCTCGTCTTGAAGCCGAAGAAAACTCCATTTCACCCTTGGGTGCCGTCATGGGTTTCCTCTACTCTAGTTACATTGTCATCTACGCTATTGTCTCTCCACTCGTCGGACGATACATCGATAGAGTTAGCGAGGCGAACGACGAGCAGATCCAATCCGGTATCTTCTATATCGCCGGCGTTCACTTCAGTATTTTGTCTGGTATCATGCTTTTGGCCACATTTATCCCGAGGGGTTCTTTCGCCTTCAACCCCAAGTTGCTCGACGAGGTCGAACTCAACCACGACGAGGAATCTTCTGGTGCCGAAGAAGAACAGGAAGACCCTGTCGAGAAAATGGCACCGGTTGGCAAAATCGGCACCATTTAAATTTGCTTCCATTTTTTATTGCACAAGATTTTGTCTGGGTTTGAGGTTTTACGCGGTCTGTTTAATGATATCTGGGATTTCGGATTTACGGGCTTTTTCGCACAAGATCTTTGTTTGATATAGCGGTTCCCTCACAAGATAGTTTGTGTCAGGTTGTAGCCATGGCTTCACTTTTTTTTTCAACCTTCACTTTTTTACCAATACTAATGAATGAGAATCAAACATTTTTTGTTCCTTGGTTCTAAACCTCGATGTTCCTGCTTTGGGTTTTTCGATATACACAGTATCATAGTATACTAATACCCTCTTTCTCATAACGATTAATGATAATAAAAGTTACAATCAAAAACAAACTCTGCTGGCCTGCGTAAATATCTATCCCCAGTTTGACCGGCCACTGTTACCTCCTTACCCCTATAAATGTGCTTCGATTTGAAACTCTAGCGACACCACGCAGATTGGAACTTATACCTCCTTCGGGCCCTCAAAAAGTGCGCTTTTGCACCTTTACTTGATAATTGCCGCTCTGGTCCCTCATGACCAAAGTCGGCTTATTTCCCTTGCATTTCAGCCGCTCCCCTTTTATCTTGTACGACATGTGCATGTTTAAATCCTGCCAGACAAGGAGGCTCAATGCGATCAAGGGTTAGCCAAACAAAACCGTAACTTCAATTGTGATACTATCCTACCATGTAACAATGCACAACTCCGTTCAAATCCTAATCGACATCATCATTCATCTATACATATAAGCTTAGTTGACGAGCCTCTTGGCAAAAGCCACCTCCACGGGATCGCTAGTCAAGACGGCTAAATGTGAGCTTGTTTCTTCTTTGCTCGAGGAGTATAAAGCCCTCGTTACTTCTGTATATATGAGGTGGTACAAAAAGGTACAGCCCTTAGAAACATTAAATACTCTGAGAATTATGATAGTCTCAATTGTACTTAGTATTCTCAATACATAGCAATCGGACCCCTAAATGCATTAATGGTCTCGTAAACACTCTTAACTGAAATCTTCGTGGGCCGATGTCGCACGGTTGACGTTTAAGGTAGTAGCATGTATACTGCGTGATTGCAATGCTGGCATAACCGTCGACGCCGTGACGTCACTTCCTGAATTGAAGCAACCGCCGAAAAATGATAAATGCTCAGGTAGCAATCGGATAACATAACCTAATTGAGAGAGGCTGAAAACAATATGTGAATACAATGCAATGCAGTGTGCATGTTCGTTGAACACAATATAGATCTATATGCTGACTAATCAGATGGCCACAATATTTGGTATTGGACTGCGCCGCCTGCGATTCGGGGTTTAGATTTGTGTTACGCTATAGCGCTACCACATAAGCGACTATATACTACGGCTTTTTGGATACTAGAATAATATGGCTCGACGGGAATGGGTATGTCGGCGTAATTGCTGAAGAGTTATATATCAGTTGCAGGCCTCGACTCTGCAACTCTAGGTCAGTGGCCTACTCGTTACGTGAGATTCCAACAATTATAGCTAGCTAGACAATACATTAAAGAACTGCACAAAAAGTAACGATAAAGCAATGAAAGCACTATTCTCGAGCTAATTGGATTGTATGTGCTCCTACAGTTCCAAATCGCGTGGAAGTAGTCCGCAGGTCGGCTGGTGAAATGTGTTGACAACGGAGCGGAGCACAAGTGTGTTAAATTAACAGACTTATGCAATCGGTGGTCTCGCGTTGAATGCGCATATACATCGGTTGGTTTTCTATTAATATTATATATTTACGACCCTCTTCGCCCTAAACTCAAGATTATAGATGATAGATGATCCACAGTAAATTTTGTCTAGATTTATAAAATGGAAAGATAGCTATCGATTATTGCTGCGCAAAACTTCATTGTCGGCTCTATAGATCTACGCATATCTACCCTGGTGATATTTGGGACTAACTAGGGAACATGCCGGCCGAGGAATATAAAGCACTAATCTCGAGGCAATAAAGGACTGGACATTACGCATTGAGATATTGAAAAATTTAGATAGACGTCGCCGTTGTACGTCATCTTAATCGACCGAGCAGTTGCTTATTTTAACCAAAACCCTGTTGAACTCGGACCATATTTTTTAAATAAACCAGGTGAGTCCGATTCTATGCTACGTTAGTCGTGGACCGGAGCTTAAAAAGGTCTGTGCCTTAGCTTGGCTAGGCCCGTAGGAATTCGTCGGTGTTCGAAGATGATTTGTGGCAAGCGTTCTTTGTCGACACAGAATAATTTTCGGTTATAGGTGATCTGTATACTGTCCATTATACTATTCATTCTACATTGATCTGATATCTCGAGGAACTCTTGAATATCTTTACGAGGCTTGAACTAGTTAATTCACATGCATAAGGGGTAGCTAAGAGCTCCACAGGCTTGAAAAAAACACCCCGCGGTGGGTCAGGTGCCTAATCCCAAGTCTCAGAGCTCAGGATTCAAGCCCAGAGGAACTCGAGGCCTAGCTAGGAAACGATGGACTCGCTATCATCCCGCTCAATTCATGCAAGCACAGGTATGTGGATCCAGTCCGAGTGACGAAGAGACATGATAGATGCTGTGATCCTAACCAAGCAATTTCGGAAATTTAACCCGGACGCTGCATATTCAACACTGTTCCGCTCACAATAGTACGAGAACTAGAACGCCAAAAACGTGGTGATGCCTACGTGTGGACTATCCTATTCAGTCTCGTCGCCCCATCTCTACCCCTGGTGGCTTCCACGAGGCTGTCGACGTGCGTTCTAGGCGATTTAATGTTTCTTATGATGCATGCATACCTTGCCAAGGCGGAGAGTGGTGATTCCGGGCCCCTTCTGCATTGGATTCCAGCACTGCATCGGAAAACGGGAAACCAAAAGACACGCCTTATAAAGCCGTGTCGAGCTAGAATTCGGAGATTTACGAGAGGCTGGGCAAATCTTAGTTGGTCCCAAATATTGGTCTAGCTCCCGCGATCCAGAGGGTTGATAACAAGTGGATCGGGCTGCATCGCACACGTCGCAATAATCGGCCTGAGGGTCCTTTTTGTTCCTGGAGTTCTCGGCCAAATTTGGAAAGATTTATCTCACGACCAGCCGTGGGTGTGCCTGACGAATCCGAAGCTTCACATCTTGTCGCTGAATAAGCTCGGATTATAAATTTGAAATACTAGTCGATGAGCGAACTGAAGATATGGGTCTCACAGAAGAACTTAGGTTCGTGTCACATAGAGTTGGTGTTACTTATATGTCATCCCCCAGTTTGTTCGCTCAGAATGACAAATGCCTGGGACTGTCACATAGTAAGACGATATGCCTACGATAAAGCGGGAAAGAAGAAAAAGCCACTAGCAATTTCGTATAATACATCCAAGAACGGTCTCAATCCTCATGCTGATATATTACTCAAAACGACCGGTAACGGCTCTTTCTCAATGCAACGGAATCCAGAAATCAGGGACCATCGATGCATCGCTGGTGATTTACAAATCAAGTGATATCAGGCCGAGAGGTTAAAGTTTCGAGGGGCGCCAAACTGGCTTCCTCTTTTGGGCAAATGCCGTCAGCCCTTCTACTCTATTCTCGCCGTCCATCAACCTCTGGTTGTACAAATCATCAATGGTTTTCGTGGCAGCTTCCATATCGCCAGTCTTCCAGGCTTCTCTCAGTCCCGCCCTTGTGACAATCACAGCATCTGGTGACAAATCTTCAATTCTCTTCGCCAATGCGATAGCCTCTTCTATCAACGTATCAGCTGACGACGAGATTTTATTGATGATCTTGTAGTCTAAGGCTTCCTTTGCCGTTAAAACGAGGCCAGTGAGCGCAATTTCCGTGGCAAGAGGAGGGCCGACAAGGCTGACGAGACGTGGAAGACCACCAGCTGCCGCATAGATGCCACGAAGTGCTTCTGGTAGGGAAAAGCTGGCCGAGGGAGATGCGACAATCATATCGCTAGTTAACTTGATTAGCATGTTGTGTATAAAATTTGAAAGTTTAAGAACGAGATTCTATACCAATTTAGAACTATCTCAAAGCCTCCACCAAAAGCGAATCCGTTGACAGCCGCGATAATTGGCTTCTTCCCAAGCCTGCCACTAACCCCACCGAACCGACCTGGTGGATGTCTGAATTCCCAAGCCCGAGATTTGTAGTCTTCATCCGTAAGAGAACCTAGTTCTATTAGGTCCTGACCGGCACAGAAGGCCTTATCGCCAGCCCCGGTAATCAGGGCGCATCGTAGGGATGGTTCCGCGTCGTACCACGTCCAGATACGGTAGAGCTCCCATTGTGCAGCGAATGGGAGGGAGTTACGCTGTTTGGGACGATTGATCGTGACGAGGATAATGTGGGGGGTTGGGAAAGTAATTAAGGTGTATTTGGTTTCCGGAGGAGGCGTCTGGAAAGAGGTTGGGGATGCCATCGCGATGTTCGGCTCCGTATCTAATATATGTGCTGCTGGTGGTAATATATTTCTTTACCAGAACGGTCAGTAGAGGTTTACATCGCTGGGAAGGTGATTCTCCGCGTCAGCAGAAGTTATATTCCGCTGTCAGGGACCTGGTACATATCCGCCTATCCGTTTACTGGTAGAAATGTGCCTCGGCTGCTTGTCCGGGGTATTTGCAGGGATCTGGATCTGGCGCACAGTCCGAAAGAGGGAATTGCCGTGGCAGAAAACTGCACCGGACAACACAATTCGGATGTTGTATTTTGCGGCGAACCCGAAGTTAAGGCCGCCAGAACTCGAACGACTTGGCCCATGAGGGACAAAGTCTGAACCTCATAGAAATACGCATTTAGGTAACGGTAGGAGATTAATTGGTTTAATAGTTATCTATTGCGCCTTTCTACGATGATAATTATTACTAATGTTGATATATTGCGGCAGCGCCTTGTAGATCGTGATGCTCCACTTCATGGACATCCTTCGCCGCTGAGATCTCATGATGTCCAACTTGGAAGGATGTTCCTTAAAATTATCGACAAAACCCAGGAACGATGCCTGCGGCCTGTCTTTTTTTTTTTTAGTGAATGCAAGCCATCGAATTACTTTGTTATCTAATAAGACCTTGAACACAAAAAACTCGTGTAACCAAAAAAAGAAAAGAGAAATCCAGCGAGCGCCAGGCTAAGATCTCCCGAACCGTCCCGGCAAATGAAGAAAGAGCTCTCCGTACACAAAATATTTTCAGAGCCAACCCACGCGTGGCAGAAAAGACAGGTGCCACTGCATCACTTGTGACGTATGGGATGGTCAGCAGAGTAGCTATTCCCGTAGGAAATACGCCCGCTAAAGGGTATTACATCCAGCCTTGAATACACCTACCGTCTTTGTATATAGGCTGTCGGGTGTCGGAGATGTTAAATACAGGTGGGGTGGGAACTGAAAAGAGTTTAGGTGGCTCATACCCCCGCCTGCTGCCAAGGGTTGTATGTGTAAGAAATCGCCGGTATATCGATAGCGCATTAACAGAATATATGATGATATTTCTTTATATTTTGTGTTTTTCTATGGATACCAAGGCTAGAATTGCCTTCGCTTAAGCAACCGTCACCAATTGTCAATCTCGCTAGCGATAGCTTGCATATAGTATGTACAGCCAGCGGATCAACTATTTTTAATAACTTGTTCTTGAGATTCTGGCCTTTTTGTCTTGTTTTCAAGCATTTTACGGCCAGTCTTCTGGGGGGGAAACAAATTGCATATATCTGTTTCAAGATTTTTAAAAGATAACACCTTCCATTACCAATTTTTGTTATTAAATGCCGATTTTTGGGCCTTAGCGAAAGTACTTTGGCGGGGTTACCGGCCAGATAATGACGCTCATGAAAGTGTACACAAAGTGACAGGAAGGGAATGTCGTTGAATGGAAGCAATCCGCAAGTCGTTAACCAATTACAATGGTAACCGAAAAGTAAACCAAACCAAGCCATTAATGATAAAACCGAAACAAAACTATTGAGCAAGATATAGATTCACTACTTCTCAGGGTCCGCTGTGACCTTCGCCCGCGCTCCAACCTTTGAGCCGGAGCCGGATGTGGAATTGTTGCTCCCAATGCTTCCTTTCTTTCCTGTCTGTGTGCCAGCTTGTGAGGCGAATGCGACCGTGCCAAGGCTGTTGAGGATCTTTGGAGCGTAGTGGATAGCCAATGCTCGGACGGCCGGCGCGGATGAACATATAAGGGCAAGATTTAATTCGGTACTAAACAAGCGAATTAGTAAACTGTCGAATTTTGAAGCCACGAAAACGGGAACACTCACATCGTCCATGCATTAATAACCAGCATTGTGAAGCCCTGAGCGTCGTAGTTTGTGTATTGCTCAAGCATTGCAAGACGATAGCAGCTGGCGACACATGCACTGTGGAATTATTAGTATGAGAACGGCAATAAATTTAGGCGACGGTATCACATACATTGCACCCAACGAGAATGTAAGGAGCGCCAAAAGTCTTTCTCTCGGGTAAAGCTTCAGCTGGAAGACGAGAGGCATCGGCAGAACCCAAATCACGATATCCGTGAAAATCCATAAGGCGGCGATTGCGAGCTGAGCCCTCTTAAGATCAATTCGGCACACTTCCCATGGGTGTTCCCAGTACCGGATATGAGGACATTCGACGAGCCACACGATGAAGGCGGATACCGTAGTTCCGACGACTATAAAAGTAGTGGCATAGACGGACCATCGGATGTAGTTCCAGTTTGTCATACGGTAATAGAATAATAACAGTGAGAGTTTTATAGTCATCATAACCCATGGGTAGAAGACTGTGAGAGCGTAATAAGCCTGTTTGCCACCCATTAGTATTCAGGTGTACTCAGTTCTTATCGCGCAATAATTATACCTCGATGCTACCAGATAGGTTATACCAAGACTTGTCATAGAACGCCTGCCATTGTGTGTCTGGAAGTTTAGGGCTGCGGTTAGAACCAACTCTTGTATGCTAAATAAGATGGTATAAAATTGCGACTTACTAATGTGGTCGTGATAAACAGCCAGGCCTCCCCATGCCACCGTAAGAGCCTAGAAAGAAGAGAACAATCAGCATAGAATTCCAACAAAACAGTTGAAATACGACGACATACAAAGCCAACAACAGCGAGCCAATCAAATGGCTGGATTCCACCAGCTACTTTGTATCTCGACCATAGACGTAGAGCCATAATCAAAGCAGTAACCACTGTGAAAGTGGCAAATAGTGGAACGACGATATTGGGGCTAGCAGGATGCGGGAGATGTGGCCGAATTGAGTATGCGATGGTTAAGACAGTGGCACCAAAATTGTTCGGTCCGTCAAATAAGCCGATGAGCCAGTCCGCCTGCCATTCTGTTGGTCCGAATATTCGCGAGATATCCTTCGCTGTCATGTTGCCCTGAACTTCCCACGCATAGTCGGCGTATCTTTTTATGACTTCGCTTGTTGTCTCGTATTTGAAGTTCGGCGATAAGTTACCTATCCAGAGCGCTGTGCTGAGGACCTGGCGGAGGTCATGTCCCGATATCCGATAGTCAGCAGGAAGCGGAGGGAGAGCATCCTCGGGCGAGGGCAACGACATCTTGTCTCTGTTGTGCTTCTGTTTCTTTCTCTTTTCTATGAAGTTTTGCTTCAAGCAACCTTGTATGTCGATAAACCACGGGTTTGTAGAGAGGAGGAACGAGAAGTGGGTTTGTGCCAAACCAGCAGCAAGACGCTAATATATCAATCAAATACCAGAATTTAATCGAAAGGTTCAGGCGACCCAAATGAGGTTGATAAGCTGTTTCAAGGCAAGTATGTCAGGAAACTGCAGCTGCAGCTGGTTCGAACGCCATCAGATCTTTCTGGCGAAAAGAACGAAAATTTTTCGAACTCGCCGCCACTGTTTAACGTTAGCATCTTATGTATGTAGGGGATTCACGCCAGCCTCCGCACGCTAAGGTGCGGCATCTTGTTTGGTGATCGTAATCATTTGGGATCATGTTGTGTTATTTTGTAGGCACCAAGAATGCTGGGAGCCAAACTTGGCATAGTGCGCCCGCCCGTCCGCGGAGATTTACCAAATAGGGCCACATCCACAAGGCTTTCTAACCAACTAGGCCCACGATGAAGCGGGGTGGGATACCAGAGCACCAAAGATCGATGTCGGTTCAGGTATGCATAAGCGACTAACCCTGGAGCTTGGTTTACTATCATATAGTCGGCTAAGCTGTCTTATAAGGTGATTACTGGCGATAAAAGGCCACGGATACCGGCGAGCGCAACAACCCTCACTTTTCCATTTACCTTCCCACAATCTGTCCATGATCCTTGGGGCCAAATGGTATGGCTCCATGCGGGACCCGGAAGCAGCTGCAGAAAAAACAAATATCCAGCTGTAAGTCTGCATGTGCAGGCACCGGTCGGGCCTATCGCTTCTAGAGCCTCGCACTTCGTGAACTTTTGCCATCTCGCTTGGACTCCGTTTCTTGATGGTTCATTTCCTCGAATGAGATATCAAAGGCAGGCATAACCATCACTAGCCCAAGAGACATGCTTCGGGCATGTAGACCAGCCTTTACAAGACCAACCGAGTGACCCTCAATATGCTCAAGGAACGAGCCATCAAATACGGCTACGACTAGTCTTGGCCGGCGTGATGAGGCCGATACGACCAGCATGCGCGGCAGAACCTGCGTTTTACTCATTTATGTTCTGTTTCGAGCCGCTCCAGCCATGATCTTCGTGGACGACACGCAAGGACTCGGAAAGTTAGTCGCGATCCGGGCAATTGCTATGTCTCCACCGCCTGGATTATGGACACTACCTAGATAGGCTGGGATGGAATGCGAAATTACCATGATGGATTGGTTTTAGATTGCACCTGATGAGTTCTTCTACTAGTCATATAAGAACACGAACATCCCAGGTAGGAACTGGCGGACCTTTGCTTTGCCTTTTCTCCCCTTCCTGACGATGATCATCTTTCCGTAGGTAAGAAGAACCTTATAACGAGGAACTACCCGTCATTTCGCAGAATACACCTGTGCTTTAGCTTCACGTCTGGTTCTTCCGTCCAAATCAAAGATGCGGTTCGCTCGTCCAGCATCGGCCTTGCTCTTCACGGCCAGTCTCCTAGATGTTACTGATGCTTGGTTTGGTCGGACGTCATTCAGCTTGCTGGGTTTCTCTCCTCGGAGTTACTTTGGTAGCGCAAAGAGAGACCTTGACTCTCTTCCAGGTGGCTTCGATGGCCTCGAAGCAAGGGATTTCAGCCCTAAAGACGAGGGGGCCTTGAAAAAGAGACAAGGTTCATCATGCGACTGTGTGGAAACATCGACACTGAGTTATGGTCTCAATACCCTCGAGCCCTATATGGCCACACCATTTGGCAAATGCGACGTTAGCGCCTCCACATCTAATCTCTGTCCAACCGACTACAATTGCGTCTGCCAGGACGAGGGCCTCAGCCGGTGTCTACCAACAAAAACCGTTTCAAACACCGAGTGCACAACCTATACCGGCCCCTCCGTCCTCCCTAAGGTGACGTTTTGGTGGCTCAGTTCGACACTTGAGTATGGTGCTGATCCGTCCGGTCAATGTGGTGGAATCAAACAACCTTCTGCAACTACCAGTATGTACCAACCAAATTTCCCCTCTCGTTCAGAATAGCGTTTTCTAACTAACATTCTTAAAGACTGGGATTCCCAGAAGACTGATTGCCCACGCTCCCAGGCTTGTGCTTGTCAGAAACCCGGTTACTCCATCTGTATGGATACAACCGCGTCTGATTTCACTGGTACTACCTGCCCGAATACTTGTAAATACGAATTCAAAGTTTCTCTACGTCCACCATCGGCGACGGCCAAGATCGGACACCAATGTGGTGGAAAATGCTGGCCTGGCCCTACAAACTGCCCTTCTGGCGCAACTTGCTTCACGGAGACGAGCCCATTACCAGGAGCCTATGCTATGTGTCACACCACCAAACCCGACGTTGTAAGGAAGCTGAGATTACGGGCAAGAGGTGACGAAGGTATCGATGTTCCCGCAAGAGTTCAGGCGAGGGCTACTCCAATCTATTTCTAAAGCAATAAAGGGTTTATGATTCCCTCCCTACTTTTTTATAACCCCGGCTCCGACTTTTCAAACTTCGCGACGCTCTCTCATACATCCAACATGTTCGTTATCCTCTTTTAACTACTATTACATACTGGGGTATTGTATGCTGCATTTTATCGGGAGTTATTATGCGCTTTATGTATATCAAATGTACCTAACTGCATGTCTGCATGCATGGCCGTTGTTTTTTTTTAAAATTATACCCTGATGCCTCGACATGTTGCAGGAGAAGGGAACAATCGGGTCGTTATGTCATGTTATTCCCTTTCTCTAACATAGAGTCTCTTCGGCGTCCAAGAATTAGACATGTAGCACTAGTCTATAGAACTACCATGATATTACGGGCCAAAAGTTTTCTGGGGTATTCCGAATCCGCGCGATTGATCGATCAGGGCGGGTGTTGTTTTTGTGGTTGAAACATGCGTTGGATTTCGGGCCTAAATTTAGTTGGCTCCAAAACGAGGGGCAATGCGGACCCGCAATGATTGGTGCAGGATGCGATAATTTCCGGACCACGGTACCGACTTATGTATGTAGGATGGGGCTGCATTTGCAGAGTTGCAGAACCTTGGAAGTCTGCTCCGCGAGCTCGTACACGAATCGAATCTAGCACGGTGGTTGCAAACTTTTCTTGACGCAATTTGTATTTGATTTTTACAGATTTAGAATCGACGGACACTACCTAAGAAACACCTAAAAGTATGACAATCCACGTCCGACTACTTTTGATTTCCTGCCGCATCTTCTAAAAAAACTCCACAAAGAGATTGATTCGTTAAGGATAGACATGAGTTGACATCGTAATGCTAATAAAAAAGAATGGTTCGTTGCCTTGTGGAAACGAGAAACAATTGACACCTGCCCGATGCTTCCATTTTAAATTCGTTGAAACATACCCTGAGAGGGAAAAGTAGCGCTAAAAATGAGAGTCATGAAGTAAAAAAATGAATGTTACCTATGTATGCTGAAAACGTGTAACTGTGTATATGTATATGGTTGCGCCGTAAAAACATTAATGATTAAAAGGTATCGATGGGAGCGAAAGCACCGCTGTATATGTATCGAAAATGCAAGGCTGAAAAGCAATATCGCGAATTGAAGCGAGTCCTTTTAAAGGCCAACTACTGCAGCTAACCCGACAGCTCCGAACAAGACCTGGGCTTTAACGAGATAGTTTGGTCCCGAACCACCATTAGACGTAGTGGAGGCAGGAGCCGATCTTGTCATCGTCGCAACCGCGCTTGTAACAAACCTCGTGCTGCTGCCGCTGACTTCTGCGATCGTAGTGAACGAAGTGGTGACCTCTGGCTTTCCGGTTTCGTCTTGTCCTGTAGGTGCGCGAGTCGAGGACTCCTGACCACTCGTTTGAGTGGTAGGATTGTCCGTCGTGGTATTGTTAGAATCATCTGTTGTTGGTGTAGAGGTATTTTCTGTGGGTGTGGAGGAGGTGGAATCTGTGAGTGGAAGGGTAGAGGAATCTGTGGTGGGGAAAGTAGAGTCAGAGGAAGGTATTTCTTCGCTCGCGCTGGTACTACTGCTGCTGCTGCTGGGAACAATAATAGTAGTGGAAGCGTCGGGGGCAATTGTGGTTGTCGGTACCGTACCAGTTGGGTTCTCAGTTTCCTGGGGGTTGTCTTCAGTGGAAGTTGGGTTCGTACCAGTTGGTTCTTCAGTTGGTTCTTCAACCGGCCCTTCAGTCGGCCCTTCGGTCGGTTGGGAACCGTCCTCGGTCGTTGGAGCAGGCGCGGGATCATCTGTTGGGGCAGGCTCTGTCGGCGTATCATCACCAGTGGGCACAGGCTCAGCAGTGGTAACTGCGGGAATGTTCTCTGTCGTGCCACCTGGTACCGCAGTCGCACTTGTTTGTCCGCCGCCGCCGCCAGTTTCAGTTCCCTTATTTTCGCTATCATCTTCTCGAGCCTTCAAGAGGACACGGGTTTTGGTGACTGCGTCAGGGGGCGAGAAAAACCCGACGGTGGAGAAAAAACACTCTGAATCGCCATTGTCGGTCAGGACAGAGGTGGCTGTAGAGGTGATGCAGGTAGTCCCTAGGGATTCGCTGTAGTAGATGGCCACGCTTGCAGTAAGCGGTGGCCGTAGGCTTTCGGACCCAGTGGCAATATTGTCTGTCTGGGTGAGGACTGGGTCACCAGACGTTATTGGCTCCGCGTCCGCGATGGTGGTATCCGCAGTCACAATGACATAGACCGTCGGCGTCAAGAGAGCGAGGATCTGATAACAGCTTTCAAATCCAGCACTCGCGCAAGACGCTGGAGGTAGCGTTACGAGGGTCTCCGGCGCATCAGTCGTAGTAGTCGGGCTTTCAGTCAATATTAGGGTCGTCGAGTCACCATCCTGCGCCGATACGGACGCTAGTAATGAAGCCGCAAAGAACAGGGTCGAGACTTTCATCTTGAATAGAAGTCTATGGTAGAAAGATGTCAGGGATACTGTAGAACCAGAGTGGTATTGATCTTCGATTGACAAGGCTTCGAGACCCACAAAGGAAGGATGCAACCTCGTTGTAGATACGAGGTTTCGAGATTATGGATTTACTTACACTGCGTTCGATCAATTCTTGAATCTTTAAATGTATTCCGAATTCCGAGAATCAGTGGGAAGGCTGAAAGATTTTTTTTTTTGGACTTGCAGCCGCCATCTTTATTTCTAGCCATCTTCATTGGCATGAAAACAGACCCCTTTCAGTGTTTGCATCTCTGTTGTGTGCAACATCTTGTTCAGCCGCACTGGCGTTTTTGCCAATCTGCTTGAGTCTGCGACTATTCCGGTTTGGTGTTTAAGCAATTCTTGATCCCGCCATTCTTGGTTGTCCTGTGATCAAGGCGCAGAAAAGTCTTCAGTTTTGCCTCAGCAGATTTGGCGGGACGAAATTTGCCTTGGTCGCAAGTGTAAGTGGATGTTTGCACTTAACACCCGACCGTGATAGCCACCCGATTTTCGAGACGGAAAAGTACTCGGATTGTGCAAACAGGGTTTCAACTTCAATGTTCGGACCGAGTCTGTGGCTATTATAAGGACGGACCAAATGAATATGGGTTGTTGGACCTGTCTACGCATGCAAGCTAGCTGACAAATCTTGGAGAATACTTACCCTAGTTAAATCTGCCAGCCCAGGGTCCGGAACTTCAGCGCCGTTAGCTACTTCGGCTGTTTTGACACTAAAAGTTTTGCGCCCACCGCTGCAGCCCGACGGTATGCAATGTGACTTCAAACTTGACCTCAGCTTGTGTTCGTCAAGTTCGCTGCATCTCTAGACCACTGTTAGCAAATCAGGTACGTGTGAACAGGGTGCTTTCCCGTTCCGAAAACATCATACCTGCGCAGGCTGTTGCGGGCTGAAAAGCCGCTACACGTTAAGAAGTACAGACGTTTTTGGTAGATTGAAGTGTTCATCACGAGATTCGCCTGATGCGCTCAGCCCTATCTGTAGATTAGCTAGGGACGGTGAGCCCCCGGAACGCCAGCCAAAGTGTTTTCGTTTCTGGTCGCGATGTTGCAGAATGGCATAACGCTTTCCGCGCTGGTATTGCAACACTCAAAGTGCATAACGACGCCACAGCCGGTCTGGCTAATAATAATACATCTCGCGCGCACAGCTATGAAATGTAATGTTGTTATGGGCTTGCCGTAGGCACATATCGGGTTGCCTTTTTTTTTTTTAGCCCATCACGATCAATAAATCGAGATCCAGGGGAAACTCCAATAAACTCAAACCAGCTTCCCAGGTCCCTTGTTTCCTCATATATTTGGTAGCGAAACTCAAATGGTCTCTTCTTGACAACCGAAAACGGCGGCACCCTCCAACTTATTGGCATCAGCGACAAGCGGTGCACATCTCAAGGGGCGCTTGAACACTAGATAGAGTGTAGATGTGATGCAATCCGTAATTGACAGTATTCATTGAATGGTCATCTCTGTTACCAGTTGTTTCACGGGTCCAAGCTACCGCTTACCGCATAGGATAGCCGGTTTGAACATCAGTGACGAACAACCCTTGGCACACGCACATCCTGCGATCGTGTCCCATTTCCATCTGCGCAGATTCCAGCATGCGTAGTTTTGCTTTGCTGATCGATGAATCTCGACTATATACAAGATCGAGACTGGTAGGATACGAAAAGCAAAAGATAGTAAGTTTTATATGTAATTTCGACGACGACAAATAGCGTTACCGCCGCTTCTGACCCCCGCGATCGATGCTGACATATCACATAGGCATCTACGGGCTCTTCGCAAACGTATATAAGGAAGGACCCAAACAGAGTAAATTGACTATTCGAATATCCGTCTCTCGATCTTATACGATTACGCAGCGTTTAGCTAGCATTTACTGGTGATTGGACAATATAGTACATACTACAACTTTGGTACTCCGCCCAATATGAACGGCTTTGTCTGCCTTCTCATATGGGCTTCCCTCTTTGCTCCAGCGTTCTCCATCCCTCCCAATTTCTTAGACTTTATCAAATCATTTAGAGGGAAAGGTTCATGTCGGACCATTAGCAACTCCCTGCCGGCTCCTCAGTTGGCGTCTGGGTACCAGTCTAAGTTGGCCCTCACTGGTCTAGAAAATCCTCGCCAAATACTCTTCGATAAACAAGGTAGACTCCTCGTAGTTGACAGAGGCATTGGTATTAAACAATTCAAAGTCGACAAGTGTGGGTTACTGGTAGGCAGTACAACAATCGTAGAAGACTCGCGGGTAAGTGATCGAGTTAAAAGACCGTAGGTCATTATATGCGATCAGTTTTAAAAATTAGCTAATATTTGTAGCTTAACCATGGCATCATTATCTCCGTTGACGGCAAGACACTCTTTGCATCAACTTCAGATGCCGCTTATGCATGGAGTTAGTATTCTTGGCCATTCCTCGATGGTGATTTGTTTCTAAGAAACTAATAAAAGTTTCCTTCCGATATATGCAGCTTATAATACAGACACTGGAACTGTCTCTGAAAAAACATCCCTAGTGACGGGCATGTCGTCCGGCGGACATGTTACCCGTAGTCTTTTGGTCCCCGATGGAAATCCTGATCTCTTGCTCATTAGCGTTGGATCCGATGGAAATTTCGATGAGGGTACTAAAGAGTATTCTTCAGGACGGTCCCAAATTCGCGGGTTTAAATGGAAAGATCTTCTTTCTGAATCAGTAGTATACAGAGAAAGTGGGACGAACTTCGGCTGGGGTCTTCGGAATAGTGTCGGGCTACGAGATGATAAGCAAGGCCAGCTCTGGAGTGTCGAGAACTCCGCAGACAACATTGAAAGGTAAGAATTCGGTGTTGTTCTGACTCGCACACACGTTTAAACATGCATATATGAGCCCACATTGGTGCTAATGCCACACCCTCGTGTTAGGAATGGTGTAGATGTCCATACTGATAACCCGGGCGAGGAACTCAACTTTCACGGCTTGGTCAATGACACTAGTACCTCACGAAGAAACTATGGTTATCCTGTATGCTTCACGGCTTGGGACCCTTCAGTAATTCCTGATCACGGGAATATCGCTAGGGGGCAGCAATTCTCTCTTGATCCCGATGTGGACGATAGCACATGCGCCTCAGATTACCAGGCTCCAAGGCTTGCGTTTCCTGCCCATACTGCACCATTAGATATCATTTTCGATAAAGCAGGTGATGCATGGGTTACTATGCACGGTTCATGGAATAGGAATCCTCCAATTGTAAGTCCCTTCAAATTCCAATTAGGCAGTATGCGGGGCTTCTGGCCGTAGAGTCCCCTAAGTAACAAAACTTTCACTTCACACAGGGTTACCAACTCGTCACAATACCCTTTGATACCGAGGCTAGTCAGCCAAAAGCAAGTAGTTCTTCAGATGCAGGGTTTAAACCGATTTTGTGGAATAGAAACGTGAATGACTGTCCAGGACGGTGCTTCAGGCCGACAAGTTTAGCTATTGCTAATGATGGCGCACTCTTCATGAGCTCCGATTCTACGGGACAAATTTATAGAATTGAGAAGCAGTCGGCTCGGCGCGATCCTGTTAAGTGGCCATAGAGATACTGTAGATTACCTGTATAGAGCTATGCAATTATCGAATTTCATACACAAAAACCGTACGGTCCCTCGTGATGGGTATACCTACTGATGAGAAAGCTTTATTTTGGGACTGCCGTCCGATTGCTGTGCGTAATCTTCATTTTATTCTGTTATCAAGTTTTCGAGGTTGGTGATTATGATACCGAAGTAGAGCAAGATCGATATATGGGTACTATCATAAATTTGTATTATGTATTAATGTCTAAGGAATTAAATGTACGGTTATTGCGCTAGTCGCTTCATTCATATTTCCTCGTCCAAACAAGCCCTAATAAATCATCTGCCCGACAAATCCCGCGCCAGCTAAAGCCACGAGTAATGGGGCTGCCGTCCGCATAGGCGCCGCATTTGGTGACTGGGTGCTTGTGCTAGTTCCTCGCATCTCTCTGGTGATGGTCGTGGTAAATATCCCCCCTGCGGATGTAAACACTGAGGTTATGGTAACTAAATCGTCTGTACTTTGAAGGCCATTAAGGGCGGTATTGGCCAGGGTAACTGAGTATGTCGAGGTGATAACTGAACTACCCGTTGTGATGACCCTAGTGGTCTCTTGAATGACAGAAGAAGGAATAATGGAGGTAAAATCTCGAGTTACGACCCATCCGTCTGTTGTAACCTCTTCAGCACCGGTCCTGGTAAGCCCACCACCAACAGGGACAAGAGTTTGCGACGGAATTACGGTTTCCTCGTCGTCAATTATTGTCGTTACTAAAATGTCTGATGCAGTGAAAGAGATAGCGGCCTCAGGGGCCTCAACAACGGTATAAGTTGTAATAATTGTTTTCTTTCCACTAATCGTCGTCGTAATATCGATATCGGATGTCGTCATTGTTCGATATCTCCCTCTTCCTCCGTTAGCGATAGAGAACAGCACAGGAGCGAGATCAGCATCCACTGGCCCAGCAGTTGTACTAGCGGGTTTTGGGTCGATACCGAAACCGCCCTGGTGGTTGTAGGTTCCACAGATGGGGTCATTAGCGAGAGGGCAAGCAGTATTGATACATAATGCTTGTAGATCTGGCGGGTAGTTTGGGAGGACGGCAACCGCAGGTGCACATGCTTGGCCGAAGGTTGTGTTTAGTGTCGAGGCGATTGCAGTAACGTCTTCTTGGGTGACACCGAGAGAGACAGCTGCTAAACTGAGTTCCTGTATGAAGTATCCAAGCTGTAGAGGCGCAATATTCATGAACTTGTGAAGCTCATACATCCGAGAGTTTCCCTGGTAAGCAGGGAACCCGTCCTGGCCATAAAGTGAACACCCTAACATCCCACCGAAGTACTGGTACATATGGCTGAACAATTTACTAATGATTGAGTTTGTTAAAGGGTTACTCCAGTTGATTTTTTGAACCGTGCCAAAAAGAGGGCTGATATGCTCTAAACGTACTATTGATTCGACCTTTGGCCATAGGAAGGCTTGCCTTGTGCCAACGCGAATACTCCGCCGTCATCGATAAAGTTTATAACAGTTCGATTCCCGGGTCGGTAACCCCTGTTGGCACTCGCTAGACCGCCATTGAAGTATGGCAATAGGGAAACCTCCTCTCCATTGAAAGTTCCTGGAGCTAGGATACCCGTGATTTTGACGCTGCTCGGACCAGTATAGTTTCCAATGAATGCGGTGTTGATTAGTCTGGTCATGAAGGAATACTGGTTGCTACCTGTATTAACTCCGAACAGAATACTGGCGTACTTGTCGCAAATAGATCCCTGAGCCAAAACCGCACATGGTGATAAGACTACAAGAGTACTGAGAAGCCCTTGGTGTGGGTACCTCATGTTTGAAATCGATATGTGTTGGGCTGTCAAATTGCAACTGATCCGCGATCGATATCAAGGCGAGGATGCATGAATGCGAAGTGAGCGTCAAATGTTCGTGTCTTCGTTGGCCGACCAGCAACCCTGAAGAAAGCAATTTTGACGGAGTACCTAGACTTAAGTAGTCTGGGATTGCTGACCATGGCCGCTATAATTGCATTAAGAGATGCCAATCGGTCTTGCAATTGGTGCCATGGTGCCTTGAAGAACGAGATAACACAGCTGTACGGCCTAGCTAGCCAGCGGCAAACTGCAGACGGCAGGGTTCTCCCTCGAAGTTGCTCTATCTCACGATATCGGGTGGGGGTGCGTGCAGTAGTAACGCTGGATCCATGAACATACTGGGATCTTATTGATCAGTTCGGTGCTCTATAACTATAAACTGGCACCACTTGATTCCGAAAAACTTCAAAGATAAATTCGAAAGCGCATACGAGAAGTATGAGATTCGAATTCAAGATTGGGTTGATCTTAGATATGTATCTATGAACTTTCAATCGAAGAGTTTGACACCTGGTATCAACCCGGGTTTTGCTTTCAATGGTTCCTGGGCTTTGCTTACAAGGGCGATAAGGTTGTCGATACTCGGGTTGTTCATGTTGGTGTGATACGAAATTCTGAGCCGTGCATATGCATCGGCTTCGTGCAATCGGAACAAAAATGACGAGGCTTGGAGGGATTGGTTCGGGTAATCTTGAGTGGAAAAGTAAGATCGAAAATGCAAATCGATTGCTCGGATGGTATCCGAGAGCCGTGCTGCTTAATTTGGGTTTGTTGCTGCCCCAATCATTGCCAGTCGATTTCCAAGTCCTCAAGTGCCCTTGCTATCGAATCCAATTAGGATTTGATTCTCAACAAGCTGATCAAGAATATTCGAATCGCCTACACTGGAAAGGGGTAGGTCAAAATCTCATCATGCTTTGGTTATTTTCTCAACATCATAAGATCCCATTCCCCTTCAGGAACCTGGTTTGACCAAATCCTTTGTCTCTCAGTGATCATATCAGAGGCCGGATACCATTTGGCGATTTGGGTTTAGGAAGTCTCGAAGTTTGCGCCGACTGATATCTCGATATCACCATTCGCTCATTGAAGTCAGGCACCTTGTTTGCGGCTGAATGGGTGGGGGCACACTTTGCATGTTGGGACAATGTCGTGAGTGCAATTTGGTTCCGTCGCATTGCATTTGCATGCATTGGCATCTTCGATATATTCCAGGAATTCACTCGATTGTGACGAACTGCACCAAACCATTGCGCATCCACACATCTTAGAGCTTGGGATTGAGGTGTGTTTGACTAAGGGAGGAGTAGAATAAAATCGGCGGGTGGCGTCCAGTGACGAACCTGAATAAATATGTCACCACAGGCAAATGTCGGGTCCGATCGTGACGGCCGGCTCGAACGGCACGCGGAGCTGCGACAACAGAAACTAGCTTTAACTAGCACTCCAACAAACAACGCAGCCCCGCCCAAAACCACTGCTTCAATTCATTTAGTCCCATCTGCAGATATCTGTCGTACTTCTGCAAACCACTAATTGAATAGAAAAACCCGAAATCAAGATGGCCTCGAGCCGCATCAAGTCAATCCCAGTACTTGTGGATTTAATTCCTAAGGCTGGGCTGGAACTAAGTACATACCTTATAGAGGTCATCGCTGAAGCACATACCCTCATAGGGACCCTGGTTTCCCCTCCCAAAGATCCGTGGAACTTGCATTTTAACAGATCAAATAAGTTTGGTGAAGTAGCAGTTTCCTCTCGAAATCACCAAATTAGCGAGGGAACCGAATACTGGTTCGCTAGACGCAGCGTTCACGAGGTGGGAGGCGGGGAAGACGATGCGAATGAGATTATACAATGGGATGACTTCAAGAACCTCCTATTCCACAATCATTCGGAAAATGAGAGGGAGTATGGTCCTTCAGTAAGCCGTGTCGACACGCTTGACTTGGAATGGGACGTATCGGGCCTTGCCGTCCCCGGATGGGAAATTGTCAGAGTTGGAGGTAACTAAATTCCCAGGGTCTTTGACATATTAGCTCTGGAAATGTTTGGGTAGTAAAATTCTTAACGTACACATTTGTAGGCTATGCAATCCATCACCACCTCCCTTGGCCACTGAACCCTCGAGTATTCCCGATATTGTTGATATTGGTCTCAGCAATCGACAGGAAAGAGTTTATGGTTATTAGTCTGCCCATAAAGGTATCACCGGAGACGAGGGGCACAAATACGGAAACCAAAGAACCCGTCCTCATTATTAGTCCGAAGGCGACTGTGGGACAATATGTTGCTGTCGAGCGAGTTATTTACCAGGAACCGCAGGCTACGGACGAGAGACCAAACGTGATCTGGAGCATGGCAACAGCTAGCGGTGAGTCAATCAACCTAACTGGAAATGAGATGTGATACTGAGACAATACGGCTCTGTGGACAGATGCGTCTGGAAATATACCGATGGCTTTGCAGCGACGGGTAATCGGCACATCGGTGTTTAAGGATGTCGAAGCGTTTTTAGAATATGCGATGAAGAAGAAGGTTGCTCAATCTTCTTGACCAATTTATAACATGCTTATATAATGTGGATCAAATTCAAATAACTTCATTAGTTGTAGCTAGAAGGAGGTTCTAGATCTTTTTTAGTGTAGACCTTCACGCCACCACAACGTGGTTGACGGCTTCCCAGAGACACGAGGCTTGACACTTGGACCTCTAACTAGTTTGTTTCGAGAAGTCTCTCAAGATATTACCTAGCGAAGACGGGTTGTCAGCCTCACAAGCCTGATGCTCGGGTACAGGCTAGATATCTCCAGCACAGACTCCAGAGACCTGACATCAGGATCGACCGGGTAGGAACGCTTTGTGCGCTCATAGGCTTTTAACTATAGACTTCGCGAAATTTGGTCACCTTACGACCAGCTGCAGGAAGTGATATCAATATTAGAATCACGGCTTAGGATGCAATGTTAATGTCGGCGATCGGCATTGCCGAAGGATACACGGTTGCGGATTCATATTGTTCTCACCATACCGACTTCAGCCGAAACGCTGCCACCTACCCAGATCCGGCCAGTTTTGTGGCCTTCTATGAGAATAAATGTTGTCGTCTAAGCGAGGCATTCCGAATCTTGGCTCTTATAACAGCTGATCTAGAAGCAAGAGAAGGAAGACCTTTTCCAAAACAAAACCCTTTCCCCTTACAATATCACATAGCCCATGGCGTCTAGAAATATTACCACGTTCGAGACTAAACCTGATCGAAATAGTACAGCAAAACTTCACGCTCCGAATCGAATCTCTCACCACGATTAAAATATGACATAAACAACACATACGCATATACGTGGGACTAGTGGGTGTGAGGGCTAGGGTATTACAAAGTCTGGTCACAAGACTGGGGTTCGAGGGTATCGAGGAAATATGGATCCCGGACCGGAAATATATGAGCGTTATAAAACCTTCCCGCCGATTATCAAGGCAGAGATAAGGTTGCAATTTGGGCTTACCACAGCACTTGCTATACTTGCGAGTAAGTTCCACCACAGCATTCACCCGTTGGGATTGTAATGTTCATATTGTATTTATTATGTGTGGGGTTTCATTACTAACTCTTAGGTCTCCGTTGCCGGTAGCCATCTTGGTTCTCGGTAGACTGTCTACGCGGAGGTTCTATATTGGGAAGGTCGAACTTGATGATTGGATGCTTCTTGTCGCATGGGTATGATGACAGCGCATGGAATCCGCATAATATGAACAGAATATAAAATTCTAATGAAGCTTTTCTTGATTAAGATATTCCTCATGGGCTTCGCCGGAGCGCAACTGGCGTCAGTCCCGGTCACATATGTGCTCTCGGACCATCTCGAGGTGCATATATGGGAACCAAGAGTAATAACGGCAAAGGTTTGAGCTCGCTCCTATCCGCCCCTGAACGTCCTAGTTGAATTCGATATTATATATTCGATATGCTGCTGACTTGGGTACTGCTGAGGACCTCTAGCTAAAATTCGACTACGCTCTGGTTATTATATATTATATCTGCGTATATCTTACGAAACTTTCCATCCTTTGCTTATACCTTCGGCTTTGTAAGTCCTCAGAATAACTCGGCTCCACATAATACGATCTCACAAGGCGGCAAATTGATGGTGGAAAAATGGTAATAGGCAGAAGCGAGACGAAGCTCCGTTATACATCGAGCGGTGGACGTCTTCGTGGGTTAACCTGGCTCACGATTATTCTCATCACTCTGATGTTTGTTCCATGCGTCTTGGTTGCGATTTTTCGATGCATACCGCCGGCAAATGTCTGGTCTGTAACGGGCAATGCGACAGACAATGGTTGTATACACCGGCCTTCATTTTTCATTGGTAAGGGCTAGCTGGCTGTTTTCCCGTAAAAATTCATTGGTACTATTTGGTGGGCTAATGAGTGGTTAGCCACAAGCGTTCTACATATAGTCGCCGACATAATCATAGCTATATTACCGATTCCGTTAGTGATGAAGATTCGCGGACCGCTGATGTATCGGGTTGGATTGATTGGGGTTCTGATGCTTGGATTACTGGCAACTGCCGCATGGTGAGAGTTGTTTCAGCCTCGGTATGCCATTACGGAAACACTAATATCCTAAATCCCATAACTACAGCATCGGTAGACTTGTGGTGCTTATAGAGGCAAACAGGCAAGGGGAATACTTTTACAAGTACGCCACCATGGTCAATACGTGGTCGTTTTCAGAGTGTGCCTTGGGAATAATCGGGGCTTCAATTCCAGGTATGGGCATGTATCAAGTGCTTTATCTTATCATTCAAGTTTGGACGGCTTCTAACTTATGGCTATGCTTTTTGACCTGGAACAGCATTGAAGCCTATTTTCCGGAAGGTATGCCAGATCCTTGGGGCTTCTGGGTGGAGCACAGCGAATTGTACAAGCCCACAGGATCACAGTGGTCAGTCTGAGAGCTTACCGTATCGAATCGCTGTAGAGGGGAACAAGCGAAGGATAAATGACTTACATCTAGCTGAAGCTGGCGAAAAGGAGGATGGTTCGAAGTGCTCAAAGTCCGATTCCCGAACGAATAGCTCAAGAAGCGGGTCCGCTCAAACACAAACAATCCCTACGGCACGGCCGAGTGTTACGGTACCTCTGGCTGCAAAATTGCGGGTTAGCGGGTGTAATACCACCGGATAGATACTTACATAGCGATTGATAATGTATATCTTTTCGCCGGAGCTCAGTAGGAAAATGTCTAGTTTTGGGGATTCATACTTAGGTAATTATAAAGTCTGGAGGTGGGTTTCGATTCTTTGGAGTCGGATCCATACCAACCTATTCAACCATCCAAATGCTTTGAGGAGCTGATTTGGTATGCAGTTTCTTCTTTCAGCAAGTTCAGGGCGTACCTTTTTCACTCCATCCGAAGATAGCAATTTGCGGACTAGTCGCCTGCTTGGTTTTTCGTTGACACCGCCAGTCGGGACAGTGGAACCGAGTATTTGCGTTGCCCTGTTGGGACGGCTATAATCAGGCTATTTACCAGGCAACATGAACGAGGAACACCAAGATTACATACCATTCATCATCTTCGTTCGGGAATGTAGGAGGAGGTTCTACGAAGGAGAAACTAAATGGAGCGCGACGGCAGTATCTTTCTCGACAATTTCTCATAGGTGCTAAACGACAGCATCATCGTCATCATGCTCGGTCTCGACTTCATTCGACGGCTCGCGGTGCGGTCTCTCGCGCTCATTCAACCCCGGTCGGACCTCGTCAACGAATCTCAGGGAAAATACTCATACCTTGAAAACAAGGACTACCTGCTGTCGGTTGGTTCATACAACGGGGACATCACAGTTTTGAAGTACAACCCGTTCCAGAACACTCTTACGAAAGTTTCGACATATAACCAACCGAGCTTCCAGCCGTCCTGGCAGACAACCCATCCAACGCAGAAAGATATTATATATTCGACAGATGAAGGAAACCCAGGGGGCCTTATATCTCTCCGGTTAGATAGAGGGAGCGGCGAGTTGAAGAAACTGGGGAAGTCAGAGGGAATAAATGGAACTGTTAGCATTGCATTCCATGGAGAGCTCGCCATCGTCGCTGCATAGTGAGTCTCAAGCTTCAACACTAACTCAAAGTATGAACGATTATGCTGACGTCTTGATAGCACGGGACATTCCGTCCAAACCTTTGAAACAAATGAAGCTGGCGATATTTCACAAGTGCGTGACACGTTCACGTATTTCCTCGGAGAGCCGGGCCCGAACAAAGAACGACAAGAGTCGTCCCACCCCCACCAAGTTATCGTAGATCCTACCGGGCATTATGTTGTGGCACCAGATCTAGGGGCGGATCTGCTACGGCTCTACACTATTAATGGATCCCATTTGTCGGAGTTTCAATCTATCCCAGTGACTCCTGGTTCTGGCCCCCGTCATGCAGCCTTCCTCGTTATCGATAAACCGGATGAGATATTTGAGAGGAATAGAACCATAATATACGTTGTGAACGAGTTGCAGAATACCTTGACTGTTTATAAAACCCGCCAATATGATAATGGAACCTTCGTGTTTCATCAAGTTCAGAACCTCGATACACTACCGCCTACCTCGACAAGACAGTTGGTTTCCGTACCCTCGCCAACAGCCGGAGAAATTGTTATTTCGGTAAGATTGAATTTTTCAGTATATATCTCATCTTACTAACCACCCGCTATAGAAGGATAAACGTTTTCTTTATGTTTCCAACCGTAATGATTATTCGTTTTCGGATAGAAAGTTCGGGGCCTCCGACTCAATTGCTCTATACAAAGTCGATCCTCTTACAGGATTTGTTACATTTGTTAAGCTTCTACAAGCTGGTGGAATCACGCCGCGGCACTTTTCCTTTGATGAGTCTGGAAAGTTTGTGGCTATTGCGCTACAAGAAACGGATACGATAGTTATTTATCGAGTTGACCCGGCGACTGGAGAGTTTGTCGATGCTGAAACTCATGAGCTTAGTATTCATGTTTCAGATCGACCCGTGTGTGTCAATTGGTTATAAAAATTTGATGGTTAGGCGTTAGGATCATATTCATGGGTGCTAGTTTGGCTTTTTTTGCGGTAGAAATAAGATACCCCTGCCATTACCTTCTGTTGCACCTAGTTCAAATGTGAATTCCCTTAGCGTTGCGTTCATGCCTCTCGGTAACCTAAAGCGCAGTTGAGGTGAAGCTTCCTATCTTGATCCACCATGAGGGTCCCTACTTGAGCGGTCATTGGGTCCGCTCATATCCACCATATCCTTCTTTCGCACCAAACCCTTTACCATCATCTTCTAGATCTTGGACTTTTTGCCTTTTCCGACATCTTTTGCAAGTCCCGCAACAAACTGTAAGATTGTAAGGATAAAGCTGAGATCTATCCATACAATCTTTGTCCCCGCAATCAGTAAATGCCTCCGGTGGGCCGAGCTCTTTAAAGCCGCAGGCATAGATGTATTGCTTCGGTCCACACATTGTATTCTAAGTTCGGAAGATTCGAAGAAGGGCTTTCTTGTAGTGGTGCTCCGGAATAATTAAGAATGACGAATTATTTTAATTTGGAGTTTTAGGGAAAACTAGTCTGGCTACAGCGCTACTCCATACTTACTTCGTTGAATGTTTTCAGAAGGTTAAATTTTCGGGTTTGTGGCAATTTGATAAGGGTCAACATTATACCGTCAGAATATATATACATAAGCCTCTCTCATCGTCTTAAAACGGAATGCAAGAAAGCCCTGAAGAAACATTTAACAATCCCATCAAGTTGACCACGAAGCACGAAAGATTTCCCAAGTACCTCCCAGCCAAAACTCCAACTATCCAAACCCTTAAGCCTGAGCGCCTCGCTATGCGGAAAATGAAAACGAATGAAGCTAACAAACATACATACGGTGCCTACGTACGGTGATACCTGACCTACCGTCGGCGCCATTATTACAGATTAACCCCAATAAATTGCCGTATTATAATCTTTTAAACAAAGCTCTAAACCCGCCGGAAGACGGTTTCGGGCTCCACCGACGATCTAGTTCCTCTTTAGACTCATGAACCAACTCCCGCTGGTTCATCTCTGATGCCACAAACTCTTTGAAGGAGTAACCCCCATATGAGTGGGATGGTCTTCGAACCCGGCCACTATTTTCGTATCCGCCGAACCCCGAATCTGATGAGCTCGAGCTCCTTCGAGTCGAAGAAGTATTCGTTCGTTTGGGGGGTTCTGGCTTCATATCTGCTCTTTGGCTATCCACCTCCTGTGTCTTGAGGTTTCGCCGCGTCGCTTCGTCGTACTTGATTTTTGGCCCTCGAGTTGAAACGGCTTCGATATTACCTGAGGTTAACTTGTTATAGGCCTGCCTTCTCTTTCGTGCTTTCCTCAGGTTCTCGCTGCTAGAGTCGTCTCGCATCGAAATGGTGATACATTCTGGGCAAAACCCGGGGACGCTTTCGATCTTCGGTTTGCAGAGGGGGTCTGTACAGTTCGTCTTAGGAACTCCTTTCCCGTGTCCGTTTTGGTAGCCGTCGCAAGCAAGATATTTGAAAACTACAAAGTAGCACATCTTCTCTACAGGTGGGGCTTTTTTGGGCTTGTCCAAAGTTTATGTCAGTTTTCAAGTTATTTAAGTTATAAACCGGACATTACAAGGTTTTAGGGGAATTACAAGATCCTGTAGTTCATGCTGATTCGAATCCATGTTTGAGCGTCTGAAACGCTTGACTGCCAGGGGCAGTGCATTAGAGCGATTCATGTCCAACGCAGTTTTTGGCCTCGGCCGCAAAAAATGCAACAAATTCGGAAATGAGATCGAGGTTTGAAAATAAGCGTATTTGAGAGGAATTGAGATTGTGGGACGTATGGAGAAGCCAAACCTCCCTTCGGACTTGAGAATCACCTTCATTTAATATTCAAGCCGGTCGGTGTGCCGACTCATCTATTATCGCCGGCGGGACATACCTACATGTCGGCCATATCACCCTGCATTGCCAGCGCATCGAATCACAATCCGCGCACTGCAATATTGACTTGAACCCCACCAGAAAGGATACATTCAAATTGGTTGGCCTGCACGCGCACGGTGAAAAAAAAAAACTCAACGTTTGGGGGCATCCATTGATCGATGTCCACCGAGGCGACTGCTGTCAGAAGCAATGGATCGGAACACGTGCGCAGTAGCCTATGGAATGCTGGAGAATGTCTGATCAGAGCACCATGGGTGCTTCTTAAATGTCTTTGGTTCTCTCTGACAACATCTGTTTCCGAAACGAGTAAGTGGGCGCACCTGTCGCCTTTGAAACCCATCATATTGATTTCGAGGATCCCGCTCTGACGATTTCTGGTGGGGGTCTATAGTTGGAATTATCGTCAATTGGTCACAACTCTCGCAAAAAGCCCGCCTTCGGGGGTACTCTATGCTGGTATCCATGATAACATTCATTGTCTGGATGTTTCTATTTATCTGGGCGCTGCAATTTAATGGCAGGAAAAGAAGGAATTTGTTTAGAATAGCCCTTGGGGTCACTCTAACTGGGTTCGCCCTATTGATGTATTGCCTTATCAGCGCATTCAAGTGTCCCAGCACTCCACTCCGACAGGTTGCCGTTAGTAGAGTCCCAGGAAAATGGAGATATGTTTTGTGGTTTTTTGAAGAGTTTGCACCAGAGGCCGCTTTTTCGGTACTAATTTTGGGAATGCTGGCGGTCGTCGTCGTTATGGTTGACAAAAGCGTCGTCAATGATGATGAGTTCCTTCAATGAAAACAAAGGGTGTGAACGGTTAGGACTAAGGTCGATAGATCTTAGATATGGCTAGGATAATCTACATTCCATAGCTAGTCGCAAATTCTTGACTTAATCAATATATTTACAGCTGAATGTCCTTTCCTTTTTTGTTTTTCCCCCCAGGAGAAGTTGAGTTCGAGAGGTAGACGCCGACCTTTCGTCAACCGTCCTTGCAACACACCTACACGAATGTGTTGGTAATGTTGGAATTCGAAGCCAAGGCTGGCGACCAGCCTCTCGAAATTAGGCTGATCGTGAAACAACATGCCGTATCTTCAGATGAAACCCTTGAAGCCTTCAGCTTTGAATTTCGCGTTTCTACTTTTGAGGATTATATTATAAGATCTTTTTTTTATTTATTTTTTTTAGTGATCGCGCGTGTGCCCGATTCCTACAGCGGGTCTTATGTGCACTTGAGCTTTGCAATTGCATGTTTCAATGAGGTCTCTACCTGCCTGAAGAGAATAAGGAGTGCTTCTTATCGAGTGTGATGAGCGTAGCAGCGGGCAGATGTCAAAGGTTTCACGCGGCTAGCCTTTGCTGGTAGGTGCCCGTTCTGGTGCAGCGCAGTCTACCACAACAGCGGAGGATCAAGCCCATCGCCGTTTCCCCCGACTCGAGTCTTGTCGTCCTTGGCCCTCTTTGAAACTAGACCTCTACAGATATGGCCTATCAACGATATTGCCGAAGTAGCTTTGGCTTCTCCCAAGGTGTGTATAAAAGTTGAACCGAATTGGCATATTAATAGCTTTCGACATGCATATGGCTAACCTATAAGGGAATTCGTATAGCTGCAACATGGGGGTTAGCAATGCTTTCTACCCTTTCTTTGGGCTTCCAGGCCCCTTATCCCGAGCAATATCAAGTCTCGCCTAGCATCGACGGGCTGACAGAGTTTTTCCAGCTTTATCGGCCCCCATTGGTTCCCTTAGCCAATACCACCAGCCCACACGATGACTTTAGTGGCGAGGCGTGCTCCTTGCCGCTTCTACGACATGAGTTCATAAACTCCTATGGAAAACCTGCTGTGGCGCAGTACTCTCCTCCCCCGTCTTGCGACTGGAATACGGTTTATTTCCACATCTATACTACCAGCAAAGGCCTTCAATACGATCGTCTGGCGTTTTTATTCCTCGATGATATCGAACTCTGGCGAACTAGTACCGCGGAGCCAACCCCAGATGGTATACTTTTCAAATATACAAAAGATGTAACACATTTCAGTACGCTACTGAGAGGAAATGGAACACTTATTTTCGATATGGGAAACATGGTCACCGATGTTCTGACGGGTACATTCGCTGTAACTCTAACGGCCCACTATTTCAAACTGGATCTACCCCCTCAGCAAAAGGCAGCTGATGTCATCCTACCTGTCTCCAGAATGCAAGGGTCGAATGGACAGCCAGGTCACTTCGTCTTACCAAATGATGTTGCTAAAACGAGCATCTCTGTTCCCAAAAATCTGAAGAAGGCAAGCCTTTCAATCATTGCCAGCGGTAACAACGACGAAGAATTCTGGTACACCAATGTACCGGATGATCTTGTCAATTCCTTCCCCAATAACACCCTGTTGGGTCACTCATCTTACAGGGAGGTGCAGCTATATGTAGATGGGGTCATGGTTGATGCTGTCATGCCAATTCCAACGATCTACACAGGTGGGGTAAATCCTGGCCTCTGGAAACCCATCGTGTGTCCACATGCATACGATCTATGGGAATTTGAGATCGACATTACTCCATGGCTTGCTGGGAAGACGAGCGTAATCATTGAATTGAAAGTTGTAGGGCTAGGGGGTACCGGTGGCCGCCCAGAAATCGGTGGGGCTATCGGCCAGAACTGGTATGTCAGCGGAAGAACTTTCTTCTGGACTGACCCCGGGGCGCCCCAAGTAAAGGGTGGATATTCACTGGAGGTATTCCCGACAGAAATTAACGTCGGTTGGACTATAGATGGGGCTGGTGAGGACCAGATCGTCACTTATCGAACTTCAGTCCACCGCAAAACGACGATATCTAGGGAGTTCTCGGGGGGACGCTTGTCGTGGCATAGATTTCAGACATACAGGATAGAATCGACTCTATCTGCAAACGGAAACAACCAGACACTCCGGGCTGATACTCACGCTGTCGAAGGCTTTCAGATCAGTAAATATACTGGGGATACTCCGAGCACCGGGACTCTGCAGGTGGACGGAAGAACCTCACTCCGAGAATTGGGGTTTTCTCTTCGCATGGATCAAGCCTACGTTCCTTACTCGGACAAAAGTTTCTTCCTCTACGGCAAAGTCAACAGCAGTTACATGAATCGCGGTCCAGAATCTACGCTTCTCACGGATAAATCGGTCTTCTTCCTTAACGATTTCTCTGAGAAAACACTGGGGGTCAACGAATATATTGATCACAGATTTCTCGACGACGAATCAGCCTACTTCTCTGCTGCAATAGGAAGCAATAAAACTAGCTGGATAAACGGCGCTTCTCATCAAGGCTACAGGTATGAAATTGGCGCTGATTCATTTACCACGGAAAGAACTGTTAGGAACTATGAGAGGGAGGCACGGAGTGTATACGCGCATGTCACCAGCGATTTTCAAAGCATCAACGGCATTCCAGTAAAGCAATCCGCTCCTTACGGTCACGATTTCGATAGAGAGTCGCTACAGGAAATTGGGAGTGGACAGCTCATATGCCCTCGCCTACCGCATGGGCATGGGAGGGGCGAAATCTGCCCTGCTAAGGATTCGGGGAGATAGACCTCCGCGATGGTGGTATTCTTGAGTACTCATGTGTGGACGAGCTCTCGTGTATTCGTCCTAAAATAGCTTTGCAATCGTACTGCAGCGGACCTCTTATCAGATCGTTCCCAAGTGTTAAAGCTTTAATGACCAAGGAAAACGCCACAGCATATATTCCGTACAGCCTGTAGTCTGCTGGTGCCCAGTCGCATATATGGCTCATGCATCGGGACAGGCTACATTTGCATGGTTTCACGTTGTAGAATGCAATAACATGTTCGTGCTATTCTGGCAGGGAGTTGTAGGCAATTTAGCCGTCAAAGTCGTGGCAATCCGCGTACAGAACGGAGCGAGAAGGTCCTTCATGCCCACGTCTGTATCCCCGAGTTTTGTTTGATCGCCATCCACGTTTTTTTACGCGGCCGATAGACGAGGGATGAAGAACTGTAAACTGAGTAGCGTCGCACCCAGTGGCTCCGTTGGGATTTTAAAATCCATATGCTGCACGTGGCCGTGTGGAATGTCCGTCATAGATATATACGTTTGGAGTATATTGGCTGATCGACTCGTCTATTTTTAAAGTGTGTTTAAAACCTTACTGCCCTGTTCTCGTCAATGTGGATGTTTTGTCGCTTTTGCTAGTTGGTCGGGATATCGATTGAAAAGAGGGTAGCCGACAGGCTCGAGCCAGCTAAGCGTCTAAGGGCAACTTTGGGCCCTAAATATCAGATAGCATAGGTCATTGCGCTTTTTAGGAACTGTGATTTAACGGTAGATGGGCTTGGCAGCAAAATACTCTCATCCTCAGAAAGCCTCGTATCCCAAGGGACCCTAACTTCTTCCCAGCGTACCTACTGAGAACAGATTATGCTTGTGTATTGGCTCTTACGGGTTCGCCCTCCGATATTTAGAGATTTTACACACAAATTTCTCGTATAGACGGTACCTGCTTCCGCCGTCCGCATATAACAACTTCTCGATATTCCAGAACCAATTTATAAGTGATGAGGGATGCTTGTAATCCTAGGATCCGGGATGTTGTGGATATATTGATATGAAAATAGCCGACATCTGCTAACGACACCCAACAAAACGCCCACGTCCGCTTGCCCGCCCCAAGGCCGTTTTTATAACGCTCTTTTCCCTTTCGCTTATATTTCTCCTCTTTTCCGCTTCTGCCTTCGTTTGCACTCGACGGGTGGAGCCCACTATGTATTTTGCCTGACCCTTTTTAAAATTGATAGGGAACTTTTATACCTCCATGCGTCTTTATTGTGAACTGGCTAAAATAGTCTGGGTTCCCCACAAATTTCTTGAGTTATAAGCCTTTTTTAGACTGAGCTTAAATGCGGTTATACTAGTTGCCGACTCAGAGCACCGGCTTTGAGCGATAGCATCTTCCGTTCGCTCGCTCGTCTGGTGAAAATGCCGTAGAGCCATTTTTGGGTGAGGAGAAGCGGGGCATAAGGCAAACCTATTCAGCCGGAAATCGCCAACTTCTCCTGCTATCAGAAATTATTAATTCTAATACTTGATTTGTGATGTCTAAGAACCGCTAACGGGAATTGAAGTTGGGGCGCTCAATTTGTACAGTGGAGTGACATTGGTATCTTGTTAACGTGTGCTAGAAACCAAATTATCCAAATGAATAACAAGAGATTTACTGCGATAACAATTGTTTCAAAATGATTTTAAAGGCACGGGAAACAAAATCTGTGCACCTGTGTGGCGTATTCACGACCAGCAGATCAAATGCGAGCACCCCGCATGTATTCTTCGTACGATGTGACAATCCCTGACAAGAAAATTTCCGGTCCCGACTGTAGGTGTAAGCTAATCCCAAGGAGGGTCGTTGCATTTGCTGGGATCGGATTAGCTAACTGTAGAGGCCGGAGGTGTGTGTACGGCTTAACAACGAATTTTATGACAATTCACACCGATGTCATGTCAGAAGAGTATAGCCGCTGATGTGAATGGCGTCGTAGTGTTCGGAATAATCTCGATACTTCTGAGCCACACCACGGAGTAGATCCTGGGCATTCTCTACTTCCAGCCACTGGCATGATTATTTTGCTATATTAGTCGTCCTGAACCGGGCCGGATTATTATATTTGGCATAACATGAGACGATTATGCAAAGGCAAATTATAATCACCCAAATTGTATCAGGTGAGCTTCAGGGAGGAATTCCTTGATGCTATCCCGAATTATCTTTGCGCGGAGACGTATACCCCAAAGGTCAGCGATACAACGAGAGAGTATCTATTCGTCGTTGGGATTTAGAGAACTCGAAGATTCCTGCAGGATCTGCACATGCACAGCTATCGAGAATCAGTGAGCAAAGGCCCGCTAGGAATAAACTTTGTTTTGGCGTTCCCATGCTTCGAGAAGGCTGGATTAATGCACGACACAAGGATGGCCCTGTCAGAATGGCTGTCTATAAAATCTAAGCTTTAATCTTATCCCTATCGATCTGCCCGATGATCCGCTAACCCTTCGTCATAGCTTGCTAGCGAACGAGTGGGCCTTCAACGTCGTGAGGCGACTTCCTTGACCTTTCAAGCCCGCGCTCGTGCTTGAATCTTCACGCCTAGATCTGTTTAACCCACTTGGGACGGAAGGGTGGCTTGATCTGGAAATATTTCATCATGCGAAGGGATTGAAATCCGTCAATGGCGCCGACCTGGTCACCACCGACTCCGTAGGAGCGGGTATATTGGATCTTGCCATTAGATTTTGCCAATGAACTTAGAGTGCCCAAAAGGATATACTAACTTTCGACCTTGATTCATTCCTAAATTCCCGCAATTTGACTTGGAGACCTTGCTTGCCCAATGCAGCATATTGGGATATTCATCTTGGCCCATGCCAATTTCACGGATACAATCAGTACACTGAGCCCGTTGGATGACAATGGGGCAAGGCAGACCTCATGACTTGAGTTCCCTTCCGCGGTGCAGGCACGAAGATCCGGCTCTACTGCCGTATTCCGGATTTGCAAGGCCCGTCTGTTTCGAAGCATCGACTCTATCCAGGAAAATGTGAACATTTTCAATTTTCGCATCTATGGATATGAAGGTTTCAGCAGCATGCGCCCTTGTCGACGGACATGCCTCGTGGATGTATATAAAGGGTGTCTTCTCTCTTCCCAGGTATCGTCTTTCTTCTCCATCCTCAAGCGTCGTCGCTCAATTGTGATCTACTCTTCCCGACACACTCGAGTATCTCTCATCCTTCCGGCTCTCCACGATGAAATCTGATCTTGTCCTTCTCGCAGCCCTTGCTGGGCTTGCCCGACGAGCTTCTGCCCAAGCTCAGGGTTACGGACAGTGCGGCGGTGTTAACTGGAACGGCCCAACAAGCTGTGTCTCTGGATGGACTTGCACATAGTAAGTAATCACTTCTACAATTGAGATAATCACTGAGTGCAATTGTATCTAACTTGGAAATTAAAGCTCCAACCCCTACTACTCTCAGTGCTTGCCAGGAGGCAACGGTGGTGGCGGTGGTAACACCGTCACGGTCACTATCACTCAGACCACTACCGTCCTTCAAACCACCACTGTCATCAGCACCAACTGGGAGTACGAGACCATCACTGAGACCGTCACCGAGAACGGTGGAGAGTGCACCCAAACTCCTGATCCAACCTGCGGCTCCGACAGGACCTTCGACCTCTTCGGTGTTAACGAGGTATGTATCTCTTTCCCCGTTACCGTCTAGAACGTATCCTAGATATAACAAATGCTAACACCACAATTAGGCCGGCGCCGAGTTCGGAACCAAGATTCCCGGAGTGTTGGGAACTGACTTCACCTGGCCAACTCATGAGAGTATCCAATACTTCCTCGACAAGGGATTCAATGCTATTCGTGTCCCAATCTTGCTTGAGCGGTAAGCACTTGTATTTTTTCAACCTGCTGGCGAATATTCGGAATTCTAATAAACGCGGACAAACTACAGTGTTGCTCCACCAGCCAACGGTCTCAAGGACCCATCCAAGTATAACCAGGGCTACCTCTCTGGTCTCTACGGAACCATCAGCTACATCACTGCCAACGGCGGCAAGGCTAGTAAGTAGCAAGTTCAATAAAGTAGGACTTCAAATAAACCGTACTAATAAAGAACCAATTAGTCATTGATGTTCACAACTTTGGTCGCTACAACGGCCAGATTCTCACTGATGTTGAGGGTTTCGGTAACTTCTGGCAAGCTCTCTCCTCATGGACCAACTTCAATGACAACATTATCTTCGATCTCATGAACGAGTATCACGATATGGACAACGGTCTCGTCTTCCAGCTTAACCAAGCTGGTCTCTCCGCCATCCGTTCCAACGACATTGGCAACTTGATCCTCGTTGAAGGTAACGCATGGAGCGGTGCCTGGCACTGGGTTGACGAGAACGACATGCTCAAGTACCTCACTGACCCCCGCGGCAACATGGCCTACGGTAAGCCAACATTCCATCCTTCCTGAACCAAGATGAACGGAAATGCTAACAACTAGCTCAGAGATGCACCAATACCTCGATTCTGATGGGTCTGGCACTAGCGAGGACTGTGTTTCCGATACCATCGGTGCTGAGAGAGTTGAGTCTGCCACCCGCTGGTGTGAGGACAACGGCGTCAAGTGCTTCCTCGGTGAATACGGTGCCGGTCCCAACGATGTCTGCCGCTCCGCTGTTGAAGGTCTCCTCTGCGCTCTTAAGTCTAGCGATGCCTGGATTGGTGCTACCTGGTGGGCTGCTGGTCCATGGTGGCCAGAGGATTACTTCCAGAGCATCGAGCCACCAAATGGCCGTGCTGTTGATACTTACGTCCCAGTTCTTGAGTCTTACTTGTAAATACTGTCGCCCCCGGGCCTCGGTGTTAGCTAAGGAGACGGTGAAGCTTTAATAAAGCAGATTTGGAGTACGATAGGGTATAACGCTTTCTATTCTTGTATTTTCTTCATGGTCATTACAACAACCTTGACCGGCACCCGCCGCACGGGAACATTGGATGGCTCATCAGGATGATTGAGGGGGTTTATTTGGGGATTGATTTTGAAATTTCTGTACATAAAGCAAGATTGTAAATTCTAGATTGTACATATCCATTACCCTTGCCAATGTCGAAGACTTGAACATAATTTTCCTTATGCCGTTTGCCAGAATATCTTTCTTTTAAGCATTATTCCCTCAAAGTAGGAACTGGAATTTTAAATCTCGTATTATTAATGTGTCGAGATAAACGCGGGGAGTTCCACGCATGCCTGATTATCTACTAATAACTAATGCTTGTAACTTAGATGTGTATGAACAAACGAAATCCGTAATCTTCATATCGCTCCATCCACTTGTGTTTAGCATCCTCCTCCGCCACCTCCACCACCACCTCCACCATCTCCTCCGCCCCAACCGCCGCCACCATCTCCGCCCCAGCCACCTCCATCTCCAAATCCTCCAAAGACACCTCCAATTCCTTCACCAGCGGCTCCGTAATGCTTTCCCCTCTTCTTCTTCTTGTAGGCTTTCTGTGCAGCGTACTTATCGTAGTGGTAGCCGCTCGCGGTACTACCACTGCCGTGATACCGAGCATTTGGGTATGCTGGCGTTCTTTTAGAAGATCCGAAGCACATTTTGTATTTTGCGTGCGCGGACGCCGGAGAGGATAAGGCCTTTTATTGCAGCCAAAGATGGGTATTAATTGTGTTGTGTGTGGTATGTTTTTCTTGGCGAATGAGGCAAGGGGATATCAATGTCCTTGAATTTGGATGGATATCGATATTCAGGCGCTGTAATTAAACAATGCAAAAGTCGAAAACGCTTCTATGCTATGGGTGGTTCTTGAGAGAAGTTTTGAAATGTATTTTGGGTGTAAGGTTATAATGGCACACGACAATAAGTTTTGGCATTCTTATATACCCAGATCTGAATTCAGATCGGGGCGGGAATCGCGAGCCCTTTTGCCCGTGCAAGAGAAGGCTTTGAAGGCTGTAGTACAACATGATGAAATGATGACCCGGCAACTGGGCGCTGCTAACTAGGCCACCCGTAAGATGCTTTGATCCTTTAGGATAGGTTCTGTCAATCAACGTTATTAAATACCGAGTTTACAGGGTTCAAAGGACGTATTCGGACGAGGCTCAGGGCGCATACGAATCCGAGGTTCCCATAGGGCCATAGCTCCTTGGATTATCATGATTATACCAATGGATATTGAGATAAGTTTTATTTGTAACGCAAAAGCTTCTTAGCACGGGCTTGAGCTCTTTAAGCCGTTATCGACTTGAAAGATCAGCAGGCTCGTCGCAGCAAGGCATATTGTCTTGCGTCCTCCTTTGGATGACGTAACTAAGTTTGTCCATATCCTTGTCCCAAAGACTTCACCTGCAGCTCGCCTCCACATGGTGCGTCGGGGCCAAGAAAGGGCCTTGGAAGCCTACAGTTGCCTGGACTCAAGCAGACCATGTGGTTAAACGCCCCATAACATGCTGGTCCGACACCGTTTTCAGAATATCGAGGCAACTCCGATCCAGAGCAACACCGCGAACCTTGTATTACAAATTCCGCCTGACTAACATGGCTAATATTATCTAAGCACTTAAGTATTTAATCAATCGGATATAAAGCTGCAGTTTCAAGATAAAATATGCCGGTTACACTAATTCGGGTAGAAACTTGTGAGTTCACGCTCCGGACTAAACGACTTCACGAAGGGGATTGTAATATCAACGTTTATGTGTAAAGGCACATACAAGGTTGCAGTTGCAGGTTGGAAAGAAACACCGGTCTTGTAAATTCTCAGCCCTGTAGCGCTTCCACGAAATGCCGAAGCTCCACTAGTTTACTCGGATTTAGTCGACAGCTGAATACTGAGAAACTTTGGGCCTAGTCATCGGTCTAATATCTAAACCAATATAGAGAGCAATTTGCTCTAAACAGGCGTTAAAGTTGGAAGCAACTACATCGACATTAAGCTGCACCTCGGTAGAGAGTGAAGTCAAGGCTGAAATTCCATTTGGTGAATAAACGGCCCCGAAAACCCGAAGCTTGTAAAATTCTAACAGGTACACGACCTGGCTCACTAGAGGGGTAAAGAATGCATGATTACTAACGAGCATATGAAAAACGGCGCGATTGATGGCCCCGACAAGGTCTTCAAATTCAAGCCCTCGGGATATTTCTCCTACCATTCATGTTCAAAAACTCACCAGCGCTCTTCGGGAAATAGTCTGGTGTTTCGTATAAAGTGACATTGTCAAGGGGCGCCGTCTTCGCGACCGGATGCAAAGTTGATGCGAGGCAGCTAGCCTGTCCGTTATGCAACCGAGCGGCCTTGTTCCGTTCGGTGTTCGAGATAGCGTCCGAGGGTGATGACGACACCGTTAAACGGGAAGCTCCGGTAGGGGTATTGTATTGACTTGTCATGCCATGGAACGCGATATTGAAATTATTCAGCTCCAAGTTTGGCTGAGGGTATTCTGGACCGAGGGGATCCATGGTTTCAAACGGCTGCAGCAGTCTTGCACGGCTGAATGATCAATCGGAAACCCTTTGGCCCACGAGTTTCTGAGTTTCGGCCCCAGTTGTAGGCCTCGCTTCTTTATGTATCACGTGACATGTACTGACGTTGGAGGCCCGGAGGCTTTGGTCATGTTTGCAATTTAGTTGGTGGTGGGCCAGTAGTCAATTTGGTTTGGGCTTGCCGCTCAATGCAATGCAATGCAATGTTGCATGTTGCATTGATATACAATAGTGCCCCCGAGGTTATACCTGGTGGTATCCGAAAAAAGATATTATTGCTGCCCTCGCGGCTTGAAGCTGCATCAAAGTTGGAATATCTATGCGTAAGTGGATAGGTCAATGGGCTCGGTGGTGGTTAGAGACAAAAGCTAATTGCATACCGTTGGATATTCTGTTGGAAAATTTCAAAGCTAAATATTCCTGATTATTGCTTGGACGCAGTGCACTATAGTGTATGGATTAATATTTCGTAGTGCGAGCTAATTAAGTACATGTGCCGTTCGCGTTCCAAATTATGACATTACCCCCTCCTCCCTTCCTTTTGTTCGCTATTATTCCCATCTTTGTTATATACCAATTAGAGTACCAATCTTGACAAAGACGGTTTAGAAAGTTAGGATCTCGAGCATCCTTCAAGTGCCCATTATGGCTTAGTACATCATGTTCTGGAGTGCCCATCCACCAATAGCAATGCCAACGGCTCCGGCAGCCACAAATTTGGTTGGTGCGGCATTAGGACTGGTGGTCGTTTGAGTGGTAGTAGTTGCTACCTCCGTCGGGGCGCTCACAACTGTGTTGCTAGTTCTCAAGCTCGTCAGAATCCTCGAGAGGATGGAGCCATTCCTAGTGGTTTCAACCGTAGTAATCACCGTTATGACGGTTTGTGCAGTAGTGAGAGGAGCAGTGGAGGTAATGGTTCCAGTGGTGGTTTCGACGATGACAGTAGACCCAGTCGATTCAGTGGATTGAGAAGTTCCAACTCTCGAAGTTACCTCAGAAACGATGCTGGAAACAATGCTGGAGACTTCGGAACGAATCGAGCTCACGGCCGAAGTGTCGGCTGCACTCAATCAAGACCGATTGTTAGTGATCCATAGTATACGCCATTTCTAATACGCTTTATCCAGAAGGGATGGGTTATCTGCATAGCATACTTATAGTTGTGGTTTGAGCGACCGCCAAAGCGATGAGGACTGGAAGAACAGTGAAGAATTTCATTTTGATAGTGAGAGTATTGGATAGTGGGTCCGAGAGAGAAAAGAACGATTTATTGCAGTTGGTTTGGAATAATTAGGGACTAGGAATCGAGGATGTGATAATAAATTCTGGAATGGGTGACTACGACCGAGAACAGCAGCCAGTCGAGCTATTTATACTGGATTTCTAGTGCATAAGACGCTACGCAAATCGTACGAAATGATCCAGTTCTGGATACAAACAAATAATCTGTTTCTGAACATTGAAATGGCTGTCGCGCTTGTATGGAAAGCTTGTCATGTTCCGTTTCCTGAGTACCAACATATACCCAATCAATGAAGAGTTCCAGAGAAACTAGCCAGGCTGTGAGTGTCTCTCCCAGATATACGATTCCCGATATTGATCGCACCTTACTTGCCCAGTACTTGGTGTGGGTGGTACATACATTCAGATCTGTAGGAAACGGACAGCCCGTTTCTAAAATGGCTAGGGAATGTTGGTCATGTTGCATGTGGGCTTAATTCTTACAGGGTGGGAAGAAAGGATGGAAACGTAAGCCCTCTACCAACATGTCTCTGAACAGGAAGCATATTTTCAATCATATTTTCAAATTAGTGGGCTAGTCAATTGGCTTTGGCGATCGCGAGAGCTTGAAGGACTTCGCAATTGGTTAGTGTCTGTATCAGTTGGGGGCAATTGGCAATAGAAAAGGCTGCTGCGAATGGGCCGACTGACAGTGGGATGCCTATAGCATATTACTGCGGTCTGGTACTCTAGTGGAATATCCCTTGAGAATCCGGGGTGCTCACATAACCGATAGCCACGTTTGGACTGTTCGCATGTTGTGCTGTGATACGCCTCATACTCAATTGTCTTTTCCGGTTCTCGTACCACGAGAATCCCGTGTTGGGGAATGTGTGGTGACATGACGTTATGACGGCCACAAGTCGCAACACAGATGTAATGGTGGTGGTGGTTACACACACACCGTCCCTTTTCTTGGCAGGACTGGGCATTGGGCCTCACAACGTTGGATATATCGCAGTCTGCTGCGAAATTCATGCCAGCTTCGAGTGTTGGAGCCTCTCAAGGCTCACAATATTCCTGCACGGTCTTACTATGTAAGATGACGGTCCAAGCAAGCCGCCCCAACCATTTTAGTGTTAGATCATGCATTCTGGCATTTCCATGTCAGTGTCCGTGTCCGAGCTTCCAGCGGAGACATTTCCCCTTAAATGCTCGTGCTCGTAACCTGCTAGTGCTTAACGTCCCCGAGATATCAAGGAGTGGAAGGCCCAGAACGCATTTTCTGGGTCACCAGGTTCTGATGCCGGTGCTGGTCGATTGAACCCTCCCGTGTTTGTTCTCCCAAAGCTTCCTTTTCCCCAAATTTTAGGTTGATCTCGCATGCTGACCTGGAAGTTTCCGATCTCGCGGGATTCGATTCGTGCAACCCTAATTCCTGCACTGCATGCGCAGCCTAGCCCCCATTGGTAGTGCATGTTTTTGATCCTAAACACCAGGTCTTGCACCCTCGTTTGTGATGAGGTTTAGCTGTAAGTTATCGCCTATCGTAGATGGCAAACTAGATATATCACGATGCTGGTTTTCGTGTTTTACCCTTGACCGCGCGAAGGCTCCACTTCAACCCATCGGCTCTGCCAGCCTAGTCTCCCGACTTTCCAACGCCTGGATTGAGACTAGGTGATACCAAGCCGAGGACACGCGCATGGCGACCCATCGGCTAGTTCCTTAAATGCAGCCTGAGCGGTTTCGATAAGGAGAAACTCCAAAGGAAAGCTACCAGTGTGAGCAGCTCTGGTACTTTCGCAAAGTACCGGCAAAAGATACCACTCTTGCAGATTCTATCCCGTTTGGAATACTTTTTTGCTAATTACCCCTCTTTTCCAATGTTGAATCCTCACCGATCCCGCCATCTCTGGTCCCAAATCGTCCCAACTCTACGATTCCGATCTACGGCTGGGCCAATAGGAGGTCCAACTAGTACTGCAGTCACCACTCGAAACGTTGAGAAAGAAACTATTTCCCAGGAACAGGGAACCAATCTTTTAGACCTGATTGTTTCAAAAATTCGAATTCAGAGTATTAATTACAACCCAAATATTAATCACATTCCGAACTCCTGGCGTGGTTATAGTTATATTTGGAACCGCAAACACCCGTACTCAACTATGGCCTCGACAACAACTACTGCAGGGACGCCTGAATCGAAGTTACGACCCAAACTGTCGGAACTTGCGGCAACCATATCGGCAAACGCCAAAATTGTTGAAGATTACATCGAAGCCCAAGGGCTCCCTTACCCTTCATTTGCAGCGGATGGACCTTCGAATTTTCCAGTACCTCAGAATGGCGAGACGGAGAAGATTCATGAGGCGCGACAGGCGCTGTTGACGGCGTCGAAACACATTTACGATTTGGCTACTGGACCAAATGAATTTTTGAGATGGCTAGTTTGGAATGTGAGTTTTTAGCCAAGTTGGAGAATTATCTGATCTCTGGACTTCATACTGACAAGTATTATAGTACAATGATGTTTCTACCCTACACGTCGTCACTGCCTTTAATATACCGGAAATCGTGCCAACTGAAGGCGATATCTCATACGCGGAGATCGGAGAAATATGTAAAGTCCCAGAACTCAAGATCAGACAGGTGCTCCGTCTGGCTATGACGAATAGGATTTTCTACGAACCACGCCACGGATACGTTGCTCATACTGCCCAATCACGACTACTACGCGAGGACCCGTTGATGCGCAATTGGGTCAGCTATAATACCGATGATTTGGCTCCTGCGTCTTTGCAGGTTGTAGAAGCTTTAAAGAAATATCCGGGAAGCGGGGAGACTGCAGAAACGGCCTTTGCACTTGCCAATGGGAATGAAAGTCTGTTCCAGTTTCTCGGAGCCAGACCTGAGAGGGCGAAGAGGTTTGGAACCGCAATGTCTGCGTTTAGCACTGGTCAAGGCTACGCCGTCGAGCACCTGGTGAATGGATACGATTGGAACAAGCTGCCCAAAGACGCTACGATTGTTGATGTGAGAATTTGGCTTTCTAAGCATGATATTTATTTCTTCCGAAACTGACGAAGTATCAACAGGTCGGCGGTGCAACCGGGTTCGTATGCGTCGAGCTCGCCAAATCATACCCGGAATTCAAGTTTATCGTCGAGGATAAGGTAAAGGCACAGCTTGAACTGGGAGAGTCTACATTGGACCCAGCCTTGAAGCCACGGTTTTCTTACGTCACCCACGATTTCTTCACCGAGCAACCGATTAAAAATGCCGACGTATACTTAATCCGCTGGTGTATGCACAATTGGTCGGACAAGTACGCCGGAATCATGATCAAGAGCCTAGTACCCGCTTTGAAGAACGGCGCGAAAGTCATCATCAATGAATTGGCACTACCGGATCCAAATACAGCAAACCCGTGGGAAGAGAGAAGAATTAGGTAGGAGTCTCTCAATTACCTAGCTAGACATCTGGATGGTATCAAACTAACTTATACTGTAGGACATTGGATATGGTTATGATGATGTGTTTAAATGCTCTTGAGCGCGAAGAAGGAGACTGGAAACGTCTGTTCGCAGAAGCAGACCTGAGATTCAGATTTGAGGGCGTGAAGCAACCGCAGGGTTGTCTTATGAATATCGTCGAGGCGACCTTTGTCGACGAATGATTCGGAGGAAACCGGTAGACTTTTCAACTCTAGAATTCGCTCTGTCCCTCGATATCGACGGATACGAGACATATTTCCTTTTTGCCAATGCTATTTTTGTTTTAGACTCTGCGATACTACTGCGAAGCATGTAGAACCTCTATGCACGGCGTGCTGTGCCAGAAAGCTGCAGCTGAAGTTGCCTCCCTTTTTGAGATTTTAAACTTCTAAATCCGGGCTTCTGCCCGAGGCTTTTCTGAAACCTGTCAGCCAGCTTAGGTACAAAGTCGATACATGTCTCGTTATCTAGAAGCCAGCCTAGATTAAGAATGACCGAAATGATAGTTCTCTCCAGCCATGCAGGATATCGTCAATACGAGCCAGGATATCGTCAATACGAGCAACGGGTGGCGACATGCGAGCGTGTCTATAGAATCTGTCCCGTTTGCTTCTTTCGACTGTTGAAACTCGCCATGCACTTGGCGCGGAGTGGAGCTCGAACGGCCCTCGCCTTGATTTTCATCGCTCGACATCACTGCACCACCACTTAAGCATTTAATCTAGGCTTTTCTCGGCGTTCGGATACGAAGCAAAGACCTTTTAGCGCAGCGGGCTGACGGGGATACTTTGCGGGCATCGATTTGAGAGCGGCTAGCGGGTTTTTAGTCGGATCGCAGCCAGTGAGAGAACATCCTGGTGATAAAACGGCTTTTGCTTTTAATTTCGGTGTTGGATCTGTTGGTCTGGGCTTTTCATTGCCTGTCACATTTTTCTGCTTGCCGAGAGCATTTCGGTATCACAATTAAACACCGAAGATATCAAGATTTGTCTCTCGAGAGTTTCAGCGAAGGGGTCGCATTGCATTACCAAACTCTTCGGTATCCCGACATTTTAACTTTCTGACTCGGCTTGATAGTAGTCGGCGTCGGGTAAAAGCTCAAGACTTGGACACAATTGCGCACTTCCCACGCGAGCGCTCGGGCGTGGGACAGAGGAAGAGGAGATATCCTCATTTCCCACGTTTTTTCTGTGTTCCGTTCCCACTTCTCGCCGCCAAACCCCCATTACGATCGGCGCTCTTCGTCCAAGAAACTGTATCAGCCCCCATCGGACCTAAGGTCTTCTTTCAACATCGCGAATCTCTGTACACCCTTGGCTCACGCCTTCGACCACGGGTAGCGACTGAAGGCTCTAGCTCGACCTAACTACTATTCTGAACCGATGTCGACCCCGCCAGTGAAGGAAAGGGTATCCCCTCGAAGTTCGCCTAAGGGGTCACCACCTTTCGCAGACCAGCCGCCAGCTGGAACAATAGAAGGCGGCCAGCAACATTATGTTGCCGCCGACTCGGCGGATTCCAGCACAGAGGATGATTTTTGGGATTCTGATAATGGAAGGTGAGTCTAAGCATTCCCCTGTCAAGATGACATGCATAGCGGTATTATACTTCCGGTGTCAATATCATTGCGTTTGACAGCGCGAAGGGGGAAAAGACCAGTCGACCATCGGACGAGTTTGGCTAACCATCGTGATACTCGAAAATGCGCAGTTTAATGACAGATACAACCTCTCTGAGGGAGCAAATATATGCACAGATGTAAGTTTTCGAAGAATTTTTATCTTCATGTTGTTTTCCTGGCTTGTCCCTGGCTATAAGGCGGAAACAAAGTTGCGAAACTTTGCGGCTGATCGCGAACGTGGTCAATTTGTAGTGTCGAGAATGGTCGAAGATACAATGTAAGTTTTTCCCAGGATCCCCCAGGCAAATATCGATGCGCCGACAAACCGATACCATCAACGATAATCCCTCTGAATCGAGAAGATGCTAACGAACTTTCGAGGACAAGGCCAATGCTGCAGGCAAATCGGACTACCAGTTCCCTGTTGACGGTACGCACCCAACAAGATCGGCGGACACGAGTTTCTGTGAAATCGATATATCGGAATGACTGGTTCGAAACCTAACACAACAATTGGATTTTAGAAATCGAACAAGACCGGTTAGACCTGATGCACCACATATTCAAACTTCTATTACATGGTATGGATATAATATATAATCTTCGGCTCTCTAACGCCGACGGCCTCTACAAATTAGAAATGGCGTTGACTGGATGTTACACAAATAGGAGATCTCTATATTTCGCCGATCGGTACCAATCCACAACGCATCCTGGACATTGGTACAGGAACAGGAATCTGGGCTATTGAAATCGCAGAGTCAGTTTCTCTCTTGTCGTCAAAACCCATGGGCTTCGGGGTCTAATATATCCGCAGTTGCTTCCCTTCTGCCTCCGTAGTTGGCACAGATCTTGCACCAATCCAACCAACCTGGGTCCCTCCAAATCTTGAATTCCAAATCGACGATTGCGAGGGCGATTGGACGTTTCCCAAGGACTCGTTTGACTTCATTCACATCCGATATCTTCGAGCTGCTATATCCGACTGGCCGCGATTATACCAGCAAGCTTATGATGCGTTAAGACCTGGTGGATACTTCGAGTTCCAAGATCCCGACCTTGTCTTCCTCACAGACGACGGCTCGATGCCGGAAGACGCGTCGCTGAATCAATATATCAACCACTTCCACGCTGCGTGCGAGAAAATGGGAAAACACACAAGAGGGCAGCCGCAGAGTGTGAAGGATGAACTTCGGAAAGTAGGATTTACTGATATTGTCGAAGACGTCAAGAAGTGCCCGCAGAATCCATGGCCGAAAAAGGATGAACATTTGAAGGCGCTAGGAAGATATAGCTTGTTGAACCTATTGGATGGGCTCGAAGGGTTTGCGATGAAGCTTTTCACAGGCATACTAAAATGGAGAAAGGAAGAAGTTGATATCTTCGTAGCGAAGTTGAAGCAGGAGAGCTGCAACAAGCACTACCATATGTATTTCAACTAGTAAGTTATCCCTTCGTTGAGAAAGTGTGGATCGGCCGGGACTAACAGCAGGATAGTTACTACGTTTCGGGGCGGAAGCCTTTTGAAGACGAGGATCTATAGAGGTCTCTACATACTAGTTGCGGATATACAACATCCTGAAAAGACATTTACCTGAGTCGTTATCATGTTTTGTCTCACTGTCATCATTACCCCGCGCAACCATATCATAAAAGCGACTTTAGTACATTGATTTTGGGTTCACTTTGCATTTACCATGGAGGAATCACAACAGCACTTCATTTCTTTCACATCATAGATACGGTCCCTCCTCACTAACTACGGTGCAACTTTATATTGAGTTATTTGATGTTCGAATTCTGTCATTAATCCATTATTAACAAGCGGGAGTGTCTGTTGCTGGCGCCATGGGATAGTGCTTTCTCAATACTGTTATTTCATTTGTGGATACATATCTCCTTTATATTACTACATATCCTTTTTCGGACTCCGTATTGATTATGCTTTAACCATTATCTCGAGCTTTTGAATTGCAAATATTAATATTACCTTACAAACAACCGTCTTCGCAAATATATACCAAAAAGGAGGGGTTTTCGTGACAGATCTAGATGTTAACAACAAGTACCTAGCACTAACCTCCGCTAATATATACCACCAAAATTGCGCAGTAGGCTGCCGTAGCCAAGAATATCTCACCCTTGGACAAATTTGCCATAAGGAATATGGATATTGCAAAGAGGAACGTGAAGACCCAGACAAGTCCTAACCTAAGTCCTTGAGACTCCACGAAATACAGAGTAGTCATGGAACCCACCAGTACCACTATCGCAAGAAGCGTACAAATGATAGTGACAAATAGATCTATCGCCGTCTCGGAGTAGTACAGCACATTATCCGAGTTAGGAATATGCGGCGGTTTCGGTTCTATGAACAGCATATTTCGTCAATAATTTATTTGGTATTTTATCTTCTTGAGCCCACCGAGAGAAATCTAGCTTACTCTTGAAGAACCTGCCAAGGTTATTCTGCACAAAAACTGTTATCGGATCATCAGATTTCGGTGGCTTGAGCGCCATCAGGTCCTGTTCGTAGGTTTTGTCGTACGCCGTTTCTGAGATGTCAATTATCGGTGGATTTCCTTGGTTTGCTCTCCAGTTCCTAATTGACGTTGTAACCCGATCCGACGGTTCAGAGCAGTTGAGAAGGTCCTTGTAGTAGAACATCGAGGCATCTGCGATCCCCGAGTCGCTTAGCAATCTTATCATCGTTAATAGGAAGCGATAGATGAGTGAATACATACTGTACTCTTTCAGCAAATATCTCATCTCCATTATCAAACCTTTTCTCTCAAGGATTCTCGCATCGCTGCTCTCCCACAGCTCCTTGAAATGCTTGAGATGGTACTTATTTTCTGCTTCCATCAATCCATCCTCTTCATCCAACTTATCGAGCTTAGCTTCGATATACATCAACTCCGCCTGATAGTATAGGAAATTTCGCGCATTAAGTCTGTCAAATCGCCGGTAGACAGATAGCTCTGCGTCTGTCGACATAATTGCTGCTGTCGATGGGTATCCAGGAGCGTATGTTACATTTTTGATTGGTGCATCCTTTTCAGGATCGCGGGAGGTGGAGTAATTTTGGGCATCGGCATCGCTCTGAGATGTAGCCTCCGGGTCACGGCTGCCTAGCCCATTTGCGACCATTTGAAGTGGAATCTTCACCATACGATTCATTGCTTGGAAAGCGCCATCGCCTTTAGGTGAAGGCTTTGCGGGTTGTTTGGGAATTTTGACCATAGCGGGTGTTATTGGAACATCCATGAATGGGGGTTCTTGAGCGTCTACTTCTTCTTGTATAGTGTTACCTGATAAATCGACTTCTGCAAGATATGGGGGCCTCCATGGCTTAGTGACAGCCACGACGGAGAGGCCATTCGTATGACTAGGGCGAACGAGTTCAACAACTCTGGTCTGTGATATTGTATTCCCAGCCTGGTCTAAAGATGCTAGCTCTATTTCTCGCATCCCAAGAGCGACTGGGCCAGGGGGTTTCGCGGGTTCGGCAGCCTTTCCTTTTCTCTCTGAGCTTTCAGGGATCTTAATAAGCTCCTCTACATGTAGTGAAGGTGTATTGTTGGACATTTTGCGTTGTGCGGTTTGGTTCCGCGTGAATGTTTCGGCGTGACAGTTAAGCTTAGAAGATTATGGAAATGATGAAGAGTCTAGCTAGCTGAAAGAATGAAAGTGTCCTGATCACTGGGAAGAATTATATACCAAGCCATGGTGGGATTAAGTTGGCGCTTTGGAGTAATGGGTTTCCCTGTTTTCCTCCTTCCTGCGACTGCGATATCCCATATGCAGCCTGGTCTTTCGGGAAGAGATCTGATCTGATCGCGATCGACTAGCTTGTCTGGCCTGCGGCTGGGATCAAGGCATTCTCCGCGATTGGCAAGTTCGCTGGGTAAAGAGGGACATTCTGGTCGACTAGTTTGTACGCTGGGCGGGAAATGGGAAGCCAGGTGAGATATGCAAAATTGGTGCTAACTTTGTGCGCGTGCGCTGGCATTGCAATATCGGCGAACACTCTCAGAAACCATACATGCTACTTTAGTATCGCTTGCCGATTACTTATACAATAATACAACCGCGGTGAGCTCGAGGCTGACTTGATACGTGCAGTTTATCGAGAGCGCATATTAATAGTTCATTCGAGCTTTAATATTAGTAAAAAGTATATTGGAAATTTTAGAAAATATGAACACCCCGAACCTGCGAAATATCAAATCGTACGCTAAAGCCCAAAGATAAAAAACAATGCCTCCCGAGTTCGCTACCAGTACGTCTAAATCATGCAAAATCTAGCTGATTTAGCTGACATCATTCTCTACCAATCCAGAGGCGCATTCCCCATGATCTCTGCTGCCAAGCTATATATCCTCTCGTTTTCCCTTCCGTCGACCTGTAGTAGCACACTTGTCCAACTGTCTCCGATCGTAATCAACGGCCAGACTACCCACTCCTTCCGCTGTACCATACTACACAAGACCCTAATGTACCTCTTCATTTTCCCTCCCGCCAAAAACCAACTGTAATTATCGACCTTGCATGCTGTCGCCATGTAATGCGCTGCAATGGCGATAGCCCTCTCATCTCTCTTTGCGAGCAAGCTAACGAATGCGCCGGGACACATTGTAGGAAATGTATTGACACGGCCGGCAAGCTCACTTATTGTATTTACTGGTATTAGGAGAGCAGCGTGGACCCATTCTATCAGGTTCATGGTAACCATGTAGACCTCACGGAGCGCCGGGTCACTGACCTCCTCTTCTAAACCTTCTTTTACGCGACTGGATATAAGCATTAGCCGCTCGTTTCTTAAGAAGTCCGGAAGTTCTTCGTCGAGTACTGTTGCGCCCTCACGTGCTTCGATTAAGCGTCTACACCGGGTTCCATCGAGGAGATTCCAGTAGTTGAAGCCAACGGTTTTGGTACCTTGGCTCATGTGGAAGAATCGTACGAAGTCGTCGTAGAATTCGTCTTTGTTGGAGTGGTGGAACGCGTTCATGCCGTTCCATAGTGCGATGAGCATCGATGCAGCGAAGACGGCTTCGACGCTTTCTGCTGTTTTTGTCGGTTCTGCAAGGATTTGTTGGAAGGACCGGAGGGCTTTGTTGAAATACTTGGCGCTAGCAGAACCAACGAGGCTCTGTGGCTCGACCGCGGTACGGTCTATCAGATGTACTGAGGCGCAGGCGAGCAGTGCATCTTGGAGGAAAGGGTGAGAGGCGGCGAGTTGAGGTATGGCTTCGCGCATAAGTTCTGCAGTCGAAGAACGATTCGGAAAACGCACTCCACTGCAAGTAACAGTTATCCAGTGGTGTAGCAGTTTAGCCTCATTTGTTGGACGGCCAGGACGGCCAGGAACGAGTGCAAAATGTGGAGAAAGGTCGACTTTTATGACTCGGTTGGTTGTATACTCCGGACCGGGACGCGGGATAATTTCGTCGAACTCGCCGTCGTCATAGACCTCAGGAGGGGTAGCAGGACTGCCGTCCCCATTCGGAGATCTAGCAGAAGTTTGGAATGTTACGGGCCTGTGGGGCCGGGAGTGAGATGGAGCTATGTAGACGCATTTCTCGTTACGGTCCATGCAGTTACCACAGCGGGGTTTTGATTCATCGCACTAGGATAGATATCATCTTAGCATATTGTTCGGATTGGAGCGTTCGAAGGTAGTAGCATTTGAAGTCAAAATTACATAATATAAGGTGGCATACCTTCACCTTCCTCGTCTTACACATCCCACACCCCATGCGGCTCTTTCTATGCGTCCTTCGCTGGGCTTGCTTAATCGCCGCTTCCTTCCCCCTTGGATGCCCATTTCCAGTTCCATTTTGTCCATTGCTGGTCCCGCTATTCACCAGCTCGATGTCTAGCTCCGACTCCGAAGCACCTCCGGAACGGGATCCGGACGCCGCGTTGTTGTTGGTGGTGGAACCGTTGTCGCTAGTTGATACGGGTGAGAGGCCGCTGTTGAGATCGAGAGTCTGGACCTGGATTGGAAACTGGATGGTACTTCCGGCCAGTTCTGCGCCTGATTTTGGCATGGTCTGGAAATTCTAAATACGTGGGAGGCTCTGGCCTTATATATGGGAAATTCGAGGAAACGTTTAACCAATTACAGTACTGTGCACTCTGCTGCACGCCTGTCTTGAACTAGCTACAGATCGAGGAAAAAAACGGAGTCCAGTTCCTCGCAGGGGCACATGCAGGCGACCAAAGCCGGAATTGTCCTTTTTGCCCGAGGGAGCTTTTGTGCGGTTATGGTGGGCGGGATATAAACTGTATGACGATGGAGGTTGTATGATGTTTGGAGGCCGGACACTTGCCCCTTTCGCTCGTATTCAGATTACCCTTGCTGCGGAACGCCGTCATAAGGCTTGTGGGGCCAAGACGCTTGGTGCTAGCCTGCTGTGTTATTTGGGGGATTGCGGTTGTTCACTTGAACGTTCCTGAATTGTAATTGACTTTGAACCCGACAGGAACTTATATTTTGGGCTGGATCGGGAGCCATTACTGTTTACGTACGCATGCACTCGTACGCGGGTGACCAGGGTGCGTGAGCAGTGCATCTCGCTCAGCCTTATTGGAAGCCTTTCCTACCAAATTCTTGATGTTTCGGCTTCCAGAAAACGAATAGTGGTACTGGTTCGCGGCCTATTCGGCCTCGAACGCAATATAAAAACGCCTGATTACGTTACAAACGACGTACACCATCCCGGAGTATCCTACTCTCGATTTTCAACTACTCTGCTTACCGCCTCAAACGCATCAGCAGAATCCGACAACATGCTCGAAGTCTTTGACTCCTTGCCGAACCCCATGTCCAAATTCCCAGAAGAACCTCTTGTCAACTGCCCCGCCTTTCTCTCGGGTTTCTAGAGCCTCATACTCCAATTCTCTCCTCTTTACCCACAAATCCAACATACCGATCTTATCCGCCCCAGTTCTAGTGATTCCGCCCCCTGTTCGGTTGAGCCTGTAGGTGAAGAATATTAAGGCGTCGTTAAAACCCATTTCCCACCCATCTTGGAATCGATAGTGTTCGAAATATTGTCCTGGGGAAGCGTGGTTCCAATAATTGGTATGCTGGGCCAGTGAGGCGTTTTTAAGGTCCTCTCTTGATTTTGAGGCTTTAAAAATACCATCTTGAACGGCGGCCTTGTCGGCTGTTGCAAGCTGCGGAGCGTGAACCGCACCATTGGTCGTCTGCTCACTGAATCCCCATTCCCCGCCGGGCATCCATGCCTGTGCGTTTAGATTTTGCATTAGCCAATTTTGTAATTTTAACTCCTCGCGATCCTGTACGAAGGAAGCTGCATGCGCCCTAGTTCAAGTCTGAATTCTAGGACTGGCTCATACGTACCATTTTATATGTCCAAAAGAAACACCCTCCAGACTCCCTTGACCACGTTTCCGTCTGCTTTTTACCAAACCTGGTCGCCAAATCCTTCCTCTCATTCCCTTGTATAGTCCCCCAACTCCTGCCGTCCATCACACAGCTGTATTCCCCAACAATAACAGCAGCACCTTGCCCTCTGACCTTCTCCACCTCACTCAAATTTACCTTATCAATAATCTGATATGGATTCAACTTCTTATCCTCCTCCGCGAACGTATAGTACTTATGCGTATCAACAATAACCTTGCACCCTCCCCTTCCATTCATCTTGATTGAATACTGCAGCGCAACATTAATATCCCAGGCGTCCGAGATATAAACATTCAAATGCGGGTTAATCTTTCCTAAATCCTCGACAACTTTATCATAAAACTGATACATCCCCTGAGCTCCATATGCAGCTTCGTTGACAAGTTGCAAGCCAATAACGAAGGGAATTTCTTTGGTTTCATTGGCGATGAACTTGAGACACTCGAGGGATATTTTGAGGTTCTTTGAATTCCCCCATAGCTCGGCCTTGTGGCTTGAAGTACCGGAGTGAGAATCACCATTTGCGCCACCTGGGAGGGCATGGAAGTCTATGAGTGTGGAAATGCCGTGGGAGGCAGCGGCGACAATATATTGCTTGACGTAGAGCCAGGCGTTCGTGTAGACTGTTCCATACTTTTCAAAGGGAGTTGAACGGCAAAAGTCGGGGCCGAGACTAAAGTAGCCAATTGGTAGGCGAACGGTAGTTACGGAAGCCGTGTTGGCTAAGAACGCCCAGTCTTCGGGTGTCATGGTTGTCGACCAAAAGGTTTCGAATAGTTGACGGGTGGAGTCGAGGCCGTGGAGGTTGACTTGGCTATTGTATACGCGAGATCTGTAAACAGACAGCCTAGTCATGGGTCTATATCAAAACGCGAGGGACGTACGCTTTTACGGCATCTAGTTCGCTATCTCCCGTAGCTCCCTCCGGGAACAAATTCCCAAACAACCACTTCTCGGCCACGAAGATAGCTCCAAGATTTGTACCATGGTGGTACCTGTAGGCCAATACATCTCGCTCAAGAGGTTCCGCTAGCAGAGGTTCATCTGTTTGTAAAATTGTCTGGCCTGGATGGTGATGTGCCGCGCCCGGATGGGAGTCACGAATGGGATTGGCTCGCTGTTTGATAGCTTCAGCTATCTCCTTGAAGGCATTTCGCATCCTTTCTGCCGCGCTCTTGAGACCCGAGCCTGCTATGATTGTGGGTCTTGAAGCACGGTAGTACTGAGTAGGGCTTGTGGATTCTGGTAGCAGTCGTTTTTATAGCGAAAACGGAATTTTTGATAATGATAGGATGCCGAGGCTGTGGAGTATCTCGGCATATTAGCGGATAATCAGACAAGGTATAATATGTACAGGTCCGGGGAGGGGTGTTTTACCTTCTGGTAACGGCGGACTACTTAAAGAAGTGTCTTCTCTGCTCGTATCCTCGAGATTTCCGGATATACGAAGAGTGAAGAGGGAGAAATGTGGGATTTTGTGCGTTGGGGTTGACACTCAGGCTATCAGCGCCTATCGATATCGCACGGGCGGGTTCGGATGACGTATACAACCAGTCTAAAGATGGCTGGGCAAGGCTACCAAGGCATTGTTCGGAATGCATGGCACTAAATCGGGCTGGTTGCGGGGATAGCGCGGTACTTAAATCGAACAAAAGAGCCCGGCATCCTGATATATTATGATACTGGACTCATATATACATACACATTATGCAGCAGCTCGAAATAATATAGTACACTCCCAAACACAGGGAACAACTGCACACTGGCTTAGAAGCCTACCTTAGTGACGAATCTATCCTTCTCAAACTCCTCAATCAACCTATGCTTCTCGAGGATATTCTCCGCCTTCCTAAATACGGGCCGGTCTACCATCTTTCCTTCGAACTCAAAGGCACCAGTACCGTCTGCATCGTTCTTTTTCACGGCCTCGAGAAGTGCTGTTGCCCACTCTACTTCCTCAGCGCTTAGGGAGAACACTTTGTTGATAGTGTCGATTTGATCGGGGTGAATTGCTTGCTATACCGGCGAGTAGATACTAGTTAGGACCTATGATAAAAGTGCAGATATAGAGGGTCCAATTATGAAGATCCTACCTTGCCCTCAAAACCCAGATACACCCCTTCCTCGCATTCCCGCTTCAGTACTTCGAGGTCTCGAAAATCCTGGCAGACCTGATATCGTAGCCCCATAAATAATTAGTAGTCTACCTCAAAAATTAGGTGGGCTTGAGAGGGCGAGCTATAATACCATATCTATAGGAGGAATGCCGGCCATCTTGCAAAGGGTCACGATACTACTCCGTGCAAGTAGCATATTCGAATGGTCTTTTGTTCTGGGAATCCCAAGAGACGCGCAGTAGTCCTCCGCCGCAAACTATTGTGTGGAATTGAGATTGATTATTTATAGACCTGAATAAAACTTCCATCTTTGAGTATATGCTTACCACCATCGCTGAAAAGAATTTGGTATGTGTCGAAAAACGTGGAAGGTTCATGATCGCAAGTGCCGTTTCAATAGTCGGGATCATCGCCAATCTTGTTATGTCGTGCCCTAAACGACCCAGCTTTTGTCGTTTTTTCATAACAACGGCCCTGATGTTTCTCAGGTCATAGGGCGTATTTGTTTTTGGCAGTACAACAGTTACTGGGAACTTAACGGACCCAGGAACTGCCTGAGATTTCCCACTTGGTTAGCGAAGCCTATGATAGATTATGGGGATCATCCTGCGTCTGATCATGAACACGCACAAGAAGCTCCAAATCTTGATCAAGTTCCTGTGATGGGGCAACCGAATCTTTGTCTGAGCGATATGCCCAGTGCTTCGAGCCTAGCCACCCTTCATGATTCACTCGGATGCACAGCTCGGCCCGCTGGTTCTCGCCGACTTTATATCCTTCCTTGTCAAGCCTATGCAGCAGGTTTTTGATATTCTCACGAGCGGTTGCTCTCTGCGAAGGTGCAACCCCATCTTCCAGATCAAGGACTATGCAGTCCGCAGCTGATGTGAGTGCCTTATTTATGAACCTTTCCTTATGTGCCGGAACTAGATTGGAGAATACCTTATTAGTGATTGAACATCATGGGTATTTTTGCTACGAATGCGGCGTAAAACATACCGTAGAGAAAACTCCGGCGAAGCCGTGCTCCTTGAAGCAGCGAGTGGCCTTTAATTTTGATTTTGTTGCTCTCCGATGCATCTCCTGGCCCGCTGGCAGGTTTCACACGCTTTTTCTGCTTGGGGGTTTCGACCTTTTCGGAACTGTTGTCGGTGCTGGATTCGGGGCTGCTGTCGGTGTATGTCCGGGTGGCTCTTGAGGCATATCTGATAGCTGCAGACAGCCTGGTCACCGGCCGCGAATACCTATTCATTGTCAGGAACCTCGATCACCAGTCCCCAAATTTGCCGTTGGTTTAAATTGTTTTGGTGTTGAAGTTCCAAAATTTAACACGCCCGCCGCCATCCCACCTTCACCTTCTCCCGAAACAATGCCACCAGTCCTCCCCGCCGACCCCTCTTCCACTCCCTCACCACCCCACCAGTCCCGCATCATCTGCTACCACCAAACCCACTACCATAACGGCAAATTCGTATCCATCCTCCCACTTCTGGCTCCAGAATGCGGCGTAACTCACGTAATCATCGCCGCGATCCATCTCAACGCTTTACCCACGGACGTAACGCTCAACGATGACCCTTACAACGCGCTAAAACATGAGCCTCTCTGGCAAGAGTGCAAACAACTCCAAGCATCCGGGATAAAAATCCTCGGGATGCTCGGCGGTGCTGCGAAAGGGAGCTATGCACGTTTGGATGGGCCTGCCGACCGGTTTGAAGCATTCTACGGGCCTTTGAAGGAGATGATCGAGTACGCTGGACTTGATGGGCTGGACCTCGACGTTGAGGAGCAAATGTCCCTGCCCGGTGTTATCCGGCTGATCGACCGGTTGAAGTGTGATTTTGGACAGGAATTCATCATTACATTGGCACCGGTCGCTACGGGTCTTCAGCTATTCCGCCCACATCTCTCAGGATTCTCATATTTCGACCTGGAAAAGGCTTTCGGAAAGTACATATCCTGGTACAATACGCAGTTTTACTGTGGATGGGGCAATATGACGAACACAGCGGACTATGAAAAGATCTTGATGTGTGGGTGGGATCCAAAGAAGGTTGTGGTCGGTGTGGTCACCAATCCCGGGAACGGGGCCGGTTGGGTGCCGGACGATGTACTCTGTGATACTCTGTCTGAGATGAGAGATAAGGATCCGGAGAATTTTGGAGGGGTTATGGGGTGGGAGTATTTTAACAGTATTACCACTTCGAACCCAGAGGAGGGCCCGTGGGCTTGGAGTAAGCTCATGACCTTGATCGTGAGGCCTCACGTTCTGGAAGCGAGGGATGATGAGGCTGAATGAATATCATGTGGGAATGCATTCTAGACGGAGTTGGATATGGGCAGTTCTTTATCTTGGAGGTAGAATATTTGTATTTCGTAAACTTGTCATCTGGAGCTTCAAGCAGTTTGGTTCTGTCTAGAGTCGACCCCGCAGTCAACGACAGCATTGGCCTTGCTTGGCTTCAATAGAAATTTCCTATTTAAATGTGGAATCATCTCTTCTATTTGAGCGAAACGACTTGATCTCAAAAAAAAACCTTCAAAGCCTTATATAGACTTTGAGTCTGGTAATATCGCCATCACAGCAGCCATGCCGTCCTCCCTTCCATACCACGAGCCAAACATCGAAACCCTTCTAGTCGCCACTGCTTTTCTTCTCACTCTCAACCTCGGAAACTGGGCTCTTGATCGCCTCGTGTTCTGCGGCCTCATCGGACAAGTATGTCGTACTCTAGTTAACGCTCAACACATATCCCTTCCAATCCCCGTCTGAGTTAAACTAAAACCTTAGATCTTCATAGGCACCATCCTAGGAACTCCACTACTCGCATGGCTTCCCCAAGATCTCGAGGCTTCTGCGGTTTTATTAGGCTACCTTGGTCTCATCATATTGGTCTACCATGGAGGCCTTAGTACTTCTTTTAAACCCCTCTTAAATAACCTACCGCTATCAACTGTGGTAGCGATAACGGGGATAAGCGTTCCAATCGGACTATCGTTCCTATTAGGGCCTATCGCGAATGCGACCACGCTACAATGTTTTACGGCGGGTGCAGCATTGTCCGCGACGTCCCTCGGGACAACATTTACAATATTATCAACGGCGGGGTTTGCAGGAACTCGTCTGGGCGTGGTCCTCACATCAGCTGCAATGATGGATGATGTGGTAGGATTAGTGATGGTGCAGGTTGTAAGTAGTCTGGGAAGAAGTGGTGGTGTGAGCGCTGCTTCTATCGCTAGGCCCGTGGGCGCTAGTTTGGGGCTCATATTCGGGGCTGTCGTAATAGGGTGGATCTGTCGAAGGCTATATGGAAGTATCAAGTTGTCAGGCCGATTCAACAACCAAGGAATAGCATGGGTCTTGCAAACTGGCGTTTTGGTAGTATGCGTAGTTGTGGCAGGATACTCAGGCGCATCAGTACTGTTCGGGGCGTTCATTGCAGGTGCATTGGTTACTTGGTGGGACGAGACCCGTAATGGAGCCGCAGAGAGTAGAGAAGGGATAGAGACGGAAGGAACTGTGATTTATGAGAACTTCTTCTCGTCTCCAGTCGAAAGGATTCTTATTCCTTTCTTTTTCGTAAGTTTCTTTACCCCGATGTCTTCATCACAATTCAAGATACTGCCATTCTGACAACATATTACTCGATCTATTTAGGCATCTATCGGATTCAGTATCCCCATCAAATCACTGTTCAGACGAGATATTATTTGGAGAGGAGTCGTATATTCCATCCTTATGTTCGCGGCTAAGTTGGTGACAGGAGTCTGGATCTTACTTGTCGACCTCCCATTTAAGACAAGCCGCGTCCTGTCATTCCGGACGAGAAACAATCGAAAGGACGAAGGAAAGAAGCCCGAGACTGCCTTGGAAGTATCCAAACAGGATGCGAAACTCCCTGATAACGGAGGAGGCAATACGCCCAGTCCGTTAGGCGTCCTAACAAGTTCGAGTACGCCAAATGAGCCCTCAGATGAGTGGGAAGATATTACCTCTGTTCCGGAAACGACCATCCCTCCATCGAGCAAAACGGGTGAACAAATAAACTCTCCAGGGGAAAAGACTTCGGGTATTGACACCCGAAGAGAGATACCACGGCCACCAATCTCAGTTTATCCAGCTCTGATACTCGGCCTAGCAATGATTTCCCGAGGAGAGATCGCGTTCCTAATTGCCTCCATCGCGTCTGCAAATGGAATCTTCCAAAATCCTACTACCACCAGACATGTGGAAGCCAGAGCAGTTGGAACAAGCGAGGGAGCAGAGGGCGATATCTTCTTGATCGTTATCTGGGCAGCTATGTTGTGCACGATTTTGGGACCTCTTGGGGTTGGATTGTTAGTGAAGAGAGTCAAGCGGCTTGAGGGACTGAGGGAGGGAGCTGGGAGCCATGACCAGGGCGTTTTAGGGGAATGGAGCGTCGTTACTAAGGCCAATGGGATAGGTAGTGCGGGGAAATAGTTTGAAAACCACCTATCACTAGTTACGGGGCTACCAATATCGGGGCTCGGAGGCCTATGGAGTGGACAACACAAAGACCATTCAAAATCCAACAAGTAGTCGAGTTGGTTGTTGTACACGTTCAAGAATATGGTGTTAAGGACGCGACGATGATAAAATCTACATGTGGATATCTCTTCAAGAGAATGGAAGAACTCGGATGCCTAATCGCGTAAATAACCTAGAACCGATCGAATAATTGTGTGCAAGCGCCATTGATATCATGATTTAGCTCAAACTCAAAACAAGATTGAATTCAATTGAAATCTCTGAATTTCACGTGCTTGGATCTTGCCACAGCGGCTCCCGGGCTCACATTCGGGATGTTATAGTGACGAGCAGTGACGGCACCCTTGCCTCTGCTCAGGAACAATGTCAGCTTGTTGCATGCCTTGGGTAGCTTAGCCTACCATCTATCCCGATTTTCTCGAAGATAAGAAGCTTTTTCTGCCACTCCGGACCCCGGCACGACATAAACTGCAATAGCTTAAATTCTGCAGCCCCGCGTTAAATATCTCAACAAAACCTTGATAATTGCATGATACTGACCAGACAGCATCGCATCGGCAGCCGCACGCATCGCTGCATCGGTAAACAAAAAACCCTCTTTCGCCAAAACAATTGAACCCCGAACACAGAGAAACAGGAATTGGCGAAGGATTCACGCTGCGCGCAATGCAATGCTTGCCGTCTACGTTATAGCTAGCGCAGGCCTGGCGTATTTAGTCAAGCAATTGGTCTACCGACAGTCACACAGGATTAGTCGGAATGGGAGGTCGCTGCGGTAAGTTCCACAGAATCAACACATATCAAAAATACCCCGTAGCCCGGAATGCTTCTTCTCACAACAAGTTACGAACAGAAGCCCACCTGGCACACTCCCATTATTTGGCAATGGTCTCAAATTTCTTTTGTTAGACCGCCAGTCGCTGTTCGACTGGTTTAGTGAAATACACAATGACATTTTTGGTTTCGAGACATACGAGATCAGCGTGCCGACTCTGCCACCCGGTATTGTGGTTAGTAGTCCTGATGTTCTGGAGTTCATAATGAAGAAAGAAGGAAGTGAAGGGTTTGGAAAAGGTCCATTTTTCGAAGAGAGGAGTCGGCACTTATTTGGTAGTATGAATTCTTGTTCTTTTGTCTGAGACGGCTCTGGCTTTTATGATGAGGGTCTGATTTGATGACGGTGCACGTAGGGCATGGTATAATCAATGCATCTGGCCAACTATGGAAAACTCAGCGGAAGGCCGGGAATAAGTTCTTTGCCGGATCGCATTTGCAAGCCCTTGTCGACGAAGTTTTCCCGAAATTCTGGGAGAGGGCGAGAGAAGAACTCGATGAGGCGGCCGAGACTGGAAAAATCGTTGATATGGAAGAGCTGTATCTGGAGTTTACAACCCGAGTTATGGGTCGGGTTGCTTTCGGGGTTAGTACTTTGTTATATCTCAAGATAATAGAAATTGTTTGAAGGAATTGTGTTAACCCGGCGACTCAGATGGACCTGTCGAATTCACACCCCTTCTCAGCTGCATTCGATTATGCCTCCGACCTCACAGGCCTTCGCTTCCAAAACCCATTGTGGAAGTTAAATTATTATCTGTTCGGTCAGAAATTCCGAAAAGCGGTTTCAATAGTGAAGGCTTTTGGAAACGAAATCGTTCGCCTGGCGGTGTGCCGCCGAGAGAATCAAGAGGATGCGCACGTCGGTAAAGATTCCGAATCACCAGAGGATGGCGGTGATCTAGTCGACATGCTCCTTGATGCTGTCCCAGAACACCATGTTGTCGCTGATTCCGCCATAAACTTCCTATCTGCTGGACGGGATACAACTGCGAACTCTATGACTTGGGTACTCCATTTGCTCCTAGAGCAGCCAAATCTCATACCTTACATTACGGACGAATTGCCAGCAACTGGAGTCCACACCTATGCTAGTCTAAGCACTACCCTCACACCTAAGAGCCACGCAGTATTTCTAGAGACACTGAGGTTATACCCTCCCGTACCATTCGAGTTAAAGCAAACACTTAATCCCGGAGGAATAACACTCCCAGATGGAACGGTACTACCTCATGAAAGTGTAGTGGTATGGTGTCCATACGCGTACGGTCGGTCGAAGAAGATATGGGGCGACGATGCATATGATTTTCGCCCCGATAGATGGATTGAAACATCGTCTCTTACCGAGGGAATTGAGGAGGTCAAGTTGAAGGTCAAAAGCGCGTCAGAATACCCTGTTTTTAATGGGGGCGCAAGGAGTTGTTTAGGGAAGAGGATGGCAGAGGTTATGGGCGTTTGGGTATTGGGAGAATCATTGAGGAATTGGACTTTCGAAGAAGTAGAAAAAGTTGGAAGAAGGAGGAGTAGGAATAGTCTGACACTACCAATGGATGGTGGTTTGAAGGTGAGGGTTAGAAAGAGGGAAAGCTAGAGCTTTCAATCATAGAGTAGACATCGGGGCGCCACCACAAATTTCTTAGGCAAGGATACAATGATACAAGGATACAAGAACTCCTTACAGTTCTTGTGAGGGAATTGCGTTATTCAAGATCATATACTAAAATGTTGGTATCGTTGTGAAGTTGAAAGCCTTGAGCCCTGTTCCTTATTATCTCATGAGGATTACGTGTACACCGTAAAATATGTTGATAACGTTAAGGTCCGATATCTCAGAACAGCAGACGTCTCAAACGGGGCTCAGCTAGGTCGCCCTCTGCGCACACCGTGGGCTTGTTAGTAAGCCTTTTCGGTAGCGGGCCCGAATTGTCGGCGGGAAAAATTGTCTAGAATGGGGTCTTGGAAGTTGCACAGTGATCTGTTGAGTACGTAACCACACGGACATTGAACGGAACGGGGACTTTGACGGTGTGTTGCGGTCAATTGGTCTTCGCTCAATGGTCCGTCAAAGAGCCACCACAATTAGAACCAACAATTGCATTGGGATATCTCGTTAAAGATGGTGGTTCTGGGGCGCAAAATTTAGTCAGCGAGAGAGAATATTAGCACATCGGCAGATAGAATACGTTCGGGGTTGTGGACTATTTCTGGCGTATGTGCGCATAAACGTTTATCCTGGGCTCGACTCTGAACCATGAAACGGATATCGACAACACGAAACCCTCGTGTTATTTTTTCGGATACGAAGGTCAGACGAAGCTTAGCCCAGTTTCTAGTATACAACTTCACCCGATGACAAAAGAGCTTTGAGCTAAAGAGCTGACGACGCTTCCAGCGCGGATGCGCTCTTGCATATGTCGGGCCCAAAATGCAGCCATACCAAGTATTCTTTCCCCAAAACGTGCATGCCACGGCGCCAACAGGTCACCGCCCAGCCGCAGTTATCGAAGAGTGTTTTAGGCTATGATCGAGACTATCTAGTAGTACCCCCAATCAGTTAAAACTTCTCCGGCACTCAATGGCGAGCCAAGATTAAGCTTAATTTATTAACGTTGTCTTTCTTTTTGCTATCACCCTATGATGATCCATCGCAGGGGTTTCCTGGTGTCAACGGTTTCTTATGGTGGTGAACCTACTGCACTAGAGTGGGCGCTCACCGTTACGCAAGTCGGAGGCTTGTATAGATTTGCATATACATGATTGTGTAAGGCCTTGTAAGAAATGTAGGGTTGTGTCCTTTTTTCCGCTATGACGAGCCTCGGATACTGTATCGGAGTCTATTGGTGTTAATGAGGGACTGCATCTTTCAAACATGTATTTCAGCCACCAGAGCTCTCAGGGATACTAACTATAAAGACGCCTGAAAATCTCTGCTTCCAGCTCCCCTTTTCATAAACCAGATACGATACTTTTAATTACTCTCACTTTCCCTTTGATAACTTATTATTTTTTCTATCTTGTTGACCGTTTGATTCATTTTTATCTGAGTAACTACTGCCATTCCCCCTTCGCCTTGGTCTTTCAGAACTAGTCTTGCCAGAATCGATCGCCATGGACGAATCCATCAGACCAAATAACACGGAGCTATGTACCATTCACACATGTCCAGTCTCTGAAAGTGCTTATGGGTATGCACCGAAACTGGCTCCCAATGTTGTCCTGTTGGTCCTGTTCGTTTTATCGACGATCGGCTTTATTTCCGTTGGTATCTGGAAGAAGACATGGGGTTTCTTCGTTGCTATGAGTTTGGGGGGTCTTCGTATGTTGCAAATTCTTCTGAACACACTCCCAAAATTTCTGGGATTGGATACTAATGAACTGGGCAATATTACAGTCGAAGTCATAGGATACATCGGGCGGGTTGGTGGTAGTAGTGATCCGTTTGACGGTTTGGGAGGACAGTCTTTCATGATTCAGATTTGTTGCTTGACGGTCGCCCCGGCCTGCTACGCCGCCGGTATCTATCTCTGCCTAGCACGGATGTATGGTTCCCTTCCACTCAGGATTAGAAAGTCTCTCAAAGGTTGATACTTATTGATAATTCCTGTGAACAGTGTCATCGCTTTCGGCGAAGAAATCTCCCGGATCAAGCCTCGCTGGTACACTTACATTTTCGTTACTTGCGACGTTGTCTCTCTCATAACCCAATCTGTTGGCGGTGCTATCGCCTCTACTGCAGACGACCAGAAGGGCACCAAGCTTGGTGGCGATATCACTCTTGGAGGTCTTGCATTCCAAGTCTTTACTATGACTCTCTTCATGGTTCTTTGCGGAGAGTTTGGGTGGAGATGTTGGAATCGTCGGGATATGTTTGATGAGAAACAGCGTGGATTGAGAGAAAGCAGGAGGTTCAAGTACTTCCTGTATGCCATGGGCGCTGCGACTATTTTCATCTACATCCGATGTGTTTATCGAGTGGCAGAGTTGGCGAAAGGTTGGGACGGCCCCTTGATGGTGAACGAGACTTACTTTTTGGTACTGGAGGGAACGTGAGTATTCATCCTTCTTTGACATAGCATTTTACTTCCGAATTAACTGTCTAACGTATTTCTTTACCTCTTCTAGAATGGTCATTCTGGCTTGCATCGTGCTCAACGTTTTCCACCCAGGTATTTGTTTTGAGGCCAGTTATGCTTCGAGAAACAATGCGTCGAAGGAGTATAGCGGCAGTTCGGACGAGATTACACAGTAATCTGGATCCAAATTCACCAGCCAAAAGAAACTCCCCAAAGCTTCCTTACAATATGCTCGCTTCCCTCCCATATTCACTCTATCACCCTCCCGTTCCTTTGTTACGGCTCAAGTTCTCTTCCTTACGATTCACATATTTAATCAAGTCACTCATTCATAGTTTCAATAAAAACACTTAACATTCGTTCATTTCATTAAAACTAGACATATAGAGTATGAAGAAAGCGAGAAACAACGGCGCTAGGCACCCTCGTAAAAATAAAATGTATACGTAATGCTCTTTGTAGATATAAACCCACCTAAATTTGCAACTCCGGTGCCGCTCGCCTCTCCCTGCCACTAATCAAATAGATAGAAGCTCTCATATCTAACAATGGGTCGTCTGATGATTCGACTCCGTCTACTCTTGGAACAGGGTCGTAGATGATATATTTCTGGTCTTCTGAATTCTTCGGCTCGGCTTCCAAAGCCTCCAATTTCAAGGTTCCTAGTTCAACAACCTTCCTAGATTCCGGCCAATGCACCGTCGCATCATTAGTGCGATCTCCTTCTTCAGCGATTTGTGCCACCAATTTTAATTCAACCGGACCTGAGGCCAGCCGCCCAGGAAGCTCCTCGAAGAGGAAGTTTGGCGACTTTGCCTTCAAAGCTTCCTCCGAAAGGGCTTCAGTGCCAACAGTCGGATGGACCTGGTATCTGATTGTAGTTACGGTACCATTGGCCGCAATGAGCTTGAAAGCATTGACACCCCAATAACTTAGCCCAACAAAACTCTCGGCTGTAGGCTTAGGGGCTTGGATGAAAGCCAGTGTCTCGGGATGAGAACCCAAGAATGCCTCCAGTGGTGTGGGGCTTTCACCCTTATACGCAGCGTTTGCCCCCAATGCACCCAAGAATGCAAGGAAGTCTTCACCGGTTTTGACGGGGAAAAATGGGGTGGAGTGTGCAATTATGTCGGTGTGTTTGCGTCCACCCAGGTTGAAACGGATACCGAGACCACGTGGGCTGGCGTTTGGGTCCGTATCTGGGATAACGGGTATGCCGGTGGAATTCGAGAAACGGACGGTAATTGGAGTGGGAGCATTGAAGTGCTGAGCTTTGCTAAGTGTAGCAGCTTCTGGGGTTGGTGTGAAAGTTCCAGTTACGAGAGTCCCTTTAGCGTGCGCTATTAATGTTCATTTTGGTTAGCTATACATATTCCGACAATGTAGTTGTCAAAAATCATACCTGGCCTATAGCCTGGGTGTTTGCCAAAAGCACCTTGAAGGGCGCCGACAAGGGCTCCAGCAGTAGCGTTGACATGGTCGCTATTTGAAAGTGGCATACTGAATTATTTTTCTGAACTCAAGAAGTCTTTCGTGCTCTTGGATTTAAATTGGGATACGCAGCAGCAGTAGTTATACTAAGAGTAATTGAATCTTGCTTTGGAATCTGATATTTCCTGCTCTCTCGATGGGTTTCATGATAGTCTTTAAATAGTTTGAACTTAATTGCGAGTCAAGCCTTCCTAGCGATATTATTGCCTATCTTATCCGGCCTTAAGTCAATTGAGACCAACCAAAAGATCCTAGATGACCACTGGCTGCCTGATTGCGGGGAACTTCGGTGTTCTGTCGCCATCACATCTTGATAATTCAGGTTTGTGATAGCCGCATACAAACGTCGCCTCAAGCTAGCGAGCACGGGCTAGAACAAGTTTGAATATGAACCGGTTCCTTAGTGGGGAAAGGCTGAAAGACGAACCCCGCCCATTTCAAATAAACGCATTCTTATAGGCTAGAAGTGAAGCACGGAACTCTTTGCAGGATATTTTCGGCTTAGTATGCATGATGTCTCAACGGATTCGTATTCTAGAGGTAGGGATACCGGTTTAGTAATCAGCTTACAGTTTTGTACCAGCGGGCTAAGTCAGCCGGGCTTGTTGTAATTTTTGCGTTGGAGAAGGCACAAAAAACGGTCGTACCGTATAGACGGCAGTGCCGGTTGCCTTCGAAGTGACGAAGACGGTTAGGTAAGAAAGAGACATGCATTGCATTGCATGGCGATACCATCGGTTGTGGAGTTAACGACATAATTAAAACTTAACTGAGAACTACTTAAGTACTTATATAACATCCCGTTAGACCATATCCAAAGCTAATTTAATCCCAATCGGCACATATTCTCCCCGCTCCGTATCTCCAGACAAAAATCCAATCCGGTATCCCCAGGCTCGAGCTTGCACATACCATACATGAATCCAAAATTTCAGTCATTCTATATATTACACCGATCGTTAAATCCGTTTATTCCTCGGCTTCGCGAAGCCGTCAATTTTGAGGGCGAAATCGATCTCACCTGACCGCTTCCAGTCTGCGGGAGAGTTTTTCCAATCTGCTGGTTCACGTTTCCAATCCGCAGGAGAGTTCTTCCAATCTGCGGGTTCGCGCTTCCAGTCTGCCGGGGAGTTCTTCCAATCTGCGGGTTCGCGCTTCCAGTCTGCCGGTGAATTCTTCCAGTCGGCTGGAGCGCGCTTCCAACCTGCTGGGGAGTTCTTCCAGTCAGCTGGGGCACGCTTCCAATCCGCAGGCGCTGCTGCTGCGAAGGCTCCCAGAAGGAGAACTGAGAGGGCGAGTGTGGACTTCATTTTATGATAAAGTTTGAGTGTATATATTAAAGTGATACGGTACGTAAGAGGTCTCCAAGATATGAGGGAGTGCTGATGTGATAGCCAAGGTATATCGATAGCACTTTTGGCCACGAAGATAAGGAACTGATTGTTCTAGTTCAGTGATTGGAGTATGGTAGCAATGACGATAACTTGAACGGTCTCTCGACCCCATATTTATACACATCGTGCGGGCCTCTGTTAGCTAAGATACGTGTGTATATGCGTATAGGGATAATGGGTCAAAGATACATTCGAAACGATATCATGCAGCTACGGACTAGAGAGCTCCCTTCCCATAATATCATGATAGGTCAACCGCAGTTCCGCTATCACATGGTCTAAATTCCTAGGATTACCGACGAAAAAGTAAGGGGCTTTACTTCAACATGAAAAATCAAATTCGAAATCTACAGTTGGAATTCCGTCAACATGCTCCAGGGAATCGCTCAAGGCAGCAGTGCCGCCATGATTAGCTATGGATTTAGTGCGGGGCTGGTATCTTCTCATCTTCAAATATGTTACAGTTTGGGGGTTCTGCCTATCAAGGAGCTCGGTCATTTCGAAGGCTCAGAACGATGATAGGATATCTTCAGCGACTTTGATCAGGTTCGTATTCCCTAAGTACGCGGGTTAGGTCCCATACAGGCTCCCGGAGCGCAAATGTACTAACCCCCTGATGCTTGAATATAGCTGTAAACTCTCTTTGATTGGGTGCCATGTCGCGATCGATAGTCCAGAAACCGGTTTTCGTCAACATTATTATGTAAAACTGTTATCAAAAATGATTACGATCCTGGTATACAATGGCAGACGAGGCAATGATAGCATCAGATTATGCAACGGAGTTTACCCGTGCCGTTCAGAGCTCAATCATCATACCCACTGATCCACTGAAATTGCGCCACGGTCTCGGTTGATAGAATGTGTCAGCTCGTTCCGTCCCGCGACATGGTGATTACATATCGAAAAAGTTCGGAGCCGAGGGAGCTATGTTGCATATTGCGAAATAGACCAAATGTTTCAAAATTCCCCTGATTTGTGGCTAACACATTGTTATTCCTACCCTGTAAGTTTAATATAATACTAATAATATTATGTTATAGCCGGCAGCTTTAGTTTTGGTGGAGGATGAAAGGATTTTGATGGTAGATTTTCACAAGCAAACTCTAGGGCCCTAGGCTTCAGGAATCTCGGAGTTCTCATATCGCAGTAGAATAACTAATCGGTGTGCGGAAGGAAAGTTATAAACGCACGATGATATCATTGCTAACGTGTTCAACATCGGCATATAGTCTAGTGGACTTACGGAATGGACTACAACTATTGTAACATTGTAAGCTCGTTTGGTAGCGTGCACCGGTAAATATCTACGATTTCATATCCTTTCTCTCACTTGGGATGGCCGCATGTTATGAACTACAACTTATATATATTTGCCAGAAGTTCAAGATGGTGAATTCATAGAAAATTAGTGCCCTATTGAAGACCCCAGTTTTTGGCCCGGTTTTCGAAGTATTGCTTGTGGCAATGCCATAAGAGATCTCGAGAGATCAACAACATGCTAACGCACACCGCCGCCGTGGATTACTAATCGAGAACACACAAAGGGAAAAATATTATGATAGTCTTTCGTAAGCACAGCGTGTCCTGCAGCTGGTTAATGGATTGTGCAATCCTCTATATAGATTAGTCGGACCTGACGAGGGGGGTTTCCAACGCTTATGGCTACGTCAATCAACGATCGCGGTCACGCGGCGTAGCAGCCTGACATGACGAAGAATTCACCTCGGGAAAATTTAAACTAGAAGGCCGGCATAGTGCACGATCGTGCCGTATAGCTGGAGCGCAGAAGTGCATAGATCTAGCTTTATGATCCAGATACACCCATATATATATGTACAACTAGTAAGGGTAATGCCAGTATCTACTAGTATACTACAATGGTAAAAACAATAGAACTAAATTGTCTCATCTACCGGCTCCAGCTCCGTATACCTATCCTAAGTTCCAACTATGCATGAATATAAGGCATTCAAGTACCAAAAATTAAATCCAACTCTCGATCGCCTGTATAAAGAAACTAAAGGTAAAAGAGTGAATAACAAAACTAGTCGTCAACACTACCACATAAAATGTAGAAACCTATACCAGCCTAGCCCTATTCCAGTAGTCGAAAGGGTTGAGTCTCAAGAATTCTGGGTCTTTCAAGCCCGCTGGAGTCGCACTCCCCACTTTCTGCTTTTTCTTCTCTTTATTTCCCTCTTTCTTCTTTCCCCTCTTCACCAATCCATCATCAGTACCTTGCACCCTCTTTACATTCTTTTCATCCTCTTCTATCCTCTTTCTCAAATCGGCGAGTTTATCCTTTGTTGCTTCTAGACTCCTTCTATCCATACCCCTAACTTTTCCCTCCGCCCAAGGTGACCCGACAGATCTTTTGTAAGGGTTCCCTTCACCACACCCATTGCTAGTACGAAGCCGTAGACAAGAAGGCCCCCTCCCCCAAGGGTTTCCCGAACTATCGTCGCCTTCTGACCCGCCACTCCACCATGGGTATTCCGACAAGTCATATCTCTTCTTAAGAAATGCTGTGACGAAGCCTGGAACGGAGACTGTATTTCGAATCGCAAGTTTGATAGTATTAAATAACCCTGAAACCCCAGAGTTTACCTCTCGCTTTGTCTTCTCCTTTGAAAACTTATGCAAAACGCGGTAGATCATCCTCAAGGTGGATTTATATACCGAATCGGATATGATACCAGCCTTTCTATATTTGCGGAGCTTTGTGATTAATCTCCGGAGGGCACCACTATCGAATGAAAGTAAATCGAGGTCATGGTCGATATTCCTACGTGATAGACCACCGGCTTTAGAACCGTCGCCTTCAGGCCCCGCTGGGTTGGAGGCAAAGGTCGGCTGACCACCGCTAGCAATGTACCCACTTCTATTAGCCTCAAAGTATTCGTTAATACCATCAAGCCATAAGAGTAGATCACTAGCGAGATCTCGTTTAATTATCTGTGATTCATCTGGAGAGTTTGGGTCGATGGAATCCACAATCCTCCGGAGAATGCCAGTTGAACCCTGAAGTCTTCGTATGTCCCAAGGCAGAACGCACGTTTTCGTGCGGAGACATTCCAACTTCCATTTAGCGTTGTGAGGGTTGTTTTTCTCGTAAGGAAGAACTGGGGGAGGAGTGGTGCTATAACGGGTACGACGCTTAATCTTAGCCGGAGACGGTTGAAGATCCCGCTCGACTCTTGGACGTGATAAGCAGAGCCTCATGGCGCCCGCCCTTCGAATCAGCTCACCGAGCCAAACAGCCATTCTATTGTCTGCACGCCGTTCGACCACGGGCGCCTTTTTAACCTCGTGTTCAACATCTACGCTCCTCTTATGCCTGAAGTTTTCCTGCATGCGGAAAATAGTGACGATGATGCGCTGTGATATCTCGTCGGCTTCTTTTGGGAGCGCTTCTCGAACCTTTAGGCTGATATCCGGCCATGCGTAGTTGCTGGGATTCTGGTCATCGGTACGAACACGGTCGTCAAACTCGTCAGTGGAGATGCCACCTCGATGAGTCCGCCTTTTCAACTCTCCGTCGTACGGGGGAAAAGTTGGCTCCCGGAGTTTGTCGAGAACATCTGGCCATTCGGCCCCGCGTTTATGACTTGATTGTTGATTTGGTGATGCATCACGCTTCCAGTTCTCGTTGTCTTCGAATCGGAAGAGGTTTTGAAGAATTTGTCTTGAAACTTCTTCGGGGGAGGACTGTCGTGATTCAATGCCCCGTTTCTGCTTCTTTGCTTTATTAAATTTGAAGATGCGATGTATGACCTCCTCTTGAACTGACTTTGCATCTACTGGGCCAGAATTATCAGGCGCACGACGGCTGAGAGTTGTACCATCCTCCGTATCAATTTTGCTTCGGTCCTCTTTATCATTGAGAGCCGCGAGAATATCAGAAAGAGCTCTAGCCCTCTTCTCGATAAGAAGAAGCTTTGACTCTGTGCCTGTTTCATCTCGTTTATCCTTATAATTTAGGTTGACGGGTCTGATTACATTGACCTGCATATCACCGGAGCTCACAGTATCCCCTTCGTCGGACTTTGTCGGAAAGTGCCAAAGCCGAAAGTCGTTGGGGGACCCTCCACCAACATTAAACCAGGCCGTAGCCACATCTCCGTCGATCCGCTTCTTGAGTTTCTCTGGGACGGGTGCAGATTCTTGGTCGCGTGATTCGAGGATGTGAGCGGCTGGATTACCAAGATGGGCTCTCCTGACCGCACGATCATAGAGAAGTCCATCGAGCTGGTTCATCCATTGAGCCATCTGTTCTAAGGGAACGGCGAGTGTATCTGGAAGCGGCTCTGGGTTCGGCCCATGGACGCCAGTCGAGTCTCGGCGGCTCCTCCTATTCTTGCGCACAGGGGGGTTGACACCGTTGACGTTAACGTATTCCGGAGAACCGCTGACAGGGAGCGCGGGAATGGTCTCCGGGTCAACGATAGCAGGACCAGGGCCGCCGAATACATTAGAAGGCCATCTAGACCTTGTAGCGTCTACCTTGACAACGCCTGGATCTTCAGTAAGTGCGCTACTCACAGACCCGGGGACTTCTTCACTAGTTTGTTTGATATTATTTGAGGTTCCTGCTTGCCAGAAAGACTCGTCGCGCTTTGCAGCTTTGTAGTGTTCTGCGACGCCTGCGCCGTCATTGCTTGTTGGGGCTGCAAGGGAAGCAACGGAGGTAGCGAGGCAAATGACCGGGAGGAAATTTGCTAGATGCATGATGGGAAGTAAAAATCGATAACGTACGGGTCCTGAAAAGCCCACTTGTTATCTAATTATTATTAATTATACCATCCAATGGTAAGCTGGGATGTTCGAAAGATAGAATAGGAATATAAAATTGTCAAAACAATGAGACGAAAAGGTAAAAATTAACAAAGAGATTAAATGAGTGACGGAACAATAGATAGAATGGGACTAAATGCCAGTTGAATTTAAGGAGAAAGCAGTTTAAAGTGCTAGTGATGAGGGAGAAGAAGTAGACAAGATCGGCGAGAGGGGAGGCACGGTATATAAATGTACGCATTAGCATTATACAGTACCCCTTAGTAGACGCAGTCGTTATCTGCCGCCAAGGTATGCCGATGCCGGCATGCTAGAATCGATGTTTAATCCTAGGATCCAGGCGCATCAATGAGGCTCAGGAAGGGATGTACATATGTGATAGTGAAATGATGCGTACGCATTGACCTTTCACCCCTCTTCCTGTACCGCGCACGAAAGCTAAAGGCAACCCGTGCTGACGGCCTGACGATAAACTTCGATCGTCGGTAACCCCGACGGCGAACTTTGTTCGAAGGGACGCCTGTCCCAGTGCTAATTTCTTAAGATTCATGTCTAAGCCTTCGTTTAGAATGGCCGAAACATCGAAGTGCATTTTAGAACGTACTCATTAGCTTGGGAGGAAAAGGGCCGATGTGCCCCTAGAGGAAATTATCCTGTAGACCCTGGGGGGCTGCATATGCTGTGAGTGGAGAACCGACAGCTTTTCTGCTTGTTCCTGCATTTCTTGAAACGAAAGATTGTGGAGAGATAAGATGGGCCAGAAACAGGCACAGCTCGTAACTCGAAGGCGGTGCCATAGATCCACTAGTCACTAACGATGGAGACATGCTGCGTAAAGAACGTCGAGAGACTTTATCTCCTCACAATGGAGAGGAGCACGTAAGCGAGAGCGTGTTGTGAGTGTGGTGGTTATAAATTTGGGTGGTCGTGTTGAATAATCTATCGTGTGTGCCACTGGTGTGAGATCTGACATGCGGCATGCATAAGCGCATGCAGGGGAGTCTACTCTTAGCAACAGCGCGGGAATTATAGATGCACCGATGCACTTCAATTGAACCTGAAACATGTACAAAAGAGGGGCTCGTGAGACACGCGAGATATAATTCGGGTCAGCACAGAAAAACCCATGCGAACCCACGTTTTGTTTGCAATTGCAAGTAATCGTTGGGACAGCGCGTCAGAAAGTGTATCGAAGCTTCAAGTGCGAAGGCGAACTTGACAGTAAAATATAAAAGGGGGCGGCCGGATGGCATAACCGAGAAGCCTTCGATTTATTGTCGGAATTTGATCAATTGATATCTCAATTATAATATTAAAGGCTCCCCAAGGCACCATTGCATTACCAAGCAATGTGTTTCCTCAACTCAGGTTTCACCAGCTTCCAATTATTTTTATTTTTATCTTTATCTTTTTCGTAGGAATAGAAGTTATCTGTTTCCTTAAGCCGGGAATAATATTTATTCTGAACCGCATTTTTGGCCCATTTCTGTTGGGGTATTTGCACGTTTGGTTACTTGTAGGAGCTTCGTCGATTAGTGCTACAGATTTTATTTAGGTATATATTGAGATATTGGGATGTGGCGATAACTAGTCTGAGCTTCAAATCCCTAGCCTTGGTTTTGATCCCATGTACACTAGCTTGAAGTATACTAGGTGGTTGACTAGGATTCGTCATCTTCCCCAGCAACATTAGCCTTATCCGCCAATCCTCCCTGCTCTGGGGAACCGCTTTGATCTCTAACTTTCTGTTGGCCTAATGGCGTCTGCACCGTCAATCTCTCGGGTCGGCGCCTGTTGATCGAGTTCGCTTAGAGCTAACCGATTTGCTGGCTACTCGACGTAGTCTGGTGCTCCTGACTTGGTATTTGCTGTAATGTACGTAAATATTTGGATAAGTTGCCAGGCGGTTTGTAGGGTCGGTTGTTGAGCTGAGTGAAAGAAAGGCATATTGACTACAGTGGTCAAAGTGATAACTGGTCGTATTACTGCTCGAGTAGCAATAGTAGGTTTTAGGGTTCGCAGCGTAGTCCAACTAGATGAGCTAGTACCATCTCTCGAGATGGAGGTACTAGCTACCGATGGCAATGTCGGCGCTATTGGCACTTGAGCTCGCACTATAGGCATTCCTTGGTTCGTTTGTAAGGGTGGAGATATTAGCGATCCCGGGCCAACTGGTGTAGGAGCGGTCGCTAGAAAACTAGGAGCCATGAGGGCAGGTGGAACGGGGTAATCATTTGCGGTTCTCGTCGTACTAGCCAGCTAGTACCGTCATTGTAAGAATCATATTTCCCATTCTGTAGAATCGGCTGCCCAATGGCTATACTAAATAGAAGCCATGCAGCTGTGATAACAGCTGCACTCGGGAATGTCTCCATGTCTACCGTGACAATTATTAATCATTGCTGGACAATGTAAAATTTAGATAAAGGCAAATACGCTACGAAAATGAAGGTAGGCCGCCCAGCGGCCTCTAAAATCGAAGGTAATTTGGAAACGGGTGCTCGATATGGGTTTGGTTGAGGATAGGACGCACGGCTTGGGGCAACATATATCTACAAGTATAAGTCAACATCGGGCAGATCTTTCACGAAAGATGCCTGGAAACTAAAGATGGATTATTGCTTTTTCCACGTAGCTTAACGGCAAAAGTTGGAAGCGAGCCTATCCACGATGTAGAGCTTCAGGCCTTATTCATCTGCTTGGATTCAGGCGCTTGGTCTACCACATTCTAGGTTGCAGGCGCGTTGTTTCGAGTACTCTGTTGGATTTTGAAACGGGGTTTTTCATGGGCGATCTGTGCTACCATAATGATCCACCAATCAGACCATTTCGACGGAGAGAAGCGAAGCTCGGGTAGACGAGGATGATACATAGAGACTCAGCCCATGCTGCACAGATAAAACGGACCCGAATTCACGCCAGACTCCTACCGGAATTGCTTCAGTTTTGCCATGTTGCAAGTTTACGTGTTTTAATAGCAAGCGACCTTCGAAGCATCTTAGACACCCATCCACATTGGATATCCCTTGCTGTTCAATGCAATGCAATGTAGCAATTCTCACAGTTACACCCACCTAGGACACATGTACATACAACGAGCGCCGGGCAGGTCATGAGCAGGCAATATCCTGGCTATATTATTATTATTATTATTTTTCCGAAGTAACGGTGCCTAGCCTTGTATTAGAACGACTCCATAGGCCTAACCTTGATTGAGTATAATATAGAGGATTTATAATTAACTCATGACGTTTATGAAATTTCGCATACGCTAAAGCGACACACCTGGGAACTATTCTGAGTGTGCATACTACCGAGCAAGGATCCAGGGAAGACGAGGGCTAAGATATTGTAATGCAAGCTTGCTCTCCGTTTTGAATGTAGTCTGGGATACCGATGTATAGTAAGGGGAAATCCGATCCAGTCAATCAACGGAATATTGTGGTGTGCTAAATACAAATATTGTAAATCCAACAATTACTTGATCATATAAAATAGTAAACATATAGGTCGTAACGTTAAAACCCTATATAATTCTTCAACAGCATTCGACCAATCCCTGGGACATAATGATCCTTACGCCTCGACTCCCGCTTCATCTGAAGCCTGTTTTCGAGCCCCGTATCTATGACGAAGTAACGCAATTCCAACAAAGAGTCCCGCCGTCATAACAACAAAGGCCGGTAGCCCCAGCCCTAACCCGACTCCAAGCGTAACTTTGTCACTTTGACTAAGTCCCTTGTTACCACCTTGAGGTGTGGCAGATACCGTGATTACTGGTAACTGTGTGATCCGGGCGCTTGTGATCGTTCTTACCACACCGTCTGTTCCAGTCGTTGTGTAGAGAGTTGTATCCGTGTATGGAACGACTATGACATCGATTGAAAAGTCAGTCTTCACATCGCTCTCAAATTCCAAACGCCAAATATTTATTTAAATCATGCATAGGACCAAAGGCTACAGATCGATATTTAATTAAAAACGGATGAAATGTCGTACCTGATGGGATATAAGTGCTAACGCTATACTCCGTTGGCACGGCCGCCTCTGTGACCACTCTGGTAACTGAGACTTCTTCGCGCAATGTAGATACTAATACTATCGTCTCGAGAGATCCTAATGTCGTGTCTATTTCAGTTACTTGTGGTTGAACCGCCGTTTTGGACCAAGATTCCCTTGCAGCCTCCACATCAAAGCCTCCACCACATATCGGCAGCGCTCTATCTACATCAACCCCAGGTCGGTAGTTTAGTGCAATGTTGCCATCTAAATAGGCCTGTGCGTTCCCGTTTACATAGATACAATAAGCGCCCGCCAGATTCTTATCTTGTATCTGCCGTAGAGCGAAACAGAGGCATAGCTCTATCCCTGCACCAATGCGGGCCTCTTGTCCTCGTAGGCGGAGACCAGTCCTATCATAAAGGCCAAAGTTATCAGTGATGTTGGTGAAGACTTCTATGGCTGGTCGGCAGAATGGCGACCATTCGTAAACTTGGCGGTAGCCTTCCGCTGTACCTAAATTTCCACATAGGGGTTCCCAGCGGATTGCTTGGTAGCTTAGACCTTCGAAGCCGGGGATAGTGCCACTGCGGTCTCGAGCTAGTAGGTATTGACTAGCTGCATGGCTGAGTTGGGAAAACGATAAGAAATGGAAAAGAGCACTGATTACGAAGAGTCGGTGATCCATTGCATTCCAAGAAATACCTTACGGAAAATTGGTTTAAACCATATGGGAGGGGCTGAAGGGTAACAGCTGCTATAAATTGCCGGGCTAGAAACGAGGCTCTTGGAATCGCATCTTCTCCAGGTTCGAGTCGGTCCGGATAAGCTATTGCCAAGAGTTCTGATATTCTGAAGGCTGCAGCGATTTTTTTTCAGCCTTCGATAGATCTGCGAGAATATCGATATCCAGCATTCTTATAGAGGTGATCCGGCATTCGGTCGCACAATGGAGAATTGTAAATCCACTGAAACGATGAAATCCAACGATCCCCGAGTAGATTATACATTTTGCTCCCGTCCCCTTTCCTAGACAGACCGCCTACGGTATGAATACCATCTCCATATCACTTGCACATTAGGGTGCCGGATTTCGACTTCAGAATGAGTTGTCGATTTCGTTGGCAGCGTATTGCGGCTGAAGATACGCCATCTGCAGCCACGTTTCGAGTCGTGAAATGGATCTGTCAAACATGCGAGCGAGAGCTCGAGAAATGTTAGGAATTATCAGCTGATTAATTGAAAACACCAACACCAAGGCTGGCCTCGAAGTTTGAATGAATTTTAGCATTGAATTGAGGTTATGATTCGGTATTCCCTCCGGTCGTCTGGTTGGAGACGTGAGAGACGGCAGGGTGCAGCAACGTGCAACTGATATGGTCCCATGGCATGGCCTAAATCCGTTGCTCTATTCTTGAATCGGAAAGGCGGACTGTTGGATCGCTTGCATGTTCGCCGTGCACGCAGGCTTTCGGCCTCAATGTAACGACCCAAGAAATCTAATCGAGGCCGCTGCAGCTTGCACTTTTGCTCCAAGCGAGTAACGACAGGAAAAAGCCCCAATCTTGGAAGCAAATAATAAGTGCCAGTCGCTATTGATGAAGCAATCATATCTTGAGGTCCTGATTGCCTATGAGGAAGTTGCTTCGATGCCAAATTCAAAAGCAAAGTAACGTATCGATTTGAACTGGTCAAAACGTGGCAGCAGGCCGGTTGGACAACCGTCGAGCACAAGGGCCCACCACCAATAGCATCCTTGATGCTTGGGCGCAGGCGACACACACTTTTGTCGGCGGACACAGGCTGGGTCCACCCAGAACGAAAGGAGTTAGCCGTTGAAGACCGGTTGAAGTTCCGAGACGGTAGTACTACATGTACATGTATGTACATGGTCATGGTCATGGCCACGGCCATGTTGGGTGGTTCAGACAGTCAGTGCAGTTTGCCGTTGTCGAGTGTCGGTGGCGGTCGTTGAATCCCACAGTCTCGCGTTTCAATACACTCGAACTGGCTCTCAACCCCTTACTATTCCTCTCCAAACACTCCATCCACCACCTCCACCACTTCCATCGTTAGTCATCCTGGTCGGCCAGCTTCGTGGCGGCTCTGGCTTCTCTGCCTCCGATCAATCTGCATATTCGGTCGGAAGCTACTCGCATTCTCTCGATTCGAAAGGTACTCCGCTCGTGCCCCTGCGATACAGGAACCACCCATCGCATTGCTCTCGAACGGGTACCATCCCGTCAAAAGCATCAATCGCCCCACGAACACCCTAGATTCAAGTATCTAGCTGGATCCTTCGAACGGCATCTCCCATCTCTCGCCAAACCATCCTGAAGCTACAGATTGAGAGCATCATCAAAGCATTCGCTACATTTCACCGAGGCTGGCTGGTGGGCTGGACGAAACAAAGACGACGGGCCAGAATCGTACCAACCCGGCATTCAGCCAGGCTGACAGGGATTGCTGCACCTCCACCGCCGCTAAAGTAGGAATCAGGCGTTCTCACTATATTTAATCCACAACTGCACCCCACTCTGCCTTTACAACCCCATCTTCGTCGTCCAGGTATATAAACGGCCCTGGTTTTCGGTTACATGGTTATCTCTTTTGTCTTCTCTCTTTTTCAACTATACCCGGTCCTTACCCGCGCACATAGACGGATGACATTCTAGCGGTTTCGCGAGCTCCTTGATACCGGAAACACACCTCAAGACTTCGGGGCATTTCGACGATCCCTCAACAACGAAATCCGACCAGGGTTCTAAACCGACATCAGTCCATCAACAATTAGACGAAGAGGGGCCGACCCTTAGCAAGGTTCCACCCAGGAACACCCATTCCCGCTACGATGGTTAGGCGAACCCGAACACGGAAGGTCATAAACGCGATCGGTTTCTGCATCTTCGTTCCTTTTGGTCTTGTTTGGATTTCTGGTGAGGCACTGTGGGAGCTGGCAAGGGACGAAGCTAAGGTCCAAAAGAAAGTGTACGAGGAACGAAAGAAATACAAGATCCGAAAGTCCCTCGCTCCTCCAGAACCGAAGAAACCAAAGATCAACTTCCCTCTCATATCCAAAAAGGAGCCAAAGGAATATAAAATCGAGGAACCAGACCCCCAGTTCCAATCTAAACTCCTGCAACTCCCAGGGGAGATTCGAAATCTCATCTACAAATATGCACTCGGTGGCCATACACTTCATCTCATCAAGACCAAAAATTCTTTGAGCCACGCTCGCTGCCCCCTCCCTTTTCTGCCATGCCAGGACAAGTCTTCTTGCTGTGAATCCGATTACAATCGCGTGTGCCTCCCGAATACGTTCAACGGCGCGAGCACATACGAAGACCCTGATCTTGTTCAAAAACTCGCTCTCTTCGCATCCTACACCGGCGGCCTAATCCTCACTTGTCGTCGCATCTACCTCGAAGCTTCCGACTACCTCTATTCCAGCAACATGTTTTGCCTAAACACACTGGATATGCTAATCCATCTTCGTAATTCGATCTCCCCACGCCATTTCAAACTCATCAGACATCTCCAAATATCCCACAAAGTCACTCATTTCGAGCAATTTGTGTCTGAACGTAAACCATCTCGGAAGATCCCACTATACCCCCCGTACGATAATAAGACGTGGAAGGAAGTCTGGCGGATCATATCTGAGGAAATGACCGGCTTGAAGGATCTGCGGGTTCACGCTTTTGGAGAAAACATCTCCATTCGGACAACCAGAGTGTGGAGGTTGTGCATGTTGGACGAAATGAGGAAGGTCCGGGGATTAGACAGCTTTGTCTTCCATTCGGATAATTTGTTCATGAAAAGAGGCAACTTAGACTACGCGGAATGGGAAGACGACGTGCTGACTGCGAAGGAGCAGTTGAAAACCGAGGTCATGATGCCCAGAGAACAAGAACAGGCGGACCTCAAACCGAAAGCCTTCGAATAGAGATATTTGGGGAAAATATCAACCAGTGCGATAGCACAGTCGACTCTCCAGTCCATGACAGGCCCATTTACATACTGCCTCCCAAGACTGACTTCTCAAATCCTATTTTTCCTTCTATTGCCGCCGGGGTATGTATATATTCCTCGAGTGTATGGCCCTTTTGCATGATCAATTTGCACTCGCGGTATGCGCCGTTTACGCTTCCCCTTTGTTCATTTCCTTCCCGGCGTTTAACCTTCTTATAAAAGTCGTTTTACCCCATCGTCCTCATCAATATCTACGTACACTCTATTTTTCAACGGGGCAGCGCTGGAATTCAAGGCCTGGCGTTTCAGGTCAACTAATGCTTATTTGCGTACTATCCTGTCTGGCGTTTTAAGGTCCCCCCTCAGTCCTTTTTCTCCCAAATTCCTCTTCCTATCATCAACTGCCAGCAGGGTGCGTCTCTTTGTCTATACTTCGCTGTTCGCTAGAAACCGCATACACAGCCTTCCTTTTTCCTTATACCACTGCACTTTAGCGTCCCCTGTTCGTCACGGCAAAATTCTTAATAAGAAGCTCAAATAATTAAAACATTGATTCAGCGGAGGTCAGTTTGCCACAGTCCATTCATTCAGATAGTACTGGGGGTTACATAGGCTTGGAATTTCGAAAGTATATCTCGGCCGGAGATTCCAAAAGTCAACGGAATTACGTTTTACCGCATCAAAACGAATACTTGGTCAGCGCCGTGCTAGCGTGAATACCTGCGTACCCAATTTTCCGAGAATTCGTTAAATTTATCAACTGTTACAACCTTGCGTGCAGCACGTAAGATGTTGACCGGGGTCGCCGCATAACTGCTTATGTAACCCGTTTCTTTTCATGGCAGACTGTGTCGACATGCGCATGTTGGAAAAAATGGTTAGAGGATAAATCGATACATAGAGAGAGTACCGTGGTAATGGCAGCTACAGCCTATTTGGTCTGAAATGAAGGAGCCATCCATGGCCGGGAAGGGCCGCCACCGTCCCGCTCTTAGCCCAACCGACGACAAGCTTTACATTCTCGAGGTATGCATACGGGCCTGGTTAAATTTTATTCTCCCACAAGTCGTGGTCGCTGGTGATCATTTTCGGGCGTTAGCCTCATACTACTCTTTTTTTAAAGGGGAGATTTTAAATCTGTTGAACCTATGTATTGTGATTTCTTCAGATCAGGTGCCAGTATATGTCTATCTTATTGGACTACAGCTCAGTTTCCGGCTGCTCACGGGGACCACTTTCTCCAGCCTCCGGGCACGCTGGATGAGGCGAGCAAGCATCATCGCCGGCCCTCATCCAGGTTCTCGCAGTACGAGCTCTACTCCTTGCTGCCCCAAAAATATGATCCTGGAGAGAGAGCAAATAGCGACCTTTCTTCAGGCAAATGTTCTCTTGAAATGTTTCCTCTAAAAAGGATAATAGCTCCGTTTCCAATACCGCATCTCCCAACAGCTGTATAATGGGCACATCTCTCAATGTTGCGGGCTCGACCATATTGGCTAGAGTAGACTTGACCGCATCCCAATATTCGTTCCTCTGCCTAGATCGTAAAAAAGCAGCATGGCCTAAATCATAGTGTACTCCCCCTCTATGAAGGCCCACTCTTTCCAGGTCTCTATCGATAATTCCCCAGGTAATCCCTAAAGTCTTCTCGTTGTAATCTATTGACAAAATCTTGTTACAGTTGTCTGGCCTTGTAAAATCATACTCATTGGAATCACAGTTGGGCTTCCAGGTATCTTTGCACGCTTCCACCATCCGCTGTCCCTCACTCTGATAAAAATCTGTCGAGGCGCTCCGAATTGATAATATAACAGCTAGGCCAGCCTCTAGCGCTGCTGCTCGAAAGTACGCGGAATATCTGGTAACGGCGTCTGGGACGCAAACCGCAACAGCAACGTTATTCAAAGATTCCGTTTCTCTCACTTTGGACACAAGTTTGGCCATCATCTCTGAGATCGCCATGATGATGTTCTGTGTTTTAGGAGCGAGAGCGGAGAGATCCGGTCTGAGTACTTCGGTCGGTATAGGTGAAAATTCAAGTTCTTCATAATGCCCGTAAAAAATCCGCTGGAGAAGTTTAGACAGCGTTGAATCTTTGCTCAAGCCGAGTAAACCAAGCGGTGGGCCTCTCTGAGGAAACTGGGCATACGAAGGAACGATCTCTCTGCCACATCAGCACGCACTATTGTTAGTAGGACATCCACATATATATGCATATCCGTATGAGTCTGCAAATTACAATTTTGAAGGATTTTTCTTTGCTACTTCCATAGCGTCGTCCACCAAATCTTTTAGGGACGACAGGTAATTAACATCGCCGTCAATTTTTGCAACGTCAACTACTGTGTCATTCGAATAACGGATGGCGACGGTGCTGCGTTGGGCATAAGATTAGATGGATATAAGCTGGCGGGGGTGGAAGTGAAATAACGGACCCATATCCGGTGGTGAGATCGATACCAATGCCTATCAACCAGATATGGCCTATCAGTACTGGCAAAGGGATTTTAATTTATTTATAGGGATAAACGTACCTGGGGCATTTAAGAGCTCAACAGGACGACACGTGTTACATATCTCCCAGGAAGCCGACGAGTGAATAATTAATGGTAGAAGATAAATATGAAAATGCATATCTTTGTTGGGGTTCTGCCAGAATTTCTCAGCCTCAAGTCCAAATTGTAGGCGCGTAACGAGGAAGCATGCAACAAAGGAAGAGTCAGTGTCGAAAGCAAAGAAACAACTCTCTTTATATCATGATGTGTATTACAATTACGTAACCAACATCAACTATACTATCCTAGAATATTTCCTACTCCCAGCATCTACCTCGAACCCAATTATCAACTAGACGCCATTTCCGTCGCTGTTCCTAGATCTAATTACTCTTCGTTTGCTACTCCGCTTTAACTGATGAGTTTTGTGCTATGCAGTTCTGCGGCGTAGACGCAGGGGAAGGCGCTTCCTAAGTATCTATATCCACACATCCAGAAGTGGACTTTTTTGAACTACACCAACGGTACCATCTATAATCTGTTACACAAACGAAGATGTCAAAACTTTCGAAGGAGCAGTACCCTGAACTCCCTTCCGTATTTATTTTTGGAGTCCGGGATATATCGTGCCTTTTATATATATTGAATACTTAAGTAGTTTTATGCCTCGATGCTTTCTGCTAGGCATTAGTACTGGATCTCAAGAAAACAACCGTTTAATTGCTGCAAAAACAAACATTTTTGTTTTCGAAAGAAAGAAAAAGGATCTTAAGTTAACCAATACTATATTCTATATTCCTTTTGTGTGCGCTATCATCTGTCTCCTATAGGCCTAGTGTGTTATGTGAACGCCGAGTCTCTGCGCATTCATGTACGTATATGTGTGGGAACGGCTGAAGGATAATACTTAGTTAACATAACCTAGCAACCAGATATTACGGAGTCTTGTCCATCTCAATCGTGCTCAGAATCATACTAGCCGGCCTTATATTAAATATTCTCGCCTGCCAAATACAACCAACCCTACAAAGTATGAGCCGCTAGAACTAGTAGGTAGTGGAAGAGCAGAAAGGCAAGGAGAGAGGCGATAGCTATATAAGAACGTCTGGACTATAGTACTCACACTCATCGGCACCTCAGTAGCCCTCACGCCCTTGAGCTATACCAGCCCAACCTACGGACACTGACTTATTGTTGATGCATATGGAAACATCCGGCTATAGTACGTTATGCAAATGTCCCGTGGCTCCAAAAGCTCGAGAACAAGAAATCGATGTTACTCTTAGTTCTTCCCGCCATTGATCTGTGTTCCGACTGTTTTCCGTCGGGCTTCGCGCGTATTATAACATTAAAAATGGATGGCCGATATCATTAGATAAATGGAATACTAATACACTGTACTTGGAGAAACAGAGAATGCATGATCTAAGCGCTTTCAAGTAGTCTCGAAAATATATGCAACCTAGTCTCGTAAACTAGCCTCTAAACCACGTCTAGGTGTAGGAGTCGTAATATCGTATACGAAATACGAGGACCGTCGACATATATATTGCTGTGTGGCCGAAGCGAGGCACAACGTCTGTACAACCAAAACCCGACCTCGCCCAACACTTTGTACGGATTTGTCCCATCTTCTTCTTTCTCCCACCCAACCCCGCCACCGCTGCGATGTCCATCCACCGTCGTTGGACCCATCTCTCCCCCTCGACCGCCTCCGTCCCCAATACTACGAACCCATCACTACATCCCTATCAATCACCTAACGACCCCAGAAGCTCGTCTACAGCTTCACTTCTACCTCCACCGTCTGCAGTTGAGGCGATCGAATCTGGGCAGTCCAGTCTTCGCACCCTCCTCTGCGTATTCATTCATGGCTTCGTCGGCGATGAAACGTCCTTTCGCAGTTTTCCAGCGCATTTCCATGAACTCCTTACAATATTAGTACAAGATACTCATGTCGTCCATACAAAAATATATCCGAAATTTAAAACGAGGGATAAAATCTCAATCGCCGTAGATAATTTCTCAAAATGGTAGGTTAAAGCCATTGAAGATGCCCGTTTAAAAGCGTGGGCTAACTGTTTCCTCGACCACGGTCTCAGGCTCTCTCAGTTCATCTCTGAAACAACCGACGTCGTTCTCCTGGGCCACTCAATGGGTGGCCTACTAGCCGCCGATGCCGTTATTCTACCTCCCTTCCCGCCTGGGCGTCATAGAATTCTCGGTACAATATCCTTTGACACGCCGTTTATCGGTATCCACCCCGGTGTCATAAAATCTGGCTTAGCTTCCCTCTTCAGCCCTGCCGAAAAACCCCTCCCCGATCCGGATATCCCAGAAAACCTCTACGGTAGCTTACGAACAAGTCTCGACAGCGACGATAGAGATAGCATCTTCACCAATAGTACTGGGACAAGCCACAGTAGTAGCAACACCTCCACATATTTCCCGCCGAACCTTAAACCCAAGAAATCGGTATGGCAGTCTGGTATGAATTTTCTCCGAAAACATCAAGGTGGCCTCCGCCGTGCTGCTATGACCTATGTAAACGGGCATCTGGAATTTTCGGGCGCACTGATGGATTTTAGCGTCATGAAGCGACGTTATCAGCAAATAAAAGCCCTTGATAGACGGGATATTGAAGATAGAAGACGATTGCTGTTCGGGGAGAGTGGAAGAGAGCATGGAGTCTGGGTGCCTAGAGTGCGCTTCGTAAATTACTTTACTGTGAGCACAGGACGAGTGAAAAGGGAAACTAAGGGTCAAGATCGAGGAATAGCAGAAGAAACAGAGACAACGAACGAGGCAGTTCCACCAATTTCACCATTACCAGAACCAGCGGTTCCAGTGATCGTGGAGGGCGAAGCAACACCGCCACCTGTGTATAGTCCAGGGAGCAATAATCCACCCCAGCCGACGGACGACAAGAGCCCAGCAACGGTGACAGTTGACGGTCTTTCCCCATTGTCGGGCTCATCTTCTCAAGTATCACCATCGTATGCTGAGCTTCGGAAGAAAGAAAAGACCTTCTGCATTATCCCACGAGATCAAGATGACTGTTGGGTTAAAGTCAAGATGGAGAACGTGGATGAGGTCGGGGCCCATTGTGGGCTATTTTTCGTGAATGGAGTGCCCGGAGTAGAGACGCCGCCAGATGCGGGAGCCGGACATCTGGGAATTGAAACCTTTGGTAAAGAGGAATATACCGGGGAAGACACATTTGAAGGCGGCGCCTATGAGAAATTGCTAGGAGATGTAGCGCAACGAATTGAAGGGTGGGTTAGGGAGTGGATGGATGACCTGGCGGTTAATCCGTGGATTTTGGACGAAGGACGTTTATAATGGCCCTGAGCTGGTACTCAACCGAGGGCTGAGTATACCCGGTTTCTAATGACTATACCATGACTCCTACTAATGTATAATCGTAATATACGAGTAACTGGAATGCATTTTGTTATCTGCGTGGTATTTGATACCGAATGGTGCACCCCGCTATAGAACCAAATAGAATTGTAAGGCCCCCCGGGTAGCCGAACTATCAACAAAATATTGTGAGGATGTTTCCAAATACTTCCATTGAAGCCTTGTACCAGAGGCACCCATACAATATCTGGCGATGATGAACCAGGACAGCGGTGCTCATATTTCTCCTCGCTTGCGATCGAGTCCTGAGGATCAGGCGGCACCCGATGGTATCGGAGAACGGGACACCGCCCCCTATGTGTCATTCATGTTCCAGCTCGGTCTGTTAATGCTAGTGTCTTGCGGGGTAGTTCTAGGATCCTCAAGCCGCTACCTATATTGAGATTAGGTCTTGAGGCCGGCCTTGACGCTGGCAAATGTATATGTATAGGATCAGATAACTAGTCACTTCAAGTAGCACTAGGAGTATAATTGACAAGTACCATACATGGCATGGGCTTGGTCTTGTAGCATGAGCCTACCTCTGTAAACATAGGGCTGTAAATACATGGTATATAATTCCAGGATGAGAGAAAAGATGAGAAAGGCTGACCAACATTACTATTGCGTTGTCCGTGCAAATTGCAACAGTTCACCAATTTTACTATTCCTCTTTCCGTTAGTACAAGGTAGAAGTTACTAAGTTTGGACCAACCCTCCTTGTTGGCGCTTAGCTTCGAAGACTCCGGCGGCCCCTGCCTTGCCCTCCAAGCCATAATATTATTCGGGCGACATGTTTTAAAGCTTGCTATATCATCTGGATCGGGATTATCGGGGTATCACGTACTAAGTGATGCGATACTTTATATATTCTTCTAGACTACTAGCTACTAGACTTACTGATTCGACATGTCAAGTAGCAATAACCAAACTTCAATATTCACATTATATACTTTATATTTATTCGTGCTTATACATAGAATCCGGAGGTTGAATTCCGTGACCAGTATTTTTAGATAGCCGCCAAACTCACAGGAGCCAAAACGCAAAGACAGACGCAGGAAGGTGGTACAGAAAAGCATCGCTTGAATTTAATTAACCTCGAGTCCATACGCTCGAGGCAGAGAGCCTGAGGACTTCCACCAACCTTTTATATATAACCCTACCCATACTACCTCCCTTCTACCCGTAATCTAGTACTTTTCTCGCAAATATTAAATTCTAGCCAAGATTCAAAGGCCACGGCGCCACCGAGGACCGGTCCGGACCTTGAATATCCTCCAATTCTATTTCTCTTCGTTATCGTACATAACTCGCCCTTTCCTAATCCCACTACGTGACCCATGCCCTGTACAGAGGGGGGCTCTCTATACACAGCCTTTCAGTTCTGCTAACCTTTGAGTAATTGCCTTTATATATTCCGTAAGACGCATCGAGGGATATCAGCTCCCGAGCAGATGGTACAAACCTCTGTATTTATTCTAAGGAGAGCCCAGGGCATATCATGCGTGATTTCTTGCTACTAGGAGAGCTGACGTCTCGATTAAGTAGAAGGTGAATTTGGTATGGCCTAATAAACCATTGAAAATTTTGAAATTCAGAGATTCGTAAGCATTCGATAGTTCCGACTAACCGCATCTTATATAATCGAGAAGCGCTGCCGTAGTTAACTTGATACCAGATTCGATCATTTCTCCTTTCGGTTATCTTTTCGGATTTACAATCTTACTCCATTAGGAAATGGATACGAGATATTGCGATATTAACAGCTGGAAGAATTGCTGGGTTGCTGATGTAATCCGATATTTGCGAATCTACACTTTTGTGTTATATATATCGCAGGATCTGGCTTACGCAGGACATCTGACGTAGGTCTGGATGGGATTAGCTGAGCCGGTCGGGTCAGTCGTGTAATTTATTTGCGGCTGGGGCTCAGCTAGCCCGGTGGCCTTGCATCCACGGCTATAACCTTGCACAAAACTCGGGAGCTGCATGAGCTTTGGCTAACCAGAACGATCGAGATAGTATTTCTGAGGAAAAAGCTTATATAGTTCGGAACGATCTTTCTGCCGTAAAGCCGACCATGAGGTCGGCCTGCAGCTCGGCCACTACCCAAAACCATGCCAATGCAGGCCTAATACCGTCGACCAGGCGGGGCCAGTTCCCTTTTCGTCCAGACCGTCGTACCAAGAGTTGGGTAGTAAGCCATCTACAGGGGTATAAGCGATGTCCCGTTTTCGTGATTGTTAAGCACCGCTCCCAAAAACGCCATAGTCTAGAATTTTTGCTTTCTGCTTTCCGCGCGGGGTTTAAACTCTATCTTTCGTTATTTTGGGGGGCAGCGAACTGAGATAGCGAGGTTAACGACGGGGTTTAGACATCTCCGAAGCTAAACTTCGAGCGCTCTAAAGCAAGTGAATGAGGAAGTTGCATGGCTTACTCCCTTGTATACGCAAAAAAGTGAGTACGTAAAACAGTGAAAAACTGTATTCATCATGAGATCCAAGAGAAAGGCTAGGAGAGAAAAGAAGTATAAAAGCATCGACGAAATCCTCAAATATTTGCTAGTATATCTCATCTCTTGTTCGGCACCGCTTCCACAATACCACAATTGACGTATCAACGCACTCCAAAGCAAACTCTATAAATTTATAAAGTTACTTGTTTTCTCATCTCAGTTTTCGCAAGATGGCCGCGAAGATTCCGCCAATGCCAGAGTACCTTCAGGCCTCTGTAGAAGCCACAAAGGCCCACTACAAACAACTCGGAAACTCTGGTCTCCGCGTCTCGGTCCCAATCCTCGGGGCTATGTCCATCGGCTCCTCTAAATGGCAAGACTGGGTCATTGACGAAGATAAAGCCCTTCCACTTCTCAAGGCCGCCTACGACAAAGGTATCAACACTTGGGATACTGCGAACACCTATTCCAACGGCCACTCCGAACTCGTCATTGGAAAGGCCCTCAAGCAGTACGAAATCCCAAGGCACAAGGTGGTTATCCTAACGAAATGTTGGGGACATGTGCTCGACGGCGCTGAGGGTGCTGCGTGGTTTTATACTGATGCCCTGGAGAAGTCGAAGGACTTTGTTAATCAGGCCGGTCTATCCCGCGGTGCAATCTTTAGCCAGGTGGAGAGTTCGTTGAAGCGCTTAGGAACAGATTATATCGATCTATTTCAAATCCATAGATTCGATTACACTGTTCCGATTGAGGAGACAATGAAGGCTTTGCATGATTTGGTGGTGAGCGGGAAGGTTCGATATATTGGCGCCAGCAGCATGTGGGCTACTCAATTCGCTCGTATGCAGTTTGTGGCAGAGAAGAATGGGTGGACGAAGTTTGTGAGCATGCAAAATCAGTATAACTTGTTGTATAGAGAAGAAGAGAGAGAAATGGTAAGTATATCTCTACAGTTCACCTTACTGATTCAGAGTAAAGTACTAATCGTTGACTCCAGAACCGCTTCTGCAACGACACTGGTGTCGGTTTGATCCCATGGGCACCTCTCGCACGTGGCCATCTCGCCCGCCAACCAGAGGATTTCGGTTCCACCAACCGTTCTGCCATGGAACAGAAATTAAGTTGGCTGCCATTCCACAGAATCGGCGCTGAGGAAGCGGACAAAGAAATCGTCAAGAGAGTTAAGGAGTTAGCAGACAAGAGGGGATGGAAGATGAGCCACGTTGCCTTGGCATGGATCAATAAGCGCATTTCGTCGCCAATCATTGGATTTAGCAGCGTTGAGAGGATGGACGAGGCTTTGGAGGCCAATGGAAAGGAGTTGACTGCGGAAGAGGAGAAATATTTGGAGGAGCTGTACGTTGACAGGGCTGTTACGGGTCATACTTAGACTCACTCCGGTCCCGGGTACGGGCGCCATGGTGTATATATACGTATATATATAACTACTCTCCATTGAGACCTGCAGGCCTGGTTCTAGTACCGTAATCGGCTTTTGAAGCCGTATTCCCAACACCAACAGCTATATAATCAATATATACCCCCAGGTTAACTTTAGCGCACTGTTAACTGTTTCATGATTGATGAGAAGCTTCGAGGGGTAATAGGCCTAGACTTGGTCTCATAAACCAGCCTCGACGGAACTGAATATGACTAAGGCGCGGGACTCTAAAACGAGACCTTTGTCGACGCGGAATTGGTACATTGGCATACACTCATCCACGTACGCGTCTAGGCCATACCTAGACCTAAATAACGCGCAAAAGAGCTTGTCGGCTGTGTAGAAAGTTCACTATTTTGATTGCATTTCCGTTGAGGGGTGCATGCAGATGATCGATGACTGATAAAGATATTGCAATCTGGACCGCACGCAGTTAGATCCTATAGATAAGAATAGAAAAATGATTCATTTCTCTGCAGGTACTTGCAGCTAGTAGAAAGAGGAGACGGTGTATTTAAACATTGAAGATGGTACTAGTATACCTCTCGAGAGGTATACGGAATTCTCCGTTCTTGGAGGCCAACAGTTGGTCACACAGGAGTTGAATCAGCCGTTGTGCGCCACCATGTAAGTTCACAACCAATCCCTTGTGCGGTCTTGGGAGAGAAAAATATGCTTGTTTGCCAACAGAGTTAGATTCCGAGGTGCGTGTGGTCAGTTTTTCATATTGGACAACCCGGTATTGATACATGGTTTGCGGTGCTCATCAAACTTGATCCCATCAGTGAAAATTTCAACTACACAAGGCATTGTCCCACAAACAAGTTCGTCGACCTATTAGATTGACTGGCGCTGAGTAATTAAAATCTAAATTCTTGGCCTTAAGGGAAAGGAGGGGAGGAGTCTCATTCGATCTGAAACATCAGGATATCGGACTCAACCACGTGTAATGCTGGACTAAAAGGAGGAAATATTTGTCAGTCTTCCTGCACTCGACTCATCGTGAAATTACGAAGCTTGATGCAAGAAAACTCGTAAGGTGACATTTTGGCGGGATCAGATATCGTGGCGACGCCCCTATCGCAGGCGAGATACTGCATCGCCTGCGCCCGAGGCGACAACAAGTCCACATAACGAGAGGTCGGAAAATGCCCATGTGCAGCCCGGGTGGGGCAATTTATGACCCAGGGTGCGCCTTTGCAGCAAGGCCGCCAACTTACAACCAATAATAGCCACGATCCAGCCCTTTTTGTTGGTTGCCTCCTCGTTCTAAACAGCTTGGCCACGGGACTGTGGAACACAATCTTTCCGGGAGGATTTTTCTTTGGATCTTTCGTGCCGATATTTCCAGAGGCTGAAAGGACAAAGAGCCCCATGGCCGTCGCAATCGTCGCAAGGGTTAGCGGGAGAAAACTACTCACGGCTGAGGGGATGGAGGGTTTCAACTGTGAATACTTATACCTCATGTTTCCCTCTCGGTATTCCCTTAGAGGCTCGTCCAGTGTCTAGTATACTAGCATTTGCGACCAGACTGCGGCATCGTTCGTCCACCGCCAAGCGCCGAAACCCCTTTGTTCTATATCGATATTCTAATATTGATTAGATACACAATCGGTCGCAATGAAACCCGTATTTCTCCTACCGTTCTTCGGCGCCGCGCTCGCTCAGGATCTCCTATTCCATACCCGTTTCACGGGATATGAGGATCTCGTCGCGTCGCAGCGCAGGACCAGCAAGTTCCCCTATGACTTGAACTACACGGTCGTCAGTAATACAGAATGGCAGGCCATGACCACCGCTGATTTCAAGAAATTCAAAGCGATTATTATCGGCGACCCAATTTCTACCGATCCCGACTATTTGGAACCATTGATGGATAACCGACAGACCTGGGGGGCTGCAATCGAAGGGAATGTTATTCTTATTGGTATGTGGGAAAACAATTGCGACAACACCCAACATGCAACAAAATATTTCCCCATCCAAGATCGATAATTGACTTTGAAATTCGAATAGGAACGGATACGACGAACCACTACGGCAGGGCACAGACCCTTATGGCTAACGGTATAGCCTTTGCCGCCAGTGGCAAAGGCACCGGTCTGTACTTCTCATTGTCAAAGTACTATGGAAACAAGAACAAAACAAACGTTCCAATTCTCGACATCTTTGGTAGTTTTGAAGTCCGCGGTGACCTAAATTCTGAAGAGGAGGAGAATTGCTACGATGAAGTACACATTGTCGCCCGAAATCAGGTACTAGACGGAATCACGGATCAAATTCTGAGTAATTGGTCATGCTCTGTCCACGAGGCTTTTGTTACTTTCCCTTCTTCCGGTAGCGAGAGTTTTGTCCCGCTGGCTATTGCACAAGGCGTCCCAGGTGAAGGTTCTAGAGATTTCAGCGATGGAACAAGTGGTATTCCCTACATCATAGTCAGAGGAGCAAGCCCTATTGGATGCGGTAATGGGAAATTGGACCCTGGTGAGGAGTGTGACGACGGCAATACAAAAGACGGCGACGGGTGTAATAGCGCTTGCAGACTCGAACCGGGTTTCAAGAAGAAAGCGTCTGGAGGAGCTATTGCAGGCGGAGTCATCGGCGCTCTTGCTGGTGTAGCAGCCTTGGGCGGCCTTGGATTTCTAGCTGTAACCAAGACTATTTGGGGAGCCAAAGCTGGGGCAGCTATCGGCATCGGAACCTCTTCTGCAGCAGGTGGCGGCGGTGGCGGTGGAGCCGGCGCTGCGGGTGCATCTGGTGCAATGTATGTCCCAACTGGAGTTGAAGGAAAAGCTGCCGCTGCTGTATCTGGATATGTTCCAGGTGTAGGGGAGCATGCTGCAAATGCCGCCGCACAAGGCGCAAGTGCCGCTGGGCAAGGTGCCGGTCAGGCCGCCCATGGGGCAGCACAGGCTGGACAGGGCCTTTCCTCGATGGCTGTTCCTCCTCCCACTGACGCAGGCGCTACCGCAGCGTCCACAGCTTTTGCGCCACCGGTCGACCCAACCTCTGCAGCAGGCGTAGCTACAAGCACCGCTCCAGCTGTTCCACCTGGTTACGTCCCTGGCTCTGAGGGTATTGCGGCCGGTACTTCGGGTGCTACCGCAGGCGGTTCTTCCGCAGCTGGCGGGTTAGCACCGGGTGCAACCTCAGTGGCTGCTCCGACAGGTGGACTGGCTCCAGGTGCGGCCACGGTCGCTGCTCCGACAGGCGGACTAGCAACAGGCGTGTCCTCAGTGGCTGCTCCAGCAGGTGGTCTCGCGCCTGGCCTTGTGGGAGGGGCTGCTGGTACAGGGGGCGGGTTAACCACAGCACAGACGGTCGGTACATCTCTCGCCGCAGGTTTTGCGGGCATTGGCGCGGCACTCTTCGGTCGGAAAAAGAAGAAGCAGGAAAATACACCATACCCTCCCGACGCAGAAAGTATGCCTGTTCCACCGATGGCGGAGCCTGTCCAGCAACAGCAATACTATAATCCATATGTACAGCAACAGCAATACTTCCCGCCTCAACAGCAGCAGCAACCATACTATCCTCAGCAGCAGCAACCGATAATATACGCGCCTCAACCCGTCCCACCGCCTGCTGGGGCATATGATGAAAAGGAAATCAAAAGCGGAGAAACCTCAAATAGTGCACATCTAAATGTCGGCGTTCAAGAAGTTGTACCGACTCCATCCCATGAGGTCCCAGCAGGTCCAGTCAGCAGACCAGCTGAGATGCCCATCTCCGAGCAACCGTACATCCCACCTCCTCCACCTCCTAGCGCGCAACAGAAAGAGTATGGCTACAACTGAGTTTCAGTCGGAAGACCCACTACATGATTTTTAACTGGTTATGGAATTGTAATGCACGGGCGTTTTTGGAGGGCATCTTTTTGTAGGGCATAACTATAGGTTTCCAGGTATATAGTTTCTCGGGGGATACTCTAAACATTCTTTTTAATGATAATGAATAAATATTTACGCACGGGAAACAAATCTTGAATATATCATAAACATAGTCGAAGATTTTTGGTGGGGGATCGCGAGGTGATCTTAGATTAGGTTCATCTCAACATTAGGCCTTTCTCTCAAATTTGAAGGCCAAATAAATCAAACCTTCTAACCCCTAATTTCGGAAGTGATATCCTGTAGACATTTGATTTATATACCTATATACAGTGCGCTTCGCTCTGGAAATTTTAAATTCTATCTCGAGATGTACCCAAAATTTCCTTACATCTAGTTTTACGTGCACAGAGCAGACCACAACTCTGGGGAATTCGAAAGCAAGATTCAGGAACCAGTAAGGATGTGCGGGCTGGAAGCATGAACAGCTTACTGCGTAAGTGATAGGAACCGGATCTCGGCATCGACTCGGAGGGTATATTTGCAACCCCTGGTATTTTGATATTGGGAATCGTCTCTGATTAATTGCAGTGCCCCGCAGCTGACACAAACGTGGCCGAGATGGAAAACTTTGTGTAATCCAAGCCAGCCTAGCGAGCTTGCGGCAGAGAAGCCTAGGCCAAACCATTAGCTAAAACCCTACCCGATGAATTGTGCACTGGTCGCTACTCGTTAACCTTGTCTCCAAAACTCCTGTGCAAATGTGGAGCACATGCAGTAAGTATCCATGGAATTCTTATCAATAAGTGCAAGTTTCCACATTTTACGTACCTGCGCAAAGTGTGGGGAAACATGACAGCTATAATAGGGATCTCAAATTATTCTCAGGGAGTTCTAAGGAGCTGGCTGGACAATTTTCACAAACCGTAAAATCCCAACGATTGGAAGAAACTATTACACGTTAGATTTTCCAATCGGTATATACATCTATAAGAAGATCAGCATATCCCCTTCCAAGTATCCAGTTTTCGCGGTTCGGAACTATGTTCAGCCAAGGTACTGGCGGTCAGAAAGGGGGCTGCTGGTTGGGAGGGTTCTCGCGTGGTTAGGGAGGCGAACCCAATCGCTTTCGTCCCAAAGCCTCCATCCCTGAACGTTTCTGCTTGGCAAGCCACGGCAATGGGTGCCGTGTTTCAACCTTCAACGCCCAAGCCCTTATCCCGCTCCACTTGCGGATTTTGGGCGGCCGTGCGCAAGGTAGACTGCGGCCTCCTGAAGAATTTTTGTGATGATCATAGCTAAATACCAGCTAGGTGTTATTAATGCTATATTGTACTGATATCATGAATTTGGTATTATGGGAGGAAGTTAATGAGGCAATTGATGAACTATAAAGAGATAGCCCCCCCATGATGAACTTCCCTCACCAACCCTCGTGGGCCCTCGTTCATTCCTAGGATATCTTCGTTCCCTTTTTTCCTATCTCCAGCCTGGTGCACCAAACAAGAACAGCCTATTGTATTGGCTCTTCACACGTTCCTTGCAAGCAGTAACTTTCATCTACTATAACTTGCTTTTGCATTATAAACTTGGATTTTTGTTTTTTTGATTCAATTCATAAACTCTTTGTCAAGATGTTTAACAAATCCATTTCGCTTCTCTTCTCTCTCCTGGCTTTGGTTTCTTTTGCCACTGCTATCCCGTTCAACCCCCATATCGAGAGCAATAATGCACAGGAACTCAGTAAACGTGCTACCTGCAATGCAGACAATCTTCTCCGCCTTATAAGATCCCAAGGAGACCTTGGAAAGGCGATGTGCAGAAGCTGGTTGGATGATGGTTCGGCCCCGCCGGCTGAAACTGGTACGGGTGGGACGAAGACTGTGACCGTTGCCACTGAACTCACTACTACGTAAGTTTCTAACAGCTACGGTCAATGTGCACATGTGGAGAATATAGACACTAATAAGTTATTTTCAGTACTTGGACCAAATCTCTCATTTCTACCAAAACCGTCTACACCACTGTCTTCCTCGCAGCAACCACAAACACTAAATCTTTGACCGTGACTTCTACTACGACTGTTACTGCCACTCAGACAGTTGTTATGCTCAAGGCCGCCAAAGCGAAGGTTCGCAAGGATAAGATCGCAAAGCGAGCCGCTAGCAAAGTCAACTTCCTAGACGCGTTCACCGCCTACCCCGCGAGACTCTCTTCCGCTTGCTCTTGCATCCTTACAACAGCTACCCCAAAGCCAGCAGCTACCCCCACAGCAACCGTTTCCGTTACTGCTACCTCGACGATCAATGTTGATACCACAGTCTTCATTATCAGCACGGCTACTTCAACCATTACACAGTCCTCTGCGGCGGTTGAAGTCACGGTCACAGATACGGTTTTCAAGACGCAACAAACAGTAGTTACTACTCGCGTCTGGGTTGGGTCTTCATGATTGAATTAATTTTTTGGTTGGGTTTGAGTTTGAGTTTCGTCAGCAAATCTTTTATAGATATCTAGATGGATAACGTTTTGATGAGTTTGGTGGTGCGAATTAGGGGGAATTATCGATTATCATGAGGGGGCGGGGAGTATGGAGGGGCTAGAATATAGTAACTTATTTTTTGTGACTATCCCTATGATTCAGGGCAGACCCTTGAGTCAGTGGGTAGTCTTAGGCAGCGCCGCTTATATTCGTAAAATCTAATTCACACATCGGGTGCGATGATATCACAACTGAATCATAGCTTGAATAGCTCCCTTTAACGACGATTATTCCTCGTATGTAGTAGCCTGTTTTCTTATTATTGCGATTGGTTTGGTTTTTACATGACAATATTCGGTTGGGAGCCAGGAGGCCTGTCGGGGTCTCTCGGAAATCGAGTAGATTTGAGTCAGGGGAAAGCTATAGTCTTAGCTGGGGATATCGATATAGCTCCATATACAGGGACCAGGGGTCTTCTAAAGGCTCAAGGCAACGTTATCAGGATTGCCCCGGTTTTGCGATAGTGGCATGGCCATCATTCCGAACGCAATCGGCAAGATATCACTTAAGTACTTGAGTCTCGTCCGTCATTGTGTCTTTGAAGCCTTCAAAGGAGTGCCGATCCTGGACCTATCAGTTTAAGTCCAGCCCCTCGTACTAGCATTTTGCTCGTTCGTGGGTATTGTCCGTTGTTGTATTTTACGCAGAGGCTGTGTTGGGTTTTGAGCCCGGGCCCCAGGACACAGAGGAGGGAAGACAGCTAAAAATCGTGATTACATGCTTCGGGACTGTCGACTGCTAGGATATGCCCCAGGAAACAATATTCGCTAGATATCTAAAAGGAAACGCCCAATGACTCTGGAAAGGATGAGAAGAATACTTGTTCACAGTCTTGTCTACCAGGCCGACGAAATAATATATATGACTAGATCCATAACTTTGTTCCATATTTCTCTAGCTTTATATATTTTTTATTTATTCAGGATTTGAACACAATCCTTTCCATTCATAGTACTATATACGTACATACTTAAATGGACTGACACGAAGAATAGCCGCTTTAATAGATAAGCATCGGCTTGTACTGTGTGTCTAGATAAGAGTCTCGGACACTCCACCGGGTTGAGCGCACTTCTCAAATGGTAGTGGCACAAAGGTGTACAGAGTTGGTACATATCCACCACAGCACTCCTCCGAACACGTTGAAACAGCTGTAACAGTCCTCTTCGGGGCCGCGTTACAATTACATCTATATGTAACCGTCGGCTGGGCTTGCTGACACTTAGACGACTTTGGACAAGCAGGACCTCCCTTGCAGGACGGCGTAGCAGTGACGACCTCAACCGGTGGACAAGTTTTGAAGGGGTCTTCTTCTTCACCCTCTCCTCCTCCTTCTTCAGGTTCCTCTTCGGTGGTGTTTGGGCACTTTGTGACCGTTTTGGTGAGGGTAACTGGAGATGGCTTTACAACTGTGGTGCGGACGAGGATTTTTGTGACGGTGGTAGGGTTGTATTTTATGATCGTTGTTCTTCGCCAGGTAGTCGATTTGACGGTTTGGATTTTGGTGATAACCTTGGTTTTATAAATAGTGGTGTCGGCGAGAGCGGAAGGGATGATGCTAAAATTGTAGGAGACCTAGTCAGCTTAAACGGCCGCGGTTTAGGCTGGTTATAGAAAAGACTTCTGAGTAGAGTATACTAGTACGGATAGCTAGTATCACGGTCTTGTCTTCACCTATCAGATTATTAACGTACCTAGCCGCCAAGAGGGCAAGAGAAAGAATTGAAAACTGCATTTTGTCGGTATATATTTTAATCGATAGGACTAATAACGAATGTCTGGAAATGAACGTGGTCTGCCGTCAAGCAAAAATAATGAGAGACTGGTCAAAATGTACCAAGGTGCTAAGCTAAAGAACGGATTGAGGCGTAAACGTGGATGCATGGGACAAAGGGTCTCTTTATAAGCCTTCCCCGTCATAGGAATTAGACCTATAGCACGTAGTTCTGACATTCGCATATGCGCGACGAATTCGAGTTGGGATATACGACGCGGGCCCTTAAGCTTCGAACCACCCAATTTTGCGTTGTATAGTGTGGTAGAAATAAGCATAAAATCCAGCTCAGGTGTGAAGGTCCCAGTTGAGTAGCACCATCCGATTTGGGTGTCAAGAGCACGACTTTGATATATGTTAGCCACAGGTGTCCCTTGGCCGTTTTAATTCGAGGTGGGATCGTCTCCGTTTCTTTCTTTTTCACCGTTTGCAGTGGTCTGTTAACAGCTTGCTCGCGCGAACGAAGCTTATCTTGGCGTCTAATTCCTATCGTATCGAGCCGGGAAATTCGCTTGTCGTCGTTAATGCATTCCAGTTCTTGATGGGTGGGTTTTGGCATACATGAGTCGTGCTTTTCTTAAACTGGACCAATTATCCTGGGGCCGCGATTGGGCAGGTAGCAATGTTTTGGGTATTAACTATGTACAAGCTATGTTTATGAGTTTACGGGCTTGTCCGTATTCTATTACTATCTTGTCCCTCTGGGTACCATTTAATTAGAGTTTGCCTGCATAGGTTTGCACCTGGGTTATAATTGAAGCGTTCCGACGATATCGCGACCGGCGACATTCCACAATAACTATAACCTGGCCCGATATCTACACAGTGTAGGGCGTTGATGTTTGTAATATCGATAGGTAGGGCGTTGATGTTTGTAATATCGATAGAAGTGCTCATATATTTAACTACAGCCTTAAGTTTATCGAGTTTAATAGAGAGGTAGACACAGGGAAGTTCGAATATGTTTAGTATCTGATCACAAACAATATCATTAATTCTCTATATACTTCGCGATCCGGTAAGATCGATTGGCAATGCAAGGTAAAATAGGGTAGCATTGCAAAAGAAATACAAATTTTAACGCCAGAATCATGAACGCCGTCAATCCCACGTTGGATAAAGTGCCATGGAAAAATAAATGAAGAAACGCGCAGAACCATAAAAATGAGATAGGGCGAAAAAGAGGAATTGGTACGCCAGCGCATGCTGCTAAAAAGGTTGTGGGGAAGAAAGGAAAGTAAATATTAACAAAGAAGAATCAAAGCTGTCGTTAGACATGGAGTGCAGGCTTAATTGCGGTTGAATGCCGGTTTAGCCGCCTGCGTTGCCTCCTCTCAGGATATCCTGTATCTTCTTGACCTGGCTGTCAGTCAATGGCGGAATTTTGACCTTCAATGTAACGAACAAGTCGCCCTTTCCTCCTGTCTTGCTATTTGGCATCCCTTCACCTTTCTTGATGACGACTTGTCCGGGTTGTATGCCTTTGTTCAGCTTGATAGGAATTTTCCTCCCATCAAGATGGTCGACTGTCCGGTTGATACCACCCAGGGCCTCGTCTAACGATACATCGAGGTCGATCTTGAGGTTATCTCCATCTCTTGCGAACCTCGGATGCTTGGCTTCCTGGATTACAACTTCAACAGTTTGCTTGGTTCCGTCCGCTGTTAGGAGGACGTTGTTGTGCTTGAGTTTGGTTCCAGCTTTATACCCCGGCTTTATTACGTTCTGGAGTATCAGAGGCTCTGCACCATTCGGCTGGGTGAATTTCAGCTTTTTCGTTGTACCCTTGTACAAATCTTCCAATGTGCAGGTCAGATTATGGGTGTAAACCGTAGGTACTGCTGAGGGATGTGTGGGCATCGTGTGACTTCGTGGGATTCCGCCAAATCCGCCAGGCATCCCGCCCATTCCACTGAACATATCGTCGTCCATGCCGCCCATATGCATATCAGTATCGAAGCCGCCACGTCCCTGGCTGAACGGGTTGCCTCCACCAAAGAACTTGGAGAAGATATCGTCGGCCGGTGAGGGGTTGAAAGACCCGAAGTTCCCTCCTCTGCTATGCCCACCGCCTCCTGTCGAGAAGCTGAAAGATTCGAACGGCATGCCGCCGAAACCACCCATATTGGGCATTCCGCCTGGCATCCCGCCTGGCATCCCGCCGGGCATGCCACCGCCCATGCCACCGGCTCCTGGGGGTGGCATACCCCCTTTGAGACCTTCCTCACCGACCTGGTCGAAGATCGTACGTTTTTGGGGGTCTGAGAGTACCTCATAAGCTTCGCCGATTTCTTTGAACTTCTTTTCAGAGGCTTCCTTGTTATCGCGGTTTCGGTCTGGATGCCTAAGAGACGAAAAAATGTTAGCGATTGGTTATATGTGGTCACTGATTCTGGGGTGTTTAGGTAACATACCATTTTAAAGCAAGCTTCTTGTATGCCTTCTTGATATCATCCTCCGTCGCGCTCCTAGGAACACCTAGGATGCTGTAGTAGTCTTTTCCCATCGTGGGTATCGGACGGAAAGAGATGTAGGTGTTGGTGAGCGGGACAATCTATGTGTCCGAGAGAAGAATCCGTAAAGAATGACGCAACTATGATGAGCTTAGGCGTCTAGCTCTAGCTATTTCAGACGTGATATAGCTAATTCAAAATACGGTTGATGCTGTATGATCAGTACGCTGTGTACTTGTCGCAGATGTGTCTACTCGCATGTGATGGGAGAGTTCTGCGGCAGCTCAGAATAACGTTTGTGTTGATGATGAGGAAGACGGTGGTTGGATGAACGGAGGAAGAGGGAAGAGAACGAGCTGTGATTAAAAGCGCGAAGGGTTGGAAGGGGGTCAGCCTAGCATGGCGCGCTCGCAGGAGTATCGATGATGGTGGAAGCTTCGGGAACCTTCGACAGCGACGACCACACACTCAACACATCTCTGACGTCAGGGAGGGTATAAGGCTGCATATAGCTAGCAGGCCCCACAACTCGAAGCAGCCAGCATCATCGGTCTCTGAGAGACTGGAATTGGGAAGGTTAGATGGGAATGCGACGGTCTATAGCTAATGACAACTTCGGGATTTTGAATACGACTATATGAAAGATGGATAAGGTCCCTGCTTTGAGAGGTTAGGGATGCTCAAGTATATATCACGATACCCCCACCAGTATCTACACACAACACATACGCCCTAACCAGATACCCCTGGACGCGGTCTGGGAACGAGACCGCAATTGAGCCTCCACCGACTGCATAAAGTAGGGGATTACATGGGATGCTACTAGGTCCAGATGATTTTCTAGAACCTCGCCTGTGATTGCTCTACCTTTTTGGGCAGCTGTTCAATTCGCCGTTTTCGGCCACCAGCAACGACACGGTGTGATATCAGAGCCTCTCATTTTTAGTTGTTATACTCTGGCTTTAGAGTATCGGATTTAAATTATAGATAAATGAACGCCATACTTGCATCAATATGTACTTACTACCGAAATGGTCAGCTAGCTCCAAACCCGATCTTTCCAGTTATGAAGGATCGAGAACCAGAATAGAGCGACGATTGCAACAAAAACAACACAACCGTTCCTAATTTCTAGTGGCTGGTAGCGATCCTACTTAGAGCCACTTGGAAATTCCAGGTACTTACTTGATTCCTTAGATAGGTTTTGGTCTCGATTTTGTTAGCCGTACGCTGTCATTTTTTGGCAACGTCTGGCCTTTGTGTGACACAACACCTTTATCTGACAAAATCCAACACCCTTAACGTCACATATTAGTCTAATAAATCCTTTTTATTTATATCAAGGCGATTGTTACAAGCTTTAGACATAAACAGTTTCATCGAGATAAACATCGCTACTTTTTAAATTGGGATTGTTAACATGTTAGCGACTCGGCATCCGGAAACGCGGAGCCTATATTAGGACTGGCCGAGAGCACGCCCCCATGACGTGAATCTTTACAACGACACTTCCTAGGGAAAGTAACAGTTTCCATCTGCTTTCCCTTAGTCATGATCCTCGGCTTGGGCCCAATCACCAAAGGGTATGGGTCGTGACATACCTTCACCAATCCCTTTTCTCGATGATTCCCTCGTCGTCAAAGGTCGGAGTTCGGTACCTACAATGTCTGTTCGAGATTCCCTCGTTCAGGTCCCTGGGAGTATATATTGCTTGTCTCCAGCCCCCATGCTTGCATCACAATCTTTCTTTCCTCCATCAAACAGTCAAGCAATTGGACGCGTTCACAGGCTCATCTGTGGGTCGTCATCCAGGTATCCCATTGCACAACATCCATCTAAAGAATTATATTCATCTCTTCAAGCATTATCATATCACTCTCTTCCTTGCACCAAGCAGCAGGAATATATATATATATTTGAATGCTTTATAGCATTGAATAAATCAATTCAACCAGCTCAAGAAATCAAATTCAACGAACAGCAAAGCCCACAGGGCATAGAGCAAACATGGCTCTTTCAACTATGTCCAGGTTTTCGGACCTGCATACTCTCTCATCTATTAAAGATGACATGATCACAGCTCTAGCTCTCCAGCTGGAAGATCTCGACACTGAGTCGGGATTAGACGGGGACCGGGATCCTCCTATCAATCTTGACAGAGAACTTGCTCTCGCAACATATCGATGTGATATCCAGAACTTGGTGGACTCTCATCGAGCTATTCATGACATTGAATCCGAAGAGCACCAAATGCATGGTTCTGGTGTCAACCCTGCACAAGACACAGCCTCATGTGGTCCTGGTCAAGAAAACCTTACAAGTTTGATTTCCCAGAGGGACGCACAGGGAACGGAGCGAGAAAATGGACGCCGTCAAGGCGAGAGAACCATTTGCGTGGTCTGCCAGAAATTGTCCCATCAGTCGGATCGAACAGAGGATACGATGGAAGTACTAGCATGTGGACATGTTTACTGCAACGAGTGTATTCATCACCTAGCTGCGACCGCTGCTAAATCTGAAATCTCCTATCCTGCCCGATGTTGTGCGCAGATAGTTGATAACAACTTTCTACTTCGTGTGCTGACTAGCGAAGCGTATGGTCAATATCTCAATGCTGGGATTGAATTTTCAAGCCTTCGTCGACTGTATTGCGCGAATACCAACTGCTTGAAGTTTATTCCGGACGATGTAACCGGCGTCGGCCGTTCTGTTCGATGCCGTGCTTGCAATTCACACACCTGTCAGGAATGTCGCGAATTGCAGCATGATGGCCGTTGCGTACAGACCGAAGGGACGCGGCAACTGCAACGCCTTGTAAGGCAAAACGGATGGCGAAACTGTTCGAAATGCGGTAGAGCTATCGAACTTACAGAGGGTTGCGATCATATGACGTAAGTTGACCAACTATTCGTGGATATTTCCTGTTCTTTAACATCCAGGGGGGCTAACAAAGATTTTGTGCATAGTTGTGTGTGTGGCCACCAGTTTTGCTACAGCTGCGGTGTCGATTATGAAGATTGCGTATGCAAGGTCAGCTTTGATAATCATTGGTCGGAAGACGATACTGAAGGGTGGACTCGTGATCCTAACTCGGGATGGGCGGGTCCCACTCACGATTCGGGGAGGAGGTATCGCAATGATGCCTCATGGCTGGGGGCTTCCCATAGAACTTCAGGGTGGCCGGACCCCATACCCGTTCCAAGGTGGTTCCGGGATGACAATGAATATGACGGAAGGTGGAGACCGAGGACCGCTGATGATGATAGCTGGAACCGAGAATATCGTCGTCAAAACAGAGAGCACCATCGTCAAAACCGAGAATATCGTGGATCTGATACTGGGAGCAGCAGTTATTCAGAGTTTGAAAGTATCGGTGAGCCAAACGCTACCAGACCCAACGCGTGGAATGGCGACGGCACTCATCGACCGTATGATATCCCGTGCGGGACATATCTCCTTGGTCCAGATGGTCTCATTGAGAGAAGGGCTAATGGTGACTATATATCCAGACCTCTTAGAAGTCCCAGATTGTACACAAGGGGATTGAGATCATCTAGGCGTCGTCCACCTACTGAGTGGGGTGATGATGATAATGATGACGACTGGAGTAGTCTTGAGAATCATATCCCTCGTTCGCCCCGGTATACTGTTGAGGGGGCCAGTAACGGTGGCATCTTTGGGCCGGACGGTACTATTCCTTCTCTTGAAAACGGTCATGGTATCCGGAGTCATGCTGGGACCTGGGGTGCAGAAAATAATACTGGCAACGGGAACAGTGGAGCAGATCCTAATAATGATTGGGGACTCAGTGCAACTCCTGGAGGGAATGGTGGAGCTGGCGGCTGGGATGATTCTGGTAATGTAGGAAACACGGGAGGAGGTGGAGGAAACAATGGATGGGATAATGGAGGAGGAGCAGGCAGTGGAGGAGGAGGCGGATGGGACAATAATGGAGGAGGAGGAGGAGGAGGAGGAGGAGGAAATGGAGGCTGGGGCAATGAAGGAAATGATGAAGACAAGAAGAAGGATGACAAGAAGAAGGATGAGAAGAAGAAGGAGGAGAAGAAGGAAGAGGGCGGTTGGGGTCAGGAAGACGACTCTGCAAACAAACCCGACTCAGCTCAAGAAACTCCAGCAAATCCACCGCCACCACCAGACGTCCCCCGATCAAGATCCAGCCATCACTCATCCGCCCAGAATCGAGACTCCAACCGTAACAATAACCATCAGCGTCAAAGTCGAGATAACAACCAACAGAGTGACATTCGGATCACAAGAGCTAGCCGACACTCATCCTCACAAAGCCAGAACTCGCGTCACGTAACCTTCGCCGACAGGAATCAAGATCAAGGTTCAAGATCTAGTCGACACTCATCCTCACGTTCTTCACAGAATCAAGTCTCTCATCAAAGCCGCGACAACATGGCTTCAAGATCCAGTAGCCATAGCCACTCAAACAGCCACAGCCACTCGAGCGGTCACCACCATCCACGTCGTCACCACCACCATCATCACCACGATAGCAACGATAGCCACCATCGTCGCCACCAACATCGCCACCGTCACCATCATCGCGGAAGTGACGACGAACGTGATGGCCGCCGTGCGAGCCGTCAAGATAGTCGGGACATCGTCATCCGTATTCGCTATGTCGACAGGGATTAATGCATCGACTTAAGCCTTGTTGGGGAACGTACACGTTGGAATTCCAAAATCAAGGAAGCCAAAGGGGTTTCCCATTCTGCAAACTTCTATATATATGATGGCGAGGGTGTGATATCTTTTCCTTTAACTATAACTATTACAGCTTATACACATTGCCGAAAGGTCTTGAGGAACACGGTCATCGATATTCTGATCATGTTTTCTTGCGATTCCGTGGTTCTACTTGGATATATATAGAGACGGAACATGCATTTAGGTGGATACAACATGGAATTGCTGGGAAGAGGTGGATGCATATTTGGTTCTTGCTTTCTTTATATAATCCAGGTTCAGAACATGCTTTAATTGAATTGAATTTTGCTCTAATAATATAAGTCTCAATCGATCTAAGACCAAGAGTACATGTAAACGGCGATCGTTTGAACGGCCTAGATGTATGACGATTCAAGCCTCATAGGCTTCATAAGCGAGACGTTTCTAACAATATATGGATCCTGTAAATGACACCATGATGGCAAAAACGTAAAACGCCTCTAATCTATTCTAACTCCGGATGGAGATTCTATATCAAAAATGCGTAGAGTAATTCCACAAGTATGGCCAATAGCCCCACTTCTTCCGTGACCAGTTGAAAGTCGAAACAATACGCATCTCATATTTCCAGCTGTTTAGTGTATCCTGGTCGAATCCATCCGGCCTTTCGATCCCATCCTTCAGAAAGGTCTCCACGGCCCGTCGTTCTTTAGTATCCCAGGCCTTCTGCAGTTCCTCCTTTGCGATAACCTCATACCCATCCAGCAGATCCCTTAACACCTTGAGGCACTTGATACCACCTCCCTGAGCTGTTCGATATACAACCGCATGCTCATCCCCGCCTTTAAACACTACTCCATTCTCCATAATCCATCTGAGGTGCTCCGGCCTCTCTTTTCTTCCAGCGTCAATAGCCGCTTTGACAACTTTCCCACCGACCCAGTCGTCCGCGTTCACATCAACTGGCAGTCCCTTCTCGAAATACAACTTGACCATGTCCAACCCTGCATATCTCGTAGCCCATTTGAAAGATAGCAGCATTCCATCTTTCCCTCCTATGCCGTTAACCCCCAGCAGCCATGAGACCAGTTCCACATTACCACTCTGTGTCGCCAGACAGAGTGCCCTCCCATGTCTCAACGACTTGGTCTTCTCACCCGCCTCTGGTTCGAATTCTTCCTCTTCAACCACCCACTTTGCGATCTCGAGATTTCCATGCGTGCATGCAGCAAGAAAGATAAACTTCGCTTCTTTCGAAACGTCTTCAAAGGCTACCCATCCATCTCTTAAGAGCCACTTTAGAAGATCCATCTGGCCAGCGCTGGTAGCCCATCTCGGACATTCTGTAAATGCAAAGTACTTTTCTTCTCTATCCCCCTTCTCTTCCACCAGATGCTTCATAACCCCAACTCTGCCAAATAATGCAGTATACCGCAAGAATTCCTGCCTTGCTGATCCCTTCGGTTTGCATATTTTACTGTGGTCGTATGTCCATATTGCGATTTCCTCGGTTGCATATCTCGCAGCCACTATTGGAATGGATCCAAAAACGGGGCTTGCATAATCAAGATCCACTGGCTTCTCCTTCTCCTCCGCCTTTTCATAAACTCTTTTCAAGTTATCGAAATCGTAGCTGTAGGTGTAAATTAAACAAAGATACCAATCCAACAACTCATCATCTTCATCGCCCCCAATCTTTTGTAATTTTCGATTGAGGTTCTCATGTTTGTTGTTAATGCTGTTATAAGACTCGCCTTTCCGCCAATTGAATATTGCTACGGAACCACATTCCAGTACGGACGCCCAACAAAGGGCTTCACGGATTCCATCGATCGGGAGGGATGGTTCGTAGGCATGGGTTTTTGTCGTCAGGGTACGGATTTTGGAAACGAGTAAGGGTGAACGGGTAGCGCTGTCTACTACGCGGCGATGGAGGGCAGTATATGTAAGATCAGGCGTTACATCGAGGTAACCGGTATCTAAATGAGCGTCGCGATTGGTATCAAGAACTGAATCAAGGGCTATGATATCAAACAGTTCTGCTCCAGCGAGAAGCTTAATTAGCGCATTTGTTGTATTTTCTGCGTTGTGTTGCACAAAAACAGGGGTTCAGTTACTGTTGACGAGACGGAGCTCAAGGGCGGCATAGAGACCCGTTGAGAGGATGACTTGATCGATGATATTTCTCAGAATTTCGACGGGTAGGTCGGAGAGCACGCGGGGCGTATCTTCGAGTGTGAGCGACTCCAACTTGTCCATTTCGGCGGACTGGCTCGGGCGATATGGTAGATGGTTGTTCTTGGTGTTTGCGGTTTGTTCAGACTCATTACATTTACTGTATTTATAGCGGGTGCTTGGGCAGGATTCAGTGCAAATGCGTGGTCAGGCCCGGCAGGCACCGATGCTTTGTTGTACTAGGTCGTCATCATTTTGCCAGCCTGTGACTGTTCACTTCTTTTTTATCACAGCAGAATTTATTTCTTAAATCAAGCCAAATGATTCATCCGATATCGTAAGGCTAAGGAAGATGTTATAAAGCCATGCCGGATATATTCTTTGTGCTATTTTTATTTGTTTAACTAATCGGTCGACTCCTTTTGGGGGTTCGTAGTATCCCATACTCTATCGATATCGATCGCTTCGAAATTCCTAACCTCCGTATGCATCCTTAGAGTATAGAGTAAGGAGGTAGTTATAACCTTAAAACTATAGTACAAATTCGATTGATACCGACCGATATCGGAGATATATCTGATCTTGTTATATATGAAGTCGCAGTCGCTACCACCATGTAGGATTTGCGCGTGTGTGCCTAACACGCTGTTGGGCAAAAATCGAGATCTTACCAGCACGCGCACTGCACTTTGGTCGCTAGTTAGAGCAACACACTGACCGAAAAGATACCACAAATTGGGTCATGAATTTCATTGTCTTGGTTAGGTTGGAACTTGAACGCCAAGTTTATAAAGCAAGGGTTCCTATAATATTTTTTGGCCATAATGTATATCGACTGCAGCTCGAGACGAATATTAAAGAAAATTGGTAAACATGCAGGTACTTGGCTTGGTTGATCACATTGACATATCCCAAGTATTAGACAGTTTTTGCAAGTACTACTTCGGGGTCCCGTTAAGAAAGGACTTTCCGTTCCTATGTTACTACGTTGTATAATGAGGCGTCGACGTCGCCTGTAATTTACGAGGATTTTACAACCAGAACTCAGAGAATCCTGAGCAGATGACGGTAAGCTCGTATACAATTCCGGGCTTCGTTACTAAACCTCTCCCGCTACCTAGAGCCGGCTTGTCCAGATCCATCAGCGGCCGGCCCCATTCCCGTTGTGTCGCGGTGATTATATTGCCGTGCTAATGGCTCCAAACATCTACAGTGGAACCTCGAGAATCTAGATGTCAAAGCTATCTACTTACACATGCGGGGTCTCGAGACGAATCACATATTTCACATATTCACACCTGCTGAATCCATAAAATGATTGGAAAAAATGAAACGAATTCTAGCTGCCGAAGACAAAAGGTTTTTATTTTTTTGGTAAGGCTGTTGAAGAGCTAAGCTATATACGGCTTAGTTGCGAACCCGAAAACCCCATAACCCGGTCTCCAAGACAAAATCTCGATGACAATTTTGACATTGATGTCGCAGATTTCGACCCGAGTAAATCAGCCGTGTCTAGTATGGGCTAGTACGAATGTTGGCCAAGAGCGGCAGTACACGAGTTTCCCGCGACTTTAGTTTCGTCGTTTTTCCTTCCACACCTGCATATTCGCCTTTCGCATAGGCCTCTTTAGAAGGAGGAATAGGAATACTTGCCGGCAGCTCGGACAATCAACTAGATATCACCTGTGGAGTCGTAAACTCTTCGCCCGTCTCTGTTCGGGTCATTATCCAAGTTGATTGGAAGTGAAGATTCCGCTGTGATGTTATAACGTTAACTAACTGTTTTCACGCAAGCATAGGATTCAGTGATATCTGCACCTTCCGTCCTGATGTTGCTTCACGGCAGACCCATAACCGATGGCTCTTGATGTATAAATGGGCCCTCGAACGTACGTTGCACAAACATGGAGCCCTTAGTAGTAAGCTTCACTCCATTGATACTCTGCAATCAAAATGAAGTCTACCTCTGCTTTGAGCACTTTACTGCTCCTCTTGCCTGCATTTGCAGCTGGAGATGCGGCATTCGAACAGCGCTGCTCGGACCTCGACGGAAGCTTCAATGCTGCCAATACAGAAGTTATCCTCGCAGGGTACGTCGCTCAGGGAACCAACATAACTTTCCCTGAATCCGCTGCGAACAGTTGTCCAAAGTTTACTATAGCTTTGGCGGACATGTGCCGCCTCAGACTCAATGTCACGACTAGTAGTACTTCTAGTGTCATTGTAGAGGTTTTCATGCCCACAAACTGGGCTTCAAAGAGGTTTCTCATGACGGGAAATGGCGGATTGGGTGGATGTAAGTCCAAGGCATCTGACATCAACGTTCGCGCACGAAAGATTGCTAACTATAGCCTTATTAGGTATCCAATATAACGATATGACATACGGAACCGCTCTCGGGTTTGCAGTCGTTGGACATGATAACGGACATGCTGGCGATACAGGACTCCCGTTCCTCAACCGCCCCCAGGTAATTAAAGACTACGCCTGGAGAGCACTCTACAGGGCTGGGAAGATCGGGAAAAGGGCAATCAACCACTTTTACCCCGGTTCTATCCAGAAGTCCTACTATATGGGTTGTTCTTCCGGTGGTCGGCAGGGTATGAAGGCCGCTCAAGAGTTTCCAGAAGAGTACGACGGCATCGTATCTGCCGCACCTGCGATCGATTTCCATGGCGTTTTATCCACTGGGGGTCACTTCGTACAGGCTGTTGGCCCGCCTGGATCGCCTACCAACCTGAACTTGGACCAATGGAACGCAGTTCATCAGATGGTTATCAGACAGTGTGATGGAATTGATGGTGTGCTTGATAATGTTCTTGAGGACCCTATGAAATGTCAGCCACGTCCGGAAGAATTGCTCTGCGGGCCAGGTCAAACATGGGCTTCGCATCAGTGCCTCACAGCTCCGCAAGTCGAATCAGTCCGAACGATATACTCTCCAATCTATGGAAACGGTGGAAGATTGATTCAACCTCGTTTGAATCCTCTCACAAGAGAATTTTTGGGATATCGTGTGTCTTATGGTGGAGTTCCAAGTTATTTGTCGGAGGGATGGTACAAGTAGGTCTTTACCCCGCATCAGTCTTCCATCAAAAAGTTCGGAAGCTTTTTGATTTTTCAAGCTCAGGTTAAAGCTTCATGAGCTAACTAGACTACTCAATTAGATACGCACTATTCAATGATCCCGCCTGGAACATGGCAACCGACTTCAACCTGAACGTCATTGATCGTGACTTCCGAAAAGACTTATTCGAAGTCTCAACGAACAAAACAGATCTCACCAATGCGAAAAATAACGGCACTCGCATTCTTATGTATCACGGTCTATCGGACGGTTTGATAACGTCTGAAAACAGCTATAGATACTATGAACGCGTGTCCAGAGACATGGGCCTACCTTCGTCCCAGCTCGATGAATTCTATAGATTCTTTCCAATCTCTGGTTTAGACCATTGCTACACCGGAGACGGTGCATGGTTTGTTGGGGGTTCGGTTCAATATAGTCCGGCTGGAGCTTTGGATATCGACCCTTCGGATAGTGTATTGATGACAATGGTAAAATGGGTTGAAGAGGGAATTGCGCCTAATACACTGATGGGACGCAAACTAGTCGGTGGTGTCGTTCAGGGTGCTCGAGCGCATTGCAAGCATCCGTTGAAGACAACATATAAGGGCGTCGGCGACCCAAATCTTCCTTCAAGCTGGGAGTGCAGAACTGCTTAATGTTTGACTTGGTCCAGATTGTACTTGCAAGGTCCTAGCTAGCCCTTCATAATAGCCCTTCGGCAGGAAAAGTCTAGTAGTAATGTAATTTAATTACGCAAAGGTGTCTCGAATATATCGCCGTTATTTCTAACCCTCCCACCTTGTGAATTCTCCAAATACTTTTATGAGGTTTGAATATTACAAATTATGGGACGCTATGACTAAGCTTCCAATACCGACTCTCCTTAATCATGCGTCATGTTAACTTCAAAGCCCGCCTTAACTCCCTTCTTCCTTTGCCGCTCTTCGAACCTCTCCCTCGCGGCGACGATTCTGTCAACTATGGTTCCCGCATTCACGCCCGAAAATTCATGCTCTTCAATCTCGAAGAAGATGCCCATTTCCTTCGCGTCAGCATACGGGTCACCCTCTGACGGCATGAACGCGGTAGGGCCGTGATATACGGCCTGGACTTCGGCATCGATACTGGTGGCAATGGTACTTAGGAACTCTTTTGAAGGCGAGAAAGGTGCGTCGAGGATCACAGCGTTGACATAGCGACATTGCAGAACACATAGTGAGCGCTCTAGGGAATTCATAATTGGGTAGTTTAAACCCTTGTGCCTGTTGATTGTGTAATCGTCGTGGATACCAGCGATGACGTACGGTGGAGGCCGGGAGGGATGTCTCTTCTTCTCTGCCTCAACCACTCGTCTTAAAAACTCGATTTGACCAGAGGAAAAGAGATCAAAACCGCCATCGACGTAGATTACCCGTTGTTCCTCGTCCGGATCGATACCTGCAACTAATTCCCGGATTCCAGGGGTCTTGGATGGCTCGTATGTCCAGACAACACTACCAGGTGCCAGACCAGTAGAATTTGTTGCGTACATTGCGAACCGCTGCATAGTTTCCGCATCGTTTTCAATGAGGTAGGTGATGCTTTTGATATAATGCTGCTTTGTGCACAATAACATTCGCCCAACCAGGTCAGTCGTGGAGATCCCAGGGGTACGTTTGACTATCTTGAAGCGGTCTTCGGCTTTGACGAGGCGGTAGCAGTCGTTCCCGTCGGCATCGGTAGTGACATCGTCGCCATGGACGACGAATTGGCAGCCAAAGTGGTTTAACCAGGGGATTTGAGTAACGTATGGAGCGTATGGGACTGAAAGATCGGACCATTTACAGGCATCCACGGCGGAGACTCTATGCTGCAGGGATTAGTAGCCGAACGCGGTATTCAAAAATAACGTTCAGACCGTAAAGAGTAGTACCGTTCTTTGAGGTTCATAACTGTAGGGCCTTTGTTTGCAGTAATTTCTTCATCGGAGTGGATACCGACGACGAGGTACTTTCCGAGCTGCTTCGCTTGGAGCATGGCGCCGGCATGTCCTTTCAATTGACCTCGGAATTAGCCATAGAACGAACCCCCCTCTCCAATGTCTTATCATTGAACTTACCATGGTGGCTGAAGTCGAAACACCCATCGACCCAGATACGGTCGTCGGATACTGGTACCGGTGTAGTATCAGGGAGGTCGGACATTATACCGATTGATTGCGGGAAGTGGTGAACTTTAAGGGACCTGAAGGCTTAACGTCGCAGAGCTGCAGAGGAAACGGTTGGGGAGAGCTTGGAGCTCCGATCCCTGCATTTCCCAATGCGGAGCCCTCAAAATACCACACGCAACACGAGGAAGGGAGCCTCAGCGGCCGGGCTACTTCACAAATTTCTTAAGACACCATTGAGTCTAGAATCGTAAAAATGCAGGGTGGGGGAATAATGGAAAAAGGCAAATTCAGCCCCTGATAATTGAGTCCGGCACGGAAGGGATATTCCGTAGACCCTAACGTGGACCCGAGCATCCCTTTACCCAGGTTCAATCATTCGCGCAGTTTGTGCATTTGCGGTTGGTTGTGAGCTTTTCTTACCCCTGCGAAGGGACGGGTTATCAAATGTTGCCTGAAATCTACCGTGGTGCCACCGGACCCCGCATACAACTTGATTCTGCGGAATCTGCGGCTTATTTCGCAATGGAACACGAAAAAAACTAAATTGCCCTAGCTTAGATCGGTCGCAGGTACAGGTTGTCTCATCGTCGCAGGTCATCTCCAATCTGTAATTCTCACGCGCGCCATCTCTACTAATAGACAAACTGCTTTTGGCATCCCAATCAGCCTTTATATCTCGTAGGATCCTTCAATTCGTTAATCGCGAGCGTCAGAATTTCGAAATGGCCACAGCAGGACCCTCGACACGGCCCTCGACACAGCCCAATCCAGCCCCTTCCCACGAAGATGACCTAGCAATCGCCCTCGCTCTACAATTAGAAGAACTCGAAATCGAGACTCAATCCAGAAAAGGCAAGCAGAGAGCAGGTAAAATATCCGATCGCCACGTAGCCCTGCAGGACTATAAGAACCTTCTAGTGTCCATGTCCCAACTCCATGTCGATCAGCGCATGGCCCAGAGTATCGCAGACGCAGTCCACCAAGACTCCAGTTTAATCGCCGAACATGTCGCTATGGAAAACACAGCCGCCAGGGATCGCGAGCAAGCACTACAGATGGCACACGCTACACCGCGGACGGCAATGGTACCCCCCGTTTCACCTTCACCGCGTCCCCGGAGCGCTGCGAGTACTTATTCCGATGACGCAAGATCGGTGTTCACGGGTTACGAACAACAGGCGACCTTTCCGGGCTATATACTTGATGACGAATACGAATATGAGGAAAATACAGGAAGTACATCTAGGCGCCCACAAGAAAAGGCTATACAATACTACACTGGACCAAAACGCGAATGTAGTATCTGTTTCAACGTTGTCCCAGAGAGTCAATCTGCAATATGCCCCTGCAACCACACCTACTGCACGGAATGTCTCCGGAGCTACGCTCTTAGAGCGATGAAAGACGAATCACTTTACCCATTAAAATGCTGCAAAATCGAAGTTCCTGAGGATACCGTTGCGAAAATACTTACCGAAGCGGAATATGAGAGATACCAAGAGACGGCGATAGAATACTCGACCATAAATAGAATATATTGTCCCAATAAACAGTGTCTCCGATTCATTCCCCCAAATTTCACGAACGAACAGGCCAACTACGGGGTTTGTAGGCACTGTTCGACTATCGCTTGCACGCGGTGTAAAAGTGCCTGGCACGCGGGACCTTGCACTGTGGATTACGGTCTTCAGGCCGTCCTATATACAGCTAGGCAAGAAGGTTGGAGACAATGTTTCAACTGTAAACGGATGGTCGAATTGAGTCGTGGGTGCCATCACATGACGTAAGACTCCCCTTGTCATTGCAACTAAGCTCATTGGAGCCTTTGCTAACGAATGGAGTTTGATACAAAGGTGCCACTGCAAAGCCGAATTTTGCTACGTTTGTGGAGTCGAATGGAAAGGGTGCGAATGCGACGTCTTCGAAGAACAACGGCTATATGACGATGCCGCAGCCCGGGTAGATCGGGTTGCCGGGCGACCGCTCGCGCCAGCAGTTCGAGAGAACAGAATCATTCAGGTCCAGCAGCAAATCCGAGAGAATCATGTGTGTGAATTTCAAAGAAGGACTGAGTGGAGAAAGGACGGCCATCGGTGTGAAATCTGTGACGCTAGACATTGGAGGTACATCCTAGTTTGTAGGCATTGTGGATTGTTGGTTTGCGAGGAATGCAGAAGGTTTAGAGTGTGAAGATCCAATATCAAACGCTCAGTTCTTACCATTGAGATTATATATACTTCTCAGGCGAAGAGGCTTTATCTAAACTTTTTGATTTCCTAGAAATCGATCGCGTAACGGTTAACGCGGTTTTATCACTATAGCTTTACGAAGAGGAGAAGGTTTTTAAAAGGTCATTAATATATTACTACTTTCTAAAAAAAACTACTAAAGTACAGGCATCAGGCATCAATCTTCAGGGCATTCTTCTACATAAATCTTTAGGGACTATATCAATCACTTAGAGGGTGGTGCCAGGGGTGGTAGCCACTGGGACAGTCGAGGCGACTGGAGCGACTGGGAGAGCGCCCGGAGCGTTAGCAACTGGGGCCGTTGGGACGGTTCCAGCTGCGGCGATGGTTGGCATTTGGCCGCTGAACAGCTGACCCCAGTATTGGTCGAGCTGCTGGGCGATCGCCTGGTTGAATGGCTGGCCGTTCTGGCCACCGACCTGGAGCTCAAGGGCTCGGAGAGCGTCGAAGGTGCTGTCCGGAACAGTCTGAACAAACTGGATGAGGTTGGCTGGGGCTTGTCCTTGAGTCATGTCCTGGATAGTCTGGGCCTTGAGCTCAGCACCGGTGGCTGGCAGTGGTGGCATCTGTGGGAGCTGGCCAGTTGGTGGGAGCTGACCAGTTGGTGGGAGCTGACCAGTTGGTGGGAGCTGACCGGTTGGTGGGAGCTGTCCGGTTGGTGGAAGCTGTCCGGTGGTAGGAACCTGACCAGTTGGGGGAAGCTGCTGAACCTGTCGGGCCATCAATGGGGCATCAGGTCGGCCAAATTCACGCTTAACCTTCTTTCCAAAGGTCTGCGGGGTAGTGGCGACAGGCTGGGCAACTGGAACATTGGCAACTGGGGCAACCGCGGCTGGAACAGTGGCCACTGGAGCGGTGGCAACTGGACCGGCAGCGGGGTCAACTCCGGGGACACCGTCGGTGACACCGGGGATGTTTGGAATTCTACCACCCTTCAAGGAGGCAATAACCGCCTCAAGCTGGGCAAGAGGCAAGTTGGTAATCTTCTCGAAGACTTCTGGCTGGGCGTTGGAGATCAAACCCATGGTGTTGGCGGGAATACCAAGAGGGGTCAAGAAGGAGATGACCAAGTCCTTTGGAGTGACACCGGGGATGGTAGGGATTCTACCAGCCTTGAGCTGATCAACGACGGCCTGGATCTGTTGAGGTGGGAGCTTCATGATGCGCTCAACAATGGCAGCTGGAGCGGTCTTGATCAAATCAATGATGATCTGGGGGGCCTTCTGCTGGTTGAGGTAGTTGATGACCAAGGTCTTCAACCCAGCATTGTCTTGACGCTTGTGGAGGTCGGAGACAATTGGCTCGGGGCTGCGGGGAACGAAGGCAGGAGCCCCGACGATACCAACCGAAGCATTGACATTGGCGAGGTCGGCAGTAGTAGCACGGCGAGCAGCGCGGTCAAGAGGAGCACCAGAGGCAACGAAGGCGAGGACAGCGGCAGCGATGATAGTAGTGAACTTCATTTTGACTGATTGGGAAGTTGATATAAAAAATTAAGAAGATTAAGAATGTAGAAGATGCCGTAAAAAATTATGATAAATCGTTAATGAAAAGATTATCGTAAGGAGAAGAAGATGCCGTGAATCGAAACTGAAGTAGTTCGTAATAGAAAATGGAAATATATGTAATGATTTTTTATAAGGACCAGCCTATAAATCAACCTACCAGAGGCGATGAGAGAAAAGAAGATATTTGATTGGGGTTTTCGATACTGTGATTTTCTGATGATGATGAAAAAAAAAATCAGATTGAGTCGGTGGGAAAGCGTCCTTATATATTGCGGGATGCATAGATTTTACCACTATATCGATTCCAGATAGCCTATAGTACTAGAATTCTATTTCTCTAGCGCGGGGTCGTGCAGCTCAAACTAGGAAGCCGTCTCAATATGGAACCGTTGGAAGACGGAGAGAATGCTTCAGGCAGTGTGGCTTTGCGTTGTGTGTCGTTACGGGGTAACCTGTTGCGAAACAGTGCCATGCTTGCCAGCTGCACGGTGAGGCCAGCGGCGCCCTATCGGAGGGCCGCATTATGAGGCCCAGACGTGCTAATGCTCAGAAGGCCTAGAAGACAAGGTTTTACCCGAGAAGGAAGCATGAGACAGCATGTTTCTGCGAGGCATGAAAATCTGTTCCCTGCCGTTTGGTTGAGACTAAGATAGATTGGGACGCCGCACCTATCTGGGAAAGTTCTCGCGAGCCTTCAGGACTGGGTGTCATATTTGATAAAATTTGAGGCCCTGGTCGCAATTTCCAGATTGCCTTGCTTGAACGGAGACTTCGTAACAATTGGCTCAGCTTTTCAAAAAGAACAAATAGAAAATTACCTAGAGAAGGAATTTTCATCGAATCAAGTTAGGAAGAACTAGTTTGATAGCCCCGTATGTGAACTAGAGTACGTATCAGTCGGCGCAGTGAGGAGTTCCCGTATGTACAAAAGAAATGATAGCAAGAACCTGAAAGAACTATGAAGAAAGGTTTTCTTAGGCGGCCTAGTCCGGCGTATATTTTTAGCCAGGCCGGTTATCACACCATTGCAGAATCGAGTATCTCGACGCATGACTCGGAAACGCATGTCGTGGCACAGAATCGTAATGACACGTTCCGATTATGCGACAGTAACCAGAATCAATCGATAATGCTATGGATTCTCTCTTGTCGGGCCGGCTTTAAGAACCTGAGGCTCTAAAAATATCGTTTGTAGCAACTTCAAACCGTTTCAGACGAATGGTTCACCAAACGCTGTGTCTCAAGAATCAATGGAATGACATCAATTGATCAATGTACAATAAGTCGGAGCTGAGCTAAATCGCCTAGAAGAGGCGCCAAGTTTTACTTCGGAAGCCCGGATACCCTTAGCAGATTAAGTTATTCACAAGATCTCGACTATGATGATCACCCGCCTTTACCCGTGGACTAGTAATGAGTGAAGCTGACACAGGCATCGAAATATATTTCTTGGAAAACGCTAAGTATGTACATCAGAATCCAAGTTAGTCTTTCAAAGACTCGCATAACATATGGTGACCTTAAGATCACGTGGGTAATTTATGGAAGAGCCTCATCTAAGAAGCGAAGACAGTCTAAGACGTCTCTGTAGAGGTACTTGATGATGAAGTCTCTGTAGGAACATTCGACGATGAAGTTTCTGTAGGAATATTCGACGACAAAGCTTCTGTAGAAATACTCGTCGTTGAGGTCTCTGTAGGAATACTTGTCGAAGAGGTAATTATTGATGACAAGTCCGTCGACTGGGAGGGTATAAGAGTGCTCAGCGTATTACTTGAGCTAAAGTCGATAGCGCCCTGGGAACCGGAGGACAAAGACCCCGACGAAGACACTGCTGATAGGCTAGAAATGAAAGAAGTTGTTGGCTTAGTCATTGTAGCCGGCGGTCTTGGAGGCGGAACGAATCCAGCTATGGCCTTATTAGTATAACTTATGGCATCGACATGGAGTCAATCCGGAAGAAACTTACTGGGAATAAACAAAGTCGCCGGCTCACAGCCATCCGGCGCAACCGCGTCCCAATAAACAAATACCCGACCGCCCTCTGCATCTACACCCTTTCGAACACAAAACTGCGCCAAAGCAGTCCCAACGGCAATTTTCCGTGTGTCCCACACTAACACATGTTGGAATCCATTGTAAAACGAAGATATTGTTGCTATAATATCCCCAGTCTGCGGGATCCCCATCCGTGCCGGGGCGGATTCGGGTCTAGGCAATATAGATGTAGTCGATGCATCGACGAAGGCTTTCAAATATCCGCCATTCGCTGTAAGCTCGCCATCAGATAAGGAAAATCTTAGTCCATCCCATCCATTTTTCGAGAATGTGAGATCCCCGCTCTCGAAGCGGACAAAGTAGTCCGGGTTCAGTTTACTGCCCTGCCGCCTGACTTTGCGACCCTTGATGGAAGGATCAACGGCTAATGCAAGGAGGAATTCGGGTTCGATTTCCGGTGTCGGAACTGCTGACGAAGAAGTAGCCCTCGTAGTACTGACTGATGAGCTACTCGTCACCCCTGAGCTTGTTGATTCTTGCGAAGATGTGATTCTTTCTAACTCAGCCGACGAGGTACACGAACGTGAGATGCTAGAGCTGCTAGCAGCAGCTGTTTTCCTCTTCTTTGTTATTGTACTATTACCAAGTTAGCTACGTCGTCTTAGTATTTTAAATCAAGCACTTGTTAATATACCTTGTGACAGTATGTGTCCTCGTTACCGTTAGCTGCTGTGCCGAAACACGGGTAACAACTCCCTTCGCCTTCACCCAAACCACAGTCTCCATCTTCCCATAACCCGGGACATACGCCGAAAGTTTACAAGCGCCAGGCCGGCCACAGTAGCCTTTAAACTCGGCATTCACCGATCTAGCTACCTTCTTGACCTTATGGTCTTTCCGCCAAGTCTGAACCTTCTGGGTACAGATACCATCTGCACAGTTCACATTCTGAACATCAACTGTTACACCTGATGTTTTATTATGTAGCCATTGAAAATATGAGTCTACATCGGTAATTTGGTAATTATAACCGACTTCCACGGCATAATGTACGTATCTCGGTGCATCATGTACGCGGTGAAGCTGCCCGTTGACGGTATGAATACCATTTGTTGAGCAATAATGCGACTGAAGACGGTGCTGTGGGCCGCAAGTTGCGCACGCGGCTGGCGGTAGAGTTATTGTATCATCTCCACGAGTGACGAACTGAAGGCCATACGGGCCAGGTAGCCACGTAGAATACCAGTTATATGTTGATGTAGAATAGAGATCTGTGCAGGCGTTCTCAGCGCATCTTGTGGCGGTTGGTATATAGGTCGTTACCGGTTGGCCTTGTTTTGTGATTGTAATTGTTGATTTTGATGGATCAGGGTAGGGATGGACGAGGCCAAGGGGCCTGGATTTGCAGCGGGGCTGCGGCTTATAGTTTCTCCGACTAAGATCTGGATACGGAAGATCGATGTGGGGTAAAGCGAAAGAAGGAACAGAGAGAATAGAAAGAAAATATAGCTGTAAACAGCGTTTTGACAGCGCCATGGCCGTGATGTGTGAATCAAAATAGTTGAAAGAAGGCTTCAGCGGGAAATATAAGAACGAACGACCGAAGTTGAAATTTTGAAAATAATTTGTAACGAAAGGGATGAAATCATGCACAGGAACATTGATCTTTATATAATCCAGCTCTGGGGATATATCCCTGTGGTACCTGCATGAGCGAGGTATGTGAATCTCGATGCATCCACGGGCTAGCACACTGTTGTAAATTTTGCGTTGCTCATTCCTTACAATCGATTTCTCAAGGCTTTCGGCATTCCGATAGACTTATAACCTGTAAATTCGACCCTCCAGGAGAGTTTGAATATCGAAAATCACGGAATGGGATTTTCAAATCGGAGCGGGATGGTTGGAATTCAGGAAGATGGTAGATAGTATCCCGCGTTTTGCTATGCATGCTCAAAAAGTAATAAATTGTCCTAATTTAATACACCGACAACAATTGAGGTAATTAGACTAACCGAATACCAAAGAATGTAGGAGAGGGGTAGATCTGAGGGTTTTCGGAATTCCCAAACATCCTCGTAGTTTACCCCGCATGGCAAATAGTCCGGTGTTAAACTATTAAGCTTCGATACCAGTACGAACGCGCATCTCCAAGGCATTCACCAACCGTAACCGCTGATTAATTTGTCAGAACTGACTTTCAAATTCGATGGGTGCCTTGAAGACCTACTTTGAAATCCTTTGGCTTTAATAACCTTGAGCATTTCAACTGTCAACTTAAGAACAGATAGTGGGTGAATATCATGTGCAATGGATATTATACTCGCGGTTCGCGGATCAACAGTTCTGATGATATCCGTAGCGATTTTCACAGAATCCTGAATTTGGTTAGCAAGGATGTGATTGTAATCGTCGGTATCAAGATCGAAATAGATAACGTGGTATCCGAGAATTTTCATTGTAGCCAGACAAGAATCTTCACAGCTAGAGTATGGCGGGCGCATGTAGGTCGGGATCTTGCCAAGAATCTTTGAGAATGCGAGTTCGAGGCGATACATTTCCCTACGGCGGCTAGATTCGGAGAGGGTTTCGAGGTCGGGATGTGTCCAGCTGAGTAATAGATGAGGTCAGCCGAGATGTTTTGGATGCACGCAAAATTTAAACGGCACAGAAGCTTACGTATGTGCTGCTATTTGATGACCTTCGCGATACATACGGCGAATGAGGGACGCCCAAGGGAGAGCTGGATCGTCAATAGATCCTTTCGCAAGGTTTGAACCGCTATGCTATTATTAGTATCAGACGTCTTGAAAATTTTTTAATGGGGCCTACGTAATAAAGAATGTGGCTTTGGCACCAGAGTCCTTAAGGATGTCTAAAAGGCGCTTTGTGTAAAGATATGGGCCGTCATCGAAAGTAAGGGCGATTTGGCCAGTTGTGCGGCACTCATAGATTGGCTCGCCGTACGGAAGCCTACCCAATTTGTATCGCTTTAGGTTGACTAGTTTCGAGTAATCGAGGCCGGCTATCGACGTGCAATTCTAGATTTTATAAAAAGTTAGGCGAACTTTAACCACTAGCTCCTATCGGCTCACTGATTCCGAGTTACCGAGTGCATACCCCAAAGTTTGGCTGACAGCCACTCTCTGGATCAGACTGTCAGTACGATAGTATTTTCAATCAACGTAACTCTGAGATACTAACCAAGTAAGCAATGGTTGTCACTATGGCCGCACCAGCCAAATTGACTGCAACAAGGATCAAGAGAACCTGTAGAGTTACGACAATGATATCCCGTCTTTGGGCCGCAAGTGCCGTCAGGAGTATCGCCACTGGCACGACGACCATGGCTACGGACCATACCAGAAAATGGACGAATGGATATTCCATTGTTAGAGAGAACCTGTGAGACAAATGATACAACAATAATGAGAAACCCAGCGAAACACTTCATTGTGTCAGATGCTTTCGACAGACCGCAAGTTGATTAATGTAGTATCAAGAATGGAGAGATGACATGAACGTAGACAATATGGGGAGTGTTCGAATTCGAGGCTAGATTGGATTTGATTTGATGTTCCTTGTGATGGTGACATTGTTCTTCTTTCTTGGTCCCAAGTTCTACCATGCGGTGAAGCCCAATGCGAGTTCAGCAACCCAACGGCGTGTAGTCGATTTTGCGTTGCGAGCTGTGTAACTGCCGGAAACGAACAACACCATGCGCGCCGACGTTGACACACGCGGACGATCATCCCCAAGCCAACATTTGTAAGCCGAACCATCGAAGAACCCGAAGCTCCCCGTAGACACTAAATCGCCGTCTTCTTTCATCTGCTTCATTCCTTCAGTTCAAGACAAATATCTTGTTTCTATAGAATCCGTTAGATCCAGAACCGATAGATCAAATATCACAATGGCGGACTCCGGGAACCAACCAACACCCACTCCTCTTGCAATCTTCAGACCAAACAATCTAAACAATGATGACGACGGGAGCGACTACATCCTCCTTGCAGCCTCGAGTGCCTCACCTCCGACCCTTGAAGTCTCTAATCTTCAACAACCGATATCAGAATCCCTGTGGTCGCTTATCATCGACCCCGCAAACCTGCCACCCCACCTTAAACTCCCCGCATCCCAGATCCATATCATTATATCAACCAATTCGGGCCTCAAAACTGCCCAAGGGTATTACGATGGTCTTCTGGCTCCGTTACTCAGCTATCTGAGGGTCCTGCATACTACTCATGCCACAAGTAGTCCCAGCTCGATTGCGGAACTCACTGCCCAGATTACCTCCAACGGACTTGAACACCTTATTGTCCTGCTGAGTGGAGATACTGGAGTAACCGAGTATATCAATGCACTCCCAAGCACTTCGCAAAAGGCCACAGTTTGTGTTCTGCCATTGGGCACAGCAAATGCCTTTGCTTCAGCACATGGATTGGGCTTAAAGGCCCTCCTCCACGGAAAACCAACTCTCTTCCCGACTTTCACGGCTACCTTCTCACCCGGTAGTCGAGAAAACGGAGAACCACTTACGGAGTCGCTGACTAAGACATCCTCAATCCGTGGGTGCGTCGTCGCATCCTACGGGTTCCACGCCTCGATTGTTGGTGGTTCTGAAACACCTGAGTATCGAAAGCATGGCATCAACAAATTCAAAATGGTTGCAGAGGAGGTGATGAAAGGCACTTTCCTTGGTGGTACAGGGAACGGTTTCCAGCCTTACAACGCAACGGTGAAGGGAGTGGAAGCGGTCAAGGGTGGGACGAAACACTCATATCTGATGTTAGCGTTGGTGGACAGGATGGAGCCGACATTCGTGATCAGTCCGAAGAGTCGTGACGGACAGGTTTGGGCGTTGTATACGGGTGATATTAGCGGGAAGGATTTGATTGATACGCTTATCATGGGAGCGTATGCAGGCGGGAAGCATGTGGAACATGAAGTCGTCGGATATGAGGAGAGCACAGGGTTCAGGATTGAAAATATGGAGGATAAAGAGCCATGGAAGAGGTGGGTTTGCGTAGACGGAAGATTTGTAGAGGTGCCAAAAGGAGAAGGATGGGCCGAAGTCAAGGTAGAGGGTGGGTTCCATGTCCTTGCCTAAAAATATAGAATCCAAGGCCATGGTAATTCGAGGGTGCCCTATAATTCGAAGGGATCAGGACGGGCTTGGCTGTCAAGATTGTCATTCCGTTAGATTCGACTTTCATTCTAGTTAGATTGAGAGTTAGACCATAGAGTCTTGGTCTCGGATTAAAGATAATTGATCAGTATAGGTAGTCTAGAATTTAGACAAGTATGTGTCTGTTAAAGACTAATTGTAGATTATAAAGGATGATTAAGGTCAATTCCAAGACGCTGTTAGATATGCATATTTACCTTTCGTACATGCGGCGCGCAGGTCGTTTGGTCGTGTTCGGGTAAACCCCGGTCCACCGGCTGTAACAGGGATGTCGTTATTTTGGTCGGTTGTGCAACCGAAAGGAACGTCCCGCTTTCCTTCATGACATTGCCTCACCACTCGTCCTGCAATTGATATCCTCGTCCTCAAAGTACTGTTATCTGTAAGTTCGGCATATATCCCTATAGCGATAATAGTACTGACCGCCGACCGTACGGGTGTAGTTTCAGGACCGTCTTCCCCAAATCGAGCCCTTACTCAAATTACCCGAACTTCACCCCGCCACCATGAGCGTAGAACGACTTATGGACGAGGCCGCTGCTCGCAAAGCTGCAATGCACCCTCTTCTCCATTCATACGTTGGAGGACCTCGTTCTAGTCTCCCAACTCCATCCCTATGCCTATCCCTCCCAACCATTCAACGGAATTGCGACATCTTCCACCGTAGCCTCGACGGCTTGGATATCTCGTTCAGAGCCCATGTCAAGACTCATAAAGTATGGATATAAAAAATTTCATTACCAAAATCGATGTCAGAGGGGGTGGTTCCGGGGCTCATATATCATTAGACAACCGAAGTCACAAAGATAGAGCTCGGACCGAAGCACCATTCTGTCATCACATCGACTATTCGAGAAATCCGTGGGTTAAAGCCGTTGATTGATGACGGCACCGTTACAGACGTACGTTATATAATTCTCCTTGTGAATCCTTTTGCCACATTTTATACTTACTTCAGTAGGTCCTCTATGGTCTCCCACCTCCAGCATCTTACGTAGCTACCCTCTCATCTCTGTCGAAGGATATCCCGAATCTCCGCCTGCTGGTCGACCATCCAACTCAAATCGCGAATCTTAACGCCCTCCCGCCTCTCTGCGGCAGGCCGTGGTCAGTGTTCATAAAGCTCGATACAGGTTACCACCGAGCAGGCCTGGAACCATCCTCAGATTCTCTTAGAGAACTTCTCAAATCTGCAATATCTCACCGGAACATTTCAATTTACGGCTTCTACGCCCACGCCGGCGATTCATACTCGTCCAAAACCGAAGATGACTCTATATCGTACCTGAAAACAGAGCTATCAACCGTCTTGGCAGCTGTCGAAACTCTCAACAACGTCTCGCATTCACTCGACGTCAGCGATATCAGCAATAGACCGTTAGTCCTCTCCATTGGTGCTACACCGACTGCGCACGTAGTTTCACATTTAAAATCGCTAGGGAAGGAACTGGGAGTGGAGCTACCCGATAACTGCACTTTAGAGATCCACGCCGGAAATTTCCCATTCAATGACCTCCAACAACTCGCGACCGGGGTAGTTCCACCCCCTGACCCAGCGTTCCCAGGAAATAGTTCTCTGGCATGCACAGTGAACGTCGAAGTCGTCTCCATCTATCCCTCACGCAATGAGGTCCTCGTCAATGCTGGAGTCCTGGCGGTTGGTCGTGAACCAGGGCAATACCCGGGTTTTGGGAGGGTAAGAGGAAGAGAGCGGTGGGTTCTTGGAAGGGTATCACAAGAACATGGTGTTTTGGCCCTTAATAAGAAGGATAAGGAAGGTGGAGGTGACGACGAAGCCGAAAAGACGTTTAAAGTTGGCGAGAAGTTAACATTGGATATTCAGCATGCTTGTGTGTCGGCTGCAAGCCATGATTGGTATTTTGTCCTTGACGACCAAGAGGTTGTGGTTGACGTTTGGTATCCTTGGAGAGGGTGGATGTAAGACTACCTTATTGGAATGATTTCTACGAGGGGGAGACTGAGCCTCATGATTGCATGGCCGTATGGTATAACAATTTAGAGTATGGGGTATAGTCGGCCTCTTTAGTCAGTGCCATTTGACATTATGATCGTAGACCATAGCTCTATAACATCTAGATCTGTGTATTGTAAGCCCCGGTATTCAGATACCATCTAGTACAAGTGTATATACAAAACCTGCGCATCCCATGTTGTCTCGTAAACCAGACCTTTCTGTGAGCAGGGATATTCCACCTCGATATGCTGGTGTCATAACGTTAGCTAAGCCCAATCGCTAATATTCAATATTGCAAATCCCCAAAAGACCTAGTCTTGGTCCCAGCAAAAGACCTCCAAATTAAATAATATGTATACCCAAACGCCGGCGCTGAAGACCCCCAAAAAATCCCACAAACGTTGTAAAAGAATTAGCCCTTATGTCGTACTGTACACTCGACTAGCCGGCCCGATTGATGCACTTCCATTCTCTAAATTAGCATCCGCGGCCGTACCAACGCTGCTACCCTTTGAGATATGCGCCATCTCCGATGCTGTTCTTAACTGCTCTTCTTCTCGGCCGGCCATGCTCCCCCCATCCGCCCTCAAAAAATTGGGCCACCGGCGCTGGATTAGTGCTTTTACGGGCGGAAGACTTGCTGCTATGGCGCCAAGGTTTGTTTCGAGAACCGTATAGATGCCGTAGGCCAGGGCATCGTCTGGTGGGCTACGGGGTTAGCTACCGGGATTGATATAGAATATGGAATAAGCTGGTCTCGTAGATGCTAAGCCAGGCTCCAGATAAACGAACTTACAAGTCGGGTCCGTGGAATGGGTAGTGACTAAAGATCTTTGAAGTTCTCTTAGTCTTAAAATACTGGCAACACAGGCTCTGCATTGTCCAGGAAGATATCTGTTAGCCTCAAAGGAAAGCGAGCTTGAAGACCGAATTTGAAACCTACACTGCACCTAGCGATAATAGTATCGCAGTTATAATCTTCTGCCCCAACGGTAAAGCCAGTGCTTCGAAGCTATCAGCGGCACGCCCCTCCTTAAAACCAACGGTGCCCAGAACACTTACCCCACAGAGGCCGTATGGGTAAAAAGCACACCCAGAAATCCATCACAATGCTCATGATACTACTCGCAACAATGAAATCGATCTCGTCGATGCACCTTGCATAATCTGTCGGATGAATGTAGGGATCGTACGCGTAGTATATCGGTCTACACGACAATACGAATGCAAGGATGAAAGAAAATGTCATGCACACGTTGATCACCATTGTTACGAGGACAATCCTGCGGAAGATGGGGATGCTCCCGAAGAGGCGGATGTAGGAAGAGAGGACGGAAAATCGGACCGTGCCCAGGATGGCGTAGTATACTACCGTTAGACCCCATGAGATCTTGGATTTTGGTAGGGGTTAGCTGGCGGGGAAGCGCTGGGGGCCGGTTGAGGCGATGTCGGAAGTATGTACCTTGTATATCATGTGAATATTCCCGGGTTTTGTGTCCCATATGTGATGGCCGGCTTGGAAGTGGGTGTATACTGATTAAGTAGATTGAATAGTTAGCATTGCATGGTTTTATATTTTGATAGAATTCGATGGGGTCGAGCAGGAACGTACGTAGTAACATGACAATGCATACCGTTACGATCATAACCTATAGATCGGACGATAAAGTGCGTAAGATATTGATGCCAAGGGTTGTATATAATGAGATATGAGCACAGGATCATACCAATGCTCCTCCCATCAACCAATCATCCAGCCCAAATGTCCTTGTTACGAATTTTCGGGTATATAGCCTTAACAATACGGTTATAACCGCTACAGATGTTACCGTAGCCTGCACAGCAATAAGAATGCCGCCCCTTGAATTATGAGGTAAAGCTTCCCAATCAGAGCGTGTAATGTTCGTCGGCGTCCATACCCCGACCACTTCCGTCTGCGAATTCGAAATCGATGTTATGTTTTGTGTTAAGTGCATGTTGAATATCGTTCGGTCGTCTCTCTGGTCGGAAAACATGGATTCGGGAAACGGAGTTTTAAGGTTCGAAGGCGGGTCAACGAATAGATATGAAAGGCTGTGGTATGTACCGCTCCACGGGTAGATGGAATCTCTACCCTCCCCTTCCTCCACCGCCTATGTTGAGATTGTGTGTATGTGATGCCCCGGCGGTAATGATTGGACGATATATCGGTATTGTATATCGAGGCCGGTATCGTGAAACAAATCGAAGTCGGCGTAAAGTTTACATGGCATTACGTGCACCCCCGGCACACTTCGAACCGCGGATTGAGAAAGCTGAATTGGGGGCTGCACTGACTGAGATCTTGATGATAATAGTGGCGATGAGGTTTAAACAAACTCGTTTCCACACACATAGCTCCCTTTTCACCTCCGATATACGTCTGGCGGGATACCACTAGTAAATAACCTTTAACTTTGACACCTCCTTACCAATTCCGCGGAGTGATTGTCGTAGCTTGGTAGCTTTAAAGTCTAGCTGTCATCCGGGTATCCGAGTCAGACGGATACCCGCCAATTCAGCCTTTCGTGCCTTGAGGAAGAGATACATGCATGTACTTTGTATAAGCTTGGGCCAACGGAAGGTTCCCCCAGATAATTGGCGAAAACGCCCGCACCCCGGCACTAGTGCGGACGAGGTTGGTGGGAGATTAGCGGGATGCATTGTTGCAAGTTTTGCGTTGCTTGATGCACGGCCGGATTTGGAAAGAAGGGTCGCTAGGATCTCGTCTGGCGGCCACGAGGATTGAGGAGGAGCAATCGAGATTGGGGGAAATTAATTACCTAAGACCTTACGAAAATATGGACGACTGAGTACGTAGACACTGATTAAGCATAGTAATACAACTTGAAGAAGTGAAGCAGGGAAAATTCATGATCTCATCCTATTAGCGGAAAAACTCAAATCCCAAGACTCCAGGAAAGGTTCCCTATAAAAGGGCGGTGTGCCATGTGGCCGCTGCCTGCCAGCCATGTCTCAAGGCCTTAATTTTGCCATGCTATCACATTTCATCTTCGGCATATTCCCCACGGCATTCCACCACTCCATCATGTCCGGGAAGGTCCGTGGCTCCTCGACTTCCCCGTTTTTAACCCTGATATTAAACTCCTCCCGACTTCTGATCGCATAGTGATGTATTGCGAAGAGATCCGTCGTGATGGGTCGGCGGAAGATGAACGGTACCTTATCTCCCTTCTCCCCCACCGTCAGGGATCCGCTCTTAGTAATAAAGTTATGATCTGTCCGAGGTTTCTCGTAGTACTTTGTCTTCACGATACTCTTGATATGGGCGTTGGGCGATTTTTCCATATCTGACGAAACACACTCGGTAAAAGATGCCCGGAGGGTGCCCTCGGGTTTAAGGATATGGCTATTGTTGGTATGGAGGAGCATATTGATCCCCAAAGCTCCAACGGTAGCGTTCTTGTCCATCGAATGGAGGAAGTCCTGAAGCGTGACATCCTTCCGCTTTTGCTCAATGAATTCATCGACATCGAGATATGCGATCCAAGCGTGCTGGCTACCATAGCGAGATTGGCAGGCATTGTAGGCTGCAAACTGGGCCGTTTCGTTATCCGTAGCGGGCGGCGTCCCAATCCAGGTGATATACGAGGCATTTAATGGCAACTCGTGGTAGTTGTTGGAGACACCGCCCTCTTCAGATTGGTCCACCAGATAGAACCTTTGAATGCCAATATGTGCGTAGTGATGTAGTATAAATTCAGGAAGGGTTGCAAGGTCCTTCGCCATGGGCACACAGGCCGCCAAGTACATTGGATCCGTCGGTTTAAGGGAGGGCGCGGTAAGGTTTATAGGTGTCGCGTGGAGGGTCTTCCGTGGCGAGATAAAGGTGAATGAAAGGAGAGACAGCAATATCATAACCAAGACGCATAATAGAACCAGCAGCCGGAAGGCTGTCGAAGCCGTGTTCATCGCGACGAGGTGTACTCCGTATCGGATAGTCTTAAGACGTCTTGGATTACGTATCCGTACAGTTCGGTGTATCGTAGGGTCGTTAGGGTCTCGGAACCTCGCGGCGAGACAGTACTTTTGCTGGAAAGGATGGCATCCGCGAAGCCAGGCTGCAGGAAATCACTGGCTCTTCATGATCGAGAAAAAAGGAGATGTCGAAACCGGGCCAGCCAGGAGCGAACAAGAAGCCAAATATCTCGACCCGACTGGTGCCACCGGGGAATCCGCACCGACAAAAGAGGACCCAGCGACAGCTGCAAGAAGACCCTTTTTACGCCCAGTTTCAAGCGAATTCTGCCAATTCCTGCGGGGAAATTGGGCTGAAAGACCGGTCGAGAGCCACCGGAAGGGAACCCTTGCACTCCCCGTCAAAGAGGATCTAGCCCCGGCTGCTCGTTTAGTCGCGAGGCAAGGCTTGCCCTCTCGGTTCCGGACGCGGCTACCTGCCTCCAGGCATCGGTGTTCTGCATGTTAGTCAGCCATCTTGGAATGAAGTTCGAATTCGAGATCCTGCCGTTGTCGTCGTGTCGTCGTCGAGGCAGTTGAATAAAGGAATACAAAGGAAGAAGGAAAGTCGTTGAGGCGCGGTCGTGCAGTATTACTCGAAACCGTGTTGAAAGCTCCATCTCTCAGCGAGCTAACTAACAGTCTCAAATCTCGAACCTGAATTCAACCTCGACCATCAAACCTCGGAACTCGAACCTCCGATGACTACAACTTTCGCCGTTCGGAGTCGAAACGGCAACTTTGGTTTCTGCTTGCTATTCATGGTTTCTGCGAGGCTCACCCAAGAATGAGTGGACTAAGAGCACCGACGACGGGGGAGAGTCTACCTTCTCGTGAGTCGCCAAGTCTGTTCGACTGGCATCAGCAGCTTGCTAACGAGTCTCTGGCGAGCACTCTATAGGAAAGGTACTTTCGCTGCTCGCCCATTCTAGTCGCTATATCCGAATTTACCTCGGAGAGATAGATGTCGACTGGCGTCATTATCACGTTCCAAGATGGGTCGTCACGCTGCCCAATGGCAGGAAACAGCCAGTCAACTGGTCTTGCTCGACATATCAGAAGGCGGAGGTTGACTGGACCGGCCGGCTCATCGGCTCGGAGGGGTACCTTAACGGGCCGTATGATCAGTACCAGCAACCCGAGGATAGTCCTTTGTACCCGGCCCGTTTTGAGAAGATGCACCCGAGCTTTAGACAGTTCGATCCTATGCCACCAGATCGGCCGAGGGATCCTAAATCGGCGCGGGAATGGAAGTTACGCTTCTGTAATCCGCATACCTTCTTAGGTCAGACACAGCAGGCTGCAGTGGATTACTTCCTGAGTGATAGGAAGGATACGGACCCTCCTAAATTAATCGATCCAACAGTTGGGTGTCGTTTCATGGAGGTTATGATGGACAACTATCCCATATTTTGCAGCTTGATCGAAGTGTGTGAACTCGATTCTTTAATGCTCTTGATGAGCATATGCAGATACATTCGCCGACGGATTTTAGACTCGCCAATGTTTTGGAAGGAGATCAATATCACAGCCTATGCCGTAGATCGGTCGGACCGGATCCATAGAGACTATCGGTTCGATACCGTTTCGGAGGTATTCCCTGGACGGGCTGGGAAATGGACGGGATCACCAATACACATCCTATCCGGGCTGAAAAAGCATCAACCAACTGCCCATTGGCTTCACCGCGCCAGTAGCTTGAACTATGAAGAAAGAGTGCTGTCTAGCTTGCCCCTTGCAAGTCTCACAAAGCTCACTCTAGATGGGAGCGACATTCACTGGAATTGTTGGTATCAAGTCCTAGGAGCAGTGCTTAAGCAGCTCACGTTCTTGAGCGTAAGATGGTGCCGAAACTTCTCTCTCGGAATTATTAGTTTTGATGTGCTCGGGCATTATTTAGAAGAAGCTCGGCAGCGACGACCTGTAGCTTCGCCACCAAACCTCACAGAGCCATGCAAACTTAAGACCCTCCTGGTCTGGGGTGTACGTGGCGAAGGCCATCATAACTCCCGACGTTTCAATGAACCACGAGATCGAGATATTCAAGTTCTCTACGATAGCGCAGGCAGCTCCCGTTTTCGAACCAACGGGAACGGTGTCAAAGCTCTTTATATCCAGTATTGTAAAGTACTAGGTATTAAAACCGACTATGGAATATGTTCCGGTACGGGTGGAACGTGCTGGAACGAGGAGTACATCAAAGAAGGCAACTTTGACTACGGGATGGTTGATTCAGACAATCTCACAACTGTTGGGGACAACTTCTCCGACGCGAATGTTGAACCGAAATTCGCTGCACCCGGCTATCTAGCTACTCGGACATGCAACAAATGCGACACTGTAGTGGAATCGCATCTATGTCGCGAGTGCGAGGAAGCAAGAACATGCTATATCTGCCTTCGATATGTATGCATGGATTGTGATCGAAAGATGACCTTTGCTACCCGCCCGCTTGATTGGCGATTTGTCAGGACGAAGACGATACTTCCTGACTTCATGCCACAAAAGTATTGCGTTTCTAATTGCTGTAACTATTGCACGAACGCCGGCAGATATGTCTGCGTGGAGTGCAATTTTCAATCTCAACAGGAGGCCAGGATGTTGTTGCTAAGTAACTGCACCGGCTGCACCTGTAACCATATGCCTGAGGATTTTTGTCCAATACGGATACCGATCGATACTCAAGCAGAGCGACATGGCAAAAAGCATCTCACTGTATGCGGTATGGATGATTGCGACAATCTCATCGTGGCATGCAAAAACTGTGACAATGGGCGTGATGTCATGGATTATGGACAGCGGTGTAGTGCCTGCGCTATTCCCGTTTGTTGGGTAAGTCTCCTTTTTTTAAACAGACAATTTTTAACGATAGAATTTAACATATGATTACAGACATGCGCAAGAACGCCTTGCCCCTACTGCCCTACTAGCTATGAACGACTCTGTCCTAAATGTGTCGTTCAGCATACCTGCACCTGCTACCACTCCGTCCGCCGGACCTCTAAACGCAAACGGGGGAAGGCAAAGGGTGAATCCGACGAAGCCAAACCTAGCAATAGAAAAACGCACCAGCCCGGTTGCCCTTTACGCGAAATCCAGACACACGCGGAACTACCGTTGACCACAACCCTGAGATATCACGATAGATACGTGCTTCCAGGAGGAGAGGTCAGAACCGAGAGGGGCCTCACTGACATGATGAATAATGTTGTCAGGTGGTACCCTAAGGTCAAGCTTGAGCCTGCGTGCGATGATTGTGGGATCGCGTGGTGGACGCAACCAAGGCACGATGATGTGCCCATTCGGAGACGTAGGCGCCTGTTAAGGTAGGTATGTTTGTCAGGATGCGCGCACGCTAATGCTTTCTCTGTGATATCTACTTCTCACAATACTGAGAAATATATTGCTCCCTTTATTTTTGTTTTTGGAATTGGGTACCGGAGTTTCGGGGTGTTTTGGGAGGGGCTGCATGGTGGATATGGATATTACAATTAGATACTTTAGGGAGGGGACCTTAAATTCTTTACAAAGAAGTTATCACAGATAATCCTAGCCTTATAGTGCCCTTCGGGCACTACTAAATCTAACCGTGAAACAAACCGGTCTCTGAGTACCAGTAAATCATATAGGGGATATCTGAGGCAGTATCATTAAAACATGTAGCTTCGAAAACTCGACACCTTTCATGCAACTATCATACAGTTTGTACTTATGGTACAAGAAAATTACTCTACACAGAATAACTCGTCACTTCGGGCCCACTTTCTAAGCGTTCAATCCATTGGTATCGCAAACAGTACAAGGCTGCTCCAAGATAGCCTCGTACATGGCGGTATACGCCGGCTTCTTGTTAAGCCTGACGTCCCATGGCAGAGCAGCACCAGTACCGGCCCAAACACCGGGGATCCACGAGTACTTGTCGGTGTACTGCCAAAGAGTCATACCAATGCAGTTTGGAACGTTCAAGCAAGCCTTGGTGACGGAGTAGTAGTCCTTGGCTTGTTGTCCGACCTGGGAGGTGGTGTAGTTGGCGATATCGTTTCCACGCCCAATTTCGTATCTGATATCAACCTCAGTGAGGTACAACAACAGACCGAATTCAGTGAACTTCTTGAGACCAGCGGTGATACCGGCCTCATCGACTTGGCCAACGATCAAGTGGGCCTGTGCACCGACGGCACCGAGTGGGTAGCCTTCGTTGACAAGGGACTTGAAGAATGCGGCGGCGGAGTTGACCTTGGGGCCGAGGTACTCGAAGTTGTAGTCGTTGATGAAGAGGAGTGCATCTGGGTCTTCCTCGTGGGCCCAGGTGAGTGCCCAGCGGGCGTAGTCGGAGCCAAAGAGACGGTAGAAGATGGTGTCACGGAAGGTACCATCTTCATTGAACATCTCATTGACAACATCCCACTGGTCGATCTTGCCCTTGTAGTGGCGGACGACTGTGCGGACGTGGTTCTCGAGAACTGGCTTAAGAGTGGCTGCGGTCCATGGGACGGCTGGGTTGTTAATCCAGTTAGGAAGCTGGGAGTGCCTGTATCGAGCATTATCAGTATTGAGCCTGGCAATTTTTACGCAATTGGGTTCCAGAGATATGCATACCAAACCAATGTGTGTCCACGGACAGCCTGGTCATTAGCATCGGCCCAAGCAATAAGCTTGTCACCGAGTGTGAAGTTGAAAACACCGGGCTGTGGCTCGATGGTCTCCCACTTCAAGCTGTTCTCGTGGGTAACTCTGTTGAACTCGACGCTGCCAGCAATGGCGGCGTATGGAGCATCTTCCAAGGTGTAGGATTCTAAGCATCGCCAATATCTTGGTTAGTCGCGCAGTTCCGCAAAGCCACACCGTAGGTTCCCTGCGAAGGGACCGTGCGCTGGATGTTGGCGCCTTGGTATCGTGAGGTTTAAACATACCAGTAGCGTGACCGAACCATCTTCTCTGGAGGAGAGCCATCTTTCCGCCGAGGGCTTCATATCGTCTTCCTCGCTTTGCAGAGGAGTGGAAATGTGTCATATCAAGTTGGTACTTGACTTTGTTAGCGGCCGGGACGGTGGCGCGCTTGTCGACTGGCGTAGCAGCGACGAGGCCGGCGAGGGCACCAAGAGCAGCGAGTGTCGAGACCTTCATGATTGATATGAAATTTTCGATATGACGTTTAAAATTATGATTATACCCCGGAAGTAAAATTTATTTTAAAAAACCCAAGTCGAGAAGAGCTAAAGGCACTGGAGATCTCGAATCTGGAGCAACGAAACATGGGGGAATACATCTGACCTTTTATACTTGCTCGCGCAATCTGTCAACCTGGGTATATTCTCACGAAGTTTAGCCAGACTCGAAATGAAAGGGATCAGCGACAGTATCGCGCTCTTCCCGCCGGTTGGGTAAATTGGAACCATGTTCGTTATCCCCCCCATAGCCATCTCTGTCTGACCATGACCATGATCCGAGTGAGGTTTACGGAGAGGATTGGAAGAAGTCTGTGCCCACCAGTCGCCAAGACACATGGAAACGCCCATGTCGATGCATCGATGCTGCAATATTACCCGGAACTATACTCCAAACTATGGGCTTCCAGAATTGTTCGCCGGGTGTCAAACCGCAATGTTAGCCGTGCGGTGCAACGTTGGATGTGAATCGAATGATCCGGGTGGGGATGGGATTTGCTGTGCCATCGAGTTTGTATTTCCAGATTGGGGGAGTGAGAACAGGGTTATGGCTAGCATGAACCATACTAGGGCCGCGGCTCCCCACAAGAACCGTAGAACCGGAGGGGTATCTTGATCGATATATCCCCGTTTTGGCTATATTCGAAGAACTCATCCATGGTGGCAGTCGAGCATAAGCTGGGTCTAAAGGCAAAAAAAAGTTGGAGAAAGGCAGCGTACGCATAAGGCCAGCTGCATTTCTCGCTGTCGAAATGATCCGATCCGGTTCTCCACTGTCCAGCTCTATGTTGTGTCGGCAGGGAATATCGGATAAATGTTCAATGCAATGGTGCGAGAAAACTGGGGAAGGATAGGGCCATTGTCGACAAGCGCAAACCCCGGATTTTGGGTCCACTGAGGTCGTCAAACTTGCATTTAGGTTCACAAATGCCGATTCCGTGTTTTAGCCTAAACAATTTGATTTGGATTGGCTCAGAAAAGGAGAAGGGCTTCAATATCTCTGTCGAGCAATTTCTGAGATATATCGGTGCGAACTAGAAGAACGGTATCTTGTGTCAATGCATGAAACAGCCGCGATGCTCTACTGGATTTTTGGCCGCCGCGTGGATCTTAACCTATAGAGCCGCGGTTGGATTTCTCTCAGCATCGCAGCGCCGATAGCAAATCAATAACATCACCAGAGAATGTAAGGATTTCGAAGTAAGGCTTGTACCAGAATTAACGGGCACTACGCAGCTTCCTAGCCTAGGCAAGTGAAATCGGGACCCTTTTGCCGTTCCTTGCTTGATCATTCCAATTAACGAGCCCTATAACCAATCATCGCAAACCAGCGGGGCACGCAGAAGGTGGCCCACAGCGGCAAGCTGGCACGCATCGACACGAACGATATCCAGTCCAGATTGGCGTGAGAAGTTTGGTTTAACCACGAGGTCTCGATCTTGAGTCAGCCAAGGCTCTGGGACTTTGAGAGCCCAGATGCCAGGCCTTTGGCATCACCGAGCGGGTATTATTATTGTAGCTCCTGTGTCACCGTAGGAAGGTGGAGAAAGGGACGATGGGGTTAATTGCGAGGGGGCATTTCGATTTCACATAATGTACGTAAAGTTTTGGTTTTTCCGAGCAGAACACTAATCCAATCACGAACGAAAGCCTTTCGCTGGCCCATTGGGAGCAACACTCTGCCTAGAGACGAAGAAACGGGGGGAGCATTATTTAGTATTTAGGAATTATATTTTAGATAAGGCTATAGGGATATCAAAGGTTACAATTGCTGCGTTCTTACTGGTCTCGTTCCAGTTCTTACCGTAGGTTCCCGAGATCCAATATTGCAATATGCCACGTCCAGATATGATCGTTAGGTTCCAAACGGCTCTCGCCGTGCAGGCTGTGTTGGGCTACAGGTCAGAGAATGCTCCATGGTCAAGCCACCAGCCTAGGGAAGTTATTATTTTATTATTCAAGATTATCCGGCCCCGCAAACCTGGGATCGATTACGAGTTAAGGTCATTGAATTTTAAGAGGGATCGTGACGAATCACTAACCCATTTACCCGGAAAGCACGCACATTTTACCCAAGATTAGGCATGCGTACACTGGACAATGCCTGCATCCGAATTTCTAGAATCGAAAGGCTTAAGGCGGTTATGCATCGCACCTGCAGCCAAAATTTGCGGACGCTCGCGCATGCAATTGGAAAGCACATGGCTTTGACCCTCATGGTATACCGGCATATTAACTACATGTCTCTGTGCTTTTACAAGGTATTTTAGAAAATTAGGCCAATAGGCATAGCTGGAACTGGTCCGTGAGCGGGTCCATGTTTAGGAAGTTTAAATTCACGAATGATCGAGTTTCTCCTATTCGAGATGAATTTTGTGACCGAACTGTCAATCTTACAGAATACAAAGCATGGCTTCGGGAAGATATCTTCTTGGGGAGACTTGGGCCGGCCAGCTCATACGTAGGGTGCCAATAATTCTGTCAACATGATATTCCGCCATTGTTATACATACTTCAGCCACCAATGCGAGCAAGCCTTTCGCCAGCGAGCAGCCGCGCGAAACAGGCAGAAATGGAAGTTTTCTAAAATTCTGCTAAATACATCGCTGGGGTCCGTTTCCGACAGCCTAAAGTCACAACCCACAAGCTGCTCGATAGCCGAATGTTAAAAGCCGGACTTTTTTTATTCGTTTCTTTATATCCTATTTGCATAATAAGGGCGCAACTTCACTTTTGAAGGATCAAAATATCTCAAGCTGGGCATTTTTGAGGTTTTCAAATACCATTATCGATTTGAGGGGCCATGTGGCTCTTGTATCACGGCGAGGTTTGAAGCTGTCTCAGCGCTCAGACGTGGTTGCGCACCAAGAATCCCTTGGTAATATGAGCACATCCTGGTCGAAGATCATATCAACCGTTCCTAACACCATCCCAATCGTGTTCCCAAAAACTGCCTTGCACAAGTGACACACTAAAAAATACCTTTTGATTTGGTGCATTCTCGGTATGTTTCGCGGCTACAACTTTGCTACAGAGTATAGATGAATCTTTAGTCTAGCAAGCGTCATATATATTGGCCATTCCAGTAAATGTTTCAAAATAATCGATCAGCGGCTGCTATGGTGCTTCTGTATCATATTTCCAGCAGTTGTCAGTGTAATATCGATAAAGCAAAGCCTCCTAGCCTACTAGGACCCAGTATACTGTTTCTCAGTCTAGTCCCCGTGGAAAATTGAAGGTCCTTATTAACGCTTCAATTTCATGAATTTCGAATTCACCTACAAGCTTCCTATATATTTGCAAATTTAAATTAACTTGGGTTCGTGCTATTTTTGCAGGTAGACATTGACCTTGTACTATGACTGGCTTTTGCAATATTAGAAGAGCCTATGATAGACTGGAGCTCAAGCGCAAGCAGGCCTAACCCGATGGTACCTTAGTTTAGAAAAGAGACGTACTCGACCCTCCCTGTCTGTGTATGAGCCCAATCTGCGTTGATTCCACGAATTTTGGTTCGTTGCCATAGTTTCGCATGGGCCTCAAGCGTGATCTAAACCGGGACCGACTTTTATCTAATGATAGTCTAGGAAGCCCTATGAGTAAGGGGGAAAAAAAAGACACGAATGTAAAGAACTCAAATAATCAACGAAATTTAAGAGAAAGCCGAAATCGTCTGCAGGACCGCTGACGCCATGGAAAAAGGGCCTATGTCCGCGTTGTGAAAAACAAAGAAAAATAACACGCAAACAACACTGGCAGACATTCTCAGAGTAAGTATGTGAATTCGTGCGCACGTGTGTACGCGTGTGCACCAATTGAGAATACAGAAAGGCTATCAAGACTACACCATTATTGGTGTACTACCATGGTGGTAATCGGCAATTACGCAAACTGGCTTCTTTCATTGTGATCCTGTGTGTAGCTAGACGGTTTGGGATCCGAGCCTAGGCGCCTGTAATTTTTCTCAATACTCAGATGAGTATTCGTCGCATATGGCACGCCCGATCCCCCCCCAAAAAAGGAGATATTAAGCTAACATGTTTATGCATTGCCTAGTCTACTGGTGAGATGTAGCAAATAAAACTAGATAGGAGCAAACGTTTTTCAGTATCTACAAGATCCTGTAGCAGTATTCGCGCACCACATTGAATATACATGTTTTGCAACAAAGAGTATCACATACCACCAGCCACCCGGGACCCTCAGACTACGGTTTGTAAGAGGGAACCCTTAAGTTACGTAGCTTACGCGGCCCATTTATTTCCAACGACACTACAAACTCGGAATATTAAGGTTGTTTATGGATCTATCAAACCCATTGCGCAGTTGTCCCCGTCGAGTTTCTGCATTGTGAGGTCGTATACCCAGTCCAAGGCCCGCCCGAAACGAACTTGATAGCGGCACACTAAGATCGAGCATTAGTAACATATTTCCCCGATGCTGAATTATCACTTTTGAAGGATGGAGAAAGACGCACTTGATAAAGAGTCCCGTCAGAGGCATGTTGAATAACTTGTAAGATGGCATCCTGCCCTATCCAAGCCGCAATGCCTGGGATCTGAGGCTGACAATAATATGGATATCCCCCAGCTGTCAAGTGTGATGACGGTGTGAGTGATATCCATGTTGTAGGTGCGCTTACGAGTGCTACTCTGTACTCGTAATAAGCGCCCAGATGTGTACTTGTGACGCCGATGGGGAATCCGTTTACTGTGAGACTCGTGACTCCGCCAGAGCGGTCAGTCGCGGAAAACCCGCCGCATGGGCCAGTGCTTTGAGTGGTATCATCATAGCCGATGTAGGGGGGGTATCTGAGGAAGAAATGGGCGGACGTTAATTGAATGGAGAGAAATAGAGTTAAGATAAGACCCGAGAGACGAAGATGCATTGTTAATAACTAGATTATTGAGATGCTGATCAAGGATAAAGTTAAAATCAAATACTGATTTATCTGAGCTGGGATGGATGTCTTGGTAAGAAATCTTGGAATGAATGGTTGCTGATCCTCTGTTGATATACCTTTATCTCGCCAGTGATTCGAGTACTCGGACGTCTAATCGGCAGCTTATATTGCGTGGTCGAAATTCGTGAGCTCTAAGAAGTGGGTTAGGCTCAACATTACCCCGCCAAAGGTCTGGTACGTTGGTGCATAACCATGCTGGCTGCCGGTTGAGTCTGGCTGTCTAGAGGATGGAGTCACCCTCCAAATTTACGCACGGCTAGGTACCCGTATACCCATGATGGTATCACACGAATGACTGGTCACGGAGGACTTCCGATTTGCGGAGCGCCTCTTTGATGCAAGGTTCAATCGGCCACTCAGATGCGTAATATATTTAAAACATAAAATAATTTGCTCAAGCGTCAGCAAAACAAGATCTGCAGTAATGTAGGCGTCGCTACATGCCTACATGGATGTATTGAATGTGCATGTATTGAATGTGCACGTGTATATGTATAGTCTGTCACTTGACTATGCCATTCTAGTAGCTAGCCAGCGATGAGACATTTACAATACTCACACGTTGCGGACCAACATCTTTTGTTCTGATAGGCTTCCTCGATAATCGCGGCTCGATCAATAAATGGTTACCGTTATAGTGCTACCCACCTTGTGATGCCCTACGGGTCGACACGTATGGCTAGATTCCGACTTCTTCGAAATCAGCTATAATTTTTGCTAACATGACGACCAATATAAAGCTTCTGCACGCATGGCTCACTTCCACGACGCGTGAATTTACAGCGGCTAGAAAACATCCTCCCCGGCATCATAAAGATAAATTAATTCAACAACGGCTCGCCTGATCCCGCATAAACGAGCTCAAAAGTACTCATGGATTCCACGAACTTGCGATTTACAGGGGCATGGGTGTACAGTCAATTGAATTTGGATGGTCCCGGTAACTATCACCCAGCTCTTCATGTATATTGGGGCTGAATCTGCAGAAATTTTCCTCACACGTTAGGACCATGCACTCGATCTGGTGTGAAAGTGAACGGGGAATACCATATCTTCGGAAGAAATGGGTTCCCCGACAATATAATCCAGTAGCGTTATGTCGTTGTATCTACCCCATGATCGTGAAAATAGGTTCCTGAACTATGTGTGAGTATTATGCAAGAAGATGCACAGCAAAAGCCCTTTTTAGCATGGGATGCGGCCTCTGAATTATATCATTTCCGCAACAGAATGAATTGAGCTAATTGTTCTCTTGTTCTGCAGGGACTGACAGGGTCATGATTGAATGGAAGGTCAGGGTCGGCAAAATCGACCGACCATGTAGCCATCAAATTCGAATCTTCAGGACTGAAACTTGGGGAATTCGTGAAGATCGAGAGATATTATTTGGCGCCGCAGCTAGTGCATGACTTCAGCCGAAGTCTCCACACGAGGCTACGATGCCGATGGGCATGTAACATACAAGAATACCCAGCTGGCGGCTTGGTCTATCGGACGGTGTGCGAGATGCTGGATTTTCTTAATTTTATCCGACTGAAACTGCTTTGAACCTATAGAACGTTGAGAATATGGTATTGAAGATGTAGGCGGATCATTATAAAAGAGGAAGGGCACGTCCGCAAATCCGAGTATACACAGTCCCCAGAGAAATAGACTTCAAGGCCATAGCTAGCTTCTTGTTTTCAAAAATACAACAGCGCACCAATATCTAATAAACTAATTTTTGATATATTGCACAATGCAGTTGAAGAGCCTACTCCTTCTCGGCCTTGCAAGCCTCACTTCTACTCATTTCATTCTCGAAGTTCCTACATCCATCGGATTTGACGACGATAATCTCGGACTTGCACCTTGTGGTGGAATCAATCAAAATAACAGAACTGGTGCCGAACAGATCGACTGGCCCAAGAAAGGTGGCCCCATTGGCCTCGTCACCACTCACAATCATGCAATCTGGGAATTCAGAGCAGCTGTCGTCCCCTTCACCAATCGATGGGTAAACCTTTCTCCCAACATTACTCAAACCGCAGGGGTGGGCAGTGTATGCTTCTCAAACGTTCCCGGGCCTCAAAATCCACTCTGGTATGGCCGTAAGGGTGTAATCCAGGTCATTCAGCATGGCGGTCACGGCGGCTCACTATACCAGGTTAGTACTTGATCAATATTCTACAATAACCAAGAGCTCTCAGTTATTATGTAGCAAAAGGCACATGCATCTGACACTTTTAACCTTTTTCCAGTGTGCCTTTGTCAAATTCAAAGCCTTCGGTCCTGCCATCACCGTTAACCCGGAAACATGTTTCAACGATACGAGCATTGCTCTTCAATGGGGCAATCCTCCTCCAGAACATGAGCATTAGTTATCACACCTTATGCATATATGCAACGCTGGAGACTTGGCACTAAGATGCATGAATAATGGATCTGGGCCCATAGATTCCTGTCGATTATGGAATGGTTTGGTTTTGTACTTAGGAAGGGAGCTAGAGATATTAGTGGGGTTGTCAATGTTCTCCAGTCTACCGGGATTTGATACTTTGTATGTCAGGCAGGCGCGGGAGCGATAAAATTGTCATAACTTTTATGTAATAATATCTAAGAACGACTGTTAGAAAAGCAAGAAATCAAGATACGTGGGCATGGTGGGGAGGTATACCAATTACCCAGTGACACTCTGGAAGCTATAGTCGTCCCACGCTAAGAACTTATGTACGGCTTTTTCGGGGCCCATGTAATCCTAGGATGCAGTGAGTACATGCTCGCCAGATTGGATGCCGTGCCTAGAAACTCAAGCTTTATCAATGTGGGCCGCACATCAGCAGGAATCCACCGGGACTAACCGTGTGGTGGACCCTCTGCCGTACGTACTCAAGCATTCGTGTAACAGATCGAAACTCGAAGGTAATATTATAATCCATTGGCCATAGACCATTGATGCATTCAAAACAGGGCCCAACCCGCCAATGTTAACGTTACAGAACCCCACGCCGGTCTAATGAGTGCCTGAGATTGTCACTTGTTAAGGTATATTGATTATGCAGGAAATTATGCGAGATTTCGAGCGCATATTTTACAAGGGTGCTTATCCATAAGCGACCCGGTGCATCCATCATTTTGTTTGGTTTCCCTACGGCCCAGATTCGTTTCTAACCCTCACCATTCGGATGCTGCCGTCCCATCCTCGCTGACCAGGCAGCTGGTTTTGGAACCCCCATCTGCGGCACTTTCCCCTATTCGATCGCTAACTTCGGCCCAGAAACGTTCGAAACAACATGTTAACAGATAGCGCAACTTTACAAACAACTCTCTTCCACGATGATGCTTCCGTGAATTTGATGAAGGAGGTTCAATTAAGCTTAAAGTTCAAGGACAAGATGATATACGCCGGGTTTGTGTGAGCTCCCATGGAAACTTTCAGGTTTAGGGACGTCTCCACCATGTAGACCCAAAAATCGCCGATAGCGGAACTGTATAGCTGCATAGGCTCTCTCTATTCTACACCCTTCATGATGTTAATTACAAATAGTTGAAGATACTACAATAGTACTAAAATATCTAGAATATTATCTAGAACATAAATAACGCTTGCCAAAAATCCTAGCAATGACGGATTAATTGTTCTATTAGCACTAGATAATCCTGTAGTCGTAGCAGCAGGAGCTCCAGTCGTAGTCGCAACCGCTGCGCCAGTGGGAACAGTTGTTGAACCGGTATATTCAGGATCTATAGATGCGACGATGTTGGTTCCGTTCCTACAATTTCCTGGAACAGAGGCTGTCGCCCCTTCCACGAACTTAATTGCCGCACACTGCAAGAAAACACCGTTGTAAATACTTAGCAAACGGAATTTCTTCCTCCCATAACTAAGAGAATATGCGATTTTATCGAGAATTGTAGACCGTATAATATCTTGGACTTACTTGATACAACTGCCCGTCAACCGCTGTTTGAACCAATTGCAAAACCGCATCCTTTCCAACCCAGTTTGCAATACCCGGGACACTCATCAAGCAAAAATTTCCCATGCCATCTTGTATTATGTTTGGAATCAGATCCACAAATTCTTGCGTATTTTCCAATAATGCTGCTCTTATCTGCCAATGTGCATTCGGGTGTGTCGTAACAACACCAATAGGGTGGCCACCGATCGGCCAGTTCGTGACTTTATTCCGGCTTGTGGTGTCGAACCCACCGCATGGAGCCTGGACTTCGTTGATATCGCTGAAACCAAGAGACGTGGGAACCTGGAGAACAAAGTGCGCAGTTGCGGACTGAAGAACAGCTGCCACCACCAGGAGAGTGCTGGGAAAACTTCCCAATAGGTAGGGGCCTTGGATCGTCATCGTTAACGCGTTGACCGTCGACCTCGCTCTGGATTGTTTCTTACTGAAACTTTAGGGGGGGGGGAACGAATAAAAGGAAAGAGGGAATAATAATCAGTTAAAGATTTTTGGAAAGTATTCTCACGGTACAGTAGAGAATAGGGAGCAATAAATGAAAGTTGTTGGAAATGAGTCGGTGTTAGAATGGAGTATCTACTCGGTGGGAACCCGAAAGACGAAATGTAGATTTAGAGAGTTTGGATTTAGAAAATCATCGGTAATATCTATCAGTTTGCTGGCCCACATTCGTGAATCAATAGCAGAAGTCTACAAAGGATTGGGGTTTGAGCTGAGCAATAAACATTACAGCTGTGATTTAAAGTATAGCTGTGATCGATCTAATATTGTGATGGTGGGAGAGCAATTCTGGCCCTGGTCTTCTGTGCTTAATCGATCATGGCCCCGTATGTCTCATTGAACTCTGGGACCTGGGGGTGTGCTATAGAAGCGGGTGTATTAATTTGCTGACTGTTTCCTCAGACAAATAGGAACCCACGGACTCCAACATAACCATGGGATTCATGCACATGTTGCGCCCCGAAGTCAAGGCAGTAATTAATATTCTCATTTTATTATATTCCAATAATATTTCGGCTTCAAACTCCATCCGGCTGGCGCATGCGCCAAGTAAAACGTGAGCAGATATGCGCTAGATAGTTCCCGCCTGTAGGTGAGAGGACCGGGGTAAAATGCAACATGCAACACGACGCATCGATCCATGTTTCCTGCAGGTATCCCATCACAACTGGAGCCGTCTAGTGACCCTATTGGGTCCTTCGATGTAAACTAGGGGCTTTATTGGATGATTGAATTCGGGCCGCTCATACTCAATTACCCCAGCCAAAAAGTGCAGCATTACTTCAACTTAATTTCCACAGCTGTTCGTCTACTTGAGAGTTTCCTGCGCCGTATGATGATATCTGTAGGAATAATAAGCGGCATCTGGGAAGTTTACTTGTACGTAAAACAAATGCACATTGAGGGATTCTCAGTACTACCTAGAATTCATAATGCCTCCTATAAATATATCTATCCGGATGGTATGCGCATGGTTCCTAGCTTGTCAAGCATATCTCTTTCTTCGCTGTAGTGTCTTCTAGTCTATTGTTCGTACTTTGTTTCTGGGGCTCTCCCTCTTCCCTCTCCTGACATTCGTTTCGATCCATCGATAGCTAGCTTTCTCTCTTCATCCATCTTTACACAGTCACTGCCGCCACAAAAGTTTCTGTAGATAACCATAATGTTTCCTCAAATTTCCTCTCTTATCTTGCTAGCCGGGAGCGTGAACGCTCATTACTTCTTACAATCACCACCTTCTATCGGATTTGATGACACTACCCTTACTACCGCACCTTGTGGTGGGTTTTCTGCCACTGACCGCTCTGGCGGGGTCACCGACTGGCCCGTCTCTGGCTACCCCTTCAGTGTAATAACTACCCACTTGGATGTCGTTTGGGCGTTTAAAGCTGCATTGATCAACAATGGCGTAGTCGGTCAATTCCAAGACATTTACGCCAACGTACACCAAACTGGCATCTCGGAGTTCTGTATACCTGCAATACCCGGCATTAGGGACTGGATTGGGAGAGATGCAGTATTTCAAGTCATACAGAAGGCGCCGGACGGCGATTTACACCAGGTAAGATGTCGACTCAAGTTAACTTGCGAGCCAGATGCATACAGTGTGCTGGCAAGTAAAGCGACGAAACTGTGCTGACGGTAGTATCAACAAGTGTGCGGCAATCAGATTCGTGTCTAGCGGCCCAGTTCCCCTAGAGGATTGTAGTAACTCTACAAGTGTTCGAGCCACAGCGGTTCCTGGAACAGGCCCCAAACCACCTGTCACCCTTCCGTCATCTTCCTCTACCACGACGCAGCCTCCGACTACTGCACCCTCTACGACCTCAGAACCAGAGCCAACTGAGGATCCTACCACGACAAATGAACCCACCGTTGAATCCACCATTGAACCCACCACCGAACCAACAACTGAACCTACAGTTGAACCTACTACTGAGTCAACTACTGAGCTTAGCGTTGAGACAACTCCCGGGCCCACTATCGAGCCAACAGATGAACCCACCAGTACCACGGAATCAACGCACGAACCGACAGAGCATTCGCATTCAACTACATCTGGTGGCCACCACCACGGGACGACCGATACCCCAGCTTACACTCCTCCAGTTCCCCACCCCACTTTAAGTACTACTACCACCTCTAATACTACCACAAGCTTGCCCCCGCCGCCGTCTTATACTGGCGGCGCGAGCAGTATTAAAACTTTCGGTGTTAGTTTTATGGTTGTTCTTGTCGGTGTCTTTTGGGTATTCTAACACCTTCAAGGTTTCCGCGTTTGGTCCGGGGGACGTTGTGTTTATAAATATACAGCAAGTGCTCGTGTAATAATTTTAATGTCATAATAGTCTATGAGCAGTGACGAGAACACGGGCGTCACTAAAACGCGGATCACAGGTAAAAGTAATAGGGAGCGCTTGTACTAGTAATTGTTTTCTAAGTCGATGGGAGTAATTGTGAAGGTAGATGAATACTAGTTCCTGATTACTAGACCGAACGTGTTATATAATTATAGAGCCCGTATATAATGGATTCTTTTTTCCCAGACAATCCTATATTTTTTTTGCGGTTGAATCCGAGCTCCCCCGCTTAAACCCATTCGCCTTCAGTGTCCTCAACCGAGCCGTAGACCTGTCCTTGGAGTATTCCCGAATCCGTACAATCTCCTGTAGCACCGCCCTCAGGGTCAAGACGGAGGAGCTGCTCCGCATCCGTCGCCGCCCAATTCGGTAGAAAGTACTTTGAAACATCCTGGTTCTCCTGGCGCATCCCCAAATCCCAATCTATCCCCACACTCGTAATAAGTTTATCACGGAGATCTGTCTCTACTGCTTTCCCAAGCATGATGATGGCAAATTCTTCAACCGCTCTCTCAATCTCTTCTGAGCATGCGACTGCAAACTTCATTCCATAGATCACACTTCTTATCTTCACACGGCTCACGATATCTATTCGAAAGTGTATGTGGATATGTCGAGGGACACTTGTGGCACGTAGAAGTTCGAAATAGTCAATGACATTGATAATGGCATTCTCTGGGATTTCGGCCCAGACTAGGATATCGTAATGACCACCATATCGATGGGCTGCTGGGATCATTGGTTGGCGTTTGCACAGTCCTGTAATGAAGTCGCTTGCTCGATATGTCTTTTTCAAACATCTGGGATCAACGATAGTAATCCGGGGATTCGTGGCACTCGTCCAGCGACGGCTCAAAGCAGCTTTCCGAAGGACCCACATAAGACTGTTTGATGTGGATATCATCGGCGTTGGGATTTTCTCCCGGTTCAAGTGGTTTGCTGCATGCTTGTCGAATTCCGGGCTGTTCATTTCGAGTGGTTCGGGAACTTCCTGTGAGATATCGCGAAACAAGCCGGCACGGACTAGAATATCTGAATTGTATCCGAATGAGGCATCATCAGAGTAGCGGAATAAAATATCTGTTGATAGTTTGAGCTTTCGACCATCACTGCGTTTGGGTACTTCCGTCTCCTCGTTTAGCGCCATGAACTTGCGTTTCTTGGACTCTGAGGTGTACTTCAACGGAACTTTGCATGGTGTATCTGGGGATTCGTCCCCATCTTCACTTGAACTTGAATGATCTGTGAGGAAGATAGGGGACTTTGCTGGTGTGGTATGCACAAAGGCTGAAAGCCGTTCTCTTGCCCGAAGAAGCTCTTGTTTCTTCCTGACATCTTTATAAGCTTTCACAACTAGCTCATCATCTCTTTCCCTAGGAACCAAGTCTATTCTTGCGCTTTCGGCCGCCGCAGCCAGTTCTTCTTTGATCGCATTCCACTTCCCTTCTGGATCGGTAAATGAAGTGTCAATAAAAATGTCCTTGAAGATCTTCAAATTCCTATCCCTCTCGTTTGTAAAGTATTGATCGAATTGCATGCTATATGCTCCAGAAGAGATATTGATACCAAAACACCGGTTTAGTACGTTTCGAACAGCCGCTGGACCGAGTTTCTACCACCGGCGTAGGACGTATAGCCTCACGAGGTCTGGATCTGTCCAGGCATGACGGTAGGGACTCAATGGGTCGTATATATCTTTAGGCTCCTCTTGTGCTTCTGGAACTGCCACATCGTCACTAAGGTCATCTAATTCAAACATCGTTTTAGAGGGAGCTCATGTATTGTAAAATCATTGAAGCACGCTCACCATCTTCCTCTGGTTGTATTTTCTCCTGTTCTTGACTTTTCGCCTCGACATTTCTTTTCTTCGCTGCACTTGGGAAAAGCACCCGGTTGACAGGTTTTCCACTGGGGACAAACGTCGTCTTGTAGTATTTACTGTTGGGGGAGATTCGGTCGAATGCGAGGTGGTCGCCCCCGGGACACTGCCGTGGAGTTTTTCGGGCCATGTATTTATCAACGCTGATTCTGATCCTTTTTCGGGTTGTTCCATATCCGCTATCGTCCTCAGGGTCTTGGCTGTCATCGGGATTCTGGAGCAAATCTCTATCTTCTTCCTCTTGCGGCTGGGATGGTGTTTCGAGACATATTTGGTTGTCTAGTGTAAAACCCACCGCCTCAGACCGGCCGGCGTATGACCCTGTGAGTCTAAATTCGTCTTGGCATTTTTCATTTATTTGTATATCTGCCTTCTCGTCTGTGATACTCATTTCGGGATGTTCAATTGTTGACTCAGTCATTTGAACATGCTGGCCTACGGTAATTTCCATACTCGCTCTCCCAACCTCCCTCTTGAGTTCTTCGCAAAATATGTCAAAGGGATTGCCTCGGTAATCATCATCCACCTAAGAATGGCCGACGTCGGAAGCTGTCTCCTGGATACTGTAGTTGGGTGTCCCTTCACTTTGAATAGCGCTCGGCTGGTCGAGCTGTCTGTTCTCATCTTGTGGAATAGTAAAGATTGGTATGTTTTCATCCGACCTGGTTTGCTGTATTTTAGTCTGTCGAGTTGGGTTTTGGGTGGAATGATTGGTTTCTGGAGTGTCGAGTAAACTATACACAGGGCATTCATTGAGAGGAACAGAGGCAGCTTCGACTTCCGCAGTGGAATCAATCGTTGGTGGTGATACTTGCAGCATTGGGACTCGATGGGTCGCTGGATTTAAAGGCTGGTCCATGGTGGATATATAGGAGCCTCTTAGCAAAGGATAGACAAGGAAGGATAGCTATTTTGAAGTCCAAAGCAAGAAATGAAGGATACAAAGTGATAAGGAAGGATGTGATTCGGTGACAAGGATTACGATTATTTTAGCATCGTGCTTGGTTGAAAATAAAAGTTGAGGTAGAAAATCGAGTTGAGTGCTCAGCAAGACTATCCTAGACAAGATTCCTGGATTCGAGAGTGGGGGTTGGGCCCCTTATATACATCACCTGCCGAAGCTCGGCTCCCGTAGATATCAACACTGTTGACTCCTGATGAGACACTACAAACTGACAACCCCTTATCCATTCAGCACTTAAGCTATGAGGCACTACTCAACCCGTACTGCAAAAATAGCTTGACAATACTCTGCTTATTTTTCAAGTCAGCCCCTGCAATTCACTTAGTACGGGGCTCAAGCTGAAGAGTTACACATATGCACATTTGATAACACCGAGAATCTAATAGATCTATAGAGTCTTACGCGTCTACTAGTAGTCCAGAACAAGGTCATGATGCTTCAACCTTTTGTATACTGAGCTCCTCTACAGGCCGCGAGACCGGCAAACGAAAGATCACCGCTGAGCTCTCGATCGGGAAGATGAATCATCAGTGTCTCGCATACTTTGGTTGGGAATTTTCCCTCGCTCCAATATTGATTTGACTGGAATCTCGGCGATGGGTAGCAGATATATAAACCGAACGTTTCCCTCCCCAAGTATGTTCACCTCTTCCCCAGGTTTTTGATTTCATCTCGGCGGTTAGCTACGTTCCTGGGTAAGACATCTACATACAAACATGCGTACCCTCCATGTGATCTCTTGCTAATTTGTTTGATATTTGCGGAAAGAGATCTCGGCGGCAGATTTTTAAGCTAGCCCCCTTGAAGTGGAAGATCTTAGGAAATACCAAGATGCCTTACAATTGGGATCTGGACCCCGGCACCACAGAAGCGAGTAGAAAACATGAAAATCTCTCGGCATCTAATCATGATCTCCCACCTCCCGGCACTGCCGTGTGGAATGGGGTTAAAAATGGGAGTGTAGAGGGTGAGATTATGAACACCTGTTGCCCAACATGCGGAAAAAGCTACGCCCAGGTATATATCGCTATATTTTTCCCCACAGAGGATCTCTTCTCTAAGCTCAACAAATATACGAGAGGCTAGCTGTTAACATCAAACTATTTTACGCCGTCAAAGAAAGCTTCGCTAGCTCAACTTAGGATTGAAACGGGTGATGACAGCGACTCCCAGGGCCCCGAGGCGAATATTTTCGACAGTCTCGCATATCGCGAGGATGCTATAGGCACACCACTATCAAGTGTTTCACCAAGAGAGCATATACCAGTTCTTCCTGACGTTATTGACCTAACTATGGACGACGAAACAGATCTTGATCACAACCGTGAGACTCGCAAAACTTGGTATGCAAGAAGCGGTTATTGCCGCTGGAACGACCTCGAGAAAACAGACGTCTATCTGTTGAAGTTACTATACGATGCTTCAAGCGAGGATATGGCCCGGATTTTGACACCTTGCCATAAAAAAAAGAGAAAGGAACGAGCTGTTAAGGCTCAATTTGATGAACACCGATACAGACAATCAAATGCAACACTCTTCGGTGAAGTCGAGGCAGCCATTGCGGGAAATGACTTGAGACGGTATTCCAGTGCTATCCGCCAGTTGAAGAGGGCAGCCCGCGAGCTACGGATCGAATTGCGTCTGAAAGACGGCGTCACTGACCCAACAGAGGCTCCGGCTCTCATGACAACCTCTCATAAGTCAAGAAGCCAGCTACAGGGATATATCAATAACGACAGTTCGGTGAATGAATCGGATCCTTCAGACGAAGACGCAGAGGGAGAGATGGCCCTTCATAGAAACGGTGATCGAAACTGGGTTAATATTCATGGAACGACAAAAAAGCTAGACCCAAGCATCCTGTTCCGCGTTTACGACGACTCATCGCATGGCAAAAACGGCCCCGATGGGTTCAGGGCAGGGAAGTTTCTACGCAAGTCTGCGCCAATATTAACGGATTGCGAAGTGGTATACTTCGACGTAGTACTTGCCCGGCACATTGGCCAGCAAAAAATTAATGGCGGCAGTACTTTCATCAGTACAACGCCGTCGCTACTCTGGGCCTTACACAAGGCTACTAGAATAGGCGGAAATCCAAGAATTTCAGTCATTGACCGCTCAAAGATATTTCAACCTGTACAGCACATATCAACCATTCACCCACGATTGAAGGCCACCGGTCTTCTCAACAACATAAAATACAGTGGCAAGTTAGAATACGCCGTGTACGGGGATATCGATGCCAGTGCGATTATCCACGACTTTTCTTTCGAAGGGTTTAAGCGCCTGGCAAACTTCGACCGCCAACTCCAGAGGTTCATATGCCCCGGGGTATTATTCGACAATACGATCGGAGGGTCGCTGTCAAAGTTAGAGCTGATCCGTGAAACTCGTATTCACGCATGGAGCTGCCCATTGGTGGTGAATCTGATATCCCAATTTGTCTTCGGCGACGATATCGATCACCCGCTTCAAGAAAAGTTCAAAGCAAATATCCGCATCGATTAGGAACTAGATAGACGGATGAAATAACCATCGGTGAAAGTGGTTTTTGGGTCCTAGTTAGAGTGCCCGTGCGACTTAGTATATTGGGTTTCTTCTGGAGTTTTATCGGGAATGGAGTTTTGGACTATTAGGTTTTATTATCATGGAGGCTAAAGTTCTATGCCCGACTGAAAAGGAGGGACTCTAATTCAACTTTTTTACGGCGGCGTACCAAAATTGTAAATTTTTTCTCAATGGTGGCCATATAAGAATATGTTGTTTTTTACCAAGACAGTTCTCCTTAATGAAGTCTTGGTACCAGTCAATCTCGTACCCAAACTGACTATATTCGAGAATACAATTTGCAAAAGTTTGAGTAGATTTGTTTGATTAATTTTTTAAACTCAGAAAGCAAAAAGCGAATTTCTTTTTAAACAAAATTTTAAAACAAAAAATAATAATTTTATAAAAAAAAAAAGAAAAAGAAAAAGATTCGAACTGATTTCGTCCTTTGAAATTTCAGGCGGGTTTAAGTGCTGTGGAGCGGAGCGGAACAGCCTCTAGTAAAACTGGAGGGTTTCTGTCGTTAGGTATCACAACGAATAGGACTAGCTTAAGGCGAACGAATAATTCTCGAACCCTCGGAGTCTTTTTCACCCATAGGGTACTACCACTCTTGTAAAAGCTCGTAATAATTATCATGCTACCATGCTTTTATCAGAGACAGGAAGGATGTTGAGCATGGAGAATCAAAATACAACAGGTATCCGTGTTGTACTGCTATCCCCAAGCAGTTAAAGGGGCTGGCGTGATCTCGTAAACCAGTCTATAGAGCTCTACGAAGTGACGACATCTAGGGCCCGTACGGTGGTCTCATTGGAACCGGGTCTAAGGATGAGATCGCGGTCGCGGTACAGTATAATTTTTAAGAATATCTATAAACTTAATCTGCTCAAGTGACAGTCTCAAAAATCATCGCGAAGCAAAATCGGTTTGCTGAACCGGACGCTGTAAATATATGATTGGTGTTACGTATTTGAAATTGGAAGCTAGTCAATACTTTTTTGGCAAATTCAAAGTGGTTGGTTAATCCGAGGGATTGATGAATAGAAGAAGCGTATCTAGTGAAAGGAAAATAATTGTAACCGATTCAAAAGCCCTTGAAGAGTGTGACATAACGCCTTTCAGTTTATTTATTAGACAGGAAGGAAGAAGTTGATACACGATGCTAGGATTAGTATTTGAAGACAGAAAGAAGCAATAGACGATCGTTTGATCGGTCTGTAAGCAACCGGTGTTATACGGAATCACAAATCGACCCACTTATCCCTATTACCCAAGTTACTCCTCTTCTTTCTTTCCAGAGACGACATGGTTACCACTAGCGATAACCAATTGAATCTCCTCTCGCAAATCTTCAGCTATCTGGACAATAGTTCTCCCATGCATGGCAATAACCCCTCTCAAATGCGTCAAAGTCTGCTTCTCCCCTTCCAACCCAGCAACGGCATCGATGATATACTGGTCTATATTGCTGAAAGTGATTTCTTTGGCGAGTGGGATTCCCGAGGATTTGATCTGGTTGATTTCGACTTCGAATTCACGTTGGAGTTTACGGAGTTCGGTTTCGGTGTAGCGTTTGAGGCTGTGGAGGCTGTGGAAGGTTCCGAGTTTTTTGGGACCGAGGCCGTGATAGTTGTGGATGGCTTGAAGACCGGTTGGGCGAATTGGTTTGGACTTTGGGGTGCTGGCGGTTGAAGCCTTGGAAGGAGTGGAGGTAGTTGAAGATTGGAATTCCATTGTGAAGGATAGTTTTGATGCTGTCGTCGATGCGATATATTAGCAACGGTATAAAGTATTAGAGAATAAAATAACAGAAGATAATACTACTGGTCGATATAATTGAGGACTATAGAGATGATGATTTGGTGATGGTTTGAGTGATCACTGTGATGAGACAGTGTATATTCGAAGGCGGTGTTGAAGTCTGAAAGAATGGATGTTGTTGGAGAGGGGTATTAGGAAGAGGAGGTTTTATAGTGTTCAAAGAGTAGTCGAAAAGCCAAATGGATCAAAATGTAGTAGAAGCCTTCTTGTAGTCAGGTGATATGTAGAGGGATAGGATGATGTGTGATTCTTTTGATGAATTCCTCAGCAAAATGTGATGATATTCGAATATTAGCATTTTAGCTCCCATAACCACTCCACCATCCATGATGGGCGGGTTTGAGACCTGGCCATTTGACCAACCTAGGTTAATATTCAAGGTTATCTATAAAACAGTACAGTGCTTCTACTACTTGGAGGACTTTCAGCGTTTCACGATATTCCCATTCCATTAAAAAAAATATTATTGTCTTATTAATACAAGAGAGGCCAGTACAACATATGACTCCGGCCCAATGATGGCGGAGGGGCCCGCCCTCCTGGTAAGCAATACATTTCCCGCATACATATTCATAGTAACGTTAAAAAAAAGAAGAAGAAGAAGGAGTGATAAACCCCGTCAATAAAAATTCCCCTCAGGGGAGGAGCTGTAGTGAGAGCCACGACGGGCTCGACGCTCCCTCTCGGCCTCCTCTCGTTCGACCTTGATGCGACGCTCATTCTCCTCCTTGAGGATGCTGATGATGCGACGGGGCTTGCGCTTTGGGACGGGGTCGGCTGGCTGGTCGCCGCCCTCGCCCTGGGCCCCTTGGGCGCCCGGTTCCGTTCCTTCAAGTTGGTTTTGGTCATGCTGTTCTCCTTCAGCTTGCTTGTCCGTGGCTTTGTTCTCGCCACCGGTATCCCCTCCCTTCTGCTCCTTCTTAGCCTTCTTCAATCCTTCATCTTTGAAGTCCTTGACGACGACTTCAATGCCCTTGAGGTTCTGGGCCATGAACTCGCGGAAGACGGCAATCTTCTCCTCATTAGGAGAGAATGTGCCGCTGTCGTTGTCCAAGTATATCTTCCAGCGTCCTTGGGCTTGGCCCCCATCAACGACCTTGTTCTGCTCTCCGTCGCGGTTGTACATCTTGGCATCCTTGATGTCTTCCTCGGAGACGTCTTTCTCGAAGCGAACGAAGAATTCGCCGCTCCAGACGACCTTGTCCTGGCCGTTGGAGTGCATTCCATGCTTGCTGAGATGATTGATCTTATACTCATCACCAGTCTCGCAGAAACGCCATTCTCCGTTGGTGGTGATGACGAACGTGAATAGTTTGTTTTCGACTGGCTGAAGGAGGTCGACTAGGCCTTGGCCAACGCTGCCAGGATCGTCCCAGGCGCCGTAGATGGTGTTGGCGTCATGACCATAGATGTTCTGGTACTGCTTGCGGACCAGATGGCGGAGGAAGCGGTAGTGAAGCTTCGTGGGATCGAACGCCTTTGAGTGAGACATGTCGGCGTGAAATTGGAGGGATTTGGAGGGTGGTGGATGGATGAGGGCGATTTTGTAGGCCTTGAAGGCGGTGGAGGGATGCTCTAACGCGTCTGGTGGAGCTTCCTGTGACCCGGAAGCGTTCTGATGTTTCTTCGAAGGGGTGGTAGTGACAAGGTTGGCGAGAGGAGAGCAGTGGACAGAGTAGCGAGTAGGGCTTATGAGATGGATCGAGGAGTTAGAAGGGTAAGTGGGTGGAAGGAGTTGAAGCTGGTGATAAGTTAGCTTGACTGTTCGACCATCGAAGCCTTGGAGGAGGAGTGTTTACATTGACAGTAATGTGAGGTTCTGGCGACTCCAAGTAGTCCTCTGGGTTGCAAAGGTCAAAGAATGCTGTGAGAACTTGGATGTGCTTCTTCCCTTTGTATCCCCTGATGGGGATGTGCCTGGTATGCTCAAAGCCATCAAGAAGATTCTTCTATCACCACAGCTATCAATCAGTATCATCATCGAAAACACCATCGACATTTCATCTATCAGGATCAAATCTTACATCGAAGTTTCTGAGGACAAGCTTGATGCTGCCTAGCTTCTCGTCAGTGCTCTGCTTGCTGTCTTCATCGAACAGCTTGAGCTTGAGATAGGTGCCCTCCCGCACACCGCCGAACTTCCAGGTCTCTCGCCATTCCGGATCCCTAGTCTTGGCTTTGGTCGAGGTCCTGAAGTGGACACGGCTGGCTTTTCCGACCTCTGGAATCAAGCCCTTGACATTCTTGAGCTTCCCTATAATGTAAGGGTCTGAGGTACCGCGCAAATCCGCAATTCTAATCTCGAGTTATCAGTACTAACGAAGCATCATAAGAAGGGCAGATATTATAGTAGCGTACGCGATATGAGAAGCGCTGACGATGGTTAGACGGAGATCGTACTGCGGTGACGTCGGGAGCCCGCTGTTTTGGTCGTTCGCATCGTTAACCGACGACCTCTGCGGCGTGACGTCATCCTCGCCTCTACCTTGCGCAACATTCATGCGGCTTTCGGTATTCATGTTTCGCAGAAACAAAGTTAAGAGTCTACGATGGCTCGATCGCTGTGATGGAAGAGGGGCTCAAAAGGATATTCCGATGGAAGTGGAGGTTTCTGGGGAGATGGAGATGATGATGAAGGTTGGATTTTGGGAACTGCAGCGATGTGCTCTGAGCTCTTTTCTGAGGTGCACAACAGCTGCATTTGCGCTGCCCTGCAGGACACCGTCGATGACATTTTTAGATGCTAAAAACGAGCTCTGGGTAAAACAAGCTTTGGGGCGATTCATGGGGGGTGCGGATCATCGAGAAGGTGACCCCTGGCCCCCTGGAATCATTCCGGTTGGTGGCATCTACTCACAGGATGCAGTTTAGTGGTTTGTCTTGTTATTCCACATTACTTTAATATGATATTTGTGAAATATTCGAACTAAAGAACTAATACCGTAGGATTTAACTGACCGGGTATCTCACAGGCGACTTCCAAGCCTGCGATCAGAGACAACATCAAGAAGGCTATTTGAATTAGCATAGTGGGTGAATTGGAACCCTTCCCCTCGTCCCCATTGCGATAGGTAAGTGTATAAGAAGTTAAAGAATTATTATCGGATTTTAGAACGTCGGGGACTTTCGACTGCGACCCTCACCATTGCAGAGGGAGCGATTTATTGGAGCCCTTTTAGGCCACCCCCTCCTCACGGAATTGCTTAGGTAGTATTACAAAGTTATGGACACGAATTAACATATTCCGGATATTCCAGCTGTGATTATCTAATCAAGTAGTGGATTTACACATAATTACGCCCGGTAATCCCGGAAGTCATGGGATTTGGAGACATTTTCGTGCATATTATAGTTAACGCGGCTGGTTTCAAAGCCCGTCGACCGTCTGCACGCGTATGAAGAGACTATGGCTATAGAAGGAGTATCGATATAATCAGCCCGACACTGCATTGATAACGTAATCCTATGATATTTCTCGGAATAAGTGCCTTCCATTCGGCTGCACCTCTGATGCAATTAAGCACTAAAATTTGAATTCTAATTTCCAATTCATTCGGATTTGATAGGAAGATACGTTGTCGACATTTATCGAAGCGGGCGGATGGACACCCAGCCAATTAATTGCATAAGCGGGAAGATGACTCCTCAGTTGTCAAGTTAGACCGATGAAACTCTGAAAGTAAAACAAGCTATGACTCGAATATCGCATCCTCTGAAATGAGGATACTAACCTCAAAAACTACCAATATGGAAGCTCTGTCGTACAGAAGGGATGTTACGTAATTCTCGAGCTCTGCTGCTGAGTCAGCTAACTTCTTCACACGGCTATGCCGGTGACCTAACGTTATTGAACGGGGAATGGCGGAATGCGGGGACATTCGGATACCTTATCCTCTATATATGAATCCTCGAAGAATCAAGTGAGCGTTGAAGTATCAGATTTTGAAACAGCAATTCGGATTCTCTGAAACCACCCACCTGTAGACGTCTACGGCTCCACCATAACGCGTGAACGCAATAACACAAAAACAACACAAATCTAATAGTCTACCACCATGTCTCGTTTTAACGCCCTCGCCAAAATCCTCAAGTCCTATCATATCCCTGGATCTCCATTGATCCTTACCAATGTCCACGATGCTCCAACTGCAGTTGCGGTAGCTGGACATGCATCTACAAAAGCCTTGGCGACCGCATCATGGTCCATTGCTGCCACTCAAGGTCTCCCTGACGCACAACTTACACTTTCCGCCAACCTCGCAGGGATCAAGAACGTTGCTCAAGGTCTCAAAAACTCTGGGTTTGCGGATGCAAAGCCATTATCCGCAGATTTACAAGACGGCTACAGTGACATCGCCCAAACTATCAAGTCCGCTATTGCCCTCGGTGTTGTTGGTGCAAATATCGAGGATTTAAAGACGGATCCAGCGACCGGACACGAACAATTAAGGTCCCCTGAAGAAGCGGTTGAAAGGATTAAAACGGCGTTGAATGCCGCTGCGGAAGCCGGTGTTCCAGACTTTGTCATTAATGCTAGGACTGATGTGTTGGGATATGGAGGATCCATTAAAGATGTGATTGAGAGGGGAAAGAAATTCCTGGAAGCTGGTGCTACAACTGTGTTCGTGTGGGGAGTCGGGAAGCATGTAATTACGATTGAAGAAGTCAAGGAAATGGTGGCGGCATTTGAGGGTAGATTGGCCGTTCAAGGAACCGGCCCGACACCATTGGGGCTGAAGGAATTGGCAGATGCTGGAGTAGCTAGGATCAGTTATGGACCATGGTTTGCGAGGAGAAGTTGGAAATCTTTTGGAGATGATGCAGCGGAGACTTTGGTGGCGTCGGAGAAGTAATGTCTTGTATTTTCTTCGGAATAGGTAAAACATGTAGTCACTCTCCAATCAACATTTATCCAGAACCACCACGATACACGCCTAGCTTGATAGAATCCACAAACGAGTGCATAGTTAACACCGGGCGGCCTGGCTAAGGCGTGTGATAGTCCGCTCAGGCACATGCATTTGGTATGCATAACCGGAACCTAGCCTGGGTTAGTGGGCTTGATCCTACATACGCAAAATGAGTACAAACGCAACACGCAAATGGGGAGCCAGAAAGGCAATTAATTGTACGCACGGGCGCTGGGCTTTTGAAGATATATCCTGAAGTCATTTCGTTATATATATATACTATTCCGATCGCACTGGAGTAGCGGTAACTTCATGACAATCTAACTTATAAGCTTACCAAACATTCACTCGAACTAGCTCTGGAGGTATATATTTTAGGACAGGATGTCTTCCTCCCCGCGCGCAACCGCGCTTGACGACACGGATCTAGAAGTCTCACTCGAATCTGTTCATCTTGGAGAGCCTGGTACTCGTTCCCATCCTCATTCCTCTTCGAGTTCATGGTCTGGGGCTCCACCTCCACCCCCTCCACCCGGTCCTTGGGAGCTGCCCTCAGGCCCACCTCATTGCCTACCGGGATGGGCTACAGCTGGACCTCCCCCTCCTCCCCCTCCTCCCCTACCCCTTCTACACCGTAATGACCAATGGCCAGTACCTCCCAGGCCTCAGCCTCCTCGAGGCTTTCAATATGGTTGTTGTGGGGGCCCTCCTCCCCCAATGCCTTCGCGCCCTAGCATCCCACCGCTCCCCGCTGTTGCTCCAATCAATAACTGGCAGCATGGTTGGGACAATATGCCGCCGCCACCACCACCCCATTATCAGGCCTCCCTCCCCCTCCCCCTCCTCCTCCGTCTATGACAGCCGCATTTGTAATTGGGCCACCACCACCACCACCGGCCCCTACCAACTGGCGTGAACTTGGACGCGTACTAGAGTTCCCGCCGGCACCTCCACCACCGGCACCGCCAAGTTCATGGTCCGGGCCCCCACCACCACCACCTCCCCCACCCCCGCCCCTACTAGGACGGCCATCATATCCACCCTTCTCAATTACCAAGAAACGGTTGGGTGAATCCCCAAGTCCATGGAAAGACAGGTTCCAACCACTTCCTCCACCTCCTCCACCCTTTCCTGAATGGGACCTTCGGTACAGAGAAACGAAACCAAAACCCGTTATCAAAGGCTCCTTTAACTTTCTGGGTCTGCCTCGCGAAATCCGAGATGAGATATATAGCTATTTCTTAAGCCGCGATCCGCCGCCAATAGTCACTCCTAGGATTCGACGCGGTTACCCTACGACTTATAAGCAAATGGCCCTGAATTTGTCGTTATTTCGGGTCAATAAGCAAATACACCAGGAAGCGGCAGAGTGTTTCTACGGACAAAATACGTTTGTGATTAGAGTGTCGACGGATATACACAAGAATAAGATTACTGTACAGTATACTGCTCCTTGGGAAAGTATCACATACTCTTATACGGATAGTGTCGCGTAAGTAGCCTGATTATAAAACTGGTACCCTTTTGTTAATAAATATGCATTACGGTGTGGATTGAAACTGACGACATTTTTAAATTTTTAATACTAGCCTGACCGCGCCTTTGATTGAAAGTGAATATGATGGCCACTACGACTCAGTCCCGCGCGACCCTTCTAACCAGCGCCTTTTCGTTCCACACACATACCGACATTTGTTCCGCAACATCAGAATCGATATTGAGGATCTTCGAGAGGAACGCTTGTTCATGCTACCCCTAAATATGTTGACATTAAGGCCATCCAAAAAGACAAGCAGTGCGGTACTTCTACCACTGTTAATTCGACTCCGACCACTTTTCGACGCTGCAGGAAAAAACCTCAGGGTTTACGTCCATGTTGTCTCCGAGATGATTTCGGGTAAGATCGAGGCAAGAGCTCATACACAGTTCCATGGAACAACCGCTGCTATGGTTACCGATGGAGCTCAATACACAGAATTTGAGCTCTTACTTAGGACGTTTTACGAGGATATGCTTCGAATGGTGTGGCCGCTTACGACCGGGTCATGGCAGTATAGTATCACAATGCCCTCAATACTGGATGTCTGGACAGAAGAGATGAAGGAAGCGGTGCTTAAAGATTGTGACAAAGACTCCGAACTTAGTGAGAAGGAGAAGGGAAGGTTTGAATCGTTCGAATTAGGGGAGTTAAGTCGAGAATATGAGTGGGTGATTAGGCAGGGGAGGCTACTGGCGTTGAATCGTTACCTTTATAAAATGACGGGTAGGGGTAAACGTTCAGCGGCTATTCTTGAGAGGGTACAACATATAAGGACGGGGCTTAGTCAGTTTTTTGGAGAAGGTGTTTTGGATATGCTCCCCGATCGAACGCCGACCTTTGCCGACTATGCCGAGAGCATTCTTGGAGGGACATGGGATCAGCAAACTCCGTGATCTGGTGGCCAGCTGAGTGTATGTTATAATTCGAGACATATTTGTACTTCTAAGTCCCTATGATACGACTATACTGGGCCTATGGGTTGTGAACTAGAAGTAGTAATTGCAGTTTTGGCCGGCATGCAGTCTCGTAACCAGGCGGCATGTTAGTTTTGGCAGCCCGAGTGCCGCGTTGAGGATGTTGTATTTTTTAGTGTTGTCGCGTTGTTCCCACGATGTGTGTTTCCTCTTCGTCCTCAACAGTCTCCAGCTTCCCTCCCGACATCCTCTCGACCTTCACCTCCATCCGACATCCAATTTCCAGATTCTTCCTCATCACCTCGCCTTCTTGTTCTTCTTGACGAAATAACGACTTACGAACCATAAGAGCTGGACTCTTCTCTTCATCTGTAACATACTACGCTCTTCCCTCACGTTGGTCCACTCGTCCCGACCACGTGAACATGTCCGCCAACGAGGATAACAAGTGAGCTCCATCCCGCCTGCACCGAGTCCGATCGTCAATAGGGACCCCATACTGACCTCCATCTTCTAATTTTAGATGGCGCCGTCGCCAATCCACCCAAAACAACAGCGCTTCCCCATCTCCCACCCCCTCCCAGAACTACAACCAACCTCGCCGATCCGACTCGCGATCTGGTTCCTTCCAATCCCAAAACAACCGCAGCTTCTCTAATAACGCCAATAACTCATCTGGTTTCTCCGGCATGGTTGACGAGCATACTCCCGTCAACGGCTTCAATGCGAAGGAGCTTAGAGATCTCCTCGGCAAAGGTAGCCTCTCCAGGTGTCCAAACGTAGAGGCTTTGCTAATGCGACTCGACAGGATACACGGACGCGGTTGCTGGGTCGCAAGCTGCGGGGGATGATAAGCCTGTCCTTTACAAGAATAGCGATAAGGGCTGGACTACCCAGAGCAAGTCTTCACCATGGGGCCAGAATAGTAAGCAATATGGGTACATTCTTCACACACTGAGAGGTCCTTTCTAACCAGTTACTAGAAAATACAATGGCTGGTGGAGTCGACTTTCTGACTCGCCTTCGAAAGGGGGTCACCGCTCTCTCAGCCAATGGTGGGAGCAAGGACGGGAAGTTTGGAGGCTAGTTGCCCCGACTACCCAGAACCCCACCGGCTCCCGACACGCCGCAATTGAAGAAACGAGTATCCACGCCGAAGAAACGGGAGCCATCTCCATCAAGTAGATGGGGCATTGAGCGTGCAATCAGGGAGCGGGGTGAGGAATAGTTCCTCATCCCGTCCCACTCAACGAAGGGGAGCAGCAGGCTGGATGAGATGAAGTGGGAGATCCGAGTGCAGCCATAGATAAGACGAGAGAACGACGAACATCTCCGAAGGTGCTATGAGCGAGAGCTCAAACAGGCCTCTTGCCTCGAGGTTGTCCCAGCCGTTGCGTGGATGCTAGGACTCCTCATGTTGATCAAACCAGACTTTGCCAACTTCTGGCTAATGCTCCCGGCCATCATGTATATAAACATCATTGGCCTAACTTTGGTACTTTTTATGCTCCCCTAAACGACAGGATAGAGCCATAGCTTCTATATAAAAAGATAACAGAAAGTCAGTGTGACCATCCTTCGAGAATCATAGATATCAGATGCATCAGATTAGATATCACCGGATTCCTGGGCACCAGGCATTTAAGCTTAGATTAGATCCGCTTGTACATGTCAGGCACACTCCAAGAATAAAAACAGGAATGATTCTCCATGGGGCCCAACCACATGGTTGCCTTGTGGTCATGCATCAATTCGATGCCCCCACCTTCTATTTCACGATGTAAAAGTATCTTCCCCTCTTTTCTTCATCGTCTTCCTGCCGACAGTACATAACCGTTTGCTATGTTTGACAGTCGGGTTTAATCCAAAGGTGCAAACCCACTCATTCAGCCCGCCTCCACGCGGCCACTTCTTGGCCCTTCGGAGCTCGGTTGCAGCTAGCTTTGACCGTCTGATAAGATGAGGCCGATTCGGACACTCTTCTCTGGCAAGCTGCCCCCTCGGATGTAAGAATGACACCATCGGAGGGAAGAGCGCTGGTTGGCTCCGACCCAACGGACTTTCTTGGCTATTTCTCGCTGGTATTGAAGGTTCCTTTGGACTTCTAATCATTTAAACTTGGTATATCCGACCTCAGGAACTTTTGAACCCCGATGTAGCGACTATCCTTTACGACTTGAGGCATAACTAACCTACCTACTTAATGTCACCGCATCCACGATGTCGCCTCGCCATCCGTATCCCACGCGGTCGTCAGACCTTCATTTCGCAGGATCCCTCGCTTCATCGTCCAACTCAAATGAATCGCCTACCAACAACGGCGATACATTTAACATGTGGTGGCCGTCTTCACACTTCAACCTTCGCCCGGCACTAAGCGAACGAGTTTCTGAATTTGTTAAACGAAATGCAGTTGCGAATGCTACCGCGGGCCATGGAGGGGGACAAACCGCCATTATCGATGCTCTCGAGTTTTCGAGGAGGTTGGGTGTATACTACAACATTGCCTGTATTTTGTTCCCTCTCGGGGTTTTTGTGGTTAGAAAAGCCGCTGGAAGGATAAAGAAGCACAGAAAGGCTCAAAGGAAAAATAGTAGAGATGCTACGGAAAGAGATACTGTGGCATATAAGACGGGAAATGTGGAAGTTTCAGTAGTAGAAACAGCTTCTACGGCTTCGAGCTCAAGTGCTTCGAGTGCTATTATCCCAGCAGAAGTAGATTCAGACGAATCTAAACCCCTTCTCCAAAACTCCACGCCGAAGTTATCATGGTACACTCTCCTGTACCGTCGCTTCAAAGGATTCATGACCTATCAGCGCCCAAACGACGCCCGTGGTCGGGTAGTACCGCATAATTCCATCCTTATCATTAACCAGCTTTTCTTCTGGTCCTCGGTTTTCTTATCAATATATAAAATCTATTACCCTCTCGACACGGCCAACAACTCTCCCCTTCGATTTTTCCTGTTGGCGGATAGATGGGGGATAATATTTGCTATGAATCAGCCTTTGAACTTCATATTAGCGGCGAAGACTTCACCGATTAAGTATCTAACTGGATGGAGTTATGAAGAGCATTTGATCGTTCATCGAATGGTGGCCACGATGTCGCATGTTGCCAGTTTAATCCACTTTGCGGGGATGTATGTGGTGTATAGGATGTTCATCGTAGGTCTTTCCTCGCTGAGATTATTTCACTGATCACGGAAGTTCCATTTTAACGTTCTACTTTCTAGGCTCGTACTGGCCAAACATTCCTCTCTGTTCTGTCTCGCCCAGATATTCTCTTCGGTGTCATCTCATTCGTCGCATTCTGGATTTTCGGTCTCACTTCTGTAGACGAATTCCGTGCCAAAGCATACGAAGTATTCTTAGCTACTCACATCTCATTCGCTACCATCGCTATGGTATTTTTATACCTACATCACCCATCAGCACGAGTTTACGTCGTCTTGTCATTTGCCATCTGGGCGCTTGATAGACTAGTGTATAGAGCTTATAACAAAAGATGGGCAGCCGACGCGGTAGTTCAAGTTCTCGACGAAAGCACTGTTAAAGTAACGATCAAGAACTTTGCAGGATCGAAGAAATGGAAATGGGAACCTGCTGGGCATATTTTCTTGACTGTTCCAGGGTGGAATAGATTCCAAGCCCACCCTTTTACAATTCTTACGCCACCGGTCGGGTACGACCTGGAAGGGAATAAAATTGAAGATGGAAAGGATAAGGATATGGTACTGATTATAAGGAAATTGAAGGGGTTTACCGAAGCGTTGTTCGATATGGGAGATGAGCAGGGGAGGCTTAAGGTTGTCATTGATGGGCCTTATGGTTCCGAACACGCTAGGAGTTCGCTGAAGGAATGCACAAAGTCACTGTTTATTGCCGGCGGAAGCGGTATTGCAGTGGTTTGGCCTTTGATGTGCGAAATGATACGAAAGGAAATGGATAAGAACCAGAGAGGAAAGGGTGGGAAGAGAAGAAAGATCGTACTCGTGTGGATTGTACACCACGAGCATCACCTCAAGTGGATCGAAGGCGATCTAGAAAAGTTAGAAGAAGTTAAAAGGACACTACCTAGGGAGTTCGAGATCGAAGTAAGAAAGTTTATAACCAGAGGCGCGAATGGGCGGCGGCCGGATTTACGGAGCGAAGTAACCAGAGTTGTGGAGGATGAAGAGGGAGTTAGATTGGCCGGGAGGACTGGAGTATTGGTTTGTGGACCCGATGCAATGATGAGGGAAGTTAGAACTGTGGGGCGAGATCTGTTATGGGAAGGGAAGGACGTAGAGATCCTAGCGGAAAAGTTTGGGTGGTAAGAATGCATATAACGGCGTGATTGGCAAATTTAATTGCGGCATAACACTATTCACATTGGTTTAATTGGCGAGCTGCATATACGATATCCAAGAATTTACCTTTTATATTTTCTTCTCTCACTCTAACCCTTTCGATTTTTTCTTCTTCTCTTTTCTAGTGTATAATATCAGTGTCATAACAAACACAGTTTCCAGATACGAACATCGAAACTCTGAAACTCTAAGGTATCCTTTTAGTATTATGAAATTGGGAAGGGTAGGTGGTGACAATAGCTTTTTTTTTTTCAACCCAATATGAACAAGTCTTGTGCACTGTCGGCTAGATCGCTAGCAACCCTCGTAGAGTTAGTTCATCGATGACACGCCTTGCACTACGCTGCGCAACCCAACGAAGCTCATCCGAAGTGGTATTCGGCGCAGCCTCGCGCTCAGTCGGCTACCGTTCGCTGAGGCTAGCTTACGAGACTAACTAGCATGGTAGTTATTTAATTGGGACCTTATAAGCTTATTCGACGACTCTCTAACTACTAGAATATTTTCATAGAAAAACTGATGTTCTCTCGCATGAAAGGTTGATTTTAGCGGCGTGGGTTCAAAAAAGCTTTCCCCTAAGACTACAAAAGCGCTCATAACTATAAGGCTACAGTGTACGCTCGCCGCCTCTTAAGCCGCCGGGCAGAAGCATATGTATCTTGTGTAACATCGATATCGGAGCTTCCATGTGTTGGATGTTGCAGACTGACAGCTGCAGCGCTGCTGCTTTACAAGCTTTGTGCAGATGCGGGCTTCCTATTTTTGGACATCTAGACTACCCACCTTCCGCAATCCGGCACGGCTATTCCGCCGAATCGGTCGGTTCGTAGAAGACTCGTAGTTTACGGTGTCGGCGAAACCGTAACTGAGGAGCTGAGATTGTGCGCGCATGCGATACCCCGCCAGTCGCCCGAACCTGGGAGAGGCGGGCGCCCATCACGACAAACATTCCAATTGCGACTCCAGATGTTCGCACAACGTCACCCTGCTGACCTATCTATGCGGGTGCTTGATTGGCAAGGTAGCATCCGTACAAGGTTTTACTAATTTCGATTCAGCTGGATTTTCAGCCGTTGGAAGCGGAGAGTGATACCGTGATGATGATTCGACGCTGATTTATGCGTGATGCGGGGAGCAATTTACAAGCTTTCTAGGCTCGGACTCCCTTGCTTTGTCTCAGACCAGGGTTCGGAGCCAAAGTCGAGATATAAAATGGGCCCTATGGTCTTACTCAAGACCCACTGGCTCAATCGATTAAGAACTGAAGACTCCGCCTAAATATTAAATCTGGACTTTGTCGAATCTATCAGGGTCTAAATATTCAAAATGCATCTCGAAACCAGCCTAACCCTACTTGGCTGCCTTCTCAGCTTCGCTGCGGCTGACCCCGTCGCCAAACCTGAACCAGCCCGCTACAAGCCAATTCCGTCTTGCACCACGAACTGGTATGAAGCATTCGTAACGGACACTACAAATCAGAGCCCACCAGTTTATCTTCAAATTCGCGCCAGTAATCCAGAAATTGATGGCCGCAATGTCGTCTTGCGCCCCGATGACAAGTCATCTGGCCAACGAGCAGTTATCGACGGTAGTCTTAAATCCCCAACACTAGCTATTCAAATGCGCAAAGGTGTTCTACACAGTGTAGGAAGAGATTTTTCGAATAACCTCTTCGATCTTGGGCCTGTTGGTGGGTTTCGGAATGTCACATATAATGCAGCGACATTGACAGGGAGGGCCGAATTCATCTTTCAGAATTTGACGAGAAAATCACATCCCGATTTTAGAAGAAGCCACAAGCTGTTCGAGTTGGTCGGTGGCGGTGACGTTGCTGAATATGGTAATTCCAACATTTGGAGCTCTCAAAACCCTTCTATGGGCCTGGTGGGAGGGCTACATAACCTCAGAATACTAACAGACTAATTCTTATCTATAGGTCTATACTGGAAAGTCCCAAATCTGGTGACAAACGGATTCATCGCATGCAAGCAGAAAGACAAGAAAGGGAGCTACTGGCAAATGATATACACTGTAAATGGAGGAAGCACGACGGAAGATCCAAAGAACTGCGAGTACATTGGACTGAACGTGAGTATACCGCCAGTTCGCACTCTGGAACACTCAATATCCCTTCTACTTTAAATTGGCCCGATAGCACAGAACACTAACGCGGGTTCCGGCAATAGGTCATATTGGCACCTAGTCTCATATCAAATTAGAACGGACCCTGAGCTAGACGTCAGGCTGAACCAGAAGATTTCATAGCCTCCTTGGTAGGTAATGGGTTGGTGACGACTTGCATTATTAATATATTAATTAATCGAGAATAATTACCAACATCCATTGATCCCATTGTTTTGTAAATAACTCAAGGGGATTATGGGATAAACTTAGAACAATTTCGGCGCTAGATCTGCAGACAAGTTTGTGTTTCGCTTTGAATGGAGATAGACAGGATGACTTCTAATTTCTGCCCTTTAATTTGTACACTATCTATTCTTCCTTCCGGTCCGCCCACCGTTTTACTCTATTTGTGTAGACCGCTGACACCGTGGCAGGCTGTATCCTGTCAACTACCCAGCCCACCATCTTTGCTTGTAAGCTTAGCTAGATTGTCCGCTGTGAGGAGCGTTTGTGGATGATTTTTGCCTAATATTTTCTCTCTACCAGCAAGTGCTCTTCTGCCCCACTGTATGGCTTCGTCGTTCTTGCCTTGATCCTTAAGAGTATACGCGAGATCATGAATGGTGAGGAGTGTTGACGGGTGGTCTTTACCCAAAGCCTTCTCTTGACCTACCAGTGCTCTCTCGTACCACTGTACAGCTTCACCGTACTTACCTTGATTCCCAATAATTCCCGCGATATTATGAACAGTCGCGAGTGTTGTTGGATGATCCGTACCCAAGGCTTTTTCCTGACCTGCGAGTGCTCGATTATACCATTGCAAGGCTTCGTCGTATTTGCTTTCCCGACCAAAAAGGGTCGCCATATTGTGAACGGTGAGGAGTGTCGACGGGTGATCTGTACCCAAAACTTTCTCCTGACCTATAAGTGCTCGATTATACCACTGCATGGCTTCGTAGTATCTACCTTGGCTTCCAAGAAGGGTCGCAATATTATGAACAGTGAAGAGCGTTGATGGGTGGTCTTTGCCAAGTGTCGTCTCTCTGTTGATGAGCGCCCGCTCGTACCACTGCATAGCCTTATAATAATCCCCCTTTAATCTAAGGATTGATGCGATATTGTGGACTATGTCGGATACTGATAGTAATTCTTGATCCGGGGCCCTCTCCTCACCCGATACCAGTTCTTTACTTGATTTCACCCCTCTACCCAATGACGTTTTGTTACCGGCCAGTGCTCGCTTGCACCATTTTATAACTTTCTTATATTCGCCTTTTTTGTCGAAGACTGATTTGCTATTGGATGGCGTGGCTGATGCCCTCGAGTAGTTTTGATTGGATGGGTTTTCTCTCTCCATCAGTGCTCGTTCAAACCAGGGCAAAGCCTCGTCGTATTTCTCTCGCCGGGACAAAACCAGTGCAATGCTATTAAGTATACCGGGAAGGTCTTCATTTCTGACTTTCTGTTCTTCACACAGCCAAGTGTCTAGGCATGGCATCTCGAAATATCGGTGAAGATACTCTAAGTGAGCCGCTGTTCTTTGCTCTACCTGCGGATCCCACTCGCTCCCTCTTTGAGAAACCTTTGTCGACTGACTTGCCCCTCCAAGAACTATTAAGGCATTTCCCATTACTTGAAACCGTTCTGGTTGCGAATGTTGTAAGCGTCCTCGTGCCCACGAATGTACGACGGGATGAATAGAGAAGACTCCCGAACGGATTATTCTAATTAGAGAATATGATTCAAGAAGCTGGATCCTCGTTTTTACTAGGCCAGGTATTACGTATTAGTATGATGCTCTTCTCGCCTCGGATTTCTGGTCTCTGTAGTTTCGGGTAACGACACCTACATTCAAGCGGGGAAACCTGGTAATATTTCCCATCCACCCAAAAATCCTCAAATATTTCTTCATAATTGAAGTAGGAACACGTCTGCAATAATAGCGCAGCCTCTTTATTCTGTTTCTTGACTTCTGAAAACGATAATTCCCAGGTTGTCGCAGCCGTGTTATTTCGATAATTCCACCCTGATTTTGGTTTGATTGATTGAACGGTCATAAAAGCTGTGTCGTAATGGTGAATGTACTCTTCCAGTGATACTTTTGTTTGGTGTATAAAACAGCCGGCGTGGCTGATCGCAAGGGGCATGAAGCCTAGTTTTTCGACGAGGGTTATTGCGGCATCTTCGACATCTAGACAACAGCGACAATTAGAATCCTAGGACTTAATAATGGTGTGGTATGAGTTAGTGTCGACATGTCATACCTCCGAGGGATCCTGGTAGCTGTGCTAAGCTTATCAAAAGTCTAGCCGCGCTCGCTCTATCAAGCCCGTCCAGGTTTGCTTGTTCTGCGTAGTGTGAAAACTCTGGCCTACGGCTAGTGATGAGAATAGCGCCGCCCCCATGATTTGGAAAGTATTCCTGGATATCAAACGTCTCCACGTCGTCCGCATTATCAAATATTAAGAGCCATCTATTGTTGCCAGGTAGTTGGAGCCAACGGAACAAGGCAGATTTAACGATTTCTGAATCAGCACTAACTCTACCTGTCTCATCAACTGATACGCCGAGTTTCCAGCCGATTGTTTCGTAGTCAGGGGCAGAGTCAGGCCATGTTATCCTTGCTTCTTCTTCGACAATTTGTTGTATTATACTGACGAATGAGGTGCGAATAGTGCTCTCACTTTCCGCAGACACCCAGAAAACGGCCGCGTAATCGTGATGATAGTGCCGATAGGCGTATTCGATAGCAGTTTGCGTCTTCCCCATTCCCCCAGTACCGGTGAGCGCGAATATATGCGGTGTATCTGCAGTTGATTTTGATTCCATGAAATATTGATAAATAGTTTCGAGCTCTTCCACTCTGCCAACGAAAGTGCTGTTCCGGGGAAACGGCATGCGAAATGGAATGACAAATTCGTTTTCCTGAACCTTTTTTCGGTCTGCAATGAACAAAGGCTATTAGTTTTCGTTCGTAATGCTATGTAATTATAGAAACCTGTCGTAAACCTGTGAAAGAGGGTTTGGAGAAGCTCGTACGTACCTGTGGCAACATCTTCAGGTTGGTCGTTGTTTACTACATGGCTTTATTCAGCATACGCATAGACTGCCTGCCAATGGAGGGTGGCATACCTGTCGGTATCTGAAGGAGTAGCTCTTTCGCATAGATGGCTGCGACTAGTGCAGCATACGGTTGCCAACATTTGTTTTTATGGCCATCCGAATAATCACATATGCCCCGGATCACCAGACATCGGAAATCGTTCATCAGCCCTGCCGCCTCCATTTCAAAACAAAGAGCTCCAGTTTGTGCGCCGATTATATCTCTCTTCCTCCCATCTTTCATGACCTGATTTCCCGAAGCTATAATTCCATAGTGAATGTGTGGGTGACTATGTGACCGTTTAGTGCGAGCAACGACGTTGGAGACATCGCATGCATCGCAAGTATCCTTTTCCTGTCCCTCACTAAGAACGTGGTTATATTCTGCCCGGTATAACTTGTCACTGTCTTGACCTGGATAATGAAATCTCCTATCGCCCTGTTCGATTTCACAAGCTGTTGTTGATATCTTTTTTCCCAGTTCTTCCTGATCTATAGAAGTCATAGCTAGCACTGCATTCAGCAGAATAGTGGGCGGCGCATTCAATAACCCCGTCAGTTTAAATTCACCGCCTTCAACCGCTTTCCCGAAATCATACTGAATGACACCGCTAGAAACCCCGGTTGGTTGGCTCACGACCAAATCACCAAGACGGATATCGTTTGATAAGTTCGGCGCCCCTCCTCCGACTCCAACCATCAAGCCAAATCTTAGCCGTGTAAAAGCTGAAAGCATGTGAGAGACGACAACAGCAGCTCGTGTTAAACCGTACTGCCCTTTAGGGAGCCACGAGATAACCACATTATGTCCGCCTATTCTACCAAACTTGTAGACATTGGTATCGCCATCGATAGCCTCAAGCTGGGGGTGTACCTCATCCAAAACCGCAACTACGGCGGCTAATTCTATATCAATGGCGCATATCCAGCCAACGGAATAGTCGCTTCGCTTGAGTTTAGTCGTCATCGCTGGCTAGCACTGCCTGAGCGGCTCGAGGGTAAACGTTTAATTCGAAAGAAATGCAGATAGAACAAGTGTTGGATCGTGTTTCGAGTGGAGGATACACTGGCTGTATCACCTCGCTACGGCTATATGCCATAAGAGTCGGCTGAATGTGCAACGAGGCTGCCGTATTTATGTATACCACGTGGCCGCGGCGGGGTTTTCATTAAAGGAAAAGCCAAAAGTTACTGTAGATATTATACATTCTGAGTATATCTCGGCGCCGTACTAACTGTTTTGCACCCAGCTTGTCTCGTAGAATGAATTGTGTTTCGTTTACCTGCTTGTCATGAAGTGCGTTTGTCGTAGTTGTATGACCCGCCTTGAGTCCCCTTCCGGAGATCAAGGCTAGTCCACTATCCATGCAAGACCGGTCGTCTCCCAACTCATGACTTTTCTCCTTTAATGTTATCTAGGAGGTGGGAGCCTATAGAACTAGGGTACTTGCACTAGTTTGCAATGTCGCGAGATTTTGTCCGTGGCGGGTAACTGATCACGACTTGATTCATTGCTCAAGGTCCGGGGCACTAGTGTCGCACGGAGGTAGCTTAGATACCCTTTTAAAACGCCTGTCGACAATACTCCTTGGTAATCACGGCAGCCTCATTGGCAAGGGACACGTCGCTGCGCATTCTAGATAGGGGTGCAGGATCCCGCAGCATCTAGAAATATTCCTCGGGCTAGTCCGTCTCCGTATGTTCGCGATCCACCGACCCGCTCGTGGACTCCCAACAACTTTTGTAGAAGTTCGGGTTCATTACCAGTGTGTGTCCTTTTTTTTGTAGTCTCCTACATTTCTAGTTTGTTATAAAACAGGCTATATAACCTTCCAAACCTCGTACTCCGCTTCCAGGTGATCTTTCAGCTCCTTAAACCGATTTTTAAAGTTCCTTCTACACTTCCAGCAGACCATATCCCCCTTTAGCATCCCGTTCGTCACGTGCCCGATGCCTGGAAGCCTTGCATCATCTTTATCAAGCGGGAATTCATCTAAATCAACGAAGAACCCCGAGTTGAAAGAATTGTAGTGTTTTTTGTGCTTCAAGCGTTCGGAATGCATATCTTCTGATATGACGTGGATATGAAGATTCGACATTGATGGACGGGCGTGGACGCCTATTTTTATGCATGAGGTCCAATCTCGACCGGGAGGCAGCAGGGCCTGTGATTCTTCAGAATCGGGATCAAAACCTGGCTCGGAGATCGCTCGCTCTTCGAGGTCTTCAAACGCCTTTTGACGATTTCGTTCTAGTGCTGAGGTTTTGAGATGAACTCGACGAAGTTCCTTAGCCAATAGATCACGAGTTTGGATAGCGATTTTGCGAACGGAGGCGAGTAGTTCCGGATTTGAGTTCAACACCTCGAGCGGCTGAAGGTGGGTTACTGTGATATCTCGGGGGAGGATCAAGGCATGGACGGTCGACTTGGGGAAAGCATCGTTTATTACTACAAAGTCGTCGTTGTAGAAGATCATGGATTTCGAAGGAACTGATGCAGGGTCACCCAGGTAGGCAGCAAGACCAGCACGAGTATCAGAGTTCAGGAAGTAAGGATTCGGGGCTGGACGTTGTGCTTTTGGCGGAGGAGGATTTGGTTTAGGTTTCTTGGACATTAATTCGGTGACTTTGGTAGATATTAATGCATGAATGGTAAATATAAATATATACTCTTTGGGAACCTATACGTAGAACTCACAGGCATTCTTCTTTGCTTTAGTCGTAGCTGCTTTTGTTGATTTGGGATTCTTCGAAGACGATTCTTCGTCCGCTAGAGGCGGCGTCTCCGCACGGCTACTAGCGCTGCCCGTCTCGTCGTCGTCAGTCGGCATGTCATGTCGCCTCCGTTTGAAGGACCGCGGATTGCGAGCGGGTTCGTCCATGCCGAGGGGACGACGATCAGTGTTGTGGAGTTGGCGTCGTGACAACGCGACCTGCCGATCCACGGGGATGTTACGTCGACGTCTGCCAAATTAGGTAATTACTTAATCGGGCATTTTTGGAGGGGGTTTAAGGTGGTACAAGATCCAAAGCTGTAAATATCTAGAGTTGAATCGAATCCATGAGTTCATGACTGAGGTTCGCAAGAAATGTTATAATTCATGATAGTTCGCGACGTTTTGTTTTTCGATCTCGCGGGGTTGGTTCCGCTAGCCTGCGATGCGGCTCTTTTCCGTTCCTCTCATTGGCTCGTGGTTCAATTTCCCCATTACTTGCCCAATCCGCCGGATATCTAGGCCGCAGGACACCCTCATGCACGATAGGCGGCTGCTTTTAATGGGACAAGGCCCGTAGGCAACACTATATCGTATTTAGCACTCGCTAGAGCATCGAACAACGTTCTTCTGGTCCTCATATTCGCGATTTTCCTTGACCCAGAATTCAATAGTTCTGATATCTGATGAGCTCAGTGATGCTGCAGCTGGGGACATCCAAAGGCAGGGATTCTGGCATCTCGCATGCAGTAGACCGGCGCATGTGGCACTAAAGCCGGCTTGTCCATGGTGTCCAAGTTCCGACCCACGAGGCTATCATATTTCAGCTTTTTTTGAGGGGAAGGTGGAAAAGCTTAACAGTATGCAGCTAATGTTCCATCCCTCAATGTGGCCAATGCGGACCAAAGAGAGGGTGGTTTGATTCTATTTCTATCAGCCGCAAATCCTTAGCTTTTCGCCAAATCCCACGAACAACGGCACATGGATATAAGGTGCCGGGAGCCCTTCGCCGCCATCTCGAGACCCTTTTTCCCTCTTCCGATTTTCTGACGTCGCTTTATTCCTTCTAATTTTTGTTTCTCGACATTCTTTCCCGTAGCATTACATACATATATAGTCTTAAACTTCAATTTAGAAGTCTAAATTATAACTACCTCGGGATATTAATACTCGGCTATCGATCTACCCAAATACCTGTGATACCCGAGCGCACGGAAGCTGCCATGTATGCCCCTCAGCAGGCTGGCAATCCAGCATTCAACCAGTATCAGCAGCCTCAAAATCAACCTGCCCCATTAACAGCCCAATGGACCGGCCAGTCTCAAGGGGGCTATAACCCACAACCCGTCAACCAAGGCCCAGCGAACTTCGCAAATCCCTACGACCAGAAAGTTCCGTTCTCTCCGCAGGCTCAAGCTCCGCCGAACCTCCAATTCCAACAGCAGCCGCCGCCCCAGCAATTCCAGCACCAGCAATTCCAAGTGCATCCTCAATTTTCGCCGCAGAATACAGGGTTTCAGCAGCACCAGCAGTTCCAGCATGCTCCGCAGCAGCCGGTGCCGCCCCAGAACATGGGGGTTCCGCCAGTTCAACACTACCATCCTCAGGGGAACCCGGCATTTATGCAGAATGCGGCACCTCCCGCCGGGCAAGTCCATCAAGTCCAAAACTTCGCAGGGCCGGCACCTGGCGCACAGTACGGACGACATAAAATCATAGTAGGCTTAGATTTCGGAACCACATACTCAGGTAGAGACAACACCGCTCGTAGATATAGCTATATATAGCTAAACTCCACACTAACCATATTTCACACATCCAGGTCTTGCTTTCGCAGATACAACCCCCGGCGAACCACAAATCTCCATCATCCAGAATTGGCCCAACTGCGGAACTCGCGCCCTCTCCCAGGTCCCCACAGAAATCGCCTACCCACCAACAGGCGGCCAGTTCTCATGGGGTTATGACATCCAACCCACACTCACAATCTTAAAGTGGTTTAAACTGTTCCTAGAATATCCGGATGATGAAATCGCAGGATTGTGTGATCTGCCGTCTGGGAAGACTATTGAAGACGTAGTAGCAGATTTTCTAAGTGCAGTATACCAACATGCGATTGCGCAGCTGTACCTGCAAAGGGGCAAGGCGGTCATGGATATTACGCAGGTGGATTTCGTGTTGACGATTCCAGCGGTATGGAATGAGCAGGCTTGCGCGAGAACAAAGAGAGCAGCAGTAAGCATTCGGCGTGTATGTGGGTCGATGAGAAAGCTAGAGCAAATAGCTAACTAGATCGTGATAACAGGAACGAGCGGGTTTTGCAACTAACCACACATTAAATATGTGCACGGAGCCAGAGGCTGCAGCTCTATATACTCTTAGGTCTTCTGAGACATCGGCGAATATTGGAGACAAGATAATTGTTTGTGACGCTGGTGGTGGTACGGTCGTAAGTGTTACGATTTATATGCTGTTCCAATGATTCGTTACTAAAAATGTGCAGGATTTGATCTCTTACAATATTCGCCGCATCCACCCCCGCCTCGAAGTCGACGAAGCCGTCGTTGGTAGCGGTGACACCTGCGGTAGTAGTTACATCGATCAAGCTTTTGAGGACTTCTTCAAAACCCGAATGGGCGAACACTACAACACTTTGCGGGTCGCCCAACGCCAGCGAGTAATGAGAAACTTTGAAGAAGTAAAATGCGGATTCCGGGACCGAGAGGACCAGGAAACATATTCAGTCATTGTGCCCGCGAAAAATAATATCCCGGAGGCTAGAGTTGTGGATGGCGAATTCGAGATTACCAGGGAGGAAATGAAGGCCCTGTTCGATCCGGTGATCGACAAAGTTATCGAGTTGGTCGCGGAGCAAGTTAGACAGATTGCCCATGTGGATAGAACGGCAAGTAATAAGGTATGAATTTCCATCATAATTGGTTGTAACGGTCGAAGACATGAGGTGGCTAATTTCTTGAATAGCAAATTCTGTTAGTTGGCGGGTTTGGGCAGTCGCCGTATCTCTATAAAAGGGTGATCGAATGGGCGAAACCGCAGGGAATCAACGTCCTGCAACCAAAAGATGGGTATGTATCCGTTCAGTTCCTCATATATAAGATTTTGCTAACAAACCAATAGCGACGTTGCTGTAGTCAAAGGCGCTGTAATCAGAGGCATCGACCTTGCAGCTCCTCAGCAAGTCAACAGCATCAGCGATCCGAATCGCGCGATGTGGGTGCGGAAGTGCCGGAAACATTATGGAACCCGTAAGTCTTACTCATTGCTCCCTCTATCTATATCCAAATCCTAACCATATCGGTAGTTATGATTGCGCATTTTATCCCCGGGCAACATCTCGAAGAAGACGCCTTCATAGATCCACTGACCGGCCTAAAAATGGCACGCAACCAAATCTCTTGGTTCGTATACAAAGGCGCCGATATCTCTGACGACAAGAAGATATCCCAACAGTTCCACCGTACATTCCGGAAAACAACCCCATGGGTAGACACCATTGTCGTCTGCGATGACGATTTCCCACCGACGAGGATGACGCCAAGAGTAAAGATTTTGTGCAAGTTAACAGCGGATTTGACAAACCAGAGCAAGAGGATTTTCGACGTAGACTACGGGTTTATGAAGAAGATCTTTACATGTGCATATCGAGTAGATATGACGCTAAGAGCCGGGTATATGACCTTTGAGCTTATCTATAAAGGGATCAGTTATGGTGCGGTGAGCGTGGAATTGCAGTAATCTTTGTTTTCTTTTACCTAGGATATCCAGTTTAGCATGCATATACTGTTTTATAGCATATCTCAGAGTTTGTTCAGCGATGATGTATATACATTTTATCTTCCGGCCGTCCTTCGCGCTCACGTATTAATACGTATTCGTTGGATTCAGTATCCTTGATCCAGGTATTGGCTCCCCTGCGTTGTTTGTGGTATTTTTCTCCATACAACGCCCGATTCTACAATCAATAGCTCCCCAATTCACCTCCCCAAACCACCAAGATGTCTCAACCAAACCTCCCCGTCCTTCCTGCTGTAGAATCTGCCTTATCCCCTTTCATACACCCCGCCTCCGAAGTTACCCTCATCCGGCGACATCTTTCCTCCACCCTCTCGACTCTGGTCGCCTCCTCAACCTCTCCGACACCCTCACTAACTGCCCAACGCGCCGTGCGTACCCTAACCGGCACGCGAAAAGCATATTACAATGCCGCCGTCGAGAACCTACGTCTACGAAAGCAATGGGCCGAGTTAACGGCCGATATTAAATTACCAGTTGGCGACTCTGATGTTGCTACAAAACCTACACCACAGCAGCAACAACAGCAAATACCCTCACATTCCCGTTCCCATAGTCGAAAGATTAGTAGCGGGGTTGTCACACCGTTACCCACGGATTGGACACAGACGTACGATCAAGTCCTTGAGCTGAGAAGGGTATTGTCTCAATTGACTGTATTGGGGAAGTATCAGCAGAGGATTACGGCATTGGCACAGGGGAAGAATAAATCTCTCTCCAATGTATTTGCGGAGCATAATCAACAACTACCACCTGCACCGTCTGGTGGACCCTTAGCTGGGAAGGACCAAACCGGTGGAACGGCAGGAGGGGATGAAGAGTCCTTACTACCGCTTGAAAAAGCCGTAGTGGACGCGAAGAGACGGTTGGAAGAGGAAAAGAGGCTATTGGCTGAAGCAAAGGAGGGAGTCAAGCATGTTGATATGGCGAATCTGCCCGAGGAAGTTCGGACTGCGGGTATGGTAGCCGCAAAAGACGAGTTGGAGGCATGGCTTGATGAACAGCTGAGGCTAGCAGGAGAGGGAAGTGCGACGCCTAGGAAAGGCAAGATTGTAGACATGATTGGTGGAGACGAAGGATTTGATCTGGACCAAGAACTGGCAGAGATCAAGAAAGTCTACGAAGATTACGTGGAGAGTAGGGAACGGATGTTGCACGCATTCCTATTGGCAAGTCAACCAGTCAAAAAAGAGGTAATTCCACCCAAAGCGGGTCGAGAAAGGAGTAATACGGCAACCAAAGGACCAAACTTAGGGACAAGCGAGATCCCCGAAGTTTTGGGGGCCATCGGAGAGCTAGGGTATTGGAGGGAGAAGATGGATGAACTCGGGGAACTCATGAAGGCTATGAAGGAGGGAAATAATGTGGCAGCAAGAGAATTAGAAGGGGTAATGGGGAAATTGAGGAGCGAAAGTCAGTTATTGGAAAATTTTGGAGGCGGTGGTGTTAGGATTCAACATAGAGGGGTCCACGATGGAAACGCCAGCCCTTTTCAAGGGAGTATGGAGCTCGCAAGGGTATGGGAAGCTGCTGCTGAAGATGCAGAGAGAAGTACAAGAATTGAGACCGATAAAGATGCTGCTCTCGCGGAAGCAAAGTTGGAAGAGGTGGATAAACTCTTGGACCAGCTTAAGGACCTCTTGCCAGAAGAAGAGCAAGGCAACAGAAGGAAAAGGGATGTTAGCTGGAGAGGTCTGAAAGGCAATGTGGGCTTTGGCAGCGAGATATGATACAAATTCAGCAATCAGGATCGGATATATCGTTGATAACATTTTGATTGTATTAGTCCAGATACTACGATTGTATTACCAGGGTCTACAGTCGGATTTGCTCGCTTCTAAGTCGTTGTTGCGGCTCTCGATTCACAACAGCACACTTGGAAATTTAAACACCGATGCCCGACGCCGACGTGTAACAGAAGGGAACGGACCTAACTGTCACCGTCCTCATTCTATTTACGCGTATGAAGCTCATGATATCTAAATTACTAATCCGTGCGCGTATCTCGATATCACGTGCAAGATGGAGCTATTTCTATTCGGCCGGGAAACCTTTCGGCCGGGAAACCTCCAACTACTTCAAGCTTCAGTACTCGGCTAAACTCTATTTTCATTCGGTGAGAAAGAGCACCGACGGGACATCCATAATATATCAACATTGAGACCGCTTGATCTTACAGAAAGTTTTCGTCCCGGCCCACTAATGAATCATACCCATGGATTACAAATTTCGTGATTGCAGGTTTGGGTTAGCTTCGCATTACAGGGTTTATCATGCAACACCCTCAGTCGCGTTTCAAGTCTGTAGCTTGTAGCGCTACGTAGCTATCTGTAGGCGGAATTAAAGATTTTCCGGTCCAAGGGAATATTATTTGAAGGAACAGCGTTAAATTAACCCTATGTTGAAGTGCCGCTGCGTCGAGATGACTCTGAATTAATTTACAGGGGCAATGCATGTCGGATCTGGAATTGCTACATTGAGCCTGTAGATATCGATCTAACCCCTCGTCGCGGCATACAAGCCTCGGATCGAGTCGAGCGGCCAGGGCCTCTTCATTGCCCCGCTTTTTAATATAAAAGCAAGTCCATAAGACCGTGAACAAATTATAAAGGACTTCTACATCACGCCTTTAGCTTCAGTTGCATCTCTGAGATACATTCATAGAATCTAATACCGACGATACAAAGATTTACACATATATACCGATATATCTTGACTTTCCGTCTTTTCTACGAACTTCAACAAACAAAATGACTTCCTTCGCAGGTAAGCATTCTAGATTCAATATGACAAGATCCCTCTCACAATTCTAACAGAACATATAAAACCATAGAACATAGCAAAATCGTCCCTGAGTTCGAGCACCTACTTTCGGTCATACCAAAGGCCGATTCCACGAACCATAGTCTCCAGGACTATCGTGAAATCCTCGTAAACTTGCCTACTTTCGCAAATACCCTCTATTGGGGACCGAAGGACTGCGATATCGCAGAAACCACGATCGCAATCCGTGATGGAACCCCAATTCCAGTGCGAGTTTATACGCCAAATGAATCAGCGAGAGCCGCTGCTGGGAATCAGCTACCCTCTATATTGTTCAGTGAGTACTAACTAATTTACCCATATAAATTACTGTGTGAGCTAGAATAATAATCTTCTACAACAGGCTTCCATGGCGGCGGCTGGGTTGGAGGAACTCTCGATTTCGGTCATCCCCATTGTCTCTGGTTCGCCAGTCACAACGTTATAGTTGTGAACGTCGACTATAGATTCTGCCCTGAGAATCCCTACAACACTCCTCAAAACGACAGCTACGGTGTTTATCGCGCCGTTCATCATGCCGCTGTCAATAAGGAAAAGTCCTCGCTTGACAATTGGGGAATTCCCGAGTTTGATACTGAGAAGGTCTATTTGTATGGCACTTCAGCCGGCGCACAGATTGCAGCCGCATGCACTACCATTGATATCGAAAATGGGCGAGCGGGCGTGATCAAGGGAGTTTTCCTACACGGCGCCCCATTGGTTGACCCGGATCTTTTCCCAGCAGAAAAGATCTCGAGCGATCAAGGGCACAGTTATATACAAAACAAAGACGCACCATTTGTCAACGCTGTTGATATGAAGCGATTTACTGCGTGGAGAAACTCGCCACCTGAGGCAGACATGTACTTCAGTCCGCTAGTGGCATTGGATGATGAGCTCCTCAAGCAGTTCCCCAAGGTCTATCATGAGGCCTATGGGATGGATGTCTTGAGAGACGGGCAACTATTGTTCGCGGAAAGGATGAAGGAGCTGGGCGTGGACACCCGGGTGCAGATTCATAGCGGGTATGCGCACTGTACGTTTACAAACGGATGGGCGTTGGAGGGGTCAAAAGTAGCGTTGCAGAAGTTGGAGGAAGCAAGCCGATGGATGGGTGTGTTTTAGAATCTAGGGGAACAATAGCTTAGGCTTAGGATATGTAACTAGAGTAACCGTAGAATTAAATTGAATTCAGTACCCGAACGAAACCGAGTTCGTAGCCTGAGGCTTTTTAGACGTGACATGATTGTATCCTTCCAGACGTCGCAATTTTATAAACGCAACCAAAGTACCAGTTCATTTGGTAAGTCGATGTTGCAATTTACTTCGATAGGAACTTGGAAGCAAGCCCGAGCAAGTCACCAGCACCTAGGCCACCGCTGCTGCTGCCACCGCCAGATGAACTGCTATCCTTTCCGCTCTTCAAGTACATCTTGAGGGCCATCTCAGCAGCCTGGTTAACAGCACTCTGCTTCTCTTCTTGTGGCTAAAGAAGGAAATTGGTCAGTTACAGTCAACTAATAAGATAAATGTTAAGAAGTATCATACCTTTCCACTCATCATCTTCGAGGCTTGGCTCATGGCCAACCCGATGAGCTGATTCTTATCCTGTTTTCCACCACCACTACCGCCGCCGCCGCCGCTGAACATTTTCAAGGCCTCCATAGCAGCGGCAGCACCGACGGTGTTGGAATCCTTGCTGCCACCATCGCCACTTCCATAGGTATTCTTGTGGGCTTTGACGACCTTTTCTTCATCAAAGTCGTCCGTATTAATCTTCTTGTTCTTCTTCTTGTCGCTCAAGAAGCTCAAGGCGGTAGAGAACAGATTGGTCTCCTCATCGTCATCTTTGTCGTGCTTGCCAGATTGCTTCTTTGCGGTTTTCTTGGCTTGTTCAAAGTCGTCGTCGCTGTCGTCGTCGTATCCATGGGTGCCACTACCTTGTGGACGACGGTATTCAGAGCTTCCGTAGTTATCCCTTCGATCGTCTCGACGGTCGTCACGATGGTCATCGCGGCGGTAATCATCCCGTCGGTCGTCTCGTCGGTCGTCCCGGCCGTAACCTTGGTCTCGACGGTCGTCATCACGACCACCGTACCCAGAGCCGCCGCCAGAACCATATGAACCGCCGCCGGAGCCACCATACCCGGAACCACCACCAGAGCCGCCGTATGACCCACCACCACCAGATCCACCGTATGATCCACCACCACCAGAGCCACCATACGATCCACCACCGCCAGAGCCACCATATCCAGAGCCGCCGCCATAACCATCATTTCGGCGGTCATCGCGTCTATCATCACGTCTATCATCGCGTCGGTCATCATCACGGCGATAGTTATCATCCCGACGCCTATCGTCGTCTCGTCCACCGCCATAGCCGCCGCCGCCGCCACCACCATAACCACCACCGCCACCGTAGGAATTATCACGATCGTAGGACATCTTGGTAAAAAAGGGAAGATTCAATTGATGATTTTAGAAAATTCAAATGAAATTTTGGCCGTATTGTAGAGAGCTTTAGGAAAGCAACCAAAAATAGCGGGGTAAGGAGGGGCTTTTTATAGCTCTGGCAGGCAGGAGCCTGGGCGGTGACGTCAAAGCTGATTGGTTACTTGGCTGCAGAAAACACCACTAACTCCCCGAAAGACTACGCGGCCTGGTCTCCAGACAGCTGAAAGACTGCATTCCATCGACGGAGCTTTTCCGTGTGGACCTGTGGAATGTGGCTGGCAGTTCGGAGTTAGTGTGGTATTTGTCTGGTGTTGAATGCAATGAGATCATGCTGCCGAACTCCGACCAATATTAACTCGCTTTTGACCTGTTGAGCCCCACCACGTACTCTTCCCGAGTCCACTCCACAGCTCAGCTGTACCTACGACTCCATCGGATTTCGCAGGCTTGGGGCCTGTGTGCTGGTAGATTGTACCACAATGGCTGCATCTACCCAGTCGCTGCGTTCGCTGGTGTTCTCAACGTACAAACGAGCACTCAAGGCCGGAGCATTGACGTTCTCCGAGACCGAAGTCCACAACATAGCTCATGATGGCATAAACGTATGACCTCTCTGCATGTTATTCTCTTGTCTTATCTTCTCAATTGCTAATACCCGGTAGTACCAAATTCGCTATGCCCCAAATCTCTTAAAAAAACCCATTTCCACTTCTCAACCGCAAAATCCAGTCCACTCTGCCCCTCCAAACCCCACTACAAAGTCCAATCCCTTTTTACCTCCAAATCCAGCACTCTATGTCACTGCCATACCTCGCTCTCATTATCTTGTTCTAAATAAATTTCCGGTTATTCCCGGCCATTTTATTCTAGCGACAAACGAGTTCGAGAAGCAGGGATGTCCGTTGGCAGTTGGTGACCTGGAAGGCGTGTTAAGTGTGCTGAGGGGCTGGGAGACCGACGCGAGTGATGATGGGCATGATGAGGCGGCAGAACACCGGTGCCTTTACGCGTTCTTCAATAGCGGAAGAGAATCAGGAGCTAGCCAACCACATCGACACTTACAATTTTTGCCGTTGACGCAGCTAGACATGGATGCACTCTGGGCGAATCAAATGTTCAATTCAAATGCTGGTGAGGATGGTGTTGTGGAAGGCAGAGTCGGGGACCTAAAGGTCAGGTATCAAAGTAAAGTTATGTATAAACATTACTTTATCAGGATACCAGACGATTGTGGACCCGAAGACCTCTGGAGAATGTATACCACTCTGCTATCATTAGCAGAATATATATTATTTCATCCGACAACGCCTGCAGATGTCCTACTCAAAGAGGTGGATGACCAGTGGGACTCGATATCGGTGACACAAAGGCCGATGGACGTGAATGTGCCATTCAGTTACAACATGGCCTTCACCAAAGAGTGGGTGGGGATCCTACCAAGAACGACGGAGACAGTTTATGTAGTCGATCAAGAGGAGGAAAGCGGTGTTGTACTTGATGGAGTGGCCATCAAATGCCCAGGTTTAAATTTGAATGGGACTGCTATGGCCGGAATGACGTTGATACGGACGAGGAAGGAGATGGACATTGTGTTATCCGATCCAGGATGCATAGCAAGGACTGTTGGTGGGATTGGGGTGCAGCAGCATGAACCCCATAGATGCTCGCTGTGACGCTATCGCGAGCGGTACTGGTGCTCAAGTAATCTGCGACGGACTTCTTCAGCCATTTTACTTGGTATCTGTGTATGTATTCAAGTGCATGTTGAGGCGTTTAGACATTTTATATAGGGCCCATCAATTCACCCCAAGATGTATTATAATTACAATTCAATACAGGGTCGAACCAGCGTCCTCTTAGATCTTATATATGTATGTGCAAATCTTTCGGCGACTAGATGTCGCTGCCAGTGGTAAAGCCCTCACCCCTTGCCTTTCCTTTACTTCTTCGTCTCGCCGTCTCCTTTTCCTCCCTCAAACATCCTTCCAGTCGGCTGCATAATCTCGTCAGTAGCCATTCGGTTTCGCTTTGCCTACTCATCAGAGGGCTATTCTCTCCCAGCCAGTCAGTCTCCCCGACTGGCTTGCCCCCTTCCGCCTCTAACTCCTTAGGCCTTGGTCTTCGCCCACTACCCGGTCTCGGGTCCGGCGTATTAATGAGTTTCAGGTAGCTCGACCACTCTTCATAACTATATTGCCTCGGCAATTCCCCTGTAAGATCTGGCATAAGCTTCTGGATTGCATAGGCCAAATCATGGAGTAAAAAAGCGTTTGAGTCCTCTGCACTCCAGCGGTTCCGCTCTTCCTTTTCTTCCCGAATAACTAGACCAGCTCCTATCCGTTCTAATTCTCTCTTTTCTTCAGCCTCATTATTATCGTCGTCTAGTTGATCATTTCTCTGCTGCTGCCGCTGCCTTTGCGCCTCTTGAAACTCCAGGGATTCCCGTATCCTTTGTTGCTTTCGCCTTCGCCGTTCGGACTTTAGCCATCGATTCCGCCCACCTAACTGGGACAACTTTTCTTCTGGTAAAACTGTCCATTCTCCGAGCCATAAGGTTACATTCTTTACGATGAGGACGACTGTGTCGCCGAGGTTAGAAACAAGTATGGTCATCATTGGAACCGCAAGGAGGGACCAGATGACGAAGAATGGCTTTGCTGCGTTCGATGTTGGAGTGAAGTCGCCATATCCAATCGTTAGGATTGTAGTGTAGCTGAAGTATAATGACTCGAAGTAGGTCCACTTTTGCTGCTTCTATATATCGGTCTATGTTAGCCTGTTCAATCTACCAATGCCAAAATCGAAATCTCACAAACCTCGGACTCCATAAAAACGAATGCTCCAACGAGCTCGAACGTCAGAAAGAAGAGTATTGACACACTCAGACTCAGCCATTTTCTCTTCTGATCTGCCCTATCTTGTGCTTTCCTCATAAGCTCAAATCTTTCCTTCTCACTCTCCGCCTTATCCACTTCTCCATCCTTTCCACCCCCAATAATAACTTCCCTTTGCTTCTCTAGCAACCTTCTCTTGACCCTCCTCTTCCCCCGCTCCAGTACTAACCCTCGAACACTGCTCACGATCAAACCGACAGTTACAATTCCCACCGCCGCATACGGGAATAGCAAAGCTCGTCCGAGGGTAGTGGTAACCACATAATCCCCCAACCCCACAACCAAGAATGTCGTGTCGCAAAAATAAATACCATCGAGGAATGCCCATCCCTCGATCTTGGCAAATACGCCACCACCAAGACATAACCACACCATTAGACTCATAGTTTGTAGCATTAGTGTACGCTGCACTACTGTCAGTGTGAATTGCTTTGCGTACCTCCCACTCAGTACGCCTACATAATTTGCGACCAAAAGCGTTGCGATGAAAAAATACATCGCTGCGCCTATGATGCCGTAGTAGTATGCTTGGCTCCAGGAGTGGTCCCCTCGAGGGGTGTGGTAAAGGTATCGACGGTAGACGATGAGGAGAGCTATGAGTAGGACGGAGGCAATATACCAAAGGGTTATTGTGATCGGTTGGAGATGGATAGATTGGATCCGCCGAGCCAGGTTCAGGAGGAGGATTACATTGGCGGCGAAGCCACAGGCGAGAGAGACGGCATTTAGGGCTAGGCACCATGCGGGATCCGCGATTTTCGTACTATCATTCGGTCTGGAGGCCGAACTAGGGGGTATGTAGACCCCTAAAATGGTTATTGTTAGTTCCCTCGTTCGGTTTACTTCAAAATATATCAACATATCTTACTCACTCCAAGGTACGGCTAAAGCACATATCGACATTACATTTGCTATGGGTCCTAATGTTGCCGACATCAACGGAAATGCAGTACTAAAGAGGAAGTGCCATCTATGATATAAAAATCAAAGGTTAGTGTGCTCTGACTTCATACCCTCGCCTACGAGCGTGAAATACATATAAATATACTCTTACCCAGGTAACATTTCATCCTGCTGGCCGCGGCTCTCCATATCCTGCAGCTCCCTGATGTTTTCTTCTTCATCTCTTAGTTCATTTGATCCCTCTGGATCCGCTTCAGCCTCCCTCATCGGTGAATTCGAACTCGTGCTCCCATGACGAGCGTCGGTACCTCGAATCTCCGCGCCGGCTTCCCCATTCCTACTCATTCTCACGTTTTCGATTTCCTCATCTTCCTCTTCCCTCGAGTCATGGCTAAATCTCTCCCAAAAACACGATGTCCTGTGCGGCCTCGAGGGGCCTAATCCCGGATTCTCTTTCTGAGAGTTGTGCGTCGGAACGCTATTCACAGAGCTCGTTTCACTGTTATGGTGCGAGGACCGTTTGTTGTGATACGTCGGGGAAAGAAGTCGGTTGTGGTCGGGTTGTCTAATGTGAGACTCGGCAAGATCTTTGATGGCCTCGTCTGCGCCTGAGTCGTTCATTTTTATTGGTACTTCCCTTGTGTTACCGATTCATTTGTGAGGTACAGCTGTGATCGTGAAAAGGATGGGAATAGATGTTTAGCGTTGTTGCGGCTAAAATATCACACGGTCGTGAACGGTGGTTGGTAGTCCTGAGGCATCCCCGCAAGTAAGAAACCGAAGCTGAGAAATCCAAAACTCCACGAAATGACGGCATGGGTTGGAATAAATATGCACCCAGAGTGTACTTAAAAGAAAGGACTTAAGAAGTATCTATAGATAGTCCTCACCCAAAACCGCACTGGAAACCACCCCCAAGAAAAGCCAAAAAGCGGAGACAAAAGTGGAGCCCCAAAATGCAAAAAAAAAACCCCACCCCTAATTTTTGACACTTTCCCACTGCCTTGGAAACGGCGATTTTCTCCGTCAAGGGTTTCCTTCTAGGCCACGAATATAGATTGACCTGCATTCCAGCAGCGCGGGTTCATGTACATGTACTCTTTTTTTTTCAGCTCGCAGGATTTTTGGCCAAAACGATGCGGGGTGACGTATGGTGGTGTGGGCGAACAAGGAAAGGTTTGGCGCAGGGACCGCCGGAATGAGTTGAGCGTGTGGTTTTTGGGGAGCCGGTGTTGTCTACGGGAAGACGTTCCCGTAGGCCGATAGGAAGCAAGATGGCGGGAAGAGCCTTTCTTAATCTCGTCGGGGTAGGAGGCCGTTTTCTGGCATATAATCTCTATATTTAGGAGCGTAAAAAGATATCCATGATCTTGTAGTTAAGTTTTCCACAAATGCATTCTATCGAAAACTACGTCTACCGACCGTTGTGTAACAATACGAACCCGGGCTAAGCATTAGCACTAGTGGTTAGGCTAATGAACAAAGTGCAGTAGTGCGCCGCAAATTGCTAGACCTTCTACAATTGACAGGATTTTAACTTGAAAGTATTCCTTATTGATAGATTCTAAGCTAAGTCTAGATCTTAATCACCACCTAAGTATATACTAGATAAGTGAAAGGAAACGGATATGTACAAGACAACTACAAAACCCCGCTGATACAAGAAAACCCGCTATACAACGCTCGCAAATCTCCAACTTCAACTGCACTTGGTTACCAATACTCAAGAAAGGCACAACGGAATAGTCAACGCTGGCTTTCTTCGTAAGTTTAATAATATCTTACTCCTTCATAGAAACACGAACCTTCTCATCGTCAATGCTTCTCTCCTCAACGTCGCGACTAGGAGTAGGGGCCTCGAAGGCAATATCCATACGCTCGCGCTGGAAGAGATTGACATAGATCGGGAATGTTGTTGCCAAAACAAAGCCGATGAATGGAACAAGCATGGCAAAATGAGTTGATTTGCGATCAGCGACTTGGGCGAGGATTTGTGGCCAGACAGCTCCACCACAGATCGAGGAAACAAGGAACGAAGCACCGAGCTTGGTGTGTCTACCGAGTTTCTTGATTGCAAGGGTAAAGATGAGAGGGAAGCAGCAGGATTCGAAGAAGAAGACGACGTGGAGGAACGAGAGGCCGGCTGTTCCCTTGACGTTCATGGCGAGGATGGAAAAGACGCATGTTCCGAGGAGGAAAGTGAGAAGAACATAACGGGGTCTGACGAATTTCAGCATTGCGGCTCCGGCGAAACGGCCAATGGCGAAGAGACCTTGAGCAACAGCTAGAAAATTTGCGGATGTTGCGTGATCACGGCCGGTTTCAAGGGTGTAGTTGATGAAGAATCCGGCGACGGCGCATTGTGCACCAACGTAGCAGAATTGAGCCCCAACACCCCAGAAAAGAGTAATCTGCTTCTTCAAAGGCTCGACTTCTTGGGAGAGCTCGTCGGAGGTGGCTTGGAGTTCCATATCGGCATCAGTAATCTCTGGGATTGGGGCGAAGAAGAATGCGAAGGCGAGGCAGAAGACGAATACACCGACACCGAGGTAGACCCATTGGACGTTCTTGAGTGAATTGAGATCCTCGGTATTCTTGAAAAAGACGTAAGAGGCGAGAACAGGTGCGACGACAGTTCCGGTAGCCTGAACAGCTTGGGCAGTCGACAGTCTGATTTCGGAGTACTTTGGAGGACCGCAAGTTGCAAGGTACGGATTAGCCGATACTTCGAGTGTCTGTGGTTTAATGTTAGCTGTATATCCAACGGAGCGACTTTCTTATGTGAGTAGCGAATAGACTTACAGATAGACCCCATCCAACAATAGCCATAGATCCGCAGAATCCACCAAAGGACGAGTAAATTCCGGAAGGCCAGAAGCAGAAGCACCCAATGCCGAATATTACCAGACCAGTCATAAAAGTAACTTTGTAACCAAATCGGCGCAGGACTGGGCCACCAAAGCATAGGGGGAACAAGAAGTATGCACCGAAGTATGCACCCTGGAGGGCAGAGCTCTGGCTCTTAGTAATGTTTAACGCACTTTGGAAGTGTGCGTTCAAAACATCAAGAAGACCGTATGCAAACCCCCAGAGGAAGAAAAGAGTGGTAACAAGAGCGCATGGCAGCAGTGACTGTCTGAGAGTCAAAGCCGCTGCACCAGTCAACTCCTTGTCGTTCACGGCCGCACGGGCAGTAATTGGGACACCTCCAGCCATTGTTGGTTAACGATGGGCTCACTGTATCAATGAAGATAGTGATTGTGTTGAGGTGAGGTCGAGGGATTGCGCTGAATGTCGATCTCGAAGGGGAACGGAGACGGATTAGGAAATACCACGTCTGCCTGCGGAAGCTGTTATTATTTGAAGCCTCAATGCAAGGTCTCTATAAGGAAATATAGGACTTTGTGAATTGCTTCTCTATAAAGCTATTGTCGAGAGATGCTGCTGATGGTGATAAAAAATAAGTTCCTGGAGAGAGATGGCGGGTCATTTTATACATCGTCATGAATATCAGTACCACCTCCTGGATTGGGGAAATTATCGTCAACCGGAGAAACTAAAGCCCAAATCCCCAGCGGTAGCGGCCTACGCTACCCTCTGTTCGTCGAAAGGCGTTGTATCCCCGCAACCCCATGGGCCTGAAAACCCCAAAGTCTCAGGAATACTAGGTCTGTTGCCATCACGAAGATAGTGTTCTCGTGGAGAGTTCCCCAGATGCAAGATGAGGAAACTGGTAACTGGCTCCCTAAGCCCTGGCCCATGCATATGCATGGCACTAAAAAGCCCCGAAAACTCTGTCGAAGGACTTAACTGCCTTTGGTTGAAGACTCGCGATTAGACTCTATGAGGTGTGTCGAAGGGTAACTTTGGCGAGCTGTCGCTTAATGGTGGTACGTCTCTAGACCAGAGATAAAGTTGTGGAAACGACCGAATTAGCTGCCGAGAATGAGACCCGACCATATCGAACAAAGCTTTGGGAATGCAAATAGTCTGCATACCAAAATTCGCAAGCGCGGAAACATTTTCTGCAATCTTGGCTAGACTGTTGCCAGTCTTTGACAAGTCCGGGTTGGCCTCCGAAGGCTACAGCGAATGGCATCACGGAATTCTCCTCAAGTGGGTGCCATGGGGCACACAACGGATGTCATATCTGCATCTCCTGGCTGAAGATTTGTGCCACCAGCGATCCTAAGATCGTGCAAGAATGCGAATAATGTTCCCCGTTCCGTGGTATTTCTCCGCTGATTTGTGTGGGAGTACATTGGACTCGAGGCGAGGACCTGACATTGAATTTTATTACATGCCAGTCAACTGATCATGATCATGACTCCCCGAAGGTACATATACTACATAGTATCGTCCCAGCTTTGACCGACCAACACATATCGACAGACGTTGTGGGATTATTTCGATGTAACACAGGAATTTGGGTTCGTCTCCAACCTCTCGCTTCCCCACTCGTAAGCTTGCTTACGACCCCACAGACTCACAATTAGGTATACAACTCTTATCGCTCTGACTTTCGCAATACGATTCTCCCCAGTCGACCGACCATGTCTCCGTTCCGTCTGATATCGCGAGCTCACGTCAGTCGCCAAAAGTTTAACTGTCGGAGGCAATGTCGGTCCTCCAGGTCTCACTCCTCTCTATCTGAGAAGTCTAGATCCCAGGGTGGAGGAAACACAATGGAGGCATCTTCCAATAAAATACTTCCATCACGGCGCTAGAAGGTTTTTCTTGTGAAAATTCTTCTCGAAGCTTTCTATATACGGTTAGCGTGGTTTATTCACACAGGCCTCACCCCAACCGTGATGCAGAATATCCTCAGTGGCAGGAACATCTACCGAGAGACCATCCGACGCTTGAGCGCCACACTTTTAAAAGTTGAAGCGCCCGAAATTTTATTATCGCATACTTTACTTATAAGTACTTAGGATGTCTTGAATTCGAATGTGGAGATATCAAAAACTCCCTGGAAAGGTATAGAGTCCGTGTTTGCCCGCTTGTAGATGCAATTGCAAACTGTTGTACAACGTTGTTTCTTTCATTCTTTGGTAACTGTATCAGGTAATTACGGGTTTGTATCATCAGGTCCTTATCGATCGCTGTATTTTGTATTCTTGGCTGACGAAACTTTATAACTATATCAGAAAATAAGACATTAACGGTGGCAATATCCTCGGGAGGCCGAAATCGTGAAGTCGGAGCTCCAAAACCCCTCCGCACGGGCATCCATCCTTTCGCAAAATCGGCTGGACCACCACTTTTTCGAGGCCAAAGTGCATTACCACGAAGCTATAACAGAAGTTTGCAAGCCAATAACAGAGCCAATTGTTCCGTTCACCCTACAGCATGCAGATGGATTGGGGTCCCCAAATTCAACCGTAGTCCCATGGTTGATTGCGTTGCATTTAGACACAATTGATTACCGCCCCGGTCCCTGCCTCAGGGGAGCCGTGGTCCCTGATGACGACTTGTATCTGGTGATAACAGTCTGCGATATATAGTGCTTGAAGTTTTCCTGGTTGGATACTCTTGTATTTCCAGGTTTCCGTTAACACTGCATAAGGAACAAGGGCGGGTGCTGGCCAGCGTTATGGTATTTGGATTGGGGCTGTGCTCACCAATTAGGGTTTATCGAAGCAGTTAAGATGTGATTCCGGCAATTGAGGTGGACCACTACAGTATTTCCTACATATGTAAGTTTATCTCCCGACATTCAGAAGTACAGTTTAATTTTCGAAGTATTCTGAATTCCCTCAGCTGCAAGCTGTTGACGATGACTTGATGCCTTCAGCTTTTGGTAAGTTGGCATGAAGACCGATCGCGGCTGAAGAATTGCAAATGGGTACTAACTAGCATCTCAACATGATTACGCCTCGCCTAGGATGAAACTCTTTTTGAAATGAGTATACCTAGATTAGTTAAGGTAATTAGCTGTTGGAGCGAGGACAGTCGTGTCGAGTTGTAAGGTGCGAAGCTCGAGTGAAAGTACGCGACCGCCATCTTCTTGTGTAGGCTTCGCACTGCACGGTTTGATCCGAACTTAAACCATGCTGCCCCTTCCAATACGTGGAAGGTGAGTGGAGACCCACCAGTCCTCCCCAAAAAAACGCTATGACCACCTGTGCTCAATGGCGTGTCTAACGTCCCCCTTGCACAACCTTGATTTTCCTATCACATGAGCTTCCACAAACCTGGGTGATCACACCTTGAACATACTTTTTGGTGTTTCAAGAGATGTAGAATGAACAAGCTAAGTCGCCTGGCAGTGTAAAACCAGTAGGATCACCTTCCCTCTCCACAAGTTTATCCGGGTTTTTGGTATTTTATGAGGCGATCACCATTCACTTTTCTTCACGGAGACATTAGACATTATCAATTGATCATGGCACAGACTTGCTTCGAGAAACGAGGTGGACCCATGAAAATGCGGATGAGCATATTATATCGTAAGCAAAATCCTGCATGCTCGAACAAACGACGCCGGCATTCGCTGGTAGTTCACGGAAAGGAGGCGGTAAGGACACATCCGAGTTTAACGTTTCGCAAATTGTGAACTTTCCAGTTTTCTTGGGAAGCAGGAGGCTTGCAGTGACAGCCGTTCCTGCCGAATGGAAGCCTTCATTATTATGCTCCATACATGTATGACTTCTTCCTCTATGAACATTAATATTTTTTGGTAGCCCCTCTAGCCTCTAGAACAAAAGATATCGCTAAAAATGCCCGATTATGACCCATAAGAAATTCCCAAATCAAGTAAAAGTAATCTAGACGCATCTCTTGTTGCACTCGAAGGTTTCCTCATTCGCGTTGCTGCAGGTTTTGATAACAGCCTGCACCTCCTTTGTGTAAGCAGCCATCGCGCCGGAGGCGTCAAGATCCCACCATCTCCCGCTCCCCATGTCCAGCCAAATAATGTCGATGTTTGCCTTGTCGAGGACGGTTTTGACAACAACGGGTTTCCCGGTAGCTGGATCTTTGGCTGAGTGACCGTTGCCCATAATTATCGTTTCCTGAGATAGAGGTTCCTTCGTATATCTTGCTCTGTTGTTCAAGTACATGGCTTCCACAATGCGTAGTTCCAAGTCGTAAAGGCTGGATGGATTGACGATTCTGTATGCCGGAAATTCAGGAACAGTTACATAGTCCGAGGCTCCTGTCTGCGCATTCTTCCTTGCCTGCGTCAAGATCGCCGACGATGGGAAGATGAGTGTCCGAACGCTATCGATCGCAACTTTGGCGGCAAAACCAATGATCCTTGAGGCATGATTAACATCGCCCTCCAGGCCCTTTACTGCTAAGAACTTCCTCTTTCCACTGTAGTAGCTTTCGACGTCATACCAGGCGCCAAAGTTCCTCGCCATATAGTTGCGAATACTGGGCTCAACACACGTCATATGAACAGCCGCTGTTTCGTTCTGGATGGCATTGATAGCGTCTTTGTTGTTGAAGTTCTTTGATTCCCATTCGATCATGTCCCCCCAGGCTCTAAATGGTTTAGAACCTAAGATCTTTAGCTTCAAGGTTCCGTCTCCACTCGACATTTCGAACGCCACGACGTTCATAAGGCTGTTGATATCCTGATCTCCAGTTTCCTTCCAACTATTCTTTACTCTTCTGAAGAACTCTTTGGTGTATTGATTTGGTCGGGCATAGAAAAAACTGGCGTCAATCCCCTTCGAGCCTCGCCCGGGACCTGGGAAAAATTGAATGTCCCAAGCGGGTTCGTCCAAAGGCAGCATAGCCTTGAACGGGTCGACAGCATCGGTAAGATAGACATCAGGGTCTATGAAAACGAAATTGAATCTTTCCCTAAGCATCTGAATGCTTGCAGCGATCTAAGAAGAGTGGAATGTGTTAGTTGTGTTGGGGATGGAAAAGTATTCCACGACTTTCAGAATGAAGAGCCTACCTTGACGGATATTTTATTCATACCGACGACGTCGTAGGTGAAAACTTCCGGTGCGTTAAGGCATGCCTTTTCCAGACACAAGACAAAAAAGTTGGTTTCCCTACCATACTTCTCGAGTATCTCGTGCATGTTGAACGTCAAGGCCATGTCTGCGTTGCTCGCAATCATGAAGATCAAGGGTTCTCCAGGGACACGGCCAATTGAACGGAGCCACCATACTAAATCGAAGTACGGGAGGTGTGTCGAGCCCGATTCATCTAATCCAACTTCGTGATCCGGTGTTGAAGACTGTGCAGGACCCAGTGTTGTTGATGTTGGGACTGTCGCGGCTGAATCGACACCTCCTTGGACATTCTCGTCGATATCCTCAATGCCGTGGAAGACACGAGGGAGCGTTGTTCCATAGTTCCAAAGGAGAAACGTTGAGACTGCGAGCGTTGCCACGCAAAACGCTAAGAACGAAGTCCGCAGCCGACGCATGGTGGTAGGCGACGAGTTCTTGAAGAGATCAGGCAATTCCTTTACAGAATCCATTTTGGAAGAAAGCGGCGTGGGCCGAGTTCCTTTTTTAAAAAAGGATCGAAAGGAAGGAGGAAAGGATAGAAGCGAGCGGAAACGCAGCTTACCGCCTGAGAAACAAGGACCAAGAAATGCAGACCAGGAAAGGAATACCAGACTTCATCGACGAGTGTACAGAGTTCGCAAGATAGTTGGAATGGAAAGGTCATATCATGCGAGCCAAGCAACTGATTAACCCTCTTTATCTCGGTGGGGCCTGCCTATATTACTTAAAAACCGTCGATTTAATATAAATTATTATCGCCCCTGAAAATTTCTCCACTTGAAATGGTTCCGTTTGTACCGATTATACCGGTTTCAAAGCTGCAGAACACAACTAGCATTGTCCATGTGCCCATTGAACAGAGGTGTCCCCACGCAAGCTTCTGTATCCTGGGTTTTGGGGCGTTCTCAGCCCTGGTCGGATCAACTGGAAGGGTGGGTGGGCAGGATCTCTGTTAGCCCAAAATCACCTCATCGAAAAGCTAAACCAAGATCTCAGCAGTAAGCCAAGACCTAGGCACCTTAAGCTGAATACACAACCTCGATGTTTTCAGCTATCGCGGTGTTACGATTCATGGCATTGACGTCGAAGCCCTCAAAAAGTGTGGGAATTTGGCCGGCAAAATTGACAATAACACTGCGTACTATCATCCGAACTCCGAAATCTGGTAACGTTACGGGCGAGCGACAGTCTTGAGATCTGGCAGCGGGAAACCCAGACGATGTGGCGCGGATATCTTCCGGTTGGGGTCTAGGGCGGTCAATTGCAACCCTTCACTTCGAATCTGCGGTAGTCACAGAGGAAAAAACGTTGACTAGCTTCCATGTCGTACATCAGGAAAGTTTTGAGACGTGTTCATGCTCGAATACGAGGTTTCCTGGTTACTCAAGGAAGTACCAACTTCGGTCCTGAGCTGACCTGGATATTCTCTACATGTTAGTTCCTTGCAGCTCATGCACTCAGATTCGATCTAATTAGCCCCCACGACTCGGAAGAATTATGACTTAGCACGTAATAAACCCAACACCCCCAACACAACTTTACACGTCCACAAGAATGCGTCGATGATATTTGCCAGGACAGGAATACAGAGGATACCGCAAAAGCAAATTACTCCTTATTTAGCATCCCAGTTAAAAATTTAGTGATACTTGCAGAGTGAATTACTCAAAGAAAACTTGACGAGTCCTATTGCCTCACTAGATCGATATCGCTATGCGCCGGTACGCATGACCTTCGCCTCGGAGCCGCTAGCTGAAAAGACCTTTTGGGCATCCCCAAGAGAAATACCTCGCGCTGGGTTTCCGGTTAGAAACCTTTGCTTAAGCTTTAGACGAGGCTTTCCTTGCAATATTTCCTACCACTACCCGTGTTTCAGGATTCCAGACCTGCTGTCCCTTGCTGAGTTCCAGCGAAGGGGTCCCCACCTTAAAACTCGGAAAACTACCCCATTTGTCAATTAGATGTAAAATTGATCTCATGATCTCAAGTGCAGGTAGACCTAGACCTTGCGCTGCCAGGCAATGACCTTGCAGTGACGGTTTGAAGAAATCAGGGCCTACTGATCAGCCGTGACTATTCCTATGTAACCTTTCGACGCCACCGTTATACGTTATCGAATATATTGTCAAAGTGATCTGAACCTTCAAGTCGGTACAGGTCTTCTACGCTGAGCGCTGATTTCTTTCTACTGAAGGCGACGGCATACACTAGTCCTTCATTTACAGATATCGTACCTGGTACCTAGCCGTAGCCTGCTATATTCCGTCTAAATGAGCTCCTATTTACTTCGATACACCAGACCCTATGTCCCTATAGCAGTACCAATATATCTTTTATGTGTAGCATCTGGATTCCTAACTCTTTGCTCAAAAGCGCAACTTGGAATAAGATCAGGAGTACCAATATCTCTAGTCCGCTGTAGTGGGGTCTGAGGGACTACGAGACTAGACTAGAGGGCATTTATAACTTTCATATGAGTAAATTTTGTTTTCTCCTTCGGCAGCTTCCTCAACGCTAGCTACACGGGATCAATATCGTATTCGCACCTCACTACAATAGGGAAATAAACGATAATCAATCATAATCAATCGCAATTAATTAATATTAATAATTGCTGGAAATATTCTTGATCCATAGTAGTGTGTATTTCGATAGTTACAGAGGAGAATAGCCTCGCAACCTAAAACAAAATACGCAGAGCACGCCTCTCGTATTGATGGCAGTGCAGGGAGCGCTCACAAGAGCCACCGTCGGGCCCGAGCATAGCAACACATATTGTTCAACGTTCATCGTATCTGCTTTCGTCTAGCTGTCTATGGTCTGGTAAATGAAGTTCGGATTCGAAGGGGCAACATGGGTCTGGGGCCATAGAAGAACCCTCGGAATGCCCATTGATAATGGGGCTTAGGTGCGTGTACTCACCGAATTCTATATATTTTTGCATTAGACTAGCTGTGGAGGCGCTTTTATTGTTTCCTAACGAAACCATGCAGTACGCAGATATGGTCATAAGTTAACGTTAGGTTGGTGTCCGGACGGCAGGTTAACGTTAATAAATATTTCGCTGCACAGCCAACCGTCCAAGAGGTTTCTTATATTTATAAACTGTTGATCACATTGCTCAGCCTTAGCCGTTGAGCCTCTGGTGTTTTGCATTCGGCTGATATAACTCTCAGGCCCCCAAGTGTAAGCTCCCGCTCCTCACCACACGCGGCGAATTTTGGTCTGTGTTGTTGGGAATTCGGCCGTGGCCGGAGCTGCGCCTCAGTCGGAGCTTCGACGCCGTGACGGTGCACACACTGGCGTACACACGTAATCGTCCGACCATGTTCCCCAGATTATATCACCAAAAGCTCCATAACGCATTTTAAGCCCCAGTTTACGACCAAAAGCAGTAAAGCTAGCCATCTTCCAAGGCGGACCGTAACCTGAACATCACGTTAATTCGATTCAGTATCCAATGCTTTGGCCATGACATCGATACATCTCCTCTGATTCGATCTTGTCTTGCGGTCGAGATTAGCTCGCTCAGATCCGGCTCTAGCGAATTCCATTGGGGATATTGATATACCGCATACCTTACTCTTTCGGTTGTGGTCTGCCAGGTTCGCCGCCTTGGGATCGTTCGATGATGATATAACATCCCGTTACCCCGGCCGCTGCGGACGGTGCTTCACTAAACATAACGTTGTTCGTGAAACAACGCGTCGACGGAATCGCGATGAGCACAATTTAACGTTAATTTGGTTTGGGGAACATACGGTCGCTCACTAGATTATAAAAAGCCCGTAAGAGAATGCAGGTTATTGTGAGTCGAAATCAATCAACAGACCAAAAGCCTTCGGCTGAATTCTAACTCTTCAAAATGAAAACACACAGGCTTTCGAGTTTCGCGATGCAGCTGTTGACCTCGTTGACATATCTCTCGTCTATGAGGATATTTGCCGATGCTACCAGCAGTAGCAACAGCGATTGTAAATGCCAGCCTTCTCAGCGATGTTGGCCGGACTCTCATGCTTGGTCGCGGCTCAACAAGACCACCGACGGCGCCATCCTCAAAACTGTCCCTCCAGGAATTGTCTGCTACCCGGGACCTGCATACGATAAAGAAGCCTGCGAAAAGGTCAGCGAGGAATCCATATATCATACTTGGATTACCCAATCTCCTTTTAATGTTATGCAACCCGGTTGGAATGGAAATCCTTGTCCTCCCACTAATGGGACCGAGGCAAACGGAACTTGTAATTCGCTTCTTGGATCTCCGGTATACGTTATCAATGCTACCAACCCCAGTCAAGTGGAGGCTGGTGTAAAGTTTGCAAAGAAATATAATATTCGACTAATTGTCAAAAATACGGGTCATGAGTTCCTTGGCCGGTAAGCTAACCCCCAAAATATAGTGTATTCACTTTTCTAATAGACCAATTATTCACTCTGGGTTTTTATAGTTCGTCCGGCGCACACTCGCTCAGTATATGGACTCACAATATGAAAAATGCCGAGTTCACGGAAAGCTTTAAACCAAAGAAGTGCTCTAAGGCCAAACCGCATTCAGCAGTCACAATTGGCGCTGGGATGCAATGGAAGGAACTCGTTCTCCTGGCTCACCCGCATGGCAAACTCGTCGTGACTGGTGGGAATCCTACCGTTGGCTGCATTGGTGGTTTTATGCAAGGTGGTGGTCATTCGCCAATCGGTGGCAAGTATGGGATGGCCGTAGATCAAGTCCTCGAGTTGAATCTTGTTACTCCATCTGGCAAGTATATAACCGCCAATGAGTGTGAGAATTCTGAATACTTTTGGGCCCTACGAGGGGTAAGTTCCCGTCAAACCTAGGCTTCACTATTATGAAATAGCCTGTAGTCCAGGTCACATATAAGTATAACCATATAGGTTGACTGATGCTGTGTTATAGGGCGGTGGCGGTACCTTCGGCGTAGTCACAAGTGCAACTATTAAGACATACCCGACACAACCAATAACTGTAATTGGACAGACTTTCAACCTCACCTCCAATAATATTGATATCTGGTGGGACTGGATGGCATACGTTCATTCCGAGATCCCTCGAATCGCGGACGCGGGTCTTATGGGATACTCCTTCACTTTTCCAGATGGAACTGGAAAGGTCAACTGGGCCGCTGCTCTGATTATGGTCAATGGCACCATCGAAGAAGCAGGAGATGTGCTGAAACCGCTTTACACCAAACTCAACAACAGCAAATACAAAGATCACATAATTTATGACCACCAGGGCTATACTTTCCCTGATTACATGACTTACTTCGTCTCATTTTTCCAACCAGAAGTGGTGGGGAGCACAGCAGTTCTACCCAGCCGCTTACTCGATGCCCGAGCCTTGACTGAGGATCCAACATTCTTCGCCGCTACTTTAAAGAAGATGTGGAGTCCATTCGTTGGCGCCTATCTTGGCCATATTGTTGGAGGGCCTGGAGTTGCACAGTATAAAAACGTTGATATGGCATTAAATCCTGCTTGGAGGCGCACCTATAACCACTTCAGTAAGTGCCACTTACATTAGTAACCCTAAAACCCGCCTCTGACATGACGTGATAGTTGCTGCTTCTGGATGGGACACCCCTGATCTCAAAGACGTCGTTGTAAATCATGCGCGCGATGTGCTTGAATATAACCTTCGAAAACTTGCCCCAGAAACGGGCCAATATCTTAACGAGGTTTGTTCTAGACCTTCTAACGATTTTGTGGCAAAATAAAACAAGCTGACCTGTGATATCAATAGGCACTTTACGGTAGTGAAGGGTGGCAAGCCGCTAACTGGGGAGCCAACTACCCGCGCCTTTTCTCCTTCAAGAATGAGATCGACCCAGATGGTGTGCTCTACTGTTTCAACTGTGTTGGTTCGGAAAAGTGGGTGGAAGGCGCGAATGGTTCCCTTTGCCGCGCCTCCTGGGCCTAGCTAGGAGATTAGCGGTCGCTGTGGCTCACTTGTGCCACCGTGCGAGCGTCGTTGAAACAACTTGGTTGGCCTCATGGCATTGTGGTTGAAGGTTTAGCGCTTTCGTTCTACCCCAACTGCGCCCTTTGTCGGGTTATTCTCATGTCCAAACACGGGTAACATGACTTCGGATTTTGCGAGGGTTGCGGTTATTTCTTAAAAATCTATATACTGAAGTTTCTTTATAATTAACTATATTTAATTATAGACTATTACTTTGATGTTACATAATGGACTAACAGGCTATGGTCGATGCCCTGTGAATCGGTTCTTAACATAGGAACATCTCATTAGGCCGTCAAGGAGACTTAATTTTTTAAGATACGAGGACCATCTAGGATCGATCAACCAGGATTTTGTACTTAGTGCACTATCTATTTGAGGTTACAGCTTATTACGATTGCTTATCAAAGAAGGAGTGTAGAGCTTATTCGAATTTGTCCCCTCCGTTATAGGACAGGGGGGCGAGAAGAGTGATATTTTGTTAATGTAAAGTCGGTTAAGAGTACAAGGAAGAAGATATATATGCAAATGCATGAAACCATGTTTAGATTATAAGAGCAAAAAAAGACTAGAAGTAGCTTGCCACCACCCACCAGCACATGCATTGTTCCAGAGCTTTAATTAACTAAATTTCTCTGTTTTATGAACTCGATAGTGCTTTTTTGTTGTAACTTCGGCGAATGATTGTCGCTGCTTGTATGCCGGGTTTTAGAATGGCGAGCATGTTGATAATGCAAAACTTGGGGTTTATCATGCGGATGTTAGGAATGGACAGGCGATTGCTCCATTTAAATGTTTTCGATATTTCTCGTTTGTGAGGAACATAGGGACACCTGTGAGAGCATCTTGATATAGGACCTTACTACACCCAGTAAGGGTTGTCAACCGGCTTGGTCTGTGTTTTTGGACCTCCAGCCTCTCCGGACTTTCTTTGAGTCTGGGGTTTTGCTTTAGACTGGTGCATTGATTTGTTCTGATTCTCCGGCTGGGTTTGACGCTCCGGTTCTTGTTGATCCTTCGATTTGCTCTGGTGCTTCGACCCTGTCTGGTGCTTTGATTTGGTCTGGCACTCTGGTTCGCTTTGAGGCTCTGATTTGCTTCGAGTCTTCGATTTACTCTGTTCCTTTGCTTCGACTTCGTCCTTCCATCTGACCCGGCGTTTTGATCCACCTCCGGGCTTTGATTCGCTTCGGTGTTTCGACTCGCTTCGGTGTTTTGAATCACTCTGGTGTTTTGCACCGCTCTGGTGTTTTGAACCGCTCTGGTGTTTCGAACCACTCTGGTGCTTTGAACCGCTTTGGTGTTTTGACTCGCTTCGGTGGTTTGATCCATGCTGGTGATCGTGCTTCTTGTCGTGCCTTCCGTCGCTCTCGTTATTGCTTCCGCTCGAGCTCTGATTGTTGCCGGAGTGGGATTGGTGCCAGGGCCCGTCATGGTCAGTCAGCTGTCTGGGACTGGCACTGAGTGAAACCCCTTTTTTGAATCGCTTCTGCAAGACATTCCCTAGCTTAATACCTTTGATGTGCAGAGAATCCGTAGAGTTCATGTTTTGACAATAACCGGATCTAGAGCTTGGTCCATATTTGCATTGGCTTGAATCGACAGGGTGGCCAATTAGGAGAAGGGCAGCGCTCGAGTGCTTGGGACAGGTCAGATAACTTTCAATTCCAGCTGCAGTTTGTACCAACTTCCATTTGCTTGGCGCTACGAGCGCTCGATCGAGGAAAACCGCATCTATATGGGCTTCTACTCCCAGCAACCGAAGTTGCTCGAAGACTTGGGTGGTAGCCGGAAGCGGTGTATGGAGCATCTTGAAGGTGGCCCAGAATTTGATCCCGTCTTCCCCATCGATGAGCTTTTGTGCATTTGTATGGTCGATGAGACAGACCGAGATTCGTGGGACAGGTTCTGCCGGCAATTTAGAGATCAACTCAGTAGAAGTGGGGACTCTTGAAATCGAGTTTCTTTTGTCTCGTTGCGCGGAGTTTCTTCGTTTAGAAATGTAGGTGACAGGTGTTACTGGAAAACAACAAAGGAGCCCGAGGAGCCCGAGCAAGACGCAACAGCCCGACGAAGTCTCCTTTGAAGCAGTTCTGGATTCACTCTCCGAGTCTGAGTAAGTGAGCTCTATGTAATAGTTAAGCCAAAAAGTCAATACGGTTTAATTCTGAGGAAAATAGAAAGTGAGAAGAATATCATGCATACCAAGCCCGTGGCTCCCTGGCGTACGGGTGGCTCGCCTAGCCCCGGTTGACCCATGGCTTCGATATCGACTCTGTGTTGGCCTGTACATTTTGGATCTGCTTGACCGATGATATGTACGATCGAAGTAGGAAGGGCAAGACACTTTTTAGCGAATATGTATAAGAGGGTTTGAAATTTGGGGAACGAATTTGAGGCAATAGGATTGAGCTGATCCGTGTGAATGGATATCGTTAATAGTTTTGGTTGTGGGGTATTTTCAACAAGAACTCTAGAGTGGATAAGGTATTACGCAAAGTCTCTTTATATACTCCAACGCCTGGCAGTGAGGGTTCAAGAGAAGTGGGTTTGTAATGAGGGAGCGTGCGCGAGCGTGCAACTACCGCCATTATGGTGCCCAGCTATTGAGTTGATTTTGTTGCAAATCCCAATGTTACTGATTTCCTAATTGGGATTTACCACATTTTTACCGGATTCCCTCGCAGCCTGGGTTATGAAGCTCTCATACAAAATTTTGGAAATTTAATTTAATTTAAATAGACGATATATTTCAAGATGATTCTATAGAGCGATACTAGGGAAGGATATATTCTTCAAGGCATTCTTCGTCTCCCATTGTGTCGGGCCACTCGCTCCTTTCTACCCCATTAAATGCTATCGGAGTATAGTATCCTTCTGGGTCCTCTACATCAGGTGGTTTTCGAGAATGGGCAAGCTTGTAGAGATGTTCAACAACATCTTCTATTGGAACTCCTTCTGAAACAAACGTCGCCAGCATCCCGGAAACTGAGCCCGTACCTGTTCCTCACGGCAGTTAACTCACATATCCGTTTAAGGATTTCGCACGGTATTAAGAGGCAATAATTACCGAATGATACCCCATCAACCGGAAGCAGAACCGGGCTATCATCGTGATAGTCGTAGTATGCTACCATGGTATTGCTCGCCGGTACGTACACCCTGACCTCCTCCCAGTATTGGTAAACAGCCCTGTCATCTAACCCAGTGGAACCAACGGTGACTACTGTCTTCGGAAATCGCTTCATTTCCTCCGCCGGTAGACCTAGCTGGTCCTATTATAGGTGTGTGCATCAGTTATGATCCAAGCCGCAGGCAGTGAACGCATATACACATGCACAACACTTGGCATTGGGTCGCATACCTCTTCGTAGTTACTCGTGCATGTGACAACCTTGACATTTCCCAGTTTCTCAATATGCTCAAATAGATACCTGGAAAACCTTAAAACGGCTTCCGGTGTTGTTAGGACGCCTGTTGCCTCTTGTTCCGGGCTAGCATCGACGCCATCGTAGTCTTTTTTAATTTTATGGATAATTTCTGTACCGCGCGGATATGTACCCGATGGGTCGCCAGTTGCAATACTCACCGACATGTTTAATATGGCAAACTTTGGCTTTGTTCGGACAATATGGTCATATGTTCTGAGTATTGCATCGAACATATGGGCGACGGTAACGTACCCAAACTTATTAATGACTTGGACAACAACGATGTTGGCGTTCGGCGCTGTTCCAAGACGCTGACCAGCAATTCTACTTAAAACCTTCGTACCATGGTAAAAGAAGCGCCAGCTATCGACCATGTCGGTTCCGGGGTCCTAGGGTCATGAATTCTCGAACATTAATTTTCCTATTCGGAGCCATGCATCGTGTATATCCATAAACTTACCGGTCCCGCCCATATGTAGTCAACTATTCGAATACCTGATAGCTCCTATGCCGTAATAATTAATTCCCAGATGATTAGCAATAAGCATACAACACTGGAGCAGTAGCATATGATCTAAAAACTTGACGCCTACTTTGTGTTTATGGCCCTCCGCTATCCATGCGCCTGAGTCGAGCATGTAAATTGTTGAATCTTGTCCTTTTGCCGCCCTACGGTAGTATTGGCCACGGAGATCGGAAAGTGGGATATCTTTCGGTTGAGAGAGTTTTTGCATATCCTCGAATGGTTCCTCATATACTTCAACCTCTTTCGGGTCCTTAGCTCGACTAAAAATCAGATCCGCCGACCTCGCGGTTAGAGTGTTATTTTGTTCCAGTTTTCCTTTTGGATTCTGAGGGCCGGGTTTGAGTTTAATCTTTTTGAGATCTTCGTGGTCTTGAATCACGTCAATGTTGTCTGGGGTGTACGGAACTTCGCCATACGAGAGGAGCTGTATGAAACGCAGATATGAAATGCAGTGTTAGAGAAACGGTTTTTTTTTTTTTATAAATTTACGCCATTCAATTTAAATCTCGCCTGTTGCAACAACTATCTTGAATTGAAAAGTGGGCTTGAATCGTAATCTAGGTGTATTATGCTTCAGGAGCCCGATGATCAATTGTGTCATCAATGTTAGAGAAGAGGGGCTTCTTACATAAGCATTATTTGCTTCCCAAATTTCCTCAGGGTCGTAGTTCAGGAATAGTTTGATCGTAAAAAAGATTGTTCCAAGATTATCACTGTGTGATCGATAAACATGTTCTGGTTTTCCTTTCTTTTTCACCGCGAATGCCTCCAGTTCAGCATTCAGTTTGACCAAAACGTCTTCGTCTTTCATATATTCAGTTTTCGGCACAAACCACCACACTCTGATATCCCTTCCGAGGCCTTCGATCACATCCTCGTGCCCTAGATAGTCGTCGTCATTTACATTTTGTGGTGCGACTACCCACTGAACATAAAGGGCTAAAAGGAGGACGAGAAAATATGCCCCGCATCTCATGTTTTCGCTTCCTTTATTTTAATTTTTTCTGACGAAAGGGGACTTGAAGTTAAGATGGTGTATCAAGAATAAGAATAAACTCCAATTGGCACTAAATATCTGATTTTATAACGCCAAGCCAGGGCTCAAAAGTCCCCTGCCTACCTATGAACTCAACTCCAAGCTTCTCGGTTTCGTATAGTTCGAGATAATAGCAGGAACGGGAAAAGAAGGTGTTCACTATTGCGAATAATACATGGCAACTTAGATGAGCCGCGCAAAAGCTTCTGAGGTACTGTAGATATATACCTAATAACCCAGTCGACTAGTCATGTGCATGCCTATATGTTCAACCAACTTTGTAAGCCTCCTACTGTCATATTTTGCCCCAATACCGTAGTCATCAAATAAGCTGAAAATTCTAGAATAGCGGTTCGCCTTGGAGTTTGTGGTACGGTGAATCTTTTTTAGATCCGTTGGCGAGTGCCCCTAGAGTTTTAAAATGCCTCAGGCGCAACTCAAGAGATATACTTACCTAGTTATTGTGATATGGCGAGGTTCGGTCCTTGTCCCATGTCCGGAAGTCTAGACAGGCGTAGCTCACGAAATCCGCTAGATTTACAACGAAATTGGTATACCATGTTCCGATTTGAAACCTCGCAGAAATGAAGCAAAGTGCACGCACAAGCCCCAAACCGCTCGAGCCTACAGCACGGTTGATGAACAACAACCACAACTAAACACGACCATACGTACTTTGTCTTCGTGAGAGGCGTATTGTAACAGCCCAGCCCATCCCCATCCCCAGACTTACTCTGGCGTTCTGCCACCATCCCAAAATTAACGGTGACATGTTCTGGCCGCAACGCCGGCTACCAACGATTCTGTACCTACAAGGGATCTTATTGTATTTAGTTTATTAAACACGTTTTATCTCCGTGTATGAAGATATATTAGTTGGCAATTTGTTGTGTTATATAGAGAAAGTGTTAATCCGACAGATCGTTGGCTTAAGGAATACGTGGGTGGCGATGATGCTTTTGGTTATGGTTTCATCTACATTTATGATATGAGATTGCATGCAATCCCCACCAACTGTTCCTGTTTCACCAACATATTGCAACTCTGCCATGCCTTTCAGATCAACAGTTTCTCGCGTAGGTCTAGACTTCCGGGAGTCAGATAGCTACGCTCTAAGAAGCCCTCCCTACCCGGTTTAATTTATCCAAACTCCCATCCTGGATCCATAAATATATAAAAAAACTGTACACAGCGAGCCTGTATATATATATGTCTTTCGGATAACTTTTGGAACCATCGATCCAACCCTCATCGGATCCCTACGCTCGCTAGCCCTATAGCCCTCAACTTGTTTAACTTGACATATTTCCAGGAACAATTTTTCATGCCTTTCGTTCCTTCGTAGTTCTCTCCCGAGCCCTCTCTCAGAATGAATACATTAGCTATCTGGGTAATTGTATCGTTTCTACTGCTTGTTTCCCCTTGTTCGTCGGTTTCACGGCCAAGCTGGACGATTCAATCGCGATCGCAGCTGTCGTCGCGGAACCCAGCAGATGATAAAAGTGATAATGGATCCGGATCCGGATCGGGGGGGTCCGGTAAGCCTGGCTCGGATAATAGCATCGGATTTTCGAAGGACCATAGATCAGAACCGATTCCTTGGGTAATTCTACTTCGTGTATCAAAAGATTCTCCTGAGGGGAGTTCCACTCATTCTGGTGGCTCGAACAATAAAAAACTAGAGGAAATGATAGAGGCTATTAAAAAAATTAAGGCCGAAGGAACTGACCTCGAATACTGGGCTCGAGGGCCGAGTGGTACCGAAGGGCTCGAAATGTGGTATTTTTGCCTGGTGACCAGCCAACAACAAGTAAAACATGTTGGGGACCAGTACTATGATCTGGTATGTATTGATACACAATCCCAAGCTACAGTCATTTATGAACGACGACTAGGTCTATGGATCGCCCAGTGACCAATTTCAGCAAGCTATACTTACCCGTCATAGATCACGTCCATTCGGCCTTTGGTGGGCCTCTATCCTTTTAGAAAACTGAAACCAGTCCCGCCGGGATTCATCCGAAATCGAAAGAGAACATCAAGCTTTAATGATCCTGCTAAATCTAATAAAGGAGAAATTAAGCCTAGGAACGTAACTATGGTACTAAACCCCACACCTGTCGGTAATAAGGGGAAGAGGGAAGTTGTGGGGCAGCTCCGGGCGCCTCTAGAACTATGGGCTTTGGGCGTGCCACCTTGGATCTGGAACCGGGGGGTCTGGTGGGATAGAGTACAGTATAACTTTGACATAAGAAAGGGGCGCGCAAAAGAACCACAGGTGGTGGTGTATGTTATTTGTAAGGGGGTTGATATTAACCATCCGGCAAGACTATACACCATTTTCTATAGAAAGCAATAAACCACCATAGCTAATTAGAAAATAGGAATTTTCTAATATCCATGAAAGGGAAAGAAAGGATTGGATATGGTGCGAGACAGTTCCAGTGAAAGTACATTGCTCATTGGGAATATTATTAACTTCTATCCTAATCAATATATAGGGCCGATCCATATCCTGCTCCTCAAGGGGTATTCCGTGACTACTCGTGGTGAGTTGACATCATAGATAAATTCTCGAAACAAATTCCGATGGGCCGCACGGATCTATATATCTATCACTATAACTACTACCCCCTTACCCCCTCTCAACGTTGCTGAATTGAGTAAATTAACCTTAGCTCGTCTTTCGTTAGGGGAGCCGGGACCGCAGTTTTCGGGAAAATCTTTGGTAAAACAGTAGGCTCCGCAAGACAGGCAAAGCCAGTGGTGGTTGTGGCCGCCGATAAGAATGGGAGGACATCACGACTCCATATCCTTGACAGCCTCTTGAAAATCCATGACGATATTCTCAAGCGTTTCAAAGGGCGGAAAATCGTTATTAGCATGTCATGGATCTTGACGTTCCTCTCCGATCCCGAGAACCCGGAATACCGAATGGATACCTTCGACTACCATCTCATAGAAAACATTTCCCACCTCCTGGGACTGCTAGGCCAACTAGGTGCTACTTTTGTTATACCAGGAGGGAGCATCCATTGGGAAGATGTGAGTCTGGTCCACTGCCCTGTTACGATGCTCGTATCCCTAACCGCATCCCCTATTTGCTCGTCTCCATTTTTTTCATCTCGAGTACCTCTGTCCCGGCGTAATGCCAGGGTCAGATTTGCCCAAAGTTCCCAATATGTGGTATTATATTTATTGTACGTGGGCGCATACATATGTACATGCATACAAAGTCTAAATACTACCATCGCAATATCGAATGCATACCCTGGGCTACACATATACATGTTTGACGAATTTGTAGAGCAGTTCGCCAGATCACTAACAGGGGAGCCCGTAAACAGGTAGTTCTAGGTAATACCGCCGTGACTAACCCAATTGTTGGATTTCCAGCAAATCAGGGTCTCAAAAAGTTAAATAGAGAAGAGTTCGATCCGTTTATCACAGTTGGGGGAGTTGATATGGTATCCTGGGATGCCTACTATCAAACACACATCAACTTACGTATTTCTGCTCCAGCTGTTGACGTTTTAGTACCTCTTCCCAGTCTCTCTTTTAACAATAAACAAATCGGTCCAGCCAGGGCCGCGTCACACGTTCAGGGGGACTATGGCAATGTCAAAGGAACAGCTTATGGCAAGCACTCTTTCGATACGTAGACATATTGTCGTAATTAATCTAGCACTAACTTTCTTCAATTTTATTCAGCGGCGGCTTTAGTTGCGGGGCTGATGGCATATTTCCTAGATATGGGATTTGATAGCGATGAGGCTAAAACGATTACATACGCGTATGCGTATCCTCGTGTTTCCAGAGAGTTTGATCACAGACTAGACCGAATTCCTGATGTCGTATACAACGGGATATGGGGGTTTTGCAAAGACGCGAGAACCAGTGACTATTTTGGCCCTCTCACCAGAGAGTTAGTAGAGACCGAGAAAGATGAGTTGGTCGAAGTAGCTCGGGCTGTCGTATCAGGTAAATGGCCGGAAGAACTTGAGTGGGACTCAGATGACGATATTCCAGTAAACCCACCACGCCCTACACACACCGCTCTAGGAGATCCCCCGCCTGGGTGGGGTGAAGGGCCAGGCGAGGAACCGCCCCCAATATACGATCCCGAGGATTCATGGAAGCGGGCAGCCTACACTAGTAAGAATTCTTGGCCAAAATGTCCTGTGGGAACCAGTTCCTCAAGCGCGAGTAGCTCTTCAGGCAGCTCCTCTACTGCTAGCTCAACAAGTCTAAGCCATACTACTTCAACAAGTCTAAGCCATACTACTTCAACAAGCCTAAGCCATACGACTTCAGCAAGCCCAAGCCATACTAGTAGTATCGTAACAACCAGCGTAGAAGCTACCACTGAATCCGCGCAGAGTAGTCATAGCTTTACAGAAACAGAGCATTCTACGGGCTCCTTTTCGAGCATACAGGCTTCGACCACCCCGGTTGACGAGGAGGATGAAGAAGAAGAAGAAGAAAGTAGCCCAACAACAGTGACAGAGCCCGAGGAGCCAGCACCAACATTGGACTGGGTAGATGAATCTCTGGTTGGGGAAATGACTTGGGCTGACGGTGCATTACTCTGGGCGATTCCTGCTGTAGCGGCACCTATAATCGTCCTCCACATACCACTAATAAATGGGAAAACTTTGACATCGACCGTTACAAACACAGACTACACAAGCTATACGGTCACATTAACTGATCCGTCAAAGTACGACTTGAAAAGAATTGGTATCGCGACTGTACCGGCTTTCACCACAGAAAATAAATTCACACCGCTTCCCCCAATAACAACAACCATGGCAGCCAGTACAGCATCCCTGACAACGACGGTCGAGGCAAAACCAACTGGGCCGACAACCCCAGCCATTACCCCACCGCCTTCCCTAAACACCGTACACGCTTGTAAGGAGCTTTTTTTCACGACGCCAAAGCCCACTAATACCACCACCTCGAGTAAGAGATGGATAGAAACTCTACCCGTCACCTCGTGGTACTATGTCGAACGAAACCTTGTAGCTTCTGTTATCAATAGCAATGATGTTTGTGGCGATGACGCTCCTGAGTTGGAAGGCAAAGAAGGTAATCTCGATAGGAAGTTCTACGAAGGCTCGCCTGAAAGTTTCCGTATTGCAATTAGTTGGACGTCAAATCCACCTACGAAAGAACAATGTCGAGAAAATTTACACCATATTCTAGGTAAGAAAACCCGAAGATTGTATCACATAGTAATTCCAGTAAAACGCCGCAAGACTCTCTAACAATTTAACTACGGTACAGACGGATGTCATGGAAATAACCCTCTTAATCCCTGGAATTGGAAAGGAGGGGGCACCTGCGTCATAGGTGGCACAAAATATTACGAGATTGAACCATTGGACGCATTTCGGCGACCCCCCGGACAAAAGTGGGCTGCATGTCGCTTCTGGCTTGCTAACGGCCAGGCTTATGCTAAGGTCTGGGGTTATGGATTTCTTGATGCCTTCGACGATATAGACCACAGCCTTCGCCGCCCGAAAAGAATTGGAAAGGGGCCGATCGAGTTCTATCATAAAGTTACACTGTGTCTTGGCTGGGATGGTAATTGGTGGATGGCTCCGACTACGCCTATTCCACATGAATCTGCTCTGTGGGAGTGGGTTCTATCAATAGGATTCAAGACTAGCTTTTTTGCCAACCGTAACGGCCAAGCATCAAAGGCTTGTCTAGAGAAAGCTATTAGAGAGGCTTCCGGAATGCCCGATCTTAAATGCGGAGACAAGGAATGGGACAAAGGGGTCAGGTACTTTTGGGATAGAGATACAGGACCAGATAGAGGGCTATACACCCTGAGATTTTCCAGTTAAACCGTTGATGTCATATACTCCAAATTTACCATATCTTCTATGATTATAATCCTAAACTCAGGGCCCTAAGGATGTCGTATTTGTTAACCGGATCTCTATGCATCGATTTAGGTACGACTATATTACTAGGCCAGGTAGGTCTAAATGCGAAGAGAGAACCAACTTAATCATAGGATATTATGTGACAAATGTGATGTATATCAGGGATATATGGAGTTCAGGTTCAGGAATAGTAACCAAGACAGCCTTCTTGGTCTAACAACGTATTCAAAAAGGATTCGGCTACCTTAACTAAATTGCTAATCGTAACCTAGAGATAAATATGGGCGAAGCGGTGATACCAGTCTATCGTACATCGCGCAACCCTAGAGTGCCAACCCAAAACCATTTGATCCTTATACCGTATGAAAAAGACGAAACTTTTCGAGGGGAGTTCCTCGCAAGTGCCTCGCATCACACAAATTTACAACAGAAAGCAAATACTGAAATTAAAATGTGTTGTTTATGTGGCAACTCCACGGTGCATTCCTATGACGTATCAGAGCCAGCCTCTTCAATCCCGGAACTTCTTCATCCTGCATGATCTCGATTCCTTGGTTGAGCAATAAGTGATACCGGAGCTTAAGTTACAAACTGCTGCAAGTCTCGATAAGCACGTACGTAATCTAAATTTCTCTTACTAAATTGCTCATAGGGTAATTGGTCAATTGGAGGTATTCTTCAGAATTATATTTCACAGCTAAGGGCTGTCCAAGTGTGCTGTAATTCAATATATCTCTAAGAAATAATACCATCCAAGTGGTGTTCGAGGGAAATAATCTTAAACAATCGAAAATACCCCACTCCATTAGCTTTCCGACTTACTAATATCGGATGTTGATAAATCTCCGGCAATACAGAAAAGATGCGCGATAGAACGGAACCCTCCAGAAAACCTAGAATGAAGAACGCCAGAACTCTTCCCGAGATGCTGATAGGAAAAAAATCAACTCGAAATAATAGAAATGAACATTAAAAACATGCGCAAAGTTAAGTTTCCTTGACACGAAATAAATTCAGCCCAATTGCGTCGTAGTCGTGCAGTCGTATGTTAGAGCGTAGAAATATTGTAGGGAAGATCGGTCTCGCCCCTCCCCGATATCCCAAGGAACCCAAGAATGTAATGAAAGATAGCGAATGCCCATCCAAACCGCATGCATGTAGGTGTGTATGTATATGTATGTATGTATGCGCATGCGATCCCCCCAGCGTGCTTAGTAGCCCCTAGACTAACTGCGGTTCACCGTATCGGGTGAGCCCCCCATGTTTTGTCGAGCGATCAGGCTTCCCAAGAGAATGATCCCCACGATGATGAATGCCGCAAGGGTGACGGCTCCATAAAGCCTCCGACGCTTTGATGCTTTCATATATGAGTCCATCGTAGGGTAATGTACCGTAGCCATCGCCTCACCCTGTTGAGGGGAGTGGCTATAGATTACAACCGCCTGACCCCTAGATGGTGCGGTGTAAGGCGGGGGCGGGACTGCTCGTTCAAGGTCGTTATCGTTATGATTAGCCATTTCCAGGTCCCCGTAATCGTATATCCGTGAGGTACGGCACTCAGGAGGTGGGATGTAGGCAGGAGGCGGGGCCGAAGGTATTGGCTCGACTCGATTTACATCGAGATCTGTGTTTGTTTGCCGCACAGTTGGTGCCATATTCACCGATTCTTGTCCCGTAGGGCTGACATCCGGGGTGTTAGAGGGGTTCGTTTGCGATAACGATGATGGTATGGTGTGCCTGGAGTCCACGGGAGAATTTGACATTGTCGCATGCACAGCAAGAGAGATCTTGCACTGTCGGCAGATGTGCCGCTTCGAAGGAATAACCACGGGCGAATTAATCCGAGGTGTAGTTTCAAGTCGGAAGCCAGGCAAGAAATATAAATATTGGAGAAACAGAACATGGACTTGAAGTCTGAAACGGAATCCCCATTTTTTTGTTCTCCGCGGCCATCTACGACAGCGGACGCAAACTTGATTCAAAACAATAATAAGGCGCTTAAGCAGGAAAGGTGTGTGGCCGAAACCAACTTTCAATCCGTTCTCTGAAGATGGCGGGGTGGGCTAAAAATGGGCTGGACAATTGGCTGTCTCTGAACCAATTATGTCGCTCGCTGCTGTGGACCCCTGGCAGAATGCTTGTCAGACCACTCGTTTCCGTGATTCTGGGAGCCAACCCCTGGGCATTCCTCACAAGATGAATGCTTAGATCGAAAAAGGCCGAAGCTCCACTGCAGGGGGCCCATCTATAGGTTTCACAGAGAAAAATTTTGAGGGAGAGCCGTGTTCATCGACACCCGTCACATCGTCTCGAACAGGCTCCCCAGCCTCGAGCTAAACCACCACAGTAGGTAGTTTACCCCAACGGTTAGCTTCAGTTGACGTCAGACCGCGCGGCTGCGGCTTCTCGATTCCAGCCATTTATCGATCGAACTTCATGAACCAAATATAGACGTCTGCGTGGGTTACCTATAATCCTAACAATCGGTATTGATATTCACTGTACCAAATACCTTCTACCCAACCTGCTTCTCAATTGATACATGTACGCCCACGATATTGTAAGTACACAGATACGTATCAATACTTTTGATAGAGATTTCGAAAATGAACCAATTATATTTACTGCAACGCCGCAGGTAAAATTTCGAAGAGCTAAGGCAATATTGAAACATCGAAGCGAACAAACTAATAAGAACCTTGACAGAAACAATAAATGCCCCACCAGAGCCGAAAAAGACTGGGAATATATCGAGTACCATAAAATTCGGAAGCCGAAGACAGTATTGGGCACCAGTGTCTAAGATTCTTCCCGTACATAGTCTAATCGACGGGCTATGCACACTAGAATCCGCCCGCGCCTTGAACCCGTTCAATGGCACCTTTGATACCTTTTGCCCACCCAAACTTTATCTTCACACCTCCTGAAGTACCAGGAATTTGATCACCGGAAGAGTACCCGCCTGCGACATCGTCTCTCCCCTCCTTTGCTCTCCAAACACCATCATTATCAACTCTTCCCCAAATGTGAGTATTCTGGTTTGATCGAATGCCCCATAGCCATTCACGAATAACCTCCTCACTATCAACCAATACATTGGTCTCCTGGCTATGATACCAGCTTTGTGTATCCTGGTTTCCGCTACCTTGGATCCCGATATGACCGTCTACAGCCATCAGCTTGATATGTGACGTCCTCTGCTTCGCTTTGGCATGGATGGGAGTCCGCATATCCTTCGCAGTATACCAGTACACTTTCAGTCTCTCTTTTTCCTCATCGGACGTCAACGACTCGAATAACGAGCAAACTATTTGCTCATTGGTCCCATTTTGGAAAGGCAGCAGTTCTCCCTGCCTGGAATTAGTATAAGGTCCCATCGATAGCACGCAATATCATTGAAATATCGGGATTAATTAACTCACTGCATCATTATATCCCAGAGTCAAATACAGCACAACCTCAACACCCCGTTGTACTGCACTCGAAATTTCTCCTATCAAGTCAGACGCGTTCAGGTCCGGTGTTTGGATGAATATCTGCGTCTCCGCTAGGCGGATCGCTGCTATCCAAGCTTCGTTCTGGGGGACTCTAATTGACTGGTGGCCGGGAGCTATAGCCAACCCCATATCGTCAGCATCTTTTTGCAGTTGATTATCGAGAGTAAAACTCACACCCAAACGGTCGCCTATTCACCATAGCAATGGGGAACGGCTTGTGGCGAGGATGAAGGATATAAGGGTTAAAATCCTCGACATGGGCCTCCTTGTCGAAGGTCGTCAATGTCCCTTTGGTATTGGGTTGAATCGTAGTATCTAACGACCTCTTTAGAAATATGCACTAGACGTATTCATAAGGGCTTCGATTGGGTTTGTGTTGATGACATACTCAAATGTTTCGTCAGATCTTCTATCGTTCCAAGAAATTTTTGCACACGTTTCGCTTCTGCTGACAAAGTACTGTCGTATTCTATTTTAGAAGCATCGGCAGCAGAGGCCAAACGGGCTCCTTTCTCTGATTCAACAACCTCGGGTGTCTGATTTAGCACTTTTGCAACTTCATCTTGACCCTCCTCTGTTGCAATCGTCCTTCCAATATGGCCCGTGTGCGAGGCTGTCCGGACTTCCTCTGGTGGGGATTCAGCGTTGGCGATATGATCCTGTCCATTATGGCCGGGAACTGGTGATCCACCTGTACCCAGGGGGCCTCGGGGCTCATTTGTCGGTTTTGCAGTCAAGTTCTCAGGGTTCGAGTGTTCATGGTTTCGTCCGGAGTGCGGCGCTCCTAGTTGAACGGCAAACGGTACTACGTCTTTCCCATCCCTTCCTAAGTCTTGGCTTTCATAGCCTTCATGTTCCTTGAGATACCTTGCTCTGAACTCTTTTGTTCTTTGGCTCACACTATCTCCAATTGTTTTTGCAATTGTACGATTGTCTGAGAATCCGAAATGCCGCCTTGATTTGTCTTCGTCGAACGGGATATGGACCCCAAGGGACGGCTTGAGTGCATTATTCCAGGAGATCATGGCAGAGTCATAAAAAGAGTCGACTATAGCGCCCTCGTAATGACACATCATCTCCAAATTCGCAACATCCTGAAGGCTTCCATTAGCAAGCATGATATCATCATACGGGGAGAGACAGCCTACTTGGATATTATTGCTATTCAACACCGCGATTTTCCCGTCAACTACCATCCACTTGGCATGAAACGTCCCAACAGGTGGAATATGAAAGTTCACAACCTGCAAGGTGATTCCCTGTACCTCCTCAGCCTTTGGGATCTGAATCTTCTCATCATTATATTCTTTCTCGTCGACATTAATATGATGTTTTAACATTTGTTTCAGGTTACCTCTATCATAGAGAATCTTCACATCAACTGGAGGGAGGTCTGCTTCTATCCTCCGTCTTGAAAGCTCTCTAAGAGCATCTGTGATAATGTGGGACGCATGAGATGCAGCCCAAAAGTTCGTAGCTAAAATTATCGAGCTTTGAGCTTTGACGATGAGATTTGCGTAGTGGCGCATGATATCTGGGATTCTGCGGCAAAATGATTTCCCATTTAGCTTTTCACATACCCATTGGAGCATGAAGGTTCCGATGAACTCCGCGCCCAACAAATTGAGAAGAGAGAAATCTTACATAGACATAATCGTTAGAGGTATGACGCCTGTGCTACCCATCATGTTAGGCGAGACCACGCCGGCTCGTGGGTCATGTTCCAGCGTCCGCAGCACATGGTAAAATATCTAGAAAAAAACATTCAAGATTAAGTTACTCATGAACTACAATGCCCAATAATTATACGTTTACAATATTATCCGTTACTATTCATACTTTTAAAAAGAGCTTACTAGGCTCCGTCCCGTCGAAATTCCCGCAACTTTTTGCAATCTCAAGGTCTTCATCCAACACATTCGTATAGTCCTCCTCGTTGGATTTTGCCGAATGCTTTTGAGCGACAGCGCTGATTGCTACCAGTGTTTTTTGAGGAATGAGCTTGTCATAGGCCCTGGCCGGTGTTAAGTCGGGATCCTCGTTCATCAGCGATGTCACTGATGCCTCCAAGGCACACAGCCGCTGGACTTTAGAGGATACCATTGTCGAAATGCGAAGAGTAGAGGTACCAGGGATAAAGGAACGTCGAACGAGTGCAGCGACAAACTGATCTTTCGCTACCCTTAGAATTAGAAATAGCTGGTTAATGTAAAGTATATACCAGCCGGTCTACCTTATATTCTCCAACCTATTACATCTAGAACTTAGAATTTCCCTGGGTGGATGATGCCGAGGGTTTTGTAGAATTTTCGGAATAGTAAGCCAGGAGGAATTCTAAGAAGCGCATATATTCAGCGCAATTCGCACGGGGCTCCCAAATTCGAAGACGGCTCGTACGGCTCCTGCCTTTCCTAAGAAAAGACTCTGTAGCAAGGTGGTATCTACGATTTAAGATTCGACATCCGACATCAGATGTCTTAGCTTACGTCTGCCATCGATGCAGGGCTGCCAAGGCTACGTATACCTGGGTCATTGGGGAACAACGGATGTGATGTCATGCATAGTACCTGAGGAAAATTCCGTCACAGAAAACTGAGAACACCCTCACGAATCAATCCCCGCACGCCCGTGAAAACTGACTTGACGATTGAAAGTATGATGGTAAATTCTGTTTTACGTCTAGGAAATCCAGTCTGCGATGAGATCAGATCACTCGATGTTGATACCCAGCCGCACTTGTCAGAATTAGGACGAACTCGATTAATTGCAATTGGGTATAGTCGATAATTTCGCCTTGTAGCACGCCAAGAATGTAACGACTTTGGTTACAGTGAATTTGCCAGCCTAAATTGTAGATAGCAAGAGCTATGCATTGCAATGAACGAGGGGCAGCACTAAATTGCAACATATCAACACATTCTGCGATAACAGTCTCCAGGCTTTCCAATCGACCCGACGAAGCGGAAATCAGACTCAGCGTGGCCAAAGAAGAGAAAACAGACACAAAGATGTTTCTTTCAAACCCTTTCCAAATCACCAGCGCTGCAGCTAATCTAAGCTCCCACAACCTCAATGGTAATCTCCCTCCCAACGCTAATGCTATGAATCTTCTCTTCCCAAACACCAAGTCTAAAGATTCTCTCAAAGAGCACATTCAACTCCGCTGTTCCGTAGATTCTAACGTCAACAGACTTATCATCTCTGGTGAAGCTCGTTGCCGCGATATCACCCTTTACCACACTGATATTATCAATCTCCTTTGGCGCATTCCACCCATGCCAGTTAGTAGACTCAATGATTGTATTATCAACGCTGAGCCAGTAGACGTGAATCTTGGGGAAGTCCTGCTGGGGTGAACAAGTTGCAGCGATTGGGGTGAGGAATGGAGCGGAGGAGATAGAGAAATTGCCGAGGCTCCAGCCTTGGTCGGTTTCCCAGACGTGTTCAGCAAGAGCGCCGGTGACAGTTTGGAAGTAACCGCGGATGGAGGGTGGGCTGGCGTCCCATGGGTTGCGGTTGACGTAGGCGAGGTAGGTTCCTGGAAGTGCGTCACCAGGGAGAGTGGCGCCCTTCTTCCAGCCTTGGCCACCGCCAAAGGTGTATTCCTCGATACTGTTGTTTGGGCCTTGGTAGTAGACACTACATAGTCAAAACGTATTAGTTTTGTGGCATTAAAATTCAAGGGAAGAATTCCCCAAAAACATTCCCTAGGCAATACATACCGGAGATTAGACCCTCCAAAGGAGATAGCACCAAGCTTACTGTACGGTGCAACCTTGACTTTAGCAGCGTTCAAAGCGCCGTCATACTTGTTATCAGTCCCGCCCTTGGTGTCCCAGCACCACTCCTGGAGCTCATATTGTGGACTGAGGTAGTAGACACGGACGGTGTCTTGCGGGCCCCATAAAAGAGCACTAAGTGGAGTATGCGCAACGGCCTTGCCAGCTGCGATAATGGTGGTGATAACCCATTCGCCATACCATCTGGCTTGCTTGATAGAGCCGTCCGAGGCTTGGAAATAGACGAGCTAGGTCGAAAATTGTTTATAAGTATGCTTTAGGTAATGAGGTTTGCAAAAGACACTTACGTTCCATGCACCTGTTGGGGCAATGTAGGCGGCATAGGAGGTCCTGTAGAGGAGGTCATATCCATAGACACATTCCTCCTTGGCTGAGAAGATATATAATTATAAGCACTACTCGGAATATGGAGAGCAGCCACTTGTGGTCCTAAAGGAATGCTTGTTTATAAATTCAGGGACAGATTAAGCTTACTAGTTCCTTCTTTGCCACTGTTAGTGGAGACTCTGAGTGATCGTGGGACTGTGACTGGCATTTTGATGGAGGGTTTGAGGTAATCTCGAATATCTATCTATCTGAAAATTGTATTTATTGATTGTAGTACAAACGGTAGATGATGCTTGGTACTGAAGGAAACTAGAATGTTTAAAGGAGAGGAGAGGACGAATTTATATAGAATTCCATACAGTATCGTGCGGGGCCTCCGCCAGCCTACGGCATCGATCCGAGTCTAACAATTCTAGCTCATACCCAAGAATCAGATAATTGTATGTAGTGGGCAAGCCATTGAGTGATCCAATTGGCCAATTGATCGGATATATTATCGATTGTTCTACGGCGGCAGAGGCCGATCCCCGATTGGAATACTTCAAACCTATAGCTACCATCATGTGCTAATGAGAATCTCTGATAGGATGGGAGCATCCTCCTCTGACGTACGTATATGCTGTCTCTCAGTTCCAACTTTAGGCAATCATAAATCCGTATGCTACGAGGCGTTTCCCGAGTCCGACCAAGAGCTACATGTATACAGTCCAGAATCGATCGAATACATGTATGGGGTTAATAACTCCGGAAATCTCAAGACGCCACTCAGCTTAAGATTCTTTAAAAGTTTTCAATCTGCATGTGCCCCGATCACCGAATCCCAGTATCCTAACTGCGACATGCTATTGCAGAAGTAGATGCTTTTGAATACGCATCGTAGTGGCCGTGGTATCATCAGGAACACCCGACCCCGATCTTTCGTACAACCTACCGTCTCACGAATCTCGACATGGTTTACGCAAAATCCCTCGTCCTCTTCAAGCCACACAGTATTCTGTCCGAAACGGGAAGCGGTGCTTCTAACTCAGCTGTAGACCCGAGTATCGAGCTGCATGAGTAGGCATGCATGTTCTTCTACCCCGAACTAAACCCAGTCCCTTCAGGATACCGCAATTAGTTTACACAATACAGTAGACTATTCGATTATTGTTACTTCTACAAAGTTTGGATCAGCGTCCCTCCATGTCCCCTGAATTCCAAGAAGATCGTCGGATAGATCGACAGCTGTCGACAGCAAAATCGATTTACCCGCACACTGTGTAACGTGCCCCGCGCCTCGAGCTCGCGAGCTCGAACCGTTACACAGATGAACACAATCGGCCGGCACTCGATAACTTAGTTTCGGGTAGTTCCCACGCATATACATGCACGTACCAAGCTTAACAAGGAAATCGATCCTGCAACTTGCCGTGTTACTTGCCTGCAAGCGCTTGCACGTTACAGCTACCCCGCTTCGAATAACATCGAGAAAAGTTTCTTCCTGCTCGAATATGTATGAACAATTGTGATCCTAGCATTCTGCTCGGCAGTATTTCCTATGCCATGTGCATGTGCATGCATACGTAACGTGCCCGATGCGAATTGATCACACACGTTTTTAAATTAATTTTCCCCGTGGGTATTCTCTCCGATCACGACCTTTATATCCGTTGGCGGCCTGGATCAGGGCTGCGATCAAGCCATATTACTTAACAGCATCACATAAATTTTTGACCCTACCTTGCACGGTCGATCTTTCGAAAGGTTTCCTCCCCTCCTACTTTTCGTCTCGAGGAACCTTTTTTTTTCTCCGTCCGTCCCGTACCGCACTCGCAGATCTAAGAGACAAAAATTACCGATCCCGAGTGCGAATTCGCGAACCTGCAGAAACTCTAGAATGCAACATGTCCACACAAACCAAATTGTGCATTCAGCTGCTCCCCCACCCCAATGCCATGCAATATCCTTCAGCCCTGCGTATAGGCTTAAACGGGACAAGAAAAATTGACATCTCCAGAACCAGTTTCTGACCCCGGCACCCTTGCCCAAATCCTCAGCCCTAAACTCCACCCTTATAGCTCGGCGATAAGATACCTAGCTGGGCATCTCAGCCCAAAGCACATCATACAAAAACCAAAACACATACCCAAAGTATTCCTATAAACTAGAATCCGATCAATATGCTAAGGTAATTACAAAACAAACCAATAGGAACACACGATCGGAAAACGGGACTTTTCAGACACAAAGTTTCGAGCTACAACAGCTGCTTAGCTGCAGGATAAACTGGAAGAACCGGGCCGCACTCAGACTGCATGTTACACCCCCCATTGGCAACCATACCAGCCGTACAAAATATGCTCGAGCCGACACCGGTCCTCGAAACGATGCTGTGTTTCTTAATACCGTGATGTTGAAGTTTTGCATGACGAGGAACCCCCTGCCGCATATAGGCTTATATCGAACAACTACTATACGGTACACAGCTTCATCACCTTCATTGAGCTCCCCATGCATTTACCAAGAATCAATAAATCTTTGCCGTATACGAAGGAGTCCAGAGCTCAATCTATCACGACATCTTAGCTTAGACAGTTGTGAACGATCAATTATAGCACAAAGGTAAATGCACATTTACGCCGCTCACTTAACTGCGTTATGATCGGACTGAAGTTACACCGTCAGCATGCACGCCTCACAACAGCTGCAGATACATAAGTATTGCAATTGAAGTTGGAAGTGGCTTGATTAGTCCAAGACAGTTTCATCGATACAACGACATCGGTTCCTCACCGTGCAGAAAGATACTTCGTACAACAGCCCCGGATTCATCACCATGCAGACCCAACCACTTCGATGTATATAGTTGTTGCTTCGTAAATTCATGAAGCCTGTTCTAAAGCAATCTCAGGGTCAGACGCCAGCACAAAGTCACGAAACTCAAGATGTCATACCAAACTAACCTAGGGATTTAAGGAATCCCGCCACACGCTAACAAATTCGGAGCTCAATTGATTAATTACAACATGTCAAGCAGGTACGAAAGCTAGAGTCTTCATTACCTCAAGGGCTCATGCGCCGCTTTAGATGTACTCACCCCCTCACAACATATCGACATTTAGCCTCGAATCCAGGCTCTCGAGGCAAAGATTGACATTGACCAATACGGTCAGTATTCTGTATGCACATATGCGCAGCTCGAGCTCTCCAGGTTCATTATGTTTAACCAATAGCCTTGAATCTTAGTGTTTGAGTCAAGTAGCTGGCTGACGTAGCTAACCAATTATACATACCACTTGAAGACATGTGAACAACCCGTTCATGATACCTTCAACAGCTAATATACAATACTCCAACCCCACGGCCCAGAACATTATACAAAATGCATTGTGCCTATGTAACTCCATCCTCATGTTATACCATACAATAATAATGCGCAGCCCATACTCCCGAACCCCCCGTCCCACTCTAACCTCCCCACATTTACCCCCCAAAAAAAAAACTCCCAAACCAAACTCCACATGATCCCAGTAGTGTATTCTCAAACCTCTACCTTCTCCCGTCCTCCCTCACCTCCCAACCTCTCCCGCTCTTCCTCTTCCTCCTCCTCCTGTTCCTCCTCCTCCTCCTCCTTGTTCAAACACCACCACCAAGCCCAAGCCACCACAGTCTCAACTACACACTGCGCCGGCATAACCACCCACAAAACCCACTCCCTCCACTCTCTAACCTGCCAAACCTCCCTCACACACTGTCTCCAAATCTCCAACTTTTCATACTCAACAATACTAAACACCCTTTCAAACCCATCAATCCCATCAGCATAACACTCATAAGCACCACCCTTTATAGGACAAACACAAATCCCATCAACAGCACCAACGTCCGCGACAATTGCAGTTTGATCAAGATTATAAACTAACAATGCGAATAACGCTGTGTTTATTAAAAGAAATGTAAGGAGGAATTTATGGAGGAGGTGTAGCGGGTTGTGGAGTTTGAAACCTAGGTGGGCTGTTATGGTGAATATTGGGGTTCTTGTTTTTGGGTGGGTTGCTGATAATAATTGTTGGTGTTCTTCTGTTTCTGTTGATGTTGGTTGTGGTGATGAGGAAGAGGAGGAGGAGGTGAGTAGTAGTCTATCTGAGCGGTGGGTTGTGTATGCGGGTGGAAGGGTGGTGGAAGGAGTATATGACGGGAGGAAAGGAGTTGGTTCCGGGGAGTGGATACGTTCCACAAGAGGTGGATTTGATGTTATCATCGTGGGTGTATATATCTTCTTCGGCGTGTAAGCTTTCTTCAATGGAATGGCCAAGTATCCTCCGTCGTCGTCGTCCTTGCTCATAAACGCTCTTGAGGAAGTAACAGACAAAACCGTCGTTTATAACTGGAAGACTTTAACAAAAGTCTTCACCCTCCCTTCTGTTAAGTATATAAACCCCTCCTCTCTTTACCACCCCGTCGACGGTAACCTCGTTGCAAGGCGCCTTACAACCGACCTTGGCGGCCCTGCGGTAATAAATTCTCTTCACAGAAAATTTCTGGAACAACAAAAAGAGGGATGTTAAGGTTACCACCTCCCTTTTAAACTTCCGGAATATCCTCCATAAAGACACCTCCCAAAAGGAGTAATCCGTCCTGTTCGGGCAAAAAGGACGGGACGAAGTTTGTCGACGGAAAGGTTATTTAACGAGAAGTCCAAAGAGAAAGAAAGTCGATGTCTAAGAAATCCTCTCGAACCCCTCAGGATTCTCCCCACCCATACCCCTTCTCATACAAAACCAAAAAAATCTACGCATCCCCAGTGCCGAGACTGGCATCCCGCCCTTGGCTCAGCTTTTCAAAAAGGAACACAAACCGGCTCAAACAGGACAGTTTTTGTTTGCTCTCGCATGCGTGGTTGGTGTTACTAGACCAGGGCCCTTTTCGCGGCTTAAAAAAGTGTGTGCCTAAATGGTGGACATATCTTCCAAAAAGAGTAGAATTTGTACCAAATCTGCGTTGGGTCCAACGTTTCTTGGCGTTTCTTGGCGATAGTTGTATGGAGCAATTACGCGAGCAAAGAAAATGTATGATGGGTAGCAGTTTTGAATTGCGTTATCAATTTTTTTAAAAAAAAATTATCAGATTTACAGAAACTTGATGGACGATGGTTGATTGTATCATCGAATTGATAGTAGTAGTAAAGAAGGCATTATTTACATGAATACACCCGTTAATAAAGACAAGACAGTACAACCCTTCATTAACATACCCCCCCTCCTATATATAGGAGAAAAAGAGGGCCATTAGTGCGTGCGTGAATCAATGTAAACCCGTCCGCCGAAAATCTAGTATTCGGCCGTAGATAGTAGGTAAAAGGAAAAACCCAGTGAGAGGTATCATAAAACATAAATGGCCCAAAAATAAGGCAAAAATGATAACAAAGGAAAGATCCCAGTTTAAACAGTGTCCAAAATCCATCACCGTAAGAGAATGACCGTTTTTCATAAACCGAGAACAAGACAGGCACCGAAAGGCCTATCAAGTATCATCTACAATCCCACCTTTCGCCTTCCACTCAGCCTTACCCGTCATATCGACCAATCGCAGATTTAAACGCGGCTGGTAGATCTCCTCCTGTGCCCTGTCTTCTCCTCGTGCTTCTCATCTGCCAACCTCGCCAAGTTAATGCACATCAAAGTGGTGATGACGAACAAGACCATCAAAGTCGTTGTAAGTCCGACCATAGCCTTGACCAATGGCAAGTTCTTGTTGCCGTGGGGGTCAATACCGGCCTCAGATCGAATATATGTCAAGCTCTGCCATGTCTGGTTCTGACGACCATCCTGGTGGAAGTTGTTACGGTTCAAAACGACAGCAGCGATGTATGTGACCATGAAGCAGAAGTCGAAGAAGGCAGCGATGTGGAGGAGGAGACGACCGAGGCAGCAGAGGAGTGTGATGGAGTAAAACAGAATACAGACGGCGAAAGCGGACTGTTTAACAGATTAGCATTTTATCAATCTTCGCCGGGACGTCAATTGAAGGTTACTTACGGTGATGCAGGGCAACCAGACTTCAGGTGGAACCCGAGAGTGGGCCTGGGCGTACTCATTGACGAGGTAGCCGGATATACCGAGGAGAGAGACAGCGAGACACCATTGTGCGATTCTGACGAACCATAGAGCAGCCTTTTCGAAGAACATCTTGATAGAATATGTATCGCGATAGTATTATTGCGATAAAGAAGGTGGTTTAATAGTTATGCAAGATGATGGAATGGAGTTGTTTTGTGGTTTTCCGTATCCGGCGGTGGACCTTATTTGGGGTGCAGATATGCCGTAGCGGCGCGGAGAGAAAAGACCTTATCGGGATTCGGAAAGGTGGATTTCTTGCAGCGGAGTGACGTCTCGGATGGATCCGATGCGATGGGGCAGCTTTCGCGATTTAAAGATTGAAAGGTCGGAGATTGTGAAAAGAGAAAGGATTCTGGAGTCGCAGAAGTGCGATTTGGAGAGCAAGCAATTCGTTAGCAAAGAGATGGCCGAAAGTAGGAAGGCTGGGTGCGGTACGGTTGCAGCTGCGTTCGCTGACGTTTCTTTGCAGCGAACGAATCAAGCACGGTTTAGGGCAGTTCAAGCAAATAAGTACCTTTCTCTATGCGGCGTCGGCGACTCAACTGCGTGGAACTATGAAGCAGGTAAGTATACTAGCAATTGGAAGAGGAGAAGAAGGAGGGAGGGGAAGATGCGATGCGATGAGGAGTATATCTTATATCGTCATAGAATCCTTCTTCTATCTTGTATCCTTCAGGGTCCAACCGTGCATTCACCTGCGTCGTAGAAGAAATAGTGGAGAGACAAGACAGCTGCAAGTTAACTAGACTTGTCATGCACACAAGCCAGGAACGGACTTCTTAATATTCTATTTCTTCTGACCACGACAGCTGCCCTCCATCAGCTGGCCTGCTTTGTTTGGGCCCCACCGCTGCCGTCGTTACAGATTTTTGCTGTGTGAAGCGACGGCGCTGCTAACTACAGCCAGAACTCATGGTTACTGACTGTCAGCTGTGCTGCGAAGCGCTGCGTTATTCCCGCGAACATGGGCTGCTCATGGTTGGCCAGGCAATGCTCCGTGCTACCCTGCTGCCGGTTTCCGAAAATGGGTCAATGTTGCCGTCAAACACCTCCAAAATCACGGGGTTTGACAACAAGATGGTGTTGAGCAAAAGACCACATGGGTTCCGAGTGGTCAGATGTGCCTGTCGCATGGCTTCGGATTATAAAGAATTTTCCATTTTTTAGTCAAGAGAAAGTGCAATGGAGACGTATTCATGTTGTAGAAGACGGGTTCCGACCCGCCGATGGTATTCAGGAAGCAAGAAACGTGGTGTCTCTGAGTAACCTTCCAACGGTCAGCTGCAGCGGAAATCCTTGAACTAGCTTGACTACCACTTGAACTAAAGTTGAGATCCAGGATCTGTAGGTTGGTTCTTCTATCAGGCGATTTCATGGCCGAGACCGAAGAATTTAAGTGAGAGTGTTCACTGCGATAGCCTACCGTAAGACATACAAGATCTGGGTTGGAGATCCAGATCCCATCAGAGTCGTCAACGCGCAACGCACCACCACAATTCGCGATGGTCGCCAAATCGCACTTCTGCCAACCTCATCCCCTGCATTCAACTCTTCGCCAAATCGCTTAATTTTAGCATCAATCGATTCCTTGAATGATTTCATTCATATTTCATCCCTGGCTTGAAAATCGATGGTGTTAATGTCCTCGAAAAAGTCACGGGATCAGACTGGTCCCCAACCCTCGAAATTGCGCGACTGTGTTGTCGGGCTACACCGTTCAAATTCAGCAACATGAGATCTTCAAGCGGGGACAGCTGGGTATTTACAGACAGCTTCAACTGGCCCATCGTATGCTTACTTAGACCGCTTAGTTATCAAATATACTGGCTGACAGGAGCCCACGATCTCCTCCTCGAATGCACAGTTGGAACTCCGAGCTCTTGGCAACTTTTCCCGATTACTAATCCCTCAACGGCCGGTCCAGCCGTTCATTCTTGCAAGTCGAGCCGAGCAACAAAATTCACAGATCCACTTCGGTGTCGTGGGACTTCCAGAGTCGACTTCAAAAATGCGAATGCAAACCGTAGAATCGATATCGAAGGTCTAGAATCCTGTCAATTACTCATATTCGGCATCTATCACCCAATACCTCGGAATCAATAGTATCTAAGCCTCAAAAAACGTTTCCAAACGCCGACACACCGGCACCGAGGATGCCCGTGAAATTCGTGAAGTTCAAGCAAATCCGAGTCTCCCTCGCCAAACAGTTCCCCCGTGAACCCCTGCTAGCGTCTGTAAGCGACGGACTTTACATGACTTAACATGCAGGACGTCATTTCCCATTCGTCTGAAATTGTTCAAACCGTTGCAAACGTTGCAGGAACTACACCGACGGCTCGCCCGGAAATGCGGACTTTGGGTGCATATCTATTTTTCTTTCGTTCTGGGTAGCTGATTACTACACACGTCCGTTCCGTTTCGTCGCAGCATACGATAGGATTTCTCAGTGTGTGTGAAGACGTTTCGTTGATGCGGATTGCATTATCAAGCAAGGCGTAGTCCATCGCTGGAAGGAAGGTGGGAAGCTGGGTATAAAGGTACCGGGATCGAACTTCAATGGACTCAAATAGCTTCAGAGTTTTAAACAGCATCCAAACACACTCTCCAATACCAATTCATCCTTAGTCTTAAAACATCAATACATCTCGAACAATCAATTCTACAGCCCAGTTACTTCAAAACCACCTCAATACTTACTATCTTACGTATAACATACCACAACAATCCATCGCCATGTCGTCCAAACTCTGGGGCACCGACCCATCCAAAACAGCTGTCATCAGACAGGTCACCGACGCAATCACCACAGTCTCCGTCCCTTTCCTCCGCGTCGGTCTCCTCAAATTTGGCGGTAGGGCCACAATTGGTACGTTTCTCACCCTCCCCTTGTTATATACCATAACCCACCTAAAGCACTTACTAACCCCGCCCAACAGCAAAACTATCATCCGGCGGCCTCGTCGTCTTCTCCCCCACCGTCCTAACCGACGAAGTAACCTCAACCGTCACCTCCCTGGGCGGCCAAGTCTCATATATCGTCGCTCCAGACATCGAGCACCACCTCAACATCGGACCCTGGAAAGCCGCCTACCCCTCAGCCCGTGTAATCGGCCCCACTAGCCTCTACCAAAAGCGTCAAAAGCAAGGCAACGAAGACGTCACCTTCGACTTCTCCTATAACGCCGAGAACAAGAACTCTCTAGTCCTACCCGAGGACTTTACTCAAGACTTCGAACTCGAGTACTTCGATGGACATATGAGCCACGAAATCGCTCTATTGCATAAACCGTCCGGTACCGTCATCGAAGCGGATTTGATCTTTAACTTGCCAGCTAAAGAGCAATTCTCAAAGACGAATATCGATGCGAACGCCGGGTTTTGGACTAAGGTTTCTATGCACCTGTTCACATCCTTGGCTGGGAAGAGTCAGCAGAGGTTCCTGTGGTACGGAGCTAGCAGTAAGGGACGAGCCAGCTTCAACCAGAGCGCGAAGAGGTTAGATGGGTGGGAATTTGATAGGATTATTCCTTGTCATGGAGATGTGATCGAAACCGGTGGGAAGGCGACCTTCAAGAGATTGTTTGCCTGGCATCTTGCGGCGGCGGAAGCTGAGGCGAAGAAGTCGAACTAGAAAGGTAGATTTGTAACTAATTTGGGGGCTTGGTAACGCATAATGGTTTCTATCGGGTGATCGTCTGGAGGCATATCTGTTTTTCTCTCTTTGCTTTCTCCGTTTTTCTTTCTTGCTTGGAGTTTGGGGGGTGTGAAGGGTCGTCATCAATGGGAATCGGTATGGTAATAATGTAATTAATTTTGCTTAGCATTAGCATTGAAGAATTCTTTTTTAGAAGTGGTCGTGTGCCCATTTGCCATATGTAACCAAAATTTAACGTTATAACATGACAGTGGCGATTCAAATCCACTTGATTGCCTTCAAATCACATACCCTTCTAGAACCAGTCTACGCCCCATTGAATATCATGATACACCACTGATAAATGCTGATCGATTCTATCACATGTAATTCGATCCTCACTAAATAATACCTGCATCCGGATTCCGGGCAAACCATCTCAGTGGAACCACCCAATTAATGCACATCGACGGACGGGAGCTGCTCGCGTGCCAGCTTGCCACGGTAATCCTCTACACCACCAACACCCAATCATCGGATCTGGATCAAATCAATAACAAAAAAAAGACCCGAGTAATGGTAATGACTATTCTTTTTCAAGATCCGAATCCCGCCTTCCCCCCCTCTAGCCCACTCTTCGCCTACCATAAGGTTCCAAGAAACTTGACACCCACCCAAAAGGAATATCAAAAGGTCCGTGTCTACCTGGCTGTGTCCATGCATACTTATTTGCGTGGCAAATGCATCCAGGCTGTCGACAAATGTCAAAAAAAGAAAGAGGAATAGAATGGCTACCTACCATCTCCGGTTCTAACCTTAAAACATACCCCAGATTTCAAAGGCGTTAAAGGGTCCTGTAGGCCTAGTTTCTGTTCGGGGAATCGCGTGCAGACATGCATGTTATGTATAGATTCGGTAAGAGGACCGTACAAGGCAACTGATCTCGTGCGTTTGTCTCGTATAGCGAAACGGGGCTACCAATCTTGTGAGGCGCTGGTGATACTTGTTGTACTTGTACCTTCCCAATTTGTAGATTCTGACTAGTTTCTGGGCTTCCAGGTACTCTCTTAGCTCTTGGCCCCGGTTTTTTTATATTTTAGAAGAAACAAAGTGTAAATGTGGCGACGTACATAGGCGAGTTGAATGTAAGGATTCCCCAGTGTCTCAACAACTTTTGAAAGCCTTACGCTAGCTGGATCTTGGGGTTTTAGACTTTTACGCTTCTTTCTGTCACGAAATCGAATTGCAAGATCGTGGTGCCTTTGTAGCATGTTGTAACAAGCTGTGGTGTGCTTGTGTTGTGACCCCATATGCAAATAATCCGGTAACCGGTTTTCTTTGGTCGCCTTCGGACCTTTCAGAAAGTTCCAAGGCCCTGGATGCGAGAGCAGGATTCCGGACTCCGATCCCGTTTCAACTTCTGACGATTTAATATTTTTTTTTTCCCTTCTGCTTTTTCTTACTATTTTGGGGGTCAGGTCAGCATGCGATAGGAGATCTAACATTTCTATCGGTTGCCGTTACCGACTTCACCCGCAACACCGTATTGTTGCGTTTCTTGGTATCTAGGTAACCACTTTTTCTTCGGATGAATCAGTTTTGTACCATTGAACAGCTGAGCGTAATAAATCAGGTGATATCATGTGAAATCCCACTTGTGTTTAACTAACTATCATCCTACTATTCCTCCCAAACGTTTTTTTCCTTGGGAGTTTTATTGGCAAAATGATTGGATATGAACGCTTTTCGAGGTTGAATCTTGTGACGGATATATCTTGATATTCCAAAGGCTTCATGCACACCGACGGATAACTCAAGCAAGCACATACGGAAACCCCGACGGAAAGTAATGGGGAAAGGGTTGCCACTTAGGTAATGAAAGGGTTTCAACAGTGGGGTCTTTTTTTCCATCCATCTACATATGATCTCCACAAAACACGAGAGGAGGAGGCTGGAAAATGTGAAGCCGAGATGCAATCGTATCTTGAATCTTGGATATTATATCAAATGATAGTCGGTGGTTTTATGCTGATACGAACTGAAATAAACGCAATTCGGCAGAAGAAAAAAAAACAAAACAAAAAGGTTAATATCTCGCATATGCATTCTTTGTTAAACATGTTCTCCACAAGTGTAACCATACATACATACAGCCGTCGCATATCGCCGGGTTTGGTATTACTTTGTATCTTTCTTTTCCTTCTTGCTATTGGGAATTCATTGCGTAATGGCAATGGGGTATCGAGATTAGCCACTCTGTTCTCTCTGACTTCTTACTCGCTCGGATGCTTTGAAAGTTTAACCACGCGGCAGCCATGATCATATTGCATTTCGCCATGCGCATATCTACGGGGTCCCGCACTTTTTTGCCTCAATATCACCGACTAAACCATCTGCTGGGTCGCATTTATATCCCATTTAGGAACTCAACCCCGTTTTGCCAATCCTGATATCAAGATATCAGAAATCAGAGAAAAGGACGAATGAGACTACCGCTATCAAGATCCCAGCCTTCGCCCGAAGGCTACCCTCGTACTGGGTCTGATAACTGACAACTGGGCGCGCTTGGCGGCTCGGCACAGCGCGACATTACAGATCCAAGGAATCAGGTCGCATATCAGTTGGGCCAAAGAAAAGTAAGATGGGCATTCAAAAGTGGCTAAACCCGAGTCTAACCCTTCAGCTGGCATTTCTTGGTCCGGTGGAGTCGTTAGAAGCTTGAAATCCAGAATGCACTTTAATTTTTTCTTGGTCGCCTTTGTGCCCAGCGATTTGTGTTCTGGATGCCTAACGAATTGGTGGGGAATTGGCGACAGGCGGGTAGTCCGGACCCCACTGAGGATGGGTTAATCCATGTTTACCTGATCGCGGGACTAGCTCGTTTTTTTTTTTTGAAATCGTCGAAGAAGGGTCTCCTGTGGGAAATAAAGTGTTATCCTAACGTGACATTGCTGGCGGTACGTCTGCCTACGATATTCTGCTGGCGTTTCTTGTTGAAAATTTTCACGATAATTCTTTGGGTATTGTATTTCCAACAACGCAGATTCCTTTTAGGCCACATTGTTGGATTTTTGAAACCGCTCACCTGTACAATAGAAAAATTTTTTTCTATGACGATGCATGCCGGAAATTTTGTCGGATGCCGAAAAATCGAGGTTTTGGAAGTGGGAAAAAAGCAGACAAGAACCTACGAGGTCAGTGTACATGTACCTCGTATCACCTTGAACTTCCTCAAGACTTCCAAGCCTTTTTCTTGTACAGTACCAAAGCTTCAATTGCCATGGTTCAGCAAAACGACCTACCTGCTTCATCTCTTGGCGCATGCCAGGGAGTCCTGGCATCGCTTCTCGGCACCTCGGCAGACAAGCGACGGCCCATAAAAAGCACCCTGCGCTTAAAGAAAACACCAAGAGTTCTACCAAGCACTTGGTATTCGGAGCCTAAAAGCCAGATGACGTTCTGTCCTAACCCGGGGACGTTCTAGCAAGAAGGCAAGCCGCGGATCTTCTTCTTCGCTGGCTAGAGGTACAGTAGACCCGTTAGCATACGAGTAAGTCGCATGGTTCACATGAAACCCCCTTGTATCCGAAGGTTGGACTGACAGACATGTGGCATTCTTGAGGAAGGCGAACTGCGAAGCGGCGTATTTTCTTCCAATCTGGGCGTTGCGATCATGTTTTCCTCCAATCGGAATGGTGGAGTTTTTTTTCGAACCAAAGCAAAAAAGCAGTCAGCTTAGGGAAAGGATTGGTTCGAATGGGATCGCTCGATATCAGGAAGTTCTGCGGGCATCAGGTCTAGTTCGAACGGTCCAGTAACTGCTTTTGATCAAAAACATCCACAAGACCACCCCCGAACCACATATTCTTGGCAGTTGTGTTTCCACCTTCGGTTTTCGCGCATAATGCTCATCCACCGAAGGTATCCCCTCGCCAACTTTCTTGGAAATGTCAGGGAGTCAGACCGATTTGTAGCCACTCACTACAGACTAGTGTAGTATTCTCGAATTCGAAATGTTCCTTGGAGAAGGGGGGTGGTGGGCGACATGGTACCACAAGTGTTAGCTTTATGCGATAAGGCAACTATGCGGACCCCAAGCTCGATGGCAATTCGCAACGGGACTAGGATGTATCCTGAAGTTTTTTCCTGTCATCGGCGACGAGAAAGAAAATGGTGTCTACCGAGATTAGGAACCACCAGACTAATCCCAAGACCGCAAAGCCGGTTTAGTGGGCAGCAGATAGGAAGGTGTGGAGATGGGATCGTTCAGACTTCCAGAAGTTCTTTTATATAACAGCGGTTTTGGTCGCTGGTTCCCTCTTCTGTTCCTCAGATTATTTTCTCGATATCTCTCTTTTCTTGTTCTTTCAGCGTAAAGAAGAAGAATTAATCTCGACAAACCGCGACCCCTTCCCCTTTCGCCCTCATAAATCTTGTTTGATATTAAAAAAACAGCGCTCGCGTGTCGCTGTTTGTTCTTGTCCAAACAAGATGGCCTCAAAGCCAGTTTTTGAAGATTCGGAGTTGAAGCACTCGCCTCCTCCACCGGACGCCTTCGACGATTACAATGCCAACGTCAGCTTTTGGACGAGGATGGGGTGTACCCCGGAGTCGTTCAAGCCTCGTACACTGGCGGATAAGCATAACCAGCTTAACCAGACCTTGAAGACCAGGCACATGAACATGATCGCCATTGGTATGTCGAATCCCTCTTGGAAATACCACCAGATTGTCGACAATGGGTACTAACATTGGTGAATAGGTGGATCTATCGGTGCTGGTCTCTTCGTCGGTTCCGGTGGCGCTTTGGCCACTGGTGGTCCCGCTTCCTTGGTTATTGATTTCATGATTATCGGTATCATGATCTTCAACGTCGTCTACGCTCTCGGTGAACTCGCTATTATGTACCCGGTATCTGGTGGTTTCTACACCTACTCGACTCGTTTCGTTGATCCATCGTGGGGTTTCGCTATGGGGTATGTTGTGTGACGTCTATTCGACCAGTCTAGTATAAGCGAGCTAACGGCCATTTTCTGAATAGTTGGTGTTATTTCGCTCAATGGGCTACTATTCTCCCCTTCGAAATTATCGTCGCCTCGGAATGTATTCGATTTTGGCGTGACGACTTAAGTCCTGCGATCTGGTACACCATGTTCTTGCTCGTCATTATCCTCGTCAACGTCTTCGGTGTTCTTGGATATGGTGAAGAAGAATTCTGGACCAGTGTGCTCAAGCTTGCCGCTGTCGTCAGTTTCTTGTTCGCCGGTCTCATCTTCACTGTCGGTGGTGGTCCATCCAACGGTCAATTCAATGAATACTGGGGAGCTCGAACTTGGTATGATCCAGGTGCATTCAGGAACGGATTCCGAGGTTTCTGTGGTGTCTTCGTCACTGCCGCTTTCTCCTTCGCCGGAACTGAACTTGTCGGTCTCGCCGCTGCTGAGTCCAAGACTCCTCTCAAGTCTCTCCCATCTGCTGTCAAGCAGGTCTTCTGGCGTATCACCCTCTTCTACGTTCTTTCTCTCCTCTTCATCGGTTTCTTGATCCCATCGAACGACCCACAGCTCTTCGGCTCCGGAAACTTCATCGATACCACTGCCTCTCCTATGGTCTTGGTCGCCAACCGTGCTGGTATTCCCGGATATGCCTCCTTCCTCAACGTTGTTATTCTCGTCTCCGTCGTCTCTATCGGTAACTCCGGTGTCTTCGGTGCCTCCCGTACCTTGTGCGCTTTGGCTGAGCAAGGATACGCCCCCAAGATCTTCTCCTACGTCGACCGTGCCGGTCGTCCTCTCCCAGCTACCATCCTGATCATCTCTATGGGTGGTCTTGCCTACGTTGGTCTCGCCCCACAGGGTGTTGAGATCTTCGATTGGCTCTTGGCTTTGTCCGGTCTCTCTGCTCTCTTCACCTGGGGTTCCATCTGTCTCTGCCACATCCGTTTCCGTGCTGCATGGAAGCACCAAGGCCGCACTCTCGACGAGATTCCATTCAAGGCTATCTTCGGTGTTGTCGGTTCCTGGATCGGATTGGCCATCAACGTCATCGTCTTGATTGCTCAGTTCTACGTTGCCCTTTACCCACCACGTGGCGGTGGCAAGCTCAACACTGCCGAAGGTTTTTTCAAGCAGTTCTTGGCCTTCTTCATCACCCTGTTCTTCTGGGTTGTCGGATACCTCTGGAAGCGTGAGGGCTGGAGGAGTCTTGACCAGATCGATCTCGATGCCGGTCGTAGGGAGATCGATTGGGAAGAGCATAACAAGGAGATGGAGAGGCGGAGAAACGCTCCTTTCTGGAAGAGGATTGGATATATGTTTTCTTAAACTAGAAAAGTCCCACTTGATATTTTTCATAAATATCTAAAGGGCTCTTGGAGGGTAGAGATGAAATAGCCTCCCCCAAAGAAGTTTTTCTTTTCTGTTCATCATCATCTTTCTTTATTCTATCGATTAATACATTTTATTACTTCTGACCTCTTTGTTTTTGTTATCATAACGGATTCTTGTACATACGGATGATTTTCTTTCTTTGTCTTTGCGCACCCACCACCACCGATATGTCTGCTCCTTTGAGATTCGAGCGTTATTTTTTGAGGCGAAAGCGATTTTATACCACTTTGGAGGCCTCAGGGTTGAGCGCTTGCGTGTTAATATGGCATTTCATATATGAATTGATATACCATCATCTTTATTATATATCGTCTTTTGATTCGTAGACGTCATCGGTCTAGGATTCCATGTGAGGTGTTAGCATTATCCTTGTTTCATAAACGAGGTACCCTTTAAATACTATGGTGATACTGACCTTAGTTCGTCGTCGGGACTGGGGTTTAATGCTCCTACGAGCATAGGTGTGTGGATGTGTGGTATGAAGATATCATAATATCATCCAAGTATATTAGGTACGAGACCAAGTTACAAGTAACCATTGGGAAATTTTCGTCGGGTCAAAAAACTGTTGGATTGGTATCAGTAGAGCGGTTGAGCTCTTCACTCATTCCATTCATCAGCGACTCTTGTATGAAGTCCAGTCCAGGCCCTGAGCGGGCGTCGAAGTATCCCCACAAGGTCTGCGACTCGACCTCATCCCGAGTATTGATCGTCATATGCAACAAGCCAAGCGGGAGCGGGAAGCGGAATACGGCGTCGCGAGATGTATTTCAGTTGGATGCAAGGGTTGTGTTGGGTTTTATATCGATATCGATACATCGGCGCTGCCAAAAAAGATGGTCCTAAGGCTCGATCATATGTTGTTGATTGCGAAGCGAGTCCGTGATAGCATTCCAGCAAGGTTTTTCGGGGGTTATCTGATGTTTAAAACTCGGTGACGTTGATGGACCTCGTATTCGTTCAGTGGTCACGATGTATATAACATATATGCCGACTTCTATAGTTATCGATTTATCCCAGTTGTCGTACATGCTGCAGCGCTGGGGGCGGTGCACCGGTGAACAGCGTTTGAATGCTCCGATATATAAAAATTTTCATGAAGTCACAAAATATCCCTTATATTAAGTGCTTAGTCATCTGTCGCTTTTTTATGTGAAGGATCTGTATTTAGTTCTGGGCGTGGATCTTGGGATAACTTGGTCGGAGTACTAGTTGAAGTCGAGATACACCCGACCTTATAACACGCCCTTTCCACCACCGATACCGGTGGCCTATTTTAAAATTTTATGCTAACATCAAGAAATAGCCCCCACAATATATTTTTATTTCATCATCGGAGTCTCAAAATATACAATTTCTAGCGATGAATACGTGAGTTTAGAAACGTTATGGAACATTCGCCCAGGTGCCCAGTTTTATGTGGAGCCAGAAGTGTTTTAGGCAGACCGAAATGGCTGAGGGTTTGCAGAAAACGTGCTCTGGTGCCATGTGTTGTATTCGTCCTTTTACAACGTTTGACATCCAACTCTGGCAGCCTCGGAAGGCTACGATTTTTGGGATTCTAGCCAGCGACCTTCGAACGTGTTCGTGACATCTACCTAGTCAGTCAGCACCAATGGTGATGTGGAGCACCCTTCGCCCCAAGATCTACCGAGAGCTCTGGATCCCTGGTGGCAACATTGAATGAAAGTTCAGCGGTGGGGTATGAATACGAATCCCCAAATGTGCACCCTGCAAGCACGCTCTCAGAGTCGGCCGGAAAGGTCGCCGACGGCTGAAGTAGGAATGTGAATGGTGATGGTAGGCAGCACGACAGATAACCTTGGTTGTTGTTAATGGCCACATCAGAGCGGAGTCCCAGACCAGATCATGTCGATACCGTAGATCTAGATCCCACGATAAACCCTTTCTGCCTGTTGGAAGTATTTCGGATCCAATTCAACCCAACATCCTTTTTTTTTTTTTTTCCTTTCGAAATATCGCGGTGATTCAGACGAGTATTTGTAAGAATTTGGTCTTGTCAGCACTTGCGATGGGTCTCATGTTGTGAGCATGGACTTCTAAGCTTCCTCGGAACCCTGCCAGGAACCCTTGCACTTTATGATCCTGCGCTTTTGTTCGCATCTCGTAAAATGCCCTTGTGATAAATTTCCAACGTTCATTCATCGAGAAGAATTCGCTCCCTCATAACGTTAACGTAATTTCTTGACGAGATCGTATATCGATACGTGTAGATGATCTTGAAAGAGAAAGACAATTAGGCACGGTATCGATATCGTTTGCTGCCTTTGCCTTCCGAACGTTCCAGTCGATGTTGTCGGAACCCTTTTTTTTTTTGGTGCGGCTGAATTGCAAGACATACATACATACACACACATGCCGGATGAATCTCGTGGGTTGCGCCTAACACCGATATCAGTGGATTTTAATGCACAATATTTTTGAATCCCTCTGTGATCCCGCAGTTCGTCGTGTGCCTCCACATCGTCTGAATTGAGAAAATCGGCGTCAATTTATTTTGGTGCAGCATGTGCGCAAAGTCTGCATGCTGTTTTCTATTCGCAAAAAATATTTCGCGCCTCCTTTATCATGTTGTTATCGACCGTCTGAAATCTGTGGATTCAGAAACATCGGATTCGGGCCACTAAAAATCCTTATGCTCATTTCGTTTGCGGGATTGTACAGAAATTTAACCAGCACACAAAGGTGTAGCGCCGAAGTGTTATCCCGCACACTTTCAGGGGGGAAAGCTAGCACCAACTTGGCAGCGGATATTTCGAATTCATAATTACTCCACGGTCCGACTCGATCTGTTCTGCAGGGCCCACACACCTGCGAGTGAGCGTGAAATGTGCAATGTGCAGGCCCGCACGAAGCCGTATGCAGGACTTCATTCAGCCTGCGGCTCTTCGAGATCCTCTGCTGGTTGCCCCCCTAGCGGGCAGCCGCCTGCAATCAAAACAGCCTTGACCCCGAGTGGATAGCCACTCCTCCGGACTTTATGCCTCCCTTAAGAAGTCGTGCCTCCCACATTCCATAGTTCTCTTGGCCCAGGTCTTTGCATTTCATCCACCGTAGGGCTCAACCAGCACTTCGGACCGAGAGATTGCGATTTTCGGCCGTTCAAACGAAAACGATCAGAAGCTCCCAAAGATGAGGCTCTCGACGGCTTTGACGACTGCGTCGATATGTTTGGCGACAGCGGATGGATTCAAGTTCCAACTTCACAGCAGTTTTGGTAGTCCGATAGAGGCAGCCGCGGATTTGGTTAAGCGGGCGACAATCAGCACCACCTTCAAATATGCTGTACGATGGCTCTCGAGAATCGCACGATCGAAGTCTTTCTCTGGCTAACATATTGTACTTTCTAGGCCCCTCAATTCTCTTACTACGTCGATCTCCTTGTCGGTGAGTCTCCATGTCGATGTGTTTTGTTTGTTACACCAACAGCGCAAAAGTTCGGACGGTCTGCAACCCACGCGCTTCCCCGTATCGATAAGTTATCCGACCCTGCACATAAAAACATTTCAGTCGACAAATTTATTGTTTGGGGTTTTGCTGGGTTGCATGCGGCTGGATATTCTTACCGTTTACATTCATATGCATTATTCTCACAATGTTATTGTTCGCTTTGTTGGACGGCAAACTGACAAATGTAATTCGTAGGTTCTGCGCACGATTTCATTCGTCTAAGATTGAGCTCTGATCCATTCACTTGGTTCCCTGGCCCACTTCCCCGGAGAAACTACTGCAATGGTCAAACAGATGAGAACTTCTCTCTGTGTGTGCAATCCAACTTCTCGGGCACCTGTAAGTGGTTTCCCCGCAGCCGCAGAACTGTCAAACAGCCGGGGGAAAGCTAACTTGTTGGAAATAATAGTTGATCCTAGCGGTTCAAGCACTTTCAAGAACCTCTCAGCCTCGTTGAATCTAACCTCGTCAGATTCGAGATACTACGTATTGGGATACTATGGACAGGATACTCTTCAAATCGGCCAAACGGAGATTGACAATGTCCCCATTGGTATTGCATATGACTATACCAGAACACCACAGCTGGGTCTCGGTATCGGTGGCTCTGGTTCCACTCAGAAGACCCTTATCCGGACCATGTACGACGAGGATGTCATCAGCGTGCTTGCTTATGGCCTCTATCTTAACGATTTCGGTATGTATCCAAATTAATACTGATCCACTTCACTTATATAAGGATTCTCTAGCTAACAACCATTATAGACACCAACAGCAGTGAACTGACCATTGGTGCTATCGATACCGCAAAGTTTGATGGCAACTTGATCACTTTTGAGTCCTCTGCTACTACCACCGTGCAGGTTACCTCTTTTCAGTACGATGATGGTGCTGGCGGCGACCCTGAGACTCTTGCCACTAGCTGGAATGCCAATGTCGAGTTTAGTACTGGGTAAGCATATCATACCTACACATTCGATTAAAGGTGTTTAAACTAACGATCCTGTAGTCTTCTTTACTTCCCCAATGGCCCGCTGCAAGCGATCGTTGGAGACGTTGATGCCTATCTCGACTCTACTTATGGAGGTTACCTCACGGATTGCAGCTACAGATACACCGCTAAGAGCCTGATCTTTGAATTCCAAGGCAAGACAATCACCGTCCCAGCCAGGCAATGGATCGTTCCAGCGTACACTGTCTCCGGTTACCAAACCACCCTCCGTGGCGGTACTACGCCAGCCTGCATCGTCTTGGTCGACTCGATGGATAACTACGGTCTTGCCGCTAGAGCCGGTTATGTCGCCGTCTTGGGTATGCCGTTCGTTCGAGCTACTTATATGGTCCACGACTTCACCAACCAGCAGACCAGCTTCGCTCAAGCCAAGTTTAACACCACCGACTCCGAACTTAAGAGCCTCGGAGCCGATGGCGTTGCTCCATTCGCTACCATCATCCCATCCACCACCATGGATCCTAGCAATATCGCCCCTACAACCACCGAAACCGGTTCAGTAACTGGCGGACCAGGACGCGATGGTCAAAATGAGCCTCAAAACACTAACAGCGGCGGCAGCAGCACCCCAGTTGGCGCTATCGTCGGTGGTGTAGTCGGTGGTATCGCCGTTATTGCCGGCATAATCGCTGCCATTTTCTTCATGCGCAGACGTAAGAACAAGCCCGAAAACACCACTGATACTCTCCCACCACCGCCACCAATGAACCAGACCCAGCAACCACCAGGCCCTCCATACGGCGGATACCCCAACCAAGATCCAAACTACAACGGCCAGGGTTACAACCAATATGGTCAGCAAGGTGGTTACAACGAGCAGTATGGTTTGGCACCAACCCTGCCAAATAAGGGATTCGCCCCACCAACTTCTCCTGGTCCATACCCACAAAGCCCCATGAGCGAGATGGCTGCTACGCCAATGGACCCAAGCCGACATCCCAGCGTCGTTAGCCCGCTTGACCAGAACAGACAGAGCATTGCAGGTGTTACGGAGTTGCCGTCTCCGGGAGCCCCGCAGATGCCGGTCGAACTCCCAGCAAATATGCGCTAAGGGACCAAACCTCAGATCGAGCAAAAAAAATAAAAAATAAAAATCAAACCAAATTACCATGAGATGAAAGCGAAATCAGGGGGAGAGACAGATGAGGTGGATGGACTATATTGGGATATATTTTCACATTGCATTTTACACTATTCACCAAACCCCCGCAGTCTGAATACTTTTTCTTTTCTTCATTGAGTATTTCTGTTTCAAATACCAGCATATGCATCGATGCATCATTTCTATTCACAAAGACAATCCTTATAATACGGCCTTTCTCCCCCCCTAGCTCGGCTGCACACCTTTTCTATTGTATATTTTCCTTTATATAAAACCCACTCATATCATTCCCTCTCCCTTCTATATTTTTTTCTACGTGTTATGTTAGCAGCGGGATCAAGCGTTTTTATATTATTGAGTTCTTTTTTCCCTTTTCAAATAAGATATCTTGGATGTAATGTTATATGCAAAATGGCTTTTTTAGGATATAATGCAATTTTAGATGAATGTTTTGTTTCATAGAAACTAGTCTAGGAGAAGGGGTTACCGGGCTCATCAGCTAGTAGTGCGCTAACACTCGCGTGGGCAACGATAGAGGCTCTTGCACTCTTGAGATCTTAGTCTCGAATCTAAGCGTTCCAAACCTGCTCAGACCCCCAGGATCCTTGACGCTTTGTTGTATTTTACGAATCAACGCAATTACGTGAAAGATGCTCAAATAATCTCAAATGAATGGTAACCACGAGAAGGGCGTGTGTGTGTGCCCACGAGGAATTGAAACGAGGATCGATTCCGTGTAGATCTACATGATCAGCAATATTGCGTATAGAGCACGCTCACCAAGCCGTAGCCATGAATCGCAGCTCGGTGATATTGATATGTACGGCATCCTTTGCCATCCTGGCACCAGTTAGTGCTGTGCTACTACCGTTCTACATGGTAGTCAAGGCACCTTACTACAACCACGTTTTCCCGCATAATGTTCTTACAACGATTTCATACTTGGGTTAGTTGATATACTCCGGAATCTTTAAAAATCTTGAGGGTTGAAAGTACTAAACAATATTCTTGAAATGGTACAGTTGTACCCAAAATAACGAAGCCGAACGCGGTTACCGGCCAGCAATCGAAATATTTCTTCCTCAAGACACTCTCAGAAATCGATCAAGCTACGCTCGATGAATCCAAATTCTGGTATGACACGGTATCACGGATAGTATACTCAGAAACAGCAGTCGAAGCAAACGACAGCGGCCAAGACCTTTCAAGTCCTTCCATCGAGGAAGACTTAATCTTCGAGGGCGCCGGCGGGATGGGAGGACTAGCACAAGGATACTCCAATCTAAACCTCGCGGCTCTCGAAGGTGGCGACGCACAGCTGACTCCTCCGCCGACGATGGAGATTCATCCAGATGCTAACACGGAAATGTGGGAGGTATTTGGTACGCTGGGGGATCTATCTGGCGCATTAAAGGCTACGAATTTGGAAGCGCCGTCTAGTGCGAATAATTTGGTTGTGCTGACTCATAAGGAGTTGGTGTTTAATTTGGTGGAGGGTGGGGCTGGGCAGGTGGCAGGGCAGCTGTGGTTATGGCGTAAGTGGTTTCACCGTTTTACTTCGAGTTTGAACATTATATGGTATTATATCGGGTTTTTACTGATCTTAACAGGTTGCATATTTGGTCTCGATCCAAACAATCCCCTCGGACCCAGCATCATGAATCAACTCCCCGACATGGATGCCGCTGCTAAAGCAGCGTATTTCCTAGATATTCATAATGTCCTTCTTGTGAAACCAAGATATAAGAACCTGACTGCACAGACGCCGAAGAACTGGGAGCATTTGGTGTATGACGGGATGAACTGTTTCCGCATCGATCCTTGGCAGAATGTGCTCGCCTTACAAGGTATATACCCTTCTCATCGTTATGTTATAATTCTTAAAATAGGGATATTCGAAGTTTCGAAGTTAGGCTGACACATGGTTCGTTTGACGATAGCGAATGAAATGGAGGCGAACCTCGAAGGTATTAAGGCAGGAACATATAATTACGACCCGGATTCGAGGTCGGTGCAGATAGTTGGTTTAGGCGGGTTCCTCGGTGGAGACGACTCAAGTTCTGGAAGTGATACAGATAGCCCTGAACTTGGCCCTGGAGGTGGAGGTGGTTCTCCAGCCGAGCCGGAGGATTGGACGCAGCAATTACAAGTACCGAGTAAGCCTTTTGGGTCACAGGATTCAGGAATGTCGAAGTACTCGAAATCACCGTGATGACACTGAAAGCATCGTTGATGTGGTCGTAGATAGGAGGAGTATACCCGATCCTTTCTTCATATAGTAATGTCTATTGGTCTATTCTATTTTCCATTGCTTGCCGATCTATATTTGTAAACGCCCCCGATTGACACTGGGACAAAATGTAAATGGTATGTCGAATGCGGTCCTGAAACGGTCACGTTCCATCAGGGCTAGCCTCGTGGGCTTCACATTCCACTGCAGCTGCACCACCCCCCACATATGCAGAACAAGTCACCATCGTATGCCTAAAACGGCATTTCCATGTCTTCCACGGACTCTTCCTCCTTCGGTGCGGTTTTGCTCGTCCCGGTTTCGTTTATACTGTCTCGGACAAAGACGCCGACAGCATCTAGCCATTGTTTCTTCACGACAACATAATGGCCGCCTTGAAATACGTAAAGACAAAAACGAGAGTTAGCCAAATGTTGAAACCTGCAAGGAATGCAGGCTGCATTCAGCCAAATATAACGTCACAGAGGCTCCTACATACCAGGATGCCACAACACCCTTCCTCCCTCGCAAACGTCAACGAGTCCCTTCATCAACTTCTCATCCACGACGGTATCCAGACTGCCTAGCACGTTGAGTACGGGTGTCTGGATCTTCGGTTCGTACATCCACTTGTATTCTTCATTGGGTGCCTTGAAGCCGCAATAGGCTACTGCGAACTTCAGGGGCGGATGAGCGGTTGTGAAGCCATCTGTGATTATGCTCTGCGGTTTCGGACGGGAGGGTTCTAGTATGGAAGCGAGGATGGCAGCGAGGCCGGCGCCTTGTGAGAAACCGATTGCTCCTATGAATGGTCCCTGGGAAGGTTGAACGGGAGCGACGGATTACTATTAGATGTTTACTTTGGGATCAATTGGGGTATTCGAAGTAAACAATGCAATGACGGAGCACGGTGGGTATTTATATAAACAACAAACAACCGCTGAAGGACTAGTTGAAGGAGAAGAGGTGCTTTGCACATGCACAATGCATGATGCAGTGTGATTGAGGAGGACTGAGGACTGAGAACCAGAGTAAGAACTAAGGACTGAGGACTGGGAAGGGCAAGTTACATTCTTGTCCAGATATTCACTAATGAACTTCCATGTTTCGTTGATGCCCTTGTATTCGCCAGTAGTTTCGTCCTTCCTCCACCATGTGTACATCCCATCGCTTTCCTCATCCGACTGGAGCAAGGCTGGGTCGACGTCCGGGATGTCACGGAGGTAAAGCCGGTGAGGCGCTGTAGGGTAGTGGAATGCCAGGCGGGTCGGAGCGCAGACCTTGACCAGGTGTTTTTCCAGGGCTCTAGTTTTGGCGTAGAAGAGCTGGCCGGACTGGGTCTTGCCATGGAGCATGAGGATGTTGAGAGTTCGAGGAGATGCCATTATTAGATGAGGCCAGCCAGCCAGACACGACCGATGTTCTGCCCTGAGTAAAATAGATCACGAGATCTATAATTACGACTACCGCTAAGTATCTATCGAGCTGGAGATATCGGTCGTCAGATTGCAGATTGCAGATTGCAGCGGTTCCTGACGCTGGCCGGGGCTTGCTTGTTGGGCAGCAGCAGAGTGAGTTGGCGGACTGATTGGCCGGTGCCACGTAAGTTAAGTTCGGGCGCCAGGTCAGCACAACACATTGCAAGGCAGGATATCCGACGACAGGGGTGGGGACTGGGTTGACAGGGGGGGCCAACACACAACCCACTAACGGACGACTCGATTGCATGGAGCCTGCAGCCACCCAATTTGATGCCATTGCAGTGCTTGGTTTTGGCTATAAGTCTTTCCAGCGCATGCGAAACAGGCTGCAGATGTCCATTCGCTCCTGGAATGAAAATCCCCCAATCGAACGAATCGAAATGGTTTGATCGATACAAGTCGTCGTCTATCGTCTGCTCCTGCGGAATGGATAGATAGGTATGGCCAGCGGAGAAGCCTGCTCTCTCTCGAAGGATGCATACATCGTTGGCCGATATATGTACTTACTTATGCATGCACTGTCCGTACATACATATCTCTTCCCTTCTTCTTCTTCCTCTTCTTCTTGTTCTCCGCTCTCTCGTTTAAATTGCTTTCTCTCACTCACCTGAATTTTACTCAATACTGGCTTTTTAAATTTCCCTTTCGTGGGCCTCATAAGACCCCATTCCGTCCTTCCCGTCTCCTCAGCAACTTTTACTCTTTCAATTCTGATCTTTAATTCTTCTGTTCCGGCATTTGACGGGGTTCCTATTTCCTACCTTTGTTATCATACGGGCAAGTTTCACTCGCGCAATTAATATATTTCGTGCCGGTCCAGCTCTCTCCCGTTATCGACATTTTCACCTTCCTTTTCCTTCATCTCCCAACTTATCGCCCGACAGCTGGCATCTTTTTTCTCGCTAAGAGAACCAATCTAACTGGGGATCCCGGCTGCTTCCCAGCTGTACAGTTTGCGCTGTGTCTGTGTGTGTCTGTGTCTGTGTGTGTCGTGCGCTCGCAACGCAAAATATACCACAGTATGGCCGCCGACGCTTCGATATAGCAGCGCAAGCCCTTCAAGTCGCAAGACTATTCCCCTCCCCCTCTATCTCCCTCTTCCTCTTCCTCTTCCTCTGAAAATTCCTCTGCAAAAATGGTTGAAAGACAACTTCTCGCCTCGCCGTACCGGTCTCCGGGCCCGGTGACGGTTCGCCACAAAGCCGTTGACCGCCAGGGAATTTACTCTCCCATGCGAACACCATCCCCTCAACAACCCCATCCCCACCATAGAAACATTTCCAGTTCTTTTCGCCGTCCTACGACTCCAATTAGACCGCCATTGTTCCGCAATGATCAGCATATTCCTTATTCATTCCTTCCGGATACACCAGAACATACTCCACCAAGTAGACCGGGAAGTAGCGGGTATGGTTCGCACCTGACAACAACGCCACCGCTCAGAGCAGTTCGTTCGCCGTCGCCATTATTGTTTTCTTCTCCTGCGACACCAGCATCTACACCCGGTCCACATGCGTCCCGCAAGGATAGGAGGACAACGGTTAGGGTAGCACATGTTGTCGCTTGCGACTGCACCGAATTCAAACATCAAATCGTCACTCGCGAACCACAGATCTCAGGTCTTCACCCGGGCCAGCCTCTCCTTCAATGGGCGAAACGACCGATACAGAAGCACGTCGCTGTGAGTTGGACAAAAGTACAAATAAACGAAATAGATGGAACGGCTGTATCATATACATGGGGTGATTTTGATAGAGAAAATTTGATTATTGGACACTGGCAGGAGGATCCGACAAGGGCTATTGCGATGAATCTGGGGACAGAATGGGACGTTGAGGATTTGCTGGATCGACTGGTTGAGATTTCGGCGACGAAAGGGAGCGTGTGGATCGACCAGCTCTGCGCTCCCCAACGTGAGGATTATGCTAAGGAGATACTGCCAAAGATACCGGATATTTTCCGATCGATGGAAGTGGTGGTGTTGATGCCAGGTGCAAGGTGTGGATGTTTGGAGAAGGCGGTGGAGAAGGTGAAGAGTGGTGCGAAGGCTGGGGATGTGGTGGAGAGTTGGTTGGGGAAGAAGTGCCATAACAAAGCTGGTCTCTCGTCCTATACCAATCGCATGTGGGCGAGGCAGGAGTTTCGGTATGCGCAGAATCTGAGGTTGGTTTGGAATCGGAAAACACCAGCCCAGTGTTTTCAGTACGAAGACTTGATCTCCGGTAAGGCGGATATTTCCGCCATCAGTGGTTATGCGACCGCGCTCTTCATGCAGAAATTGCACGAAGGGTTCGACCTTGGGGATAAGAACGGATACTGGCTTATTCGCGACGCTACTGACAAGTTCGCACGCGACCTACGGAAAGAATGCGACACTTTGAAGGAAGACAGAAAGGAATTACCTGTATTCTTTCGAATGCTCATGGGGTTGCCGCTCGAGCGAGTCAAGGACGTCGATGAGAATCCGATATTCGAGCTTACCCACAGCCTCAGGACTTTCTGCCGAAATCTGCGTGGTCTGGCCTACGGGACCCATATGGCAACGAACCCGAAGGACTTGGTGCTATCGGTTTGGGTCGATCTGCCAGGCTACAAGATGCCCGAAGAGACAAAATTTTACTCTGCCTCGGAACTTCTCGATGATGCTGTTCGTAAACTGGAAGACAAGCACCACGTCACACTCAGTACCCATGCACCAGCTGGTTTGTTCAAAGAATCGCCGGGTGGCTGCTGGAGACCTGAGGTTTTCCTCGCGAACAAGCAGATCAAGGAGGTCCGCGACTTGTACAGCACATTATCCGAAGCAGACTCTCCGTTGTATATGCGAGACGGAAAGGTTCCACTCCAGATATCCGCCCACAATGCCATCGGCCGCCGCGCATTCGTTTATCGCGACCTCTACAAGGAGCCTTCCCTCGCAAAGGTCGGGCCTGTGATGAGCCAAGTTGTCAAAAACCTCGATGCGATCTCTCAGATCCGCCTAGGCGCTTTGTGGCATGAATATCAAGAACGACTCGCCGCCATCCTCGCGCCACGTAAAGTCAAGAAATCCGACAACAAACTCAACAGCGAGCTCGAAAAGGCTGTTAAAACGGAAAATTTCGTCGAGTTTATGGCCGAATATTACTTCTTCGATAATCTTTGCAACCAAAATCTAGACGAGGATACGCAGCTGCCTTGGGAGACACTTCAGGACGTCGATCACTACAACGTCGTCTACAAACTTACCTGCTACCTCTTGGGCCTTGATCACGAATTTTGCAAAAAGCGGGGGTTGGAATTGGTCATTGCTCCAGAAGAGCCGGCGATTATCGGTCTCACTAACAGGGTTACCGTACCATCGTGGCTCAGCCGGTTCGATCAAGAGACTCTGACAATTTCGACATCGGTCAATCGACACCGAGTAAAGGAGATGCCAATGTGTATGCTTGAGTTGAGGAAAAACGGGCAGTTTTCGGCAAAAGGTGGAGAACCGGAGTATGTGGTTACGGGAAGTTGGGTTTCCTGCCAGGAGGTGGGGAAGAAAGATTTAGGAGGGATCGCGATACCCAGGGATGTCCATTCGGTGCAAAAGGATAAGCTGAGAACGGATGGGTGGTTGATTTAGGGCGGCGTATTTTTCCTTTGTTCTACAAAAAAAAGAAGATTTTGGATTTCATGGAACCGAGCTTTTTGTCTCTTTTTACGGGGGAAGTTGCTTTGATTTTTTTTTTTTGATGAGACCGAAATTGCTAGAATTTTTTTGCTGAAGGAATTTCGGGACGAGATCTTATGATGCATGATCATAGAGTATGATAGCATGCTGGAAATGGTTTGGGCGTTTTGATGGAGTTTTTGGGGTTCTTTGAGTATTCGGCAAGCATTTTTTTGTTTGGTTGACATCGATCGATACGATATCTTGAAAACGAGAAAAGAGAAAAGGTAACAAAAAAAAGAAGAAAATCTTGCAGAAACCGCAAAATGTATCATACCCCACCTATCCTTCTTTGTGTCATCATATTATTACGAGTATATGTTTATAATTAATGAAATAATGGAAGAAAGCTTCAAGAATCGAGATGCAAGAGCACGTGTCACAATTCCAATGGATGACTGATCTATTATGAAATGGGTTTGCAAGCCTTTTTGTGAATGGTTCTTGGCCATGGAGGATAGGTTTGCTAGGTGTCTGTCTACCTTTGGATATATCTTACTTCCTTGATTGATTTGGTGGGCGGATAAGACATTGACAAAGGACGTCTGGGGTTATCTACCGATGTTTGGGGCTGGTGAAGGTAATCTGATGCCGTTGCACCAAGCACTTAACCGAAAGTCTTAAAGATCCTCAACCCCTTCCCATGTCAGATATGGCTATACCATGGATCAACCAAGTTTCTAAAAGTAGCTGAGGAAACAATATATTTAAGGCTGACGTTAATTAATATGTGATAAGGTAAACGTTTTGCTCTATCGGATCCGGACTATTCAGGATAGATGTCACCGTGCGCCGGCAATGAAGTTAGCTCTGTGGGCCTCGGTTTGTCGATATTTGGTTAAAGCTATGCAGGCTAAGCTGCAGCCCTTGAGCTTGATAGAAGCTTCACTGCCTTTGATACTCAACCTTGGATATTCTGTCGCGGATATATATTTTTTTTAATTTCCCTTCGTAGGCCGCGCGCTCATCTTTAACGGATTCGCTCGGAGAGCGTTATTGTTCCTTAAATGGGTTTCCGCGAATTCCGGTCATTTGAACTTGCTGGTCCAGGATCACATAATCAAGACTCTCCAAAAGCTGACAGGGTAATACTTCCAACAACGTCCAAAACTTCCCATTCACTCACGAAAATTTACATTCCAAACGGTTGAAAACATCATATACTCCACCAGCTTACTCTGCAAGACATACATAAAAAAAAAGGTGGAGAACGGAAAAGAAGCTTAGCAGCCTAGCTCAATGATTATATAATTTTCCTGCATCCTGTCAAATCATGAACTTTTTTCTTTTACCCAATTAAGATGTGGAGATGGCATTGCATCTGATGTCCGAACGTTTCTAGAAAAAGGTTTACCAGTTCGAACAAACCCCCTGGTACATACGACCCACTCCACGGCCAAGATAATTGGATCTGCGGTTGAAGTCACATCTTGTTCGTGACGATTGGGATGTGGCCGTGCCCACGCGCTGGGCGGACGTCTTAGTAGTTACCGCCAATTTTGAATGATTGGATTTGGTCGTACGCCTTGACGTGGCCATGAAGAAGAAAATGTGCCGACTAGAAAGGGTAGGGATATGAGATGTGATAGTTTGGGGATCTTATGCGTCTAATTTCTGACCATGGCTCCGGAGAAGGGAAACATCTGGATGGGCCATATGGGAGGCTGGTCTTTGGTGGTGGAGATAGTATATATATAGTGCCAGCGCCCGGACGTCGGACAGAATTTGTGATACTCGAATCCAGCAGGCGACAAGGAAGCTTAATATTTAATCAATTATATTCTCTAGTATTTATAATCCTAATCGGCCTAAGGTTACACGCATGCGGCTACAAACATTCCTTTGGACCCTCCTCGCAGGGTCCCTGGGCGCCAATGCCCATCCTACAGCATCCCAACCAAGCGGTTCTGGGCAAAAGTCAGAATGCAATAATCCCGCTCCAACTCCTCCCTATGGATCGAGCTATGACCGCTCTCCAGAATGTTGGCATTCACCGGCGCACAGAGCATGTTGGGACGGCAAACATAATCTATGGACGGACTACGAAGATCTCTCCAAGGTTCCTAAGGGGGTAGTGCGCAAGTATGAGTTTACCATTACGAATGGAGAGATTGCGCCGGATGGATATGCTGTAAGCAAAATGCTTGTGAATGGGCAGTATCCTGGACCAAAGATTGAAGGGAATTGGGGAGATACTTTTGGTATGTTGCGACTTGGGTCACTTTATGAATACCGATATGTGAAATTGGAAGCCTAATAGCTAATGATATCTTCTAGAAATCACGGTTAAAAACAAGTTGACCAACGGTAACGGGACCTCATTACACTTCCACGGCATCCAGCAACTCGGCACGAACCGCATGGATGGCGCATCAGGTATAACTCAATGCCCCATCCCAGTGGGCAAGAGTATGACCTACAAATGGCGCGCAAACCAATATGGAACTAGCTGGTATCATTCTCATTTCTCACTGCAATACACCGACGGTGTCGTTGGCCCCATTGTTATCCACGGCCCCAGCAGTGTCAACTATGATGAAGAATACACCCTCATGTTAACCGACTGGTTCCACACATCCGCTTTTACACTTTTCTATAATGAAGTACACGGGGCACCTCCAATTCCAGACTCAAAGCTGTTAAACGGGAAATGGAAGTTTCCGTGTAACTCAACGGATCCGAGGTGTCTGAGCAACAAGGGAGGCTTTGCGGATATTGTGTTCGAGAAAGGGAAGAAGTATAAGTTGCGGTTGATCAATATGAGTACCACGTTTATGCAGACGCTTTGGATCGATGGTCATAGTTTTACGGTTGCGGCGGCAGATTTTGTGCCTATTGAGCCGTATAAGACGGATGTGATTAATGTTGCTATTGGTAAGTATCTAGCTACAAGATGATTATTCTGCGATTTGAGTGGCAGAGGACGTACTGATATGGGATGGGTTAGGCCAACGGTACGATGTTATAGTCGAAGCGAAGGCAGATACATGCGAGCAAACCGATTTCTGGATTAATATGAAGAACTGCCTGATCCCTCCAGGCGCACCACCGGTAGAATGCTCGGCGGAAGATGCGAGAACAGGAATTGTCTGATACGATGCTAGGTCGACTAAGAACCCTCCCACTCTTTCAAACTGCGGAGACCAAAAGACATGTCGAGATGAGCCCAAGGAACTTATCAAACCGATCGTTAAGAGGAAGGTTCCTCCACCGCCACCCAATATGTTGGAAGGATTCTACGTGAGCTCGGTGTCATATCCAAATGAATCGACGCCTTGGCCGGAATCGAATCAGTGGAGGTGGAATCTCGCGAATTCGACGTTCTTTGTTGACTGGTAAGTTCTTCTGGCATGGTTTGGCAGCTGCAGACTCTGTGGTAGGTTTGATACTTATATTTTTGACATTTAGGGCGGAGCCAACATATTCCTACCTCGGTCTCGAGGGCGAGAACAAGCCATTCCCAGAGTCCTACCAGCCAATATACTTGAATGAGAAAGACAAATGGGTCTACTTCGTCATCAATGCAAACTTCACACAGACGAGCCCAGGGAAACTGCCCGTCCCGCTCGACCATCCAATCCATTTACACGGCCATGACTTTGTTGTTTTGGCGCAAGTCACACATCAGCAGTTTAATGCAGCCACGCCTATCAAGTATGATTTGGATAACCCTATGAGAAGGGACACGGCAGTACTCCCTGGCGGTGGGTTCCTAGTAATTGCGTTTGAGACAAAGAATCCTGGGGTAAGTCAAATATCCTAATTCTTCTACTATACTTTCTCTGGACTTTGACTAAGATATTGGCTTGTAACTCTGTAGGCTTGGCTCATCCACTGTCATCTCGCATTTCACTCGAGCACGGGATTCGCTTTACAGTTTATCGAGCGCGAGAGCGAGATTCTTGAACAATTCAGTGGCCGACAAGCAAAACTGTATCACGAACAATGTCAACAGTGGAGAAAGGATTGGAAAACCAACCCAGCAAATGCTGGTATTAGAGATTCCGGAGCATAAATTTATAGCTAAAAATGTTTCCATATGGTGGGCCTAACGATATCTTGATGGGAGTCATTTGGTGTTCTGTGAATTTGTTGTTTTTAGCATTTGTTGGAGGGATTTTGCATGATAGACATGAATATACTCAAGGTCGTTATAAATCTTTGTTCCTCATATCCGTAACACCCTACGCTCCTGTAGGTATATATGAAAATTTAAAGCTCTTCCAATTCTCACCCCATTGCAATGTAGTAAATTTACTATCCAGAGCGATACCGCCATCACTCTCCACGTCATTGTAAAACCGTAGAAAATTTCTTTCCTGCCGACCAATCTCTTCTTGTTGTGTTTCACCCGCTACGGGCGGCTCAATTTCCATTTTCTCTTGAGTTGTTGTCCCCAAATTACCCACATTCGACTGTGCCTCGATTTGTTGCTCTGAACTTTCCGATTCTGAAAGGTCGATATCGAAGTCGTTGTAATAATCTTCATCGTCCTCTTCTTCTGGGATGCTTGGAATATTTTGCGGTAGTTGCATACTAGGTGGTCTTACAATCGGTAACTTCCTCTGCTGGCTCACCCTTGACATCGAAAGCTTCAGCGCACCCTCCTCGTCTTGCTGATACACGGCATTCTTACAATCCGTCCCAGTGTAAAATTCAACCTTTGTCACGGATACACCAGGTATAGCGATCCAGTAAAGGTTTTTACGAGGATCATAAACCTTTTGTACTTTATACTTCGTGATAAATCCTGATGGTATGTTGTCAGGTATGAATTGGGCTGTATCGAAGTAGTTGAATGGAACGGCGAAGCATTTGTCGAGGGATTGGACGTCGGTGACGGCTTCTTTGGTTATCCAGTTTATACCTGGGTTTTTGACTGTGGAGGTACGGAGGAAGGCGAGGGAGAAGCCGTTGATGATGGCTGGCGAAAACGTGAGGACCACGAGTAGGGGCTTCATGGTGGCGGCCTCGTGTCGCTGATGAATCTAAGTTTGACATGAAGCTAGGTAACACGTTGTTGATACTCTTTGGTCCGTGGTACCTGAGCATGAGGGACAATTTGAGCATAATCGAGGCTATTCCGGTCCGCTGGCTTCACGGCAGGGGTGTCTATTGGGATGTGTTGGGCGTGGTATTTTGACCCCCCTGCCCAAGATCGTTTCTCAACGTCATGTCCTGTCCGTCCCAGGATTCCTGGCCTTATCCCTCGTATGCATGATTATTCGGCACTTACAATACTAAAATCTCAGCCCGTCTGACGCCCGAGCTACCATGGCCCTGCTTTACGGTATCTATACAGCCCTGTGGCAACTAGTAACATCCGAAGGCTTCCCTCCAAAGCCTCAATTCGAGGAGAAAGATGTTCCTGATTTGTCTGGAAAGGTAGCTATAACTTTTACCGGCTAGATTTTTTCGCTGGAAGCGAAGTTCGCCGTGCGCGTGCATACGTGCGCCGCGCTTGCATCTGAACCACGAGTTTGCTAAGGGGAATTGATGTGGCTTTTGAGGTCTACCTGGTTACTGGGGCGTCTGGGGGTATAGGATTTGAGCTTGCGAAGGTTAGTAAGGAATAACATCTTCATCCAATTTCTCTCCGTTTGAGCAATAAGAAGGAATCACCTCATGTTGTAATTTGGCTTGTAAACTGGCAATTACATATGCAACTATGGAAAGTTCAGGGATCATAGCTTAACTCTCGTGCTGTGAAACATTAGATTCTCTACTCCAAAAACGCAAAAGTATATATCGCCGGAAGATCCGAAGAGAACGGGAAGGCCGCTGTCACAAAGATCAAAGAAGAACATCCAAAGTCTGATGGAGGACTTGAGTTCCTCCAGTTGGATCTTAGCGACCTGACCACTATCAAACCTGCAGCCGATAAACTTCTTTCGCAAGAAAGAAGACTCGACGCGGTAGTCCACAATGCAGGCATAATGGCACCTCCAACAAGCTGGAGAAGTGCGCAGGTAATTTAGCAATAACAATAGTGCACTTGACTTCACTTAAACTAATTTTCTCCAGGGGTGGGACCTTCAATTTGGCACCAATGTCATTGGCCCTTTCGTGCTCCAACGGCATCTGCAAAATATCCTTGTTGAAACAGCCAAATTCGCACCAAAAGCGTCCGTCAGAGTTGTATTCCTATCTTCGATCGGGGCACACGCAGCTCCAGCTGGCGGAATCAATTACGAGAATATTGAGGAGAAGGGTATCCCACCGCTGACGAACATTCCGGGACTGGATACATGGCTCAAGTATGCTCAGACTAAATGTGCAAACACTATCATGGCGAAGGGGTATGCCGAGAAATACAAAGATACTGGAGTCATCGCTGTTGTGAGTCGATTAATTCCTAGTGTTTGGGAATATAGCCGTATGTCTACGGGGCGCAAAGCCAGCTAACAGAAGACAGTCGCCAAATCCCGGAAATTTGAAAACGGATTTGTTGAGATATAGCATTCTACTAAAGACTCTCGGTGTATGATCTGCCTTGCTGAAAATCATCATAAAATTTTGGCTATAACTAATCATTTTCTACGCAGTGGACCTTCTTATACCCACCGCGCTATGGTGGTTTAACCGAACTGTACGCAACGCTCTCCCCGGAAATCGACCAGTCCAAGAATGGCGCTGTAATTATTCCGTGGGGTCGAATAGGTCCAATGCGATCGGACGTCATAAAGAACTGCGAGACTGGAGGTGCACTCCGGTTTTGGAACTGGTTGGAGGAACATACACAAGGGTTTTGAGCTGCTCAAGGAGCCTCTTTTCTCATATGTTTATCAATTTTTCCAGCCCTTTTAGACCAATGCAATTCGGATCCATTAGATGTTAGAATACTACATCGCTCGAGTGAACTAAGTCTGATTGTGAGACATAGACTCACACACACGATCTGTGTCCGCGATCCATCTGAATAAACATATTTAAATTTAGAATCCAAATTCTCCTATTCCGACCCGCTCTATCCAGCGATATCGCTTGCACACTAGTAGGGATCCTCAACATTACGATGTCATCAAGACGAGAAACAAATATTCGAGCAAAAACTTTAAGCTCTAATCTGCAACTGCCGGCTACCGACATCGTTACATGCATCGAAGGCCCCGTCTGCATTCCCCACCTACTACTCGTATTCGCCAAAATACTTCGGCAGCTTCGGGTAACAAGCCCGCCTAAAGCTTACTTGGCCCGACAGATTCCAACCTCTTGGCCGCATTTGCTACCAACACCTTAGGTTGTTGTTATCGTGGGGTGATAGGTGCAGCGCTGCGGAAGATTCTCGCGAGTGCGAACAGGAATTGTTACCTTGGTTCTGGAAAATACGGCTAAATTCAAAAAAAAAAAAAAAAAAACCTTTAAATGATAATTATCTCACAATTATAGTTATTTTCTTCGGTTGAAAAAAACGGGAATAAGAGAGTTAAAAAAGGTTTAAATTTTTGCGTGCATTCAAAAATTCAAACAAGTTAGAAACAAATAATTCCGGCAATGCAAAATGAACTGTACCGCAATGAAGAAATAATTTGAACAAGAAGAGTAAAGATAAAAGTATCTACATCTGCAAAATGCAAGAAAATCATTAAATTTAGAAAAAAAAAGGGGGTCCAGGTTATATGGGACAGTTAGTCGTATGTATCATTGATTTCAGTCGTAGAGGGCGTAGAATTCTGAAACCGCAAGGTACGGTCCAGAACACCAACCTCATGGAAGAGAAGGCGTGGCGTAGATGATGCCATTCATATCTATAAATTAATTTTTTTAAGCAACAGCTTTGCACATGTACTTAGGATCTGTAACGGCGATTTATGTCAGAGGTTATGTTTCATAAGTTTATGGCATGTGTGGGTGGCGCATACCGCAATAAGCTGGGCAAATGCATCCAGGCTTCCTGCCGCAAGCGATGGTGCAGTCGTTGTGGCAGCCGCATGGAATGCCGGTAGTGACTGGAGTTGGGACGATGCTCTTCTTCTTGAGAAGGGTTTCAGGGCAGGCGTATTTAGGGTCTAGATTTGGCGGTGTGAATTAGTTAAAATGTCTGCAGGGGAACAAGCCGAATTGATCGTAGTTGAAGGAATGGAAGGAGAGAAAGATAGAAAAGCCAAGGTTGTGCAATTAACGAACCGCAATTTCTTGGGCACCCGCATGGCTCTTCCTTGCAGTTTACGATGCAATCGTTGAGGCAGCCACATGTGTATGTTGGCCTGACGCTTGTGGTTGTTTTTGTTGGGGTGGTTGTGGGACATGCATATTTTATGTCTTGAGATGTTTGAACACAAACGTATCAAGTGCCATCAGCCTGAGAGCTCAGGATACAGCATACAGGAATGGAGGAATGGGAGATGGGGTTTTTTTTTAGGGGAGAGTTGTATTGGACATACCGCAGTATTGTGGGCAGACACAGTTTTTAGTGGAGCAGTTGACAATGCAGTCGTTCAAGCATCCGCACCTGACGGTGGGCTTTGGAGTGGGGAGAGTGACTCTGGTTGGCTGGAGAGTAGGAAGTGGGCACTCGTACTTGGGGTCTGATAAAAGATATTAGTTTATAGGCTTTTTGGCCAGTATACCTTGAGATATTCTTACCGCAGTACTGTGGGCAGATGCAAGACTTGCCAGGCGGGCAGTTGATCTTGCAGTCATTTGTGCATCCGCAGACGAAGGTTGGCTTTGGAGTAGCGGTAGTCTTAGTTGGCTTGGTTGGGGTGGTCGTTGGGCAGAAGTACTTGGGATCTGTTATAAGAATACACGTTAGTCAATATGTAAATATATTTTAAACACTATAGGCGCAAGCTATTACCGCAGAAATCGGCGCATTTGCATAGCCTAAGATCCGGGCAGCCGACGAGGCAGTCGTTAAGGCATGGGCCGCAAGTTTCTGTGACTCTGATAGGAGTCTGCGTAGGAGTAGCAGTGCATTCGTATGCAGGATCTACATAGTCAAAGGACAAGATATATTAAAAGACGAAACAACATTGCAATGATATCAGTATAAACAAAATATCAACTTACCACAGTACTCTGGGCAGAGAATGCCTGGCTTGTTAGCAAGCTTGCAGGCATTGGTGCAACCGCACACAAAGGTCGGTGTCGCATCCTGTGGCTCTGGGAGAGCAACAGCGCTGGCTAGGGCCAGCGAGGCAAAGGCCGCGATGAGGTATTTGAGCTGCATATTTTTCTGAGTTTCGTAGTATCCGTGTAGGTACAAGTCTTGTAAGAGGGGACCTATAGACAATCGACAATGCAGAAGCTACCGCTGTGTTCCAATTCGATACTCGCTACCGTTGGTTAAATGAACCTGCTGGATGGAGAAAAAAAAGTCGGATTCGAATTGGGATCCCGAGTCAATTAAATAGAACCATATGCGCAGCTTCAGTTATCTGGAACCGCAAGCCACTCCATTCACCCGCTTCACTTTAATCCATGAAATGACATCTCCCGTCGGCTGCCAAGTCGCGAAGGGCTCCTTTGAATTTGGGCCCTAGCGTTATTGATCCAAGATGTTACATAGATTGTCAGGCTGTGGCTCTTGTCCTACGTCTCTTGCATATTGTTGGATTTTCTTTTCCAAGGGGAAAAAGTGCGATGTTCGGCTTGCAAGCTTGCAGCTGACACCCTAGGCCGAATGGTCCTACGAAAAGTTGCATATGCACATATCGTTCGAGAAAAACGGATGTTACTGCGGCTCAATAGCTAAAATTTGATATTGTTGGTGGAAGGGGTGAGGAGAGGTTTGTAGCCAGGGAAGGCGATGCAGGGTAGCCTATAATTGCATACATAGAAGCTAGCAGCTGTACCTAGGCGAAATTTGCGGGGGATCCGAATAGGACGGATCAGAGTGAACCCGTAGGGCTGGTTTCGCGTGAGAGTTTCGAGTGCTTTGTTTGATGGATTATTGTTATTCTGTAGCTGAGGTATTTTTCTAGGGAGCCTTGCTGAAGCTTCCATGATGCTTGCAGAATAACATGCTGAAATGGTCGCTTTTCGGCCCTGGCGACAGGATTACTGTTGGGCCCCGCGTATACAAGTTGCTCAGGTACCTATAGTAATTTCGGCCTGTCATAGCAAATCTTGCCTATCTGACCCAAACATGCAGCTGAAATTTCCAGAATTCGCATGCAGGCTTTTTTTTTCTTGCAAGCTTCAGAAGCTGGGGTTGGAGGAAGAGTGCGGTCCGGTGTGAGTAGATTTAGCCAAGCGGATAATCAGTTCCAACTGCAACTAGGACACGGACCGGGAGTTCCTGCGTCGGAAAGAAAATCATTTAGGACCGAAGATTAACTTAAGATTAGAAGAAATGTTTCTCCACTGGTGCTATGTCAGCTTACGGTGTTTATCAAAGCGTTCTAAGCCAATAGATTAGAATTCGGTCGAATCGAATGTAGATGTTTACTCCGAGTGGTGTAGTGGGCAATATTGCATTGCGGTGTGTGGTATTCTTGACACTGCCGCAACACACCAAGGATTGTAACCTCAGAACTGCATGGGATCGGGTCCGGTTATAATATCCGCCTGTACTGAGAAAAAAAACTAAATAACTCCTAGGGTGCTTCATGTGGTCTGCTAGTAAGGAAGCGGATCCGGCTTAGGTGCGGTACATGTACATGCTAGTAACGTTATAGATAGGTTAAACGGACTATTATAATTACCCTTACGTAGACACGGCAGACATCCAATGCATACTAATTTCCTGAGTGCCGACCACTCTATACTCTCTGCGAGAGATCATCAAGTATTCATCTGACCATGTGGCCGAGGTAAAATTCTGAGGTCTGACGTGACCGGATGTTTCGGTATCGACGACTATTGGATAGTTCCTACCGAAGACCGCGACGGCTGAAGAGAGCGTGTGTTCATGATGATGTTAGGCATCCGGTAAGCTGATACGGGATTGAGCTGTCGACGGCCTCCCCTTAAGTCATAGGGTTCCATTGTTCGTGAGAATGCTCCCAATACGAGCACCAATATATCTTGGCACATGATCCACCCAAATCTCGACCTCCAGCTCCGTCTTACTACGGCTTGAGCGGATGCCCGACCAGACCAGGCTCCCAGAAGTTGCCAACAAGCTCCAGACCTTACATGGTTACACAAGGAAGCGAACGCCTCACCGCACCTTATAAGTGTGGCCCGTACAATGGAAGTCTGGTAATGTCCCGAGTCATGCGTCTGGAAAGTTTATACGTAGATGGTAATATTTCCCGAACTGCTGCTGCATATGGATTATTTCCCAACTCCAACATCAAAACTCAGAAGGCTCTTGCTGTCAGGTCTGCAGTGGAGCGTCATCGTGCCCTGCCAGAGTGTGTTGCACACTGTGCAACGACGTTACGTATTCTCCTGGGAATGCTAATGTAGACTGAGCGTCAGTTTAAAATATTTTGTGAGCTCAGAAAAGAAAAGAAAAAGGATTAGAGGATGCCGTACGAGGCCTTGACTAGGCAGACTTTGACGTCTAACGTCTAACGGTCCCTTGTTGGATTTTTTGTGTTCCCAGGTACGAAGGTCGATGTTGGGCATGTTGGCTAGAGTAACCTATACTGCCCTGGCCTCGATGAGGCTAGCAAGTTGAGATGCCAGCCACATATTAAAGGTATATGACTAGGAACGAAGATCGGAATCCGATTAGATAAGAGTATACATAGCTAGAGCCACTCTCTTCGAGCATTTATTATAGATCTGGACTGCCTCTGCCGCCGTTCTCCAAATATCAACTTTCAGAGAGGCCCTTCGTGGCGTAGTTCTTCAACCTCCTGGCAAACTTGTTCATAGGCGATTTCCAAGAAAAAATCATGACACCACAGTCTTCTCATTTTTTCCCTTTCGCATTGGTTTTCAGGGCGACGTACCCCCCTGGGGGTACTATACATGAAACAATGGCTTTCTTCTAGGATGCGTATAGACGACTTTACCCAATTCCGTCGCAAAATTGAAGGCTCGAATTGCGACGAAAAGTTAAGCTTTCTTCTTGTGTTCTCCCCTGGCGGATTCGCGTGGAACTCGCGACAGGGACAATTATCGAATCCTTTGGCAATACTTTCGATTCTAGAATCTTTTAGACGGCCTTGACAACGTTTGACATTGAGTCCAAAGTTTTTCCGCCCGCACTCTTTCTCGTCTCGTCTCGAAGCGTTTTTCTGATGGCAAAATTTGACGGGACCTGTCAGAGCAATGATGGGAAAGAAAAGGCGAGACGAGGTCGGTGGCGGTTCGGGACGATTGGCTTTTCGCTAGATATTCCTCGGAAGGGATATAGCGTCTGCTTTTATTGCATTGTTCTAGCATTTATCGCTGCGGCTTTGCAAGCTTTGTCCTGCAATCCCATGTCGCCTTTCGCCTCTCGGCCTTCAAGAAACGCGTATGCGACAGGGAACAGCAACGAATAGAAGCGAGATATCGATAGCATGATTGTGTAAAAAATACAATGATATCCCAACTGCGAGGAAGTGGAGTCCTTAATCCAGGGTTTCGAAAGGCGTATGAGTTGTTCGGAGCTGCAGGAGAGTCTTGACTGGGCGTCGCCGCGGGCGGTTCTGCTGGCTTGGATAGCAATTTTTGGGGGGGATACTTCCTCGATACCCTTCAGAATAAACGATTTCCCGCCAGCCGAACAACATCCACTCCGCCAGAAGTACTCCAACAGCTGCAACGTTGTACAAGGTTCTCCATTCGACACATGCTCGAAGCTCCAGGTTCTTGGTTTGGGCCCATTGTCCGGTTAGTTAGGGCAAAAGCTAGGACGCGGACGGATGAACGGCGACAGCTCGGACACGGGATCCTGGAGCTCAGGACCGCCTATAAATTGGCCCGTCTAATCGGATGCTTTTGCTTCCGTTTCGAAATTCTTACCTCTTTCTTCACACTAACCCGCAAGACCTGGCTGCTAGCTACCCCGTTTTGAGTAACTTTGAAGGGATCAAGATGGCGTCTATTTCTGGGTTAATAAGATTCATTGTCCTCGTTGCTTCCCTAGGGCCTCTGGCTTCTTTTGTTTCTGCTTCTCCAACATATGGCAACGTTCCTTCATCAAAGTATCCATTTGCTTCACCAAAGTGCCGTCGTCCTCTAATCCGGAAGGATTGGTAAGCTTCGCTTTCGATTCCTCGATGTTGGGATGCAACTGATGCCGTCTTCCACCAGGAGAGCTTTATCGAACGATGAAAAGAAGTCATACATCGCAGCTGTCCAATGTCTAGGGAACAAGAAGAAAGCCAAGTCGATATCCGGCATTCCAGGCCTCCAAAGCCGATACGATGACTTTCAGGGTATCCACTCGGTCCAAACGCCTGACATCCATTGGGTCGTAAGTACCTCCACCCTCTCAAATACCACCCTATCTTCCCCCTAACCAGAGCACAACTAGGGCCACTTCATGCTTTGGCACCGCTACTACATCGCCACATACGAGAAGACCCTCCGAGATGTCTGCGGCTACCGAGGCGCCCAACCGTATTGGAACTGGACAATCGATAACAACAGCGGCAAAGACATGACCCAATGGCCCATCTTCAACAACCACACAGGATTCGGCGGTAACGGCGTCTACGTCGACGGTGAAAACCCATTCGGTATCCCGGAACGTAGCGGTGGCGGCTGTGTTCAACGAGGTCCCTTCGCTTGGCCAAAGTGGAGTGTTAACCTAGGGCCGGGCTCCAGCCTCGCTTATAACCCCAGATGTCTTACCCGCGACTTTTCACGGCCGATGATGAGGTGGGCTACGCCGGAGCTGGTTAATTGGGTGCTCAATGTAACAAAGTATGAGGATTTTGCATATCGATTGGAGAACGTACCGGTTTTTACTATTCCAAATGTTCACGGTGCTGGGCATTTTGGGGTTGGAGGGGCCCTGGGAGCTCTTGGTGATGTCTATGCCAGTCCTGGTGGTATGTTAACCCCTTGCCCCTTGTTCTTATATAATATGCCTGTTAAAGCGTTATGGTAGACGCCATGGGAACGTCCCAGCTAACCACGTATCCCAGACCCAATATTCTACCTCCACCACACAACAATGGACCGAATGCTCTGGACTTGGCAGAAGAGGAATTTACCAGCTAGACTCTACGACGTCGGTGGCCCTGTTGTACCGTTTGACTACCAGAACCTGGTCGGACCAAATATCACACTCAGTTTTAAGGTCGGACTGGGCAAGTTGGCGCCGAATGTTACGCTTGCAAAAATTATGAACTTGCAGGGGGATGTGCTCTGCTATGATTATGAATGAGGAAGCGATGAAGAAGCGGGGTAATGATAATTCATAACGGATAATGATGCATGAAATGAAGTTTTGTTTTTATTCTATTACAATAACCCTTACCCCGGCATAGTGAGGGAACCAGGTGTCTACCGATTCAGTGCAATGCACGACCGCGTGTTATTTTGAACCCCAAAAGCGTTGTGACACAAATGTCGGAATTCAGACGGCCTCTGATATTCCAGTTAATCAATATATAATTGAAACTAAGAAAATTACGACATAAATGGCCAGAAAATGAATGTGATATCCCAGAAAGAATCCCTTTCATATTTGTTCCAGCAATCATCATTGACCGTTTCAAAAAAGAGGTCCAAGTACCTTTCACACTTCACGAAACGTACCCGTCTAGCGCCTGGAATCCAATGGCGCCAACACCAACAGCGACACTAAGCGATAGCGCAGCGGGAACAGGCTCATCCAGACGTCCGCTATTTCTCTCCATTACATTCGTTCTCCTTGGAATAGCCACTATTTTCGTGATATTACGGCACGTAGCCACATCCCCCCCCAAAATGCAAGCCATTTTCTACTTCGTTTGAAGGATCCGATTGCCTAAAAGTATTCAAACTTTATGAAAAAACTGTAACTAACGACTAGGGTGTATAGGCTTTACTGTCGTTACTTCCTCATCCACAGATTTGGCGTGGATGATTGGTTAATCACGGTTGGGATTCTGGCGGAATGGGCGCTCGCTGTTATGAATTACTTTATGATTAAGTACGGTACCGGACGACATATTTCTACAGTCGTAAGTACTATACACAAACCATAAGCCCCGATATTGATATTATGGTCTCGCCCTTGCTTGCTCTGTAATATAACAAACCTTCCGCCCAACAACAAAAAGCCCTTACTATCGATCAAGCAAACTTCATATCACAAACATTTTTAACATACTTCAAGAGATAAAGACCGATGCTGACTAAAATCCTTTCTTCTCCTTTCTTCATTTTATCTTTAATGGAATTATAGACCATCGACGAATTAATCCCCACCCTCCGTTACTGGTTCGCATACCAAATCCTTTACCCACTGGTTTTACTCTTCATCAAGCTTTCGATATTGGCGTTTTACGTTGGAATCTCGCCGCAAAGGTGGTACCGGAACACGGTGTACGGCGTCGGTATCTTTGTTATCGCTTGGACGATAACATTTATTTTCGCATATGTAAGTCATATAGCCATAATACCCCCCGGTAGAAGCTATTCCCTGTGGTGGTGGTGGTGGTGGTATATTTATATTAGAATGGAAGGGGGCGGGTGGGTGAAAGCACGTGGGCTAATGGAATGTGGGAAACTAGATATTCGAGTGTCCGAACCCCTCGACAGCGTGGTCACTGGATTTCCCACGCGGATGTGTGAATTTACCGGCGTTGTATTACAGTACCGCATCGATCAATATTGCTACGGACTTGATTATTCTCCTCCTACCTATTCCCGTGCTCCGACAGCTCCAGATTGATAAACGCAGGAAGTGTATGTTTTTCACAATCTCCTATATTATTGAGAAGACCTGGGCTAATTTTTTTGGTTACGTAGTGGTGCTAATTGCCATATTTTCTGTCGGTGTAGTGGCGGTTGCCGGCTCTGTGGCTAGGCTGTGGTCGCTTTGGAAATACCAGCACACCGTTGACGTTTCGTACGATGCGATATTCATTTTATTGTTTTCGCACATTGAGATTAACTTGGCGATCATGTGTGCGTGTGCTCCGGCTTTGAAGCCGTTGTTCAAGAGCTTTGCGACGCCGTTTGGTAGTAAAGTTGGGGAGAGCAGTGTGAAGACCACTGGTTTAACGTCATCTGCTAGTAGCGGTGGTAGCGCTGGCGCTGCGAATGGAGGTGGAACTGGGGATACAAATGTGAGGCCGGTGATGAATTCTAGGGTGGGTAGTAATGGTGGGGTGGTTAGCTCGCCGATTGTGAGGAATCGGGCAAAGTTTGAGATGACAGATTCTTTCAGGCGGGAGAGTCCTGAGAGCAGGGTTGTTGAAGTTACCGGTGGGACACCGTATTATACACCTCCTCTTGAGATGGCGGGGCCGAAGGGTCGTCGTCCGATTTTTGAGGATGATATTGAGGAAGATGGGTTTGGAGAGGAATATGACGGGAATGAAGAAGAAGATGACGACGAAGATGACGATGATGACGACTATGGGGAACAAGAGGGATACGACCCACGACGACCACCACCTGCGGAATACCGACAAGGATCTGCCCCAAACTTCCAGCTGGATGGCAGCTTTGGTTTCAAACGATCGCAATCTCCGACGGGTTTCCGGCATGCGAACACGATTAACACCATCACTGCCGCTACAAGGGCAGCTAATAGCAGCTACAGGCCTCCTGGGATTAGTAGACTGGCGGGGGAGTACACGGTGACCTGTAGCTCGACGCACAGCCTTACTAGGAGCGGTGCGGACATTGCGCCTGATCAAGAGTACTTTGGATTCGTACACCGGCCGAGTATTTGGGCGAGGAGGCAGAGCGTCGTTAGTCGGATCAGTGGGAGGGCAATGAAGTCTGCCTACTATAGACTAAATTTGGAGAAAAGACAGAATGGTGATTATGATGAAGGGGATGAAGGAAGGAGGCAGAGTGATTTTGAGGTTAAGATCGAGCATGAGGTTAGGGTTGATTATGAATTGATGACGGAGGAGGAGATGGAACGGTGGGAGAGGAAGAGGTCGGTTTTGGATGCGGTGGATAGTTTGTGGTGATTCGGATTCATGATCGGATGGTACTGGTGCCGCTTTTAAACTTTTCTTTTACACGGATTAATTCACAATAGGGTGGGCTGGTTTCCCGGGCTCAGGATGAGGTGTGCATTGAACGGTGTTTCTTCGCTAAGATGGACTTTTCTCTTGATTGATGTATTGCTGTTTTTCCATTCTTTGCGTTTATTCATATCGCATTTTATTCCTTCGGTGGGGTTTGAATTAAAGTCTGATGGATTCGAATTCGAACTCAAACTCGAGATTAGCAGTTGACGATAGAATTGGGGGGATATTCTTTTCGTCCTGGCCTCTGGTAGGATTACTTTAGTCTAGTACCCACGATTACCTTTATCCTTTCTACCCGGGTTCTACGTCATAATAATGATAATATCTAATACACCCCAATTTACCGATGTTTTCCAAGGCTTTCTCGAAATTCCTTTTAGTCGTTTCTTAATTCGAATTCTCGAATCGACGGGATGACGATTTTATATGAAACGTGCATAGAAACCGGTTCCATGGAACATAGATCTAGGAGCTTGACATAAAACGATTGCTTCGACTCCAATTAACGCATGACTCGATAAATCGGATCGATAAATTTCTGGATTTGCACGTTCGATCTATCGAATCTCGACCTTTGCACCGATATTTCGCTATCCTCTCGATCGGGATAAAATAGGCCTAGATAGACATTTCGGACCTAGGTATTCGATATCAACCGAAGCACATACGCTATAAAGAAAAAGCACGGCTTATATATAAAACCAGGAAACAAACTCAAAAGTTCGAACTATGCCTGCATCAAGAAACCCTCGAAGGGCTGCCAACAGAGTTGATATGCTTGCGAACGATATGCGGAAGTTGAGTACTAATTCTACAACAAAAGCTACCCACCGAGAAAGGAAGACAGACAATGCGGAAGTACCGCAGGCTAGAGCTACACGTGCCAGGGTCAAGAGAGACAGTTTGGTATTGGTAGAGGCTACGGACGCCATAAATCGACGACGGCGTCAGAAGAAAGTCGATACCACTAGGATCTCTGGCTCGGAAAACGTATTTGGCGGGACTAAAGTAACCAATGAACCAACTCCTACCAAAACCCTATCATCACCACAGCCCATAGTGGTAAAACCAACAACCGTTAAAACATCTTTCTTACTAGTCTCAGATACCCACGATGTTCAACCAACGAGTGCAGCATATAAAGATGCCCCATTCCGCTACCCATTCCCTAAAACCGACGTGTTCATCCACGCGGGTGATATGACACAGCAAGGCAGACTATCCGCTCTTAAAACCGCGATATCATGGATCGAATCCATCCCCGCAAAATTAAAAATCATAATAGCGGGGAACCACGATCATAGCCTTGACTCAACTCTCAAAGAAGATTCCTCAGACTCAGACTCGGATTCCACCAGCGACCGAAAGCGACAACGACGCAGGAGAATAGAAATGTGTAGAAGATTCCTGAAAAGCGAGGAAATGAAGGCGAAGGGGATACATTACCTTGAAAATGCGCTCGAGACATTTGAACTAAATAACGGAGCGACATTAACAGTTTTTGCATCGCCGTACACGCCGCGTGGACCGCCGCCACATCACGGTGGGGCGTTTAGGTATAACCAAGACTTTAATCCCTGGAACCAACTGTACAACATGCATAACTTGGAGAGGAAGGAGGTGGATGTGACTGTAGTGCATGGACCTGCTTATGGTATCCTCGATAGGACAGCAGGGGGGGAGAATGTGGGGTGTAGACATTTACGTGAATTTTTGAACAAGGTGAGGCCGTTGATGAGTGTCTGTGGGCATATCCATGAAGCGGCTGGGGTGAATGTTTTGGAATGGGAGGGTGGGGATGATGCAGGCCAGGGTGTGGATGTTCCGAGGGCTGAAGAGGATGGGACGGTGTTTACAGACGCTAGAGGTGCGACAAAGGGGGTGGTCAGGGGTGAGAGGACGGTGTTTGTGAATGCGTCGCTTGTTGGGGCGGCAAGTAGTAGCTATGCGGGGGCGGCACGGTACCCTTACGTTATAGAGTTGGAGTTGCCGGTGGCGGCGGCGTCGGAGTGATTTTTGGAGGATTTGAGTGTAGATGTGTACTCGAAAGCGCACGAAGAGCACAAAGAATTGCATTTTCTATGATGACCTGTTAATGATATTACCTTGAATGGCCTCGATGAACAGTTCGTCGCCCTTCCTCGCTCTATCCTCGAACTCGGCTTTATGCTCCTCGAACCAGACTTGGTCCTCAAAGGCCTAGAATATGAGTATACAACTGCATTAGCAACATCCAACAGCTTATATGCACACATGCACATGCATGCTCGCTACCAACGTTTCACATTTTTCATTATCTTGCATATGATCGGGTTGAATGTGACTTGCTCACCCGTGGCAAAAGGGCCCCAAACTCGACCCCGGTCAACATGGTGTCGTTAATCCACAGAGCCGAAAGCTCCTTCTCGCCTGCGGAACCAACAATGTTATTCCAACCCTCGTATATTTCTTTGGCGACCTCCTTCATGAGGTCCTCGCCAACCTCACCACGCGGTCTGACCCAGCCGATGAGTTTGTTGTTCGGACGTCGCAGGCCACCGACATATTGGAAGGGGTTGGTGTTATGGTAGAATTCAACGTTGACGAACATTTTGAGGGCCCCCGTGGCCGCGGTATGGGCCTCTGTGATGGACTGGGCAAGGGAGTCCTTTTGAGAAGGCGTGAGGTCGATGGAGTGGAAGACCTGGTAGAAGGGCATCTTGGAGGAGTAGTACTATGTACTCTGAGACGCGTATTCCTGTCAGTCGGTGAATCCTTAGCCCGGCTACATGCACTGAACCCCGGTCTGGTCTTCAGAGGCTCCTTTGACGGGTAGCTACCTAGCAGTCACCTACTTAAGAAAGTTGGTAGTATATTTGATCTGATCTGATCTGATCTGATCCTGGGACGGTTACAACCTGATCTGAGCTGAGCAGATCTGGTCCTGACCAGGCGTGTGTTGTTGCGCGGAGATCTGTTGTATTTTGTAATGACGTCACTCCTCCAGCTGAAGGCTTCCACCACCAGATTCGATGGAATCAATTCAATTGGTATCGATTGAAGATATCATTTTATATCATTTTATAATCATTTCATGGCTGCCAACAGCCGCTGTCTTCCAACCATCCCGGCTGGGCCGAATGAAGTGTTAGGTTCGAATTAAAGGTACTCGGCATCTGTCCGCGAAATCTCGCCATTTCTTAGCGCGCGGGACCCGTCTGTTCTTCTCACTAACAACTTGAAAGTAACTGTTGCAGCTGTTGGCCGTTGGCTGCAGGATTTGATTCTCTTTTCCCCAACTTACTTCACTTCGCTTCATTCGCGTGATCATTTGATCGAGGACAATTGATTCAATTGATTCAATTCAATCGAGTAAGAGGATTCGAATTACTTGGCCGGAATAATTGTCCCGCATCTAGCCAGCAGCTCCAGCTCCAGATCCGTCTTAGACTCCTTTTGAGCTCCTCCGAACAGCTAGTAGCTGGAACACAAAAAAGATGGGCCCAATCAATGGGAGAAAAGAGTCATCCAGTCGGTGCCTGGGATGATACTTTATACTGTATTCGCCGACTGGGCACTCACCATTGGGCACAGTTCTCTTGTTTCTTTACTTTATCACTATCACCTTTTTTCCAACATTTTCCTCTCGATTCCCTGAATTGAATTGAATCGAATTCGAAATTGTTGACGATTCAGTTGCAAAGTTGCCGTTTCCGGGTTTCCAAAAAAGTTGCAAGTCATTCCAACAACCTCTCCGAGTCCCAGCCGGCCCAAGTCAACCCTCCTCAGTCACCACCCGCCAACTTCACGACTGCAACCACTCGCCCTCCTCACAGTCTGTTATCCATTCCCGGAAACATAAATACCCATCCCATCTTCCTTATCTGACCCTTCACAATCGTAAGATAGGCTCCTTTCTCCCTTTCTCAAAAGCTCTTATCTAGTTAGCTCCTGTTGCCTCCCACGCCATATCTGTCGCGTATCACAAAAAGCTTCCTTAACACATAAAATATATATTAACCTTCGCGATGCCTCAAATCCAGATCATGACCGACACCGAGAAGGCTAAGCCTTTCACCGTCGCTGTCTTGTAGGTTTCTCTCCCTTTACTTACTTCCATGATAGCAATTGTTTCAACGTTTATATATATACTAACCTTTGTTACACAAACAGCTGCGGCAGCAAGCCTGGCAAGAACCCTGCGTACGTCAATGCCGCTTCAGACCTCGCCCATGTCTTCCACGACCAAGGTTGGAACATGGTCTACGGCGGTGGCACTAGTAAGTTCTCCTACACCTCTTACAGCTACACTCCAATTCTAAACGTTGTATACTTCAATTAGCCGGCATCATGGGCCAAGTCTCCAAGACACTGGTCGCCCTCTCGGGCCCCCACTCCGTCCACGGTGTAATCCCCTCCCCGCTCTCCGCCAAAGAACAAGAAAACCTCTCCGTTACCTCCGCGGAATCCCACCACTACGGCATCCACACCGTCGTTCCGGACATGCACACTCGCAAACGTATGATGGCTCAAGAGGCAGACGCATTCATCGCCCTCCCAGGAGGGTATGGCACAGCTGAAGAACTGTTCGAAATCGTTACTTGGAATCAATTGGGGATCCATGACTTGCCAATAATTTTGTTGAACGTCGATGGGTTTTGGGATGGGATTGTTGGATGGATTAAGCAGGCTGTTGATGATGAGTTTGTAGTCGGTGATTGTGGAGGTATCATCAAAGTGGCGAACACTGTTGAAGATGTTCCCAAGTTGATTAAAGAGTATAAGCCGGCGCAGGGGAGGTTTAATTTGACTTGGGGGAAGGAATAGATGGGGTGGGCGTGATCTCTCCCTTCTTTTCCTGGCTCTATACCACTAGGCACTCTTCGAGCGATTCGAAGTTATATCTAGATACCCAATTGGGGCATTCCCTGTATATTATCATGCATCCATCTTCCTCTAGACGGAGTTTACGGTGAGAATGAGGCTGTTTCGTTCTTTCCTTTCTAGAAATCCGATCCTAAGATAATATCACTGAATTGTCAACATTCCTTCCTATTACACGAACAAACCAAAGTCAACTGTAAACTCAAATTTCGTTAAACTGACTGATACATATATGTACATGTACATCTTCGTCATAGGGTAATAATATACTACACAAAAAAATATCCTTCCCGGGTATCTCAAACACACCGTGCGCACACAAACATTCTAATCTAATCCCGACACTTCAACTGCTCCGCCTTTGCAATCTTATTCAACCAAAGCCCCAACCTATACCCCCCCTTAGCAATCTGTTGTCTAGCAATCATCTTATTTCGCTCATAATACTCCCCGCTAATATCTTTATTCTGAACTTCGTCAGGTCCGTAGGGTAAGACGTCGGAGCAGACGATTTTGTTCGCATCCTGAGCCCATGCCTTTGGGCAGCCGATACCGCGTTTGATGGATCCGCAGGAGGTCCATTCGTCTTTTAGATCCTTGTAGATTCCGGTTTCTAGGTCTTGGATTATGGAATCTGCGAAGCTGGAGGCGGTGGCGACGGTTGAGCCGCCGGCTAGGGTTTCTGGGACTATTTGGCACCAAAAAAAAGTTACAATTAGCATTGTTAACGGTATATGAATGGTCGAAGGGGGGAAAACGTACTATTTCGATCCCACGCAGCGTGAAGGTTAGTCTTTACACTTGCGTTTCCCCAAAACACGGGGATCTCGTTGCCTCCAACCGCAAGGTTTTCAGTGTGTAAAGGTTGCTGGACGTCGCCGATGAAGTGGACGACGAATTTTAATGCGTCGGCACGTTCGGAGAGGGAGAGGTCGTCGTTTAGGATTCTTTCCGTCTATATAATTATGGCATGATATATTAGCTATCCACTGGTTTTACTTTCAAGATTTTTGTAATATATATGTATAGTGGACATACGTAATTAGCGATAGCGGTAACAATACACCCCTCCGGCGGACAATCGCGTTCCATCTTAATATTACATTTATGAGGAACTTGATCATGGGCGTCGATGTAGTGGAATACGCTGGAAAAGGCGCCGCCTTCGGTGTAACGATAGCTATCGGCCCATGACGAGATGTCCGGGAGCGTGGCACCCGAGAGGAGGTGGGAGGTTAGGATTCGGGCGGCGCCGTCAAGGTAGTGTTGGGCTATATAGGCGACTGTGGCGTGGCCCATTAGACCCCAGGAGTATACTCCCGTTGTGAGAAGGGTGGTGGTTAGGAGAATTGAGGCTTTCATTTTTTTAAGTTATCGATAGAAGTGGGAGGATCTATGGTTCGGAATCCCGGGAAGGGTGGGAGAGGCTGATATTATAGTTGATATTTCGCAATTATATATGAAGGGCTTGATTCCGACTTTCCAATCCAATGGGCAGCTGGTGAGAATTTATATATCCTTATCCTTCTTGCCAAGTTCTGCTTTCCCCTTGCGATATATGGTTTCCTTATAGCTACCCACATGCTTTCTCCGTCCAAAAGATAACGAAACCAGGAAATCAGGTAGCGCGTAGATCGCCGGTTTCCATCTTTTTCTTGCCTGAACAAGCATGCATGCCCCATGTTCGACTTCCTTTGTTCAGCTCTCCCCCTTCAGTCGGTTCATGTATACCACGTTTACTTCCATATGTCGGGCCTTCCATGATGATGGGATGGGCCAACATGGGGTTGTAGTTGACAGCTGCCCGATCGGGAAAAGTTGTGTCTTAGAGGGAATTCGACGAGGGTGTAGTATGCACTGTGGGCGATATCAGTGATCAGCGATCCCTCCCCCGGTTCGCTGTAAATCCGGGATTTGTTGTAGATGCATTGCATTGACTTTCATTATTTTCTGTTGTTCCTGCATCGTTTTGGTGCAGGAGAAGGCGAATGGCTAGTCATCTGAAGGTGATTGTACATGGGTTCCAATAAAGTAGGTGTGCAAAAATCCAGGCACATGCGTAACATCAGCCGGATCTCGCGGCCTCTGGTGTAGTCAGGGCTCCATGGGTTTTAGTCGTTTAAGCTTTCCACACCTGCGGCTTCTGGAATCTGATTAGTTGGATAGATATAGGTATGTAGACGACTAGGCAACCCTTTTGCTATGGGGGTGGATTTTCCTGCCGGAATAAGTTATAGAAGAGGTCGTGGGAGGAAAAGCTTGTTTATGAAAGAGGGGCAGGTGCATGTTAATGGTTGATGTTCCTGGGATGATTGGATGGCTGGATATCATGGATGGGAAGGTTCTGGGAAAGGGGGATTTGGCCAATCGGGTGGGCAGGGGTTAACCGGGTTTGGAAGGTGTGGTGTTGGATTTTGGAAGGGGTATGTGTTGGGTCTTGGTAGTGATTATTGCGTTTGGGTGGATGAGGTTGAGGATGGGAGATGGTTGGGGGGATAGGATACCTAGGTTCGGCATTGTGATCCGAGGATAAGGCGGTATCGTGATGTCAATGAATGGATGAGATTGATTATAGTTGAGGCTAAGTTAATGAATGATATATTGCGGGTCCCCATAGTGCATAACAATGCTAAATTTACTCGATTGTGCAGCCAGGCTTCAACCGGTATGATACTGTTCAGTACTGTCCAGCCATTTCAAAACGTGAATCCGTCAGCGGAATTGAACAAACAACTTGGGCACCTCGAGTCGGGACAAAGCTGTAATATCGATGCCGAAAACACTGAACACTTTTGAAGCTGAAAATGGTCATGTGATCGTAGCAGACCAGGGCATCCAAACATATTTCTTAACGCATACTTACTCAAGTCCCCAAGTTGCCTAATAATATAATATATTATATGATAACGAAGCCTTTAACGTGATTTTCATCAGTCATGTCACCCAGCTAGCTCAAGTCAACGATGAGATCCAGAGATAAACCACTGATGTTGCTACCGATTGATAAAGATCATACGCCGGCTCCACCATTTCATACGCCAACCTGCACAATGATTGATAGAATCAGCGCATAGCAATATTAATCACAAGCTAGGCTCAGCTCAGGCTAGTCTCGTTGTATAGCTCAGGCATCTCGACATTTGTGTAGACTCTTAAGCTATACACCGAATTCACATAGAGCCAGCACAGTCAGTAACATGGTCCAGCTCCACATACCTCCAAACTCAGCAGCACGTGACAACTTTGAGAACCAAAAGGCCAGGACGGGGCTCTCTCTAAAGAAGAAGAGTAAACCTTATCCCTAAGCGAAAAAGTTTATCCACCGCACGTGATGATTTTGAAGTTCATAATCCGTACACGGGGCAGATTCCAGGTATGGGCTCACCAACGCATACCCCTCAACGCATGTACATACGAATACGAACTTCCCGGCTTCCACGTGGGGAGCCGAGACCAACTTACCAGACCATCTGGGGGGCCGATATTCAGGTACAGAAGTTTTACCGAATACCGTTCTATAGTATTTAGGATGCAGGGTTGGGGAACCTGGCTGCGAAGGTCAAGTTTACATTTGTTCATTTTGTTGCATTTTGGAAACCCCTACATTTGTCACACTAATTCTCAGGCACTACAAAGCGGACAGGATGCCAACAAAGGATATAATTCTTAACTAAGCTAGGTGGCAGTTAAACGTCCAGAGGAGCGGTATTGCACAATCGCGAGTACAAGTATAAAATAACAAAACAACGATAATACCGAAGTTGGAGTACAGAATTTCCTCGTATTCGCTTGGCCCCGATCCCACGGATACCAACATAACCACCTACAACCGACATAACAGGCCTAGCCGGTGGTCGCTCTAACTCTTGTAAAGCGAAATCGTTCATTTGCAGGATATTGCGGAGGGAGTGAAAGCGCTGCGATCAACGGTCCGACGTCGATCTAGGAACATGCAGATGTTAGCTATGTGTACTGACCCGGTTACACAAGTAATAGACAGGAGGGGTTCCAGCTAACCTGTTTGTATTCCTTCGCGGCCCCGGTTGCATCGTCAAGAAGCCATCCGTCGCTGCCAGTAAGATTCTCGATGCTATAAAATTTGTCAGCCTGAGGGATCGAAAAGGCCATTAGGGTTGTATATCACCTACATCCACTGATCCGAGCCGTGCCAGTATACTGAAGTGATTTTCCAACGGGTCTCAAGTGGTGGGCCGGTCAATTGAGCGAAGAGTTGGTCTTCAATTTCGACAACGGGGTTGCCCTTGTTCTTCAAAGTGTAAGTCCCATCGCGGTTTCTAGTGACTTCCCACTGTTCAAGTGAAAGGCTTTATTAGTTTTGCTGTACAGCTGTGCAATTTGATATTATATTCGAAGATCCCTATTCTAATAGGGAATAACATGGAATAGGGAGCTGATCAGCATACCGTAGATGCCTGTTCCTTCGCTGGCAGAATAACGACTTTCTTGGGAAGAAGCGATTTATCCTCAGCAAGGGTTCGGGAAACCTTAAGGCCGGTGGAGACACTAGTGATAATATAGGTTCCGCTTTGGAGAACTGGAGCTGGAGATGTTGGTGGCATTTTGCAAATTTGGCTTCGATTTGCTTAAGTTGTAGATGTCAAGCTTAATAAATTGGGAGAAAATCAGTGGTTGGGTATATTCGCAGATGTGAATGTAGGAGAGCAAGTAAGGGGTTCACTACCCCGTATATATACGACTTTAGGGAAATTTTATCTAGAAATAATCGACAAGAAACCACGTATTTGCTGGGCAGAAGCATGGATTATATATCTGCCTTCGGTTGATACCCATAAGCTTATTTCTCAACTTCGGATCTTATGGTAACGAAAGATTGCGCGAGATTCACAATTCCTTTTGCAATGTAACGTCTACCCCAGTCGTATGGGTGGAATAACTCATTTTCGACGAAGAAAGAAAAAAAAAAAAGGGCGGGAAGAACAGCCAATATCGCGTCATGATAACATTATAACAGCTCATTTACCCCCGGTAACGTTATTCTTTCGTTGCAAAAAAATCCGGGGTAGTTTTGCCAGAATTTACTATAGCGGGCAAGGAATTCCATTCGATAGGTTTCTATAGGGGTCCTCCCAAGATGCCCAGCCAGGGTGGAATATACGTCTACGAAAGCCGTTGTTGGCGGTGTAATGTTATAATGTTACAGCCAAGCGATGTTAATCCCTCATATGATCATGGCCTCTCCTGTCCTCACCGCAAGGGGGTCGTTAGCGGCCGATCGCTTGTCAGCCGAGAACTTGTGTAACTATATTCGGGCCGGACGCCTGAATCAAGGTCGTTATAACGTTAGGGGGGTATACAATAATCCCGAACTGAGGTAAGCAAATGCGACGAACGGTTAAGACGTCACGAGTTCTAACTTCAACTCCCGGGCTTGCCAACATGGGCCTCGAGGATATTAGAATCGGGAAAGCTACGGATTAGAAACCGAATGCTACCGCACGTGGTCGCCATCCCCCCCATCAATTGATATCAAACTCGCCTCGAGGCCCAAGTTGGAGTATATTATAACGATAGACATCTTAAGACGGCACGTCGATATCCCACGCCCTCCCGATTTCATCTCCGAGCCGAAGAAATCGCCTAGAATTACTCCGAAACTTTGAGTATCGATGTAACGAGGCTGGATGTACGGAGTAATATAACAATGCTGATATGCAGGTGGAGAGCTTTGTATGCAGGGTCCACAAAAATACTTTCTAACTCGATTTCGTAGTCTCTCCTCAGGCGGTGTTGTGACTTGGGAAGGAAAGAAGAGAACCACAAGGTGTTGCGCCGTAAGTCGAAGGGAGTGCTAGGTCACTGTACTGTGACAAAGCACAGTTTTGGGTAAGAGGGTTACCGAATAAAGGACCGATTAAGACGGTGCATTGGGGCCTAGAGACGCATCTGGACATGTATTCAAACATTGTATTAAGGTTTCCGAAATCCCTCGTTCTGGGTCCTGTGGCTTTTTTGCTGCATGCCATAGTGTCGACTACACGTGCTTTTTACTACATGCTGCTCCACTATCTACACGTGTATTCCGGTAGGGTTTCCGCAGCTCGAGGGTAGCCTCCCGGTATGGGCCCTCTAGCCCACGGACCAGAGCCCTCGCTACACACGCAATTCTTAGGGTGAAGTTGCTTCTCGCGATGGTTAACCGGCCGACGTTGCGCGGTCACCCGGACGGTTTTTGCATCGAAGGACCGAACCGAGGGTTGTCTTCGTAAGCGACAACCACTAAATATGTCCCTCAACCATAGATTTTAAGTTTCTCTGATAACTTAGCTTAATGAGCTAAAGAAAGCCCGGGGTTGCCCAGAGTATGCTAAAAACGCCGGTTTTACGTCTTAAAACTCAACATATTCTGCCAGAACTAATATGTAGATATATATAGCGGTCAACACCATAGCGGATCCACCTCTAACGCTATAACCAACAGTTTCTTCTTTATATTCCCTTGCTTTTTTACTGCTAAAGTACCGGTATACCCATGGCATAGTATCGTCAATCGGAACATTTATCAGGCCACACTTGCTTTCAATTCAAAAGTGCTAATCTCGATCAATTTTCGTTATCTGAAAGAGACAGGGCGGCAGGTAGTGCGGTGGAAGGCTTTTGGTGGCAATGATTGGCTGAACCGAAATCTAGACAAAGTAAGCTTACAGTAAGTATCCGAGCTTAATATTTTTTTATAAAAGCAAAACGTCATTCGGAGGCCGGCACTCTGGCCCCTCACGCCGAGGAACGTTTTTTTTTTTTTTTTTTTTTTTTTTTTTTTATTATGTGGTGAAACTTACGGGCGCAAAGGCTTCATCGGCGGCCATAACCCATCCGAGTGGACTGTCTAGCTTTTCAATTCTGCCGGTGTAGAGAAAAGGGTAATGGAATTGTGAGCTTTATGCTATGCAATGCAACCTAATTCTACAACCAAATTGGTACGAGGGGGGGGACTGTTCTAGAGTACTCACGTATACACATCGGGACCGTGCTGCTCATGGGCTTTGATATCCCAGGTTTCTGCCATGGGTTGGTTGTGAGTCAGGGCATGAACCATACCGTTGAGTTCGGCAGTCTCGGCCCCTTCAAGGCGTAAGTTATAGCCATCACGGAGCTTTATGATTTCCCACTTCTGAGGGTCAGAGAAAGGAGGGAGACTGAAGACCTGTTCTCCGTCGCCGGCAGTGTTCCGTCCCACGGCTGCATTTGAGTAGTTGGATGTTATGAGATAGATACCCGTTTCAAGCGACATTGTACTTTAGGTAGAGAGGCTTTTGTTCCGTATAATAATCGTGTAAAGTTCATAAACCCAATTCTGATATTGCAATTTGTATTATAATTACGCGATTACACCAGAGAGTCGACGTTATAAAGATATCTGCAACCAGGTAGGGAAGCCTCAACTCATTCGTATGCTTCCACGTCCACAAGATATCGACAAGAACATTCGAACATAGAGTATCATATCAAATTGAGATTATCGGTTACGTTTTCATGACATCAGGATCCAAGCGTCGGTCCTCTAATCTTGATCTCACTTATATTAGCTTTCGTAATATTATCCATCTGGCATTAGAGCAAAGACACATCTATCATGAATATAGATGTGCTTGGTGAATTACGAGTCTAGACTCCGAAATGTGATCAGATTATCATTGATCATAGATAGGTGTCAATTCCGTTTCCTAGCTCATAATAAACCCGCTTATCTACAATAACTCGGAAACCCATCAGATCTCAATGCACAGCCTACATTAATTTCTGATCGTCCTGAAAGTGCATAGATCTCTTGGAAATACTTCCTAATGGCTAAGATCAGCGTCGATGATGATTCTCGAGCACGATATCTCATGTACATGTATCTACCGGCATTGCGCATCTGCATAATGCTCGAAAACTTGCTTCCGTTGGCCGAGACGATCCGAAGCCGAACAACCTAATTCCAGAATAGCTTAATGTGGGAATTTCGATGTCGTATTTTTTTTTTGATAGGCTTACTAGATGCGGAAAGGAGATGCAAGGGCTCGTCACCAGGGCTAGACTCTTTTTAAAAGATCAAGAAAAATAATTCTAAATCGTGCCATCCCGGTTGCATTTCTCTGCATGCACGCAGCTGGATTTACTGTCGATACTGAGGCCTGGAAAAAATATAGTTGCTTCGTATGATATCAGAATATATGCAGCTACATGGAATACCTGGCCAATATCTCGTCCAAAAGGTGATCTCGACGGCTATCGAATCGGGGAAATATTTAGCGAGAAAAATAATTTTCCGAACCAAGGAACGGCATCAAAGAGCTCGCATGAAAATAAATAATTGAATATATGCTTAAAGCTTCAGATCCGCATTTTCGACACGGAAAACGGCGGTTTAACTACGGACGGATACCTCGGGACGGGAACTTGTGAGCGACAGTATGAAATTTTGACTTAAAGCTCTTTTTGCTACTAGTTATGAAGGTTGCTCCTTGTCCTTACTCCAATGGACATATGTGATAAGTCTTGCATCGGATCTCGAACCGGAAAGCTTCATGCGTAAAATTCACAACTTGCCGTTTCAGCATCACAAATTGCGAACCTCCTTAGCTACAAAGCCTTTGGCTATTAGATAATTCCTTATACATCATTGCAATTGCTTTTATGATAGAAATATTGTTTTGTGAACCAACCTCCCTTCAACAAAAAAATTTCCTGGCTTTTAAGATAGTTTTCCGAAAACGGCTAGTAGAAATCACCAATCTACCTTGGCAAACTTCCACGATTCTGCTAGTCAGAATCGATTAATAGTCTGAAAGTCTTACCAGCTCGAAAAGTTGGTTTGGAGAATCTTGGACTGGGCGGATTTCAATCTGTGCTTGATTATTAGTTCCATTACGGTCAATTGATTGGGGGCTTTGCATGCACCGACCTGAGATAGAGATTCTGCATTTTCGTCTTCGGCAGTTGACGTCCAGCCCTCACCACTCATGGTTTCAATGCTAATTGCGATGCGTATTAGCTTTACTGAATAAATAATACATTAACGAATGGTTTATAGAAATCGCTCACCTGTACACATTCTGGCCATGCTCAGGGTGTGCTTTGATGACCCAGTCTGTTGGTTGTGGGTCCGGGAGCAGGAAAGCATACAACTTGTGGTCGATGACCCCGGTATATGTATCCCGAGCCTTCATGCGGTATGTTTCATTGCCAGTTTTCTCAACAATCCAGGCTGAGGACTGACCTCCCATGTCTGGTGGCAGACTGAGGACCCTCTTCGGTAGAAGTGACCGGTCCTCAACATGGTGTCGTCCCACTGGATTGTGCTGGGATATGCCTTGAATATAGTAGCGGCCGGTTTCCAGAGACATCTTGGCTCTAAAATTTGTTTGATTTATGGCTGTTAAGGTGTTATGATATCGATATTGGTGTTCTCAGGATTTTACGGGTTGTATTAATCTAACGAAGCACTCTCAAGACTTTAAGGAGATATCCTGCCGTATATATATATTGTATCATGTGCTCTAGATGTAGCCAACTTCAAGTTTTAGGGCTGTAGAGGATCTGAGATCTAAAAGGTTAGTAGGTTACGACGTGTGGTTTTCATCATCGATGTAGCTATAACACATGCTAAATATAACTGAACCCCAATGCAATTAATTAAGATCTCAGTTCGCGTAGATATCATTAGAAAACAAGATTGTCGGGATGCTAACCTTATCCGTTGGAATTACACTTAAAATCGTTGCTGGTAGCACAAAAATATCGGGAAGATCTTCTAAATGGCGTAGGAATAAAATAGATAGAGTTAAGGTGTAGCAATCGATCGATCGATCGAAGGTCCGATTTTTCTTGCCGCCTGATGTCTAACTACAAGCAACCACGTTTGAACCGCATCAGCTCTCATCTCTAGAACTATACACGTAACAATTGATTTGGGATGTCCAATGTAGATTTCAGCCTGCGAACCGATATTCCTTGATTTCGAGGTTATGTGCGCATAGATGCATACTCTAGTGCCTCAGTGCCAACTATTGGTATGTACTTGGTCGTCTAACTCTAAGCATCGTTAATCTTTCTATCTTTGGGTATACATCCTACAATATTACCAAACTTATAACTTTAGCCTATCCTCCTATATTTGCGTATCCTGTCTAGTTCTATAGACACTGGTTAGTAGGGAAACCCCTCCTCTTTTGCCTCCTTGAGGTCTAGATTTTGGGGGTAACCATGGGGGCGGCAATCGAAAATTATGTTGAATTCGAAGGCAACTGCGGAAGATAGAGTTACGTATGTTACTAGACCGATATATGTCTGGTATTAAGTTTCCTAAACCGAGAATATGCAGTTCTGGACGCCGTTAGAACCCTTGCCAAGCAGTGATCAATTTCGCTGCTGGCTAGAGCCTACGGTTCAAGCTGGCAGGCTGACTGCATGGCACAACGGCACAAGCACACAAAGTACCGATCATATTGCCTCAAGAACGTGCATTCGTATTTACATAGAAGGGGCGTGATTAGATATATTTTGTAAGTTTGATGCGTGTGTCTAGATCTGTATTGCGCGAAGTTGGTTTACGAGACCGTTTATTCGACGAGGAAGTCTGCTACTTAAATTATCCCAAGTGTCGTCATTTTTCTCAAAGTGCAGTCACATCACAGTCACATTTGATCGAGGTCTCATATAAAGTTTAGAGCGTGGTTTTTGGTGGACACCCCATATCACAACCTTCTTTCGGGGTCGCGATATCGGCGGCCTCCCTGAACCACACACTGGTGCCATATGGCCATCGTGTGGGAAGGCGCGTGAAGGCTGCCAGATGACGATACATCTCTCTTCCCTGAAGGTTGTAATCCAAGCCCACTCGGAAACAGTTCCCATAAAAAGATCAGGACGCCAACGCCTGGGAATATGGGCAAACTAAGCCTTTCTGGCAGGACATTGGGGGTCTAGATCTCAAGATGATCGTTAAAACCTGGCGACTTGGGCTCAGCCTCCTGCACCTGGTGGAAACGTAGTCCCCACTTCGCAAATAAACTATTTGGAAAACCGCAGATTGATAGGTGGGATTGGACCCGACTGAGACAGAGATCTGGGGATCTTGGTTCCGGGCCAATTGAAGGAAGGAGTGTGGACAACATTCCTGGAAGCCTCGGCACCACCAGCCAGGCGGGACGGTTCGATAATGTTATCTGGCCCGAGGGTCCAACGGTATGGATAGGCGCTATCTGAAAACTCAGAGGTAATGGAATTCCGAACGTGGGAGGTTACAAGATGAATCCATTGCAATATTTTGCCGTGAAAGTTGGACCCTGCTAGTCGGCCTGGAGGAACCAATACTCTGCTCGAGGAGGCGATTGCAACACCCGTCTAGCTTGTAGGGAGGCTCTAGGCAAGGCCTCGGGGCAAGGCCTCGGGGCAATACATACCAGAAGGGGGATTAAAACAACAGCGGCTAAATATACTTTTTGTCATGAAGTTATATCGGTTTAGACTACTCGACGAATAGCTGTCACTGCAAGGCGAGCGTGCAATGCGCCTCTCCATTTAGGCAGAGGATCAGCGACAGGGTCTAGATTTGACCCCCGCAACACATCTCGAAGACAATCCCCATTGTCTACAACAGCAACGCCGAGTTTCGGGATTCGAGCTGGCCAGACTGACGGGACGCGTTTTATGCATTATTGTCTTCTGATATTGCTATTGATATCGGCCCACTCGAGGCAACCTCTGTGCCGGTTCTTGAATTCGTTTCTTGGAACAGGTATCTGCCCTCATGATCGAATCTTGAAGCAAATCGAGCCTGACGAAATGCAAATTGGACGAGGAATCCCAGCATTCTGTCAAGGTTCGGGTTCAAAAGCAACGTCCCGTGGCTCCACCCGCCAGGAATTGGGATTCCGCTTCAATATCATTTGCTGACTGCCTGACGCGAAACCCTCAGACAAGAGCCCTAATGACCAGTCTATCCATTAGTCCTTCACCTGCCGTCCTGAGACAGAACGCCAGGGAATTTAGCGAATACCCGGTGGATCCGAGGTTGTTAGTTCCAACTGGGCTCGCCGAAACGGACCCAACAAAGGGGTTTGTCCGGTTCCCCGAACATGGATAGGTCGCTAGGCGAGATGCTAAGTGGATCTCCTTCCTGGTCCCTCGGGACTGTGGCTCCCCTCCTTCTGAAAATCTGGGAATTAATTGGCACGAGCCGGGTTCACCTCTTCGTCTCCTCATACTGCTATCCCACGGCGAACACCATCTTTAGCGCTGCAATTTGAGTGAAGGACCGGAATTGAGGGTGCATATGCAGTTCAAGGGTGTCGACCAGGAGTGGCTTTCCCATACTAAATTTTGCTAATGTTACCGAAAATGCGTTCCTAATGGGGGTCATTGTAAAAAAAAAAGGGGGGTTATACAAGTCGATGCTATTGCAGTCTAGATTCTGCAGCCAACAACATCGGAATACTGGGGGTGTGCAGAACACATCTACAGTGTATCTATCGATAACTATCGCCGTCGTGCCCGTACATAGCCATCAAAGTAAAAAAGGAAACACACTTCCTCGGGGACGAAATAGACAGTGTGCACTAAAGTCCTCTATACTTTGGCTGTTAGCCAAAGCCGATCCCCCGTGCGTTACCGGAAATTCATGACTATCACTGAATTGTCTGCCAAGGCGCCATCAATTTGGTAGACCCTTGCCCTCGTCTCCCACACCTCCTCCACTTGGCCGTTTCCTTACGCCAAACCGCCAGGAAACGGTCCTCTGGCTCGAGGTTTTGCGAAGTGACCCCCATTTTGAGTTAGGACCCTCTTGCAAAGCCGTGACTATCGCTAACCCCTCACCAGAGTCAAATTGTACAAGGAAGAAATTTTCATTGAGAGATTTCCAAACTGGCGTGGGAGGGAAACTAGTTAGCCTAGAGTAGGGCCCACACTTGTGCCAGGGGGTCCTGGAAAGGAGGAGACCCAGTCCCAAACTTTCGGAACCAGCATAGGCCTCTCGCCTCCTATACCTTTCCGCTGCCCATCTCCACTGCGAGGCCTCCTTGAGGAGTTATAAGTTCACCATCTCTCCTGGGTTGATACTTAAGGGTCGAGCATACCGCTTCCTTGGGTCTTCACTTTATCTCTCCTCCTCACCATTCTATACTATATCACTTCAACTACCAAACAAGCACATCACAACCTTCATCACATCACACTTCATCACATCACACCAAATCAGCTGAGCTGTGCAAAGACTACCAAAAAGAGATAAATTGGCAACTTCGACCTGGGGGCAGCACGCTGAATCGACCCGGATACTCAAGCGAAAGCAGTCCTTCTCATCCTATATATCATTATATATCCTGGCTTTGGAGTCATCTCGTGGCTCCATAAGCATCCAACCCTCCAACTCAATATCTCATATCGTCCAGATTAAGACATCCTTCAAAATGATCATGTCTTGCATCCCAACCATCTTCAGACGCTCGTCTAAGGGCGAGATCGAGAAGATCGAGAAGACTGCAACAAGACGTCCTTCTCTTTTCTCCATCAAGAGTGCGAAGAGTGTGAAGAGCAATAGGAGTCGAAACTCCGGGGGCTCCTACCAGAACAAGCGACAGAGCCAAGTCTATGAGCTCACCGATAGACGATGGTACATGTACACCGTCACACAACCAGACGGAGAAGTTGAGAAACAGATGGTAGCATTACCACCAGCAGTCGCCGAACGACTAAACTTGAGCTTGAGGGCCGATGAAGAATCCGAACCACCATCGCCTCGCACAGCTTCTCCTTCTATTCCAATTCCTTCCGACCCATTTCCTATTCAAACATCTCTCCCTCCATCTCCAACATCACCACATCACGAGAGGCAGAGGTCAAACGCCACCTTCCTCAGTGGATACCATGATCGGGATCATCACTACGAGGATGCCATCACAAGGCTATATGACGAGGATGAGATCTGGTAAATCCTCACCAAAAAAACAAAATAAAAACAAAAAAAATGATACCCACGGTCGCTCCAACCAAATCACGAGTCCCATTTGTTACGAAAAAAAAAAAAAACGATTCTCTTTTGGAGTTAATTCTTCTCTTTCCTTTGTTTTTTGCTTTGTCAGTATCATTTGTGGGATAGGCTAGGTCGGTTCAAGGGTTGTATCTTTTTTAGCATCTGTACATACAAAAGAACATGTATACCTTTTGGGGAAAGCGGGAGTTTTTGTTTACACAAAATATTACCATTTGTATCTATACTTTAGCGAAACTTGCATCCATTTACCAATAACATATATATCACCAAATATCTCAAGTATCTTCCAAGTCCCTCGATACCTAGTATAAGCTATTAAAAAAACAATATTCGACAAACCAAGTTGACCGATTCTGATAACTCCGGAAACTAGCGGTTCGCGTTCGACTATTGCCCCGACCTCGAAAGGCCGACCCACAAACCCTTGATTCCAGATTCCGACGGAGGAAATCTTAGACACGTCTCAGATGAAACCTATCCATTCACGGGCGAGTGATGGACGTTGTGCAAGCCTACCCGGCGCCTGGCATTTACGAAGACATAGGTTTTGATGGATATTTAAAACCGTATGATATATATCCACGCCGTAGACATGCGGTGTCCACGTTAATTACCTTTTATCCCGTGTATTACATGATCTAACTGCTATATGTCCGGCCTTCGGGGCACACAATCGTTAATCACTAATGTTAGTAACAATTGACATTCGGTCCATGGCCCTATGGGTGACAACGACCGAGGGTGCCTAGGTGCCAGGTTCGACGGGTGTGGTTGTACGAGAACGGTTTTCATAGATACGAACGAATAGGAGAAAAGAAGATCGTGTACCATGTCGGAAATCTCTCTCCAAGGTTCCACTCGATGCTCCGTGTCGGAGTCCTAAAGGAAAAAAGAACCGTGGTATGTATGGGACTGTGGCTGTTTCGGGCAATGTGATTAGGGATTTGCGTTGCATGTTGCAAATTCTCGATGGTACATAACAACCTCGCATTTGGAAAGCGGGACGTTTGTACCTTAAGCTTCTGCAGAGTACATATACATCTACGGCACACGGAAATTCCCTTAGAGTCTTATGCAGATTAATGCAGGGACTAAGCTGTATTCAACGACTTTTAGCGATAGACCCTATCGATAGGCTGCTGGCAGATCTCTACTCTAGGTCGGCTCGACATTCAGCTCGTTTAATCCTTTAGCTTTCGCGTTTGAGCCTTCCCAACCTAGGGAGTAGTTGTGACCGATCGTGGCGCAGGTATTCCGCTAACATGATGGAGCCTCCGTTCTATGACGGGGCCACATTCACTAAACTAGGGCTTACATCTCTCGATTTACTACATTTCAATGACTGAGAGATCTAGATCTTCTGGCATCTCGATTCGATTCAATGACCGCCAGATTTGCCTTCGAGAGATGCATTAAGCATTAGAGTTAATGAAGAAACTACAAGCGTACATACATTCTGCTGTTCATCAATAAATCTGCAAAACATGGGACGGCTGTATCCACTGTTTCTTCTGGGTCGTGGTACCCGGGGTGAGTGGGTTCCCTGAGTATGGTGTCGACGATACCGTGCTCGCTGTACTCGCACCTACAGACACCTTAGCACATTCTTTACTCTTCAAGTTCGATTTTGCCTTTGTATAAAGCTGATCGATAGTACCGTGTCCATGTGGCGCTAGACCAGATCCATGCCCAGCCTCGAGATTTGAGAGGTCTGTTCCCACATGGCTGTTCAATTGCATAATCATCCTCCTTCTCCTCCAGACAGCCCAGATGATGTTCAGGATGAGGATTCCTGCTACACTTCCAATGACTACACCGACTATGCCCCCAAGGCTCAATTTAGGTATCGCGATTTCCGTACCGTCCATAGGGTTGCTAATCCAGCTGGCATCCCAGAGTTGATCTCCAGTCGCTTTGAGTGCCGCTATACAAACTTTAGAACCGGCAATCGTCTACGCCCGGAAAATAAGAAGTAAGTATATAAAAACTTAAGTAATATTTTTTTTTTCCCCGGAAGGTATCTGGAACATACCGGATCGTCGGCGCACAGGGACCTCATAGCTATCTGGTTTGCAACAGTCTGTACTTTCAGAGCCACGACACTGACATTGTAACTCTTCACTGCCCATATACCGAATACAATTGCACAAGTGAATCCGGCAATCTGACAAAGAAGATCAATAATCAATCCAATGAGTTGGCGTTCTCGTCCCTAGATGCGATGCATGTTCCAGATTAGCAAAGAAAAAAGCCACGAAGAGATAAGGCATTTCCTGTTTCGCAACACCGCTCAAAAGGTGCATATGCGTGTCTGCAGAAGTATTCTGCATCCGTACGTACATGTTTTGCCTTTATTGCCGCCCTCCTATCACTTTCCCTCCAGACGCTATTAACTAACGTTGGCGCATAGTCACTTCCGGCATGATGATCGAAAGCGGCTGACGGAGCGGGTGACAACGGTGCGGAAGGTGTATTGATCGTCAACGTTGGGACTTTCGCCGTAATCTTCTCAGCGAAGCTTGGGGCTGACGACGGGCCCCGGTAGTAATCATACCAGGTATCTTCCATTCCCATTTTTGCGGTTCTAGCTTTTAAATTTTATGGAACTTCAGATATGGGCAGGTGAATCCTGTGGGAACGGTCCGGGCCTTTGAAGCCGCAGGAATAACTCCGCGTTGTTAAGCGGGTGGCTAGCGCAAACTCATTCAATCGATCCAGGTCGATTGCAACCGCGAGAGCGGGGGTGAAGGATCGAAAAGACTTAGAGGCTTACGATGCAATACAGACAATGAAGCTCGGTGAAGTGAGCTGCGGACGTGCTCGTTCATTTAAACCATAGAAGTCTTCGGCTCACTCGCCAGGAAGCCCGGCCGAGGAAACGGGGCTCTTTTGCCATGCCGGGCTTGGCCAGGGCCATGCTGGGGTCAGATGCTCATGAGGGCTTAAGCAACGTGATAGTTAACGGGGCGGGCTAACAATCTTTCTGAGGATAGGCAGCAAAGATTGTTGACACCGCCCCAGGATACCTCGAAGCTGAGTAAGTTAAGAGACACAAAAGTTGATGTCGGAGTGTCGGAATTCATGGAAAGTGCTGCGCCTTCTTCGCTAAAATCTGGAGGCGAGATTTAACCGGATAGCCAGAGCGCTATATAGCTTAGCTCTAAGCTCCAACATGATCAAACACAAGACAATAACGCTCTGATCACGGCTCTTTATAAGTACTATATACGAAGCTTGCATTCAAGGCGCAAGGCGGCTTAATCACACCCACACGATATTATATCTCAAGAGTTTTCAGTATTAAAGTCTGGTCGACCTTGGCTCTCGAACTGTTGCATTTTCTCCCGTCAACGCAGTTTCGACGGGCCTTTGGGAGTACGTCACACAGGGTACCACTGCTGCCTAATCGTTCGACATATGCACGGCAGATGCTCGATGGGAGTATGGTTGGAATGATAGGACCTTATCATTCAAGTCCAATTAACGGTATGAACTTAGCAAGCGGGAATACATATTATCCATTGACCAATTATGTAGTATTTGAGTGAAATACCAAGTGCATAGCCAAGACACATACATCCAGGGTTCGAAATCTAAGAGATCAAATGTCGCCAAGTAGTCCGTCTTATTCATATCTACCTTCGCGTAAAATGCCCGGAAGCTTCATGCAACATCTGGAAAACCCCTCGTAGCCTCTTGTTGAAGGTGAAAGCTAACTGCGGGCTAATATGCCTTCAAACAATCGATGTCTTAAATTTATGTTTACTAACAGTACTCAAAGGCTACCGCTGTGGTTCTAGGCAGCTACGCGGCGGCGTTTGTAGGTCGCATTCTAATATTGCTTAATGACGGCAACTTCCAAGGCAGTGCCCCGAATTTACTGACATAATCAATACACTGACCTCTTTCTGCGGTTCGTATAAGTGTTCTCTCGTTTTTAGGACCTATTCATCGCTCTTGTGGTAGAGGGGAGTTAAGCCATAAAGGCTATTGAAAAATTTCCGACATAGCAATGGTAACGAAGTACTGTCCACCGCTATAAAGAGAGACTGTAATGAGTGAAACTAGTGATACAGTAGCAATGCGTATAAACATCATTCGCTTAAGAATACAAAGAACCAATGATGTTCTTAAAATAATGCCTGATACCGTCCTGTAGAAAAAATAATAGTTGTACGTACGCCTGTGTTCCAGCAAATGCATTCAAACCTATCATAGCGGGCCCGCCGAAATAACTAAATCGTCGACAGTGTAGAGACTCGTGGAGTGCATATGGGGCAACTAGTTCGACTTCCCGACACATCGTTGCCAGCCTAATGAGAGAATAGAGTTAGCGCTAGTGCTATGCAGGCGCCAAAATAGTCGTCGAAAGGGATTATTAGACCTACCAGGCAGTCCACAGCCGAACCCGACAAATAGGTAGATGAGGAAGATGACGACGACCCAAAGGAGAACCATTAGTTTCATGTTCTTCCACCACATTTGTCTCCGTAGCCTTCTTGCTCCGACCCTAAAGCCCCGGGCGCCTTCTCCCAATCGGTCGGTCTTATCAACCAGAAGATCAATCCTCTCCCCCCGTTCGAGAACCCGCTCAATGTTCTCTGTCATGATTCCTCTCACAGCATCGATTTCGGCTTGAACATTCCGTGCATTGTTGCCACCAAGGTCTTCCCCATTCCCAGCTGCATAGATTTGAACTTGCTCCTTCAGCGTTTTATTGAACTCGGCGCAACCATATGGAGGGGCATCCTCAATCATTGCAGGGGTGTATTTAAGGCCGAATGCCTCTTGGACCTTCTGTAAGAACCCAAACGAGGTCTTCCTTGCTACTGATTTATCGGTAACAAGGAGGAATGTAAGCGACGAGGCGGACGTAGATGTGGATACATAGTTGATGAGGTGTTCGCCGTATGTGTATGTGAGTTTCTGTGGCTGGTCATGGGAGATTTTGGGGAGAACGACCGAGGCGATTTGGGCTACAGATGATGAATTCCGGGAGGACGATGGAAATGGTGTATATTCTGCGAGGACAGTTGTGCGATGAGCGACGCATGCGCTATACAACAGTAAGCCTTCAATACTTGGAATTGGACCAAAAGTTGGGGAGGAAGTGGCACGAACTATAGCAGCGGAGGAGTCGCCATGACCGCTGGACTATGAAGATTCTACGAATCCTATATCGCTTTTCAAAACAAATATTTCGTGCTAGAGCACCTTCGGGGAACTGTAGTAGCGGCTCGAGAGACGATATGGAGATGTCTGGGGAAGGCTGGCAAGTTGAGGAGGCGTAAGAGGGATGGAGGTTGATGACGATGGCTTGCGTTCCCTTTGTGTCACGCTATTCCGGAAATGGCTTGGCGTCGGCAAAATACGACGGGGGACAACACAAAACCCCTGCCATAAAAATTTTCGGTCCACCTTCCGTTGTTGATGGAGGGCTATCTGTAGATGCGACCATCTGAGCTTTATCTAGCTGTGTGCCCATAAAATTCGACCGCACTTGGCTCAACGTGCTCAATAGACTTGTGGATATCCCAACTCAAGGCCCCAGAAGGGAATTTAAGACGAAGTTGGTGGCTGGGAACGATGTGGGGTCTTTATATGAATTCTCGAGATCAGACGACATCAATTCTTCCACAAACATCGGTGAGATGGCCGAGTTGGTCTATGGCGCCAGGTTAAGGTTATACCTTAACAAGTGACATCCTGGTACGGGTAACCGTGCGTGGGTTCGAATCCCACTCTCATCAAGATAGTTGAAAAGCTTTGAGTGACCTCGGAGCTCGTGGATTTTTTTTTTCCTCTTGCACGGCTTGCGGCTGGGCGCTAGTCCACGAGTTCTTTTTTGTTAAGCCTCAGGATTTGGCCCCTGTGGTATTGTAAGCAGGCTTTGCCATTTTTCGTAATTTCTATTTTAATTTCACTTCTATGCGCAAAATCCAAGATTTTTCCATGGCTGTTCGTTTAACCTGATAGGGTTTTAGTGGTTTGAAACCAAACATAGTTTTTGAGTTGTGGGCGCGTCCATAACTTCCGAGCGGCCTATAATGGTAGAAATAGTAGTTCGGAATAATGGTTAAGGGTTAAATGGAAAAGACAATCTAGACATGGTTTCGGAACCTTGATTGACAAACTATGCTGACTATCTAAGTGCAATTACAGTCCTACTGCGTGATAAGAACCGGAGATACCGATATAGAATCAATCTCAAAGTTCATAGATTGACCCGCACAGCAGAGAGACCAGATTTCGAGTAAGGTAGAAGGCCCTGCACTGGTAAAAACGGCCCTTCCAGTTTGTACCTGACCGGCAAGCGCAGCGTTGTTCGACCTTGGCGACAAGATATACTGTCCATTGATGAAACAGTTCAAATAACAATCATTTGCCCAAGCCAGAAATTTGAAACGGATCTCGAAGTTATATTTAGTTGCTGGTGTTGACGACGTGGCGAGAGTCTGCCTGAGAAGAATCCCAGAATAAGGTGAAGCTGGTTTCCGGGTCGATCCAGAAGCTACTCTGTTCAAAAGTCTGTAGGAACCAGTAAACCCAGGTGATACAAGCTGGTAGGAAGAAGATGCCGATTCGACAACAATCTCCCAGCCATTGGTATTTCCTGACTCGAAATCGCCATTAAGAAGGATCGCACGGTTCTGTGGTGGGAGTCCTGGAAGATCCAACTTCGGGTCACTCTTCGATACCGAAGTATCTTCATTTGTATTCAGCCCATCCCGGGCCTTCGACTCGGCAGCAGCTTTGTCTGCAGAATTTGTTTCCAACTCAACAATCTGTGTGTTCTCGCTTTAGTACCATACTTCCAAATATCGAGCCATCCACAGTGGCGTATATCGGAGGGGGACATACCCTAGTGATAATCGCGGCTTTCATAGCTAGCCATAACGCTCCACCTAATAGGCCAGAGGCAATTGTGACACCGGCGATGTCGAGCATACCCAGTGCCGTATTAACGGCCGCAACAGAACTGACGAACGCTCCGATAGCTTCAGCCGCCTCAGCCGCGGTAGCAGGGGCAGGAGCGCCAGGACTTGGAGGTCTCCGGAGCAGCTGCCAGAGATAGGTAACGACATTTATAATGTCGGTTATGTTATACCCACCAATTTTGAGGGGTCCCTTTGGAAGAACCTAAGCATGCAAGAACCAAATTTAGTCACATTACACAAAATTTGTTTGTAAGTATACGCCGCGGCGCATTTCATTGAGAGACTGCTTACAAATTCAACTTCCGCATCTATTGCATTGAATAGCCTAAGAGAAGTTGATCAGTATAACTTTGCCCTCATCCGGATATCTATTGCACTCACTTCATAAATCCATGCAAGGATGCAGCCGCGGTTGTTACTCCTGAGATGTTGATAGTTCCTCGAAGAGCAGGTCTCTTCATCTCCAAAATTGATCGACCAAAAAGCTTGGGGATTTGCCACGAAGTTCCATTTTTTAAGAACAGCCCTTCGATTATGATACGCTTATTGGCGCTCCAGTCTAATGTTGTACTTATGTTTCGGAATATCGGAATTGCAAAAGCCCTTGGAACCTCAATGATTCCTGCAGTTAAAGCAAATACAATATCAGTTGTATCCATGGTTTCCGGAATTGCTACTGAGAATGTGAAGGTTGTGCTGGTGATGGCGATATTAATTTCGACTATCCAGGGTTGCTGGTTCGCTATATCTGATCGTTTTTTCATATTTATGTTGGACTTGGCCCCTAAAGTGAGCCGGTTCTCGGGCACTTCCAGTGCTGCGTTCAGACTCATGGCGCTGAGCCATAGATAGTTCGTTATTAAAACCCAGAGGGTAATGTTGTTGTTCGTGTACGTGACGGTTATCTTTTTTAGTGTTCTCCCGGATGGGAGAGTTTCCTCGAAAATCAAACCTGCAGCGGCCGCCCAGCTGGAACTGGGAACGATATCTTTATCCCAGCCACCAAAGCCCATTCCATCGTTTAGGGGCGGGCGACTCTTGTCAATCGAATCCAAACCAGTGCCCATTATTCGTTTAACGAGACTCTCAAGAGTCACATTAAAGGAGCCCTCAATGACCAGCGGGGCACCAGTTGTCCAAGTCACGGAAGCACCAAAGTCTAGAGCATCCGGTCCAGAACCGAAACTGATATAGCCAAAAAGTCCCACACTACGCTTTCCATTTACAACATCTGCCGTCATAGCCAATCGTGCATCTTTCAATGTCACGACGTTGCCAAAAACTTGTACTTTTCCAATCGACGAAGCTGCGAGTTTGTAAGTTAAAACAGCGCTGTTCTGAATTTCGAAGGATGCGTAGAGGAGAACGGCGGATTGAATGTCTTCTTTTGCCAAGCTGGACACCTTCGTTGGCTGCGGATCTATGGCCCCAATGATGTCCTTGGGTGATATAGTGAGCGCCGTTCGGACTCTGGTTATACTATCAACATATGAAACCTGACAGACTGCCGCGAGACTCTGGCCAATACGTAATACCCCGTCGAGGAATAACTGCGGCTGGCGACTCTGGTTTATCTGTGGCGCATCCAAGTACAAGCAAAGAGTTGCCTTTTCTAGCGAAACTGTTGTCCCTAATATTGGCCATGATTTGCTAGATTCTGTTGTTATGCGGACGATCAAGCTCTTGATGTACCGAGAATTATCTGCTTGCCCAGGTTTCTTAGCTACCTTGAGGGTCAGTGAGAATGTTGTACTGGCAGAGAGTGTACTGGTTTGTACAGGATAGTCAACTGTTAATCTTGTTAGTGAAGCTGTTGTGGATATACGTAGAATTCATAAATACGGCTTACCGGGAACTTTGAGGTTTGCTAGGGCTGAGGATCGATTTCCGCCTATTAAACTCGAGTCAAAGAGCGTTGATACACTACTTGGCGCGTTGGAAGACAGCATGAAAGCGTTTGCAGTAATATCGATATCATTTGGATCAGTTGTCAGAGGTAGGACGATTTCGTTGGCCGGGATGTTTGAGATGAGTAGCGACTCCTCAACAGTTGGCGGAGGTATGGCGCGTGGAATAGATAAATTAGCTGTAACTGTCAAATAAAACTTCGCGTCGATGTTGACAGAGCCTTGTAGGAAGGTTTCGAATGACCTTGAGGAAGACAAAGGGTCAATAGCGCGGAACAGCAGACGGCCATTCACCACGGCTTGGCTTTCAAATATATTGAAATCTGCAGTGAGGTTTACGTTGGCCTCTAGCTGTTGCATTTTAAAAGCGGAGCCACCCGCAGGCTTAGTAAACTGAGCAACAAGAGCGCTGCTAGTTACTAGACCTCTGATAAGCTGCTGCTCATTTGGCTTTGCTTTCACCTCCGTGGAAAGATACCAATCTGGAAACCGGAACCCAGAGCCGATAAAACCACTATCCTGAAGAATCCCCAACAGGTTCTCAGATTGGCCTGACCCTGATTTTACTGTAAGACCTGCCCGGAAATTTGTAGCTGCCGCTGTTTTTGAACCGAGAATATACACCCACAGATCATACTTGGTTAGTTTCCAATGCCCGTATATGAAACCGGCGGTTTGCTTTAGCTTATCGTCTTTCACATCCGTAATATCAAACCGCGCTCCAAGATCGTTAAGAACCAATTTATCCGGTATTATGGTCCATTTCAGACCATATTGCGCCACGAATTGAACTCGGTCTGCAACGAAACCAGATAGGTCGAGTATACCAGGCGAAGCTTGTCCCCCAGAAGACGGTTTGAATGAAACATCGAAGGAGCATACACTTTCCATGCCAGATTGAGGCATTGCTGCGGCGAGCAAAGTCAATCCAGAGTCACCACCCACTGGATTCTCTTTAGCATAGGGTACGATATTCGTCACCTTGCCAGCTTGCGGGTTGAAAACATCAATTGCTGCCAGATGAGGCAAGCTATACACGCATTCAGGTCGAAGGATACCCTTAAGCTGGACCTTGCCACTGTCGAAGACCATTTCAACGTCAAAGATCATAGATAAGGCTTGGGCATCAATTTGAACACTGCCAATGAAGTAAGATGAAACACCTTTCTCATCCTTCCTTACAGCGAAAGCCAGGTCCCGTATTTTCAAGCCACCGAGTATTGGTGCAGACAAGGTCAGCAAGTCGCCCCCCGAGGCACGGATATCGAGCACTTCGAGTGTAGATGTGTTCAGCTTGGCGTAAAGAGTCAAATCTAACTGGGACTTTGATAGCTGCGTCTTGAAGAGAGATAATTGTTGAGGCACCTGGATGTCGTTGACTATTTTCTTGTTGTTAAGTTGTTGTTCAGACGTTGGTGAAAAGACACCTCCAACAGTTAACAAGTCGGCCATGCTTATGCCATTACTCGTGGATAGTGGAATTTTCGAAACCCCGATTTCGATTTCAGTTACTATCCCTTTCCCCTGCTCCAGAGTGAAATCAAGTCCCGCATCGATGCTGGTAGAATTGACGTAAACTTGACCGCGCAATTGAGCTAGAACGTCGTATGAAGTCCCGATCTTCCGTAGTCCGAAGTAAAAGCGGCCCTGAGATAGCCGTAAAGAGAAGGATGATAGTTTGGTTTCATAGACCAAGTTTGAGGTAACAGTCAACAGCAGCGACCTGAAGGTGAAAAACCCCGAATCCTGCGATGCCGGTTTGCTACACAATATCTGTAGGGTGCCGCTTACTGGAGAATTCAATGCGGTCTGCATCTGCGAATCAATGATAGAAGACGCTGTGGTCTTTATGTTAAGTACTATTCGCCACTGAAGCTTGAAGGAACACTTACGAAGTCTATTATCTTTAGTTATTGATTGCAAGTCTTTCACAACTTGATCGACATTGATGGGATAATCAGCCCCCAGAAATAATGATAGCTGTACTTCACGGCCAGCTCGAAGAGAGGGGACCTAGATGTAATTATCATGTCCTGGTCAGTTTACCTGAAGCGGAACGGCTTGGGAATTTCAGAATCAGACCCCATACCTTTGCTTTCACAGTAAATTGTGCTTCCCCGATAAGAGCCTTGGCTTCTAGCTCTACTGATATTTCGACTAAGGCCGATTCTCATCACGTTAACCAACTTGGCCAAAATACAGATGGTAGTATTGGTAGAAATAATACCAGTAGATTTATCACTGACATTGCAGTCAGTCTTTAGCGTTATCTGCTTGAGAACAAGTCCCTCCATAAGCTTCCAATCAGATTCGAGTGATAGTTTAGCCGTTCCTGAGAATTCATATTGAAGTTTCTTTGTTCCCCCCTCGGACGGCAGCACAAGCGACCGTCCAACCCGCTCGACCAATGCATTGACACCGAGCAGGACCTCATCGAAGCCCGCCGAAGTAGGGTCGGTAGGGGTGTTGGTCATTGCAGGTGGTAGGAAGAGGGTGTGAGCATTCGCAAGCTGGCTGTTCCAACGTAATATTATTTAGTTGAATTTGAAAGCCTAATGGAGTACGATCTTTCAAGCAGAGGGAACTCTGTCACTTTAAAAAACCATATGCTCACACTAATCTGCTCACACATCATGAGGGCGACACCCCCAGCGTATGCCTCATAACTTATCCCTGCAACATCCCTTGACTAGTGCGCGCACTGCGGGCCGAGTCGCAATCGGAGCCTCAACTTGATTGGTCGCGACAAAGCCATGGCGTTTTTTCGGCTTGCATCGCAACACGTGTATCCAGTCGATTTGCAACGGACTTGTGCGTTGCAGGGTAGACGTTCAAACTTCGGGCCTAGACTATAAAACGTCTATCATTATGGTTTGTTAGCGCAAAGTTTAAAGCACACTATAATAGATAGTATTAAACGCCAATTGTTACAATGATTGTTCATAAATTGGCGGAGTGAACGCTATCAGTAGCGGTGTTTTCTCCGGCAGAGGCGAACAGACAATTGATCGATATTTGATTAATGTCAACCATCCTTCTTGTTCCAATTCCTACGGAGAGAACGCCGTTGCCCATCACCGCTCCTCGGTCAAGTCGAAGGCCGGACATAACATACGCATCAGAACGAAAATCGCAAAGATGAGTAACTACGTCTCTGCCCTTACAAAGGTGAGGTCAATCAAGATAAATTGCAAATCAACCCTAGCAAGCTTCAAGCTAAACGAGCATCCTAGACGTACGCTTGTGTGACAATGGTAGATGTCGCAGAGGGGGATTGTTATGTTATCGATCTTTTCCTTGGTGGTACACTAGAAGATCCTAGGTTTTGGAATCGGTTCGTGATTGACGTTGGAGGTTCCTTTGCATCACCGGCAAGCCGGGTCGAAACGATATTGGAAGCTATATGCGGTGCGTCGTTTTCAGATTTGGACCCCTGGAAGGATGTGTCAGTCCTCGGCCCTAACCAGGGAGCGAATGTACCGCCTCTGTGCGGCATTACAATCACCCATTCGGACGATGACCACTGGGGGAATGCTCAAAAGGTTATAACAGCACTTCGGAAACTTCAACCGAACATAACTCCTCGACACAACTTGGTGAACACGGCCATCCCTATCGCTTTGTCTCCTCAAAAGGATTGGGCAAAAGATATGTGGGGTACTATGGGTGTTGGAGAGCCATGGATATATGGCGTATCCTATACTGATATCCAAAACGGACAAAAAGCATGGGGCCTCAAATGCCACTTCAGATCTCTATTTACGGGCGTTGAAAACTTTGACTTTACCAAAACATTTTTTGACTTGGGAGCTCTTGCCAAGCAGGCTGGGTATGAGATCCAATACCGGTTCAATCGTGTGGACGCCGAAATAATCCAGAACTTGAGGAAAGACCTGTGGTGGAACGATGCATTGCCTGTTGCGAACATGGATGTTCGAGGTTTTCACACTCGGCACACAGAATGGAGAACGGACTCGCACACTATTGTGAGTACGATCGACGATCTTTCCGAAACTTACTTCGAAGAAAGGTCCTGCCTGCAACTGGATTATTTAATTGAAGCTCGGATCGTTCCCTTAATGAATCCTCCTTCACGTACGGTAACCGGCAATACCTGGTTCGAGCCCATATATGGCCAATGGCTTCGAACTATATGCAAAGTAGTTATACCGAATCCCTTCTTCAACCAAATCCCCAAAAACTACCTTTACCGTACACCGATGAGTATTAATCGTTTACGTGGGTTGACGGGCTACACTCAATTCGGAAATAGTACGGACTATAGGGTTACCGAGGATATGAACTTCAATACCCTAGATATGGAGCAGATAAGGGCCGCCAGTGAAGCTGGTGACGCATTTGCCAGAATGTATACTCAGAGCATATTTACAGGGGATCCTGGCGGCAGTAACTACCAACTATTACCCTCGGCGCTTCAGGTTCAGCCGATTTACACGGGTTGGAGCGATAGGCCATATTATATGCGTTTTTTCGAGCCAGGCGCATCCGGTTTCTCTGCAGGAGGGCCTTGGGGTAGGTCTATTTACGGGTGTGCTGGTAGTGACTACGTGAGGGATTTCGCACATCTGGTTTTGCAATTTTATTTATCCTACCGTGGAGACGAGACTATCAGGCATGAAGAAAACGGTGTCGTTACGTACAGCAAAGAGCGCACACCACGATCTAAGCCTCAGAACTGGGCTCATTACGCAAACAGAGCTTCAATAATAACGCACTTCATCTGTGACGATGATTATGGGAGTAACCAAAATCCCCAATCTTTCATCTTGACCTCGGAAGACCCTGATCCTTCTCGCCGACCTGGAACGTTTGAAATGCTCTTCACTGGGGACGCTTTCGAATGGGACAAATTCGAAAAAGAATACTACGATGAGCAGAAAATGGCCAAGGGCCGTGGGCCGCTCCAGTTCTTCCCAGATTTACCAATGATGCCCCCAGATGGGAATCTCGTGAACTGGCTCTGGCGGCAGAATCGCCTTCGGCCGACCCGGGTGGGTGTACTAAAAGTCCCCCATCATGGCTCCTCCGATACCACGGGCGCCACATTCTTCAGAACGGTCACTGCTTCAGTTTATTTAATCAGCGCTGGCACGAAACACGGGCATCCTAGAGCGGAAACACTGGAAACAATCCTGAAGGCCATTGTACAGGAGGATGGATCTGCGGAGCCTCCCGAGAACTTTGTGTCCAATCAAACGGGTGTTGGTCATAACAATAACACCAGGTCCATAAAGCAGGTAATTGCCAGTATGCAGTGTAATGCATCTATGATGAGTGAGCTAATATGATTGTTTGCGCTTAGAGATTGAGACCTCGATTAATATTCTTCAGCAACCAGTGTATTAACCAAACCATCTTAGATATGGGACCGAACGACGCGTTACCGGGTAAATCATACGTCCCATTTTACCAATACCTCCGGTACCTTTGTCCATTCGTAGGAAACGATTCGCTCGCCACGCAGTTACAGCGTCGAGCGAACGTTCGGTTTTTCCATCAGAAGGTAAAGGATTCGAAGGTTCGATTAAGGTTCGGTTCGGACCATGTGCGGCCTGATGAAGTGAGAGCCGAATGGGACAAAGAAGCGTGGGAGGAATTTCGCTTTGATGGGCTTCTAGGGATGCACCTGAGCGACCCAGCCCAAGATATCGCGGACCCAGTCGCGTATCCAAGACCTGGGAACATTCCAGATTGGGAGGTTCCTCTCTGAATTGTACAATAGAAATATGTACGTGTTTATACAAATAGACTGAGACTGGCCAGCCAAGGCTTGGAAAGGAGGCCAGAAAGTTGTGACAAGTAGAATATATCCATACGTCTCCTAGTTTAGCCTAGCCCTCACTCCGATTCTTAATACTATCCCTCTTATTCTCTAGTTCTTTTAAGTCTACGTCAAGCTGTCTACCCGTTAGCGATTCGATATGGCATCGACATTCTCGAGGTAGGGGCGAAGCGTAATCGGTCTTCAAAAGCATTGCTGTTCCGACGACATTTTTTTTCTGCTGGTGATCTTCGGGCGAAGATCCTCGGGATGGTATATTATTTTCGTGATTATCAAGCGAGTGTATTCGACGTTTTGCCAAATACCTGGATATGTACCTTTATGGCATGCGGCGAATAAGTGTGACAGATGATATAGAGGCACTGAAGGATGAAAGTTTACCGCCTAATGTACTGTACAGAATAATGTTTCGTTGTGCATGTGCATACATACCGAACATTCTTCGGACTTGAGATTCGAGGCTAGGACTTGGGGGTTCTCAAACAGACTGCTGTTGCATGTTGTGCCACTAGCAGATGGCATTCTAGCATCCAAATTAGTAGAATATATCGAATAAAAGGATTAGAAACGGCATGCGTTGAGTGCAAAAGAACAGTTGGGTTTGTTCAATGGGGAATCTGTAGCGTTGAATCCGGGAATCTAGTTCACTCTCCTTCGCAGACAAAACGTTGCATGTAGACAATGAGATTTAACGCGAGTGAGGCCGAGAATCTAGGGCTCAATCTCTAACACTCTATATATCGATAGGGACCTGGAATAGCTCGGTGAACCGCGCTATCGAGAAATGCGTCTTAGGTTCGCAGATAGGCTGACAGGAGTTCTCTAGTATAATGGTTTCTAAATCGCAACAATCGTAAGGGAATTTTCTAAATCGAAGACAATGCCAAAATCCGTAGCTCGTTTCCAAAAACGTCAATCCAACTGTCGCAACAATTCCAGAGGCCGCCCAAATTCTCTGGAGAATGCGACAGGGGCAAAAAGATACCCCATCAACGCATTTTCCGAGGCTAGGAAGGGAGACCGAAATTTGTTGTCTAGTGAACCTTTCCGACCCCGTCGATTTAGTTCAACCGCCACATTCCTAGATATTAGCCCCTCAGGGACAACGACGGCAGAGTGGTGCCCCTGTATAGCTTTAAACGACCGCACATTACCTATGTAGTTGTAACTGTCGATCTCGTTCAGCCCGATGGAATTCACGCAAGGGGCGCAGTTGCATCGCGTGTGCAACTGGTATGGAACGAGGCAGGTAGTCTAAGCTCACATGCCCAACCCCCAATTCCATAGATTTTGATATCTTTGATATCGATTGCCTTCCGGACGTCAGAATATATAAATACAGGACTGTGCTCTTGAGAAGTGTTACGCCCCAGCACCTTACTCCTTAGCAGTTCTCAGATCTCTAAATAGACACTGGCCAGCGGCATTTATATTATCATTGTTAATAACATCCTACATAAGCCCTAGAACGCTAGGATAATTACATTACAGAGTATTTGAGTTTTGAGTTCATTCAACTTACCTCATAATGAACGGGCCTGTACCATTTTATATCAGCGTCCAAGTTAATGGCCGAGTTTACGGAATTCGAGCTGCGGTACCGGATACCCTGCAGCTCCCTATCGAAGAAAAACCACTGGACTTGCCCCTTGACTCTAGGTTAATTATATTTGGACAGCCAGCTCTAGGCCCTGGCGATAGAGATGCAAACGTAAGATTCGGCTTCCAATTCCCCCGTTGTCTTTGGGAAATCGCCCTAACCATACACAAATATATCGATAGTGGAACTTCTTCTTGATGGGAGCGGACAATGTCGGGGCCAGGTTCAAAATCCAATGTAGAGGAGGGCCAGCGCTCCAAAGAATCAACAACGGAGCCCGTTCGCTCATTGTTCCCAAGCTCGTCAATCAGCTGCCCCTCCTTGGCGGAGCTATGGAGTACTGGCGCCTGATCCAACAAGTGCAAGGCTCCAACCAGTACTTGTAAGTGGATTTTTGCTTTCTCTAAATCCTTTACTTGGGGTTGCTAACCTTAAGCTATATAGGATCCAATCTACAGTGAATGGGTTGTTCTGGAGTATTCCGAGAACTGGAAGGCCATTGGGAGCCGTCCAGACCCAGCCAATCAACCAGCCAGGCTTTATCCAAGTATTTACCCTGACTAAGGTCACCTTCAGCGAATTTAACGACAATCGCCCGAGCTGAGCGACTTTTGCGCACGCACACCCCAAATAACTTAGTTTGCAAGGCTAGCCCTCATATACACGAGAGAAGGAGAGCTTTCCTTTGGTTTTGGAATATCTGATCCTTTTCATGACACATCTGTTTCTCTTGTGTTTCTTTTCCTCGGCGTTCAGTATAAATATTTTAGTGGTTTCATGGTGTTAATCCTACGCGTATATGGTCGTCCGGTTTTGTAAACGGAATTCCCTGTAATTTTAGCTACTTCAGTGTTAGACATAATGTTATGCTTTTGAGGGGCCGCGAAGTACAGCAATGGACCCAATTCTAATATGGTATAAACTTTGACTCGGCATATACCTATGTACTGGTGTCTAGCTTGACAAGCGATTTCTGATCCCTGTTGAACGCTCTGAGGCTGATCAGCTGGAGCCCCCCTTGACAGTTTCTGCGGCTGACTTAAGCTAGCCTTCTAGAACTAGTAATTCCTTCTGTCTCGAGTGCCTAGACTTGAGGCTCATCCACGGATCGATGTCCAGCTAGTTATGCATATTTGTCATCTGCATTCCCGATACAATACTCGGCATAAGCTGATTGAGCATCAAAACCAAGTTCGACTTCGGCCTCGCGTATACGGCATAATGATGACCCCGAAAAAGCGAGACTGCGAACCCAGTCGTCTGATCTTCAGCTCGTGCATTCGTATCAATGCCATTCCCGACGATCGCCGAACCCCGTTAACATGCAGTTCCGCGGAAAACTTATAATTTACCATTCAAATGCCATATTCAATACGACGCACATGGTCAGCATATTCCCGTCCAGATCCATAGATCCTGAGCTATCGTACGACGGAGGCATATCTTTTGTCATCTATTCGAACGTGGCAAGTTGGCCGCAGTTAACCATGGAAAATTTTGTATCGTGTAATCGATATTCCATGTACGTATGTACCCAACAGACCCAATTGCTGCATCTCGCCTAACAACCACAAAAACGTGGGGCCCCGAAGGTCCGAGCTCACATGTCTTCTTGGACCTTCTCTGGACGGTAGCCTAGGTGCGTATATAAAAGGCCAATTCGTCGGCGGGGAACCGGAACCTCATTATCGATCACAAAACTGACATCACGGCCGACAGCCAGGACGCCTGTATTTAGCAGCGCTAAACCCGGTAAAGCCATGCTGACGACTGGGCCAATGCATCTTGGATCTGCTTTGTCATGGAATGACGATAACGACGATATCGAAAAGCGAGAGGGATTTAAGTCCTCCTCATAAGATGACGATTCCTTGGACCAAATAGATCGAAATTCGGACGTTTGGATGTGTTGAAGGATGCAGGTGAGCTAGGAGCTCCCAGGCGGTCGGAGATAGGCGGTGGTGTGGGGCCCTTGTCGGTTATGGTCGTCTCCGCACATTCTGTACAAAGGCTGAAGCTTAGGTGATACTAATCCAGGTGTCGAAGATTAGGCGCTCGAGCCAGGAGATCTTGGGAAAGATACCAAATCGAAGAACCAGAGAACAATGAATTCGAAGTTGAATATTCTTTTCCTGGTCGGTCGACCGGTCCACCCGTCTAGGTCAGAGGAACCTTTATATCAAGGCTGATCTCCCGCCTCCTCATCCTTGCGGCCTTGAACACACCCTGGCACATTGCCAAGCCAAAATTGCGAACGACATTTTATTGCCCACTTTCTCCACGTTGTTAAATACACCCATTACGATAGGTCTTACGGAGCATTCTCGGCGGCCACCAATCTCGTAGAGCTAAAGAGCGGCTCTGGGTAGCTCCTTCCTATTATCCAACCGGTTCATTTCTCAAGTGAAACTGACAAAAAGTCTTTATTTCGAATCGAGACCACATACGGACAGTGAATAAGGAATCATCTCAAACTCCAGCTTTCTTCTTGAGAAGGAGTGTGGTATTTTGTCTCAGGCTAAGCTTTTTGGATAAAATCCGGCAGATCGGTTTCTTCAAAAGCAAATCATCGAAAGAGAGAATTGCGAGATACAAATATTGCGGAGCTGCAACTGATCCGTGGACACTTGCATGGTTGCGGTACATTGGGGTCGCTGAGCCCTTGTCCAAGTGGCACCGGTTCGCTTTTTCGACGACACACGCCGCCTCTCCCGCACCACCCAGCCAAGTCTAAGTTGCGAGGCAAGTAAACGGTTCCGCTGCCCGTGCATATCGCATGGGCGCTCTCGTGCAGGCCCCATGCCAAAAGAAAAAGGTAAAAAACATAAGGAGATCTTAAAATGTATTCGGTGTCGGTTGGACAAACAAAAGGTATGTTTCCATTTGTGGCCCGCGAAACTTAATCTAGTCGCGACGAAATTGGCTCCCGTTTATGGTTCACTAATCGGTATTTAGTGTCTGCCGGAGGGCAGAATATGGCCAGGAACGAAGTGCAATAGGTGCCAGGAGCATGGGTACCAGTGCTCGCAACCGTTGAGTGCTAGGAATGAGAAGATAGAACGTGAGGCGGAAGAGGAAGACCTCGTTCATCCACAAGCAAAAATCACCCATTCCAGTAAAAGGTGCTTCAACTAGTTTTTAAAGTGGGAACCCCATTAGAGAGGACGGCCGCTAAAACTCATTGATGCGCCACAGTAGCAGGCGTTTTCATGACCAAGATGACTATATACCCACTCTGTCGTCGTCGTCTGCTTCACCCCCACCCCGAGGGCCCGAAACAGACGATCCTGATGCCGTGAGAAATGCTGCCCTTGCCATGTAGGTCCTATGAGCCGCATAGTCCCGTAATGTGGATCCAGAACTAAGCTTTCCCGTTTTCAAGGAGGTTGTATGCGTCTGGACGGTCTCCCATGACAATGATACGGGAGCCCCCAGCCTACCGGATTATAGACAGCAACTCGACTCGTCTCCAGGAGAGGTTTTCCAACTTTTGGGGTAGCCCGGTGACATTCTCATCGATGTGCAGCCCCGAGTTCGCAAAGATGATATCGACCCTTTTCCACGTCGATTCACAGCAGATCGCATTAATGGTGAGTTACTGCAGCCGTTGGTTCTCTGGAATTGGGATTGTCAATGCAATGCAGCCGTGCCGTGGTCAGGGGATCAGACTTACATTGCATTCTCCTGCAGGACGATATGACTAGCAATGCTGTTATGGCTTTCAGTGCCGGTATGTTACAGGTCCAAGTTTAGCCGTTATGTCACCAGAAGGACTAAGATGCTTACTGGAATGTCGTACGGATAGGCGACGCGGCTTTAACCCAAAGTCCTCACTGGCCCATATTCACCAAAATGACCCACTCGCATGCTATGAAGGCAATGACGTTACTAAGAGATCGTCTGAGGAGTACATGGCCGCACCTAAATGATGCCTCTGTCGTCCTGACGGCCTTTAATCTTTTCTGTTACGGGGTAAGTTCATACCCTAGAAAACTGGAGAAAACCCGGGTAATCGGATACGCCCAATATATATGTCACCTGCAAATTGGGTTCACCAGCCACTACTTTGGTTCAGGGATATTAGCGTTTGGCCACGCCAAAACCGTGTCACTGATACTAACGAAAGCTTCGCGAACTTTTCTAGCTCTGCGTCTCCGACTCGTCCATTCTTCAATTTATGACAGCGATAATCCAAACTTACCACCAATATAACAGCGGATTTCCCCTCAATGCTGAGATTGCAACCGGCGATAATGGCTTTTGGATCGTCAGATTGTTTGTAAGTTTTCTTCAACTCCCACCAACAAGAGCTTTTTCTTTGGGTTTCCCAACGAATTCGTACGCCTGGGATTTACCGACGATTCTAATACCTCTACCCCATTACGTAGATGGCGAATAACCCCGACGATCGCGGTTTGATAATGCGATATGATACTAATACTTTCGAACGCGAAAGAGAAATGTTCGAAGATAATTCCGGATTCTATTCTTCTCACCGACGAAGGGGTTCGAGCCCGGATCAACCAGCGACACCGATTCTGGCTAGCAATGTCGACCCAGTGGTTACGTTGACGGTCTCGGATATCGCCGCTGAGGTCCATGTACCAGTGAACCCTAGTAGTCCTTACTCATCACCACCAAGCTCAACCCACTACGATGCCGATCCAGTGTTCGTCGAGGTAGATGAAAGAATATGGGAGATGTGATCATGAGGGTGAATATAGCCACAGGTTTGTAGCCCTTCCATGCAATCATATATTCTCCGTGCGTCCTGGCTTATCATATATCCAATCGCAATTTATTCTAGGTTTTAATTTTTATATTATATTATATTACCAGGGAAAGTAATGGGTGGTTTGTTTGTGATCAAAAGTTTTAGATTGGTCTAGAATTATTTCTGTTTAAAAGGTAAAGCCCCCACCCCTAGCCCTTACGCTCAGGCAATAATAACGGCGTGAAGAGATTGCTGACGTATACGCATCTCCCCTCACTTACTAGTCTTCTCAGCGGTTTATCTCAATCCTTTCTTTTTCGCCCTGTCCTTAGCTAGCGTATTCACAGAGTTTTTACCAATGTACTTTTGTATTTTGCGTCCCACATTTCGTCTTTCCCAACACCCACGTTCCAACATGCAACAAAGTGGAGCCGTGAAGATATTCCGATAAAACGAGGCATTTAATAACTTTTTCTCGAAACCGAGCTCAATCGAAAGAAATTTCTCGACTTTGTAGACATCCGTAGAAATCTTACCCTCCGAACCGGTCAATTTTTCCGGCCCGGTTTTGAGGAACCACCCACTTGGCCTCGTGGACCCGCATGATTGGTGTTCCTGAATATTGGCCGGAAAGCCGCTTGGTTCCTGAATCTCTCGCTTAAGCTTAACCCCTGACATCAGCTTCGGCCTCGCCATCCAGACTCATCAGCGACCAACCAATCATAGCTCGATCGCACAAGATTCAACAGCTGGCAGGGCGAATTTGAGTGGAAGAGGTGGGGTGGGAAAAGCCGCCGTTTGGGAGGGGGGGAAGCTCCTGTGCATGTACTCCTCAACAAATCCTGCAAGTTCCTGCGCCGCCAGCTCATATATTCACAGTCCCTTGAAATCTGATTTCGCCTCAGCTCAGCTTAGCTTAGTTCGCCTCCTCTTAAGCTCGGAGCCCTTCCCGAGCCTTATTGGATGTAGGGTACCAATCAGATTGTATAGATCCTGTACTCCTATTCAATGATGTGACACTTCATGCACCGTTTAACATATCCTCTCAGGACTGGAGAATAGATATCGATCTAAAGGTCCAGTAAAATGGATCCGAAAACCTGGTTCCATAGGAAACACTCAAAGATATAAGTCCGGAAGGCGTTTTCATGAATTTTAACCGTCCTGAGTAATCTGGCAGGATCAATATCGCTCATGCAATGATAATGCACTCATGTATGTAGGCTACAACTGCTCTGGTGGATGTCTGCAGGTACGTGCAGAGTACGTCCGTACCTTGCATCTGATAGGGCCTAGGCACCTTGTTGGGCGAAGGATTGCAAGGGAGGAGCCGCCCCCACTCGCGTATAGAGTCTTTCGTCTTTCCTCGGTCTATTTTGCATGTCTGAAAAAGAATTCGTAAGCAAGCTGGTCAATGCCGTGCCCTCACTTTTGACAAAGGGGGTCATGAAACAAAGTACCCATGGTAAAGTATATAAGTCTCCCGGGTCCCGTGGTTGATCACGTTGATGTAGACTCAGTCCCACAGCACAATCGATCCAGACAGTATCGTTGTGAAGTCGAAAGTTCGACAATTACACTCCTTTAATCCGTTTTTTGTTACTTTGAATTCCGAAGTCAGACGTCGATCTGCTGTTTGAAAAGTTATTTCTCGTCTTTGTTATCGATATATCTCAAAAATTGCTAGAACGACACTCCATATAGTGAGGTCACTCCATAGTCTCGGCGGGCACTGCAAAAGACAGTGCAAAAGGTTGAATTGGATTACAATTCGCAACTCTTTCTTCCTTCCTTTCACCTTAATCAACAACTTCTACCTCGAACCATCACACTCCTTAACCATCACTCAATACCGGTACACATTCATTCATCTCGTTGTATTTGATTAGGGCTTGCCTGCCAATAGTGCACATACTTCTACCCCATCGCATATATACTTGTTGGCAAGCTTGAACAAGGTATATAAGTGGGCAAGATGTACTTCCCGAACCTCGCCACTGGCCTTTCGGCCGTCGCTCTCTTCCTCAGCATTGGCTTTGGACATCCCGTCCCTGCTGAGATTGATCCGAGATCACTGAAGAGTTCTCCTTTCAACCCTTCAATACCTGTCCCCGTGGTACCTCCACCAAAGTGTAAGTATCCTTAGGTTGGATAGCAGTAATTCGTCGCTGGCGGCTAACAGGGTATTGAACCAGTGCCGGGAAACGTTACAGTTCACACTGTAGACGGAAGCGAGCTCCGTGCTAGAGGCACGGTGTATCGACCGACCGTCGGGTACTTTGCAGGATTCAACGTAGGAGCTTATACCGTATGTTTAACTTCCCCTCTTGTTCCACAATCCTTTTGTGAAATAGCTCTAGGGTCCTGTGAATCTTGGAACAGCGGTGAGCTTTGGCTGACATGATTTCGTAGAACACTGGCGCGTGCAAGACTCTCCAGGATTGGAGAGATGAACTGAGGAAAGTGAAATCATACAGAAGCTCACACTTCTCTTTCACTGTGGTCAAAATCTTCACCACCAGTCAATGCTCAGCTTTGAAGAATTCCCTGCAAGCTGCTAAGGAAATTGGAGGAATCAAGGTGTGGGCTGGAATTTGGGCCACACCCTACTCCACCGTAGGTCCCCAGGCTCCCCCCAACTTCCAGTGTATTATACAATGGCTACCCGTTCGATGGGAATGTAGAAAGATCAGTCGTGTAACCGCGTTGGGAACATTCCGCTAACACCCCGTTTCTTGCTGATCTAGTTTGTGAGCGACAAGAACGAACTGGGTCGTCAACTTCTTGGTAGCAACGGCAACCTCATCCTCGGCGTTTCCGTGGGCAGCGAAGAGCTCTTCCGAGGCACTCTGTCCGCCGGCCAACTTGCTGGCTACATCTGGGTGCGTGAGATGATTGATTCTACCCACGATCTTGTATCTCGAGGGCCGGCATACTGACATTCCTATCTGCTATAGGACGTAAAGGGGATGACCCAAAATGCCTATGGCAAGACCAGTGTCCCGGTCGGGACGAGCGACGGGGTCGGCCCCCTCCTCAATTCAGCGAACCAGCCAGTCCTTGACGCCTCCGATGCTGTGTTACTTACTGATTATCCATGTAAGAGTTAGATTCCACAATCCTTTAAGTCTGAGCGGAGGACTGACAATACGTACCTATAGATTACGGTGGCTCTCGGGTTGATTTGGCTCTCAAAGCTTTCCAACGAGACTGGTGGGCACTTGGAGCCAAAATGAATGGTCGGACGCTGATTGTTGGCGAGACTGGATGGCCATCGCTGGGTAAGACCATTGGTCAGGCCGTCCCAACAATCCCCAATGCTGGAAAATATTTCAAGGCTATTGCGTGCTGGATGCGAACAACCCGTAAGCCATTCTTTTGGTTCTCAGCTGTCGACGAACAATGGAAGCCTGGTGGTGTTGCTGAGACGCGCTTTGGGGTTTCGTGGTACAACGGTGCAAAGAAGTATAACATGTCCTGTTAGGCTTCCACTTCACTACCACCTGACTACCAAAGCCCCGGCACTCACCGAAAGCTTATTCGGGGTCCGCTGGGTATAGTGGGGAGGAGAGGGTTTTGACGAATTCAGCTCTGGAGTCGTCACCGATGGTGGTACTTTCTGCTTTACGGCTCAGGAGCTACCTATGAGGAAGTTCGGCCTTACCAGAGAGGAAAAATTCCCAGTCAAGCACTGGTTCAATACTATTGATGATGATTCTGACTGTCGTCAGTGTTTGGTTAGATGATGGTGGATTGTCTTTCGTTTCTTGAACGTTCACGGGATGAACGTCGGACCTGGAGTCCGGTTTTCCATAGCGCAAAAAGTCGCTCTTGCCTAGCTCCCATGGAGTACCCAGCTGTGAATACGCGTTCCTTTCAACCGATAGATAGTTCTATTTCTGTTAATGCATTCTTTTACTCATACCAACGATCCGCGAAGATCGATTGGGCAGGAATCATTTCATGGGTCTAACCCATCGCCGTCCCATTGTAATTCTATCTTAAGAATAGAGCTACTGAAGAACGGGTCGCAATTCTGAATCAGCTCAATCGAGGGCCGAGTTCTGCACCCTAGCGTAAAGTAACCGGACCATTTTGCAGGTATTCGGTGGCGGAGTCCGTATAAAATGGCCCGTGTCGACGTTTTGTGTTGGAGGTGTGGTAGAATTTCCTCATTTGAAGAAGGCGCCCAAGGACCAAAACCCCTGTCTGTTCCCTTCTTCGTCGAGGATTCGATGAAACCGTGCCAGACCAACTCTGCTTTCGATCTGAGACCGCCTCGGACCGTGGGCACAATCCTCTTGGAGATGCTCGCCTTTGTTTCCCTTTCGTTTAGCTTCCTATGAGGACAATTTTGCGAATATAGGGCTTGTCCCGAACGTCTGGGAACAGAATCGTATACGGTTAGAGGTCCCCAAACAGGCGAGCGCCTGTAACATCGCATGTTACAGGTAGAACGAAATAGTGAGGCTGTGTAGATGCCGCTCGATCAACAACCTCAAACGGCGGGCCCAGAGAAAGCTTTCTGTGAAGACGGGAATATTCTGGAGAAATCATCCTTGACCCAGTCCTGGCGTACTGGTTTCAGGCCTGCACGTGGTGGTATAAGTTTGCCAAGGGTATTATCCATTCGGCGTTTTTTGAGCTATGTTGGATGAGCTCGATATTAATGTTGATTGCAAAGCAATTACGGAGGAGATTGATTGCCTCGGTTTACCTCCAATTGATCGCAAGATACGAGAGCTTGAGCGCTCTCGCTCATGATACATATTACTACAACGCTATAACAATTTGTCCGATATATGGCAAACCCACGGTTTATACAGAAAATCATAAAAGGGACAATATATGCGATATTACCAATCTCGTATAAACCTCCTTTGTGGACATTACGTAGATTTGTTTCTCCGGCCAACAATCCAGTCTGGGTGAATCATGATATCATAACAGCGTGTATAACACCGCAACATGTTAGCATGCGACTCAAGTTGCTCTTTTGTTGTTGTCCAAACAAGGCCTGAGGTCCGATCACGGATGTGGGTCCCGTCTATAACTTCCTTGGAGCGTGGAATAAAATTCCGACCACCGTCAAAGCACACGGGCCAGATAAGAATGTCCCCAGTCGCGATGTTATGATGTTAAGGATTAGAGCTGCGCCTCCCCCTCTGTCTCGAGATGTGAAGTTGTTCTCGGGTGTTAAGAAAGCTTGAAGGTGTTTGCTTCGATTTGCTTGGGTTTCCCAATGGAGAGCGCTCGCTCAAACGAGTGGTGGGGCCTAGATTTTCCTGATAATTTAGCCAACCCGTTCATAGATCGCGGGGTCCCTTGTTCCGGCTGTCGGCAAGATGGACAACAAAGGGGATGTTATGGAGCTCGAAAACATTTTGAAAGAGCGGCAAACATTCCGACTGTCCGACGATCATATGGCCAAGATGCCATGAGAAATATTTCGTTTTACTTAACGGGGATGCATGAAAAGGGATGCGCTGATATCACAGGGCAAGCTTACTTTATCATTAGTATTATCGTGTATAGTTACACTGCATTCGTAAGCCTGACTACATACGAAAAGTTTCTTCGATGTATTCACCGAGTTTGATCCGCGAAGAGAGCTCGAAAGGGCGGAGGAATTCATGCGGCAACCTACCGTATCAGACTTGCCAGATCGAGCGCGAGCGAAACACATGTAGAATGATCTATATGGCTTGCTAGCTGTTTCGCCGGAAAGACAGGCTTCCACCCTTCGGGCATGGGAAAGCGAAAACCTCGAAAAGGAGTCAGCAAGCGGATTTCAAGCTTCTCAGGGGTTTTCTCCGCCGGTCTGCCTCGACCCACGGAACGAGAATGGCTTCTCCGTAGCTAAGGCAGTGCTATATCTCGTGATACTAAGGACCGATATCATTGGAACTGTCTATCGGTGTTTTCCAACGCAATCTTAATAGATTAAAAATTGCCTTTTCGAGAGCTACAAGATAGAGCCGACCCTTATCGAGATTTTGATAATAGGCATTTTTTTCTATAGACGCGGGTCGAAATTAAACAGGATTGTTCACGTTGGCCAGGTTGCTATGTTCCAAACTATTTTTGGTGGGAACGTCCGGGGCCGTTGTCAATTGGCCTCATTGACCATACCATAGTGATCTGATTGACGCCAACCTGGCGCTCAAAAGTTAAGCGGGGGCACATCGGCGTTAACTGTCGGATTTGGAAGTTGGAATTTTTTCCAACGTAAGAGCCTAGTATTTTCGTTGTCATTGTATTGCAATCTCAGTACAATTCCGTCCGATATTTGAAAGTGAATTGGGAAACAACAATACGAAGCCAACTTAACAGTGCTATATCGTAATCTTGTAAAATTACAATAGAGGTGACTGCATACATGCACATGAGCTTCGTCGATGCTCGGTCCATGCCGGATAGCGGCGCCCAAACTGTCAAAGCGAGTGGGAAACCTGCACGACATCAGCTTTTTGCACTCCTGCAGAGTCATTTGCCTCTGCTTTACGGAGTGGTGCCGCTGCCAGATCTGAGCGCCTGTTGATGACCGCGCTGGTAAATCGGCTGGCAAATCAGATGGCTCAGGGGCACTGCTTCAAAAAATTTTTGCGGTCTCTTTGGCAGTGCCAAGGGATGTCTGAGATAACTTCAAACGGGCTAACAGTCTCAAACGGCCCAAAAAGGGTGAAATCGTTTGTGCTTTTTCTGCAGGAACACAATGATAGGAACAGTGTGGGGCGGCTGAGCATCAAACTGCTCGGATTGGACGGCCAGATGCGAATAGTACCTTGCCCATGTCGGGGTCTTTGTGTGGACACCAACTGTCCCAGCACAGAGAGGGCGTGAAACTCCCCTGCAAGCCTCACTGTCAGGACCAGGCCGGCACTAAAATAGTACATGCATTATTGCTTGTTTTCGGTTGGACATCTATCAGAGAAGACTGGAGCAAAATGTAACAGCATCATGTACTTAAGTCGCATAAATTCCTACGTTCACAGACGTTTCTATTCCTTCCTCTCCCAAGCGTCTTTTCCTCTTTGTTCCGACCTTCGTTGTTTTATCTTTTCCTATATTGTTATTTGGCTGCTTGTGCAGTGACACTCGCTCAACTTTTCAATATCCAACAATCTCAACACACTTTTCGATCTTCTGATACTTCCTGGCTGTGCCATTTTAATATTTCTGCTTGGCCAGACAGTTTATTTTGAACAATCGTTATATCAAGTCTTATCTTTCAAGTCTATCATTACATAACCACTACAGTTTAAGTCTATTACATCAAATCATCCAAAATGAAGGGAGCTATTCAATTCCTCGGAGCCTTGGCTGCAGTTCAGGCAGTTTCCGCTACCTACATCGACTGGACACAACCCTTCAACAGCTACGACTGCGGTGGCAAGCAGTGTGGTGGCCGTGAGAAATTCGAGCCCCCAGCATACTCCAACGAGAGATGTACCCCACAGCAGAACACCGGATACGATTTCTCCGATGCTCCAGACGGCGACTTGCCAAAGTACGACGACTTTGACTTCTCTGGATACAAGTGCCAGCAGAGCAAACTTCAAAGGAGAACAGGACGTGGCCGCGGAGTAAGTAACTAAGCGAATTTGGTTCTTCGTTTTCAATATGCTAACAAACACGGTAGAGCAAATGTGCTTCTTCCTACGTTGAGCCAGAGGGCTACAACAATGAGATCAAGTGCGGCAAGAAGTTCTCTGTTGACGAATTCGATATCTCTTTGGAGTACGAGTCCGTCCTCGAGTTCACCTATGGTATGCCTGACGGCTCTAGCTGCAAGCACGTCAGCAAGTGCGGAACCGGTATCACTCCTATCAAGAACACCCAGTGCGGTGGAGCCAAGAGCGTGAAGTGCAAGATCCACAAGAGCTCCAAGAACAAGAAGAAGTGCAAGTTCAACATCCATCACATTAAGTTCCGTTGCGACAAGCCCTCTACTACTTCTGCGCCTGTCCCAGCCACCACCTCGGAAGCCCCATGCACTGAATACTCCTGCACTGCCACTGATACTACCACTGAGGCCGTCCCCACTACCACTGAGGAGGCTCCTTGCACTGAGTACTCTTGCACTGCTGGAACCACCACCTCTGAAGCTGTTCCTACTACCACTGAGGAAGCCCCATGCACTGAGTATTCTTGCACCGCTACCGACACCACCACTGAGGCTATTCCTACCACCACTGAGGCTATTCCTACCACCACTGAGGAGGCTCCTTGCACCGAATACTCTTGCACTGCCGGAACCACTACTTCTGAAGCCGTCCCAACCACTACTGAAGAGGCTCCTTGCACCGAGTACTCCTGCACTGCAACTGATACTACCACTGAGGCCATCCCAACTACCACTGACGAAGCCCCATGCACCGAGTACTCTTGCACTGCTGGAACTACCACCTCTGAAGCTGTCCCAACCACCACCGACGAGGCTCCATGCACTGAATACTCTTGCACTGCCACTGAAGCCGTTCCAACCACCACTGAGGAAGCCCCATGCACTGAGTACTCCTGCACCGGTGTCCCAACTTCTGAGGCCGTCCCAACCACCTCTGAGGCCGTCCCCACCACTACCGATGTCTACGTCCCACCCACTGATGTCTACGTCCCACCAACCGACGTCTATGTCCCACCAGCCAACACCAGCATTCCTTACGAGACTCCCGCTCCAAGCGAAACCGAGACTCTCCCCCCATCTGGAACTGATGTCTACACTACCTTGCCCAGCGTCCCAGTTGAAACTGGCTGCCCACCAGTCCTCCCACAATGTATGGAGACCTGGACCAAGATCACCAAGTGTATCAACAGCGGTGACGTCAAGTGCCTTTGCCCCAACCCAGAGTACATCAAGAGCGTCGCTGAGTGCGTTGAAGCCTGGGGTGTCGATGATGACGAAGTCTCCAAGGCTCTCGAGTACATGCAAGGTCTCTGCGCTGAGCACATCCCAGAGAACCCAGCCATTGTTACCTGCGTTCCTACTTATGTCACTCTCCCACCAGTCACCACCGGTGCCTCCACCATCACTGTCTCCACCACTGTCGTTGTTCCATGCACAACTGCCCCACCAGAGGAGACTACCCAGCCAGGCTACGTCCCAAGCTACACCACTGAGACTGTTGTCAAGACCGTCACTGTCTGCCCAGTTAAGCTTGTCACCACCGAGCCATCCAAGCCAGTTCTTGTCCCAGGAACCATCACTGCTCCTCCATATGTCCCACCAACTGCTCCAGCTACCGTCCCAGCTACCGTTCCAGCTGAAGCCACTACTCCTCCAGTCGCATATGTTCCATCTACCCTTGTGACTGCGGTCCCAACTGCCCCGGTTCCAGTCAACAACACTTCTCCAAACCCACCAGTGGCCACTGGCGCTGCTTCTTCCTTCAAGGCCTTCAGCACCGTCATGCTTGCCGGTGTCATTGGTCTCACTGCCTTGATCATGGCTTAAACTACACTTTCCTTTATGACTTGATTGTTTTTCAAAAGGCCAGATATTACGACTGGTCTCGCATTTCCTTATAAACTGTCACCGATTGCATGATACATTCTACCTTTTTGCCTCCGCCATACAGAGCGGAACTGGACATGGCAAGACCTAATAATATCTACGACCTGCATATAGACAGCAGATATTTTTTAAACATGGTTTCCTTCTTATCTGCTGGAATTGATTTTCTGTACTATAACACTCACCGGATACACTCCTTTGCATAGCGACTGGGTTTGGGTTTTTTAACTTTTATTTGATATTTTGCTACTACTATACTATCTACTCTGTATATCCGAAATCAAAAGAAATTTGATATTTAATAATACCCTCAAATATTTTTTCTCATAATTGTAAAGGTGCACGTAAAGATTGCCTCGTCAAGCTCGTAACTGCAATTTGTTTCGAAGAGCGCCGCTGGGGGCGCTTACTGTGGCACGGCTACCTTAAAATACAACAACCAACACAGTGCTTGGAGGCGGAAGCTTCTGGTTGGTGCCCTTCCCAACCAACCCCATGGCCCAACCCGAAAACGAAATTAATCCCCTTTCAGTAACGTTTCAATTTTTGACATCCAAAAAATAGCAACGAAGCCGGACAGGGTCGAAGGTCTAGGCACGAAACAACTAGACAGGTTACATCTCCAACATGTTGGTGGACAGTTGGCGGGTGCTGTTGGCCATGAACGCAAGCCCTTGGACCTCTGCCCGCTGGCATGGAACTGGAAAACTAAACAACCTGGAAGAAAGAACCAACATTAATATTTTTCGAGTCATGAGGGATTACGCGTTCCGCTAGTCTAAGAACAGAATTTCTTCTCTCGCTTCCCGTAATTAAAACTGAAGTGGCCTTGGGGCTCAGCATAGCGTCCCTTTCGAGAACCATCGCGCCCGCGGTAGTCAGTACGATGATAAGCGTATTCATATTCCCCCTTGTTGTGAAGGTCCTAATTAGTACGTACAATCCTAAAGGTTTGATGCCTTTCTCCATCCTCCTTTAGCACGATCTATGTTCCGTGGTTAGCTATGTCAACAACATTGGAACTATGCGAATGTACAGGGAGGCTTACCCTATGTCCAACAGGACCCAGAGAATCTTCTATGGTCCAGTATTTTCGGTCTCTGGTTCGGATCCTAGAGCATACCGAACAGGGGAACGGTTGCGTCTATCAGCACATGGTCTCCTTGCATGGGTGGGCGCGGGGTTAAGATTCATAATACTTGAAGAGATTGCGCTCATCGGGTATCGGCTCCACGATCCAATCAATATATAAATCCCAGTCTCCGTTTAAAATAGCTACAACAGATCCTCTAGATTCACCTGTTGGTGCCTCGTTGGCTTGAAAGACGAACCCAGTCTCCGTTTTCACGATCGTCCAGGGCTATAGTGTGCGGGTTAGTCTTTCCTTGGGCATAAGCGACCAATTTGTTCTCGAGCTGTCGCCCTTGCGCTAGGCATGTCCAAGAAATCGCTCAAAAGGTATCCTAGGATGACCATATGACTGACCTCGACACCTGGGGTACCTGGAGGCAGCAACCAAATTTGCTTTGGTAGGAGACTATGATCCTCAAAGCGCGATCGTGCAACAGGCCTCTCAACAAAGGAGTGTAGGCCGTAGATAAAGTAACGCACAGCCGGGAATGACATTGTAGGAAGTCGTCGGAAGATTACTATTTAAAAACCGACCTAACTCTCTATGGGCCTAGTATATGGGCAAAAGTTAGGCTGGGAATAGTTGGGTCTAGCTAGGAGTATCTTCTCCTGGGTGATCAACTACGACAGAGGTATGTGACTTTAATAGACGATTGTCAATATGTTAAATCATATTAGAGCAGTCTCGATTGCCTAATATAATTGCTATTTTGTTTAATCGATCCTTACGGGATACGCGGTACCGGGTGTAGATGATGCACTTCCTCGGTATGTGGACGTCTAGATCGGGCGACGGCGACCTTGGAAAACACGACAGGGTATATGATTGACCGGGCTCCTTTGCATGATTTGGAAAGGTACTTAAGTGGTCAGTAATATAACTTAATTAAACTATAGCTATTCCGCCTTTTGATACACATGTACTTAGGATAGCGTCCCTCTAATGCGGGTTGAACTGTCGTGGCATCTACTCACTCCTACGATATACGTAAATTAGAATAGCTAATATTATAATTGGATTCACGAATTTGGTCCCCCTATAAGCATTAAAAGCTTGCAAGTTTTGCCGGTGCCAGGGAACCATAACCAAGGCCCTGTAGAAAACGGGGTCTCGATACGAACAACTCCTCTGATCTCGAAGGGCTTAAGGGTTGTAGGTCTGGATGGCGCAAGCTAAAGATCATTGAAATAGAGTAGAGATGTACTAGTACGTATGGTAGGGATATGGACAAGATGCTAGTATGCTCTACCGTACGAGATGAGAATGAATCACCTACAACTTATTCCGAATTCACGATAGAAATGGAAATACCGCCCTATAGCTATGATCACATGGACCAAGACTAGGGGCCGGAGTTCCACCGTCTCACAAACTAGGGTGTCATCATCCTATTAGCGATAGTATAGTAGCATAGAACCTACTTAAAGACCCTGGCGGCTGATCGCTGGTGCTACAGCTGATGCTCGCTACTTCCCGCACTATCAATATGGAGGAGGTTGGGGTTCCGATGTTCCACAAGAATATTGGCCAATGGGCAAGTGGTGGTCGAAAATTAAGTTAGGGAGACAGAATATATTTAATGGAATCTCGCGGAAAAGCCCCTTCCTTGGGCTGCGCCTAGTGTCCGATCTTATAGTTGATACAACATGGAATTACATAATGGTCTGAAACTTACGGCCCATGCGGCGTCATAATTTAGGGCACGCTGAGGAACTATTGGCCTATATCTATCGACAACTATTTTTCAAGATCAATAAGGCGGTGTATCAAGCTGAGGTCTACTAGGAGCGTGTGTAGCGCCTATCTGGGAGTCCATTAATCCCATCTTTGTGAGTTCCTAAGTGGCTACAAGTTCCCGATCTTCCATAAAGGAGCCAGGAGCAAAACAACCAAAAAAAAGGGACCACATTAGATGTATATATACCTGGTATCGAGTGGTTTAGTCGCAAAATCTTTGACCTCGGCCCTTCCTCATGTATCTAAACCGGCTCTGTGCGACCCCTCCCACCACCTCCTCATTGCGTCCTGGACGTTTACGAGTGAGACTATGCAGGAAATCGCCGTCGTCGTCATCGCCTTCTGAATCGCGGAAGAATAGAAACTCCTGTTGCGGAGAATCATCTTTCGGACGCAGCTCAATCTAATAGGACTAGGTTAGGCGGTCTATATCGCATTAAACTTGGCTTGAGAATGAATCGTTTTGGGGTTACCAAGTTTCCATTAATACTTTTTGTTTCGGTGTAGGTCCAGGCTAGCTTCCCATCCTTCGTTATAATTCTATGATTATGACGGAGAAAATCAACTGCATAAGCTTGCTTCCAAAACTCTTAATGGCAAGATGTGGGATTGTTTGGGTAATGCTTACCTATATTTTCGCCTGTCTAGACCCTTAACTTTCTCGAGCTTCCATCCAAGAGTTGACGCGTATTCTGGTATGATGAATGCATATGGGCCAGTAATAGTCCCTCTGCGAACTCTGCCAGTAGGGTTTCCAAATGCCTTCAAGCTTACAAACCCGCCCTTAACATTCTCTAGTTTCCACTATTTTAACGGTTAGTCGGGTGCTACCACCTTTAAGTATTTAATTTATAGTAGAAAGTTTCGAAAGACCAAAGGTTTGAGATGTAAATAAAATCGCTCACGCTTCTTGCCACCCGTCCTCGAGGGGCTGCAAATATATGTTTCGGAAGAGTGCTGATGTCTTCAACGATGCCGCGGTAAACATTGCGAGTTTCTCCGTCGGTCTCATAAATAATGAAGTAATAGTCATTATTGAGAGACATTATCTTAAGTTTCCGAAGGGCTTTTTTCGTTATAGATTCGCTTCCGTGGCGGCTCCGTTATTTGCCTGATTGGAACGGTCGTCTTAACTATATAAAGGGGGTCATTCCTTTTTATATATCGGAGATGAAGTCGTACTGTTTACTAGAGGGAACCTCATATTGACGGTTCCTTCTTTTCGAATATTATGTCATCTGTATTCGGCCTGGTTATGGCCCTATCTAATCGGGTAATTCGCTTGAAGAAGCAACTAGCATGGAGATCTGGTTGACAAGTTGGTTGTGTTGCACACTGCAGAATCCAACGTGTCTCGACGTCCATGCACGATTGCCATGCGCGTCTCTGGTAGAGAACTACTTAGCGGAAAAAATACGTTCGAAAACCCTAGTTCTAATTCAATGAAAAAGGGCAGTTGATCGATAATGACGAAATAAACCGTACTATGGCTGAATCCTAAACCAATGCGCTCAGATCTCCTGCTAGCTGCTATGTATATTCGATCTTTATATTCAATTCGGCATGTCTTGTGGCACTCCAGCCTCCCACGATACCACATGCGAGCTGCGGAGTTACATATATACCCTTCGGAATAGATCGGTTCCAGGACACAGCATGGAAGCAAGCTACGGCACGAGCGTGCACGATTTTACCTCCGTCGACCCGAAAATTCTCTACTCATTCGTTCTAGCGACTTGGCTGGCCTGGTTCGTTTGGATATAAATAAGGAGTTCCATTAATGACCTTCCATAGTGATATTTATTTATAGACAGGCGATTAGAGTCCAAGCAGATCGTTTTTAACAACTTTGCGATACCACAAAACCCCAAGGGTTGTTGTATGCGATGTGTAAAACGTAAACGCATTAGGTATTAGGAAACATAGGATTGGGAAAGAAAACCGGTTATGAGCTTTAGCTGGTTGGTTGCATTTTTAGTCAACCAAGTACAGCCTGAAAATGAAACGCCAGCTCTCAAATTAGTATAGCAATATAAAAGAAACACAAAGGGTATCAAGAAAAGCCAATTCAAGGGGCAGAGCATTGGCCCCAGCCGGATTGACACCCAGGGCCGCAATGCGCATTTGTGATACCGCTAGAGGTTACAGGTTTGTCAGCAACTTTACACGCGGGTGAACGCCGGATGTTGTTAGACTTACCAATAGCCATATTGAGAACAACATTGCCCATCATATGGCCCATCATTGCAAGTAGTACCGAAGTTGATACCGCATCGGCCATCGGTGGAGGCATCCGGGTTAATATTGCATGTTCCAGAAACTGAGAAGGCCGGTTGACAACCACCTCCGCAATAACGAGTAGAATTACCACTGCAGTTTAAAAGTTAGTATCAATAAAAGATCTGCCATCAACCAAGTGATAAAGCTTACCAATACCCGAACTGAGAACAACAGGTGCCACCAGCCGCCGCATGACAAACGTATCCGGCGATTCCACCGCAGGTACCGTCAGGGCTAAGGTTTGAATTGGAGCAGTCCCCAAATCCGCGTTGACAGTTTACAATACAATGAAGGGCATCTCGTCCACATGTCCCGGATCGGGAGCAGCAAGGTCCAAATGGAGACCCGAAACAGCCAAATCCATTGGTCGGTCCACAAATACCACTCGGATCGACTGGGGGTGTGGTTGGCAGAGTAATGAGTGAGCTGCTAGTGGTCGAGGCAACAGTATTAGTGCTGGATGTATCAGTTTCACCAGGATCCGGAATAGCACTAGAAGATGCAGAAGTTGTGCTCGATTCTAGGGTAGTGCTGCCTGGCCGGGTGGGAATAGAGTAATACCAGGGGTTTGGAGGGTACCCATAGTACTTGGTCGAAGACGAGAAGACGCTAGTGGTCGTGAACGTCGAAGTCAATGTGGTGCCCGGATCGGAGATTGTTGAAGTTTCCGTAAAAGTGGTTGATTCGGATGTGACTGTCGATGTAAGAGTCGTGATACTACTAGAAACCGTGATTGTTGAAGTACCTGTGCTTGTGGAAGCTGTTACAGATATACTAGTGGTGTTCGCAGAAGTCGCCGTCGAAGTCTCAGGCTCAGACACCAGGCTAGATGTGCCCGAGGTGGTCGGGATAGTTAAGGTTGTTGTCACGGACGGAACAGTTGTAGTAGATGTGATTGTAGAGTTCCCTGAAGTTGTTACAGTCGTCGCTCCAGTGGAAGTTGAGGTTTCGGGCTCTGAGATCAGACTTGACGTCTCTGAGGTAATGGAGACAGTTGTAGTTGAAGTCCCGGAAGTAATGGTGGTAACGGAAGTGGTTGTTGAATTATTGACCGCAGTTGTTCCTGTTGAAGTAGATGTCTCAGGTTCAGAAACGAGACTCGAAGTTCCCGTTGTCGATGTCGTTGAGGTGGTTGTGGAATTTCCTGGATCGCTAATTGTAGCTGTGCTGGTCGATGCTGAGGTCTCAGGCTCGGAAACAAAGCTTGATGTTTCCGTGGCTGTCGTTGTCCCGCTGGTAACGGTCGTGACCGAAGTAGTAGTAGAATTTATCGAGACTGATACCGTCGTTACCCCAGTGGAGGTCGATGTCTCGGGCTCGGAAATCAGGCTGGACGTCTCGGAGGTGGTTGAGACATTAAACGTTGTTGTTCCGGTTGTAATAGAACTTGGGACCGTTGTTACGAGTGTAGTTGTGGAATTTCCAGAAATTGTTGCAGTGGTCGTTCCAGTAGATGTCGACTCACCGAAAGTTGTGGTGAAAGTCGAAGTTGTGGTATTTTCTGGAACGGAAATTGTGGACACGAGCGTGCTAGTTGAAGGCCCAATACTACTGGTGAAGGTTGAGGTGGTCAAATTCCCAGAAACGGAAGAAGTCGTAGTGATATTTGAGGATGTGATAGTAGAAGTGGTAGTAAAGGATGTCGTCGACGTCTCAGGCTCCGAAATGAGGCTGCTTGACCCTGTTATTGTGCTATTCGCAGAGGTGGCGGTTGCAGATGTCGTAGTTGAAGTTTCGGGCTCCGAGATAAGACTAGAAGTGCTATTTGAAGTAGCAGTAGTCGTAAAATTTGTAGATGTGACTGTAGAGGTAGTGGTAAGAGATGTTGTCGAGGTCTCGGGCTCCGAAATAATACTGCTGGAAACTTCAGTTGTCGTTGTATTTGCAGACGTAGTGAGACTAGTACTACTCGAATTGCTAACACTAGATGAGGTGGACAATGAAGTTGTGACAGTGACGGTGGCATTGAATGAAGTAGTTGTTGAAATAGACGATGTAGTGTCAGGCTCACTGGATGTCGTGCTCGGGAGAGTAATTGTCGTCGTCGAATTAAAGATAGTGACCGTGACATTGCTAGTCGTCAATGAAGTGAAACTTGTCGTCGTAGTGGAAATATTGAAGCTGGTCAACGTGGAGAAGCCTGTGGTTGTCGAGGAAGTCTCAGGGGGTTCACTGATGACAGAGCTAGACGAAGACGTAGTTGTTTCATTCAATGAAGACGTCGTGAGTGAACTAGTGCTCGTCTCTGGCAAAGAAGTAGTTGTATTCAAGCTAATTGACGGTATTGTCACAGTGGTGGTCGTCGTAGCATTGATAGAGGTCAGGAGACCGGAGGACGAAGAAAGGGAGGATGTAGTGCTGGTCTCTGGTTCACTGATCAAGCTTGAAGTTGACGTGGGAATAGCTGTGGTTGTAGTGGTGTTAGTGACCGTGAGTGTTGTGGTAGACGATGCGCTTGAACTCGAAGTGGCGCCAGTGCTAGTATTAGTGACCGTGAGCGTAGTGAAAGACGACGAACTTGAAGTTGTAGTTTCAGTTTCTGGGTTCGAAATGATGGAAGATGTCCCAGTGGATGTTCTGGACGAGGTTAAACCAGATGTAGTTGAGTTACTACTAATTGAGGTGCTGCAGCATCATGCCAAATTAGTTGAGGATCCAGGATGTCATTACCCATTGCAATTAGTTAGTTATTTACCTTGGTGTCGTTACCGTGCTGGATGTCGTTTCAGGGATCGAGATGACGGATGACGTCTCTGTCGAAGTCGTGGTTGTGGTCACAATTGACGAATTGGAGCTAGTCAGAGACAATTAATTTGTAGTGGCGATGTATCAATAATCAAGCACCGTGAGAAGTAAAAGGGAGTATATTGATACACACCTCGTGGTAGGAATGGATGAACTGGAGCTACTAGTAGAAGTTTCCGTCTCTGGGTTCGAAACAATGGTCGAGGTCGACGTATCAGTCGTACTAACCGTAGTTTCCGTCTCTGGGAAAGAGATAACTGAAGACGAGCTTGAGCCCGTAGAAGTAGTTGAGATGGAACTAGTTGGATAGCGTTCCCACATTTTGAATTAGTATCCATATATAAATTGTAAGAACGCCAATACTTGGAGCTTTTACATACCTTGAATTAGTTATCGTGATAGTGACCGTCGTCACGACTGTTGTAGTGCTACTAGTGGTAAATTCAGAGGTATCGGTTGACGAGGAACTTGTGGTCTCCGTTTCAGGTGCCGAAGTGACAGACCCTGAAGAGCTCACCGTCGTAGTGGTCGTGGTTGTAGTCTCAGGCTCCGTTATGACAGATCCAGTTTCTGAGCTAGTGGTAGTGTTGTTTCCACCGGGGGTCGTGGTAACAGTCGAGGTCGAGGTTTCCGCGATAGAGGTGATAGACCCGGTGGAGCTCGAAGTTCCACTACCAGGGGTGGTGCTGGTCTCGCTAGAATTCCCGGAAGAAGTACCAACAGTGGTAGTCTCACCTCCCGACGTAGCAGAACCGGACGAAGAAGCAGAACTGGAAGAAACAGAGGAGGTACTAGTCGTACCTGGTTCTGAAGAGGTGCCATGAGGTGGATAGTAAGGTGGAGCATAGGGTTGAGGGACATAGTAGTAGTACGGCTCAGGATTGGCATTCGCAGAACGTTTCTTGAGAGCATCACCAGGTTTGGAAACGAGGGAAGTGGCATCCTTTCGACCAAAGAGAGCAGGACCAGCGGGACTTCGATTAATCAATTGGACACCATTGACTGGCTTGAACCAAGCCAATACGGCAAGACCGAGAAGCCATTGCCCAGATTTGAGGGTAATCATTTTAACTAGGAAAGGGTGAGCGAGTGGACAAGCACAAGGCAGCACTGAGTGGTTTGAAGAATGGACAATGAACGCTTTGGAGAGGCTTTTGGGACGGGGCTTGGACGGCAATTTGAGAGAGCAAAACGCAACAGGACAACTCGATCAGAGTATTCAGAACGTATTCAGATTGGAAACCTCAAATAAAGCATGCATTCTAGGAAATATACGATTGAAGACACATTGGGATCATTCTAACTGTCCTGCATAGGGGTCATTCAACCTCGAGGGTAGGTGGAATACAGATAGAGCGATGGTAGATGGAAGCAGCATAAGAAGAAGAAGCATAGAGAAGCAAAATCACATACCGGCCTTACGTCAAAGCGACTTTGAATTCCGAAACCGATTCAACGAACGGGTATCTATCAAAACCAAAGAGATTCCTACCAGTAGACAGATGGGGGATGCTCTGAACGGAGCTAATAGATGGGGAGTTGAAGAGGAGGAAGATGGAGGTGAAGCCAAAAGGATTAAGCGATGACAATTAAAAAGGGAGGAACAACAAGCTCAGGGCAAGTTGCAGGCAGTGTCGACACTGCACACACTCTGTCGACGACACACTTTCCAGCTCCAATTCACGGCGTTGCGTTGGTATACTACAGCAGCAATACTCCAATCGACTCTCTACCCATCCTAGCTTTGGTTACTATACAGAAGTATCTTCGTCCAGCATCTGGAGCAATTGTCGGTTTAAAATACCCCCCTTCATTGGCTAACCTTGCTCTGTCTAGACAAGGCCTGAGATGCTAGGCTAATATCCAACATGGCACAATGTGTTGCACTCTCACGGCATATGCAATGGGAACTCAATTGCGAGATCTCGAGATCCGTTTTCAGATTAGAGTCCAAGAAAGGGGTTGAGCTGGATCCTAACTAGAGTATTTTATGTTTAGTCCTCTCCTTTCATCCCTTTGAACTGTTCGGTTGACGGATTCGATGTTAATTTATCAAGCGTGGCCATTGCGCAATTCCCACGCAAGGCCATGCCTCAGGTGGATCCATGTCCAGGGCGAAACATAATCTCAACTCCAGATCGATATCGTGATAGCCAGATTTCCGAAGTTACGCAAGCTACCTTCTGTCTCATCTTTCCGGTGCTTGCTTGGCAAGGATGAAGCATTCTCCGAGAATTGAGTTTCCGTAGAAGGACACCCGGAAGTTCTTACTACCGTCCTCGCGGCTATATCGAGACCTCGAAAACTAAATGTACGTAACTCTGTTATAACTAATCAAATCAACTGGATCTCATATGCAGGAGGAAAGTTAAAACAACGTATCACAGAGGTTCCTGCATCACCCGAGCGCTGCATCTACCCACCTCTTGATCGCTTCAGGGAACTGGATATCGCAGAAGCCGCATATTTTGCCATTTGCGGCTAAAGCACGTAAATTCCAAGCTAACTTTGCAAGTTTGGGTGTAATAAATACACTTAAGATGCTGAGAAGGACAAGGACTATACCGACTAGAAGCCGCTTCGACGGAAATGGAGCTAGATTTCTGAATATCATATATCAAGATATCTCTCCATTGATCAACAAGTTTTCTAGCTTCGCAAATATTTCTGATGTTATAGAGGCTTACCCGTGGCACAAAGCAAGGTCCTCCCGCTCCACACGCGATAAAATCGTTTCTGTGTCACAGAACACCGCTCAAAACGTGCCCTATGCCCGAAATGACAGGAGCCTCCGCGCCCGAGGTCCGTTTAACCCTTCTGTAAATTGGCCATATTGGATTTAAATTTCAGCCGAGGGATATCGATGGAAATTACGGCGAGTTACAGCGTCATTACGTCAAGTAAGCTCCTGGGGTCTTTCTGGGAGCTAATGAGTCAGATCAATACAACTGTATTTTTGGTAATGAGCTGGCCTAGATACTACGAGACTTAGATTGCGAGTGTGCAAGCCCTGGAAGCAAAACCCGGCCACTTCGAAATTGATTTGCCGAATTACTTGATATCGATGAGAACCCCAAATCCCCAATCCAGGAAATCAGCATTCGGAACCAGGATATATTGAATAGAAAGAAGCATGAATCTTGATCTCATTATATATACTATCGATAAAATCACACCGGAGTTTCGCCAGTCCAATGCAGGTAAGAAAAGAACAAAATGCGTGTCTTTTTATACAATTATTAATGCAAATGCAAAGGGGGTGTTAGAAAATTCGTATCCGCATGAAAATGTACGGTCTATCGATGTGGAGGTAAGAAAAGATCGACCTTGTCATCTCCGTCCCGTATGTATGTACCAGGCACTTCCAGGCCTCTTCCCCGCCATATCTTCACACCTTCGCCCATCTAATCCACTTATTCCTCCCCTTCCCAAACTTCTCCTCCGGTCCGGTCTCACCCGCCGCTTCGTCTTCGTATGCAATCTTCCACCCTCTCGCCAAAAACATCATAGCTGCCGCCACGAGGTACATCACGCCCGCAAATACCTGTGGATACAAGTAATCACTCTTCTCTACCCCATTGACCCACACCTTCCTCCTCAATTCCAGTCCAATAACTTCGGAAAACGTTAACGGAGCAATCATAAACAGCCACATAAGATTTAATGCCGAAGGGAGTTGTTTGAGAGATACTACTTCGGCGGTAACAGGTGGAACGGTCGTCCAGAATGTACCACAGATAGCACCGTTGATTAAAGCGAAGAAGATAAGGACGCCGAAGGACTTGGCGTTAATCCAGATGATGAAAACCGTGAGAGCGCAAATGAACGTGAGAGAACCTGCGATGTTGATACGGCCCCACGAGTCGGAGTAGAGACCAACCAACGGCCGGCCAATAGCCATCCCGAGATTGAGCATAGCACCCATAATGCTACCTTGCGATTGCGTGAGACCGACGGAAACACCGTAGTTGGGGAGTGAGAACAGAATCACAACCTAAAAACCACACCGTTAGCATATCGATATATCAGACCTCATCCTTCTATGGCGAGGGAGGCAACTTACATATCCTAACATGCTAAAAGCACCCCACCCAACCACATACATAAACTCAATCCTCTTAATCATATTCAAATCAAACATCTTGATTTCCGGGTTGATATTCTTGTTCCTATCCCTCAAGAAAAGACTACATGTGACATTGACGATGAACGCCACTATCGCCGTGATTCGGAACGTCCACGCCAGACCGAGTTTTTGAAGCATTGCATTCGTCCCCAACGAAAATGCAAGACCACCAATACCGCTACCAGCGGCAGATATCCCATTTGCAACGCTACGTCGCTTATGGAACCATTGTGGTAGGATCCCAACGGATGCAACGAAGAGCATTCCCATACCGATGCCAAAGAGACAACCTTGGGCGAGATAGAGGTGCCAGACTTTGTAAGCGAAGCTGGCACCGATTAAACTCGCGGCTTGGAGGACACAGCCAATGAGCAAGGCTACCTTGCTGGAGAACTTGCGAGTAAGGAGATTTGCTAAGGGAGATATCAACATGCCCCAGCCGGCGGTAACCTAGAATACCGATACATTAGCAGGGAATCTTCAGTGAAGTGCATTCATGGGGAGGGAGTACATACACCTCCAACAAAAGCGTAATCGAAGGCCGTAGCCTCCTTGAACAACGGTGGTTCGTGGGTCAAGTAATATGACAGGTATACACCGTAGCTGCTATTGATACCCCAGGTACTATGAACAGTAGGAGCGTGGATTAGCAAAGACCAAAGATTGCCGTATAGTGATACAACTTTAGTGGAGCTCCGGACTCACCAAGCATTGATAAAAAAATTACACATAACACACACCCACCCTATAATTATCCCAAAGCCCAGATGATTAGCATCTCTTCCCGGATCAGGGTCGAATCGAACAAATACATACCGTAGCCGCCATCGGGTGGTATGCTGTCGTCTACCACCATTCCAGCATCCTCAACGGTCTCCGCCTCACCAGGTCCATCACCACTGGCCCGAATCTCCTTGCTGACGCCTTCATTGGAGCGTTCACTATTCGCTACCGTCGACGCGCCATACTCGGCTCCAGCTTCAAATTCCTTCTCTACCTTCTTCTCCTCCACACCGGCTGTCGGCCTGTTAAAATCAATCTTGGTATCCATCCTCCAAAACCCTCCTCTTTCTTCTCTCTGAGTTCAACTTTCTTAACCCCGACCTGACGAAACTGCTGCAGGGACCTTGTCACACCTTCCAATAATCCAAAAACCAGAGTATTTCCAGGCGACTTTTGTTGTAAACCGTTGTACAAGCGGGTATTAAACAAAAATACAACCGGATGTATTACCAAAAGATATATAACAGCCGCGTATAATACCACGCTGTGAAACGCTTTCACGGCAGAAGAGTTGTTCCGTAACGCTTGTACCTGGATAGACGAACCGTCGAGACCTCTTAGTTTCGGCTATTGGCGTCTGAAGTTGTACGGGGTTGTTGATATATCAAAAGGGTACGGTTTTAAAAAAAAACGAAAGAGGGAACCGGAATAAGATAGGTTCTAGACAACCAATTGGCCAACTGGATGTCTTTCTTTGCAAAAGATGTTGGTTGTATTTCTGCAGGGAATTGAAGGGAGCGCGGTCAAATGACGTTTGGCGGCAAGCTGAAGCTTAAACTTCTAGCCGAATGTATCTGCCGTCTGGTTCGGATATCGAAATTCGTAAAGGAGAGCTTGTCACTAGCTTCAATGATTTGCCCCAGAATCACAAAGGGTCCCAAAACTTCAAAAAGAACCCTCCGTTCAACCTCAGCATGAAAAAAACGGGCGGTGCAACCAAAAAACTACTATGTATCGATCGCTCTTATACAATAATGGGAGTCACTATCACAGCCAAGATTATTAAGCAACTCTCTCATATTTCACACATTCGGTTAAAAAAAAAAAAATTGTGTAAAGTTTTCCAATGGGCGGCGCTCCACATTTCGCATTTTGGGACCACATGGGCATATGGGAGTATCAATCAGGTAATAGGAAATGCCAAGTTCCCTAGCTATTACGGTTCCATTGACTCAAGACTCTCGGAAGGCAGATGCCGGAACGATCTAATGCCGCTTCTTAATCAGCGGATCAAAAAGACGGGTCGAGCTTGACCGCCGGGACCAATTCGATCCTTGAGTCGTCGATAACCGTTGGACCTTGAACCAGGTACGACGCATGCTCAAATTCTTCGTGGATCTGGGGCATTTTCCTACTGGTAGGGCCTTTCCTGTCCCATGCATTCGCTATCAATGCCAAGTTTCGCGTCAGTGAAGAGACAGAGGCTAGCTGCATCTCTTGGGACTAGCTGCATCTCGTACGAAACATGGATCTGAAACGTTTGCCGTTGTCTTCGGAGATGCCCTTTTACCCCCGGCTATCAGCTGCTGGAATCGGTTATTTCTCATCAAGTCCGGTTGAGCCGGTGGGGTATCTCCGACGGAGGAGAATACCACACGGCCAACGCAGCAGTTATGTTTATCTATCAAAGTGATTAATGTAAATGACAGGAGGTTTATAGGTGATACTAGGAACAAGTGAATCAGAGGTACGCCGAAATATCTTTGAGAATAAGCATGGTTAACGCCATACCCCATTAACAACAAGCTAGAAGATAAGAATCTAAGCCACATCTCCGAAGGAATTCGGACAGCAGATAGTAGACTCGCTTGTAAAGAATAAACATTATTTGAACGCTTTTGCATGCCCGTGAATGGGATAAAGACAACAAAACCGAAAGGCAGTAATACTAGCATTGAAAGAAGGGTGCAGAAACCATGAAATAACATGAAAGCAAAATCCTGTGCATGACCATCATAATTGCATTAAAGACAAAGGAGGGGGAGGGGATGAGGGGAGCTACTATGCCGAGACTCGGAGCTAGTCTCGAAAGGCCCAAGTCGACTAAGTACAACAAGAAGCGAGTGGCAGCCATCTTTTGGTACCAGCTTTATACACCTGCTGTGTCGCTGTCCTCTGCTTCTTGCTTATCTTCTTCTTTGATGAACCTGCTCTTCTCTCTGAGTCTTTGTCCGTATACAAATATGACCCATGGAATCGGCATGAGGGCCACAGCAATGCTAGCAAGGACGGTCCCTGCGTGAGGAATACCCAAGTTTCGGTACATCTGAACCGTAAACAGGGGGAACGCGGAACCCATAGCGTAACGGACAAGACTATTGGCGCCCAGGGCAGAGGCGCCAAGGAGGTCATTGTAGATGTGAACCAAATATACTGCAGTGACGATCTAGAGTTTTATATTGTCAGCGCTCCAATTAATATCCACCTTGAATAAGGGAAAGACTTACGAAGGTCGCGACAGCACCCCACCCGAACAACACGCATCCGATCAACGGAACGATGATATTGACGTCGCTTCTTGCGGTCCAAGCCCAGATAAAGAGTCCAATAGGGAAAAGAACAGACCCGATCAACGCAGCATACAACTTTTCCTCTGGTTGTATCGGGGACAGCCCCTTTGCGATACGAGCCTCTCGTCTGGGCTGATAGACAAACCGTTCAAGAATAACACACGTGATACATGCGAGAATAACACCGATCCAGAGAGATATGAAGGAATTTCCGATGCCCCTTTGAGAGGACCTGTACTCGAACATCAAGACGTACGGAATTGACTCGAAGAAGGCGAAGAAAACGGCGAAGCAGAAACCATTGTACCTATCCACAGCCGGAATTAGTGAACAATTCAATCTTTGAGATAGAAACATACTTACAGCGAAACGAAGCTAACGATTGGCTCAACAAAAATCATCTTTATGGGACGGAAAAGTGTAACGGTAAATAGTAGCTTGAGCCCGTCCTTCGGTGGTGGCTTCTTGATAGTCTTTCCTTGCTTGCGAGCTGCTGCGACGAGAATAGCCTTCCCATAAGTCTCTCGCGCAAAGAAAACACAAATGGTGACCGGGAGAATCAGCATGCAAACTACATAGTAAAAGTCGTTAACTAAATCCCATTACCTATAGCACAGAGGAAGACTTACTGATTAGCATCGTCCATCTCCAGTGTCTACCGTCTGCTATGACGTAGAAGCCGACTAGAGGACCGAAACCGGGGCCCATGAAAGCCATCGCTAAGAAGAGACAGCTGGCATTTAAAGCAGCTGCGCTGCCGCGAAGATCCCAGATGTCTGCGACCGTGCCTGCGCCGACGGCCAGGACAGACGCCCCGAACATAGCAGAGAAGAAGCGGCATACCAAAATAGTAGCGAGATTTCGAGCATAAGCAACACCAAGGGTAAAGGCACCGGCAATTGGAAGAGCAACGAAGTAAACGGCGCGACGACCAACGCTTTCTGAGATAGGGCCAGCGATCAAGGGACCTTTAGAGAACGATGTCACAACTTAGTATCCGTTACATGATCCACAGCGAAGGGTACCTGGCGGGGAGTGCAGTATACCGAAAGCCATTCCCAAGACGTAGGTGGTAATCCCCGCCAATGCCTGAGTTAATGTAGTACCGAATTCACGCTGAATTGAAAATACAGCGGGAGCATAGACGCTGGCTCCAAAGCTCCTATATCATAATCAAAATAATTAGCATTTTCTCTCCACCATCTTGGTATCATTTCTCCTCCCAATCCGCCATCTCCTTCAACGAAAGTAAAGCCTTATGACGCCAATAAAGGCTCCAGTCATCAAACTGAATGCCTAGAAGACTGAAAAACTTACACTACGAAACAGGCAAAAGCTGGAACCATAGTCCCATACAACCTTTCTGCCATACTCCAATTCCTGGCATTTCTCTTATCGTCCGGTCCATCAAAACTCAGTTCAGCTGGATCAACCTCCTCCAATTTAGACTCGGTAACTTCCCCACGGGCGCCATCCACAAATGGCAAGGTCCTGGCCCACTCATTCACACCCCCTGGAGCCGCCATCTCGATATGTTGGACTGGGGTAAACTTTTTGAAAGGGTTAAGGTTCGACAAATCAAACTCCTCGAAGGAAGCAACACCAACACCGGAGGACTTGCTGGTTCTGGTCAGCGCCGGCACTGTAGCAAGTTTAACTTCTTGAGTACTCTGGTCTCCTTCGACAGTATCAGAGGTAATCCCTTGGGGTTTTGCCAACCCTTCTGCCTCTAGACCTGAAGTACTCGGGGACAAAGGATAGTGGATTTGAGGGTATGCTCGAAGGATGTATCCGAGCTGCCTTCGACGATCAGACGATGGTGAGAAGCGGTCGATGAAGCTGGATGGACGCTCTGTCTCTCGGCTTTCGGGTCGACTCGTGGATTCGTTGGAGGTACGGCTGGCTGGCCGGCCAGAGTCGGTAGGGGGAGGGGCGACCATATTTATACACTCTTTACTGGAGCGTTATGGATAAGATCGATCGATTAACCTTTTGGAGGGGGATAGCCGGTAGAGCTTTCACTGGGATCCACTTGACAACAGAATTGAGAGAGACGAGGGTCGTGACTAGTCGTGGCAGACGGAAAGATTAGCAAAGGATATCCCGGAGACTCATTATTTCTTTTACCGCCCGGCTAGGGTCCAGAGCAGCTGCGAGAGTGTGCACGAAGAGGTCATGGGGAGATCAATTGAATGCTTGGGCGGCCCGCTGGTATGGCCCCAGCAAAGGGAGAATGTACGCCACTCCCAAATATTCAAGAAACCGACTCCACTTGCTGACTTACCGAAGGTAACTGGCGATAACTGAGGCTCAATCAGAACAGGGTCCACTAGCTAAGTGGAGCAACGGGAGTAAGAATGGTCGTCGATCAACTAATCAAATGGCCACCCCGGCAAGTCAGCAGTCTCAGAGAATCTCACAACCTAAATCTAGTGTAGGTAGATTGATCCGTAGAGCTCTTCGCATTGCCAAATAATTAGCTAAGCTTGAGTGTCGCCGAGGATGGTTGGGAATGTGATGGTAGTGATGTGTATGCGTAGATAGAGTAAGGGGATAGAAGGTGATGATGAGGCTAGATGGTTCGTCGTGGAGAAAGGTAGATTGTTTGTTAAGGGGTGGAAATGCGAGAGCCGTTCTTCAGGAATGCTGGAGATCTCGGGCGTCGACAGGCACCACTGCACTTCTGTTTCCGTTTGTGTTGAGTGGGTCTGCTTGTTTGGCTGCGACTGTGTGGTATTTTTTGCGTTGTTTCCAAACCACCTGGTCCAGTTCGTATCGGTCTCGCCGTTCCAAGGCACGAAGCGGCCAATCACCTCCAACAGCCGAAATCTTGCATGATTCGACAACTGCGAATGCCTAGTCAGTAATCAGAATATTACATCCCTCTGACGTTTATCCGATACGCCTCAAAGCTTGTTTCCAAAAAAATTTGACCCTTTTGAATATTAAATATAACAAAAAGCCACAGCCAGCTGCATAGAACCTTCCATAATATGACGAAGACTTGCGAAAATCTGGGCTAGCATATAACCCTGGCGGATATTTAGGTCATAACTGCCATGTCAATCCACCAAGTCGTTCTGGCCAGTTCATTAAAAAGAAACACGTCTCCTTCAATCAAAATTTTTTCAGCTTGTCGACATGTCGTACACTCGTATTCCTTCGTACGAATTAAAATCTCGTACATGCACAGAACACACCAAAGAAAATCTAACTTCTGCCTGTTCGCGCTTTGTCGGCCCAACCAGAATGCGAGCTAGACCCCACGATATGGGCCCGATATCTTCTAGCGTACACGGATGGGGTCCATGCTTCCCCTGCAAAACTATGTCACATATTTCTCTTTTCCCTAATAGGTAGAACCACTTGATGATCTGACATATTTTGTAAATATGGTAGCGGACGACATGGTTAAGATTGGGAAGAGTGCCCCGCCGCTTTTTTGTCTAAGGGTAGCCCAGTCTTGCAGCTACACAGGTCATCTGCGGCAATCCGGGACCCACTGGGTTCACTACATGACTAGATACGTCCGTAGACCCTCACTAACGGATACCTAAAATAGGCCCTCTAAAAAACATCATAGCAAAAATTCTCCGAATCTAAGACCTCGACCTACGCGAAGGATATCATAATCTTATGTTCTAGGCTAATCAACAGACTATCAACTCGATGTCATATCTATTGAATCCACACGATATAATCACCATCACAAAGTTTTTTTATAGTTCGCAAATTAGAAACAACATCTCAACCGCAATGACTGACCCCTGGCTTCGGAATACCCATACATTCCGTGATGGACGTAACACTAGAACGGGACGTTCGCCATGGATTTCTATTAACTAGCGAGACAGCTCTGTACGCCGTCGGTAGACACATTTGTACGACGTGGCAACAGTGGCAACCGGATATTCCAACATTTCTTCCAACCAATACTCGCAGTATTTGCGCAATCATTCGCCATAGACGGCAGATGGTCGCTCGTTGATATCATTCCTATATTCAACCTCGATGGTCATTACTATGAGGCAAAATCGATCCATCACGAATACAAAATTCAGCCGGTCAGTTGGCAAAAATATACCCCCGTGTAGCTTTAACACCCAACCCTTGTTCCACAAATTCCACAACCCGTCAAAACGGTTGTATATAGCCCTATCTGTCATAATCCCTTCCTCTCTGTCCTACAATCCATAGTCTCGCAAATTCGAGATCGAAAAATAGCAGTATGTGTGGCGAGGCAAACGCTCTATGTCGTAAATCAGGGTAAAATGTAACCAGGGGTTTATACGTCGATAAAAGCTATAGAACGATCTGCTTTTGCATACGCATGATCCCCCAATTCCATCTCCACAGCCCTAGTAAATTTGTTGCTTGTAAATACATCCTGTCGGATCCGCGGAAGAACTAGCCAGTAATAGGTAATTTCTCCGTAGCCCGCACCTACACTATAAATCGAGACCGTATCTATCATACGTAAGCATGCAACACTACCTGTCCTAGTAATGCTTGTTTCCTATAAAATAAAAGGAGAAAAAGTATTGGCTCGGTTGAGAAATTGTGGTATGATAGTATCATCTCTTTCGCGTTGTGGAGTGTTGTGGATCCATAAGAGGCTCAATTTGGTTTTAAGCTCCGACATATATGTAGATCATGATAGCAGGGAATATCTCGAGCAGAGGCTTGGGCTTGTTAACTGCCGCTGCATATCGACGTAGAGCCCTGACGGTGGATTATCACTACTCTTCCGCTTCGCCCGGAACTTTGTCTCCACACTGATTGAAAATTTTCTACCTGAGCTTATATACACAAAAAAACTTGACCTGGTGACACGCGCAGGCTTGGTAGCTGATATAGACCCCTTGGTGGCTTAGTGATCCAGCTATGTTAGTACGAATCGAGTCGACTAGTCTTCCAACCGATCGGATAGCTACTAGCTAGTAGGCTCTATAAATACCCTATAATCTCGAGATCATTATATATATGGGTCTTATACAACGCTGGTTGAACGCTGATTTGAAATCTACAATACAATATTTATTGGATTCAACCTCGGCTTAATCACATTCTACAGATTCAGTGGAATAATTATTTGGGTGAAAATTTCCGTATATTCGTCGATTCAATCCTAAGTTACATGAAGGGGCAATATGTTTTTTGTAATAGTTCGTAGTGGTGGGGGGAAATTGGGATATTGGGTTGCATGAATAACGCCTTCATAACTCCACTGAACTCCTAAGTATCGAATAAAGGAGTAAGGAAAAACATGATTTGGTTCTTCTGGGAGAGCGTATTGGTGGGTTGGTGGTGGGATTGAATAAAAGGTTCGTAATAAGGTATGTACATTAAGGTCATCGCATGACGTCTTCGTTGCGCGAAGGTCGTGATGAGTTACAAATGGGATAATTGGTGTTGGGTATGTTGGCGTGGGACAGTTATGTTTTGAATGAGGTCTTCGTGGTAGGGGTGTCGGGTTGGTTGTAGAAAAAAACATCGTTCGCTTCGCTGGGCGCCGGAAAAAAGGGCCAGAATCGTAAGACCGCGTACAGGGTAGACGTTGTCGCTCAAAGCCGATCGCTGGAGGGCATCTACGGAGAATGAAGTAGAGATGCAGAACGGGGATGTTGCTTATTCATCGGAAAACAAAGACTCGCTGGGAAGAAATCGGTAAGGAAACTAGGAAATTCAAGAAAGACCCAAAGATATCAGCAGTATGGGCAAAACCCGAAGATTTCACCCGCAGTACATTCAAATGCTCACTAACATAAGGGAAAATACCAGGTGAGCCGCTTCTTAACGCATTATCGGCGGCCTAGGAAATTAACCTCCTCCGTTTTGTACAGGTCGGGCGATTACCACGACAGGCCATTCACAAGAAAGGATTATCTATACCTCCTTGGTGGTGGTGGCCTGGCGGGAGGCGGGCTCCTCGAGTCATGACTCGCGAACCCACTACTGCTCGACGAGTGACTGAAGTAGCTGCTGCTAGTATCCGTATACGATGTCGTAGAGGTAGAACTAGTACCAGTGTACGAACTCGTGCCGGTATGGCTGTAATGCCCAGCGACTGCACCTTGGTACTTTGGTTGTTTGTATTCATGCTTTGACTTGTCCTTGGAAAACTTGTTGAACAACCAGGCGGCACCGATACCACCGAGAAGGGCTTTTCCGACACCATGACTGCCCCCTTTCTTCTCAGTTGTGATGGTAGTAGTCGAATGATGGCTATGACGGTGGCGGCCGGCAGCGAGGGCTCCGCCAGCCATTGCCAGAGGAACATAAGATTTCCATGTTTTACGTTCTTCAACGGAGCTAGAGGAGTCAGAGCCTCGCTTTCGTCCGAATGCGGCGCACAGGCCGTAGAGACAGCACCAGAGGAGGAGGAGAGCCAGGAGGCCGAGACCACCAATTACACCACCAATAATACCGCCGATTTGGCCAGCTGTAAGACCACCGCCACCGCCAGTAACAGGGACGGGAACAGGGACAACACCGGTACCAGTTGGGATAGCAGTGATGAAAGAGCCGGTAGTAGCTCCAGGGTTTGTGTTCGTACCCGTCGGCTGAGTCGGAGGGTATAAAGTAGGAGTGTTTCCAGGAGTATTCCCGGGTGTAATTCCCGGAGTGTTTCCTGGAGTATTACCTGGTGTGTTACCTGGAGTATTTCCGGGAGTTGCTACAGGCTCCACGGGAGTAGTGATTTCACCTCCACCAAAGCTGACTACAATCAATGTAGGAGTCGGATTGACAGTGAAAGTAAAGACAGCAGCTGTAACAGGTTGGTAGTTCGGATCACCAATAGGTTTACAATTGTACCCAGTCTCGTTGGTAGAATCGTAGACACATTGTTCGCCAGGTAAACAGCAGTATATGGAGCAAACCCGCGACCCTGCATCACAGAACTGTCGTTTCGTCAGCTCCACCAGTGGAGCTGCAACAGCAAGGGAAGCTGAAAGGAGGAGAGGGAGGGTTGTTGATATTCTCATTTTGAAGATGTGGTTCGAGAGCAAGGATCAAGAGTCGATATGCGAGCCGTTTCGCAGGCTTGGTCGGTCCCGTTCGGGATATTGTATGTCGAAGGATGTATCACCTTGAGATGTGATGTTTTGATAGAGCCCTGATCGAATGAACGACAGAGTCAGAGAGGCGAACCTAATCGCCCTCGGACGGCTGGAAGACGATGTTTGCAAACACGGCGCAGCTGGAACCCTCTGCGACTAGAAATTCTGATATCGTTCGCGATATATGAAATTCTGTATCCGGTATTGGTCGACAAGCGAAGGAAGGAATGTAACTGTCGTTGTGATACAGCGAGCGGCCCTGCTAAACGACAGCAGAAAGGCGAATGGCCAGATGATGCTGTAATGGAAACCGGCGAGGTGGATCTAACAGATGAAAAGGGAAGAGAGAGGTGATGGGATGCAGCTTCAGGCGGGAGAGACTAGACGGGAATGGGGAGAGTGGATTGAGAATGTCTCCAGCTGGAAGCGGGCGATGGCACGCAATTAATCTGGATTCTGCGGTGTCAACAGAGCCACGACCCTCACAAGCGACGAATAGAGGCGGTTGCTACGTCGTCGGACTGGATCCCAAGTTGCCTGGAAGAAAGCCCTCGAGACTACGGCGGCGTGCTAGCTTGGGCGGAGGAAAGTGGAGTTCTGCGACGAGCTGACGTCTGGGCACGTTGCTATGCGGCGGCCTGCGACTTGTTTACAGCCGAAAGTCGGGTGGTTGGGCTGGCAACACCCCCAAAATCTCAATTACATCTCCTCTTCGGGAAGGCTGCCCCTCCACAGCTGATGTCATTCGGCGCCTATTTAAATTTCTACTGCTTCCATCTCTCTTCTCGAGATGCTAAAAAAATATACACAGGTCCTCCGTACCGAGCCCGTGGTATTCTCACGAGTTAGAACATTCGAAAAATGTCCTCCATTCCTTCTACGGAATACCTACGCCATCATTGCATGCAATCAAGAATTTTTTTGGCGGCTGCAATGGATGGTTGCATTGCTTTGCTGGCAGATCGAGCTAATGAGCCCCCCTGTCGTATGCTGCATTATCTTATCACTCGATCGGTTTCGCATTGCGCGATTTCGCTCTCTCCCAACCCAGGAATCAATAAACAACGGACACAGAAAGGCTCGGGCTTGGGCTTCACAGAAATCGCTTTGTATCTCATTGACCTATCAAAATTCGACGGCTCCAGCCTTGAAGGGCGAGAACGGTGTCCGCTAGAAATTCTAGGTACATGCAGTCTCGCAACAAAAGTCTGGTTACGAGACTGGGTCACACACATATCCATGTACATGTACATGTACATTGTACAGTCTCGGCACTTACATTGTACATTTTCCAAGTTAACCCCAAAAAACAACAAAAATTCGCAGAAAGCAGCAAACGTAAACGAAAACCGAAAAAGCCTAGCCCAACGAGACCACTTAGTTAGCCCCGAAAATCAAAAACATCCAAATCAAGACCACAGCCAACTTCCGATGCATACCCCATTCGAATCATGAGCAGATATTCATTCAGGACTAAGATACATGTAGCAAACGCGAATCAACTTGTCCCGAACGCTAATCAAGATGCTAATCCTGTGCCCGCAATAGATCGAAGGCCCAGGCGTGTCACAGATACGAAAAGTCCTTGGGTATAGGCCCATGTATTCCGAACTAGCTTCAACATCTGTGACCGTAACCTGCTTGAATATCAGTTGGTGGGCAATATCAACCCTCATAAACCTTTGTCCCCTGAGCACCTAGCAAGCATGAGACGGAGGGAAAAGGCTGCAAAAGATGAGGTCTCTAGAAAACATATCGTAGCATTTCTGCTCGAGTGCTGGAACCGGTTCGTAGCGATCTCTGAAAGTGTTTGGTGGGATCTTGTTTGCCTGGATGATCCCAGGTGCGGCCTTTTTAGCGTAAGGATACATCGCTATGGCATCTGTTCGGAATTGACGGCTCACAAGGAGGAGGTCGACCGGGATGGGACAAAGAGTGATGACGGCAGGGCAACGGCAGTGGTTCCTTTCCAAGTATTCTTGGTTTGGGTAGGAAGAACAAGTCTCATACTCTGCATGATAGAAAGTATCGACATAGTTGCAAATGTCTTCGCTATTCATGATCCATCGTCTTGTGAAATATTCGTAGTCCTCCACAGTAAGTGTGAGTTTGGAAATCAAGTGTTCAGTTGTCAACTGTCGGCTTTGATGGCGAATTTGGATAATAGCATCAATTAAAACAATTTTGACAATGTTTTGGCGGATCTCTGCGGGCAAGGACATATAGCTTGAATGAATTCCCATTAGTTGAAGAGCTCGAAATCGGGTGTCAAGATAACTGCCCAGGAGCAGTGACGCGTACCTAGTCTTGTCGGCTTTGACGCGACGTTTTCGAGGAGTCAGCGCCGCAGATGATGCTTCTGCTATTGCTAAGTTTGTAGATGTCATTTTTGGCTCCTTGATATGGAAATGAGATATATCGATATTAACGTTGCTATGGGAGATGTCGAAGCTGGTTATGGTGATATGGGGCAAGCGATTTCTAGGCTCAGAGAAGGATAGTTGGGACGTAAGATTGAAAGGAGAGTGTGTGGGGAACAGTCCAATTGTCGGGTCATAAAATGTGAACAGGGCTCACAGAAGGGGAATTTTGATTCGACGTAGTACTCGGCGCACGTCCTGATACTAGTCGTGAGGGGATATAGACCTTGAAACACACACGAATTGCCATAATATTAAAGATTTTTACCCTTGTACCTCTCCTTATCAGTTTATAGTCCGTAGCTATAAATACGGCCCTTAGGTTATATCTATCCTAATTACATATATAATTCGGGTCACATTCGGCGTAGTACTCCTCCGCGGCGTCTGGGTACGAGACTAGCGTAGTAGAATTCTAGAACGGCCTCGTTGAATGTTGTGTGTTGTCGACATTGAATATAGAGACACTTGAATTAGGCTACTAAGCGATCAGTTGCATGGCTCTAGAATTTATATTGCATATCGTGCTAAACCGCTGCGACTAGAATAAACAGCCTGAAGGACTCAGTGGTCCGGAGATTATTAGAATTCATCGTTGGACGTTGGCATGTGGGTTTAGGTCTGCACCCATGGGTAGACGCGCTGGGATACCTCTTGCTAGCATTATCAATTTAATTGGTTAGTAAAATATAGGTGTTCAAGCATTTTCTTACACGGTCAGGAATCGGTCCCGGTGTTGTTTGTTAGATTTATGATGGTCCCGTAATTTATGAGGCATATAGAGAGATTTCTTTGCTACGGGTCATGATATAGGGGAAGGGATATGTATCTGATAAATCTTGAAGCGCGGGTTGGGCCCAGTTTTGATTGCCACGGCATGAACAGGGATTTCATGTACGACAGAAATATGTTCTAGATGTTTATAATTTGGGCCGCCGTTTTGGTAGTTCAACTCCAGTACCATCTTGAACTAGATGGTGGTACCATGGTGGCCTCGCAAATTCGATTTCGCGGAGTGATCATGAAGGTAGTTGAGCCGGTTCGAGCCTCCGAGGTGGAGTAGAGGATACCCGGATCGGTTAGTTTCAAAGTCATTATCTAAGACTTCTTCCTTTAGATTCCCACTGGCATCTTACCTCCATGGTCTCGAAGCGCGCGAACCCAGCAGGGAGCCCGAGTAAAGACATTTTAACTGGGGATTGTTGGATTTTGCGTGTTGTTCGGCCGATAGCTTCCTTGCCCCAGCTGCCTACAGACCCACCTCTCCACAGAATTCGGAGCCTCCGAGCTCAAATCCCAGGAAATCCTTCCCAACTAGCGAATAACCATAACGGGCCGCTCATTTCACCATAAAATCCCAGTAGCACGTCTTCACGTAAAGCTTCAAAGAATACGACCCCAAGCAAAACTTTCCAGACCCAGTACGTAATACGTAATGGCACACCACTCTGCAGGCTTCGGTAACCGGAACTACGCTGCTTGACAGGACCCCCCACTGCACTGCGAGATAAGATATCGGCCAAGTGAGCTTACTAGAAATAAGAGATAGAGCCACACTCTTGGAGGTCTTGGTCTAGGGTTCCTTGTAGATACGTCCGATGGAGTGCGGAAAAGTCAACCCACCATGTTGCGATGCATTTCTTCAGTCTCTCAAAATCGGTTTTTGGACCAAGTTAAGGTTCGTCAACCGAGCGAGCGATCGTGGCAGGCACGCACATGGCCGCCGACATGGAATCTTAACGTGGAACTGGGAGACATCGGCCAATGAGAGGGATCTGTGGATGCGCACGTCAATCGCCCACGGAATGTTGCATTCTGAGAGCTTTGCCTTTTAGAACTTTTGATCCTTGCGAGGCATGAAGCTACCTGGGACGAAAACCCGGACTGCAGATCACCTCTCTACTTATCGATAATGTATAAAAACGGGTGGAAGTCTCGAGCATGGAGTCTAAACCGTCCAGCTCCAACCGAAAACGTAAAACTCTACCCAGCAAGGGGGGCTTTATTTTTGTGTGACGCGTAGTTATCGGCACTGGCGGTCACTTCATGCTTCAATTGTTTCCTCATCTCAGGGTCCTCTTCGTCCGTCTTCGAAAATGGCTACAACCGGCTCATATACCCCAGCTGAAGAGCGAAAGAAATCATACGACATCAATGCGGACAGTAAAGATCTTGAACGCACGGGATCGGATGGCGATTCTGCCTCGGATCTTGTAGCACTACAAATTAAGGAGGAGGCGAATGCAGCTATCAAGTACCGGTCCTGTTCCTGGCAGAAGGTTGGACTCTCTGCACGTCTATTGATTCTAAATTACAAAGCTAAATGTCGATAAATGCATAGACTGCCGCTCTTCTGTTCTCGGAATATATCTGTCTCGCCATTCTCTCTTTTCCCTATTCTTACGCCATCCTTGGTCTCGTCCCAGGCCTAATCCTTACAATCGCCGTTGCCGCTAGCGTCCTATATACCTCGCTGGTCCTCTGGCAATTCTGTCTACGCAATCCACAGCTTCGCGATGTTTGCGATATTGGCCAGAAGCTCTTCTGGGGCTCCGAGATTGCGTGGTGGCTAACCGCCGCAGCATTCATCCTAAATAACACCTTCATCCAGGCCCTGCACGTCCTCGTAGGAGCCAAATACCTGAATACGATCACCGACCACTCCGAATGCACTATTGTATTCGCCGTTATTACCACCCTAGTATGTTTTGTTCTGAGCATGCCTAGGACATTCGCCAGCATGAGCCACTTAGCGACGGGTAGTGCATTTTTTACATTTGTCGCAGTTTTGTTATGCATTATCTTCGCAGCGATTCAAGACCATCCAAACAAATACGTGGAAGGAGTCGAGCCGACGTGGGATGCATTCGCCAAACCAGGAACAACATTCGTGGCTGCAATGGGTGCTTTCTTGAATATCAGCTATACGTTCATCGGGCAGATCGCTTTACCAAGTTTCATTGCGGAAATGGAGAACCCGAAAGATTTCCCTAAGGCACTTTGGGCTATTACCATCGCAGAGATTATTGTATTCAGTCTTGCCGGATCTATCGTTTACGTCTACGTTGGAAACGAATATTACACCGCCCCTGCCTTTGGTAGTCTTTCTACGACTTACAAAAAGGTTGCCTATTCATTCGCCGTACCTACCATCATTTTCTTGGGTGTACTCTATGCCTCTTTGTCGGCACGTTTCGTATTCTTCAGAATTTTCCATAACTCGAGGCATAAGAACGAGCATACTTGGCTTGGGTGGGGTGTATGGGCGGGTATCTTGTTCGTTACATGGGTGTTGGCTTTCATCATTGCAGAAGTTATTCCATTTTTTGGAGACTTACTGGGATTGATGAGTAGCGTTTTTGATAGGTATGCAACCGTCTGCTAGATAGGAACGACATTAAAACTAATTTCCGTGGAATAGTTTCTTCGGTTTCATCTTCTGGGGCATGGCATGGATCAATCTACGACAACAGGACTATGGAGAAGGCTGGATTCGGAAGCTCACCTTTACCGAAAAGCTTTCACTGGCGCTCAACATATTCTTGATCATTGTGGGATTGTTCTTCCTGACAGCGGGTACATACGTAAGTAGCATATCTGTTCGGAGGCTCCGGGGTGTTATTTTTTCCCTTCCTCTAGCTAACACATCATCTGGCACAGTCTGTGGTCGAGAACATTATAACAGATTTCAAGACAGATGCTTTATCCGGGGTCTTCACGTGCGCCTCGAATGGGCAGTAGGCTATTTCAAACATATTTCAGATATTTCCTTTATATACATCTCAGAGGAAGGCTTACTGGCCAAAAGGTCACAGAAGCTAAATTTTATGAGCATAATGTCCAACCCAAAGTTTCTATGATAGGGACGTAGATCCACAACATAATAGCGTTCATGATTGCATTACCAATACAATAATAAAAAACCGAGAACTCAGGGCTGAGATCCATTTCTCCTCAAACCATCTTTCAAGCCTGCCTATACATTCTAATACATTCCTAGATCTCGTCATATTAATCACAGAGTAAAGGCTTTGCCACCAACTTCCTAGAACTATGTGCCACCGAAACGTTCGCCGCTACACCTGTTGGCACACCAGTACCGACAACCATGTGTACCATTGTCGAGACGGTCTCAAAGGTCGCTGCCGAGGACTCAAAGATAACCTTTACTTGTCTAGTCAACTATGCCTCATGTGTCATGCTAGGTACATGGTTTCCCCAGGGCGAGAACAAGAACGGATGCGGGAGCGCGAAAAGGATTCGAAGGAGAAGGAAAGGCAACTAGAACGCGAAGTCGCTAAGTTGAACAAGGTAAATGATTCGCTTTTAGTTCCGCACCCCGCCAACAAAGATTCTGGCTAGTATGGGCTGAGAGTTCGCTAACCTGGCGTTACTTGGGATCGCGTTTCAGATTATCGCACTTCGAAAGCATTAAGGCTGATCTAGAGAGAGGTCGTGTTTCACAAATTAGGGAATGCGACTGTGATACATTTTACTTGGGTTATATAGCTAGAAGATTTTCATAAATGCGTGAAATATTATAGAGGCATGACTTATTGACGATACTCATACTTCCGTAGTCGTTATCAAAATCTAACATAGAGGTTTGCACCATCCTTTAGCCCCAGTTGCAGTTCCGATACATATTGCTAGACGCACCAGTGAAGTCCGGATTCATATGCATCCCGACCCACATAATCGGGAAAACGAGCAAAACCTGCATGTGTACCGTGCCGCACAGACGCAGAAATCAACCCGCATGTGCAAACAAATCGTCAAAACCGAATGGGCTTGTGGTCATAGAACAAGTGGCCATTTTACCCATAAATGTCGAGGGCCAGGGAATTTCCCTTGCGAAGAAACCTTAGAGACGGAATACTATAAGAATACCGAGCGGTTATGTCCCATTTGCACCGTGGCGGGAGGGAGGTTACCACAACCAGGAAAAGGCGGCTGGTGGTGCCTATGGCAGAGCCCGGGATACCGAGATGAACTCTGATGCTCCATACGTTTACAAGGGGCATATGTGTGACGGAATGTCATTATAATCATTACAGGTTCGTAGAAAGCTCTATGGAATGACGAGAGATCAGATGCGGTAGATTACCTGCGTTGATAGTGTTATATTTCCAAAACGGTCGTGATGACCTAAACAAGATTTAACGACTTCAACCCAACAATTCCCAGCCGATAGCCTTCATGTCCAGCGCGCCGAACTCTCGAACTATCATGAAACCACAAACGAAATAAAATCCCACAGCCAGGCATTCCGAGGTCTTCCGTCGGTGTAGAAGGCTACTAAAAACTCCTTGCTAGTACGACGTTACCAACATCTTTGTATTTAAATTTGCCGCACACAGTTAAAAAGTCCCTTGCAGACTTGTCCTGTTGGGCTGTGTCCCACCAACACATTTGCACTTTTGGTCAGACGAGCGTCAGCATTCTAAATGTGCCGTCCCGCCTCTTAACATGGTTTAATATACCCTGGGGTAACGGGAATCCTCACGAGGCATTGACCTCCTTCGCTGATTTGGATTGATTGCAGATTATCTTACGCGTGCCGTCAACATTGCAACTGGGGCGAATCTACCGGCAATCCCTCTTTTATAAGTCTCACAGTTCCCGTCTCCCAGGTCCTCGAGGATACCTTTTTCTTGCTTTCATACGTTGAATTACAGAGATATACAATATCAAAGATTCTATCTGACATCATACACTGGAGCTCGGACCACACCGGAACCATCAAACTACCTTCACTACGTGTTGCAGTGTTCACAAAGCTTTCCAAAATGTCAATTGCGTCTGTTACAACCGCAGAGGACCTGGAATTTGGCGTGCCGACGCCACGGCCATCAACATCTCCTAGCATGGAATACGCCAGAACCTATAGCGCAGAAAGCGAAAGAGCGGATAAAGAAACATACGAATCACACGTGGAAAGAGTAGATAACTCGACATTTTCCTCGCGGTTGAATCACACGCTAAATTCGGTATCGCACTGCATCCAAACGACCGGCTGGGCAGTTTGCTGTTGCGGGTGTTTGCCGTGCATGTGCTTGTATTCGGCCTGCACCGGAAAGAAGCAGATGTGGAATTGAGGTATTTTGGAACGTGTTACATGATTTGAGTATCCATTTCTCATTCTTTGTAAGTCTGTTATCGAATTTCCAGGTTTTCTGTGGGAAATCGCTCCAAAATAGTGACATTAACCTGAGTTTGACGAATCTTGAAGATTGATATAAAACCAACACTCTCGGTAAACTATGTCATTCCAGATATGGCATCATGTCTCAAGAGTTCCCGGCGGACCTGGCCTGGTGGCTTTGTGAACCTAGCTCAGAAGGCTCTCAAGCGGCGCTCAGTCCGGATTAGGACGTCTCCCACCTATACCTTACGATGGGCTCTCTTGGACCTTACGACTGAGAGATCGATCGAGCCCCTCTCGACCCTTTTCTCCGATCTTCAGGATCTAGCCCGTCCCGAGACCAATTCGCGGAGGCCAGAGTCCACTTTCCTCGCCCCTATATCGTAAGACGGTCCGCGACACCTCAAAAATGAGCGAAGTCCAGCCCGAGGGCCTCTTAATTCTTAAAGCGGGCATACTATTGTCAGTTTCGTTGCGTATCCGGCCGACGATAGAGGATGCCAGGGTTGGGCACTCGGGTCAACTCAAGTGGACCGGCCGGGCGTCGAGCCCCGGGCGGATTTCCATCAAAGACGACACGGTGATAAATAGACATAATTGTGGAGCAAAAAACATCCTCACAGCCTGCCTACCAGGATATTTTTGAAACTCCAGACTATTCTTACACTAGCTAACAAAAGATCAAAGTTCTATACAATCTCCTTTAACACCACCCGTTAGCTAGGAGATATACGTAGTATATCACATCTTTTCAGTCCTAGCTCCGCGCTGAGACCGAGGTTATGGCGGCTGGCACTTTTGCCTCATTTCCACAACACTTGCCTCCACAATTTAAGCTTTTCGGATTTCTACGATATAGACTTTGCTAGGATCCTCATGGCTTTAGCGCGCCTCTAACACCGTTTTAACCAGATATTTTCTGCAGCCCCTGCATAGGTTTACGAATCCCATGCAAAAGACATCCCAATTTAAATTTATAACGGGTCCCAATTTGCCAACACGGAAATCGGCACCCTCCATATGTGTGCGGTGTGGAACGGTATAATTTCGTCTCAAGAGGACGGTGACAATGGGATATCGGGATTCGATTTACCAAAACCATAAGCTAGCCGGCTGTCAATTTAAAACCGCGATAGATCCCTCAAGGTTCTGAATGCTCACAACCGCATCTTACACTTCAAGATTCTTTAGAAATGTGGCTCGATACTCGTTCCATGCTGGTAGCGGCCTTGGTCGCAGTAGCCGCTATCCCATCATCCCTGGCAACCCCTTCTTCGGGATCACCCTGTTGCAAGTATAAGTGTTCTCCAAGTCAAATCGATGCGGCATTCAGGACACCAAAGTATCTGAGTGACACAAAAGCCTTCTGCCGAAAATACCTACATCTTCCGGCCAAAACAACCATCACCAAGACAAAAAAAGTCACTATCCCTGTGTAAGGACTAATCATATCCTCTTCCCGTTTAACATGTCTATTTGAGCATGGGCCTTGTGCCCTTGTCGTACCAGTACTGATTATTATACCATAGATACTACACTAAAACTAAGGTCGAAACCAAGACCGCTGTCCCAGTCACCATCACCCGCACCAGCACTAGGTTTACCACTGTCGTCGGCCAGGAAACCTCGCTGGCTACCAATACCGACGTATCAACCATCTCATCTACTTCCACCATCTTGGTAGTATCTACAAGCGATGTAACAGAAACGGACTACGTAATCGCGACTAGCAATGTCGTCGATACCATCACCGTCACTACCACCGCGACTTCCACAGCCACAGGAGCACTGGTCCTTACTGTTACTACGTATACCTCTAGTGCCCCTCTTCAGAAGATGAAGCGCCTCGATTCTACGAATGAAAACGAGATCCAGATTTTCAAACGTGGGGGTCAACCCCAGCGTAGTTATGCGTTCAAGATCCCATCCTATCTCCCACAGGATTTGAATCCGCAGCAGATCTCCTGGGCTTGCAAACGCATATCTCCCTGTTCGACTAAAACTGTTACTGTCACTTCAACGGTCAAAGAGCGACGCACAGTCAGCGCTACAAAATATACCAGAATTACCCCTCCCGCGTCCACCACCACACGAACGGTAATCAAAACGGTTCCAAAAACGAACACAGTCCAGCAGACTGTTGTCACTACCATCTTTTACACCACTGTTACTAGCATAACAGTCACAGCACAAACAGTCACCGAGACCATTGCCACTGAGACCCAAACTACCGCTACGATCACGACAACCGTCGAAACTGATACGGTTACACAAACAGCGAGCGAAACTGTTAGCGAAACTGTAACGCAGACAGTGACCCTGACGCTACCATGTAATACGGGGATTACGCTTTGCTCTCTCGATCAACCCGAAAGCTGTTGCAGCGGGCGTTGCGTCAAGTTTTTCGCCAATCCTAACTGTTGTGTTGGATCGGGTCAACCTTGTGACATCTATCATCCCGAAGGTTGTTGCAGCGGGACTTGTAGAAATAGTGGTAATGGGAATTACAAGTGCGATTAAATATTGTATTCCTGGCGTCTTAGACATTTAGAGGTTGGCATATATTGGTTTCCATAGAACGGTTTAATTAATATTAATAATTGATCATACTGATGCATGCAAGCGCTACCAGCTCTATGGTTTACCGGCCTGTGCGCATATGTACTTATACCTTGCAGGTCAGATTGTAGCCTCTAGGAGATCCTTCCGGCATAGTAGCTAATAGTCCCACTTTCTATTTGCGCTGTTCTATTCGTATCGACGGCCAGCGAGACCCAGTCCCATCACCAGAATTCTGGAATAGACCCAGCCGTATAGATATAGGAAATTAGACATGATGTGTTGACTTGGGTGTATTTCCAAGGGCTAATCTAGCTCTGATTCCAACCAGCCTTCGCGGCTTCAAACTACAATATTGATATGGTGGAAACATTACGCACACCGGCTACGATAAAGTACTGCTAAATACGAGTAGTTTTATAAGGCTTGGTGGGCCGAATATCATAACTTCGAGCCCCAAAATTTCAAATTCGGTTCCCGATTGAAGGTGTGCACTAAATACATGCAAAACAAACCATCCAATGCCCATGCCTGCGCTACGATAACCCAAATCGAGCGAACGGATGAAATAGATAGAAATACCGGTTTGAAAAGATTGGTTCAAACAGGGTCTTTGAAAGGGTTCACCCATTCATTATCCTCTGGGGTGATGCTTATGCTCCCTTGGCGCCTCTCATGGCCCTTCGACGCATATCCGTGTGTTCGCATGCTCAAAGTTCTCTTAATCTTCTTGATGGTGCTCGTTCTTCGAGGTGGTAGTTCGACACCTTGATCCAGCTTCGCTTGGCATGCTATGAGTTCTGTTAGTGTTTGGACAAAATTTTACATCCAGATCATGGAATCGAGAAAATAGAAAGATAAGTGGCTACTATCATACCTCCACAATAATCTGGTACCTGTTTGGCAATGTCCTTGATATGGCTGCACTGGAACTCGCCACACTCTCGGAGGCTGCCTTTCTTCTGGCAGCCACAGTGGTAAAGCGTGAAATCCTGGATACACATGGCTGGCACCTCTTCAGGAATGGTATAATGGGCTTCTCGAAAATAGGATAAAATATTAGAATGGGAAAAAAACCTGCGTGATGGGATCGGATCTCTTATCTACCCGGCCGTCGTAAGTTTAGCGTCGCAGCACGCACTATTTGCAGTTTCGTCAGACGGGCTAAGCTGGCGCGGGATCCAGTAAGAAAAAGTAGCTTTGTTCCCTTTTTAAGGAGGTTCTTACCGAACAAGGTAGATTGTCTTGTGAGCCAAAAGACGCAGACAGGAAAAGCTGCCCAGTGGTGTGTGGCAGCTCCTTGATTGAGGTACTGTTGTTTCGCTTAATTACCAGGCTTAAAGACGTCTTTTGCCTGCAGTTATCAGCCCCTGCAGCAGCGAACCCATGATGGCGGCTTGACGTAACACCATTGCATGGAAAGAATTCATATTTAAAGGATGCATGCAGCAGACTCACTCAGTTAGGCTTCGCTATGGCGGAAGTTTAGACATGAATAGAAATCCTTCGAACGCCTCATCTGATGTCGAATTTAATTGACTCACGTATTCGTGGCATCGATGCAATGATGTTTTTAGATTCATTTTCTATCCGAACAGAATTAAAATGACCCAAGTGGATCACGGGCTGGTGTCTGCGGCTGAGGCACAAACTATAGACACAAGACCAAGGTAGCGGCATATTCCGGCCGCACTTGCATGAGAGTCGAACCACTGTCAACGAGACAGTTGCTAGCCGTTTGCAACCATGTTGGATACCTTCGATAGACGTACATGTGAGGATGAGTATAGTATGCGCAGGCTGCATGTGGCGGCAGCTTGATCTAGGGCTACCGCGCCTAGAAATCGAAGGATTCCATATTTCCAAGCGACTTGGCTTCGTTACACCATCGAATTAGAGGGTTTTTGAGATCCTGTCTGGGCATCGTGGCCCGTTCATAGGCGAATCAATACTGCTGGAACAGACTCAGCCCCAAGATTCTGCAGATGAGTGTTATCAGTAGCGCAATACACAACAAGGCCATACATTGAGTAAATAGGCTCATACCAAAGACGATACTATACTCGAGGATATGGAGTCTTGGTATATACATATTAATTTTCAGTGCGCACTTGCTTGGCCGCGGTCGTCTTTGAGATAGAGACGGTTGATATAATGGTGTCCTCATAATACAATGCAGTACCACATTCTCGAATTCGAAGGTTGTAGTGCATGCGCACGGGTTCCGGTCGCTCTCTATTATGATTCATCCCGTAACTTGGTACCGGCCCTCGTCCCCGCCATAACCCGAGTACTCATAAATTATGATTGTCCAGTTAGCGAGGAGAGTTAACTTGACATCGAGCGAGGCCTACGTGAAATGCCATCTCGTGCATACAGAAGACGGGCTGGCAGTATGGGTGGTGTCTATCTTTAGGCTATTCGGACGAGCACTCATCTATAAGTATAACTTTTATAGTGCCATGTGTGCTCTATACTTTCTCAAGTGAGTTAATTAAAGATGAGTCGCTGTATCCGTTACCTTGTAGATTTATAGATGCATGTAGATATTTGGTTTTTAGCGTTTGAGTATATAATGTATGTGTGTCTTGGACGGCGTCTTCTTCCAATCGACATGACGCCTTTACGTAAGTTGATCATGATCGGTATTGAGAGTTGAAGATCTTAAGGAGACCCTGTGCATATCGCAACGGGACATGTACAAATGGTGACGAGAAACACGGTCGCCTTACTTAACACTTGCACCTAATATGCATAGCTAGTTAATCACCGTTACTACTCTAGGAAATGCTGCCCGAAGGAAACAGATATATATATACCATTAAAATGCCACCCGCAGATTCCATGTATCCTCAGTGTATCTACAAGCATCGCAAACCGTTGATTATACCAACATGATCACTAAATATAGATCCATTGATGCAGGACCTCAAGGAACCCCTGCGCTTTCCGAAAATCAGTGCATAGAAACCAAATTATCTCCTTCCTTCGAGCAATATAGGTCGATCCTTTGCCTTTGCGCTTCCACGGGGGTAATCTTGGCTCTCAGCCGTTGACAAATTCTCCAGTTCGCTATCTCTTTCCTCCACTCGTTGGACGTCGAGTCTTCCTTCTCCCTGGCTAGTTCCTGGAGGTGTATGCCGAGCCCCTTCATCAATCCTACCTCCAGACCCAACAACTTCTATCGCAAAGTTTTCGCCGTCGAGAGCAACCGAAGTTCCATACAGCACTGCCAGCCTAACCTTTGTTCTTGCTAGGCGCTGTGGTAACGGGTTCCCACCGTTGCGATCGGTCATATGAATGAGTCGGTCTAGTGCCTCGTTTCTGGATGTACGTATCACAGTAGATAGGGTGCTAGAGTATGACCTGGTCGACCCCATAATGTTGATAACACCAACAATGCAGCCAATAAGGACCAGCACACCTGGTATCAGGTATGCAATGAAGAGGTTTCTTCTGTGGTACTCGTATACCAGTGCTGGTTCGCCCGAGCTCCCTCCGAGGGCGATTGTCAAAGACGAAGGAGCAACTACGAGTGCTAAAGGTAAAAGCCTAGATTGTCACATATCTCTTGCATGTCAGCAATCGTGCCACTTTTTGTTGATCGTGTTACATTTTTCTCATACCAGTAGACAATTCCGTGGAACACCATTATTGGGCTAAACACCCAAAACCCAAGATCAAAGAGCGCCGCAGGACTCGTGCGGATCTCGAACGCCCTGTCTGCGATTCCCATTGTCGTTCCGAATACACTTTGGAACCGACCCCAGAAAAGTTGTACAAGAGCTACACCTAAGGAAAAGGAATAGAAAAATCGCACAAGGAACGTAAGACCCGCGCCGATTCTTAGCGTCCATTCTTGGTCCGCAGAGGAACCGACAAAGTCTCCATCATTGTTGAGATAAAAGAAGTGATGTCCAACAGCGACGGCTATGCCTGCGGTGAGGCTCCCAAACATAGATAACACTGTGATCAAAGACATTCCGTTGGCGAAGTTGGCTATCGGGTACGTTCGCATTCAGCTTTGAAAACAATTACGTGGGGCGAATACCATCGGTGTTCCATGTGTCTAAGACGCCTCCTTTTCAATTCTTTGATAGCGATATTGCCTTGCGCATTTGGTGGCCCGACATAAACATTGTGCGTTTTGGTCCATCCAACAATATGAACAAGGGATGTCGCGCCAAGGGACGAAATAATAAGCACGATACTGGCGGAATCGTCCTTTCAGCACAACTCGACAAGAAAATACCCTATCAGGCCCTTTGAAAACATAGCGGGCGGCGCTAGAAAATGGTGAGGGTGACAATATACTCGTCCGGCGCCCATTATGGCCCTCTCAAGCCCGCCGCACCTCTGCGATACGACATGCGTGATGTCACAAACCCCCCGCGGCAACTCCGGGGTAACATGGATGGAAGGTCAAAGAAGCTGCGGGATCACCTCATGAACGATAAGGACTTCATCGCATTGTTGGAAACGATCCAGAGTGATATCTTGCGAGAGATTGAAAGACTTCAGAGGGTGGAATGTGGCGAGGAAGTGGGTGGTGTGGAAGCATACAAAGAAGTTGACCCAACGCACGAAATCCAACAAGGTCGGGAGGAACCCGAACAACCGTCTTCAATTAACGCCGGTATAGACGACAAAGGACGCCCACCGTCAGATGACGACGGTATAGGGGGTGAAACACCGATAGGGGACCCAATGGAACATTTAGACAATGAACATGAGCCCATGCTCATTGTCAATTGCTTTTGCCATCTCGGACGTCACCGCAGCGCCAGCATGGTCGAAGAACTAGCGAGGTTGAAGTGGCCCGCAGGTATCGATCTCGAAGTCATTCATCGTGACATTGACAAAGATCGTAGAAAGCCTGGAAAACAAAAACGGGTTGGAAAGTCCTCTAGGATGCTAAGAGACAATGACTATGCCGAAGATTAGACAATTGTCCATGTCGTAACCCAAGGGTGATATCGGGTGCCCAAAGTCCCCCCTTGTCAAAACCCACAAGGGTTTCGGGATGGACTCGAAGGGGGGTACGATATCGGACGATATTATGTTTTGGGCATTGATCTGAGGATGGTGTGGGACTTCTTCAGATCAGCATAAAAGGCCACTCGTTCCCCCTCCTGAAGTCTCCTGAGGTCTCATAACACTACCAAATTTCTATCGGTTCCCTAACCGTAAAGTTTCCTTCGAATACTCTAGCAAACATCCATCTAGTGTTATCATACTACTCTATCCTTTTCAAAATTTAAAAACTCTAGTGTATATCTCTTGTTCTCGTCATACATTCTTCATTAAGGATATACTACTTTCACCATGCCCTCCAAAGAAAACCCCATCTATTTTGGATCTTAAATCGAAATGCCCTCTCTCCTTAAGCTTGCAAGTTCAGCTACAGAATCCCAAATTCGAGCAATCCTCTACATTCCAAGTATGTATCCTTAAACCACTTGTATTTGAAATACATGATCATAGAGGCTAATCATTCTAGTCCTAGACCTCAAGCTAAAACATTTCGACACACCCCCATCTCCTCAAACTCGGCGAAAAAAACATCATATCCTGGACCTTAAGACTACTCAAACTCGAACTCACAACCTTGGCCTTAACCCCAACTGTTAGCAAATCTCAACCTCACGATGTCGAACTCTGGTTATATATACCTCTCTCACTCCACCATCTCAGAATCTTTCTCCAGATACCCAAACACTCCTCAAAGATCCTTCTACAATTCCGGAAACGAGCAATCAAATAACATTCAACTTTATCCCTCTCAGTCAATTAAACTCCCTGTCGGAAATTCACAATGCTCGTATCAGCAATATTTACTCTTGTCAAATACATCCTCTGCGGCCACCTTGTCGCCCCCCAAAGCCTTGACTCAGTTTCATGTTCCACCCACACCACTAAATCGGAAATCAAGTACCTCGAAATTCCAGATCTCCGATGCACCTCATGTGTGGAAGAAGTCAACTTTTGGAAAGCTCCTCGGCAACAACCAAAACTTATGTAAAGCCAAGAGCTCTAGAACTCTACGAAAACCGGTCTCGAACAGGAATCCAAAATCTAGACCTCCATGCCACTACTAAACCTTGACAATGTATTGTTTGTGGGGTCTAATCGAAACAATATTTCTTTTTCGGGCACCTGGATTCAAGATCCCTAGCCTGGCCTCTGGGGGGTGGCGTCTACATTATATTCCCTCGCTTGGTCCATTGCCTGAACCTTATCTTTATGGTACCAGACGCACCTAGATATGTGGCTCTTCGAAACAAGAAATGACAGCAAACTTTGGTACCTGAAGACAAATCTATTGTCTCCGATCCCGTCGGTCTCAGAATATATGGTCCTCGAAATCCGACTATCCGAAACAGAATATTTGCCTCCGACCCTGATTAGTCAAGAAAATATGGTCCTCGAAATCCGTTAATCCCAAACGGTATATTGTCTCCGACTCTGTTTATCAAGAATATATGGTCCTCGGAATCTGTTAATCCCAAACAGAATATTGTCTTCAGCTTTTCTGCGATATCAACCTAGGATCCTGGAATCTGAGAATACAGACCAAGGGATGATATCTCCGGCCCTGCGACAAATACAATATACAGTCCTCGGAGTCTGATGGTAAGCCGTTGTACAATATGTTGTCCCCGGCCATCCAAGGGATCCACAAAATATATGGCTCTTGGAATCTGACAACGGTTTTGCAATATTGTTCCCGGCCCTTTCGATCTTTATTCCAAACGGTCTAGCCCACTACCGGACTTACAGTTCTCTAATATATGTGGAAAGCTCTTATCGGAGATGGTCAATATCTGGATCAGGTTTCTTTCTCAGTATAATCTCTTCCATAGACGATGGTCCTCGGAATCCGGCCATCAAAAACTTATCATTGTCTCCGTCCCGATGACCTTTTCGTTTTATGGTCCTCACAACTTGAAAAATGTTACGTTGTTTTCGACTTTTTTCTAACTTCAAGTCAATTTCTTGGCCCCTGTTCGGATTTAAATACCTGACATTTCTCGAAGCCAGTCAATCCTCTGAATTGGACGGAGATCAAACCGTTCAAAATATCCAAACGTCACCAAGTCTACCATCTTGTTGTTCAAGGCTCCATCCGGTGGCATAGTCTTGCAATATTGTAGATGTTTACCATAAATTATGCAAGTTGTCGCATTTCAGAGCTTTAGGATATGGAACGATTTGTCAAATTCTCTACATTGTCCCGTCTCCTCGCATCTCGACATTTACATACTCAAGTAAAGAAAATATTGTCGATTCGGAACCGAACAAATTTTATGGAAAGCGAAACATTAAACGACCCTGGGATTCTTCTCTTTCGGTTCCGGCCTAAAACCTTCGCTCAGCCGGCAAGATTTCTGTGCCTTCGAGACTCACCGAAACTAGAGCTAGCAAATTCATTTTCGGTTGGGCTGAATAGGCAGAAGAAATATATTTGCCTCCCGGACAGGTTCTTGACAACAAGGTATTCTCTGGGTGGGAGGCGAGAATTATTACGTCTTTCTGCCGTACAGCAAAACTTTATTGTCGGAGCGGGGTCTATAGACTACAATATGTGGTCTGGTTTACGAGACAAGAAATGTATTTACTTCGGAAATCCAATGATTTTCCGCAATACATTGCAATGATAGGGTAGTTCGGAGTTGACTGACTCCGCTATTTGTAGATAGAATTACATGGAATAGATATTATAAAATACAAGAATAATTCCCCAACTCCAAACTCAAATCTCGATGCCCCCATTAAAGTCCTATTATTTGGGGATAGAAAAGAGCAGAGAGAAAGAACGATGGCATCTCATGCTTGCATATAAATTAAGAGATGCTTCAATGATGGACCCTGCCATCTAGAAAATACAACAAATACCGAAATAACGCTGCAACTTCATCTAGTCCGCCGACAGGCTGAGAAGATAAGCCGCCAAATCCTCAGTCACCATGCAATGTGCATGAGCGTGGATTCCTAACCCATCGCCATCTACGGCGTCAACTTTCGCTCCGCAGTCCACGAGAACCTTGATTGCCGGAAGATCCGTTGCGTGGTTTAGGAACCTTTCCATATCGAGGGCAGCCTTTCTCGTCGCCACGAGAAGTGGAGTATAGCCCTTTCCTACTTTCTCCTCCAACTGTGCGCCTCGATCAATAAGCATTTTGATCGTCTCCGGATCCCCAGAGTATGCGCAAGCAAAATGTAGTGGTGTCCAGTTGCATTCCACGGGCGGTACAGCGATGCTACTCATAGACCCTCTCGATAACGACCTTGCCAACCCACCGAACTTCCCTCTCCTGCTCTCTACTGGGGGTTGTGTGTACGCAAGTATCTGTGCTGATTTAGCAGAAACATCTGCTTTCCGGTCCAGAAGCAATTCAACAATACTCGGAATACCCAGCATTGCGAAAAAATGAATTGCAGAAAAGCCGTGGCCGGTGGAGGAAAGGCTGGATAGTCCTTCCATGATATTTTTCTCCAGTGCTCGCCATGCAGCATCGTTCATGTAGCGAGTTATGTGCTTAAACTTGAGACTCTCGGCGTCGAAACTTCGATAATACGCCATAGCGAGTTTTGCGGCTTTATCCTTCAAGCCGAGCATTTGGTTCTGCCCGACTTCCCTGAAAGCCTTTAGGAAATCCTTCAAGTAAGGTTTTTGGGCCTCGACATCAGACCTCAACCCGATAGCGGGGTTAGCCGGTTCCTGCGTTTGCACGACATTGGTGGAATCCAGCTCAAATGCGTCAATCCGCGGGGGTACGTATGAATCTGTATTGGAGCGATGTAGCGGACGAGGGAAGGCGTAATCGAAGGAGTATTGGGTAAGCGGGGTTGTAGCTGATTTTGAAGCAAAGCTGGTGCTGCGAGAGATCGCATTTGAATGCGACAACTGGGAACTGTTGGAGCGAGATATCGAGCTCAAAGGTCCAAATTCATCAAAATCGTCGTACATTTCGTTATCCACCAGGGTAGTACGGATGGCGATAACCTCCTTTTCGTCAACATTTTGACCGGGAACGGTTGTGTGGATGCATGTATATAAATTCCAGGTTTCCTTCGGTATAAACCTTCGATACGCTTCCGCTGCTTCCGGGTCGTCCTGGCTTTGGCAAATATCTGCCAGTAAGCCGACAGAAGCGCGAAACCGTGAGTCCTTCTTGCCATGCATCTTCTTCCTTTTCTCACTGGCAGACTTTGCGCACGCTCTTGCGTCCTCCGTTAGCCCTTTGCCCAAATATACTAAAGCTAACTCGTGGAGGATACTAGATTCCATCCACTTTAGCGAATCATCGATTGGCTTAACCGTCTGGAGGGCGATCAGGAGTGCAAGTGCATCGTCCCACCGCCGTTGTTTGCTGAATGCCTGTGCTAGATAGAATTTCACCTTCATCATATCGCTATCAGAAGGGTTACTCTTCTCGCCCTCGCCAGCTTGAACAGCCTTTGTAAAGAACCTTTCGGCACGAGCATAGTCCTTCTGTTCGAAATATTGAAGACCAGCTTGGAAAAGATTGGTTTTGAACCCGCTGTCGATATCCGAGGATTCAGAACATGAGTCCTCGTCCTGTAAGCTACTTTCCTCGCTGTGGACCGGGAGCCCAGGCTTGAACCTATCAACAAGAGGTGAAGTGGCATGGGTGCTCACTGCACTTCTATTGTCGAAAGCGGCCGTCCTAGTGGTAGCTTCCGACGAGCTTTCGCTAAGCACATCCGCCGTAGGCGTATTGATCCATTCCTGAACCCTGCGTCTCTGAGCCGTTGTAAAATAATTTGGAGCAATAGCAGATTCTCGAACAGATTGCTTCTCAGCAAGAGTGGATGCATCCGAGATCAAAAGTTCCGCTGCCCCCAAACATGTTTGCAAGTCCTCCACGACGGTTTGGGAGGACGATACGAGTGCAAATGTTATATTATCGCCAGCCTTGGGTGTTGGGAGGTCGCTCTTGGTTCGATCTAGCAAGCGGAAGATATTTCGTACATCGTCGCTTAGCTCGTCGAGCCGTACCGAAGTATCCGCATTCATGTCATCCGAAGCGAGCGACAAGCACCTGTAGCGTTCCGCCCAGGGACATCAGCCTGATGGAATTATTGTATCGAGGGGTGGATAGTTTAAAGCTTACACGCTAATCATCTGCAGGGAAATTTGCAGATTGGCAGTATGCGACTGCACTTCCTGCCGGTAAAGCGTCAAGACGCCCTCTTCGGACGTCAACTTTAGATGCTTCCCAAAGCTCCTGAAAAGCCTGGTTCGTCTGCTCGTCTGAATACCGTCCAAGACGACACCCATTTTCTTCAAGGTAGACCCGCAGTGGTCCAAAGACACCACAACACCCTTCCAATACTCCCCAAGGTGACCGGTTCCATGGCTGGCTTCCTCGAGTATCCTGTGACGTTTTGGATCGCTGAACGCCGTACTTATCGATTGTAACACGCCAGATAGGGCTGAAATCTCCCCGCGAAAAGAACTAATGGTGTTGTCAACATTCTCGAGGGCGTCCGCCAATGTGCCCACTGTCTGGCCTATCTGGATACAGAGGGAGAGTAGGCCGGCTACTGAAGCGGCGATTGAAAGAGGATCCATTTTGGCTCCCGAGCTTGCGCTTCTGGTCTTTTGCTACCGCAATCCGCCTGCCATAGTGCTTTACAAAAAAAAATGTGGCCAAAGAAATGAAAAGCAGGAAGAGTTTGGCAAAGGATTCAGTTTTAAACGGTGAGTCTGCTCATACGACTGGATGAAGCACAGCCAAAACTGAACGGCAGGAGGCTCAGCCTCGCTCGCGCAGCTGCGTTCTGTGATCCCATCCTCCTCGTCAGGTTCGCCGGTGAGGGTGCCTTGAAATCGCAAACCGTGCAGGGGCCTAACCTCTGCCTAGTATAGCGCTGATTGGGGGTCTGCAACGCTGAAAATCCAACATTAGGTGCGAATGGTAGTACGGCAGTTGACGGGAATATCTATGTAGAATGCGGATTGCGACACGACTACTTAGATCCTTCCCACTTAATCAAGTGCTTAAATATGCGGGGCCCGAAAAAGTAGCTAAAGTATAGTAGGTGCTTTGCATCCCGCGAAAATAAAGCTCCGGCCATTGTATTCTAGTCTCCTATAAGCTTACAATACCGAAACCTCGAGCCGATGATTGTTCCCCCACGAATATTTGGGTCCCTGACCTCTCCGTGCATCGGGCTTCGAGTATTCGCGGAGGAAATAGCAATTGATCTACAGCTTGGTAGATTCCTCGAACAGTTTCGTATGAGTCCTCTCTATAGTCTACGTACAGGCGTTATAATATGTTCAAGTGTCCGGATTGTTACTTATCATGTATACGTAACCGTATATGCATCGATCCCAGAACTGCATAAGCCCGTCAGCTGAAGCTCTTCAATTTCTTCCTTTATCAGGTAACTATCGATAGACGCAGGGCTTAGAAACACAAAAAAGTCCTACAGAAAACGACAAAGGCTGAGGGAAAAAAACCCAGACTATTCTAGTATTTATCAATTAGGCAACGTCTGTTTGCTTTCCTTGAATTCTGTCTGCAGAAAAGGTCTTGAAAAACGGCATTTTCCGACCCCACCATCTTCGAGATGCCCTTAACATGTTAACATATGACGATGTAGGCGATTGCAAACTATCATAAGAGCCTGTTCTGGATTCAGACTTCAGCTTTGTGTAACACACCCATTTTAGGCCGCCATGTGGAGGATCGTCACAGACAATTCCATTCACAGCCAAAGCTTAACTCTGGCATTGAACTTCAACTCAAAAAGATAGTTTTCCCAAAAGTCGCACAAGGCCCAAGAGGAAATCCATTCGTCGAACCGTTCAATTGGTAAAAAGGGAGATAACTAAAGAAAAATATATACTTAAAAAATAAAGAGGAAATTAGAGCATCAAATCATAGGCACTTTGGTAAGACAATAGAGAAGAGACGTTGGAATCAAAAAAGGGACATTGCGAAGATAGCTTCCGCTGGGTGTATATATACCGATTAAGAAAATGCTGGTCAAGCATGAGCCCTCAAAGACCAAAGCAGAGAGGGGGGAGAGAAAAAGGCCTTTCAAAAATAACATAAAGACATCGCCTGCTGAATAGATATCAAGGAAATCATCATCGTCCATATGCATGCATTTCCAACATTTCGCGAAATAAGAGAGACTTTGAAGTAGAAACGCCATCGCTTCCGCATCAACAGGTCCAAAAAGCAACTGCCACAACCGCCCATAACCAAACCTTTTCAAGACCCAAACTCCCTTTGGCGCCGTGGAAAGATGGCGGCGGTTGGGGCTGGGAACGCCGTGTCACAAACGTAGATCGCTTTCGAGGATGCCTTCGCCTTCCCTCTCCCGAAAATTGTCACGAACCATCCTCGATAACAAACTCATCATCCTCGTCAACTACCCTCGCGTTAGGGTCACTGCTTCCGAGGTACCGACTATACTCCGCTATAGCCGATGACCTTAATTGTCAGAATGGCCACCCACTGTCGCTGCCAACTTTGTCGTCCATCCTCGACACGAACCCTCCATACATCATCCCCCTATCATACCCACCACTGACACCGTATTGTCCTTCAAAGGGTGGAATATCCAGAAGACTATTTCCGTATCTCCTGTTCTCGTCTTCATCGATCGCAACCTTCCTGACGAGGTCCTTAATAAAGTCTCCGCCATCAGCGATCAGCTCGTCGAAACCACCATAATCACCCTCTTCATCTGGTGGTGGCGCTCCATTCGTGCTTCCAAGTCCCAACCCTCTCCTAGCCCTCAATCCGTTAAGATTAAGTGCAGCATAGTTGCTGACGAGACTTCTCAACCCTTCTTCCTTCGATTCCCTTGCCCTCGGATCTTGCTTTGGTTCATACGTGTTGTTATAAGTGTACCGAATCAACTCAACAATATCCCCCCTCCGTGTCGGAATAAGCTCAAAGCTGTACTTCAACTGGTTGCTCAAGTCGCTCAAAGCAAGGTGCTTGAGATATTGGATATTGTATTTCTCGGCAAGGACGTAGAGACCCGCGAGGGTAATGAAGACGTTCGTAAAGTCGTGAGTTGTGGATTTATACGGGCTTCCGCCAGGACCCGCAGGGCTACCAGGGCGGGGAGGAGAAAGTTCACCACCGCCACCAAAGCCAGCGAATCCACGGCTTTGCTTCTTTTTCGTCGTGGTAGCTGCCGCTGCTGCAGCGGTGGACTTCTTTCTATAGGATTCCGTGTCGCTCATGTCCCCGCCCATTCCGCCGACGAGGCCGGCTAGCCCCTTTCCTAAATTGCCTGGGTAGAGTTCTCGAGGGCGTGGGACAGGGTATTTGCCTGTATACAAGTACTCCGAAAAACAGGCAAAACAGTCCTCCTCGACTTCTTCAAGGACCATCTCATTGGATGTCGCTTCGCGCATATGGCTGTCGAGGATGCGCTTGAGAACATCGGAATGAGCGGCTAGAAGGCATTTGTGGATGCCAAACCGGGTCCGCGAGGGACCGATGAGGAAGTTGAAGACATCCGAGTTAAGGATGCTAAAAGTAGATCAAAATGTCAGATGGGGTTTGTTGACGACGAACGACGACGATGAATTGGGAGGAAAGGGATAATACATACTCTGCATAGGAGGGCATCCGTGTGTGGTACGCTTGGAGGGACATCTGGGAAAGAATGATTCTTCTATGGTGCTACTCCCACGTAGCACAAAGAAATACCAACTGAAGGTATTGAAATCCCGTGATGGATTGAAATTCTGCCTGATTGAAATAGTCCGCCCTTGCTTTTCCGTCGTTAGTCGCGTAAACAGACGAAAGGACCCAAAAACACGCTATGCAGAATAGGATGAAAAGAAAGCGAAGATGGGATACAAAAAGGACGAAAGAAACGGAAAAGACAGGAACCAAGGCCCGGAAGCTTCAATTGCTGTTGATGGTTTGTCGGTAGATAAATCTCGGTTCCAAATAAAGAGTGTGAGAGGAGAGGTTTAACGGTCGATGTTGGAAAGGGAAGGAATGGGAAGACCAGTTGGGCCGGGCTGTTTGGCCAGGCCCTTGCCTGATTGTTTTGGCTTGGTGGATTGTTGTCGTTTCCTTTCGTTGGACCAACCTCCTCCTTTCCTGCCAGCCAATCGAATGCGCCCTGCCCGCACAGAACGTGAATACGAAATGCAGAAGCCGAATGAGTGAGTCGATGGGGTGGCTTTTTTGGAGTCCACGTATACCGCCTATCGGACGCAAGAGAGGGAGTGGGAGGGAGCGGGATTATCTGGGAAAAACAATTGATGGAGGCAATTATCAATTATCATGGTCAGCGATTGTTCACATGGGCTGATGCATGTATCATCTTGGTAGATATGTAGGCCTGATATGATCTGATATCTTATTCAATCCGCCCTCTTTTTTGCTACTAGTTTCTTAATGTAGTTTCATCCATCTGGCCCGGTACCCAGTTGGAAAGCTTTCCTATCTTCCATCGTCCCCACTAATCGAACATGCACAGGAACCAGCAGAAGCCTAAATCCTAATCCTTTCCTTCGGTAAAAACCCACGTTTGAGGTACAAATCTTCAAAAAGAAAGACCAGAAGAAATATGAAAGAAGAACGGGTTTCAAAAAAGGTTACGCCTGCCAGAACCACCAACGTCAAGGAAATTGGAAAAGAAATTCGAAAGAAAAGAAAAATCGACGGAATTCGGAACAGGAAATAAAAAGTGCAAAAAAAGAGTAGTATAGAAATTGCATAAAAAGACAAAATGAAAAAGGAGAAAAACTCATAAAATAAAAGAAAACCCGTGAGGACAGATAGTCACATCCTTCGTGATATTCGTCGCAACCTATTACATGGAATGGTAGGAGAAGTTATTGTTCAGAAAATTGTAAAGAAAGGCATCGATACCTTGCAGCGCAAAATCAAACCAGCAAAAACGAGAAGAAATAGAAAAAAAAAACTATTAGTAAAATGTCGCGAAAAAGTATTTCAGATTTCCTCCAACGCCCTGAGAAAATAGAAGAATATAAAAAAAAGGAAAAATTGTTGTATGTACACGCGCGCCTCGGACCGCTGCGTAGCTATATTATATGGGGAGGGACGAAAAATCCGGGGTATCTTGGGGGGGATATGTCGCTGTTACCCCATAACTAGCCCCGTTTTGAAAATGTATAAAAAAGAGAGGGTATGCTCGAAGTATGCGAAATATGGTGGAGTAATATGGCGTTTGAGGGGTTGTGCATGAATGTATACTTCTAACAAGGGCAGTCAAGAAGTGTAGTAGTATATCGCTGGTTTTAAGCTAAGATGTAGAATACCTAGATTAAGTCAATATCAAGGTATAATCAGCAAACTTCCGCCCGGAAGGTTGCAAAAAGAGTAGGAGCTTTAGTGGTGATTGTACCAATTCCCAACCATATGTTGATTAAATGACTGTGCATCCGTCCCAATTGGTTGATATAATCCTCCTCCAGCCGAGGGATTCCCCACTGCGGCGGCGTGCGGAGTAAAACTTGTATACCAGCTTGTATGCCCATCCATTCCATATCCGCCATTCGCGTTGCCATTCGCCTGTCCGGAGCTGTTGTTGCCGTGGTTGTGCTGACCGTGGTCGACTTCCATCATCGAGAAATCCATAGGGCCGTTACGGGTTGGGCTGTTCAAAAGGGGAGGCATTCCAGAGCCGGAGTTCGATCCAAGAGATGTGTAAACCTCAGCGTAAACCGATTCCCTGAAGTCGGTAATTATGCTTTCCCGAAGAGCACCGATCCACTGTTGCCTAATATTTGGATCGTTGAGATCTAACGAGTCGAGTAGAGAAGGATGCGTGAGACCGACGAACTCGCCGGCTGGGTTGATAGTTGGAGAAAACGGTGCAAATGGAGGAGTAGTAGGTTGAGTATTGCTACCGCCGCCAGGGCTGGCAGGTGCAAAGTTGAAATTCGAAGGAGAACCGCCAGCCGGCTGTGTCGCATTTGCCATGCTCGGTGAACCACCTGACTTGAAAGCCGAATTGAGAACAGATTGCGGCTGTTGCTGTTGTTGGCCTTGCTGCTGTTTCGATTTATCCCGCGAGGGTGGTCGTTGATTCGTAATCTTTACGGGACCGCTCGACGAATCCGATCCCTTCTTTTGAGCACTCGGAGAAGACTTCGCATCTTTGAGAGGAGCAGGGGGTGGGTTCGCAGTATCTTGATAATGCCATTCTGTGAGCTTGTTTTTGATTTTTCTGATGTAGTCAGTGCTGTTCGCTGATTCCTGGAAAGTCTTGTGTTCGAAGGAGACGGCTATTATTTCGAGATTTCCCGCATTGAAGCCTTCGTATCTCTGCGCAGCTTCTCGCCTATAGTTTTCGTAAAGTAAAACGGGGTCCACAGTTAGCATATCACAGTTTACCGAGGGTAAAGGTTGTATGAGCGTTTTTTTGGTTATCGCCTCTTGTCAACCCGCAAGCAAGCTATTATCACAAGGTACCGAAATGGTTAAAACACGTACAGTAACTCCTGTGCTCTCCGCTGTATGTCGACGGTGATGTCGCCTTTGGGATACGGTCGCTCCTGCTTTTTAGAATATCTCGAGTACCGTCTTTGTTGCATTCCACCACCTATGCTCTGAGGTACTGCCGACCCAGCCGAACCTTGGCTGCTCGCCCGCATCAGACTCGGGTTTGTCGCCATTTGTCGTCCGGGTCAGACGTTACGGGGAAAGGACAAGAAAAGGAAAACGAAGTAAAAAAAGGAAAAAGAAGATGAAGCTTGTGTCGCGAAAGTTGGTCCTTTTGTCGGTGTCCTCCCCCTTTTAAAAGTCCCTTGATGTCGAAAGATGAGAAAGTCGTAAAAAAGTAAGAATAAACTATTTATATTCCAAGTCGCAAGGGTCGCGGGAGATCTTTTTCGGGAAGGGTGTGAAGTAAATAAATAGAAATCGTAGCAGCCGACGGGGGCGTCTTATAAGCTGCTTAGGCTAGACCGACGACGATGACGTGCAGAGCCAGAGAGCTGTGCGACTGTGCTTCAGAGTTCGGATCCGTCCGTCCGTCCGGGTAAGGATGATTACGACAAGTTGAGAGACAAAATACTCGGGATGTGACTGGTCAGACCGAGGTGATAGGTCTCGGAGCCAACGAACAAGAAATCCGACTGGGGAAGATGAAAGATGGCAGATAGGGAAATAGCTGGCGTGAGACGTTGTAAGAATTTAGAAACACTGCTTGTAAGGCAGATGCAACCACTGCACAAAAGCACAGGTTGCGGTTTCAGTTTCACCTGTGTTCGAGGGGGGTACAAGCGACAGCGTGGAAAGGCGGAGAGAAATCGAACACGCAGGTCGAAAGGGGAACAAGAGAGAGGGAGCGAGAGCGAGGCGAGATGTGATGGCGGGCGGTGTCTCGGGAGGTGAATGCCGCTGTATGTATGATTGGGGATCTGGATTGTAAAATAGAAGAACAGGTACGAATGGTTCTTTTTCTGATTTTTCTCTTCTGATTTTTAATGGTTTCCCTGCTTTTTCCTGCTCGTTCAGGGTCGTCTACCGCAATCAAAGTATCGATTTCTCGCAGCTTTGCCCGAGGATGTGGCCTGTTCTCTCCTTGGATCCTCGCTAGAATTGCCTTTTTGCGGAGGGGGGGACGAAAAGAAAAGCGAGCGGGTTTTAAAGTCTCTCTCTTTTTTTTATTTTTTGGCCCTTACCAGTTGGTTTATATAAGAGAGAGGAGCAGAGAAAAAACAAGTTATCCGGAGTTTATGAGTGGGTGGTGGCTTGTCGGTATTATAAAATATGTCGAAATACGACGCTGGGCCGAAATATATCTCAGAGGAATTGGGGGGGAAGAAACGGAAAGCGGTGGTTGCTGCTGGGCGAAAAAGTGGGGCGATTATCGCCGGTCTCGCCGAATCAGAAGTCGAGGATTGAATGGAGAGACCAGTGCAACAGGCGGCAGAGATAATAATATACCTTATACTTATATACCGTTGAGGAGGTATATAAAAAAAATTGTAGATGTCTGGGGCAAATGTTCGAATTTTTTTTTTTTCTCTTCCTGTTGCAGTGTCGGAGCAAAGGCCGGCGGGTTTTTTCTTTAATTTTTTTTTTTTTTTTTTGTTTCTCGTTCTTCGTCGAAGATACAACAATAGTACAAAATCCCGGGGAAAGGAATAGAAATAGAAAGGTCAAGTTACAAGGGGAAAATAGTCTTCGTGTGAGTGGCTCGATCGAAAGAAAGAAAGAAAGAAAACCCCAACTGATATCGGGATGGCGGCTGTTGGAAAAGCCAAGTTTTAACCGCCTCAGTCTGGGAAAGGGACCCCAATATCAACGTAATCGATGTACTGGATGTAGCCCGTCAAAGCTCTCGTCTCGAGAGAGAGAGAGGGGCAAGGTCTACGGGAAACTCGAAAAGGGAGGAGGAGGTTTCGAGAGAATAGAGGAGGAGGAGAAAAAAAGACGGGCTGGTAAATCTTGACGGGCGTGGCCTTGTCAAGCAAGTGACACTGCGAAGAAGCTTAGATGGATGTATGTAGGTGCGTTGCGGGTGGCTATCGAGTCGACGAGGTCAAAGTGGAGCTGAACTAGGTAAAAAGGGCGGAGAGATTAAGCTATGTAAAAAGCGACTGGTCTGATTCGATATCTTTTGCTATCTCCAGGACCAAAGAGACCTCTCAAGCAGTCATGCAGTTGCGCAGGCAAATGTACATATGTTCGTATGTACCGTGCCTCGCCAGGGGTGCCCCAAAAGCAAGGAGTCGAGGGATATATTCAAGACAGAGAGAGGAACATGAACATTATATTAGACCGCGCCATCCAGACGTCTTGACAAGGGTCAAGCAGGTATAAGGTTGGTGGTGGGCGTCGAGGGCTACAGAGAAAGAACGCCAGCACTCGCCAATTGTCAAATCAGATGTTCCCCTCCCTCATGTCCCTTGGCTGTCTAGCCCCGAATCTGGGAGACTTGCGGGGCTACTGGAAAGTCTCCAAGACATCTCGCTCCCAGACAAATGTTCCCTTTCGTGCATGTTACCAAAGGCGCAGCAAAAGGTACCGATCTTGGGTGGACCGAAGGAGCGAGAACGAATATAGCTTGGAAGCTAGCTATTAAGGCTGCTAGTTAACTAGGACTTTAACTTGTTGATGTTAAGACACCCGACCCCACAAAGACCTGCTGCTGCACCTGCAAGAGGGGAAACGAGAAAGCCAAAAGGGAGAAACGAGGGCAAAGACATGGCGTTTATGACCACGTGAACCGACGATAACATAATTTTCATCTAAGGCAAACCAGAAAGAAAAAGAATATACTTGCGCATTGTCTTCCAAGATCGGAAGCGGCTAGGTATCTTAACTCTTTGGAGGAGGTAGCCCTCCTAGATCTCCGACGATGAAAGCCGATTTTGAGGAAAGTCTAGGGCAGGGTCCTTGATCTCTTTCGTGATAAGTCGGAAATACTCACTTACCGGATTGACTAGCTTTTTCACAAGGAATGTTATTTTCCCCAAATCCTCGTTGGTGTCGGAATACAAGACACTTCTTTAGTTTTCTTTCTTTCTTATGATATCGCTACTAGACACTACCGTTTCCCCTTGCAATCATCGCGCTGACCTCGGACGGGATGGGGCCTCACGTCTTCGCCCTTTTCTGCGGCCCGATCAGATACCCGAACCTCATCATCTCGCCTTCTAGTTTCGTTCCCCATTCGTCATCTCCCATTCGACCAGCATCAACGAAAATGAAACTCTAACCCTCGTTTAGTATGCAAATGGAGAGACCGTGCCCACGGAAGGCCATCGCCCTTGCCCCAATCCAATGGATAGATTGTGTATACGGAGGCTAGTAACAATGTGTATGTACGGGGGCGTTTTTTTTGCTTTGGAAGTTTATCCGGCAGAATTAGCGAACAGTTATTTGCCGGAGAATGTGGGCCGAAATCGATAGTCTTGAGCCTGAAGAGGAGGACCCTCTTTTTCTTAGGTCGAGCTAATCAGAGGTCGAGACCACCCCCAAGAAATATGTTGATAATCCGAGGCCCTGAAAGTGCATTATATTCCGAAAGCTGTGATGGGGCTGGATGCTGCCGCTCCTCCCACCCCTCGATACGAGATGGAGTAGCGTATGTAGGTCTGTATGTATGTAGGTTGGAAGGAGGCTTGATATCCTCTCGCGAATCCATTCGCGAATAGAGGCTCAACGTTTTTTTGTTTTTTGGTCAAACAATTCCTGTATATGTATTTTCCGGGGTACATTTGGCCCAATAATGACTTTTCCTTCTGTATAATTCCCAATTTCGAAATAATATCGTTCTCGCTATATTCTGTATTAGTGATAGCCTCGAAAGCTCTCTCGCGATTCGGTGTCGTAATCCACACACCCAGCCGGCCCAGCCCCACATGCTTTTTTCTCGTTCGGTTCCCCCCATTTTTCGAGCATTTCATCGACCCTTGATAACCTGATTTCTGATCCCCTCAAGGGGTTTTCTTTTCGTCGCTGAGAAGATGTAGTAGTATGTAGTGGTAGTCGGTTTGACATTCTTGATTGATGGATCGCATGAGACCGCATGAAACCGAGATCGGGCCAGGGAATTAATTATCTCGCGAGTAGGAGTAGGAAGCATGAGGCATTGAAGCATGAGGCTTGAGGGGGGTACTGTTTCTGTGGCTACCCGTTTCCGGCGAGTACATACGGGCTTCTGCAGGTATGCATGGCTCCTCAGGCGAGAAGCAGCTTCAGCTTCAGCTCCCGACTTGAAGAGAAGGAAAAAAAGCTTAAGCTTATTGTGCTCATGGGTGTGTGTCAGAAGGGCTTTCTAATTGTGTGTGATGTAATTGATCATATGAATTGATGATTTTTGGGGCTGGTGCCGAAGGCCGAAGTATTCTTTTCTGGAAATCGCGGTAAAGCAAGGGCATTTTTGTCTCTTCTAAGTGTATATAGCTCGTGCGATTTTTGCATGATATACGGTATTAATATGTCAAGAAAAGGTGGGAACCGAGCTTTCGTCCGCGAACCCGTGAAGGTCCGAGATCGATGGGGGGAAATTGACAAAAGCCAGAGTGGGCTAGACGGTTTGGTTCCTTCTACCTGCCCGGACAAACTCGGTGGTCGTTGAGAGGGAAAATCCCCATGCAAGGCGTCCAGAGAATGAGATGCGAATGGCCTGTTCCCTCCCCATCCTTCTTCCTATGGGTATGTACCCGCATTGACGGGATCGAAGCTAAGATGCGGAGAAGCTAAGAGCTTATAGGAGGGGGGAACGAAAAGGGCACGCATGCCGTTTCCTATTTCTCCCACTCTTTCAGCTTCCGGTTTTCCCCTTTTCGAAGATTCTGAGGCGAGAAGAGAGAAGGATGGATAACGGGTCTTAAAGTGGTGTCCATTTTATATATTTGGAAAACGCGGGGACCGTACTCCGTGCCCAAAAGAATAAAGAATCCCGGTGCGAGTTCAAACGGTCTGTGACAAGAAAAGGTCGGGGTATGTAGGAAGCGCTGCTGTCAACGTTATAATGTAAATACGTATAACAGCTTTGCAGAACTAGAGAAAAAAGAAGAGGCAGAAGAAAGCCACCAGCTTTTTAAACAGTAGTAACCTTTTTTCCCCTTTCTTCCTCACAAGAAGAATTTAAGGTATTTTGCGGGACGCAGGGGGATATGGCACTGCTTAAATAAGTTATACAGCAAATTCGCCGGGAGTATTACGGCATCATCAGCTTCTCGAGACTTTACCCAAAGCCCTTTTCTCTGTCTCTTCCCTCACTTTCATGAGCTCTTCGCTCTGGATCCTCTTCCTCCAGCCCTGCATGTACATGTATGTCAATACGTACATGCCAGTCAACGCTGTATCACCGACCGCCCGCTGTCACCCTTGGCCTTGATCCCGAGTTCTTCCATAGTTTGTCAATATAAGCGGCGGTGACTGAGAAGGCCTAAGCTTATCGATAGCGAGGGACCACTAGAAATAGCGTGAAGTTGCGGGGAGGAGCTCCTCCGACCTTTCACCTCTTCCACCGGCATCAACATCATCGAAAGACATTACCAGACCGCCTCGTCGGGTAGGCTGCTATAACGTATGTATCATCATCATTTCCTTCCAAATTAGCGGCGCTTTGTCTTTCCCCTTCATTTAATCTCATCTTTTCTTAACTAAATCCCCGCCGCTAGAATACCGCTGTTTTCAGACGAAAAGGAAAAGGCCGGTGTTATTGTAAGTTCAAGTTAGTGTAGCAGAAGCACAGCTGTCAGAAGTTCAAACTGCCAGCCCCATTTTCCTAAGCTTCTTTTTTTTGCCCCTCATTGCATCGCCATCTCTTTCCCCCCAGTTCAACTTCTTTTCCGTAAGACAGATTATTCGGGGAGGGCATCTTTAGACGCCTGTTAGTATTTTTTCCCTTTTTCTTTTGCAATTTGAGCCTGACTTTGGTTATTCTGTTTAAGATTGATTTGTTCTTATTCGTTCGGTACCTAAACCTTATCGGTTCCCAACTGTGTCCTGTTGCTTTCACCAAGGTCTAGACCTTGTTCATAGCTCCCCAGTGGAAGGGGGCTCCGTGCAGCGTCTTGACTAGGAGATATCCATCCTTGTGAACCCGCATGCTGTCGGGCATTCATCGTCATCGCTCAATTGTTTAGTGTTTTTCTGATTTCTAAGAAAGAAAGACTAAAGGATCATTGAGTCCGATCTAGTCGAAAAAGTTAACTTTAATCTTTAATATTTTCGTTGATTCTTTTCTAACGAAATATGTTTATTTAGAGTTTTTCGCAAGAGTGAAAATCTTCAGGAACTCGGGTCTTTTGCTTTCGCCTTCCTTCGCAAGTCGGAACTCTCTTTTCAAGTCGCAGAGAAGATCCAAAAGAGATCTTATCGAAGAGCGCCTCCCTCCAATAGGCACGCCGCCGTATCTCGACTCCCACGTGGCAAAAATATACCATGAGCCAAATCACAGCAACCATGATGCCGCCGCCCGATATGGCGTCCATGGCCAATCGCGGCATGGGAACCATGGGCCGCGACTACAATATCCAACTCGACAAAGTCGAAAAGTATCGCCGCGAGGGAACGTGGACGGATGCGGATGAAATCGAGTGGGCGAAGAAGAAACCGTTTCCCTGTGAGATCTGTGGAGATCGTGTTAGTAGTCGGGTATGTATTTCCCCATATCTTTCCCCTCCCATTGTGCGCCTTTATATATACTACTTTAAGCGTATATATATCGAAATTGAATCTTGTAAAGTTTCTGCTACTAAAACTGTAAAACAATTGGTGTAGGCGAATTTGAACCGGCATATCAAAACGAGTGAGTTCAATCCCACGGATATAAAATGTGTCTATATACTGATATAGTAAAATAGGACACTACCCCCACCAAGAACACGATAACAAACGCTTCGCCTGCGACATCTGCGGCAAAGTCTGCAAAAGAGAGTACGCCAGACCCCCTCCTCACCTTCAAAACCCCCCCATATACCATATTAACTCGTAGTATCAAATTAATCCAGAGACAACGTCGTCAAACACAAAAAACAAAAACACTCAATAATCAGCCACCAACCGCGCCAACGCCGAGGTTCAACCGGTATAAACCACCGTTTCTCATGGCACGGCGCCGGAACATTCGCAGGAATTATCCCGGAAGGGGGGTTTAATCTCCAAGATCCGAGGTTTACGCAAGTACAAGAGCATGTTAAACCTCCTAAGAAACAACCGAAGGAACCTAGTAGTGAGGAGGAAAGTGAGAGTGATAGTGAGGTTGATGGTGCGGGGGGGAGGAGGGAGAGGAAGGCTAGTGATGGGGATATGATGAATTTGACGTCGGATTTTGGGAGGAAGGTTTATGTTGCTGAGGATGTGAGTGGTGTTTTATATATATACATACTGGTGGGATGCTAACGGGGTATTGTTATAGCTTCCGCGGCAGCAAGTTAAAGGTCTGAAGAAGTATTACACGGACTACCCTATGTAAGTTCCCCCTACCTACCGGTTATACTTGTGAATACTAACAGAAAGACAAAGATTACCTCAAGAACTCCTATCCCACTATGCGGACTACTACTTCAACCCCCCTTCAACCTCCTTCCACTCCCACCTACCCCTCCTCCACAAACCCACGTTTAAAACAGATACAGTCCTCGCCTCCTTCCTCCGCGCAATCTGCTGCATCGGCGGCCTCTACGACCCCACTGACCAAACCCTGGGTCGCCAACTCTGGGAATCCGGCTGGAAAGTCATGGAACGATGGGTAGAATGGGGAATCGGTGATGATGAAGATACTGAAGAGGAAGATTCGGATAATAGTCTTTCAAAGATTAAGAAGGAAGACCAGGAGATTGAACGGATGAGAGAGGAGGCTGAGATGGGTGGTACTTTGACCGTTGAGGCGGAATCGAAGAAGATGGCGAGTAGACGGACGAGAGAACGGAGGTTGTGTGTTATGCAGGCGTTTATTTTGTTTGAGTGTTTTGGGGTTTTTAGTAGGGAGAGGGAGTGGCATAAGAAGGGGAGGAGGATACATGCGAGATGTGTCGAGGTAGGCATTTTTTGATATTACATCGTATTCTGAGGGGATGGAGTGCTAATTGGAGGTAGATTGCTCGAGAGTATGGATATTTCCAAGACGATATCAGCATGGTACCAACCATCAACAAGCTGGAAGATCCAAAGGGCTACCTCCGTCAGGAATGGGAAATCTTCGTCGAGAAGGAGTCTCGCAAACGGTATGTCCACCCCGCCACGTCTATAAGTTCAAATCTAATACTAATAATATGGAATTTGTAGAGCGGCATTCTGCCTCTATCTCCTCGACTGCCACCTCTCCCTCCTCTTCAACATCCCCCCACTCCTCCGTCCCACCGAACTCCGCAACCTCTCCCTCCCCTGCGACGAAGACATCTTCAACGCCTCCACCCCAGAAGAATGGGACTTCACCCGCCGAGTGCGAGTCTACGAACCCGTCCCCATAATGTTTCTCAAAACCCTGCGCGGAATCCTAAAGGGCAACATGAACGCCGTAACCCAAGAACTCAACGATTTCAGCTGTTACATCCTCGTTGTCGCCGTACTTATCGAAATCACCAAAATCTCCCAAAAGGTAGCGGTAGAAGAAGATGAAGTATACGACGACGGAAGACCCAGGATTGTGGTGTTTATGCCGCCGGAACGACAGGAAGATGTGGAAAGACTTGAACGTGCGATGTCTACATTACGAACTCTTTCAACCCAACGGGACGACTTTTTCGAACGTCATATTGGGGTTTCATCGCCTTATCAGCCTTTAAACGCTTATTCACCGGAATCGAACCGCTCACAGGCGCTTTCAGATCCGATTCCGAACTCCGTTGCAAATTTAAGCGGTTGCACAAAATGTTTTTACATCTTTTGGCATCTTTCACATGTCTTTCTGGTTGTTCCAGACCGCCTTGTGCTTTCTGGCGACGTACCGATCGATATGCAAGGGTGTTTAAACATGATTGTGGTGGAAACCCGGACAAGACTTGAAAGAGATGAAGAAATGGATTTGAGTACGTTGGAAGGGGTGATAAGCAAGTTGAGCCCGCATTTACTAGCCATCATGAGGTTCTTGGAAAATAGAACCTACGATGAGAGTAGGACCGAGTTTCCGGCTATCGTGGCGTTGGCGTTTAGAGCTTGTATGGTTATCTGGGAGATTATTGTACGAGTTAACTTTTTCAGTATGGGCGGGGTTGTGGGGAGAAGTGGAACTGGAGATGGGGATTCAGTTATTGAGGAGAGGATTGGGGGCAATGTTATCGTGGGGAGTTTGGAGGGACATCATCCCGGTGGAAGGAATTGGTCGGTTAGTGGACCTTCTGGGGGTGCTTCTGCTGGTGGTGGGAATCATGGAACCGAGACGCATAGGAGTACGACGAGTTTGATAGGGTTGAGTAAGAGTATGAGTAGCAGTGGGATACTACACGGTATGAATGGAGGAGCGGGGAATACGGTTGGAGAGATGTTTATTGGGGAGGTGATGGAGTGTATTCATCTACCTGCAGCGGCGGATGAGATGCCGCAGGAGAGGGCGGAGACGAGGTTTTTGAGGTGGGTTCAGGGAACGTTTGATGAGATGGCTTCTTGGGATGTTGGGCCTGAGGTTAGCAATGCTGTTGAGGGGATTGTGGAGAATTGGGATACTCTCGCTGGGAGGGCATGATTAGGATGTTTTTTTTTATATATTGAGGGTATGTTTTGGGATATTATTAGGATTATGGTTTGTGAGTAAATCTGTTGGCAAGTTTTTTGTATATATGATTATTTGATACGGGGGAGTTTTTTTTTTCGTGGAGGGAGAGAGTCGTTCTCTGTCCATTCCCTTGGTATATTGTTTCCCTTGCCACATTCATTTTTTGGTATATATGATCAATATGGTCTTTTTGGATGCTCTTAGTAGAATAATTGGGGATAATAAATGAGAGAAATGGTAGAATATGTAGTAGTAGTCTATATATCTCGCTATTTTTACAAATAAAGATCCTGGTAAAATTCAATGTAGCCGTCATAGGGAAGTCTATTCCGAAAGAACTTTGCTGTAATGGGGGTTAGCGTAGTGTTCAATATATATTAGACAAAAAGGTGGATAGATTGGAACTTACCTCCAGGGATGCTCAACCTCACCGTACTGGATGGCCAACATCCAGTTCCAAAAGCTCTCGGCCAGAGGACCGGTCTCCTTACCCGGCGACAACGGGATCTTGATCTCTTCACCTCTCCAGGTGATAGCCTTTACGGGCGACACGACAGCGGCGGTTCCAGCTCCAAATGCTTCCAGCAACCTTCCTTCGTCGGCAGCCTTCTTCATCTGCGCCATCGTGAATTTCTGCTCGCTAACCTTCCATCCTTCGGGTACCAATTTTTCCCGAGCGAGTTCTAATATACTCTCTCTGGTGACACCCTCCAATATAGTTCCATCCAGAGGAGCAGTGATCAATTCCTTGACACCATCCTCGTTTACCCAGGCGACAAACATGTTCATGGTTCCAACTTCGGTGACGTATCCTTCCTCACCGAACAACCATAGGTTCTGTTGGTACCCTCTCTTGGCGGCATCCATCTGTGGAACGATGCAGGGGGCGTAATTGGCACCGAGTTTCCTGTCACCGACACCACCGGGCCAAGCTCTAACAGCAGATTCGGTGGCTTCTAAGGAGATGGCTTTGAAACCGGTTGGATAGTACGGACCCACGGGGCTAGCGATCACGTAGAGTAAAGCGGAACCGGGTGGTCCTATTCCCAACGTGTTTTGGGTTCCAATTATGGTAGGGCGGATGTACAAGGAATAACCCTTCTGCTTGGGGATGAATCTTTCCTCCATTTTAACGAATTTTTGGATTAATTCTGTGAATTTCTCGCCTGAGAAGGTTGGGAGGGCGATACGGGAAGAGGAGCGGTTGAGACGGTGCATGTTGCGATCGGGACGGAAGAGACGGACACGGTCTTTGGAGTCCTTGTAGGCCTTCATGCCTTCGAAGCAGGTGAAGGCGTAGTGGAAGACGCAGGCGGAGGGGTCGAGGGAGAGGTTTTGGTAGGGGGTTATGCGGGGAGGGAGCCAGCCGTCCTGGGCGGTCCACTCGATCGAGAGCATGTGGTCTGTTAATTATTGGTATCATTGTCAATTGATATGAACAGCTAATTGAATTTGAATTGAATTGGGATAAAGGGAGTACCGGTGAAGTTGCGACCGAAGATGAGGTCTTTGGAGTCGAGGAGGGCCTTTGGGGAGGAGGTCTTCTCGACGGTGAGGGCGGACGGGTCGATGTCCGGGGAGCCCTTCGCAGCCTGAGCGCTGTATGCTCTGGCCCATTGCTGGGAGCATTGCTGGGACCACCGGGCGGCAGACGGCCGCAGTCTTCGAGCCAGCATTTTGTAAGCTATTAATTGGAGATGGTGATGGTGATGGTGATGGTGATGGTGATGGTGATGGTGGTTGTGGTGATTGTGGTAGATATGAGGTGGGATGGGGTGGGTGATGAGGGAGGAAGTCGTGCAGTAGTTATAGACAATTATATATCCATCTCTCCTGCGACACCACTAACTACTATAGTAACCACTACCTAGGTAACCACTAACCACTAAGTAAGTATCCAATTACAGTGCTTCGCAGGTACCGCGGGAACGAATCGAGCTCCCCGACGCAGACCGAAGTTAAATGGACAACGTTAGTATTGGCCGTGTCTGATTGGGCCGTTGATAAGCCCGCTCCGGTGACGGAGATTCTGCGGTTGCAGCTTTGAACTTGCATTTACCCAGAACAATCTGGTATCGGTCGCTTATCTGCGGACATATTACTGTTTATTCAATGCGATGGGCAACTAAGATGCTCAATTGATATTAACTAATGCAGTGCCCGTTACCGATAATGGACGACGAGGTTGGGTTCGTGCAGGGAGGCCTGCACGTGGTTCGCGGCATTACCCCTACCATTACTACCATTACTACTCCCAATGGGCCATGATAGTAACTAGTAGAGTATATGTATTCTACTGTTGTAGAGTATAGTACGTACTCGATGCTAATATATCGAGGATACGAATATATATATATACACACACGTACGTACGTCTTTGGTTTGGGGATGGCGTGAGGCTGCGTAATCCAACATCACAGCCTGGCCTTATACATTAACATTAACTCTCTCTCCCTTGCATGTCCACAAACCCTCAGCTCTCTTATACCCTCCAACTAACATCGGACATCTACTCTACTTCGACTAACCTCTAACCTCTCTCTCTCTCTCTCTTGCACGGCACGGCACGGCACAGTACTGCAGCATCTATCTCATTCCCTAAAACTCTCGGAGTACTTACTCGAGTGGAGGGACATCGGACTCGATAGCTAGCTAGCTAGGGGGACGGACACCACCCATCAGGACAAATGGCCGGCCTGTTCAACGCTGCCATCAAGTCGCTCAGCACCGCTTCCCTCTCCTCCCAGTACGCCCTCTCCCCCCAGCCAACCTCCTACTCCGGCCCCTGGAAGGTCTACGACGGGAAGAAGAAATCCACCGGTCAGGCATGCAGTGTCTTCGTCTTCGAGCGTTCCTCCCTCAACGCTCCCGGCCAGTCCCTGCGCTCGAACCACGGTCTCAAAGCCGCGCAAGATGAAGTCATCGATCGTTTAAAAAAGGAAGTCTCCCTGCTGGCCAGGTTGCGACACCCGAACATCCTCGAACTCGTCGAGCCTGTCGAGGAAACTCGCAGTGGATTGATGTTTGTCACCGAGGTCGTGGTCGGTTCCTTACAATCTGTCCTCGAAGATAAGAGTCGGACCGGCGATAGCAGGCATCGGCGGCGGCAGGACGTTGATATCGATGAGCTTGAGATACAGAAGGGTCTGCTCCAGCTGGCAAAGGGGTTGGAATTCCTACACGAGAGTGCTGGTCTCGTCCACGGCAACCTCACCCCCGACGGCATCTTCGTCAATGCCAAGGTGTGCCCTACTCCAATGATCATATATTCTCAACATAATGGAGTGGTGAAGCTAACGGTACGATACAATACAGTCGGACTGGAAGATCGCTGGACTGGCCTTCTCGGCGTCGCATCGGGGCGAGTCGGCTCCCACTGGCAATTCCCCTTCTCCCTCACCATCACCCTTCCCCGTCGACCTCGTCAGTCTCGCCTCTCAGCACGACCAGCGCCTACCGTCCTCCGTCCAACTCAATCTCGACTACTGCTCCCCGGACCTCCTCCTCGACTCATCCATCACCCCTGCTCTCGATCTCTTCTCCCTCGGTCTCCTCATAATATCCATCTACAACTCCCCTCACGAATCTCCTCTCAAAGCCCACAATTCACCCACCAACTTTAGACGCCTCTTCAACTCTTCCTCCTCCATTCCCAACCAATCAAATAACTTTCTATGCAGTAAAGCCATACCCCAAGCGCTAGTCGACGATGTCCTCCCCCGCCTTATCACGCGCCGTCCCGTGAACCGTCTTACCGCCAAGGAATTCCAGGAAGCAGGCTACTTTGACAACATTCTCGTCTCCACCATCCGCTTCCTCGATAACTTCCCCGCCAAATCTGCAAATGAGAAGAATGCGTTCATGCGAGGACTTCCCAAGGTCCTACCCCAGTTCCCAACCGGTGTTGCGCAGAGGAAGGTCTTGCCGATGCTGGTCGAGGAACTGAAGGACAAGGGTGAACTTCTACCGTGGACCCTTGCAGCCGTGCTCACCCTTCTCGAAGGATTACCGGCTGGGAGTCGTCTGATTGGTGAGAAGGTCTTGCCGGCGTTCCGGGCGACCTTCGACTTGGGCAAGAAGAAAGATCCGGCAACTGAAGTATCTTCCTCTGTTCCTCGCCCCGGTACCGAGCGCGATGGACGGGATGCTGCCTTAGCCGTCATGGTTGAACGTCTCGCCGTCCTTCGCGAGAAGTGTACGCTCACCGAATTCAGGGACGATATCGTGCCACTCTATCTTCTCGCGTTGGACTCTCCGACATCACACCTGCAAGGTCTGGCGCTCAAGTCTCTTGGCGAAGTGCTGCCGAACATCACCTTCAACAACGTCAAAACCGACATCTTCCCCGTAGTCTCGACGGTATTTGCGAAGACCTCAAGCTTGGGGATTAAGATTGCGTGTTTTGAGGCTTTGAGGGTGCTGTGCGGTGGAAGTGTCAATACGGACGATGGGCTTACGGGGGAGATCAAGGGCAACGATGGCAGTTCGGTTTGCTTGGATAGGTTTACTGTACAGGAGAAGGTGGTGCCCTTAATCAAGGGCATCAAGACTAGGGAACCGGCTGTTATGGTAAGACTTCTCACCAGCTACCCCTTTTTAAGAATATACACTAATAGAACGTAGATTGCTGCGTTGGATCTATACATGCAGATAGGGTCGCTCGTGGATACGACTACTCTGGCGACGGAAGTTATTCCCTCGCTGTGGGCTTTATCATTGGGGCCACTGCTCAATCTTCAGCAATTCAAGCAATTCATGACGACGATCAAGCAATTGTCGAATAAAGTTGAACAAGAGCAGTTGAGGAAGCTGGCTGACACCGCGACGGCGGAGGCTACTTCTCCAGTGGTGGAATTCGGTGCTGGGGCTACAAACGGGGCGCACAGGAATGGTGTCGCGAATAAGCCCGTTGAAGCGGAGGACTTTGAGGAGCTGGTGTTTGGGAAGAAGTCTGCTGTTGGCAGTGACCGAGGTGTATCTCCCGACCCTTGGGCGTCGGCTACTGCTGCGCCGAGTAAGCCGACTTCTGCGCCAAAGAAAGAAGTTGCGTCGTTCGCATGGTCTACGCCGGCACCTTCTACCCTCTCACCACCACCTTCGGCGAGAAATTCCATTACACCAGATCAGCAGCTGTCTGGATTTGGTACCTTGCAACCGAACAAACCTGGCTCTTCTTCCATGGGGATGTCACAACCGCTGCAGCCGTCGAGACCTGGTATTTCCAACTCGAATAGTTCAGGCCCGGTGATGGGTGGACTAGGGCTCGGGATGGGAAGCCTCACTATTAATACACCTGCACAGAATAGTCATGCAAGTTCATCGTCGATGCAGACGTTGCAACCGTCACGGCCTTCTGTCCCGCAGCAATCTCAGAGTACCGGAAATATAGACTGGAGTTCGGCGTTGAAGAAGCCGTCGTTCCCAAGTAATCCGCCAGCAAATTCCAACAACAGTAATGCTAGCGGATGGGGTGTAATGCAGCAGAAGCAGGAGTCGCATCCGACGATATTGTTCGGACAGACGAGGCAGCAGGCGCCGCCGCCGAAGCAGACGGAGTTTTCTGGATGGGGGATTGCACCGCCGCCCAGTGCGCCTGTTCAGCAGGCACAACCGCAGCAGCAGGCGCAGAGGCCGGCGGCGGTTGGTGCGGGATTTGGGCAGCAGCAACAGGCTGGGGGTACGATGGGGATGGGGATGGGGATGGGTGGTATGGGTATGCCGATGGGTATGGGTATGGGTATGCAAGCGATGCAGCCCATGCAACCTATGCAGCCGTCGAAGAATCAGGGAAAGTCTGGATTGGATGCTTATGACAGTTTACTGTAACCTGATTTTCTTTCATTTTTTGTCTGGATATTTCAGGGTACTTGAAGTTTAAGCCACTACTACTATTTTGATAGCGATTCAGCGGGATTTTGATTATTATTTTTTATATATATCATCAAAAGCATGCTATCTACGACATTATTTGAATACCATATCAATTTTACCAGGTCAATGAGATATAAACGTCGTTTATTATGCCGCATCGGCGTCTTTATACCAACTCGTATTATCGTGGGAATTATATAGACTCTCTTTACATTGTTAGATTGGCTCCTCAAGATTTCATTATCCTCAGAGGACTTTTCTGGTTGGTTTCCTCCAAACTAGCTTCAGTAGCTTTCTTAGCCTCCAGAACACCAGTTTGAATCGCTTTAATTGCAGTTTCAGAAGAAGGTGGCACTTCTTTTGTCTTGTTCTTGGTATCTTCGATTCGATCGGTCATGGCTTCAACAACCTCTGCTCGTTTCTATAAAAATTTAAAATCCTATGTGTAAGCTTAAACTATACCCGAACCACATAAATGTAATGGGATATTTTTTTTTCTAAACTTACCTGCTGGCAAAAACTTTTCATAGCCTGCAGCGAATTTTCTGAAAATTGGTCGAGGTGCCTCGCGCGTCCCTTGATCTGATTGGGATCATCTACAGCGTAAGACATCATCTGGCATAATTCTACACCTGGGGAGATATGTTCTCGAGAGACGGCCATCCACATGCTAGTGATGTCGGCGAAGACGCTAAAGTATGCCTTGATGGATAAAGTTATATTGAAAATTTGCTTTTTATCGTGGAAAAGGGTTTTTCGTTAGTTTATTATATAACCTGGGGGGGAGGGGATAGTATATAGAAAAAGGAACTCACAGATCTTTGTAGGTCGGTATACGAGTAAGGTCCGACGTTGTATGAGCCCGAACCAGATCCGTTATTTTTGAGTTCATTGACGAATGGGGTGACGCAATTGTTTGTTATGATTGGAATGGTTTTGGACATCGCATAGAAGAACTGAATAAGCTTGACGATTTGACCTTTGAGGGAGGCGATGAGTTTGATGGAATGTACTAGTACTTTCTTGATCTCTTTCTGTTTAGATTTCAGTATACATAGTTAGTATTATATTAATTCATCTCAATGGAGCGATATAAATCGGATTGGAGACTTGCAAATTGCATGGGAGAGTCAGTGAGGCCGAGCAAGTCCGCCTTTACGGCCTCCAGCGTCTTTTGCTGTTCACTCAACAGCGCTGTCGACTTTTCGTAGGTTTCCATATTTGCGGTGTATGCGGTTTGTATCGTCGCTAGGTGGTCTTGGGCAGATTTAAGGACAGCTTGGGATTGAGCACTCTTTGCATCCTCCGTTTTAGCATCTAGGTCTAGTGTTTCTGCATGAAGTGGGATCTATATATGTAATTTTTGTCAAATTGTATTTCTTTTTTTTTTTTGCAGGATTGTGGAGTATCTTGTAGATGAGATATATGGGACCCTACCGTTCCTTTAACAGATCCTGGGAAGGTTTTGGCTGCGGCTTGGAGCTGGAGAGCTACATCATACGCAGCTCCAAATTCCTTCTGCCACTGTTGGAAAATGTCGGATTTTGTATCTGGTAGGCCGCCAGAATTTACCTTGGCTAGTATTTCAGAAGAAATCTATGTTTGCGGGGTTACAAGTGTCAGCTCTAAGACTTATCATATCATTTGGTATTCTGTGAATCTCGTTGAAGATATATTACCTTTGTTGCGGCATCCAGAGCCTTTAAATACTCTTTGCTAGGCTCCTGATTGGTAGCTATTCCCCGGAATGAAGTAACCGCATCCTTTAGTCTACTATCAATGAAGCTAATGCTGGAACTTGCTGCCGTCTGTTTTGAATCATCCGGGCCTTCCAGGATGGCGTGTAATAGGTTGAACCAGTTAAGGTCTGGTGTCACAGAGGTATATGCCGGATCATTGCTACCAGTAGAACGACCATCCACTAATGTGGAGATAAATTGAGTTAGGAGATTGGATGTGGCTTCAGCGAAGGAAGTGGTGACTTGTTGACCCAAGATAGTCCAACTGTAGTAATTAAAAGTTAGAGAGAGAGCGTTCATGGATGCGACAATTGTGTGTACTTACCTATCAGAAAACCCGCTAGATGCTTTCTTATAACCTTCTCCTAGAATATTAAGCTGCTTTTCAAGAGCATCCTTTGCTAGTGACACCGCAGCTCCTGAATCAGTGAGACGAGATTGAGCCACCGCCTTGCCAATCTCTGTGGCCAGAAGCCTATCTTCATCATCGGCGTCCTGAGAGACGCATGCGGTGTAAAGGTCGGAAGCGTGGACGAGCCAAGCGTCGAATTTTTGATCGATCTCTCTGGCTTGATTATAGCAATAGTCTGCTGATTTTTCAATAGCTTTCATGTGCATAAGTAGCATTTTTTTTGCTGCATCGGGGTCACTTAGGGTTTCCATAAGATCGGACAACTATTTATATTATAGGCATTTTGTTAGATTTTGGCTTATGATATAATATAACTATATAGGAGAGGAGGAGAGGGAGAGAGCAAGATCCGTCTCTTTATAATACCTTGTTGTCAATCATTTTGGACTGGTTTGTAATTCCACCCATCCCTTTTTCCGCCGCGAGGAAAGCGTGCATGCCCAATTCACCACATTCCGCAAGGTTTGGAGCTAGTCTTGACCGCCTAAAGTATGCATATTAGCCTTCAAAGATTCCTCGCTTGTTACATATAAGAGCTAATACTTTACTAACCTCAAAGTCGTTGAATTTGGTAAATTCAAGTCGAGCCTTTGAGCGGTTGACGATCCGCCCGCTACGAAGCAGGACGCCATACAGTAGAAGGCAACTGGGGCACCACTGAGGAGTTCTTCGCAGTTGTGTTTGAAGATGAGAGAGCTTTTGATCTCATCGGTGATGATTTCACTGATACCGGGATTATCGTCACGGTAGCGCTTCAGCTCCATGGCTTTTCTAAGTAGCTGTGCGGATGCCATTTTTGAGTATAGGTATATGGTATACTATAAGGTGGAAGTAGGGATATATATATATATATATAAAGATTTATGCGCAATAGAAAGTCAATTGAATTGTAGAGTTACTTGTATGGCAAAGAGTTTATTAAATTTGGCGTATGGTATATATCTGTGCCCAGCTCAATTCTAAGGGAGCAATTGGATTCTTATATAGACATCAGAAGAGGGGGTTTCGTCGTTGTATTTTATTGTATGCATATGATGTGGAGACTAGGCCCCGGAATATGATAATACGTTATAACGAACATGCACCTCTTCAGCTACGACTTCCCAGCTCAGCCTTATGGGTTTAATTGCCTCAGCGGGGAGATCCACTTGGGAATGAAAACGTCCGCGTAGCTAGCTGCTAACTGCTTTGGTGATGCAGCTAGTTGATATAGCACATATATTGCATATATGATCGCAATCGGTGGTACCTAGTCAAGAAACTTTAGCCGTTCGACTTTTTCGGAATTTTCAAGATTTAACGTGAGTATAATTCTACCCGATACAACATGTATCGACACAGTTGCTAACGGCTGACACTAGCGTACTCCGAAGCGCGATGCCAGTAGGATCTTGTTCTAAACGAGTGGCGTGCCGTAGTACACCCCACAACTAAGACTGCAACCAATTAGAACGTCGAATATCGCGAAGTGCGACACGCTATGTAGAAAATTCAGCTCTTTTATAGCGAGTACACGGAGTTTTAAGGTACTTTGCATAGTTGCACGCACACGTATACTACGAGACTAACTTTGGCGTAGGGCGGATAAAAGTCCAGCCCCGCGTCGACAGTGCACCGGTGGATCCAAACTCAGCCCAATTGCAACTTAAATATTTCCAGTTACAAAGCTAAATGTATATAGGTACTAAGAACTCAGCTCGGGGGGACAAGTGCGCGGCTGCGCCCATACATGCATAGTTGGTATAATTGGCAGCTTAATCGGACCGAGTATCGATATATCTGCAATCAGAACGTGACGAAGAGCAAAGTAAGGATATCAAAAATGAAACAATTAATTTTTATAGATGCTAGGAAATATTGCAAAACTCTTATAAGTAGTGAGAGCCCCGTTTTGGCATCTTACTAACACTAGACAATACCTACTAAGAATACTATCTTATAGCCATTTGCTATATTATATTAACTATCCCATATCTATAAACGTACACACCGCTTCTTCTATAAACAGATAATCCCCCACATATCGCCAAAATGTCCAACTTCACTTCAAGGGTAACAAACTTTCAGGCCCAGGAGGACAGAACCAAAGCCATCCTCGCAGCCTCAAAGTCACATATTTACACTATAGGCCCAAACTGTACCGAAAAGACTACCCTAGCTTTAGAGAGCGCCATGATGCGAATCTATAAGCTCGCCGTCTTCATCCGGGGTGATTTTGATAACCGGCCTTTGGATGAGGAACAGCAGTCGAATCTATCAAATCAAGCAGTTGAGGGTTTTATGATTGCTAGAAAGCTCGCTGAAGGCGGTGTAGACGCGTTATCGGCACATCATAGCACTGTAGGTCTATAAACCGCATCACTACCACGGTAGAGCGTCATTAGCATCGAAGCGGACCGCTAATATATATATTAGCTGTGTAACAAAATGGGAAATATCGCAGCTCTTCACGGGGAGATTTCAGCGCTATCTCGAGAGGCACAAGCCAAGTCAGCCGCGATGCTTGAAGAAACGAAAGATCTCCGAAGACAGGAAGCTACTTGGAGGCCACGATGAAGCTTGATCAAGCCTCCCTTGCATCCTTTGAAGCCCAGAGCCGAACTAACGCAGCAGCTAAGGACCTTCTCGGTGTTGGAGGCGGTTTTTCGGTATGTACTTTCAGCTTTTGCTAAGACTTCCGGTGTGTCCTGTTCAAGATGCCTATGGGACTAATGCAAGAGAAATTTGTCATATAGGCAATGGATCCATCAAATTTCTCCTTGTCTCGGGCGTTTGATCGTGAAGCGCCCCGCTGGGAGCAGGCAATGAATCTTGATGACATGATTAGGAATACCCAGACCTCAATAAACAGCTCTCAAGATGCCTTGCCCAGAACGCAATCATATATAAATAAACGTGAGAACGAAGTCCGCGACAGCGAGTACCAACAGTCTCAGCTAAAGGGCATCCAGCAATCGATCCCAATCCTCCAGAAAGATCTCCAGGAAACCACAGATCGGTGCACTAATGCGATCCAGGAGCTCTTGCCTATGAAGGAAGCATGCATCGAGCTTCAGAGGCAGGCAGGAGCTATAGAAGAGACAGCAGCTACTACTGTTGCTGGGCGACCTGTCGGGAAAAGGGAATGGACCGAAGACATCTTGGCCATCTGTTCGGTGGGAATTTTCACACCTCGCCTTGCGGACGAGGTCCAAATTATCACGGAGGAACTCGAGCGCGAATGGGGGTTAGCGAAGCCTTTGCCTGCCGGGTTATCGAAAGCTATTAGTTCTCTAAAACTTCGGGCAGTTGCTCTACTCGAGAAGGACGCGCGGATCGAAGTTTCGGCCTGAATGCGATTACGCATGTACAAGTCTGGGGGTTTGCAACCCTATCGATTCCAGCTACACAATCTTGTAACAATATAGCTGTTTATATGATCCCGAGCGCTCTCTGATATAAAAGTGTACTGCTTGTCGAACTTTTATCAAATGAATCTATTCGGCTTTTACCAGAGTGAACATCGTATCATCCTGTGTTGCGCCTGTGGTTTTCTTCTAGCTATATCGTTATCGCTGTTCTGAGAGCGCATGATTGTCTATTGTACTGGGAAGGGGTCCTAGCATCCACACACTGACTAGCTCGATTCCAGCTTGGAGTTTATAATATTGCAGCTTCGTAGCATAGTAAATTGACCGATGAAGTACTACGCAGACGTTTTCGCATGACGAAGCACTAGCTGGGAAGTATATGCCCGAAGAGACCAGGACAAGGGCCGCCGTCTTGGCAGGTCAAACCGCACAGCTCCACTGACCTCATAACATCCCCCTCCACGTCCTCCCTCCCGAACCCTCGAATCCGATAGCCATCATCTCGGAATCGCAAACTCCCCGGACATCTTCCTACTCTCCCCCAAAAGGATGTCATCGCTACCACCGCCAGCCATCGTCGGCTCGCTCATCCAGAGCATACGCGCCCGCCCAATCCTCTGGGACCAATACCAACGCACAAACATCATCAACGAACAAGAGCTCAAACTAATCAAAGCCGTCGACAAACTCCCCAAAGAAAAGCGAATCCCCATCGTCGAAGGCGATTTAGTCGGCTATGCAAAGTTAATCGTCGGAGACCCTAACGGAACCAGCGGGGAAAAGGGTCTTCTAGAGCGATGCGCCAAACGTGTGGAGTTTATCCAATACCTCCTCGCCTTAGCCGTCGAACTCTGCGAAGATGTTCCAGCCTACATCACCACTTTAAACTCCCATTCGGACCCTTACTCCCACCTCATGACCCTCCTGGACCACACTGACGCCCCCATACCCATAATTTCTTCGAACCTTCTAACAACGTTAATTTCCTCCTCCCTTTCGAAATCTAAAACGGATAAACCGACCCAGCAGGCTTTACCGACGTTGTTTAAATACCTGGCAACGATATCTTCGTCTTCCGAGTCGAATTTACAGGATTTGGCGGTACAGAGCTATGTGCTGTTGCTCAGGAACTCGTATTCTAGGAGTACATTTTGGGAAATGGGGGATGAGATGGTTAGGGGACTGACGAATGTTGTTGAGACGGCGGCGGCGGGGAGTAAAGGGAGTAGGACTACGGATGTTGGGTTGAGTGGTGGTGTTGCTAGTAGTTCTGTGGCTGCGTCTAGCAGTGGACCGTCCGCTACGACGGCGCTGTTGAGTAGTAGTGCGGCGAACACGAATCTTAAGCAGGGAGGGGTGAATCTTCAGTTGTTGTATTATGTCCTTGTGGGGATTTGGGAGTTGAGTTTTGAAGAAGAGATCGCTGAGGAGTTGGATGAGTATGTCCTTTCCTTCCCTTCCCTCCTTCCTTCCTTCACACCTACCTTTATGAAATGAATACTAATGATCATGGATAGGAAATATGATTTGATCCCTCCACTAGTCCACCTCCTCCGCTCGGCTCTCAAAGAAAAAATCCTCCGTGTCTGCCTCGCGATAATAACGAACTTAATAACCAAAGCCCCTTCTACAAACCTACCATCCCTCTTACTAGCCCGCACCTTACCACTCCTGACAACTCTCAAAACTCGAAAATTCACCGACCCGGATTTAACAGCTGATTTGGACACCTGTTTGTCAGCTTTAGAGTCCTTTCAGCTTACCCAAACGAATTTTGATGAATATGCGACGGAGATCAGGTCGGGTCACTTGAGTTGGACGCCACCGCATAGAAACCAGGATTTTTGGAAGAAGAATGCTAGGAGGATTATGGAGGAGAATAATGGGGAGCTTGTGCAGTGCCTTGCGAGGGTTTTGAGGGAGAGTGATGAGAAACTGGTGTTGGCGGTTGCTGCTCACGATGTGGGCGTGCTGGTTAAGGAGGTGCCGGAGAAGAGGAGGGTGTGGGATGGGGTTATGGTCAAAGCGAGGGTCATGGAGTTGATGGGGGATAGTGACCCTGAAGTTAGGTATGAGAGTTTGAAGGCCGTGCAGGAGTTTTTGAGGTATGCTTTTGGGGGGTGATGCCCTTTTTCTTCTTCTTCTACGGTATAGGAAGATTAGATGGTACCTTTTTTGGTTTGATGGCTTTGCATCTTTTTTCGTCTTATGATTGGAGCAGACACACGCACGTCTTTGTTTTTTTGGATTGTCATTGAGGGCTAGCTAGTGTAGCTTAGCAACGGTAAATGGGTTTTTATAAAGAGAAATCTAGCCATTTTTTGTGATTTAGATGGATGGATGAAGATGTTTTCATTCGAATCGATGTTGATGTTGTACAAGAGACGATTCTATGCAATACAGGACGCTATGCTGTGCCATGCTAACGGCTCTGGTAGAGGGGTAGGAAAGTAAGGGTACAGGCATTAAGAACTACTAAGCATGATATAACTTCTCGACAAAGCAGTCCAGGCAATACAAATCAACACCTACCCTTAAGCTGAGCGTATTGGCTAACATTATCAACCAAAAGCAGCTCCTTCATACCCTTCCTCCCAATACGCAAAAGCCCTGAACCGTCTCCTCAACTTCGGCTGCACCGCCTTCTTAACCTTCTCCGTATCAACTTCTCCTTCCGCATCAGCTTCACAATCTTTCAACAAGGGCAAGGAATCCATAACCCATTTACGCTCCCATTCTGGCTCTCCTACTCCGTTACGTAGAGCTTCGGACATACTATACCCTGTCCAACTCTGGAACCAATCGACGCAAATGATGTACCACTCGCATTTGGTGAAGTGGTGTTTGTGGTGGAATAGGGCGCGAGAAATGTCGGCAGCGGAGTATGAGGGGCCGTGTAAGATGGAGTCGAAGTTTGCGCGGTTTGGGGAGGGGAATGTAGTGTCTGCGACGAGTTTTTGGAGGATGGCGCGGAATGGTTCCTCAATTGTGGAGATTACGCGCTTTTTTTGGGGGGTCATATACATTAACACTTTACCTTGGAAAAAAGGAAAAAAGAATATAGAGGGAGGTAAAGTGAATGGAAGAACTCACCAAGCGATCTTTCTCAGTCCCTCCCAAGTAGTTTAAAAACTTGGCACGGGAGAGGATGTGTTCTGCAAAAGTGAGCAGCATCATTCGGTGTTCCGACTCCCTCGTGGCAGGGAACCAGGGATCGTTGTCGTCAAAGTTGTCCCAGATGTTTGTGGTCCTTTGGCTCTGCTTCTGCTGGCTGTAGACTAGAGCTCCCCATGGTTGAGAGGAGCCGGAGTGCTTTGAGTTGGTTACGCTTTTGCCGCAGGTACATACTGTTGGGACGATGGTGGTGATAGGTGATGGTGGGGGAGGAGGAGGAGGAGATGGTGGTGGTGGTGGTGGTGGTGGTGGCAGTTGCTCCGGTTGTTCGGTGTGGGTGTCCATATTGGGAGGTGATCTTTGGTGTAACGATATGGTAACGTATTTCCTCTACAAACCGAAAGCGTCAGTGGACTAACCCCGTAACATCGTATCTAGGCAAAACGCCAATAGATAGGAAAGGAAAGCTTATATTAGCGAATGAGTGTCGTACATACTTTTACCCACGGCGACTGCACCCAGGCTAACGGGTTCGGCAATCGGTTAATGGACTGTACAGCCCGTGTTCCGCGGAGCGAATAAGTTAAAAGGATATTTTCCGGCGGTATGAGAGGTGGTTTGGTAGATTTGGTAGATGGAAAGGTAGCAGGTTTCACGCATCCAGCATCATCACTACCATCATCGTCGTCGTCGTGCTTTCGGAGGGAGATACGATTGGTAGCCTCGAATGTCTTCTCGACGAGTTTTGATTTGCTGGAAATGATGAACTGCCGGTTTTGTAGAGGTCTGTGAAGGAGGTAGCTAGGAAAGAAGAAGGAGAAGAGGAAGAAGAGGGAAAAAAATGTCGTGAGGAAGATAGAGATAGTTGTAGGAATAATATTGTTTGACACGACGTCTTTGTCGCTGCCAGTGGGTGGGACGTTACAGAGTCCTTCACATTCAATCATGCCTAAAACCGTAAACTGAGATATAGTCTAGTAGATATCTTTGAAGTTTTAGCTATCGATTCGATAAGTCAGGGGAGAGATACCAATATCGCAACATATGTTTGTTCCCGGTCTTGGTTCTGATTTTTTGATACTGATATTGATATACAACGTGGGGTTTTTGTGAAAGTGGTGATGATCCTTATGGCGGTTTCCTAAATTTGTAGAGTTGGAAGGCTATCATTTTTGCGTTGTCAATAGTGAAAATGCAACAGACTAGATATATTCTCCCACGTTCTCAGAAGATTAATCTAGAATTCAATGGGGTTGGAAGCTACTGGCTATTGGTCTTACATGATGCTGAGTTTTACACACATGCAGTTTATTAGACTTCAGTAAGGCTATTATAGTTTAGTGTCATATGACAATATTGATATCATGATACTGTCCGTACATGTATCCGTAGAGTAGGAGGAAACACCATCTCGATGGCTCAGGTGAACAATCTACCGGCTTGTATATCCGGTTCTACAGACCAGTTATTATTATTATAATCGTCAGAGCCTAAACATCCCTGCACCATATCTAAACGGAATGAGATTCTGCAGCGTCGACGTCTGTGTAACCAAATCTTTGCAATGACCCAAACCATCATCATGATAGCAGCCCGCTCACACACATCCACGCAATTCGCAATTTATTTTATTCTCCTAGCCAAAGGAATATCCATTACTGCAACTTCTCTCTATATTGGCTTTTCGTTCGATCGCAGTTGTGTAACTTACATTTGGATAACAGCTTTAGCAAATTAAACGGAATTTAAAATTTAAAAGTGTTGGAGTCTGTCCGTGACGTCACTGTGACAGGGATCCAGCTTCGTCGACGTCCCCGATCTGAACTTCCGTCTTCTCTTTTTCTATAAAATTGCCTTGATCCCCCCATAAGAGATACCCACTATCTTTCCAACTTTCAAAACCGCTCCAAACTTCACTACTAAACCCTTTATCCAAACCAAAAATTAAACATTCGCATACATAATTTCCTTGCTCACTTTCCACCAATAAACCAAACAATATTGATAACAAAAGAAATCTAAAAAAAAAAATGGCACCAGTAACTTACACCTACGACTACAAATCTACCGAATCAACTTCAAACCCACAGGGATCTTCCTCCCGAACCGTCCATACCACCCCGTCGGGTACCACCGTCAGCACCACCGAGCAACCTTCCGGCGGTCAGCCATCCACCCAAACTCAGCATTACCCTGCCGGCGGTAACCAAGGTCCGACGGAAACACTTTCTAAAGAGGAGGCTGATAGAAGGTATTTAGAAGCTATGGAGGACGAGTATGCGAAGAGGGAGGGTGGTGCTTAAATATGTCAATCATTCATAAAAAAAGAACACTTATGTATTGGGAAATTGTAAGTTCTATTTGTCAGGTTAAAACACCGAGGTTCTAGAATCCGAGAGATTATGGAGATGTTAACAGCGGAACGACTAAAATAACGAAAGGATGCAAGGGGCATGGAGAAATGACGGCGTTACAGACTGGCTCTTAAAGCTTGATATAAATGGAACTCGGTCCCTACAGTTGTTTCTAGCCTTTAGGTATTATTTCTGAACTTATCAAATTTACTTCCTCTGCAGCAAGGACTTGGTCGTAATTAGCTCCCCAATTCTGTTGCTTTATTCTCTATCCTTAGTACTGTAACAAACGCCTAATACCTTAACTATCAATCCAACCGTCTCTCTATGCCAAACCACAATCCAAACCCGCTTCTTCTATAGTATACAAAAAAACCCCAATAGTGAGACTCCAATAAAAGCAATCAATCAATCAAAAACTAGAACTCCCTGAAAAAAAACACCCAAGCAGGGACACAGAAACAAATCAAGATGCGTCGAACCCCTAGGAAAATAAAGACCTTTACTTCTTCCCCTCCGGCTCCTTTCTCTTTGGGTTCGCGTTCGGATCCTTACTCCAATCATGAATCATACCTCTCGCCTTAAGCTCTCTGCGCCATCTCGGATCTGGGATATCCGGAAGCACCAATTGAGAACGGTCAAAAACATAGGGTTGCTCAGGAGGACCATACTCAGGTCTCGCAGGCCCTCCACGAGGCGTTCTATCCGACGGACCATCACCGCCATCAATCTGGCCTGCTCGCCGTTTCGCAGTCTTGGTGCCACCTTCGCCAGATGCCGATGCCTCTGGTGGTGTCTTCTTCTTTCTTCGTAAGGTGCTGAAACTGAAAAACTTCTTAAGCTTACTCTCCTTTTTGTCCTCTGGATCTTGATTTTCCTCTGGCTCCTGGTCGAGCTCCTCTCGGTCATCAGTACCGTCAAATACCCTTGGCCCCCGAGAGGTTCCAATAGCTCGATTGTCTCCCTCTCTATAACCTCGATAACTACTATGCCGTCCCTTGCCCTTACCCTCCCCGCTCTCATCTGGAACGGATCCACCAGTCTCGAAGGAAAAGGCTTGATGACTCTGGGCCGTAGAAGGTCGAGAACCGAAATAATTACGAGGGGGCGGTGGTGGAGGAGGAGGAGGCGGCGGCGGCGGCGGTCGTGATGGGTGAGTTGGTCTTTCCTGCAGACCCCTCTCTTGCGTACTGGGCAAGTAGGCCTCCGCGGAAACGGATCTGGGTTTACTTGCGCCTGCATTCTCAAAGGAATTGGACAACTCTTGATTGATACTGCGATATTGGTATTTCAAACCCGCCGGTATGCTCTGAGCATTTCTCAAAGCAATAGCTCTCTCGCTCATAGACCTCGGAGAGGTTGGTCTCGGTGGCTGAACTTCTACTCTCAGAATCCAATCCTCTTCCATACCGGTCAACTCATTCAGACTGTACTGGAAAACTGGTGGAGACTCTCGGTATATATCCTTGAACGCGATACCAAATCCGAAAATAAGAGTATCACCACCTGCAAAGAGTGTCTCGAACGCTGATAGTTTGACGATAGGAAGGGTCATGTTTTTAGGGAATAGCATCTTTTGTTTGCTCTCCTCCCCGGCATAATAGTATTTCTCTTCTCCCATCCTCGGGGTATTATACCTTAGGGCCGATATCTCCCCTGGGACACTTTCGGAAGCCTCATGTCGTGTGCCGAACTTTTTAAAGGTTCTCGCACATCGGTAGCCCTCTAGGGCTTTTGGGATATAACTAGGATCGTGTTTCGTGCGGTATCGGGAGGAGACATGAATAGCTTCGCAAGATTTGTATCGGCTCCACGGTTCCCAATCAAACCAGTGTGGGCGATATCGCACTGGGGTACGAACATGCGTCTTCCGATGCCCAGTTGCATTTCGAATACGGGTGAGTACACCCATCCCAGCGGTGTCAGACCAACCCTTATCGATTTCGGCGGATATCCAATGGTCTTTGAACTGAATGTCTTTTAGTAGCTCTGCTTTCGCTTGCCGGCCCATATAGTCCGATACGCCTCTGTTGATGTGTTTTTTGCTGAAGCTGAGAGATTCATGACATTCTGTGATTAGAAACAGAAAAATGATATCAGAGAGTTCGTTTTGGTCAGGAGTTATGAAGGCGATGTCTTTTGTGAGCTCGTGCGTGAGCTGACCGCCCCCGATATTGACATGGGATCCCGTGAACCAAACCTGCGTAAGCCGTTTGATTGACTCCCTGGGGCGAAACATGAGGAGGGGGGCATGGGAAAGGCGGTCCTCGTCAAGAGCAAGCGCATGAAAAGCGCACTCAACCGCTATAGTCGTTCGAAGTTAATAGTGTGTTCTGTCTGAATAGATCTTTCAAGAAAATCAGGTGGAGCAGCATCCATACCTTCGTGCAGTAATAGATGTCGGAAATCGAAGGCCCCCCGTTCCCATAGCTTTTTAGCATCCTTTCCGCCCTCTGCCGGTGAATCCTCGTAATTTGACCACCCAATAGTCTCGAGACATCCCAAAAATTTCACGGACAGCTTGGTTATGGTGATACCATCTCGTTGGGTCAATTCCCATGCCAAAGACGTACATCGGTCCCTCCACTCCTCGTAGTCATCTGTGCTGCGGCATTTCCCGTACCTAGGATCAAAGTAGGTGTCGTATAACATCTCAAAATGTGCCATCCCGGCCTTGTTGAGAAGCCCGATTTCTGTGATCAACGCTGCTATCGCACGTATGGCGAATGCACCATGAGAAAACCCAAAGAGATATAACTCATCTCCAGGAACCCAGTTATCTGAAAGGATGGTCAGTCTCAGAAATATGAGAGAGTTTCGCAACAAACGCACCAGAAAGATAGGTATAGGCATCGAGAATGGTTGTATGTAGGCTTCGATTGAGCCCAAAATCTATTAAGCCTGTCAGCAGAGAGTCTAAAATGGTAACCTAGGTATTGCGAGTATAGCTCACCTTCGCCAGTACCACAACCACTCAAGTAGAAGACTTGCTGGCGCATGCGAGTCTCCTTATGCTCTGCTGTTAAGCAATCGGAAATGCGTTTTAATACTGTTCTTGGAATAAGGGTTTGGTTGTGAAACCTAGTAACAGTTGGTCGGACGGCTCCGGAATTGGTAGCTTAAAGGAGACAATTAGTTAACTAAATCCTCATCAGATCCTCTATGTAGGCGGGGAAACGTTTAAACATACCATCTAATATAAGAATAATTTTCTTGGCCCGAACAAATGGCGAGATCTTGATTGGTGACATCTTTTTGGTAGAACTGGGCTCTGCCTCTGGCTTTATATATTCGTGAAGCCTGTCTCTTGCGGCTGTTGGAGAAAGAGCGTTGGCTGACTCCCTTGTTAACTGTTCTTTGGTTTTACTCAATTTCCGGCGAAGATGGCTAACTTCCGTCTCGAGGTCTCGAATTCGGTCAGCAGAGGACGGGGTATTCCCGGTGTGTGGAAATATTCGTGGAATGTCAGTGTTGATTTTTGGGAGATGGCGCGTAATCGACGCACGGCTATGAAGCCGGGATCGATCAATGGTAGTCCAAGGTGCCGGACCGAGAGTGTTTTCTGGAGGATTAAACGTGGGAGCCGTACTTAGGGGAGGCCCCGGGTTCTGTTGTAACTCTCCTCCATAACTTCCACAAGGCGTCTCATCCAGGGAATTGTTGAGATTGATTTGGGGTGGCCCGGGTAGAGTGATATTGGACTCTTGATAGACCCATGAACCACGGGGCGGCGAGTAAGTTGGAAGGGATGGGAGATTTGAGGGACTACGGAAAATAGAAGGAGTAGTAGCGGGCGGAAAATTCTGACGTACTGTTCCTGTAGGTCTTGGAATTTTCGAAGATAGTTCAGGGGATGTTACGTCTGGTCGAGCAAAACTGGGTGGACTGTCTACTCCAGGAGGTCTGTGAGGGCGTGGATTCTGGATTGGGAGGGTGGAAGAACTAGGAGTCCGTCGCCGCTGGCTGCTAGCGGCACTACTTGTGACAGGCCTAGGAAGGGAAGAAGGTCGAGTGTAAAAATCTTCCCTTCTTTCTTCAAGGGGAGAAGTGCCGCCACCGTAATTAATGTATGTGCCACTGCCGCCGTTGGCATATGCACTACCACCATTGGCTTGTGAATGATAATGTTGATATTCCGAAGAGCTGGGGGTGTTCATCGGCGGGCTAATGTTCTCAGTCTGATACTTCGATTGACTGGTTTCGGTGACCTCAGAACCATCGTCTAAGATACATGATGTTTGAGACTCTTCTTGTGGAAGGTTGCCATTCTGGGGCTCGGTTGGTGATTCATCCAGGTTATTTGTAGAAGTATCACCATCATTGGCTTCTTCATTTTGATAGTCCTGGTTGTGGTTCAGCAAATCGACAATCCGCCGGACAGACATAGTGAACCCGCAGTCTCGAGTCTTTATTCTAACATGCCGTATTCGAAACAAAGCGTCGCTCGTGAAGTCGTAATTAATGTATGCCGTAGATGTGAGGGCGGGTAGACGATATGCCCATAACATCGGAAGAGGGGAATAATGAGCCTTTCCATTCTACGACTATACATATTTATTGCCTATATTTCTTATACGATATTCACGATCAGATTTATGTATATAATACACTTATTCCGAACATCGGAGGGTGTGAAGACAATCGGCGTGTGTTGATTATGTGTTATTTCTGTTTTCGTACATCAACAGGGATCAGCGGGCGGATCGGTACCACCAGCCACAGATCTGAATGAAGAGCTTCATCAGCGCCTCAATAGTTTATATTACAGCAGCAACTAGGGAATGTAATGGTTGATTCGAACAATATGCTTACTGAGATACCTACTTAGATAAATAGTCGGGTATTAACAAGACTTTAGTCCTGTTACCCTAGTGAAGAGACTACCCCGTTACTATGGTCCGTTCCAATTCGAAGGTTTGGTGTTGTCGTGCCAAGAGTCTGTTAGGGCAAGGGCTTTTTTCGTTGCGCCGCTCCAAATTAGCGAGCACGTGATCTACAGCACAGAATTTTTTGGTGTGCCCGATTTCGATGGTGTCTAGCGAAATATCCCACCGCAAGCTTCAAACCTCCAGATTTCATATCGTCAACTCTCCCATCTCGACTATCCTCGACATCATAATCCGACACCCCATACCGACAAAATGAAGTACCTCTACTCGAGCGAGTCCCTGACCATCCCTGAGGGCGGTATGTGGCTCCCAATCGTCGACTTTCAAGGATACGCAGCATTTTCGATATCGAAATCGTGGATGGATATGATATGCTGGGTTTTTGCCCGTTGAAGGAGACCGTCAAACTAACAAATCTCGCTCTTCTCCAGTCACGGTCAACATCAAGGCCCGTGTCGTCACTGTCACCGGTCCCCGTGGAAAACTTGTCCGAGACTTCAAGCACATCAACATCTCCTTCACCCAGCGTCCTGGCAAGCCAGTCATCGACATCTCCCTGCACCATGGCAACCGAAAGAACATCGCCGCCCTGAGAACCGTCAAGTCGATTGTCGAGAACATGATTACCGGTGTCACCAAGGGATTCAAGTACAAGATGCGTTACGTCTATGCACATTTCCCAATCAACGTCGGTGTTTCCAAGAACGGCGAATCTGGTCTCTACGAGGTCGAGATCCGGTAGGTGGAATCCATTGTTTGAATTTTTTTGTCGACGGAGGGTTTTTCGAAGACATCAAGCGGAATGAAACGAATTGGCTACGAGTCGGATTTTATTGAAAGAGACGGGTTGGCAATTAGGAGAAGGATATTTGGGTGTAGTGGATGATACAACCTGCAAGGGGGTGTCTACGAGTAAAATATCGACGGAATAGCCAACTTCGCGAAAGCCGCTTGGGACACTCGAAATACTCTTTTGCCGGGCTTTCAGACAGTACGCTGACTTTACTTGGTGTAGTAACTTCATTGGCGAGAAGATTGTCCGAAGGGTCACCATGCACGAGGGTGTCGATGTCGAGCAGTCTAAGAACGTCAAGGACGAGCTCGTCCTTAGCGGAAACTCCCTCGAAAACGTCTCCCAGTCCGCTGCCGACATCCAACAGATCTGCAGAGTACGAAACAAGGATATCCGAAAGTTCTTGGACGGTCTGTACGTCTCGGAAAAAGGCAACATTGTTGAGGAATAAACTTGGAGTTGGTGTTTAATGATGGAATTCCTTTTTACGATGATGCTGCATTTCCTTGTTTTTATTATACTCTTGTCGTCTGTACGGTCTATGGATATCTCTAATGCGGGTTTTTCATCCCTTCCGCCTTTTTTTACCTTTTTTTCTTTTTTTCCGGGGAGTTATCTCGATACGATGACGACAAGCATTATCCTCACTTCAGAGCCTCCTCCTTCTCTTCCTCTCCCGACCCTCCCTACCTCACTTCTTCTTATATATTTCGCATCCTCATCAGCAGAAAAGGCGCACTCAGTATATAGTCCCCTTGCCTTGATAGAATCAAGCATTCATGGATCCTCCCGGAACACTTAATTGTGCACTTGGCGTAGAAAATATGTAATAAAGCCGCTCCTGAACCTGTGAATAGACCACCAAAAAGTCTTGTTTGACATTTTATATATGGAACATATACCTCCAGAACATGTGTACTAGAAAGTACTAACCGTTCCAAAGCTAGTCTCGAGAAACCCCCGACTCCCGGTTCCTAGCTTCTTACTGGCAATTACGTAGGTTAACTTGACATATATTTGTGTTGAAGATGTTGGAAATATCAAGCTGAGACGTTATGAGATAACGGCTGAAATGCACGATCCTTCGAACAATGATTCTAGAAAGAGACCCGTATGGAGGCTAGGAGCAGCTGCTATATGACCCATACTGGTATATAAACACGAGCCTTGTCCAATGGCGAAAGTCTGATCCAATTGGTTATATCTAAGCCAGCAGTGCATTGGGTCCGAAGCTTCAAGAAAAATGCAATCCCTCTCAGCCTCCTCACCGACCGAAATACTCCGCGGCATATATCGCAAAATCTCGACGCGGGACCTATTTTCTAAATCCTCGCTTCAGGATGAGGTTACCGGCAACAAGCCATTCCCATTCCTTTCATTGCCTCGTGAACTTCGCGACGAGGTGTATTCCTACTTTCTCCGCTTCGACCCACCAGAAGACCCTTTCAAAATTCCGGTCCCGGTCATTCAATATCCTTCTCTTGATACCTCCATACTCTATGTTAACAAACAAATACACGATGAAGCTTCAAATTTTCTTTATTCTCGGAATGTATTTCCAATGGAGATGATAATACTAGGCGATGCCTCTCACGGTTGGGAAACGCCTGCAGGACACGAAAATATTGGTTATAAATTCCACACGGCGTATAAATCATGCTGGCAGAGGTTTGACCACATCGTGATTCTACCTTATGGGTGAGTGTAAATCGGAATCCGTTATTTTTGCCCTCCGAATTATGAGCAGAACGACCTAATAATCACTACCACAGCTTCCACGAATTGAGCGAAGCCCGCTTCTTTAAAATCGCCAGGACTGCATTCGAAGTGGACAAAGATACGCATGATACCAACTCCGAAGCGCCTCAAATCCCAGCACCACGCTATTATCACCATCTCCGTCATATAAAAATTAACCTTCTCGATTTCAGGAGACCTCGCCTCCTCCAACGGCCGCTAACAGTATCAGATCCAGTCCGCCAAACTCTCCAGACTACTTACCAACCTATACTACACCACCTCAAACCCATGCTCGAAGCAGCCGGCGAAGCCCTGACAATTGATATCAACATCTTATCAACAGAACATATGATGCACACAGGTCGAAACCTTTCAGACGATTTACGCTACTGGAAGAAGTATATATCCAGACGTGGAGGTCCTGCCACCGACCATCATTCCGATGCATATTATTTTCCTTTGTATGAAGATTTAATCCGAATGGCATGGCCGTTTACTACGGGACCTTGGCAGTGTAAGATCCAAACACCGATGGACGAGGTGTTTGGAGAGCAAATTCAGCCGACTCTAAGGACCTGTGATGGGAACGCGGCCTTGAATACATCGATCACGGAGTTTAAGCCGTACTTCCTGGCTAGTGGTTGCTGTTGGGTATTCAAAGCGGGTAGACAGCTCGTGGGGAAATTGTATATGCGGGAGGAGAATAGTACCTTCAGCGACCTTGATGGAAACCAGTACACGGCTGATGAGGACTGGTGACATCGGTTGATACGGTAAATTGTATCCGTCAAAAGCACAATTTAGCAGCATTTCTGTGCATACTTGTATTAACTACTTTGAATTGTGCACTGGGGGGCATCAAGTGGACGATTTGGGTGTTGAGGAGTTTCCAGTTCTAACCCTTTATAAACACCGAATTTCGCATAGTTTTTACCTGCGTCTAGGTTGCGTGAGTTCAGCGCAGCTGCGCCACGTAGGGTGCGTGCGAATCGTGTGATTGCCGGCCCATGAAAGTCAGAGGTGTCGAAGTTCGAGCCCGGCTGTCGTCTGTAACTGCAAAAACCAGAGAGTTTTTCGGACCCCAAGAGGGGTCTCTTTTTTGCAAAATTTACATTTTAATCTTCATAAATCAGGGCACTAAATCTACGAGACTCGGTGTGGCCTATGCTGATGCGCATACGCAGCAACGGCCTCATTTTGCCCCTCAGAGTAGTCTACAGACCCGACGGGGTCTTATCAAGTGCGGCAAGCTCTTCCCAGTATTTTACCACAACGGGCCTTATTAGAAAGAGTCCCTCATTAGTTGCATTTGTTCCTGCTGCAAAGTAGGAATCGATTCCGCGTGCGATGAGATGCGAACAAGGAGCTGCGATGTCCTTGGGAGTGTCACGTACACGGAATATCCATATCCATATACATATACGTATGCGTATACACCGTACTTTTTATTTAACGTGAATATTTTTCTCACGCCCCAGCTACACATAAATTAGTGACGACGACTATCTGATTAGTTCTAGCTTCTTATGTCAAATGGCATCGATTCTGTGTTGATGTTGGAGATTCACAATCCACCCGGGGTAACCAAAGGCGCGCTAGGCGGTGTTCGTCACATCAGCTGGCGAAGGTGAACACCTGCAGCCTGGTAATATATTCGGGAAGGCAGCAATGCAATGCAATGATTCATCTACCTTTATGATCCCGCGAAAAGGCTAGGTTCATCCGGTATTCAGTATTTAAATCAGTTTCAGGAACCTTGGATAAACTCATCGGCTACATTTTCTCTAGACTACTTCATCCTTCCTTCGAGATGCATTAGGCGCGCATATGCTATCGCTATATTAAAATATTCATATGTCAACTTTCTACTTATAACATACTATTGGCGGCGTTAGAGACTTCGAAAATCTGAAGGGCAAGACTTTTTTTATCGGTGTCACCCATCATGGATCTAAAGGCCAGGTAGGTTGGTATCCGTCGAATACCGCAGGCTAGACGCCAACGACTAAATTCCTACTAGCATCGAAACGCTTCCATTCGAATTGAAAGAACAAATCTTCGAATACATTGTGTATCCGGGGCCCCGAGTCAACATAGTAATCCGAGATACGTCTGCCCTAGAAGAAGAGGACCACTTCAATATTCTTCCAAAAAATCCTCCCCATCCGTTCGCCCGGCGCAAGTGCAATCCTAGACATAAGACACCAAAGGCGTCAATAACTCGCCGTCGCGAATGCCACAATCCAGATTATAAAATTGCCGAGCAACGTGCCTTTGGGCAGCATACATTTGGTCTATCAGTTATTTATCAATTATCACCAATTCCAGCAAATATATTATGTCTTTCAAAGTCACTACAAGCGGTCATATCGAGTCTCTGGGCACGATTGTGCAGACCTATCAAAGAGATTCTTAACCAACATATTGTTCTCAAAGGGAAATCCAACTTTCGATCCTGCGGCTCATACAACATTATATGGTTCACCGATTTCCTCAGTGGAACTTACTCGCCAGAAGCCGAAGACCTGTTTCGCAACAACTGCAGATACATTTTTGATTTGGATGCGACCCGTAGTCTTCACGCGACATGGACGACTATGCCACCTGAAATGAAAGAAAGGATACGTAGTATAGTCTTTTCTCGCGATATGGCGCCAGATCCGGATGCGGTGAAAGACACATTCCGAAACTTAGAGACAGTGGGAATAATGTTGGGGGACAACCGCCAGATACCGGTCTGGGCATTCTCTTTTCTTCCTAACACATCTAGCAGCAAAGATGGAATTCGACTTGAACTGCTCGAAACTGGATATGGCTTACAGGTTGAAGAACAAGGCGAGAATATACCCCCAGCGTTTGATCCGGTGACTACGTTGGTCGAAGGTATACCGCGGAGGTACCAGGTGCCTGGGAGGGGTTATAATTTCAAATACGAACTACATCGGATGCCGCGGAAGGAGGTCCATAATCGTGGCCGATACGTTTTTAACACGTTTAATCAAACCGAGGATCGTTATTATCAGGGACGAAAAACTGCTGAAGAAGTGGTATCTGTTGTCAAGCTGGTCTGGGTCAAAAACGCAAGCCCAGGCCAGTCGAACAGGTTGTTTTCCAGGGATAGGCTTGGCGAGAGCGGCGGAGCACTGTAATCATCTTAGCTACCTTCATTCTCGCGAGAGCTTTCGCATGTATTTAATCCTTAATTCAAGATAGTAGACGGCCGAATTTAATATATGCCTTTACATGAATTTCCTCAGCCTTAGAAATCCAGGGCCTTCGGACTAAATTAAAAACCCTCGTACTAGCCCGCTACATAGCTATATATAATGTGTTCACGGTACTGCAGTGTTGCCTCGTCGCAAAGCTAAGGATTCATGAGAATTAAATGCTGACAAGGACTGAATCCAAACTTAGACTTCTATTACTGCCTAAAGAACTGCGAGAGGAGATATTCTACCATGCACTCCACCCAACTGTTTTCTTTTACTTTCGGGAAACCGACGTTCCCGAAGGGCCCGAAGATGGACTTCCCCCGCCCAGGGTATTAATATCCTATGAAATCGGACCAATTCCACGACCCCTCCTTCTAATTCATCCTATGATAACGGACGACGTCAGATGTATCGATGCTTTGCTTCGTCCGCGAATGTCCAAAACCATCGAGGCGTCAATGGAAATCAATGAAGATGAAGGTAGATATTGGGATAAAATCTTCACCACAGAGCCTTCCTCAGCCTTGCTAGAAATAGTCAGAAATGCGAGGTTCATTTTTGACCTCTCGGCTACTGACGCGGCGGATTCACTCGATTTTATAGCCAGATCCCCGAGTCTTGCCCGCAACATAACATATCTTGCTTTCCATGGATTCAACTCAACGGTCATGAGCGCTGCCATGGCGAATTATTCGGCCGAGACTGTGGCTTTCTTCTGCTTCTGGACACCCTTTGATCGGTGGATATCAAGCAAATCTATGATTTTGGAGTACGCAAATTTCAAGCACAGGCTAGGCAATCCCAAATTATATTCTAGACTGGAGTACATTTTTGAGGAAAGCGACCCGAATGGAAACGAAAAGGTGATTGGGAGCCTACTCGATCGCCAGATCAGCATGAGGCCGAAGTGCACTCGGAGGCGAATGCATGATAACGAGTTGGACGAACGAGGTCGCGCTGTCTTCTTTCTTGAGCAGGTGGATGGCACGAAAACAGCACGCAGGGAAAACGTTGTTATCGCATACGAATTCACTGAGCAGGAATAGCGTTTGTGATGAAGATCTTAAGATTATATGGGGGTCCCCTTTCTTTTCGTCTATTCCAGTTGTATCTGACCGAGGAAAGTAACAAAAGAAAAGGAAATTGTAATCGTTATTTTAGTACAATGAACAGTGAAAGGAAATCGGGAAATATAAACAAAGGGCAGGAACCAATATCGAAAAATACCAATGGAACGCTCCCAGCTAGGCTTCTAGCCATACCATGTTTTGACTGTACAACGGATCTTCGCCCTTTTATAAAATCATCACTACGTTCGAAAACACCTTGCGGTATTTTATCTATTGTCTCGTTCCATAGATGCCGCCTCTTTCGATGACTTTCTTCCCCTCCACTAGCGCCCACTTCTTCCTCCTCTCCAAGTCGACATCACCCGAATCCTCCTCCTTTTCCAACGACGTTATAGCAACTTTCAGCTGCTCAATGATCTTGGCATCCAGTTCTTCATTCGATAGTGTCTTCTCGTCGTAAGCCAATGGCACGTCACCCCGGGCCTTCAGAATGGCGCTCTGGATCGTGTACATCGAGTTCGCAGCTTGGCCGGATGGTGGTGGTAGGATCCCTTCCTTCTCTAGTCTCCTTCGAGCTTCTTCCAACGCCCAGGTTTGGATTCTAAGCAATATCAACACTTATTAGCTCACCCTGTAACTTTCTGATAGAGCAATTGTGTCGGCCCAACGGAAGGCAATAACATACGAAGTATCAGGCTTATACGCCAGCGCCACACTAAACGCCGCGAGAGACCCAAAGAACCCGTACCACATGATCTTTTCCCACCCTTCGTTCGCCCGTGTCTCCCCTGGTGGAACACCTAGAAACCATCCCGAAGGTTCATCGTATGGCTCTTCATGATGATGATCGTGGTGGTCATCATGGCTATGAGAAGTCGAAGCAAGACTCCTGATCGCCGGCCGAGGTAGGGTATTTGGAGATCGGATGAGGGAAGCACTGGCGGAGGAGAGCGGAGAACGGCGAATGGGGAGGGGTATCCGGGGAGGCATTGTGCGGTTTGTCGGGTATCGTCAAGCGGAGAGTCTTCGGGTAGACGAAAGGGAAGTAGCTAGGTAATCGAAGCTACTTATAACGGGCCCAGGAAAGTTATGTCGCGGGTTGATGGTGGAGGTGCATATGGCGATATGCCTGCGGGTGTGGAGCTGAAGGTTTCTTGAAATCCGATTGACGTTGTTGGTTCGGTTATTCTCTTCTGCCGGGAAAAGTTGGCAAGTTTAGCCGGCTCTTATCCGTATCGGCTCGACCGCGAACTGTCGTGCGTCGACTCGCTTGGAATTCAACTTTTTTAATGCGCTGAACATTTCAGGACACAGCGGGATCATTTTTAATTGGCCAAGTATATTATGCAAGAACGATAGCTTCAAGTACGAGTCAAGCTATCAGGATATCCGCGGAAAGACCGTGGCCCCGTCTATCGAGTCAGCAGCCATTCTCACCTACGTCCGCGTGTAACCTCGAGCTTGGCTATCGATTCGATTGCCCTTTCAATTGTGGAGTTTGCGTAAAGGATATGGCTCTATTCCCAATTTGAAACATTGAAACCAGTCTTATTAATCAGCAATCCTAGTCAATTGGGTCCTTTAAAAGTGATTCTTTCGAACAATCGACGAAGTCCTCATTTGAATACACTCAAAAGTCACTTTCAAAATGGCGTCCCACTTGCCCCGCCTTGAAAACTTGGATGCGTTCTCTGACGTCTACAAAAATCACTCCTTCGCAATCAATGCCACAGTTGCCTACGCCGTCGCTTTATTTTCAATCGTCTACTTCTGCAGGGAATACCTTCCCATTTCGATCCGTCGGAAACCAGCGTTCGGTTTACCGTCAACAATCAGCAACATTAGTGACGAATTTCAATATTCGAAAGACCAAAAATCTGGACAGGATTTCCGAGTAAAGAGTTTATGGATATATCCTGTCAAAGGATGTAGAGGTATCGAAGTTGCATCTTCGAAGATCTGTCACACCGGGTGAGTAATTCCATTAACCGTGGGGGTTTCATTCATTTCTATCTTTTGAACCTTGTTTTATCTTGAGCTTCTAGTGTACAAGTTCGACAACTAATCATTTGGGCTAACACGGTTACACAACAGTCTGCAGTATGACCGACAGCTCATGTTTGCCAGCTGCAGCCCTGGCACCGAAGCCTGGGTATTCGCATCCCAAAGAGGATTTCCCAAGATGGCCTTAATCCACACATCCATCGACCCTGCGAAGAATACTCTTACAATCTCATATCCAGCAAAACCCCATTTCCCAGCGTCTCTCGTCTATGGGAACAAATTCCGGAAGTCATTCACCATACCCCTGAATGCGAACATCTTACCAGAAAGCAAGCTGGCAAAGTACCCCGTTAAGAAAGTGGAAATCTGGAAAGAGGAATCAGTTGGGTACGACCTGAGCATGCATATTCCACAAGAACTCAAGGATGTTATCTTCACAAAGAATTATTCAAAGGTGGATATCGGCCTTTTTGCTGTGGTAGATGGAAGGAATCGGGGTATCAAACACATGGGACCGCCTGTCGAAGTTCTAGGACGACCTAATACAATCGGATTCGCCGATTTCGTAAGTGCCGTCATTCCAATTAACCTTTGTCTAGCATCTAGCTAATGTATTTAAAGGCGCCGATCCACATTCTTGGCCTCGCGAGCGTCCGAGAATTCAATGAGCTTGTGAAGGGTGAAATCCCAGACTTGTCTGCCAGGCGTTTCCGGCCGAACGTAATTGTTGGTGGCTCTCCTTCCTATGACGAAGATGATTGGGAGACAGTCAAGATAGGAAATGGCGACTACCACGTTATCTCAAGGACTCCAAGGTGCAAGGTTCCCAATAACAACCCGGATACTGGAGGTAAGTGCCCAAGTCAATAACTTGAGAGTTTTCGTCATTCTCACATATTATTCAGAGCGGAACCGCAATGAACCTGATATTACGATTCGTGCACGCCGCAATATCGACCCCGGTGCACCACTTCTGGGATGTATGGGGATGCATATGGTTCCGTTTGGGAAAGGTATATTTAATTGCTTTCTGTCTCCGGTGTTTCAGTGGCTAATGAGTTTGTAATGTTAGATGGTAGTATAAACGTCGGTGATAAGATTGACGTTAAGTCGCGAACGCCAGATCATCAATGGGGTAAAAATCTCTGGACAAAGATTGAGGCCTAGGTGACCGACCGCAACCATCAATTTTAGGATATCGCTGTACAATTCATCGATTGTTTCAATTGCCTTCACAAACCCTCCCATCAAACGTTCGCTATTCGCGAGGATCCGCCTCCACCTGGGTTTTTTGTTGCCCATAGGTACTTACATAGTGCGCTCTAACTAGGCATATCGTACTTTCCAAATGTAATTCTACCTTCAATACCAGATTTTTCAAAGACTTCGGTCATTGCCACCTTGTCCGATTCGTCCGTAACCGGAATATTCCTTCTAACGGTATCAATGGTGCTTTCAGGGTCCCAGTTGAAGAGGATCTTTGTCTCCGGAGACTTGACTCTGATGCAGTTGATCATATCCTCAAGCCAGTGCTACCAGAATGGTATCTGTTAGCATGGGTTTTATACCAAATCGTAACCGAGTCGTTGCGACAGCTTGAGGAAATATCTCAACTTACAGTCAGCTTCTGATTTCCTCTAACACCCCATCCGATAATCACAGCGTCCCACTTTTGTTCTAACAGTTTATCTTCAAAGACTTTGAGTCCTTGTTCTGGGGCGATGAAGTACCCGATAGCATCGTACCCCTCTTGGAGGAGTATTCCGACTGCGTTTTCCAAACCAGACTTTACCCTTTCTGGCGGCCAACCCCAAGCTGGAAGGGTATGGTGATTGTATGGCAGGCCGGTAAAAAATACTTTTTGGGGCGCCATGTCGAAAACTAAAATCGCTTTGAAAGAAATCGAATAGTTGAGAATCGAAAGAGGAGAACAGTGACCATACTGGTGACGTTACCGTTGCGGGTGGGAAAAGGTCACGGCCCGGTGCTAGTCCTAATACAACTAACGGAATGTGCCACCTGAAGAAAACAATTATATTGGGCCTCCATACTTAAACCCAGGGCCGCATATCCAAGGCTGAAGAATCTCTTAACCAGATTGTCGAGATGCAGCTTTAGTTGAGCGTAGGCCCCACAACGACCAATGATTGTGGATGGCAGACGAAAAAACACAACGAAGCGTAAATACTTCCGCACCACTGCTAAGCTAAGCTCTAAATTCTACACTAACAATAATTACAACAACGGAGTCAAGGCTAAAACGTCGATAAACTCAAGGCTAAGTAAATTTGGAGGAGTATTTGTACTGGTGTTCGAAATTAGACACAGGTGAATCATTGACCAAGTCGCCTGTCGTCCTAGCTTGTTATCGTTGTAGCTTGCCTAGCCACGGTTCGCCGTGCCGCTGTAAATCTCCTGGTTTTGGTTGGGACCTTTTCCCGAATTCTTCAAATTCTGTATTCCCGAGATCCGTGGGATATTCGAAGGGATCCTCGAGGAAAGTTTCCTCTGCCGCGACTTCCGCCCGCGATATCGATTCCCGAGGACGTCTGCTCAGCAAACCGTGCGGGTACGGGTCATCACTAGGGTCCTGGGAAAGCCAACGGGATACCGGGTCGACGCCTATCCTGCTGGATGGGCCCTGAGGGGAGCTTGCTCCACGACGACGACGATAATTTGACAGAGATTCGTCGTGATCAAATATGGAATCTCCCATATATCCTGGGCCCTGATCCAAAAGATCGGACACAGGATGGGAAATGTCTGACGGGGTGTTTAACTGCCGGCCATGACGAGAATGAAACCTAGCACCGTAAGAGGAGGCATTCTGTTCTTGGCGTCGGCGTCCTCTACTCTCGTGTGTACTCGGGGTCGAATCTATATCTATTGTTCCAGAGCGTGGTTGTTCCAGGTTAGACTCGCTCTTGGCGAAGAAGTCGAGGAAACATCTTGACAAATAAGATATATTGATAAAAGAAGTCTTACCGTGCACATCTAACGTAGAACCCACAAATAGATCTTCTGACCGTTCCCAAGCAGATGTATCAAACGGCTCGCCCTGATTGGGATGCTATTAAAGTAATTAGCGTAGATACTCAATAGGTTTCTCCATTACAAAAATACTAATTTTGCTGCGGATGGGAAATTAAATATTTTAGGGAATTAAAGTTACCGCTGGTCTGCCTCTACATCTTGGACAGGAGCAACCCTTGTTGTGTCTACCCTTTCGTCGGGCACTGGACATGGCGGCACAACCGCGTTAACCGGAAATCTACGTAGTTTGATGATGGATGGAGTTGTATGGTGCCTCAGTCTTTTTGACGATATCGATATATCCAGAGACCGACCCAGGTTCCGCAAGCGACCCCTTTCGTGGTTCTTTCGTCTGTGTGTCCGCAATTGTAGCGTAGTGGGCCGGGCTTGGTATATATTATCCCACGGAGCTTAGCTTAGCTTAGAATGGATGATGTCCCAAGAGATGCTGTTGCAGATAGTGATAGTCGACAGCTAGTGGTGGTCTTAGATTACCGCCTGGAAACATCGATATTGTTTGAGATCAAACATGAAGCTCAGGCACCAGGATAGTACCTTAACCTGAATTCGAACAGCTGAACAACTTATGAGATTTCGAGGCTCGAGTTGAGTACTCGAGTCGATCGAGGCTGCATGCAAGGCTATCTAGTTTCGCTTGATCGCATACGTGATCCTGGCAAAGGCGAGGGAACAAGTGTATACAAGTACATATACACGTACATATACCGGATACATTATAGTTAGATTAGTCGCAATACTAAGTCCATCTCTAACGAAGTAACCTTCGGTGTTTTGCGTGTTTGTCGCTACCCTTCTGCATAAAGCGCGCCCCGCGGGCCTGGGTAGACAAGCAACACGTACCTGCCAACTGCTACTCTTTTCATGTAACAACGTCGATGTCGACTATTACATCTAAGAAGATAGCTATATCTAAAGTCCGAACGCAACGAAAGTCGTATAATGCGGTCAAATGGCAACGGCAACTACAGCCCCGGATTCTCACGATCTGACGTCTGTTTCAACATCGACCCAAGCGGCCCTATCTGATAAATGGTTGGAGTATCTCAAGATTACAGGAGGGCCGCAACCATTCGATAGACTGTGCTCAAATGCAACAGGAAAGCCATCCATACGAGTGTTAGATATATCAGAAAAGGGTACAACCCCATGCACAGACGGACATATATTGAATTTAGCTTTCGAGAGTTTCTCTAACGGTTGGTAAAATATAAAAGGCCAGGGATCAATAGATTCCCTGGTAGGGATCAATGTGATCCGAGATCGCCTTAATACTCCGGTCAGACTGATATTTTATGCTCTCCTGTTTCAATCCTATATTTGCTCCTTGGCCGAATCTTAGCTGTATATATGTCTACACGTACAGTAGCACTTGGACCCAATATCCTACTGACACCTCCACACCCCTACTTAGTCGAATGCGTCGGGAGATTCAATACACTTCCGCATAATGTTAGTATACCAGCGTGATGACTGAACATACATCTTGCAAGCTTGGATTACTAACTCGCAAAATCTACCACACGCCGTGTAGAGAAATCGACGACACAACATTAGACGTTGAATTGCTAGCAGAACTATCGATTCGCTACAACTTGAACCCTGATGCTTTTCTATGGCGGCCCGCGGACGGCCCTGCCGACCGTGACCGGTTTCCTCCTGTGCTCTACTTCCCTACGAGTGGCATCAGTGGTAAATGATCCCGCTCTATATTTCAGGACCCGTATCAATCTAAACTCTTATTCACTCTTATATTCCAGATCGAACTAGTACGGCTGGTACCCGGAAAATCAGTCTGAATACCGGTTAGTGACTGGCTGCAGCTGGTCGTTTTAATACTGCTTCTATTGCTAAACCCTTCTAGTCATGATGTTCTGTCATAATATACCACCAGGAGCCGCGAGCCATCTCACATTTCTCTTCGAGTTAGGTGAGACTGAAGAAGGCACAGCATCTTCGAGTGATTCAATAGAGAAAGTCGGAACTTCCACTCATCCCATACCTCCTCGTAGGCGATTTAGAGCGTGGACAAAAGCTCTTGCGAAGAAATCAAGTGCGCAACAAGCACCAAGCACCGATGAAGAAGCTCTCGCAACGCCACCAACATCCCTGAAGCCCGAGAACATGTACAGCTACAACGATTTAGAACTCCCCGAAGACTCGGATGTACCATGTCGAATATACCTTCATATCGCTGACGATCAACAGATAGCAACCTTAATAACATACAAAGGAAGAAATTTCAGCTCTCAACCCGACGAAGATATCTCGTACCTGCGTAGCACGATTGATTCGGCCGAACAGTGTGACTGGGGGGGAGTGGCGAAGGAGTTTGAGGGATCCGGCCTACACTTACATTTCCCAATGGCATTCTTAAGGCTGGCTCTGGATGAGTTGATTAGTGGTTGGATGTTTGCGCTAGGGCATTACGATCAGATGCTTCACGCGATGGTATATTCCCCATGCATTCTGCGATCCCTTCTGCCGGTAACGATTGGGTTGTGTATTGATACGGAGCATCTATTTTACTAGAGAGCTTATAGCGCATCTGAGCCGGCACTGATATCGATCAAACTCGGTCGCCTTGTCTCACGCCTGTCCCAAATCAACATTGAGCTCGCCACTTTAAAGGCTTTCACGTGGAACCTACAGAAGCTGCATTCTAATCTAACCATTAACGTGAGCGATAAAGTCAAGAGAAGAGACGCTCTGCATTGGGAGATCGTTATGCGAAAGTTCGAGATGGGAGCGGAGCAGCAGGCTGCTTTGGAAGGGAGAGCCGCGGTAACAACCCAAATGGTATGATACTCTATGCCTTGTTGCTATATTAGGTGTATAGGCGGGAGTCAGCATCTGATTATTTGGTTCTACAGCTACTATCGCAAGCCGCGACCACGGATTCTAATTCAATGCGTGTGATGTAAGCCCGCCTCACAATCTCACCCGTGTAAGTCACTTGCTAACATACTTGTCTTGCAACCACTTAGCGCGATAGCGACCACACTCTTCCTGCCCGGTGCATTTGTCGCCACGTTCTTCGGCTCTAATTTCAAAGAATTCTCAATATATCAGGAAGATATTACCGTTTGGTTATTCTTTGTGATCTCAGTCCCGCTAACTGGACTCATTATGTTTTTAATTCTTTCTAAATGGCCGTATATGGTATGGGTTAAATTTCTACGGGTGTTTGGGTTGAAGGAACAGCATGTACCATTTTAATAATCCCTTGGAACACTTGAGGTTGGAGAAGGAGTTCTACAGTATCTTTAGAGTATCTAGCGTATAGGTAGGAAGCTATCTGGTTCTCGAATTCTGTACGGAATAAATTGCAGGGTTCGAAACCCGTGTTGTAGGATATGGGTGTGCATATTTGAGCTCTGCGGGGTAGGCTGGTGGGGTTATTCTGCACTATGGTCCCTGGATTTTAGCTCCATTTGGGTAGTCGATTCGAAGCTTCGACGTTTCGGCACATAGGCCTGGTTTGTGGCGCAAGTGGAGGAAATATAATACATAAGCCTTGAGTTATTTTACGGCACTAGGATGGACGTTTATCAGACTGACCTAAACCATTATTCGATTCGCGACCTCGATCCCTTGAATTGACCCTGTGGAGTAATAAACCAAGCAAACCTTAGCTTAGGCCAGTGGCGGCAATACAGGCCTTATGGATATCACAACTCCGCCCTCAGGATCCAACAAATCCAACCCAAACAACGGAAAGGCGCTATTTCGAACCTGCTATCAGGATGCATGTGAGACGTTCCGAGCTTCTATCACTAATGGGTTCAAAACCCAGAGAGACAGTGAGAAGCAGCAGATAAAGCTCTTGAACGAATTTTTACAGACCGGGAACACGGACAATCACAGCGAGTTCGATAGACTTCAAAATGAGTGCAAGAAGCTGGCAAAGGAAGGTGAACACGCACTGGACGGAGACAAGGCAGATAAATTGCTTAATACGCTCAATACGATTAAAACGCTCGGAGATGGAGTTATATCCATGGCACCGGAGACTGTTTCGATTGTTTGGTTTGGGATATCTTCCATGCTCACAGTAAGGCTTCTTTTCGCGATACATATCCAACTATCTAATTCCCAGGAAGGTTGCAACTATTAAGCTTGAAATCCGTTTGTTGATATGTGATACTTGTGAGAGTATCACATCTATGGTGGAAGATTGCTTAAAATGGGAAATTCTTGACCGAAAAGTGGACGGCGCAGCAGAGGACTCAGAGAACGATGCTCAGGATCGCCCGTCTTTGCAAACTAATATTTGGGAGTCTGGGGTCACGAAGCTTCTTTTGAGCATCTTTGACTTCCTATGGCATGCGCAGCCGCACCGTGACCCGAGCCGCCTGAAGAGTGAGCCGAAATTGCAATCTCCTTGATTTCAAACTCGAAACTATGGACACTCACAGGAATATTAGGGCTAAAGTCAACAATCAAAGAGGCTTTTACAAAAGATCTTCAGCAAAAGGTCGACAAATTGCTTGAAGCGCACGAAGAATTAGTCAAGTTGGCGCACGCGCAGTTCCAGGAACTTCTTCTAGAGAATGAAAGAGGTAAGCCATAAGATTATATAAATTCATGCATTTTAGACCCTATCAGAAGCCTTAGATCTAACATGGAGAATTCCGGAATAGAGACCCGTGCGCGTATAGTAAAGATTAGAGAGGATTTAAAGGGTAAGTGCAATGATCTAGGCTAAACTATAATCCGGTTTTACTCCGCTAACATGGCAATCAACTCTGAACAATAGAATCCGTATCCATTGCGTCAAGGATGCTGGAAGGTCTCCAATGCAACGCTCTGTACGAGGAGTTAAAGGCTCAAAGAGACAAGATATCGGAGTCTAAATCGCACAAGCTACACTTCGAATCTCTAAATGACCGTGCAAGCATCATCCTCGGGCAACGCAAAGGTCATGTCGCAAACTGGTTCTTTGAGGATCCAGCGTACCAAGCCTGGGTGGACTCGGACTTTAAACCTGGCGCCCCAAGGTTGCTTTGTTTGGAAAGTCCTCGGGGACATGGCAAAAGTACTGCCATGCTATGCTTAAGGAAGAAATTGTCAGAATCTTCAGCTGGCAAAGGTGAAGCCATCGTACTCTATTTCTTCTTCAAGAAAGGAGACCAAGATATCCAAAATACGCGAACAGCGTTGCAGTCCATCGTATATCAGCTCCTGACTAAAGACGAATTTCGAAACGATGTTACAATCCTTAGCAAATGTGTGGAGCTGTTTAACCCAACATTTGGTAAATCTCAAGGGGAAATCGATAAAATGGTACCAAAACCGACGCCTTACGATTTTTCAGACATCCGCAGTCTATGTGAAACAATTCGCCAAATTGGCGATTTACTTCCCCGAGTATATCTCCTAGTCGACGCCTTGGACGAGTGCCAGGATCGAATTGAGAAAAGTCTAGTGTCTCATCTAATGTCAGTGGTCAGGTTTGAGGACACCCGGATTCGGCTCATCCTCTCGGTTCGGAATACTGTCGACATAAAACCAGAGATGATTCTTTCTAGTGACCCGAATCAGCCACTTCAGAAGCAACCAGAACGTAAGGATTTGGAAGATTGGATCAGTCAAATCGTTATCACTTCGGAAAAGAATTCCTCGGATCTTAAAGCGTATCTTACACACGATATCGATGACCTTCTTGGCCGGCGAATTGACCGCAATGAGTACGCAGAATACTACGCCCAAGAACTCCAGCGAATTGTCGATACCATTCATCAAAAGGCGAATGGAGACTTTGCTCTTGCACGCATGATTATTGCGAATCTTCAACAACCATCGAAGCTGTCACTTGAAGATAAAATTCTTCGGTTGCCAGCGGCAATCGGCGAAATTTACATGACAGCTTTAGAGTCGCTCAAAACTGAAGAGCAGGAGCTAGTTGTTACTGCTCTCAAATGGGTCGTTTGGGGCGTGTCTGCCCTTACCGTCGTTGAAATTTCGGACCATTATCGAGAAATCTATAGAAAAGTTGAAGAGAGGTCTTGGAATGCTCGTCCGCCGCTGGAAACAGATCACCGATTAGAACCCTCCACTCAAACAATATTAAAACGGCCCAAAATGAAGGATCCGAGGGAAGAGCCCGAGGTCAAAGAAGTTATCCATCATCTTGAAACAATCGGCCGCGATTTCTTTAGAATCGATAAACACACAGGTATAATTACCGTTGATATTTCTATTCGAGAGTGGATACAGGAAGATAGCAAAGCGGCTTCGAAAACAAAGGCCCGGAAGGCAAGAGGCTTTGATAAATACAGGGATGAAGGAGGTTATACGGTTTTCAAGTTCACACTCACTCGTAAGCACATTACACACCCAAGATCTTAAGATTTATAGAAATCTAAGAACGAGCTCTAGATTTCGTCTTGTGAGGAAGTATACTAAACAAAGACTCGTTTGCATATTTACAGCTTCCTTTGTTCGATACGGGGATAGTTTGATGGAGCTTTTCGATGAGAAGGAAGCTCAAATGAGTATTACCCTGGATATCCGTAAGTCTCAACCATCCTAAAGCATACTGATCACGGGACTCCGCAATTACGATGTTTAGAAAAGCTTATCTGTGGCTAATGTATCTTCATATAAATATGAATACTCAGTTCGCACCCTAAATGATCCGAATTTTCAAGCCGAACACATGCCCTGGGAACCCGAGTGGATACAATCCCTGAACCGAAAATCGGCTCCGATGCTAGTTTCTGAAGCCCGCTCCAGATACGAAATTGAATATTGGCAGGATCACCTCAAGATCCTTGGAAACTGGTGGTCCGAGAAGTGCCTGGACGATCCCTACTGGGCGGACCTCTTAATTCAACTTTCGATCTTCACGCAGCCGGAAAATTGGTACCGATGGGTCCTCCAACCTAAGGAATCCTTTCTCAAGTCCCTACGAAAGGCCAATGGTACTTACAACCGAACTGCTGTCTCCAACGCCATGGAAAACCTGGTTAGCTCTGGGCCGATTCAAATAGCCTCAAGGTTTGGTTTGAATATATTGATTGACAACTTTTTCAGACATGATGCAAACGATGGGATACGCAAAAGCGATACTAATTGGTTTTGCTTCGAAGAAGTTAACGAAAGGATCAAAGTTCCTCGATTTGCAAAATTGATCAAAGATTTCCAGAGATCTGTGGCGGTGATTGGCGTTCCGGATGTGGATGTACCTGAACAGAAGGCATACCGAACTCTCTTGAAGTGTCCCATTCAATTAGCAGTGCACCATCCAAGCACTGTCGAATGCCTTGTCGGATATGGTGCAGAAGTCAACACCCCTCCCTGGAAGCCTTATGGTTCCATACTATTGTGGGCTCTTGGATATATCCGAACGATCAATGTGGAATCAGGCAATATTATCCCCAATATCCTGGAGAGTGCAAGAATTCTCATCCGAAACGGAGCAAGGCTGGACGCAGATGTACTGGATGATAACGGTGTAACGTTGCTACATCAGGCTGCTGGGATACAGGATCTCGAGCTTTTTAAACTAATTTGCTTTTCCATTGATTGGGATGGCTTGCCCGAGACAAGGTATCAGCAGACACCGCTTCACTTTCTTTTTTCCAGCCGTCCTAGGACCTCAAAGAAGATACAAGATGTTCTGGACATCTGCCAAATCTTAGTGCAGCTAGGGTCAAAGTACACGAATTCAGAAGCCCCCTCCAAAACTATACAAGACCTTGTGAATGCACAGGACGGAGACAGCCAGAGCCCCCTCATGGGGGCTGTTAAGAACGTTTTTGTGGAAGGAATTGCCAAACTTATTGAGCTCGGCGTCGATATCCATGATGACGATTATGCTGGGAATACTTGTTTCCACAAACTTGCGGGTGATAATGACAGCTTATTGCAGAGCCTAGATTCTATCTGGGAAACTGCAGACCTACTCTATGAAGGCGGTCTCGATATTGGCCGAATTAATGAACGCGGGGAAACAGCATTCCTGTGCGCATTTAAAATCGGGACGCTCACGATGACAGAATGGCTGCTTAAGAAATTCGGCGAGCCTCAGGAACAGCACAACTTTACTGCCGCCCAATCACAGAACGGGGGGAATGTTTTGCACTTAATGTCCAAGAGAAGCGTCCATGCAGATGTGCTGCCGATGATCCAAAGATACATCCCCGAGTCAGTAATACATGAAGCAATGAATAGGGTCAACAAATTCGGACAAACACCTTTGATGTTGGCTGCCAAATATGGTTTCAAAAATTCGCTTGGCTTTCTCAGATGGCTTCTCGATTATGGAGTGGATCCAGAGCTTGCTGGCCTACGAGATCAATACGGCCGGACTACCTTGGATTACTTCATGTTCGAGCCCAGAAGCAGCATATTCGCGGATGGCAATACCGCAAAAGAATTAACCCCAGAAGAGGCTAGTTTATACTCTACTACCTTTTGGCAATTATTTGAAATAACCCCGATCGAAAAGAGATGGACAATATTCAACCTTTCAACATACCGAGTAGACTTTTGGCAAGACCTTCGGCACATTGACCCGGAACAGCAATTACAATCTGACATTATAGATAATGAAATAGTCTTCGACGAGCATAATTGGACGGTGAAGGAAATTATCAATGCGTGTGCGCGCCGCAAGGACCAAGTAAACCGCCAGCCATACGAATACCCCATAAGTCCTTCTAAAATTCCAGGGTTAGACCAGCTGCCGCCCCACGAAATACCCTCACGCTTTGTTACGCCATTCGACCCCTTACATAACGGTTCAGAGGAGAATGCAAACCTATCCGGCAATGGCCTTTGTTTATCTCTACGTATGTGAATAACGTCTCTTTTTACGAGACCTTGTACTTGGAACTAAAGTTAACCCTTCTCGTTAAAACCTCCAGCTTTGGACCCCAAATTTAACACTGGGAGGCCATGGGTTATCGCCATAGCTGATCACCCCGTCCCACCAAACCGCGATTTTTATTTCGAGGCAACATTCTCAATCGTTAAGAATCAGCCTGATGCCGCCGCCGATGAACCGTCTCCTCCCCCTGACAAAATTCCCCGGTCTTCTGACGAGTGGTCTTCTAGCTACACTAGCAGCCTCGCTGAGTGAGTACAACTAAACTTGCAAATTAAATAAGCTACACAAAATCGTCCCGGAGTACCGGGTAGCTAACTATCATGGTCGTTAGGACACGAGTGGAAAATCGGTCTCGGGTGGGCCTAGTGACAAGACATCGATATCTTACACCACTGCTGTCTACCAGCATCCTGCCTGAGTCTATCGAGATATTGCTCCAGGCTAAGGGTGCAAATTGGGGAATATCATACGATATTGAGAAATTTGGCTCCGATGAAGGGCCCTCGGTTGAATTGGGAAATACTTCCGCAAGCAATGACGAAGACTCCAAAATCACGGAAGTAACGGTTGGGATAGGGATAAACACGAGATATCATAGAGTATGCTTTACTCTGAACGGGAAAAGGTTGCCTGATTACTATCCCTTGGAATCCGGACAGTACTTCCCTATGATATCGTTAGGGCCTCCTTGCAAGGAATGCACCATTAACTTTGGGTCTTCCCCTTTCGTTTTTGAGTTTGCTAATTCGGCCAGCTGGGAGGTGACACCTTGGATTTCCAAGGATGAAGCAGAGGAACTCCTGAGAAGGATATTTTACTGGTCGGAACCACCTAACGGCGCGGTGGAGAAGGCGACAGAGCTTATCGATCTAGCAGATAATGAGTCTAATGACCCGGACAATGACAGCGAGTATGGATCTAGTGCCTTCGCGCTCAGTGATGATGACGATGATACTAGTACTAGTTCAGGTGAAATCGTATACGATTAGCTTAGACATCTAGTACTATAGCTAGTCTGGTCTGAAATGTTGATGAATCTCGATGCCTGTACAATAAACGCTTAAAGATCGAGCTACTTGCTTGGAAGATATAGATGTTATAGATGTATACTACATCCTACTTCGGTGATACTATGCCAAGTGCTTTTACTCATCCAGGCACAGATGTTGTCGCTTCGTGGAGGCTGGTTTATAACATTTACGAGACCAGTCCATGAAATAACGCAAAATACAACAGCATAAATGTGTTGTTGGGATATCCCTGTTTTGACTGCCAAGACTTTCTGGCGATTGGCATGACAACGCAGAGTTGACACAGCACGGCGCCTGGCTGGCTGGGGCATCCCATATATGGCTACAGTAATGACGACAGCGACGAAGGAATGCTACCCACCTCATCATCTTCATTTTTTCCTTCTGTGATACCCTGCATTTCTTCAAAACTAAAGTCATCATAGCGTCGTCGACCCCGTCTTCAATCATTTGTTCTTTCTGTCAATCACCGTACTACAGTCTTGAGGCTGGTTACATTGCATCGCCTAGCTGGCTTGGACTGGTGGGTATCCATCCATATATGCACCGCACCCCAAAGGAGCAGTACTCCTCACCGCTAACACCACTTTCTTTCTAGATAACACCCTACATTTTGCATCGCTGCCACCGGGGCTTTCCAATAGACATCGCTCATATCCTTTATCTAACTTGCGACAAGCTTTACCACGATGCGATCTCTCTCTCGAGCGGCTAGGATCGCTTCGATCCTCTCGGTAACCGCCCTTGTTAAGGCTGAAGAGCTGTTAGAAAGGAATACTTCACCCTTCCTCCCGGCAATCGCTGCTCCAAATTCGCCAGCTCAGCTCTTCCGTCGGCAAAACAACAACGGAAACTGTGCCCAAAACACCCACTCATGCGCTCCGATCTCATATCCAGCCTTCTGCTGTCCAAACACCGCTAGGTGCGCCTTAGACAACAGCGGCCACATCGCTTGCTGTCCCAATGGAATTACCTGCGTCGGAACAATCGCCCAAGAGGGCGACCGATGCAATTCGGGTTACTATGGATGTCCCGACAATCTGTTCCAGGGAGGGTGCTGTCTGTCCAACTATGAGTACTGTGCAAGAAATCGCTGTATAGGTGCCAACGATGCGATCGCTTCGATAGTAGCAGTCGTCCCAGGACTCGTCACCTCAGCCGCGAACAACGGTGTCGCAGTCTATAGAACAGCTACGGACTCAGCTGGACAGAGGGTTACAGTCCTGATCGGAGATGCCGGAGCCGTATACACCAGCTATATCGCCAATCCAGCCGCTGCAGCTTCATCCTGGGTAGGGTCAGTCTATACCCGTATATCGGATGGGGTTACTTCAGGGTTCCCGATACCCACAGTTATAGGCGATGCATCGAGTGTCATCTCAGCCATTACCGGCGACTATGCGGATTTTAGAAGTGATTTGTTGGGGTGGTACACGACTTTTACGTCGGTACATGGCCCAGGATATACCAGTTTTTTGAACGACGCAGGACAATACGTAACGACGATTGAGACGACTATCAACGGGGTCCCGAGCCAAACGGCTGTAACAGTGCAGTTCCCAGCCTTTCAGAAGGCACAACCGACGGGTAATGCTGCGGTTAGAAACATCAAGGTGGGATTCGGAGGGGAGATGATGACGACAAGAGGATCAGTATTGATGCTTTGGGTATGGGCGATCGGATTGGGTTTGTTTACTGCAGTCGTCGGCTGGCTATAAAGATCTTGTGTACTGTTTCTGTTGGCTGTCTGCATTTGATCCCTTACCATTCGCCTTGTTCAATAGCTTGATTTTGTTTCCCATATGTAGTACGATTTAGCATGCCATGATACCACTTACGAGCGCTTTTCTGTTCCCCCATTCCCCCACGCTTCAACCCTATACATGAAGACGAAGCAACCCTGTAATTACAAGCATGATACAATGTTCCATACCGACTCAAGCCCGACCGTTCCCAAGTCTACGTATTCTAATAAATCGGATACTACTCTACTTGCTTGGTACCTGAATGAATCCGATGCCCAGACCGACTACCAGCTACTAACATTAGCAATTGAGACAAGACGACATCATCGGCCGAAGTTGCCTGAGAGATCGGGTCGATGGAACCGATCGACGTCCAACGGCAGAAAAGGTGTTGTGCTCCGAAACATGATCGCCGCCTGCAACCCACGAGCCCGAAGCCTGTTCTACGGCCGTCACGTGCGCTACGTAGACGTTATAATTAGCGGGTCGGGTAGGCGGGTAGCGGACCACAGAAGGTATCAGTGACATCTTCCTCACAGTCCCTGGACCACAGGTCATCTGCCACTTTCGCAGGCCCACAAAAGATACCGCTGCCAGTAACATTGCTGGTTGAGTACGAGTACGAAGTCGCGTGGTAAAAATTATCTTACACCCATTTTATAAAAACGGTATACGGTACCGAATCCTTGGGAGATATATAATCGATATGGTAGACGGTTGGTTTTTTCCCTCCATATCCATATATTTTCGTAAATTTCGGGGCATTTTCACTAATAAATATTTAAAACAGAAACCTTACTCGCAGTAAATGGCGCTTCCAAGCCTAAGAAAGTCGTAAAGAAAAAGAAGGAGGTCGCAGATTCGTGGGACGACGAGGTTTCCTCCGGCGATGATGCTGCAGACGATGTGGCCTCCGACCTTCACGGCCCCCCCACTGCTTCTCCCGCCCCACCTCCAGCCCCACCAGCGCCTACGCCTGCCGTCGCCACACCGTTTATAGGGGACGATAGCAACTCGGGGTCGTACTATGCTTATGATCCGGATACACATTCGCGAGCAGGCGGATACAGCGACGCCGGTTTCGAAGGACAACGACAGGCCAAGACGGATGCTGTAGCTAGAAGAATGATTGCCAGCGCTTTAGGGGTCAGGAGCAGGAGCACAAAAGAGCAGAGGGAATACGACGCTAGTTTGAAGAAGAAGCATCAGGAGGAGCGGGATGAGCAGAAACGACAGGAGCAGGAACGGGAGAAGGCAAAGGCGGCTATTTGGGATGACTGAGCTAGCATCAAGGGATGGCATGGTCAATCGATTGGGTATCCTTTCGTTCTATTGTTGAAGTGTAAGATATCAACTATCAAGGGAGCGTACGCTACGTATTCCTCTTCGGGGTAACTTATCCATTGTCCCTCTCTCTCTAGCTCTCTACGGTCTTGTATTCCTTTTTCGCTTTGTGAATTTGAAGCCTACGTCTACCTTGTCGATACTGGAGGAATTCTTATGACAGGACGTCGATATATATCATATATATCGAGGCCTATAGTATATATACGAGATTCAAACAAGGCCACCAAATTGGCCAGAGCTTCATATTCCTGGTAATTGACGCATGTTAAATCTCAAAATTGTAGACACTAGTAAGTTCCCAGAGTGACGGCCGACCATCTATGCATTGGATGACGGGAATTCGGAACAACGCCAAACAAAACTAGCATAGCGATGTTAATCCTGCTCTCCGGCTATACACACCCACCTAATCCTACGCTCCGGCAGTTGAATATTGCCTGTCAAACTTATTTCGACGACAAGGCTAGCGGAGTTCGGTGTATGGACCCTTGATGCATACTAGATGCCATGAGTCGTGGACCATGGTTTATGAGCCGTTAACGTTAAGCCATACCCGTTGACGAGTAATGTATCTCGTATTTTCCTTTCGCCGTTTCCAGGTGCCCCGGACAAATCCAGAAGACAATCTGACGGGTTGATGAGGCCCGGTTTGAATTAATTTTTTCGATGCCTTTTCTGTCGGATTTCCGCGCGGTTTTGTAATTAGCCTAGACGGTATCATATGCCCGAAATCTGGAGTTGGTCTTAGTTGACCTGGGTAGCTATATTACAATGACAGGAACCCTGCAAGCCTTGACTCGACAAGCTTTTTGGCGTTGATATCTAGAAATATAGCTCCGTGCTGAAATATTCATCACTCCGTGAGCCCCGTGAGCCCCGTAGAGGAATATAAATAGACTAGACAATGGCCGCATTATCAGATCTTTCCATCAGCCTTCCGGATCAACAGATATAATTGTATTCATCCAATAACCAGAGATATATACACTCAATCAAGTGCAACTGCAATTTCAACATAAATTCATAAATCGAATACAACCTGCCCACTTATATCAAGATGCAAATCAAAGCCATCATCGTCTCCTCCCTCCTCGTGGCCTTCGCCTCGGCGTCGCCAACTCCAGTCGCCAAGAGAGCCGTCGCGGAGAAATGGGCACAGGTATGGGATACATCACGTTCCAAAAGAACCCAATTGTAATAATGCTAACTGGGAGATCTGTGATTTAGTGTGCAGGAAAGAACTGGACTGGTCCTACTGAGTGCCCCGAGAAGTGGCATTGCGAGATGTTCAGCTACGGATCCGGCTTTTGCTACCCAAATCCTACCCAAACCCCAGTCCACGAGTAAAGGACAAGACCTTGATGGAATCCGGAGACACGCTATGGTATATATGCGAAAATAACAGACAAGCTATCGCAGATGGGTGGATGTGGGCTTGTAGAGTGGAATTGTTGTGAAGCTTCTTGTATTTATCTTTATCGATAATTTATATCATACTAGTTACTTGACCACTCGAGGCCTTCAGTAGTATATAATTGCTTCTTCTAGATTCTTCTATTCAGCAATATCCTAGTTAGTTATACATATACGGGACTGAGTGGTAATGCATTTTTGACCAAATGCTCCTAAGAGTGTTGACCTTGTTGCATTAAAATTGACAATGCTATTATTACTAAGAATTTGCCATTTTATTATTATGCTAGTCTCATGGAGATATCGGAAGGGCATGGCCTGAGCGATATCAATTTTATAGCTCGCAGATATCAAACGATGTGGTTGGGAGCTGCCTCACTAAGAAGGTGTCGTCGTTGGAAAGAGAGTGGTGCGAACAGGCTAGCTGCGGCAACCCGCGACGGCCTAAAAGCTTAAGCCGCCCCGCCCCCACCACAGCGAAAAACACGACCCGAAATCCTCGTCGGCGCAGCCCGTCGACACACGTACCACCGGCCACCTGCATAGCGTAGGTACTACCAATCCCAAGAGACAGGCATTTACATGCACACTTTCGCCCGCCGTGTGGCCGGCAGACTAGTATTTAATACCAAGCCAAGTCCCCTCTTACGTCTCCCCAGGATTTCGCGATTCCAACCCCACATTCTACTTCGTACGACCACTGCACGTTCCCAATATTCCAACATGTCGGTACCATCTCACCTCCTGGCTGATGAGAAGGCCCCTGTGTGCCGTCTGGAAATCCAGCCACATTTCGATAATCTTTCTGCCAAAGAAAAGCTCTATGCACATCATATTTCCAAGGCTTCTTTCGCGGGTACCCGTGTCGTCCTTCGCCAGGTCTCACCGGAGTCTGAGCCTCTCTTCGATTTGGTCCTTACCGTTGCCCGACACGTCGGCAATGACTTTTCTAAAATCGTAGAAGCGGCCGGTGTTACCGAAGACGAGACGACCAAATTCGTCGAGTTCGGTTCCCAGGTCCTTGCGAATCTGGGTAACTACAAGAGCTTCGGTGACCAGAAGTTCGTTCCAAGAATTCCAGAGGAAACATTCACAAAGATTGCTAGTATTACACCCGAAGCAGCAAAGATTTGGGAGGGTATTAAAAAGCAAGTGTATGAGATCACACCGGAAGGAATTACGCTGCTAGGATACCCACCAGAGCACATGAGTGCTTACTACCCAGAATCCCCAGCGATTACGAAGGCCGACATTGAAGCCTGCGGCGAAACCTTTGTGAGCAATGGGGTTCTGGTTGAGCACACAAGATTAAAACAACTTGAGGACGGAAATTTCGAAATGCTGGTTGCCAGTGAGAAGGTCGGCGAAGGAAAAACATATGAGACCAAGGACGGTAGAAAGATCACGACCGTCTACGGAGACTACTCTCAGGAGATGAAGGTTATGTCGGATGAGCTGGATGGTGCTAGGAAAGCAGCATTGAACGATACACAAGAGAAGATGATGGAAGAGTATGTCAAGAGTTTCAGAGAAGGTAGTCTGGAATCACACAAGGAGGTTAGATCATGGCAGTCTATGCGCAATGCGCAAGGTACAACTCGCTGACATACAAATTATAGAGTCAAAGGTACTGGATCAAGGATATCGGGCCAACAGTAAGTACAATACGCAAATACATCTGCATTTGGATCACTACGCTAACCTTACCCTAGATTGAAACCAACATTGGCTTCATTGAGACCTACCGTGATCCAGCTGGCACCAAGGCTTACTTCGAGGGCTGGGTTGCCGTCGTCAACAAAGAAAGAACAAAGGTCTTCGGCAAATTGGTTGAAAGAGCTGGAGATTTCATTCCAAAACTCCCATGGTCTAAGGAGTTTGAGAAAGACAAGTTCCAGAAGCCAGACTTCACAAGCTTGGAAGGTAAGCCATCTTATCAAACAAGGTTCAGGTGTAAATTACGATATACTGACAAACAATGTGTGATAGTCTTGACTTTCAACAGCGACGGTATTCCGGCTGGTATCAACATCCCTAACGTATTACTCCCAGCGCCTATAGAAAACTACGACACAGTGAGCTAACATATATGTAGTATGACGATATCCGAATGACTCTCGGCTTCAAGAATGTCTCTCTCGGGAACGTCCTTAACGCTAAATCTCCATCCGAGAAAGTGACATTTATCGATGAGAAGGACTTGCCATTATTCGAAAGACTAAGAGGCCCAGCCTTTGAGCTCCAAGTTGGCCTCCACGAGCTATTAGGACATGGAAGGTACGCGATTAGATTCTGTTAACAAACACCTTCCTCGAGGCTAACGAAGGAACTTGGTAGTGGTAAACTCCTCCAGGAAACTGAAAAGGGGGTCTTCAACTTCGACAAAGAGAACCCACCCGTCAGCCCACTCGACGGCAAGCCTGTATCGACCTACTACAAGGTCGGCGAAACTTGGGGCTCCGTTTTCGGCGCTACCGCCGCAAGTTATGAGGAGTATGTGAATCCAGACCTACCACTTGGCAACATCTCAAACTAACATTTTCCGAGATGCCGCGCCGAATGTGTGGCTATGTATCTCTGCCCTGACCGAGAGATCCTCGAGGTCTTCGGCCATACCGATGATACTGAAGCTGCTGCTGAAGATGGTATAGTCATCCACACGAATTTAAATTAAGCATTGCCGGATATAACTAACTCAAGCGAATAGTTCTCTACATTTCTTATCTCCAGATGGCCCGAGCTGGTCTCCTTGCTCTCGAATTCTGGGATCCCAAGACCAAGGCAAGTTTCCTCCCCGCCCAATGCGCATAATCTTCCATCTATTAACATTTCGTCTTACTATAGAAATGGGGACAAGCACACATGCGTGCCCGCTACTCCATTCTCCAATGCTTCCTCTCCGCCCCAGATAACTTCGTCAGCCTCGACTCTACCGCTGAGGACTATTCTGACTTGACCATCCACCTTGATCGTTCCAAGATCCGCTCTCACGGTTTCAAAGCCGTTGAGAAGTATCTACAAGAACTCCACATTTACAAGGCATCCGCAGACGTCAAGGGTGGCGTTGCCCTCTACGACAAGATGACTAGCGTCAGCGACACCATGGCCAAGTTCAGAGACGTCGTTATGTCAAAGAAGCAGCCAAGGAAGCAGTTCGTTCAGGCAAATACCACTCTCAGCGGGGACGAGGTTACAATCAAGGAGTACGAGGCGACACAGGAAGGATTGATCCAGAGTTGGCTGGATCGGGAAGAAATTATTGGAGCCGCGAAGAAGTATTAGATCTATTGCGGCAAAAAGTGGACGATAACTCCTGGATTTTGGAGGACTTGAAACCAGGCAACAATTAATTAAGCATGAGGAATTTCGCTACGCTGACCCGGATGGCATCGTGCGCCGCGTGCGAACTTTTAAAATTCCAAGCATTGGAATGTGTAACATCTCTACCAATACCATATCTACCACAGTTATCTTTGTTCCGCAAACGTTAAACATGAAACAAGTAAAAGGTATCTCCGAGGGGTAATATAATACTGAAGCGTGAATTGGACTGGGGCTATATATACTAATAAGTCGTCTTTGAGCAACCCGTGCTAATCTTAACATTACCCATTTACAACAGAGTGCCGTAGGTGGATGTAAAGAAAACTAGATGCCACAATGACCACGCAAACATACCTCCGTCGAACGAACACCATGCCCACCAGTTTGAGAGTAGGAACAAGACATCAGTCAACAATATTCCAAGAAACAAATTACCCAGGCCCGATGCCCTGGCCAGAGCCTTTTCAATACTCAATCCCCTTCTCTACGAAGCATCTAGATGGCTACTTCTTCACCTACCAACCTCGGATAAATACTTCTACGGCCGAGAAAGAAACAGAAGTTATCCTGAGAGTGCACCAAGAATGGTTTGATCGTGGAGGTTGTCAAGTGCGTGATGGAGCCTTGTCGGTTGATGGCGGGCCGGTTTTGTCGGTTGTATTTCCTGAAGCTGAACCCAGACGACTACTTAATTTGGCGGCTATTGTTTCTATCGGGTATATTCATGATGGTAGGTGGGATTGGAAGAGCGTATTAGAAGCGTTTAATGGTTGACTTCTTTTTAGATTGGGCTAGTCAAGAACTTTTGGTAAGTTACATTATCGATCTGGGGGTGTACGAAGTAGAAGGAAATTTAATACTTCTCAAATAGTGCAACCGATCAAATCACGGAGACAAGGAGTCGAATATGAAGAAATTCGGAGCCATAATAAACCAGATGAAGTCCAAAGCAATCACAGAAATGTTAGAGAACGACTCGAGCCTCATTTCCGTGACACAAATTTTCGGCGCAAGGGAGACACGATCAGTGGAAAGTCATGATCTTCATCTGATAGAGTTCCAAGGTTTGGATCACTATCTAGAAGAGAAATATCTCGCAGATACATGGAGGTATGTTCTAGATCTTTCTAAGAAGGCAGTTCACTCAACCTAGGAATCGGCTGCGAGCAACATCATTAACACAGATCCATTACCAAAGCCGGCTTCCAAGTATCCTCCCTTACGTCTATGATATCAAGTTGTCGAAAGATCAATTGGCAAGATACTCCGATCTCATTCGACTGATAACCAAAATGAACACCCTCATTAAAGACATATCTTCAGCCGAAAGGGATTGGTCCGCCCACATTTCACACAACAAGCTTGGGATACCGGTTTCTGCCGTCTACATCATGATGCAAACCCAAGATGTCCCAATTTCACAGGCCAAAAAACTCGTCGAACGGAAATGCCTCGAACTAGAACAACAGTTCTTAAGGCTTTCCTGGGAACTGTTGGAGAACAGCGATCCCATGATCCGAGAGGAGGCTGCAAGGTATATCTCGGCGCTACAATACCTCATCGCTGGAGAGTTATCGTGGCATGTGGGGAGTAACCGGTACCGACTTGATCCTAGTGATCCGTTTTATCCAAAGCCAGAATACAAGTTGAGCGACTTTCCGCAAGATACAAGAGGGTTGGCGAATAGTGTGCAGGCTGAATGGTCTGGATTCGAATCGAGGAGTAATAGCCCAGATTTGCCCGGGACTCCAGTAGCGAGATCGAAGTCTATCAACGGGTTTCGGGACGGGTCTAGGACAAACGGATTTCATGAGGAGTCGACGGCATATGAATCAAATATATGGCTTGAGCAGTCATCAGAGCTGTCGGAAGAGGTATCATTTAATGAAAATTTGAAGGTCTGAATAGAGAACCAGTTAACTAACCTAATCGAACCAGATCGTGCTTAAGCCATTTGAGTATATCTCATCCCAACAGTCGAAGAAAATCAGCACGCAAGCAATCCAAGCGCTCGATTTCTGGTATAACTTGCCCCGGCGGTCTCTAGATATCATCACTTCAGTCATAAATATGCTCCATAGTTCTTCGTCAATGTAAGCCATACAGTCTCAAGGCTCCATATTCTCATTGCCTTCCGGGTTCTGATCATAGATGACTACAGCCTCGACGATATAGAAGATAGCCCTTCAGCACGGCAAGGAAACCCCTCTACACACTTGGTTTTTGGAACCCCACAAGCCGTGAATACTGCAAACTATCTATTTGTAAAATGCCTCCAAGAGGTCCAGAGGTTACCGCATTCCTTATCAGCCATCGAAATCTTCACAGGTAGGGTCCACCATAATCAAACGTGGCATGATATCTCCCGAATCTGACAAATGGTTTTCTGCATAGACGAGATAGCCAATCTTCAGCTCGGACGTGGTTACAATATCCACTGGACTTTTCGCTCAGCTAGTCCATCAGTCCGGGATTATATCAGAATGATAGATGGCAGTAAGAAATACCACCGTAGCACTCAATTCTCCACAATAAAGGATCTGTGTCACTGACCATAGTTCTGTCATGGCAGAAACCGGCAGCCTATTCCGGTTGGCAGCTCGTCTAATGAAGGCTGAGGCTACTCAGAACAAGTAAGTACTTAAGTGCACCTTGTTCTATAATAAATCATATGTTCGATTAATTCCTAATATAATCTACCTCGCCGTAACGTTCAGGGACTTAAATGTCGACGGCTTAGTGACACTCATGGGACGGTATTTCCAAATCCGTGATGACCACCAGAGTCTTTCCTTGACGGTACAGGCCGACACACCAAGTTTAGATGAAGGCAAATACTCGCTTGCGCTTATACATTCGCTGAATAACTCAAATCCGAGTGATCGCGAACAGCTGGAAAGCTTACTCTTACTAAGGTCGAGGCAGGGAAAACTATTCCCCGAGCAGAAAAACCTGGTTATGAAAATATTAGCGAGGACAGGGAGTACGGGGTATACGGTGAAAGTGATGGAACGATTGGAAAATGAAATAGAGAAAAGGCTTGAGAGCGTGGAAGCGACTATTGTTGGCGCGGAAAGGAACTGGACTATGCGGGCTATTATGGAGTATTTGAGAGTTGGGAGATCACCTTGATCTATTGAAAACCGGGAAAGCGTGTACCGCTGGATTACGGTATACATACATAAAAAAGCATACCAAACTTTGCGTTATATATAACGTTAAAAATATAGCCATCATACCCTAGTGCTAGGTAAAAGTTTCCGTAATCAAGCTGGTGGAAACTCATGCCGCTCGAGATCCCTCAAAATATCCCGGTATCCCTAGTACAGGGTGCATCGGCGCACGGCAGCTCGGTTCGAGGCGAACAGGCTGGCTAGGACCCGCAGATTGAGATGGAAGTTCAGGAATTTATAATCCAAGTACCTATACAGCTCGCTGCAGCTCTCAAATTTTGTTTCTATATTTGATGTTCCGTAAATGCTGGATCCCGTGTTGTGTGTGGTATCTGGATGCAATGGCGGCTTAGCTTCGAAGCGAACATCGACAAGAGTTTCCCATGATGCGTAACCGATTAAATCTGCATGGACGATATCGAAGACATAGTCTCGGGTTGAAGGCGTCCAAATCATGTTCCAGATTCTTGGCCTGAGATGGATCCTTCGAGAGATAGGCATTCGAACATGTACATGCATATGTTATTAGCACTATGGTCCTGACAAAGCGCTAAAGTCACGATCGCTTCGACTGTTGGTGAGGTTGGAAAAGTTTTGCTCAGCCTCTTTGGGATCCTCGTGGATATTTGTCACAACTAAGTAATAGATTCCCTAGAGATGACCTGATACTAGCATGTTCAAGAAACTTAGCATATTGGGAATTTGGAATATCTGAAGTAGCTGGGCATGATGACTTGCGCCAAGCTGAAATCACTGCCTCGATTAGGCATGGTCCCTTCTTCACCAAAAGTCTTAGCCCTCTGCACCCCCCTGCAAGCCAGTCAGTATCTCCACAAACTTCAAGCTCCATTGAAACGACCGCTGATTTCAGTTTCCATCGGAAGGCCGCGAAACTAAACGTTTGCCTAGCTTCGCAAAACATCTACCGTGATTACCGTGCTTATAGAAATAATCTGGAATCCACATAATTATACGAGCTTCCACGGTACCTGGGGGTTAATCCGGGCGTTCGGCTGTCACACAGAATATGGGAACGGCTGTAAGGGCACACAGCTTCCAGAGCTTAGCTATCGGTTCAAACTGTGCCGAAATCCAGAGTTTCCATTTTTAACCCACCCACCACCGCACCAGCCCAATAACGTTTGAGGCTGAAGATCGGCTGGTGGGCCTGCTGCAAGACACAGTAGAGGGTTCCGATTCAGGTGCAAAGAAATACCAAGACAAAGAGCCGATAAAAGTCTTGAAATCTCAAATCCTCGAAGACGGGGACTTTGTACGGGTTGATCCCTTTTGCGCAGCAGTGGAGATTGAAGGGAAACCACAGCCTATGGAGGATTCGGTTCGCGGCCTGGTCCATAATCCTTCCACTGTGATTGACCTCGCATTTTGGCAGCTGTTGCTAGCTGCACATCTGTAAGAAGTTTCGAGAGTGCAGCTTACTTGCAGGCGCATGAAAAACGAACAACTGAAGCCGTATACGATCGAATTCCAATCTCTTGGGGATAAATCCAAATTACCAAGGGGCCCCACGCCCAAAACCCAACTGATCTTGCACAGTCTGTATGGTATATATAACTTTTGCAGCACTAGGATACCGAACTTCTGACACCAGACCAGGCCTCTGGCAGAAGTCAGCATCACAAAAAGGCTTGTTATTGGCCTTCGCTGGTATTTCGGGTAACACGACTGGCGGCGGTCAAGTTTGTTCGGGTGCAAAATATATTTGTGATGTTGGTGGGAATACCCTGGTTCCAGTGTATCTCTTTCGTTCGACACTGTGGGCTAAATAAGAAAAGAAGTTGTCCCACCTTCAGCCTCAGCTGCAAGGCTATCCATTCTTGGAGATTTTTTTTCATAAAGCTCTTGTCAGCTCTCCACGTCCACAAGTCCAAATAAAAGGCTTCCCTGCCCTTCCCATTGTACTTTTGTAACTTCTTTTATTTCTTCCTTTTGGCCTGGGAGTCTTTTATTTTCGGAGAGCATGCTTCCGGCAAGTGTCCTATAGGGCAGAGATTCAGTTTTGGACATACATTTCGACATTTTCTTCCGACCCGCCGACATCTATTATTGAGGGGCAGTTCGCTTGCCCCTGCTTACCGACTCGCGACAGTGCTTGGTACTTCAACAAAGTGGGAAACAAAGACAGTCGACAATACTTTTGAAATAGACCATTTGATACGAATTTCTTTTGTTATCGCGATACCCCGGGAGGATTCCTAGACTTTCAGTAGCCGTTTCGTCAAATTTTTTATACCCGAAGATGCGTTGGCTGTCGTCTGCGGCAGCTGTGCAGCTGCTATATCTGCTAGATATCGCCACCGCGATCCCAGAATATGGATTCGGTGGCAGTAATAGACTAGAGCCGCGGCGAGAGGCATTGCTTCTGTTTAAGCGTCAGGATACTCCGTTTTGTAGGGATGGATACTTCCAATGCCGAGCTGAGTTTGGAGGTGGCTGCTGTGCGATAGGCAGAGTATGTAGTGCTTCTTCCATCAGGAGATACACTCCAATGATAGCCTCTATTCTAATGCTAATGCTAATGCTGTAATCTGATTAGAAATGTGCCACTCGTGACTGCCCTGCAATTCCGCCTGGCCAACAAGATATTCCGAATGTCTTCACCGATACTCGACCGCCAGAAACCTTTACCAACCCACCCCCAGGTCCTACTACTTCCGCGCAGGCAACCAGGACCTCGCAGCCGCCCGAAACCACAGAAGGGACGACAACAGAAGCTTCAGGGACAACCACAGAAGCCCCAGAAACAACAACGGCAGCTCCCACGACTTCTGCTGCAGAGACTGATACCGAGACTGAAGCACCAACCACTGCACCTGAATCAACTGAAGCTTCATCCACTGGTACCAATACTCAGTCTCAGTCCAGCACAGCCACAAATGCTGCTGATGCTGCCGAAACCACAACATCGAGTCCCGCAGCTGACGGGTCACTATATACCCCCATGGGAATATCGAGTGGTGCTATCGTTGGTATTGTCTTTGCCGGTATCACTGGTGCCGTCATAGTCGGTCTCGTTCTTTGGAGAGCAATTATTGGTATCCGCCATCCAAGGAGGAAGGGTGGCAAGAAGAGATCGGCACCACCCGCACCCGATGTAGGTGGAGCAGGTGGGGCCGGGGCCGCACGAGGAGGCGCCGGAGGGATCTTTGGTGGTAACCGAAGAATCTTTGGCGCATTCGGGAACCCATTTGGAGGAAAGAAGAGTGGTCCTGGTGCCTCTGAAGCAATGATGCCTCGTAGCGCAGACGACGAAGATAATACTCCCATGTCCCAATCTGCTGCAGCAATGGGCTTTGGACCTCAACCAACTGGTAATGAGGGTGCACCACCGTACGTCCAAGATAGGAGCAGTCTTGACGACCAGGACACTTCATACAACCGTGCAGCTTACGGTGGTGGGGATCTGGGATATCGAGGTGTAGATACCTATGACAGACAAGATGATGACACGCAGGGTTTGTTCCCTCGAGCCGGCGGCTTCCCAAATAGGTAGACTTGAGCTTCTACAGAAGAGAAAATGGACGTTTCTTTCCTTTCCTTTTCTTCTAAATTTATCCTATCAATGCGAGATTAGTATGGTCCGGATGCCGATGTTGATGTTGATTGATTGATTGATGTTAATGTTGATTTATGTTGACAGCATGTGTTGGGGCGTACTTGGATACATACTACTTGATGGCTTACTATTCGAACCTCACCATCATCAGACACACCTTCTCCCTTTGTATCGTCTCTTATTTTTAGTTAATCTTAAACCCAGCGATCTAGTTCTTTGATTGTTTCAACTTCATACCATGGCTATAGCAAACATCTGTACATATATCACGATATCAAAAAACGTTGAGTGGCTTGATCCTATGGCGTTATGTCCGTGAAATCTCGAAGGTCTGTTCGCGAACCCGGTCCCTAATTGGCAGGCGGGACTCTATATATGAACATCGCTGATTAGAAGTGAAAGACGTGCAGGCCGTCTAATCTCCGAGCCACATGGCTACCTAGTATGAACCAGAGCATCCCGAGACACTGTTGGCTGCAGGTTCGCGACCCAAGGTGAAATGATGTTTTCATGCTTTTCGTGTCAATGCTGGAAGCCGTTCCCCACCAGCAGGAGAAGGCCCGGAACGTCAAAGTAACACAAAAAGATCTCCACTTGCAGCATTCCAGGGGAACTAATGCATCGGCACCGGTCTGCAGAGGTCCCGGACAGCTGAGGTGGGGATATATCAAGGGGATGAGAATCCAAGTTTCCAGAATGGCAAATGGAGCCGGCGAGTTGCCAAAAGCTGTGGGCTATAGGGGTTTCTGCTTTTCCTCTTCAGCTTGGCCCTGCACCAGCGCCGTCGAACCCGCACGAGCGATATTATAATATTAGTTGACAATATCGACAGCGACAAGAAAGCAAGAGGATGGAGAAAGCCCAGCGCAACTAGCTTGTGTTCAGGAACAAAAGAACGTGGATTGGATAAGCTGACGCTACCATTGCGCCAATCATTTAACAGGAATCTGCCTAATTACATATGCAGGTAATGCCAGCATACGTCTACATAAAACGGGCCTAGTTCGATGCAGGACTTAGGGATGGTCGACTGGCTGGCTTAATTGACAGCTTCGAGAGCAAGCAAGCAAAGTATCCCTGAAACCATTCGAACCAGGCCAGGTTTTCTTTTGGGGATGCTTTTAGGCCTCATTTGGCAACTTTTCTCCGTCATCTACGTCGCTTTAACTCGTTTCAGGTCGCGGACCCGCCTTGACTTTCGATATTGGATCTAACGCCGTGTAACTCGTTCATGAAGACGTTGGCAGATTTGTTCCAGGTTTAACCTGCGCACAGGAAGAAGCGGTCTATTTTTCTCGACGCTAGCTGAAGCACGAAGCACCCAATTCACAAAAGAGGCTTACCCTTCAGGCCCTTTTCTAGCTTTTTTTCTGGATTTTTTGTTCGACTCTTGCACTTTCGCTGCGGATTTCCCGTCTCGTATCAGCCTGTGCGAATCGAGAAAAGTACTCTGCTGAAGCGCGAAACCGGGTCTCCTGCCTGCCTTAGCCTCTTTTTTGAGAAGACTGTTGCGAAGAAAGAGGAATGGGAATAGTTCAAGAGAGCACAAAGCTGCACCCTAAAAAAAACCGCCTGGCGTCGTTTTAATTATAATTGAACTTCCTTTCTTGTGCCACTCTATTCCTTTTTTTCCTTCTTGTCATTCCTCAAAATTGGTCGTTTCAGAACCGCCTTTGAAGGGATTCATCGGCTTTCTTGGTGGTCACTATAGTTTAGTCTGGCATTCAGTCAGCTACGACGAGTTAGTCAGGGCGACGGGAAGGCAAAAAGAATTTTCCTTTCCTTCTTTCATCCTTCTTTCCTTCTTCTTTTCCTTCTTCTTCTTCTCACGTCGGCTTCGGTTCTTTCATTCGCTTTCAGGGTTTTTTTATATCATCCTTATACCTGCCTACTACTAACATCTCGTGGGGGTTTGGGAATATAATGGGATTCGGTGCCGCCAGCTCCCTGCCAGCAGCTCCACGAAGAGGTCAAAAAATCGAATCTGAAGTCCCCGTCCAGACAAACGGACAAGCTCAAGATCAAGATCTAGCTCGAGGCCACTCCTATGAAGACTTTAATTTGCGGGTTCAGCGAATAGTAAATGTCGGCGCTGTTCTGACCGCCAGTGCGAGTGCGACCCTGACCGCCAGTACACGAGACCACCATTATCCTTCGATCTGAGAGTTCTATTCGACCTAAACCTTCGCAAACACCAATCGTCAATCGCAGTAGACAGCCATCAAGAAAACCGGGGAACCCCGACGCAGTTGCAGTTTTTTCCCGCTACTTTTTAAGCCGGGCCACTCCACGACATCTCGCCTGTGGGCAATTGCGCATCCGAAGCAGAAAGGGGAGCAAGCAAGGAAGGGAGGGGACGACCGAAGTAGGGGAGCGAACTGAGCCGCTGCCGCTGCCAATTGCAAACATCACCGCTAGAAAAGGACAGACACCACAAGCTCGACAAACAAGAAAGCACGGATACAACATGTCGGAGTTCAAGTTTAGAGTGCCTGGCTTCACGCGACCGAATCCACCGGCCGTGTCGGAGGACCCCAGTGGAGGCTCGCCCACCAGCACTCATGTCTTCTCAAGCTCCATGAAGTCAAAATTCCGCATCACCCAGTTTGTTCGCGAGAGCAGGCACGTGGATGGCGCAAAAGGCGCATCGGGGGAAGAAGGCCCAACTAAAAGGTCATCCGTTTCTGCTGCTTCTGCCGTTGCCGCTCCCGCGCCGGCAGCAGTAGAAGGCAATCATGTCAAACCTGAAGACCATGCCGCTAGAAAGGGCTCGGATGCTGTCTCGGACATCCTCCTGCTACGGCCGGACCCTAGAGAGGGCACACCGACGGCCGCGACACCGATTGCTTCGAGACCTGTTCAACTAGCGGCCATCAGAGAAACCACTCCAGGACTAAGCAAAGCAAAGGTTTGTTTCCTAACAGTTTTCGCTACCTTTACCACTTCGATTCCTTTGTCTTGCTGACCGTTGGTGCAGCAGGCCCGAAGGTCCTTGCCGAACCTCAAACTGGTCCCACCAACGCATTACAACCCGTCCCCTGGATTGCCTGAGGGGCGCACCCCGCCTCCTGTCGACCCTTCTCGGTCTGTAGAATGGAATAAGGTAGTGCGCAGTATCCAGGCGACCTCGTTAGAAGCAATTGTCAAAAAATTGCTTGACGCCCTTTCCGACCACCCGGAATCCGGCCCTGGAACTCTCGTCTCCACCCTAGGGGACATATTCCTTGACGATGCCACCAAGCAAATGTACCGCCAGATTCAGGCTCTGGACTCGCGATTACTTTCAGGGCAACCAGTATCTTCCATCGCGCCTACCTCCGTACCCAATGGAATGACACCAATCGCTCCTGAGCTGTCGACACCGATCCCTCAATCCGCGATATCAAGGCTCTCAACCCCAGCAACCACGCAAAGACGAAGTCTATCCGGTGCTATTCCTAGACCAATGCCTGGTGGAGTACTCATTGCGCCAAAGCTCTTCGAACCTCGCGAATACAAGCCCAACAACGCCCGAAAACTAAAACGCAAGTCAGAGGCAGACAAGGACGGTTCGATCTCTAAGCTCCTAAGTATGAAGCGGAATGCATCACTCGGAGAGCTCTCGCATATCCACGCAAGCTCAGATAGTCTGATAGGTGGCGAGCCACCCGTCAAAAGGAAGCGAGGGCGACCAAAGGGATCGACTAAGGCTGCTATTCAGGAAAGAGAATCCCTGAAGATGCAAGCTACAGCAGCTGAACAAGTTAGTGAGACTTTAACAGAGACTGGTACCATTGCTACAGAGAGCGTATCTCCAGTCCTAGAGGAGGAGAAGTTGCTGCCGACAGGCACATCGATCGAACTGAGAGCAGCATCTCCTTCGCCGCGGCCTGATGGCACGTCGATGCCGTCCATATTGCCCGAAGCCACACCCTGAGGCACTAACTCGACATCGAACCTTTTATGGCGGATACAGATACCACGGCGAATCTCGAACATCGGCACTAAAGCTATTTGAACACTAGAACAACTCTCTACTACGCTATCGTCTATCATATTTCTGTTTCTGGGCGGCTCATTCCGTTTATCAGTCGACAACGGCCTTCATTATCAACCACTGCTTCATCAACAATTCGGTTTCTTTGTTTTATTCCCTTTCTGCTTATTTTTCCACTTTTCACGTTAGTTCTTGGGTGCTTGCCCCTTCTTCTTTTCGACTTTCACGAGACTAACAATAATGGGAGGGTACTTTCCGAAGCCCGCCTATTTTCGGGTCTTCTAAGGTGTCAGCGGACACCCTAAGCTTCCTTGCGATCATTTATTTCTTTAATGTTTGGACTACTAGAGATACCCAGGGATATATTTTTGGACTATGATTTTCTTTAAGAAATTTCCTTTTTTTTAATAATGAAAGTGTTCGTTTACGATTCCTCCTCTCCTCGGCTGCAGATAGAGTCGAGATGTTTCTAAGGGGGCCTGTTAAACGACTAGTTTACTAGTCGCTCAAAAGTACTTTTTTTTACTCTTTAATTTATTTTTTAATGATACGAGGTCTTCTTAACTCCATTCTACTTCTCCCCTCTCGTTAGTCGTTTTTTTTGACAGGTCGTTTCTCGTTTCTCGATGCATCGGATACACGCTTTTCGGCTCGAGAATGTCGTTTTCCTCATCGAACTTCCTGAATCTTCGCTTTGTCTTGCTGGCCAACTTCCTGGGGTTCAATTGCGACATTGGTGCATTTGAGTCAGCTGCTTTTCGAAAGCACTATCGAATAATCATATAAGCATCAAGTATATATGATAAACATTAATATCCGCATCCGCTATCGACATGTTGCTGCATGTTGGCGATACCCATAACTATTCTCAACTGACCCTCGGCTATGCTAACCATCAGCCCATCAGCCCATATGCACTCGCCACCTGTGTGGCTACACCTCTCTTGCAACTTCCCGCCGAAGCCCCATGTTTGCGAAATGCTGACGACATTGGCAATGATAAGACTTCGGGCTACCTATCAGGCCACCGACTGTCAATTACCATTGGATTTGGGTTCGTCAATGCTAAACACCCAGGCAAGCGCAGATCTTAAGATTCAATCGGTTATCTCTCCAGTAACTTGATACCCTATCATGCTTCCTTCTCCGCTGATATGATTGTCGTTTTCGTTTATGGCATCCTTTCAATTGAACCCACGCTAGCTCAACCGCTAGACACGAATACGCACTCTGTATATGCATCAATGGAATGTGCATTTTCATGTGGCGTCTTCCCCAGACCGAATTGCACCTGCTCCACGAAAAAGATTTTTTTTTTCATCCGATTATTGTACCCTTGAAGCAAAATGTTCCCGCTCCCGACACATCTTTCGCCTAACCCATTTCCGATATTCTTCTTCGGAGTCCGCATAGAGTACGCCAATGCATCTAGACCCTTATGATCACGAGGTCCCATCTTCTGGATGAGTCCTCTTCTTCGATTGGAATGTATGCATCGTTCTTGAGACAAAAAGGATGGGGCTCTTAGCGCTCTTCTCTTTATCAAAAGGAAAAAAGGTATCGCATGCAGCGGCACGTGTGAGTATCAGCTATCATCTTGCAGGCACCCTGCGGCTGCATGTAGCGATTGAGGCCATCACACCTTGGCACAGGCGTTTTTCTTTTCCAAAATGCGGGGCAAGGGAAAGGGAAAGGGAAAGTTTCCCCTCTTGTGAAGGAAAGAACCAGGATTCCAGGATTACAACTTGTTGGGAAAGAGGGTTAACTCATTTTCAAACAATTTAGTGGTCCGGGTAGCGGGGCATTTGCGCGGACTCCGTTGGCCGTAGGTAAAGATTTAGAAAGGCATCCGTCGATTTTTATAGCTAACTAACTGGAGATAGTCGGACTGCTGTCTCTTGATTTCTTTCGTTTTAGAGGCCGCTCTTGCGAGGTTTCCAACGGGTAAAATCGCCAGTGACGTCGGCATCGTTTAGGGAAATTCAAGCTGACCCTGTTACCCTTCGATTCGACTTCAGGCTAGCGAAACGGTCAAGACACGGCACATGGAAGACGGTCCTTACCCTTGCCATGTTTTTTCTCGCGACGACCCAGAAGTATGGGGCGATAACCTCGTTAGCTTGTCGAGACCATGCCGTTCAAAGTAGCTGGGCAATCTCTGCCTACAAAAAAGTTATTCTCGGATTTCAAGCCCGGTTGATGGCTAGACATGGCTAGCGGAAGGATTAAATTTTTCCCTCTCAATATTCGAAGCGTCTCGAATTCATGAATGTCACGATGCTGGCCTGATCCTTCCTCCTCTTCTCTCCCTACAGCCCTGGTGAGCAGGATTATAGGCAGGGGACCCGATTCGATGTAACTTTTTACGTTTCTATATGTCATTGCCATGCAGTTAATATTTTTTTAATACCCTGATTGATACCTCGATGCATTGAATGTCCAATTGCGATGGCCATCGATAGCGGCAGAACTGTGCCATCTTGAAAAAATTTATATATGCCTCAACCTCAGGTCGTACAGAGGTATAGCAATATCCAGGCAATTGAGCACGAGGGATATCCGGATATTGAATAACTTCCCGTAACACTCTCGTAAAGCCACGGTCACGGCTTCTTTATCAATGGATCCCAAAGGTTACACTGTCGATCAAGTGCCCTTCAAGAAAGTTGCAAAAGCCAGCCCGTTGGGTAATGAACTCGTAATCCTGCCAAGGATTAGGGCATGGCCACTGCTGGGAACGAACGGGAAGGGAAGACGAAATGGCAAGTCTTTCAGCTGGTTCTCGACGTCTGCATCTTGTTTCATGAGTCTTGGTTCGATGACTGGTCGCATTTGCTTTACATGAGCTTATAATTACGAAGTCTATCAACTAGTATCGTATCTGACGAAACAAGGTCGACTTTTATGGATCGGTTTAGTTGTGATATCGTCGAGTATACAAATTAAATCCCTCAGCTGGAATACTAGAACTAAAATATGACCTGATCGCATGGGATTAAAGCCCAGATCGACAGCGTCTTCGTCAAGGTATCTGATACGATTCCGAACAGGGATAACTGCCAGAAAGTAAAATTTCCTCTATCGTGACATCGTGAAACAAACCTTGAAAGTAACGACAAGCAACACAACCTCTTCGACAGCCAAGGTTCTTCACATGTGCTTTTCCTCTTTAGGATTCATTGGCGTCTGGCCTGCGGGACTTTTAGGAAGGATATCAAGGTCCAAAGGGTTGTTCGGTAAGTCGTGGCTTCGGAAGTGAAAACTGGCCCGGGCAATTGGTAACCATACAGCGGTTGCAGCTTATGCCGAGGGGTCGCAGGTCGACCTTAGGCTCACTCGGATCGATGGAATGATATGGAATGGAATGCCATATCTCTCCATGATGCCCGGAAGCGTCCACTCAAAGCCACAGACACTATGAGTGTTTTGTTTCTCCAGATTACTCCCTTCGCGGTCTCCGTCTTGTAGATCAAGTGGGAAGGCCCGCGTTGATATGGCCGCTATGCATGTCTGATGTCAGCCTGACATGTGGTGCAGTGCAACTCTGTGTCTCCGTCCAGCCCAGCTTGGAGCTACAGCGTACAGCTTGGGGGGGACAAATATGCTTCAGGACAAGGGCGAAACGGGAGCACTACGACGAGAGCAGTTGGTACCTGTCGGTCTAGCCATTTTGTTCCAAGCAACGACGACACGATGATAACTGTTCACGATGTCCCGAAACCAATTGCGTCGGTCCATGCACACACACAGCCTTGTGCCAACGTGGATCCAACAAGGGCAGAAGATATACTTACTCCATCCAAGTCCGGATAGGCTATCCTGCAACTTTTAGCTTAGTTTCCGTTCAACTTTGCTTGTCGTCAATAGGCAATACGTACACTAACTGCGGTCATTTTTCAACAAGCAAAATAGTAATCCAATCGACTGCCCCTGTTCAACGACCAAGAAGGCTAACTGGTAAGGTTGGCGGGCAGGTCTTGGTTCGATCCATCAAGAATCGATTGAATTATCGTTCTTTAAAAACGTGCCCATGTCCATGAATCGCAACCCAGATATTTCGTTTCTCGCCCTAGTCTTCCATTCTTGACGAGGTGCATCTTGCATTCCTTCTTTCTTCAACCTTCAAGGTTTTATATTTCCCCACAACTAGCGCCGAAGCATTTCTATTTGACCGAAAAAATTTCAGGACCTTGGATAAGAGGAAAATCTTTTTTTTTTCGAATTCGCTCTTATATTTATAACAAAAGCAAGGTCATCAAAAAGGCCTCATCTGACAAGGCCTGTTCAAGTTGCGCTTTAAGCGGAGACAATCCAACCGGAACAAGATACCAGACTTCCTGCTGTGCATTAATTGCCACTACCACTGATACCAGGGACCGGATTACTTTTTTTCCTGTTGCACCCAAATTCTCGTGATAACAAGGACAGAAAAAAAAATTGTATCTTTTGATTTCTGACCTGCACAGTCCAGTCAGAAATTAACCTGGCCGCGGTGGACCTCCTCGGCTGGAGCTGAAACAGAGACATCCCTGCAGAGGGATTACCGAACCTGGGAAAACCGCAGTTTGCATAGACGACCTTCTCGCAAATTGTCTGGCTATTCAAGATTGCATTGAGGCATTTGGGAGGAAATAATCAACCTATTCGGAACGGATTTTCTCTGCTGCATTTCCTGGATCCAGTAAGGGACGATAGGATACGGTGCCTCTTTCCTGGCAGAGCCACAGCCCTGCAGAAACAGTGCAGCGCAGCCTCAGCTTTTTATATCAATTTATATTCTTCAGACGAAATATTTTTGACCAAGTCGTCCTATTTAACAACTTTCTTCTCGAAGACAGTGAACCCCTAAGAGCTCCTACGCTTTAATTATATTAACATCCCGAGAACCATTTCAGAATTTCGGAATATCTCTCCCATTGCAAGCTAGACGCCCTCGCTTGCTCCCGTCGTCCGGCACTTTCTTCTTTTCTGGTTCTTTTTGTTCGATCACCTTTTTCTCACCCGGAATATTCCTTTTCTATCTTTGGCTCAGCCCTTCGTCCTGAAACCTGCCCCGACGTCGACATACCACACAATCAACACAAGATACCAGCCCCAGCAGCCCCCCCTTCCCCAGGAACATATTATATCATCGTTCAATTAATCGCTCAGACCAGGTCACGGGGTATCCATCGCGCTATACCACTTCTTGTCAGATCTATCTTATATCCACCAGCTGCAAGGTCGGAAAAATATATATAAAGGGTCTAGATAAAAGAAAATTTTCAAGAAAATTTCAGAAAGATGGATTCGGTAACCGCGGTTGTCCAACAGCAGTCATCCTTTGGCTCTCCGTCGCCGCTGCTCTTACCGGAAAGGCTTGACTTAGAGAATCCCGACGGCATTACTTCCCTATCAAATACTTCTAAGCCTTTCCACTCCGTCTCCGGCGCTGCTGCACCAGGCACATCGGGTTTTACCCCACTACCCACTCGCCCGTCAGTAATCACAAACAAGATGACACCTTATAACTCCGTCCCCAGGTTCGAAGTAAGAGAAACAAAACGCCTCTTAACCAGACTGCCTTCTGTTAAGAACGAAAGAAGAACCAAGGCATCCTCTAGCGGTTCATCGACTCCAGATCTATCCAGATCAAGCTCTACAACCACAAGCACTACGCCGGTTCTATCACCTGAATCTATTTCGGACTCTCTTTCCAGCCACTCTTCTTCTGAAATTTCTTGCTTCAAGGTTGTTGGCAGGAAACGATCAATGGACAGCATTGCCTCTAGTGATAATAGCAGTCAGTACTCGTGTCTTGCAAAGGACGACCAGTACCTGCTTCACCTCAAGGATGTCGAGGGCATGTCGTGTTGGAGCGACATTGCCGAAAGGATGTGCCAGAAGGGGTACTCTGTGCAACAGAGGGGCCTGAGGACGAGGTATTGCGTCTTGAAGCGGGATTTGGACCTCACTGTAAGTCGCTGCTCATTACAATTCAACGAAAGAAAACTGTCCTAACAATTTCATAGCTTCAACGCTCCATGGAGAATCTTGTCAACATCCAAAGCGAGGTCGACGAAGTCCTCGGCTCGAGTAACTGCCCTGTCCGAAGACTTGCTTCATTTAAGAACAAGAAGATCGGAGGCAACCTTCGAGTCTACGACGAGGAGGACGAGGCTGTGGACCCTCGTGTCTGGGACGATCTCGCGGCCTCGCTGCAGGCAAGCGGTCTGAGATGATCCTTCCTTAGCCGACCTGGCTTCTTCTATATCTTTCTTTCCCCCCCTTTTTTTTTGTTCTTTTTCATAATTTTTCATACTTTTTCACCTATATTTCTTTCTCGGGTTCTTGGGTCTCTCCTAGCATCGGCATGTCTGTTTTCCTCGCCTGCTAAATGGTTTTCTTATTTTATTTTTTCACTTTCGGATTATGATACCTGTGCGCTGCACTGTTGGATAACTTATACCCGCATTCAAATTGGTTTTAATGATGTTCATTAGTTTCTTTGGCCCTCTTCTTCTTCTTCTTTTCCTTCCGATAACAATTATGCACACGCACCTTCTTTACGATTGTTAGCATTTTCACTTTTGGCATTATTATTATGACTCTCTAGCGTTTTTTATTATTATTGGGACTACAGGTTTTATCACGAGCAACTTGCTTTCGATTTTCTCTTTTCAGTGTACCACTCCTTCCAAGCCTCGTGGCTTTTCCGCTTTTCATGTTTTTTTTTTTTGTGACCTGTCAACAATCCCTTTCGATGATGAAATTCCATTATTACAGCGGTACACAAAAGAAAATCAAATCTCCACTTTTACGGGAAACTTGGTCTCGTAAACCAGTTTCCACAGGCAAAACCCCAATTGTCATCCGATTCATCTTTTCCCCCCTCTTGACCAAAAGCTTTTCCCGTCTTTTTTATTTTTTATTTTTTATTTTTTTTTTTCGCTGTGCTTCTTTAGGTCAGTTAATGCATTTCTAGTGTGGGTTTTCAACGGTTGCCTGTTTACTTGGGGTACACCTCACACACCCACTCACTTACTAAGGTGTTTTACCCGTCCAATCACTGGAAAGCCGGTAGACACGAATACTCTCGCGAATGAGATGTCGACAGTTCCTACGAACACACGGACTGGGCTTAGGTTTGAACTGCTCTGGCCTTCTTTTTTTCACTATCACATGCATAAATCCCAAAAAAAACACATGGAAAACAATGACATGTACAAAAAACAAAAAACAAGGGAGTCAGTCCTTGAAGAGAATAAGTAAGGTTTAATGCAAGTTGATAAAAAAATTGAATCCTATAAATATGGGGTAATATCTATAATAAAAAAAAGTACCCCGTGCTCCCATGGTTAAATAAATTTAGGAGAGAAAAGGAAACAACAAGGCTACTAATACCGTAAAGCATAATGATCTTTTATTTTACCAGGAGCTCTACTTCGATTTCGATCGATCGAATAGGAGCTGACTGAGCTGGCCATGCATGTTTTAACATTCCGTAGCAAGCTTGCTTGTTCAGTTTTTTACCCGATCAATAGTATAGTACTCTTAAGTAATATTCCTGAAAAAGTTCCGGGAAGGAAACATTAAACTAGAACCTTGTCTCGTGGAATATTCTATACGTTATCATTGGGCTGTATGCAGGAGCAGAAGAAAGGATTTCATGCGAGTGCGATCTTTTTTGGGGGTGTGGTGGTGGGTGGTGGTGATGGGATGTATGTATATTTCGGAATGTGATTTGTAGATTAGGCGATTGGATTTCATGTTAGATGTGGTTGTATGGATGTTATTCGTCTAATGGCTTTTTTTGGCTGGGGTTCTTTTGCCTGATGGATGTAAGGGAACTGGTTCCAAGAGGACGATGTATGTGCATGGATGGGAGCTCGTGGAGACGATATACGAGGTTCTCGTACATGTGTATGTAGGAACCATGCATTACTTGTCAATATATGAGGTCACGAGGTCACGGGGGCTTATGCAGTTTGATAGTTGACGTACGGTGCAGCAAACGTAGCCGCTGTTAATGAGCACTTGGTTTCGGGGTTACCGTCATTTTGAATGTCGAGGTTCCACGAGGAGCTAGAACCTCGAATTCAGAGACGTTGTAAGCCTACGGTCTGGATGTAGCAGATCGAAGAAGCCAAATCTAGATGTCCGATGTGCTCTATAACGTCGGAATCTAGGGTTTGTAGAACTGTATTACGAACGCAGCCTAGCCTATCTTAGGCACCTAAATAATCATGCTTCAGTTTTTATATTCCTCGAGGCTAGAATCGACCACTGTACAACAGATGGAACCACAGGGACAGCCCTTCGTTTGTAACACGAACCCGAACAACTCTCGCGGTTCTAGATCTTTGGTAGAATATCATATTGTCTAGAATGGTCGAAGGGCGGCATAGTATAGAGAATCTTCGTATATTGACGATCTATAAGACTAGCGTAATGGGAGACGGATGAGGGAGGCGTCGGATCGAAAATGTAGATAGTAATCAGCATCCATACACGACACCGAAAGAGTACTCCTTAGACTTTGAAATGAAGAACTTCCTCACGGTCTTCCTCTACACGGTATTCTTTACCAATTTGGCGACATGCCTTCCTACAAGGTATAGTGAAGACCTACCCGAAAATCACATCGGTATGTTCGTTAAGCGGTTCTTGACGATGAGAATTGGCCTCTTAAACCGGCCTTATCACGGGGAGAAGTACGTTGAAGACTAACACCGTATAATGTACAATAGACATCCGAGACTTTAAATCCCCAAACGCTCCGATATCTGCCCGCTCGAACCTTGAGAACCGTGGGAATAAATGCACGAATCTTGGAAGTTAGTTGTCAACTCCCCAAAGCACCAATATCGATGACAACAAGGCGATGGTTTGGTGGAACTCCTCCCTATTAAGGCGAGAGCTAATTAGTTATCTCGGAAATCATTAGACAGTTGCACGGAAGAGGGGGTCTGCGGATCAGCGGCCAATGGATGTAGATGTGTGGTTGTTAGAACAGCTCCAAGTGTTGGCCAGGGGATTGTAGCGGTAGCTGGAGATGTGGCTAGCGTGGTGATTCCTGAGATGGGAGTTTGCTTGTATATTCCGGCGAACTGATGGTCTGGGATTGTTTTGTGAGGGGTGTGCTTAGTTGATAAGTTGTCAAGTGTCTGGGACCGTTTGAGTAGAGGTAGGATGTAGTAGGAAGGGCGAGATTAGTCAGCTTCACGTTAGTCTAGTATCGAATTGAAAGCAAAGCTGTATATTAGGGGTAAAGATCAAATTCGGTTAAACAGCTCTCAGGATCCAGCATCGAATCGCAGGAGAGCATTCACAGCCTAATTCGTGCGCGGAAGGAAAATTTGACCAACAGGGAAACCTAGCTTGTCATTAGACTGGGCTAGGTATCGACGGTTTAAGCTACGTACAATAAAGGGAGAAAAAGGTCCACCATTTGTATAACAACCATCAAGATATTCCACGGCGAGGAATTGGAGAAGATAAAGGAAGAACAAAAGGAACACATTGATCGTCTGACGTAACGGAGGCATCGAAAAGAGAAGGGTGATTATTATGGGAGAAGCAGGAGCAAAAGACCAAAGTGATCCTGGAGGAAAGACGGCATGGGAAACTCCGAAAAACACCAGCAAAAGAAGAAGCAAGATGTGATAAAAATGGATCCCTCGATTTGACTTTTATCGATTCTAAAGACGCGGTAGTTCTTTGGCCATATAGTCGGATCGATGAGCAGCCTCTCAAATGCGAGTATGGGTTTTCGACAACGGAAGTAGTGTAGACACTAGGCACCATTGGGTTCTATCTACCAAGAGCCTCCGATCTGTTCTTGGTGAACTTCGAGGGTGTCACCGTCTTGCATATCGAGCTAAAGATGAGTTAGCATTGACCTTCCTAAAATCGCGGTACCATAGCTGGTACAGCTATATCGTCTCAAAACACTAGCAGGCTAAGCAAACTAGCAGCTCTAGCACGACCAAACGGAGCTGTTTGGGTGCATCCATCTACCGAGCCGAAATCTTGCAGAGTGCAGGTATGGACTCGCGAGTTTAAAAGCGACGTGGCAAATCAGAGAAGAGACTTACGGTATCGGGCGTGTCGCCTGGCTGTACTCTGGATCCGTCGAAGAGGAACCTGACGGTGGTGGGGGATTTTCCCTGGCGTTCGCAAAACGCGTCCATAAGCTTCTTCAGCTGAGTGGAGCGCTTGATCTTGAAAAAGACCTCATTGTTATTGTCTGTGACCTTGATGTTGAGGTGTTCGCTGGCTCCTTCAGCCGGCCCTTCGTTCTTCTGTGGGGGTGGGGAAGAATCCGACATCTTTGAAGTTATGCAGGTGTTGTAGACGAAGTGGAAGCGGCTGCAAAAGTTTTCTCAACGGTTTAGCTGGCCAGATTGACGGAGATGCTCGTTTTCGTGAGGATGAAGAAGGAAAAGGAGGAGAACTATCCCAGGAGCTCCGTAGAAGGATTATATAGGGCCTCAGAAGGATCTAGAATGTTGGATGACCAAAGAAGCGCGACCCGCAGACAGCAATGGGGGGTGTTTGAAGGCGGCGGTGGAGGGGAAAGTGGAAGTGGAAGTGGGAGCTGGGAGACGTGATAGTGTGCTTCCGCTGTGCTGCTGCTGAGGTCCCTGTCACGTGAGTGGTCCTTGCCCGTCTGCCTGCCTGCCTGCCTTACGTAATCCCCACGGCAGCGGGCATTTTGGCCCTTCGTTCTGATGCCATTCATATGGTCCCTGCAGGGTCGTTTGCCCATTCCTGCGGGTAGCCATTTGCATTATTACTTCCACTAGTTCAGTACGTATCTGTCTACGGCCCTTATAATAGGCATCACGGAAAATACCGGTTTGATTGGACAGTCATCACATTACACATCATGGTATGTATCTGCTCGCTCATCTCGCTCCACTCTTGCATGCCATGGAGTACTTACTTAGTAGTCATTGCATATTGACTGACCTGGTTGTGTGTGTGTGTGTCCTTGTGCAGGGAATCTCAGTCGAAGACGCTGTCAAGCAGGACCCTCCCTGTCACTCCAAAGCAGTACGTCGTCCTTGCTGCTTAACTACTGGTATAAGGTAGCAATGCATAGCACATACAATCTACGAGGACTAAACTGCTGCCAGTGTGCTATCCAGGACTGCATCCAGAGGAACGGCTACAACGAAGCCAAGTGCCAGGACCAGATCGATGCCCTCTACGCCTGCTGCGAACTGTTCTACAAACGACAGGGTACAGATGCCCGTTCCGTCTCCTGTCCAAAGCCGAACTTGTTGGACCTAAAGATCAAGCAGAGGAAGGAAGAGAGGGAGAAGGGAGACCGTGGGCCGTTATATCATGACCCGAAGAGGCGATGAATCTATCACCTATCCCTTCCTCCCTCCCAATGCATTGATTGATCCAGCCAGTCCACCTCATTGTATTTGTATGACCATTATCGTCCAGACTCAGACTTCTTCTTCTTCATAGTATTAATTATAGGGAGTAGTGAGAATATTTCGCGTCCACCATGTATCCGATCTCGACCTCCAGTAACAATCGTGAGAATGTCGTCAGGGCGAGCAGAAGGGCGAAGGCGTGTGATTTTGATTCTAAGGTTCACCTGGAGCACGCAAAGAAACGATGCCAGAGCAAAGCTCTGGTCGTTTGAACAAACATTGAAGCGTATAATTTGATAAAATATAAACTTGTCGTTTGAACCGAGACTCTAAAAGGTGCCTATATGACATTGATGAAGAAAGAAAAAGAAGAAGAAGAAGAGAAACACCGCAAGCGAAGAAATTTTATATGCGGCCCAAACCACCACCCCTGTCCAACTCTGGTTCCATTCTGGTTCTGTTCCTTGCGCTGTGGGGGCAACACATCTCGCTCGCCGCTTCGAAATTTCCACAAACGTCGTCATGTAAACATCCTCCTTCTCATCCTCATCAACATCATCCTCACCAATCCACTATCATCACCACCATCACCACCGCTACAGACAGCTGTTTCGACATAGTCCGTCGATTCTGCTGCTCCTATCATATATCACCATCCAATCCAATCCTTTCTGTGCATCCGACGACCTCGACCCAATCGAAAACCTGTACCCGTCTCACCTGACCGCGATTCCAAACTCCTGATCTCGAATCCGCGAATCACGCGTCGATTCAACCACCTACACACTCCCCGCCGGGAAAATGAGTCCAGCACTGTTTTCGCCGACAAAGTTTCCGCCAAAGAAGGCGCGATACCCTCTCAAGACTCTCCCACGAAACCAGGTACACTTCCCAAAACAAACTCGACCCTTGGACGGTATATTATCGATATCTGGGGATAGCAGCTGATTACGGTGGAACCTTCTATAGCAATTCTCGAGGGAGAACTCGCTACTAATGTCTGACGACGATTACGTATGTGCGACAGCCACCAAATGCTCCTAGGACCTCTATACTAATGCTTTCCCAGGACCAGAAGGAGTCGATAGCTGGGAGCGACATATTCGGGCCGGAGGATTCTAGGGTACTAGTTCCATATGGTGGCGAAGGTTGTACCCACGCATTCCGTGCATTAGTTTATCAGTACTAACTTACAATTAGAGTCTGGGTATGGCGACTCTCTGTATATTGGTGAAGAAGACGAAGACTACGAGGAAGAAGATGTTGCCATCGACGAAGAACAGCTGGGCCCTGAAGTTGATAGTTTTGCACGATATGTCGACCTGCACCGACGAAAACCTGACGATGACAGCAGGGAAAGTGCCTTTGGGCTTATCGACGGGTTCCTGAAAGACACCGACGACCATTTCCACCAGGCCCAAGGACGAACAGCCCAATATTCTGGTGAGGATGACGACACTATTATGGATATGATGGGTGAGACGGCCTTTTACAAGATGGAACATGAAACTTGGAATCTTGTCTCTCGGCTACTGCCTGAACGTGGTGTCGAATTCACACATACATTGCGAACCGTTTCTGAGTACGAAAGCAACGAGATCTTACGGCGGCAGCTCCTGGACGAATCACCGACGTTTCGAGAACTGAATATAATTAGGGAATGGCTCAGAGTGATCGCCCCAAACCCCGACATCCCGAACGAGGACGCCGAAGACGATGAGGTTATGGGTTCTGGACACATGTACACTCTGAATGCGCTCAAACGGTACAAACGAGATAACATGGATCCCGCCGAATTTGCCCGCAAAGGGCCAAACGCGCGATTCGAGTATCCCGAACGAGGTATTCCGTCGTTGGAGGACAAGTCTCAGCTTATCAATACCGAAATGGACCCCGATGGCCCTATTCGTCAGGAGAGAAATACAGCAGAAGCCGATAACTACTACGATACGACATTCTATAAAGTATTATGGGGCTACATCCGCAAAGGCGACTTCAGACAGGCTGCTGAATGGTGCAGAAAGTGCGACCAGGCTTGGAGGGCGCCGGTTGTTCTCGGTGGGAGGGATGCTGTTGACTGGGTCATTGATGAAGAGGTCGCTGATGACGAAATGTACGACGCATCGCCCCAGCAAGGCCCAAGTGGTAATCGTCGAAGACAACTCTGGAGACGTGCGTGTTACGCACTGGCGAAACGAGGTAGCAAACGCCCCGGCGAACTCTGGGAGAGGGCTGTCTACGGTTTACTGTCCGGTGACATCGATTCAACCCTTCCTGCGTGTGAGAACTGGCACGACCACGTCTACACCCAAGTCAACGCTCTGATAGAGGCCCAGTACGAGCATTTTCTTCACAGAGAAGGTCGGGTTTCGAGTCAGGTGCTCAAGCTGCCCGTCCCTGATGTGACAACTTTGGGTACCCATAACGTGGTCGCAAAGATCGTTGACAGCCTTTCCCGTCCGAACGATTTCAGATTTGCCGCATCACCGCAAAATACTGCTTTGCGAGCGGTGCAAGGTGCTATCATTTCGAATAGGATACCAAAGTTAGTCGGCATCTTTGCCTCCCAGCTGAGAGAATTCCGAAGGAATCCAGGGTACGAGCCCGAGAAAGATACAAATACACCTGTTGACTGCACAGACTGGAAGCTCTTGCGGATTGTGACACATCTTATTATTATCTTGCAGCACTTAGGCCAGTGGCCGGAGAGCGGCCCTGATGCTGACGCTGCGCAGGAAGTCATCGCTGGATATATTCGCATGTTGGCGGCAGCCGAAAAGTATGGAATTATTCCTCTATACGCTGCCAGACTGTCGCGAGACCGATGTGTGGAAGTCATGGGTGAGGTGCTGATGCACGTCACTCATGAGCAAACGCGAGAAGATATTATTCGATCTTTCCGATCTTATGGACTTGATACCCAGGCGACACTTAAACGAGCGATGGAGAACGCTTTCATCCAAACCGAGGTTTTCTACAAACACGAAGAGCTTCCGATACAAATTCTCTCGGAGTTCTCCCTCTCATGGCAAGATCGCCGGAAGGTGCAGCCGGAGGACGAGAAGCTGATCCGGACGGCAGAATGGATGCTTCATGTCGACGAGATGAGAGAGGACTTGATACACGCGGGTGTAATGATGTTCAAGAGATTCTACTGTATGCTGGCCCCTACTAATAAATGTCTTGAGAGTTTGCTTACTAACTAACGAATCTTAGTAACTGGCCGTTTGGACGCTGCTCGAGCTCTCTCGGAGCGGATACCTAGCAGCTTTATCGTGTCTGGCGAGGAAGAAGATCATGACGATCTGTCCGAAGAGACGCAGAAGATTGCTTCTGTTTATATTGAATACGAATTTCTGATCGAAGGACTGGATGCTCTTGATGAATGGAGCAAGCTACTTGCGGCAGGGTAAGACCTCTTCACATCTAATGTAGTTTTACTATGCTAATCTGCTCTTTATAGCACCGCCGCAAAGCGTGAAGGTGGCTCTGCCGCTGTTCGACGTGGAAAGCTGAAGGATGAATTGCAGGCTGCTTATGAGACTGCGGAATCCAAACTTGGCCTGCTAGTTAACTCCTGGCTGGTCCAATGCCAGCACCACGCAGATGCAGAGCAAGTCAAGCACATCAGAAACACCTATGTCCCGGACATCACGATTGCCCTGCATAACGTACATGTTGCGGCTGGCCACCATCTCAACAAAAGCTATTACTCAAAATGTCTCGACCTTGCGGTGCTCGTGGCGAAACCTAGCAGCGGCGTCGCGGAGACGTTTGTCGCAACAGGGAGAATGGCGAAGTATGTGGATGAGTTAGCGAATGTAAGCTTGATGTGTTTACAGGCTGCAAAGGGCGCTAGTTTGGAGCCGACGTTAGTTAAACCCGGGCAAGAGTCGAAGGTTTCTATTTGGAATGTGAAGCCTACTGCAATGTAGTAGGTACTCTAGGTTTGTTAGTGGGTGAACGAGTGGTATCCGAATAGGGGCATATTCCCTTCTCTTTTATGCTTGCATTGTTGCGGGGCCGTTTTACCATAGCGGATTTAATCTTCCTTTAGTTACTCCTTACTTTTTCTCCCTCGAACGTAAATGTATTATATGGCTAGCCGTCTTCCCTTCCCTTCTCTTTTCTTCAGGGTAGATCCGCATTTTATATGGTCAACGCCCTCAAGCTAGCGGTCTTTTTACTCTATGCTTCTGCTTTTCCTGTACCAAAATGACGAACAAACCTTTCGGATGGTTAATGAGATTCATTTGATGCGTGTTATCTTTTTATTTCCTAGTATATTTTTCTTTTCCTTTCATAATATTTCATGATCATTCGTATCCGGATAAATAAGATAGAGAAACGAACGAGTTCTATGCAATTAAAACCTCCATAGCTCACTCACAAACACGCAGCTCGAAGAAGAATTGAGAAAACGAGGAAAGGAAAGTTTCCCATATGCATATCCCCACAAGAAAAAAAAAGGAAGAAAATAATGATAGCAGAAGAAGTCCCGGTCAAGTTCCAAGCTTCAGCAGGTCTACATTCATATGTATCCTAATCCATTCCAAAAAAGATATCCTTATCCCATCTAATACCCAATTACCCTGGTCCTTCCTACTACGCAACTTCAAAAAGATACTCCACGAATGGTGTATATTCGCTCCCACCCATCGTCCCCGCCGCCAACTCCGCTACACTTGCATCATCTTTCCTCACAATCTTGCCCTTCTTATCCCTCCCATACGCATTTCCGCCCAAATGCGCATACTGGGTTTCTAGACTCTCCTTCACCTTGCCAATCGCCTTTCTCCTCCCCACCCAACACGCAGCCACAAAGTCCAACGGTAACCCGTACCGCAGCACGCTCTCCACGAACACTCTCAATGTCTTAACATGCACCCAAGCGGCAGCAAGTTCGCCGTACCCCGTCCTAGCGAGTCGTAATGTCTCTCCAAATAGCTTCTCGGCTTGTTGTTCCGCAGACTTAGTCTCAGCCTGTTCCTCGGTATTTGCGTTTTCGTTATATGTTACGTCTCTGGGGATGTATCTGTGTTCGCGGGCTTTATGGGATAACTCTGCCGCGTGTTTCTTAAATACTACAACGCCGAAAAGTGCAAATTCCGAGTCTTCGGAGATTTTGAAGACTGATCTGGGAACTATCATTGTACTTAACGTCTCATAGCTGTTTAAGAACTCCTTTTCGTTCGGTTTGGGAACAGCGATGAGGGCTGTGGTGAGGTATTCCGAGTTGAGGAAGTGGGTGGGTTTGAGGATTGATGCGAGAGAGCGGGTGGAGAGGTTGCCTTGTTGTCTGCGCTGGAGGGTTTGGAGGTTCGATTTTACGGATTGGTAGGAGGAGTATTTTGATTTGATGTCGTCGTCGAGAGATTGGATTTCGGATTTGAGGATTGAGACGATATCTGGAATGGGCCTTTCGACGCGGTATTTTACTTTGTTCCAGGTGAAGGATTGGAGGTATGTTGTGAAGGGTTCTATAACCGGTATTAGTATAACTTGTTAGATATGGTATGATGATAGCTTGTAAAGATAGAGGGGATGGAAGACAGACTCTCATTAACCAGCTTATTACCCGCCAACTGGGCCTCGTTTCCTTCGAAGATGGATTTTAACACATCCGAGGCCTTGGTCATAGCTGCCTCAGCGGCGATATCGAGCTTCGCTAGCTCATCAGCCTGTATAACCAGGGTATCCAGCGTTCCGATCTTAAAGTCTGGGATATTAAAGTGCAGCAGGTTTGTCTCCGAAGGGGATCCATGCGAGTTTATGGCCTCGAAAGTGTCATCTTTGTCACCGGTTTTGACAATGGATGTCGGTAGCGAAAGGAGGAGGTAGGATGGGGAGCTCATTTTGTGGGTGTAAGTAGGACGGCGGCGAATGCGCAGGAACCGCAGGATGCGGGTTTTGATCCGGGAAAGGATGTGGGAGCGGCGACGCGAGGAAGCTGGGCGTGATGACGGTGGTGGTGGTGAGGAGGAGGATGTCGGAGTGGTGGGTCGGGTCCGCGGGGTACGGCTTCGAGACTATCGAGGCATACGGCGGACACTTCTTGGAGAAGAAGAAGATGCGATGGTGCTTTGTGAGCGTGATGTCGAGCAAGTAGTCTATATATCTCCTCTTATTCGAGATGGTGGTTTTATGTTTTTGGTGTTTTGAGGCTTTGGAGGAGCGGAAGCTGGGAAGGCCTGGAGGTACCGATGATGTCGTCGGGTCTTGGCCGGGGTTCAGTTCATGTCCCCTCAACCTCACTCTGCTCGCTCCGCAAAACAACATCTTCGCAAAAAGTATCGTCAGCAATGGTTCGCGGCAGCCTCATTGGCCGTCCTGTCCGTGTCAGGCTATTCGATGTTTGCGCCCGGTGTTCTTATCGACACGGGCTTGTCCGAAGTTTAACAGTAAGTGGTGTTCTTTCGTGTCCAATGGCAGCAGGGAGCAAAGCTAATGCTGGTGTGTAGACAGACGGCCGCACCAGAATCTCCAATCTCTGGCTTCCGATCCCAAAGATAAAGCCCAATCCCAAAGAAGAAGTGCAGGAAGACGTCCATGCGCTGCTTGTCAAGGCCGGATACATTCGGAATGCGTACCCGGGCGTATTTCATATGCTGCCATTGGGCCTCAGAGTGCAGGATAAGATCGAGAAGTTGATCGATAAGAACATGAAGGCTATTGGTACGATATCCAAATGATATCGTATATACCACCAAGCTAATATCATCGACCGATTAAAGGCGCCTCAAAAACCGCCCTACCTTCGATATCCGCCCATTCGCTATGGCAGAAAACAGGCAGAGCAGACAAAATGGGCAAAGAGGTAGCACTATACCCTCCTTCGTCTTTTTCGCGCCTATCCGTTGATGAGAACTAAAGACTCACGTTCTAGTAATTAACCCTGGTTACAGCTCTTCCAACTGAAAGATAGACATGGAACAAACTATCTGCTCGGCCCGACCCACGAGGAGGAAATCACTACCCTCGTGTCTTCGACGGTTACTTCTTATAAGCAATTACCATTGCGCGTATATCAAATAAGTACGGCCAGCATCTTTCAGACCGGATTTTCGGTTGGCCTACAATATCTAACAGCAAAATGATTACACAGCCCGCAAATACCGTGACGAACGTCGTCCCCGCGCTGGCCTCCTTCGTGGCCGTGAATTCGTCATGAAAGATCTCTACACCTTCGACTACTCCTCTGAAGGCGCCTTAAACACATATAACGACGTTGTAGGCGCCTACAGGTCAATATTCAATGAACTCGGCCTTCCGTACCTCGTCGCAGAGGCAGATAGCGGTAACATGGGCGGAAATATGTCCCATGAATACCATTATCAGTGTAATACAGGGGAGGATACGGTCCTTAGCTGTTCTGGGAAAGAAGGTGATAGTGAAGTGTGTGGGTACACCGCCAATATGGAATGCGTGGAGTCCATACCAGTTCGCAAGGAGAATTGGGAGACGAAGGAGACGAAGGTTTGGTATGGAGTTAGTAAGGATAGGAAAGTACTTGTGAAAGCTTACTATCCAGGTTACGTCAAGAATACCTCGGCAAAAGACGGCGAGGGAGAGTGGATCAAGAGAGAGGTCAATCCTCGGGTTATTCAGAGTGTGGTTGGTGACGAGGGTGGGGGTATCGAGGCCGGCATGGAAGAGGCTAGTGCGTTGAATGCATGGGAAGACAGCTTCACATCATTTAACGATACGCTCGATATCACAACTGGGCAGATAAAGGAAGGAGAGTCATACAGCCGGATCATCAAGATCTATGACGGCCACATTCTCGACGGCGACGGCGGATCAAAATTTTCGACTTTCTCTGAACACGAAGAGGATTTTGGCGCCGAGTCGCAGAGTATGATCAAACAGTTCTATTCCGACAAGAAGATTCCAACAGTGGTCAGGACAAGTGTACCCGGCAAAGAAGAAGACGACAAGACGCCTATCTTCCTATGTAAACCGATAACGGGAGACGTCTGCCCCAAGTGTGAGGATAGTAAGCTAGCGGCGACGAAAACAACGGAGTTGGGTCATACTTTTTACTTGGGAACAAGGTATTCTGATCCTTTGAGGGCTTATGTGGGCATCGTGAATGAAGAAGGCGTGCAAAGCCAAGTTCGTTTGCAGATGGGATGTTATGGTATTGGGGTTACTAGGCTCATCGCCGCCATTGCTGAGCTACTGAGGGATGAGAAGGGATTGTGCTGGCCAAAGGTTGTTGCGCCGTATAGTGTAGCTGTGGTTTATACAGGCAAGAAAGGTGGGAATGACATGAGCGGGACGGCAGAGGAAGTGTACGACTCAATCATGCAGGGTAATCGCTGGTTGGAGGATGACATTGTCTTAGATGATAGAGATGAGTCAGTGGCAAGGAAGATGAAAGAGGCCGACATGATCGGATATAGCACTGTGGTAGTGCTTGGGAGCAAGTATGAAGAAGAGGGGCTGATTGAAGTGCAGGAAAGAAGAACTGGGAGAAAGCACATGGTCACGATGGACGAATTGTCTCAGAAGCTGGACGATATCCTCGATTAGACCTCAGAATACAGATCTTACACATCCGCTCTGGCGTATACACATCTATCTACCTACTCAAGCATGTACATATCGAAAATAAATTTCAAGAGTTATCAACGGTAGATTGATGGTCAAAAGCCAATTCAATACTGCTTTGAGAAGAGTTGAAGCAAGTCCAAGAACGCCAGGCCCACCCTACCCTATGTACAATCATACGCACTCTTCGGCGTACACAAACTTAGTTCTCATAGATCGAGTTCATGATCCGTTTTTTTTTTTTTGTTTCGTTCAAGAGCGGTGTTTACACCTCTGCATTTCCACCTCTTTGTTTTGCCGCCAAAGCCCATCTTCTCATACCCTCTTCATACGCAGTCCACATAACCGCGCTACTTAAAGCTTTCCTTCCCATCCTCAAGCCTAGCCCATCAAAGAGCGCCATGAACCCTTCCTCTCCGATTACTTTCCTCCCTGCAACCCACATGTTTGTATACGTCTCTGGGAACAGTTGTATTCTTGTCTTCAGTGCATCAAAAGGATTTGTCACAGCCGTCGCCAATACACCAGCGGTAAGCCCAGACGACAAGTTTACCAAAGTTGCAGACTGTTCGTGATCCACCACGCCAACCCTTTCGCCCGAGCTGTATAATTTTCGAAATACACCCTTAGACGCTTCGTAAAAACTGACGTATACGCCAGCATATGGTCCATCTCTGATCGCAGTAGCTCCAAACCCAGAGAAAAACCCGCGCACCCCTTCTTTGGCAAAGATATCTCTGCAAGCATGCGCAATAGAATTGTAGTTGTAGAATGTAGATTCGTAGCGGACTTTAATGATAGTGATCGGCATCATGGCGAATCCAGCAAACACACGGGCTGCCGAACCTGTTAATAAGTTTGTAACTGTTGACGGTTTTGTTGACGTCGAGTTATGGACTGTTTTACGAAAGATGTTGAGAGTGGCAAAGTAAAGCCCACTCCCGACTCCCGTACGGATTGCAGAGGGTATTGAGCCACGCCATAGTGTCGATATGGGATTCGGGCCGGAGAGGATCGTGCGGACCGTTGGTATCAACCTTGCATCGTGCGACTGCTGGACCCGGGTTTTAAGTAAATCGGCCGGCTGCAAGACTATTGCAGAGACGATACCGCCGGCGAGCCCGGATGAAAAGTGTTTTAAATTGTTGGTGAGGGTTAGAGTACTGACCGCCGTCGAGGTGGCGGGGCCATTAGAGCTGGCTTCGCGCAGGGACGAAGACGCTGGCATATCCTTAGCTTGATTGGCGTGGGAGCCCGGGAGCCCAACAGGCAGTGCAGTGACAGGTTTCAAGTTGGATATTTGAAGCTCGATGGGAGGTGCATCTTGATATGGAGAATTGAAGGCGCCTTCATAGAGGCTGGGAGATGCAGGCCATCGAGGATGGAAATGGAAATGAGTCCGATTTCTTCCGCTGGGTTAACCGTTAAAGAAATTTTTATTTTATTTTTTTTGGAGGTCTTCGATGTCATCGTGCTTGGTCTGAAAGCAGACATATTTTCCGGCATTGTGGTATTTTTGAGCGCCAACGCAAAAATCCGCCAAATGATAAATGAAAAGAGACATGAGGATATCGATCCAAGGATAAATAGCCGGTTGAAACTATCAGGGCCAATGAGAATATGGAAAACTACCAGACATGATTTAATATCATTATTAATGCTGAATACTATCGGCAATCCGCATTCGTATCGTCAACAATGACAAGTCATCAACACCGTTAGGTAACAGCTCCATGTCCGATATCGTGCCCTCCGGAAACAATTGTATTCTGGGAACATAATTTGCCAGGAGTCTTATACACCCCCTCAGTGTGATTTCCCTCAATTTTGGGGTGTTTTCAAGCATCCATCTCGCCATTGATACTGAGATATTAAACGACTTTCTTTCCCGCTGGACGATTAACTTGATGCCTGTAATTGCAAGTTGGTAGAATTCAATAGGCTCTCTCGCAATTTCATCGATATCTCCTTGGGAAAATAAATAATCGTCAAGGATGGGATGCCTCGGCTTCCAAAGTTCTAGACCCCATAGCAGTCTATCCTCGTTCCCATAATGGCTGTCGTCGTATTCGTCCATTGACTTCTTGAAACGAGCGGAGACGATTTCTCCGTTGCGGTGCGTAATCTGAAGGATGGAAGTATGACGTAGGAAAACCGACTTAAAGATCTGATGTACCCGCGGATCGCTGTCGATGCTAAACCGCTTCGCTCTGGCGTGGGGGGTAATGAGGATCTGCCGCCAGAAAGTGCAGACGTCCATGCACACGGCGTGGGTTTTCCAGGAGACATGCGAGAAGATTTCGATGTATACGTCGTATGGGAGATCAAAGATATGGCAGGGAGTCCCCGCCCTCCGTGTACTGAGGGTGGTAAGTGGAACGTCACTCGTCATTATTGGGAAGCGCTTGAAGGTAATCGAGAAACTGAACTCGGCGAAGACAAAGAAAAGATGGTAAAATATGTACGCGTAGCGCGCCAATTCATGTCAGATTTATTAATGTAAGGGAACCCAATCAATGGATTAGATACTTCATAGCCTTGTCGAGTTCGACTATATCCTTGTAGATTTCCGTAGATACTTAGCAAACGGTGCATACTCCGAATCTATAATTCGGGCACCATCGGACGGCAACACAATTTCTACTCATAATACCACAAATACGTAGACCTTCTTATGCTTGCACCTGCACCAAGATGGCGTAGTTAAGCTAATTAGGTTGGCATCTTGACTTAAAGTCATCAGAAACGTTATTAGCATACGCGGGGGTTGAATTGTCCTGAGGGCTACTTCGCTAAAGCCTTCTCTTGTCCTACCCTATCTAGTAACTTGCAAAAATTCGACTGTTTTCCATAGTAGTAAACATTCCACACAACAACCGGAATCAACGCTAATATCATGGTCCCCCAAATCCCCAAGACCCATTCAGTTATCGCATGTTTTCCAAAGATAGCGCTGGCCCCCAAGAGGAAAAATACGCCGCCAAAATACGTAAAAAGTCGCGGTGCGTTCAGAGTGTTGTTGATGATAAAGGCACTCAGAACCCCCGTGAGCACCCCTTGCAGAATGTAATATAAGAACAACAGGTAGTTTTCGAGGTCTACAGCTTCTTTCCTCGTGCCAAGCCGCAAGGTGGCCCATGGAGCTGGCGATGGGGTGACGAATCCTGGTTTTAGAATGGCGGGAACATTAGTTCGGAATCTTAAACCTGGAAACTTAGTGGTTACACGATTCAACATACTTGTGAGGTCCCTCATGCTGCTGAAGCGGTTCTTCGCAAAGTAGATTATTTTTGGTTTGGATTCTTAGAATAAATCACTGGGGCCACGCAGATGATTTTCTAATCTTCGCTGGACCCCGTGGTTTGAGAAGGATTCTGGCCGTTTTCTAGATCTCTGCTAAGCTGAGCATGAGAAGATAAAAAAAATACGCCCGGAAAAACCCACTCACGCAGTAATTCCATTTTAGAGCAGCACGGCCGGCGCGTACGGAACTTTAGGTTACAGGAAACTGGCGCGTTAGTAGAAATCTGACATTCTAGGACGACATCGGACGAGAATTTTGTAGCCTAGTTTATTTGGTACGGCTCGTCACAGTGATTACTTGACTATATGTTTTTAAAAATTGTGGCCAATTTGCTCGAACTCATACAAATATGGTCCCACAGCACATGAATCAACATTCCTGGCTAAATACTCAGAACACGTTCGAACGTTGCTGCCAACTACGACGCAGACGATATAATCACGAATTATACAAATCGTACAAATTATAATATTAAGCCTTTTCCCAGTTTATCCAGATCGACATTCTCTCAATATCCATGTGGTTTGATCTGGTGAGCTCCTAGGATGCAATTTGGTATTCAAGACCATAAAGGGAACGCCGAAAATAGAAACAAGCCTAGGCGCCGAAGATACCGGTGATAAATCTAATAACTGCCATTGGTGGTATTCCGTGATTGTGGGGGCTCTTATCATTGCCCTTAGCACTCTTGGCTTTGGCAGGATAACGACATGCTTTCAGATACCTAAGTTTTGTCAACTGTGCATCTACATCTCTGGCCTGAGGTAATATATGCTCGAATTCCGAGGAATCGCTATAGAGTGCGTACTTAAGAACTCAGATTAACGCTACCCTATGCAAGGTCCACTGAAGCCACGGTTTATATAGACAGAGAGAATACTTCCTAGACCTAGTGGAGTCTGGACCCTATCTGCATCGCTGATGATCACTCATCTTCCAGGATCTGCAGGGTGGACAATTTATGTAGCCAGCCGCCCTTTAATGCCTTTCCGCTAGGATCGACGCGGAAAACCCCTGCCGAATATTACGAAACTAGGACTCTGGACCTCACTAGTCTTAATGATATAGAGGGAGCGTTCGAGACTGCACTACTTGCATATATCCAATTCTGAGGGAATGTTTATATTGCTGGCCCTTGCTTGAAACTGGAGAATCCTTAGGTAACCGACTACCTAGTCGGATTTGCGTTGGTTTTGTGGAGTGTACATGTACATGTGGAACTCTGGATTTCTTGGAAATCGGGATGCATTGTCAGCTTACCGAATGTCAGTTGTCTAGGCCGACTCTAGTTCAGATATCTGGCCGCCGGTATGTTCGGCTTCGAACTCTTGGAACCATTACCTAAAGTTTGAATCCATCGGCGAGGTGTCTTGACGAATGTTTCTCAATTCCGTGCATCCGAAAATTGTGGCCAGGTGTAAGCAAGGTCGAGATCGAGCTGAGGGTTAAAATCTCCTTTGTTTAGTTAATTTAGAAGTTGAACTGCAATGGATTGAAAGTAAGCAGAGTTCCTGACAGCGAATAACGCTGTTGATATGTTGTTTCAACGGCCTCTTCTAGTCAATTGCCAAGAGCCAGGTTTCGGGTCTAAAGGGCTCCTCCAGATATAGGGAGCTCAATGAAACTGGACATACTGTCAATTACTCGAGAGGCTATTTCTGTGAAGTTTATAGGGCCAATTTGCAGACTTGCAGAAATCCCATCTAGGGCTATATTGGGGTCTAAGGATTACTATATGAATTCATGAAAAGCTATGTCATCGGAATGTCTTTATGAGTCTAGATCGATTGTGAGGGTGATTATAGCAAAGTATTTAAATGGCCACTACCCCAAGGCTCCAATGATTCACACGGGCCCAGTATTTCCGGAGCTTCCCAGTACTACAGTTCGCGATAAAAACCATGGAATCGACCTTTATTCTACTAATGAGCTTGGTGCTTGTTCTAGTTTTTGCTCCCTTTTATCTGCTAGCAAGATTTGTACGGAATTGGCAAAAAATCAGGACCACTCGACTGATATGGCGAAATACCTACCCATCTATCGAGGAGCTTCATGCTCTCTTCGACCGCGGTGATATCATGCTTGCGACTGTCATTATAGCTTCTACTCTTCAACTTTCACATCCTGGAATAGCGAAAACTATTTATGCTCACGGCGCATATAGGACAAATCCATGGCGGCGAATTATTCGCACCATGACCTTTATGTTCATTATGATTAGGTCCAACAGCACCGAGAGGAGACAGGTTATAACATGGCTCCAGCAGTTGCATCGTGGAATCCCGCTATTCGTCTTTGAGAATAACGTTCTGGTTTTTGCAACATTCGCATACGCGTTGGTAAGAAGCCACCAATATTTAGGATCCGTCACCGAGTGGGAAGTCGAAGGGATTGTGAGAGGTGTTATGAGCATGGCAGACAAATTGGATCCAAAGGATCTTGGGCGAAGAGTACCAAGTACCATGGCAGAAGTCGAGGAGTATTTACGAAGGGAGCTTTCATTCGACGCCGAGGAACTTAAATGCATAAGCAACGAAAACTCGAAGCTCATTAGTATGTGGAATGAGATGCAGAAGCAAGGCCGTACCAAGTTCTTAACGAGACCTCATACCTCAATCCAGCTTCTGCTCTTGACCAGGTTTGCTCGACAGCTATCGAACAATGTGCTGGCGGAGAAGACTTGTTATGGAATGTTTGAATCCTCGTTTTGGTGGTGCGTAAGAAAGGTACAATGTTTTCTTTCGCATTTCCACTATAGTATGTGTCCACGAACACTCACCTTCGACGGCACTCTGGACCTTCTTGTTTCTGGGAACCCACGCATGGCCAACATTCCTACCGAGCTTTACCGCGAGATATTTGGCAGCAAAGGCACTCTGCCCATCCGCCTCCCTGGTGGATCTCTCCGATGGGTCTCAGATATGGAAGCTCACCTACCCCGAATGAATATCGATCGACGGCCAATGCCTACAGTGCCTCGGTTCCGCGAAGAGCTGAAAGAGCTTGTTCGATGCTCCTACTATCGTGGAAAACTTTTCTCTAGTGCTGGACACCCACCACGGCATCTCGGCATTATCATGGATGGAAATCGCCGCTACTCTCATGGGAGAGGGTTGAACAGCGCATTAGCTGGCCACCAAGTTGGCGCTCACAAATTACTTCAGGTTATCTCGTGGGCTTTCAGCTCTGGGGTTCAAAATTTGACGGTTTGGGCTTTATCCGACGACAACCTAAAACGAGGACCTCAGGAGCTTAATCCGTTGTTTTCAATGATGGCGGACTACATCCACGAGATGATGATGGGTGATGCTCCCTTCTCTACTCCAGATGTTCGATTCAGAGTTATCGGTGATAGATCGATCCTTCCCAACTACCTGAATGATATAATTATTAAAGCCGAAACGGCCACCGCAGAAAATACAAAATTCAACCTGCAAATCGCAATAGGGTATGGGGGCGATCTGAGGTCACAAGAGCGACAAAAATGGCTGTCAATAAAATGGTAAAAGAAGGTCTTTCGCTGGAAGAAGCTGTCGAGAAGGTTGGGGAGGCAGACATCTCTCGCCAAACATATTCAGCACAGCTAGGGCTACCACAGATTGATGCGATCTTGAGAACAAGTGGAGAGAATAGATTAAGTGGGTTTGCTTTATGGGAATCACATCATGCGGAGTTTGCTATTGTGGAAGAGAATTGGCCTGCATTGAGGCAGTCAACGTTCTTCAGGAGCTTGTTCGATTTGTCGAAGCGGACTCGACGGTTTGGTGCATAGCCTTTTTCGTTCGTTTTGTGTCAGCGATTATATTCTTTCATTTCATAATTCTAGGTTTGTACATATGCTCTGACTGTTTGGTTTGGGTTCTACTCCGGTTTTGCTGTTTTTCCCGTAGATTATCGATATTCTAATATCCTAAATCACTGGGGCTCTAGGATACATTGAAATACAACTAAGCTGAAGCTAGGGGTTTCGATTTTGCAAAAGTACCACAATTCTATAGACCTTGATGCATTTCGTGCGGTAGGAAATTATGTACTGATATCTCGTATATACAAAATTTGAATGAATTTACAACCAAATCGTCTACCGGACCCTACAAACACTGGAAGTAGTAAGGATTGAGAGAGGAGCAGGCCGTAGCTGGAGCAGCGCAGTTGGTTGGTCCCTAGAAAGTAAATCGAATTTAGTAAGTATTAAATCACGAAACGTATGAGATGGGATTTCAGCACTTACAGTCCAGCCAACGCCACCACATTGTCCATAGATACTCTGTCCAGACCCCCCTGTTGGCGCAGGAGTAGTAGTTGGAGGTTTGGTAGTGGCAGCCGTAGTTTGAGGGGTTGTTGCAGCTGGTGTAGTGGACTTGGTAGTTGTGGTTGTAGACTTGGTCGTGGCGGCAGTCGTCGAACCAGGAGTAGAGCCACCCGAAATGAGGGAGTTGGCCCAGTCCTCGATGTTCTTGTAGCCGTTTCCGTCTTTATCTTGCATAGAGTCGGCCTTATTCGGGTCAGTACCCATACGGATTTCAGCGTCATCCGGGATACCATCGCCGTCGGTGTCAACCCATTTCGTACCACCATTCAAAGCGGATGGGTTATAGTTCATTGGGGAGGCCTTCTCGTCGCTGATGAGCTGACCGCTCTTTCCCCACGATTGAACTTCCTGGATGAGTCTTTTATCGGTAGCATCGCGAACCTTGGAGCATCCAACGTTCGCAATCACGTAGTTGAGAGCGTTTGGTGCGCTCATAAGGTTGGCTGGGCCAGGATAGTTGAACTTTGTACCAACGATGACCATGCCACCATAGTTGGAAGACGCGGGTCCAAGGATTGTGCCGTCAAGGACACCATTCTTATTCGAGTCGTAGTAGTTGTCTTGGACGTAGCCTTGGAAGTTTGCATTTCCTCTTGTGAAAGCAGTAACAGAGGTACTTGGACCGCTGATGAAGTAGTTATTGATAATGTTGCATCGAGACTGGCCGTCGGAGTCTCCAGCAATGTAGCCACCGCCACCACCCCAATTGTAGACGACGTTATTAGTGAAGTCGTTGACGCCCTTAACTTTCGGGTTGCGGGTCTTGTTATCAATGTATAGGTTGCGGAAAAGCGAGACGCCACCATCGGTCTGCATCAAGCCTCCACAGCTGTGCGTTTCTAAACCTTGCCCGATTATCGAATCCTGAATGGTGATGTTATTGACGTCTCCGTTGATAGAGAAAGTTTCGTCACGGCCCCATGAGACGCTAACGTGATCAAAGATCATGGTATCGCCATCAGCAATTGTAATGGCGTCCTTGCCAGAGTCCCCTGGCTTGCCCATACGAATACGGATATATCGAACAATGGAATTATGGGCATTCGAGAAAGACCATCCGTTGCCATATGTGGCGATACCGTCTCCCGGTGCTGTTTGTCCAAGAATGGTAACGCGAGCGGAGACGACGATTCTAGAATCGATGTTGATTGTGCCACCAACTGCAAAGGTTACAATGCGGTCTGACTTTGAGACGGCGTCACGCAAAGATCCAGCACCGGAGTCGTTGAGGTTTGTGACGAGGTAGTGGGTACCAGCTCGACCGCCAGTTGCTTCCTTGCCAAAACCTTCTGCGCCAGGAAAGGCCGGGATGGCCATAGCCGTTCCCGTCAATGCGGCCAAGGCAATTGCGACCTTTTTCATTTTGCTGCTATTTTAAATTTTAAATTCTTTTACAAAAGTGGCAAAGAAGTTATAAGGTAGGTAAGGACAGATCCAGATGGGGGCGGTTCGATGACCCTAATCGCTGAAAACCTACTACCCATATCTGAGAAACGAGGTTCTTATATAGAAAACACGAAGCCTACCCTAAAGGGTCGACGCTCCGCCTTCCTCTACATCTTGTAATCTAATATCGCCGCTCTCGTTTCGAGCTTCAGGAACAAGCTTCGCGTTGAAGCATATAAATTGGCCCGCGGCGTTACTATTCGTGGAAATATCGTGGTATTCTGGGAATTACGGACCGTGGGGTCCATGCTTCGCAGCTAAGGGAGACGAGCTTTCAGGGGCTAACATGTATGGCTCCCCGGTTTTCGTCTGGCTTCTCCAGTTTTAGCCTGAAGGCTGTGAACCATGGTATGGAGTTTGGTTTAAATTTCGAACCGACTGTTCCATGAACAAGGATCATTTCGCGGTTGGCCGTTGTAAGTGTCCTGCATGAATCTTCGTAAAATATCGATCCGTGGTTCACGAAGCCGTCGTACATGCATCTTAGATTCCTAACTCGATTTGTCGTTGTGTCCGATGTTGAGTTTTATGTCATTTTAAACCGAGGGATCTTGAGATCTCGCAGAACCACTCGATATCAATTAATCGCAATTCTTCAGGCTAAACAAATTCGGCTTCATCGTGGACTGAAACTTGATATCGACTCGGTCGAATTCGGATCCACTCTTGGTACATGCCGTCTGATACTTGTCCATTTAGTGAGAGTAAATAACCTGTTAAGTTTTTTCCCGGATCACGATGTTAGATCGAATATATTCGAATATTGCGCCTCCATCCTTGGGAAGAATGAAGAGGCTTTCCAGACGCATCGGAATTAATATGACGGGCCCGCTAGGTTCTTGCCGTCGGATCCAGAGTTTCCATCCCGAGGACTTCGTCTCCATCAAAATTCGGAATCAGCTATTAGCTGATATTAGTGGATGCAGCGCCATGATGTTGGACTTGGTGCCGTGGGAGGTGTATCCCGCAACGCAAAAAAAATACAACAGACTACATAATCGTGTCGCGGGCACAGATTGTCAGAGGTATGCCGTTCGATAGCGAGCTATGGGGACTCGTGAGGAAAGCGCTACTTTAATTTGTGTTATACATAATCATCCAATATCAATGACCCAGGCGTATATTATTTTTGGCCTCTCTAGTTCCCCAAAGCCATCATGACCCCCAAACAACCCTCCATTAACCTTCTATAGTGCCTGGTTTGAAATAATCATTGGTCTGGCCGGGCGGTAACTTATCCTCAAGCTTTAGCTGTAAACCATGAGTTAGTCAAAAACTGACGCAAAAATCGCACCAGTGGCAAAGGCACTAAACAGACCAGAACCAGAGCTAGCGCCAGAGCCGCTGTCAGACTTGTGGTACTTCGCTGGCACAAACGGCATTTTTGCGATAACCGCCTGTCGAGGCTTTCCTCTCACTTCAACCACGACCTCCGTACCAGACTTTTTGTACTTTTCGTTCACATATCCCATGGCGATGTTCTTGCCTAACGTCGGACTTGGGCATCCGCTAGTAATAACTCCGATCTTCTCACCATCTGCGGTCTTGATGACGGCACCCTCTCTCGCAGGCGCTCCAGTCACGATAAGACCAACCCTTCTCTTCGATGGGCCTTCTTTAATCTGCTTCAAGATGGCGCTTGCACCTGGGAAGTTTGCGTCTTTCCTCCGATTTTTCGCCACGACCCAGGTTAGGTTGCCCTCAACCGGTGTTGTATTTTCATCGATGTCATGTCCATAAAGACACATCCCGGCTTCCAAACGTAGAGAATCTCTCGCGCCCAAACCGGCGAGCTTTGTTACGCAATCCTCTGCATCGAGCATTGCCTCGACTACTGCTTCCGTTTTCTCAGCGGGTATAGAGATCTCGAAACCGTCTTCACCAGTATATCCTCCACGAGCAATATGGATAGGGATATCCTCGCCATCCACAGTGATTGTAGCGAATTTGGATTGTCCGAAGAATAGGGTAGAATCAAGCGCCTCTTCCCCTGGCCCGAGCAAGCTTTGAAGAACCTTTGAAGCCTCCGGTCCTTGCAACGCGACAAGGCCCCGGGTTAAGACATCATGGCGAACTTGATCGCTTTCCCCAACTTGTGTGTTCCATTCCTTTAATTTCTCGTCAAGGAAGGCGAGATCCTTATCACGGCAACCTGCATTAGTGACAACGTAGAAGGCATTGTCGTCGTGCTTCGTGATAATAGTATCATCTACAATACCACCTGTGGGTAGTAATAATACCGAGAGGGTAGAAGAGAATGGATCGAGCGACTGGAGGTCGGATGGTGTTATTGACTCGAGGAAAGCGGCTGCTGTGGGGCCGGTGAATTGATGTTGCTGGTGAAAAGGTCCGATATGCTTAGTTTACGAACCCTTGGGCCTCTACTAGGCCAATTGACTTGATCAGAAGACATACCACCATATGCGATACGTCAAACAATCCACAAGCCTCGCGAACATATCTGTGGCTTTCTCCAATCCCTTGGTCGGCATACTGGACCGGCATCGCGTGGCCACCGAATTCAACCATTTTACCCTCATAGCGGACATGAAGATCGTACAATGGAGTCTTTAGCAGCGGTGCTGAGCTGCTGGACGAGTATCTCGCATGTCGCACGGGGATTGACCGGACACATGGAGCTTGCCTCGGAATGCCTCGTGATGGGAGCGGGGCAGCTGGTTTGTGTGGTCGTGGAATGGTAGAGATGGCTCGCTGCTGCATAAAGCAGACTCGCGAGAGGTCAATGACCTTGCGATTGCGATTGAGGGTCCTAGAAGCCATTGGGATGAGTGTGAAGAGGGAATGGTGTTTTGGAAGAAATTTTGTTGGAGGTTACAGTTACAGTGACGTTGAGTACCTCGGCGGGGTCTTCCCGGTGGTACAATGGCCCCGGGCGGCATTCGGCCATCCAAATTCGGTAATTCAGGGGTTCGGGGATATGTTCAATATACAACAGGACAACACGGTTTGTTGCGGTCCCTTGGTGTCGACAGTCCTATATATTCCTTCCAAGCTTCCTCAGTCAGACGTATTCTTCTTTCCCTCAAGTCCACCGACGCTTTAGCCAACCTTCTGTATAGAAGGCACCTATTTCATTGGTCGCTTTTCAATTCACAATCATTACACTACTCTTCTCGTCGATTTGCCTCACGGTATCTACAATGGAAAAGCAAGAGGCTGCCGCCCAGTCAAAAAGTAACTGCTCGAGAACTCCTTCTCCCCCTCCCCCTCCCATCGCTCCTACCTATGTTACGCAGAGTATCATAGCCGCCAAACGAAACAGAGAAGACAGCCCTGCTGCCGCTAAAACAATGCAAAAGACTATAAGACTATCAAAAACTAAGTCCTCGAAAATTCAATACGTCGCTACGCATCCGGCCTCTCTTTCTGCTACTTACATAGCCCAGGCAATAATAAGTTCTAAACGAAAAAGAGAAACTGAGCCTGTTGCCACCGAATTGAAGCAAAAAGACGGTTCGAACCTGCAGGTGACCAAGGAACGAACCTCTACACCAACTAGGCCGGCAAAACGGCTTCGACGAACGCGTGCCACAAACCCAACAAAACTGGAGAAAGGAAAAGCAGAGTAGGTTTTCGATTGACGCTCGACAGTTTGGATTAAACCTCATATTAACATACCAGTATAGGCTAGACCAACATGAAAATCCGCCTGCCCGCTGCCGTTCCCCAAGCTCTCTCGGGCTTAGGAAGAACCACCAACGCGGTGGAGAATCGATCGCAGCTGATGTTGTAACGAATACTGCCAATTACGTCGTAGCCAATACCACAACTGATATCGCAACCGGCACCGCAGTCGATACTGCAAATGACACTGCAAATGATACTGCAAGCGATGCTGCAGTTGATGTCGTCGAGGGCTCATCTTTGTGCCTATGGCTCCTTTACTTCTTGATTCTTCTTTTTTCGGCGTTCTGTTTTGAGTTCTACTTGTGATGCGGCATAAGAAGGAGCGAAACGGGACTGAGCTACGCGCATCCAATGTGTGAGCCGCTGCCTTTGCCAACTCGTTGGGTCGTCTAGATTCTCTAGAAATGCGTTGTTTTTCACATCGTCCAACTCCTCGAGGCCTCAATTGCTCAATGCAATGCAATAGTCATGATAACGAGACCAGTCATGATCAAGACGTACTATATATGAGTGGATCCGGATCCACGTGATTATTTCCATTCCAAAATTCCAACAGCTTTCAAGCCTAGCTCATTAAGCCAAATTTATAACCTAGCCGTTCGATTGATCCTAACGTTAAGCTATTTGGCCAATTGGTGAAGAATTGGGCCGTCTACTACGATGAATATTTTGGGGATTTTGACCATCACAAATCCTGTGGAGGAGGGTCTCTCAATCGCGCCGCACAAGGTTTCTTGGAACGAAGACCCTTTTAGATATCGATTCGTAAGAATATATTAATAAGTATTTTGGGCGACAATATAGTATAGCTACTAATTCCATATATGTCCAGAGATCTAATATCCAAAGTCAATTGTGTTTTACAATACCGTAATAGCACAATCGAATTGTGGGAACGGCTTGCCAAGAACGCCGCAGCCGAAGGGGTGCTCATACATGTCTCGAGCTCCCACCGGTCCTGTCACGACTTCGAACTTACCTTAGACACTTGAGAAGAAATTTCTGGAGAAAACAAGGGATACCTAGATTCCCTACGATGGTATCGATGCTGATATTCATTTGCGGTTGGACATCGAAGTTCGTTTAGTTTGCGTCTGTCGTGACCGCTCGAGTTCGAAGGCTTTCAAAAAAAAAAAAAAAAAAAAAAAAAAAAATCTACGAAGCAGACACGAATTGCAGGCTTAAGTGTTAGTTGATTCATGGATATTCGAGTTCAAGAGCTCGACCCTGCTTACTTGGGCTCATGAGAATTGGAGCAGTAGGATAATTCATTAATCACGCAATTGAAAGAGTAGGACAACCGTTTAAATCATAACCAGCCTAGGAAAATCGTCCTAGCGGTGATATTAGCCCATAGGAACCGAGGGGATCTCGAACGTCGCAGTCTACCTGAGAGTGGTACCATGGTGTAGAGTTCTTCCTACGCCCCGTCAGCAGTGTATGGATTCAGCCGCAGTTAGTGTTTTTATAAGTCGCAGAGATAGGCCTTCTAACAGTATGGTACCTGAAAATTGGGTACCTGCGTCCTTGATTTGTAGAGTGCCGAACTAACCGTGAACCCGAAATCTGCTTTCCATAGGTGCAAAATACAACTTGAGACTGGAACCCATGAGCATGCATTCCTTATTATGCCTCCTCTCGATTTAGAAGCAAGAAATTCGACAATTTTCAAAGTCAATTGCGCAGATTTATCTGGCTGATCTATGTCGAGAGTCGAGAGCACCGAACATTCTTGAACAAGAGGTCTCAGTTGTGCCAAAGGGACTTTCCCATTCTGTCCCGCAAGCGAAAGGGCGACAGAACCCAACAACCTCTGCTACGACGCATGCCAGACACCACACCTTCCTGTTCCTTTCAAGACCCAACCCCGAAACAGTCTACTTGACGGCGTTCCAATTTCTCTTCCACTTCCTCTGACTCGCCTATTCGCCCGGCTGCCTCGTGGCTACTAGGCCCATTTATTCAACCCCATGAAACCCCTAACTAGCACCCGGACCTGGTCAACTCATACCGCAACAGTCGACAGCCTCAACTTTTGTGCACGCGACACCTAGAAACCGCTATGAACATGGCTATCTGGGGACAGGGGCGCCCTTGACTAACTCTTAATGGCAGAACGAAATTGAAGAAGGCGGAATGCCACCGTCTGAACTCTTCAGCTTAACTCCTCTTCCTAGGAAAATTGGCCAGGATTCGGATAGCACCAGAATGAAGCGAATACACCCGACTCGTACTAACATTGAAGAACCCTGGTATTATGTAAGGAAGCTACAATTGATTGAATCAGCCAAGATGCCCGCTGAGACTCCATTTCGAAGAGTTTGGGCGCTGCGCACAGTGCGCCTGAAATCCTAGTTACCTGGTACTTGAATATCTCCTTTCGCGATACTCCATGGTTGTATCAATTGATTCAGCTGCCTGTGGGGATCTTATAAAATGATATCCATACCCCTCCATCGTGCAATTAATACCTATTTTATACCTTTGATATTACTACCTGTTACCATAATATTCTTTTCCTTTGTTTCAATCGCTCAGCTTGGCCGCGGGGCGACCAACCGGTCTCCATTTATTCTATCGCTTTATGATTTTAAGCATTTAACGTATTATATCTATCAATCATGAAGTCTTCGACACTCATTTCCATTCTTCTGTCGGCTGGCTTATTAGGATCACCGACATCCGCCAACCCCATTATTGATCTCGACGCGATCGCTCCTGCCGCCCCTCTCCGGGCTGGTGCATTCGAAAACGCAATTGTGAAGCGGGCTTCAGAGTTCCCTAGCTTGGATGATATTCCATCTGCAAGACCAATTCGGGAAGATGGCCTGCTTCGTCGCAATGCGATCAGTGCAAATCAAAAGAGATCCATCGCTGAGGCCATGGATAGAGCTGTGGAAATGAAACCTATCCGTGAGGATGATTTGACTCCACAGCATTTACTGAAGAGGGAAGATCCACTATCAAGATTGGATCTCAAGAAAGATGTCACGATGATATACGGCGGGGCTGCTGGTACGTAGAATAAACCATTCTATAAGTCCACCCATCCCATATGGACATACGGCTAATACCATTGTTATAGTTCAGCAGCAAATGTATCTTGCAAATGTGACTCTTCACGCCCCGGACCCAGAACACCCGCTTATTATGATGGAGAAGTTTGATGGACTTACTACTGGACTGGAATGCACGTCTCGAACCCAGATGAAGATCAGGTTTAAGTCAAAACCGGCTATGGACCATGCCGTCGCGGCTTGGAAGTGGGTCAATTCTGGAGAAGCTGACTACTTCTTTCTGATTGCCAACCATCCTACCTGCTGCCCTTCAAGTCAAAGGGCTCCATACAAAGTCACAGGGGTCAAGATCGACGAGAAGGAACTCGAGACCACGCTTACCGTTGGTAAAACACCATGGACTGAAGTTGCTGGCAACTTTGATCTAACTCTGGGTCGATACGATATCCCGGGCCGTGCCAAGAGGCATTTTGAGCCAGCGGCCCTTACTAAAAGGTTCTTTGGACTGGATACGTTAGCTATCAAGCTAATCAACTTCCTCGGTGTGGCGCCGGATATATCGTCCATCAAATCCATCTTCGTTAATCTCGCTACAGGCCAAAGAAAGGTGGAGTTATTCCGTGACCGATTTCACGAGGATCCATATCTCCAGGTTAACTGCATTGATTGTGGTACCAAAGGTGGCATTGAGCTTGGTGTTCGAGTAAAAGCCGAGAATGGAAAAGTCAAAAATCTTGGGCTCTTCGTGCAACCTAAAGGCCTCGCTGCTAAACTGGAACTCGAGGTCAAAGCCCAAGCTACTATGGCGAATCCGATTTCTATAACCAAGGCTATTCTCCCAGACACTGCTATCCCCGGTTTCTCGATCCCATCCCTTTTTACTTTCGGGCCTTCTATCCAGTTCAACGCAGGATTCGACCTAAAGCTTGACGCAATCGCCAATTTCACAATCGGTGTCGAAGCTGTAATGCCAGATTCTGCTATGATAGTTGTGGATGTAGTGGCTGATAAGAACGGTGTGAGCGGCTTGAAGGGAACTAGGGTCACTCCCCTGTTCCGGATCAATGACCTTTCTGCTAAGGGTGAAGCCGGTGCTTATATCGGTCCATCGATTGCCTTCGGCGCCAAGGTCCTTAATGTTTTCAAGTACGAAGGCGCACTTGAGCTTAAAATGCCATATGTTGGCGCAGAATTGCACACAGGTTACAACAAAAATGGATTCTGTCCGAACGCAAACACTACAGAGAAGAAGTCAATTACTACCGGAGTCAAGGGAAAGCTGACCGCTAACATGGAACTTTGGTTTAAACTCGGATCCCAAGGCGCAATGGTCCCCGTGCCAGACTGGGTACCAAGTCTCGAGAGAAAGATCTGGGGTCAGGAACATCCATTTACGGAATTTTGTATCCCGTATAGGATCCCAGGCCTTCAGAACGGATCGAACCCTCCACGACCATCGAAAACCTTGGAGTTTACTGGCGCTATTACGAACTTCAAAACTCGGACTTTCTCTGCTGAAATCACGGCGCCAGCTATCCCCGTTACGAGAATACAAGGTCCCTCAGATCCAAAAGCTGTCACAGCTCCTATCTCCGTCACCACTCCTGCAGCCACACCTATGAATTCTACGACTACTGCAACCCCAAATAGTATTCCAAGCCTTATCTTAGAATCTGAAACCCTTACAAGCATCAGGTTTTTGAATAGCACTACAACAGGATCCGGCAATCTCGCCCTAGAGCCTGAGACGTATACGCCACATTTCGCCGCTGCCGCCACCCCCACTGACCTGCCTCCTGAAAGCGAATTCAACAAACACCAATACAATGACCAGAGACAAAACCAGTATTATGGTTAATGTGGAACCCACCCCGGCCGTCTGTCACAAAATACTGATCACCGCAGCCTAGAATCCAATCCTACTCCTGGGCTTAAATACAGACCTATCCCGTTGTCGCGCCTACATTTCTGTAAATATGATTTATGTATATAATGAATTTCCTTTTGCTTTTGCACCAAATCATGTGCAAATTTGATACCCACAATTAATTGATTCAAGAATATTTGATTTCCTTGTAGAACAATATACTCTGTAAAGCACTTGATTCATCCCGTTGTTACATTTTTCGCGTTGCGATTCAATGCCAAGCCTTTCTCTGTCGCACCAATTTTTTCTTCGCGAAAAAAAGGTGCGACAAAACTTTTAGAATCTTCAACCTTCGTCGCAGACAAAATTCTTCGAAAACCTCCCCTCCTCGGCCTTACCAAACCCCGCCTCAAACATGGTGAAAGGCTCAAAGAAGCAGAAGACGGAGCCTGCTGGCACTGACGCACCAGCGCAGCCCAGTCTTAATATCCCGGACTCCAACTTTCTCAGCAAATTGACCCAACGTATCGAGGCAGGTGTGAAGGAATCGAAAGGTGGTTCAAAGTCGAAGAAGGAACATAAAGAGCAGAAACCAAAAGACAAGACCGCAGCTCCTCACCCGACGAAGCAGAACGGTGCGAAGATCCAGGTCAATGGCAAAGCTAGTCAATTGGCCCAACCGGGCGACGATACACGAGGCAAAAAGCGTGACCGAAGTGGGTCTGTAATCGACAATAAGGCCCCAGCTCCGGCAAAGAAGACGCACATAAAGTTCAACGATGACGGAAAGGCAGCTACAGTAGGATCGCCAAGGGTTACCAAGAAGGATAATGCTGTACCTGCAGCAACTGAAGGCGGAAAATCTAAGAAGGACGCCCTGCTGCAGGAAATTATGGCGCTCGGTGGAACCCAAGAGGATCTTGACCTCGTTGGTGAACTCGATACGGATTCAGACCAGGAGGAAACTATTGTAAAAGAGACGGGCAAAGTAAAAAGTGCAACCTCAAAAGATATTGAGGCCTTCATGAAAGAAATTGGACTCACCGCCGCGGTTTCGGAGGCTGCCAAGGCGGTTGACGATGCTGAGGTTGCTGAAGAGGACGATGAGTGGATAGAAGACGACGATGGAGAAGAAGTTGGTTCTGGAGACGATGAAGAAGGCTTAGACGATGAGGGCGAAGCCTCGGACGAAGACGCTGATGAAGATCAAAACGATAGCGATGTTGCCCAGGAGCCGACAGTCTCTGCGAAAATAGCACCGTCCCGGGAACTTACTCAGCTTCCCACCAAAGGTCCTCTAGTGCTTGACCCACAGCAAGACTGGCACAATATCGTATTGCCCGAATTACCTTGTTCCTCATATGAAAATCTTACACCGTTTGCGATATCCTCGCTACATACCCGAGGAAAGGACCTCCTCACCGCCGAAAATAGCTCCTACATGACCAATAATCTGAAAAAGGATACCAATCTTCAATTCTTGTCTCAAATTATGACGTCTGGTACTGTAGAGGACAAGATTTCAGCCCTTACAATTGTTTGCACGGATTCGCCGTTACATACTACGAAAACACTGGAATCTCTTTTGAATCTTGCGAAGAAGAAGTCAAGGAACCAGACTATTGGTTCGTTAACGGCTATCAAAGATTTGTTTGCCAATGGCTCCATCCTGCCCAGTGACAGGAAACTACGACCGTTCGCAAAACAGCCGTTGGGCGAACTCCTCGCATACGAGAAATCCAAGGGGGCAGATCAAATCTTCAAAGCCTACCTTCTCCTCTGGACCTTCGAAGATTGGATAAAAGACTTTTATTTCGAAGTCCTGAAAACCATGGAAATCGTCGCAAACGATGCGGGTGTAACATGGGTTAGAATGAAAGCGGTAGACATGGTCTATGAGCTCCTGAAGCAAAAACCAGAGGGAGAAGTCAACCTTATGAGGCTATTGGTGAACAAGTTGGGTGACCCGGACAGAAAAGTTGCATCGAAAACCTCGCACTTGCTTCTCCAACTTATGGTTGCTCACCCCGCCATGAAATCGACAGTTATTTCCTCAATCGAATCCGATGCTCTGCTAAAATCCAGCAAAAATACTCATGCGCAGTATTATTCTATTATCACACTCAACCAAACCATTCTCACCCGCGCCGACGACTCTGTAGCTAACCAGCTCTTGAACATCTACTTCGCTCAATTTGCAGACATTCTCGGAGGAGGTGCAAAAAAGCCATTGAAACCTATCAAACCAAAGGCCGACGGTAAATTATCCAAGAAAGCAAAGAAGAGGCTTGCGCAAGACAAAAAGGACGCCGAGTTGGAAGAGGAATCAAGTTCTAAATTGATCTCAGCGGTTCTTACTGGTGTCAACCGTGCATTCCCATTCGCCTCCATTGACGACGATGTGTTCAACAAGCACCTCGATACTTTGTTCCGTATAACACACGGTTCAAACTTCAATACCAGTCTTCAAGCCTTAACCCTTATTTTCCAGGTGTCGAACAGCAAACAGATGGTGTCGGATCGCTTCTACCGTTCTCTTTACGAGTCACTGGTAGACCCCCGGTTAGCCACAAGCTCAAAGCAGGCAATGTACCTGAATCTACTATTCAGGGCATTGAAATCCGATCACAAGCTTGTCAGAGTCCAAGCATTCGTCAAGAGGATCATTCAGATCGCCTCAATGCATCAGCCGCCATTTATTTGCGGTGTGCTGTATCTTCTCCGCGAGCTGGAAGGAACCTTCCCAACCTTGAAGAATATGCTAGATAGGCCCATTGAATACGATAGCGAGGAAGAGGTATTCCGGGATGTAGATGACGAGAGGGACGTTACTGCGTCGAAACCAGAAGAACCTAAGAAGGAAAGCAAGGAATATGATGGAAGGAAACGAGATCCACTATATTCCAACGCTGACCGAAGTTCGATCTGGGAATTGGTAAGTTCCTGTCCTTACAGCTCATACTAAATACAATATTTTCCTGTAATGAAATTAATTACCAGTAAAAAATAGGTACCGTTCCTATCTCACTTTCATCCTACAGTGGGTCTCTACGCAAACAGCTTGTACGGCGATGCGCCGATGCCATCTAAGCCTGACCTATCCTTGCACACATTAACTCACTTCCTCGACCGCTTCGTCTACCGAAACGCCAAGTCTTCCTCTACAACCAAAGGATCCAGTATCATGCAGCCGCTGGCTGGTGGCGATACGCGTGGTATGATCCTAAGTACGAAGACTGCAGGACGTGGTCTTGTTCCTGTCAATTCGGATGCCTTCTCGAATATGAAGGAGGAGAATGTCAAGGAGGATGAGGTGTTCTTCCACAAGTTCTTTACGATGCGGAAGCAAAACGATGCCGCTAAGGGACAGAAGAAAGAGAAGAAGAAGGCAGAGGATGAAGAGGGAGATAGCGAGTTTGACGATGAAGATGCCTGGGGCGCTATGGTTGATAGTCGGCCGGACCTTGATCTCGACGTCGATGAGGATGGTGATGTGGATATGGATGACTTTGATGACGATGAGTTGGATGGTATGGACAAGGATATGAGCGATATTGATGGCGATAGCAATGATGAAGGCGAAGGAGGAGACATGGGAGGCCTCTCAACGGATGCTCTCGGGAATATGGAAGACGAAGATATGGATGAGGAAAACAGCGATGAAGATGAGTTTGACGGTTTCGGCCTCGACGATTCTGATGCTGAAGCTGGAATCAACAGTGATGACGATGTCCCTTCAGATGTCGATGTCAAGTTGTCTAAGATTCCAAAATCTAGCAAGGAAGCTGCAAATAACGCGAGGAAAGAGAGAAGGACGAAGCTCAAGAACTTGCCTACGTTTGCTTCGGCGGAAGACTACGCAGCTCTACTCGGGGACGACGACGAAGAGGATATGTAAATTATACCCAAAACGGTTTCCATTTGACTTGTATTAATGTACATCTTGGGTCGGACATGTAGAATTACAGGAATGAAGAAAGAAAAAGTATTCACCGCAAACATTCATAGCAATAAATGAAGTAATCGATGCTTTCCATCAATGGTGATCTGGAATCATAAAATCAAACACGCCGTTAACGAGGCCATCTCCCCAGACGTTGTCGATGCCAGAAGACTTTTGACGGTACCAATCCTGGGGACGGTCTGGGGTAAACATCTGGCATTCGTTACTGTATTTCCTTTGGTCCTTTGGGACCCAATTGAAACTTGGGTCGGCCTCTAGGAGTGCAGCTACCTTCTTGCTCAAATGTTCTCCACACGGTTCTGGCCTCTCCTCCCTAGCGGCTTTGAGGGCCCGGCGGTAGGCAACGTCATGTTGGAGGTCGCACATTGTACGGCAATCCTTCTTCATCTGGTCTCTAAAATAAACCTGCGTAATGCCGTCATCGGTAATATTACTTTCCATGCCCCAGGGCATTCTCTTAGAGTAGAAACTGAAGGACACCAATTGCTCCAACGCGTTGTGAATTGTGGTGAGGATTTTGTTCCAGCTACCACGTGGAGCAGGCTCATGTGAGAAGGAGATGTTCTGCAGAGAGAGCTTTACAATTCCCCTGTGGAATTCGAAGAATGCGAGGATACTCTCCAACTTAATGGCGACGGAACATAGATGCAGTTGCTGGAGGCGTGGAAATCGACAATTAAATGGGTCTCCGCTTTCCTTCTGTGGCGGGATTGGAGTTGATATAATCAACTCTCGCAGCCTGCCGCTACGCTCGATCGACCGCATCAGAAGGCCAAGGAAACTTTGCCATCGAGCATTCGTATATTGAGGGTGCCCCTCGGTTCGTTCGTTGATTCTGAGCCGGGTGACGAGCTTGATAATCCCATTTAGACAGCTGTCGAAATCAACTTCTCGAAGGTCAACGTTGTTGCAACAGCTCAAGACCAGTTCGCCATTGTATTGGTCGGGTTTAGGAAGTTGGAGTTTCCTATAGGAGTGTCTCAGGAAGTTCATGATCTGGGCCATTGTTGCTAGCATAGTTGTATCGGCCCTCGTTTCTTCTCGGGTACGAGAGATCCACTGATGAGGAACCCGGCCACGAGGATTGCCATCCAAGAGAATGTTTATCCTCTTAAGCTTTCCTTGTTTGGTCGTTTGTTCTAGAACAGGGCCGAGGAGGTCAAGATGGCGCTGGAGATGAGCTTTGATAGCATCGTTGTATACAGAGACGCTCCTGCCGGTTTTTGGAGTGCCACCTGGAACGAGATCAGTCCCAGCCAGCATCCTGCGCCAAAAGTACAAACCGGATGCTGGGAAGGAAATGTCGAAGCTTCTGAACATGGTATGATAATTCATTGCAATGATAGACTCGAGACAATGAGCGTTATCGGTGCGGGAAAACCGGTCCAGTTGCTCCTGTGTGACGGAACCGTCTCCAGGAAGCCTCAGGCCCGCGAGCATCGGCGTCAATCCTCCACTAACGTCAAAGCCGAACCTGTCAAAGACGAAGGGGAGCAAAAAACCTCTGAGACGTTTACAGGTGAGGCTTAGAGCGCGGAGGTCTCTTTGAGCAGAGATATCTGCATCACGGGCATCCTGAAAGCGTTGAACTCGGGAAGGTTCATGTTCAGGCTTCTGGACAATCCCTGGTACAAGATAGGCGACTATCTTTGAGATCAGTTCGTTAGGGATGCTTGTGAACGTAGCGTGTCCTGAGCCAACCAGTTCCATCGTGGCAGAGAGGCCTCGGACTACTATATATAAGAAGTAATGTTAGCAACATTCCCATCCGCGAGCTAGAAGGAAGCTTTGACAACATCGAAGAATCTACACAAATCACCTACCTACAATGTAAGGAGTGGATATGAACGTAAAGCGGAGGGTATCAAAAGGATGGAAACCCTTGACGTCTTCGTGATAGGATGATGCTAAGACGGGAGAGTAGAGGTGAAGTTGATGAAGACGTTCACGTCAGAATCCTGGAGGAGCGTTCCTTCTATACAGGAAGGCAACACACGACCCCCATATTGCACACACCCTGCGCACCCACTGCGCTGCTCCCATGTTATAGGTACTTCCCTATCATTTTTGCCTCAACCACTTGAATTCGAAGCTACGCCCATCCGATATCTTATCCATCTTGACAACCCTATAGTTATATCCGGCTGGCAATCCAGGTCCAGTACTACTACCTCTCCTTGGTCACAAGTTGCAGCTAACGACATTTCCCAAAGGACACAATACACACCCCCAGAAGCTATAACAATCGACGAGAGCATGATCGCAGGTGCCAACCACATGGTGAATAAAAGTTACCGAGATCACCATATAAAAGTGTTGACATTGTTGGATTCCCATTTGGGCAACAAGACCGTCGATACGTGTGCCAAAGAGCAGTGCGTGATATAGATAGCATCAAGAATAACTGCCTTCTAGAGAGAGAGGGGAGGTAGGTGTCGCTCTAGCAAGTTTGGTTTCGCAATCCGGTCAGGAGATGAAATTAGATTTATTCAATTTTAATGCTTCCTTTTTCTTAATAGCTATTTAGATTTTAATACCTCCACTTACGTAACTACTTAGAGCCAGGACGATGCTACGAAATAGAATATATACTCCTTCATCAAAATGATTCTAATACGGTGCCCATTGGATTTAGATTTCCTCTATTGGAAGGCTTCGAAAGTACCCTTTCTCATTCTCGATATACAGCCAGACAGAGGGTTCAACCGTACAGTCTCATGCGTAGAAAGCCTCCACTGGCCACCCCTTAGAACTCATTGCTAACATAGGTCACGCTCTCCATAGCATCAAACTCCTCTTTAATACTCCTAACATTCACAAACCTCAACAACAGGTTCATACTTCCAGCCTTATCATTTGTCCCGCTAGCACGGCCACCGCCAAAGGGTTGCTGTCCAACAACAGCTCCGGTGCTCTTGCAGTTGACATAAAAGTTACCCGCCGCATCTCTAAGCTTCTCCTCAGCGAATCGGACAACTTCTCGGTCCTGGGCGAATATCGAGCCGGTAAGAGCGTATCCACCGCCAGTGGCGTCAACGGCCTTCAAGATGTTCTCGAATTCGGCGTCTGGGTAGACGTATGCAGCGAGGATGGGGCCGAACAGTTCCTTATTGAAGAGTTCGTGGGTCGGGTCGTCAACTTGGAAAACTGTAGGGTGGATGAGGAATCCTTCAGAGATATCATATTTGCCACCAGCCAATAGTGTCAAGCTCTTGTCGTCCTGAGCACTATCGATAACCCCCCTGAGTTTGTTGAACGATGTCCTGTCGATGACTGGTCCGACGAAAGTCTGGAAATCTTCACTCGGGCCAACTTTCAAAGCCTCGGTCTCAGCAACCAACTGCTTCTTGAATTCCTCCCAGACGGATTGCGCGACGTATAATCTGCTAGTAGCGCTGCACTTTTGACCGGAGTATTCGAAGGCACCACGAACAGTGTGCAGAACGGCATTCCTTACATCAGCAGACCCATGTACAACGTGGAAGTTCTTTCCTCCAGTTTCACCAACAATCCTTGGGTAAGATTTGTACAATCCGTCTGCTACACCTTGGGCAATCTTTCCATACAATTGACGAAAAACAGCGGTGGATCCGGTAAAGTGAAGACTGGTAAAGTCTTTGTGAGAAAGAACGACATCTGTGACTAATTTCGGGTCTCCTGGAACGAATTGGATGACATTTGGTGGGAGACCAGCTTCAAGAAGGATGTTGTAGAGCAGGTAATTGGAGTAAACCGCGGCCGGCGATGGCTTCCAGACAACAACATTGCCCATCAATGCCGGTGCGCATGGCAGGTTGGCTGCAATAGCAGTGAAGTTGAATGGGGTAATGGCATAGACGAAACCCTCGAGTGCTCGGTACTCAACCCGACTATAATTTCCGTTAGTAAAAAAATACCCGAGAAAAAAAATTTTAAACTTCATATAGTGCACGTACTTCCAAACTCCGGGTGAGTTCTTAATAGGTTGCTGCTTGTATAATTCTTCGGCATAGAGGCAGTTAAATCTCAAAAAGTCGGCACATTCAGCAGCAGCATCGATCTCTGCTTGCCAGGCGTTCTTGCCTTGACCGAGCATTGTAGCAGCGAGGATATCATAACGGTATTTGCCCGCGACCAGGTTAGCAGCCTTCAAGAAGATGGCAGCTCGGTCTGCGAACGGCAATGTAGACCATGCTTCACGCGCGGCGAGAGCAGATGAAATAGCATCGCTGACATGTTGCTCAGTCGCCTGTGACGCAGCAGCTATAGTTTTAGAATGGTGAGAGGGCATATGCTGAGCAACTTTCTTATCCGTGGTGATCTGGGTGTTCCCCACATTAGCATCCCAGCAGAAGCAATTGATATCGATGTCAACTATCACGTACTGACTTTCCCCCAATCACGAGAGGGACTTCAGTTGTTCCCTTGTCCTTGAGAACATCGAGAGCAGCCTGCAGCTTATTCCTTTCGGGTGTTCCTTTGGCAAAGTGTTGCTATTGTGGTCGTGCAGATTAGCCTAAAATCCCGCGTTCCACAAACGCAATTGGGCCTTCGATTTCAACTTACATTCGGCTCATTCTGGATGGCCGGGAGCTTGAAGGTCGCTAATGTCGACATCTTGGCTGTGGAGACAGGGCTCAATCGACGGGTAGAAATGGAGAAGGAAGATTTGTAGCCCGGACTGGAGATGGTTGAAATTTTAACTTTGGAGGCGAGTCTGCTACTAGCTCTAGCGGCGCCGGTGGCTCGAAAGAAGGCAATGCTCGATCGAGACAGCATTTCCCTACGAGGCAAGGTATTTATAGGAAGCGGACTTGGACTTGGTAGCTTGGAAGCGACACGACGGGTACTTTGCTGCTATATGAACAAAAGAGCTTATAAAGTTTGGGATTACTTAAGTAAATGCAGTGCAATGTGAAGCCAGATTTCTCCGCTGCACGGTTTGTCCTGCCGCTGGTATGCGGCGGGGTCCAGCCGACTGAGATTGCCCCGCAATTTCCGCATGCAGAGAAGCTCGATGAAAACCGTGAGCTCTCCGTTAGCCAATCGTTAAGTAATTGCTTAGTCTGCCAGTTGAAGCCTAAGTGATAGCTCTGTCCTAGCGCCAGGGGGACCTGCGGTACCCTTACGTACAGGGACAAATGCGAATGAGACGCCATTCCGGTGGCCAATTGCCGAATCCCATCTGCAGATGCATGCCCGATATGAGTATACACCAATTCACGACTCAGCAATTGGACATGCATCGAGGCTGTGACTCTAAGGTATGTATCACCATTCACGAAGGACGTCTAGGCTAGGGATTTATATAGTCGAGAGTAACTGGTGAAGCTGTATAACTTCATTATATTAAATAAGTATACATATTGATATTCCTACAACCATGGCACCCGCGATCGAAAACGTATCGCTTGACATCCTCTTCCTCATCCTCGACCTATTCGATCACAGGGAGCAACCCCTTCTGGCCAAGGTCTGTAAGCTTTGGCGCGAGTGCCTCCAGGCCTCCCCATCCGCCCGATCAAAACGATATCTTGATTGCCCTCTACCTCTCAAGTGCAACTGCGCCGAACACAAACGTTGTAAACCGGTACTGAAGATTCATCGTCTCCTTAGATTTACCGAACAATATTCTTGCACCAATCCCCTGGATATGGATCATACATCCAGTTGTAGCAATCCATGGCCGTTCGACAAGCGAAAATCGACAGACTCTGGCCTCAAAATCTTCACAGAAGATCCAATATTCATATTTTCAGGGCATCCGTCATGTCTAAACAGGTATGACTCTCGACCCGAAGAGCGTCCAGTAACCACCCTTGATTCCAAGCAGGTAGTGAGAAGCGATGCAGACAAGATCAGACTGCTTGAATCAACCATATCCCTCTCACAACGTTTCCGCTATAAGTATGTCACGGCCTGCGTTCTTCCAATCGAGGTTGCAAAGGGAGAATACGAATTCTCCAAGCACGAACAAATAGTTTTTAAACCAACAGACACAGTTGGATCTTACGCCAGGATCCTCAGCGAACGGATGAAATACCTCGCTGAAGGTGTGTTGACAGGCCAAACTCTTGGAACCTCAGGATCCACCACCAACAACGAGATTTTGAAAAAGAACTTGGGCACGAAATATTCGACATTCGAATTTGAAGTTGATAACCATATTGTACTCTGCAATGAACTCCCAGTTTCTCTTGAGATTGATTGCCGCCCCCCAAAACGTTTCGCTACGATGTCGTCAACTTCACTTCATAACTCAAGGGCACTCGCCCGTCCATCGGAATACCAGTATTATTAGTCCAAATGACAACTTTAAATTCAACGAATTAATATTTAGTTTTGAGAGCCATAGATATATAACTAAACAATTGACTGTATCTAGAATCAATGAACTTCTCACCCGGCGTATCTGCGAGGATCCAAGATCTACCTCTTTGGCTCTAAATATAAGTTTCGCTGTGACCAGTTTCGCCAAGATGCCGTGGTACAGGCGCCTAGGCGTACACTCGTAAAAACATATAAAGAAACGGCGCAAACCCACCATCACAACTGCCGCTTTGCTTTCGAGATTTACTGGTTACAACCTCAAAGTTTCAATTCTCTTCACAAAGCACACCAATATGGATCCCGGGCGAGGTTTGTTTAATTACCTAGGTACTACCTTTCCTCCGGAGGTTAGTAGAGCCATGCGCTTGCAGGCTCTAATACCTGGATTCAACTCTTCGTCGGACAGGATTCGGGCAAACACCCAGCTCACCAGCACCAATTTACGCAAGTGCCTCCTAGGATCTGGTGTAAACACACACCAAGAAACAGAGCCTGTGGACTCGAGCGTGCGCGTATCTCTACCACTCGAAATACAATTCATGATCCTCGAAGAAGCCGATGCCCAAGACCACGGCAATCTCGCCCGGGTCTGCAAGGCCTGGCACATCATCCTTCAGAGGTCCCGAGTCGCTCAATTGAAGCGATACATCGATTATTCCGTAGAACTTGTCGCATCTTCTAACGGCTCCCCTTATGATCGTCCCACTCTAGGACTTCCTCCGAAGTTTAAAATTCACAGAATGGTTCGAATTCATCTTGGCAACAACGTTAACCAACAGTACATTTTCAAAGATGACTATGGTTTACAAGAAAACCAACTCGCCGAGAACTACTATTGCTTCAGAAGTAAAGGCTCGTACCCAGGCCTAAATGTCTTTACGGAAGACCCTATTTTTATTTTCCCAGACCAGGATCCGACCATTACTGGAGAGTGCAAAGGAGACAAGAGGATATCCGAAGCTTCGTTTGCTTATCCATCTGGACCCGATCCTGATGAACCTGTGGTGACCCTCTCACAGGTATTCTTTTACAAATACCAAACATCAGGCTTCAGCCCAACCATCCTCGGAAGCGGAATTCACAGCCCGCCAGAAGATATCACCTTGACAAGATCAAGTACAGTTAAATCGTACACCGAAACCTTAGTCAGCCGGATGAAAGAAATCGCTGAACTGGCAAGAGAAAAACGATACTCTGAACTCTCGAAATCAAACAAGGATAAGCAGCTAATAGCTCTCTGGGAGCGCCTGACAACAACCGATGGGAGGTTTCTATTTCAAGTTCAGAATCACACTCCGCTACACCAGGGACACCGGCTTACCCTCAAAGAGGATGAATCCGAAGCCCGGGAGTCTGTCATGAATGAACTCCCACCTAGTAACGATGTTAGACCTAAGCTTTTAGATGTTCTTCCTGTTCAACGGTCATATATTAGCCACCCATTTAGCGACTTGGAGGACGACTTGATATAGTCGTATTCTCACTAGTAGTTAAACTAAACCCCGCAATCAACATAGCCGCATATACCACATACCAATGGCCTCGGAAAGTTAAACCCCATTGAGAAGGATTCTTATAATTATATATAGTTAAGGCTCCACGAAAGCAAAAATAGTTCTGTGTAACAGCATCAACCTCCGCCATCCAGAATCCAACACTTCCCCAACGCAGGGCCCGCCCAATTTACCCGTAGCAGCCGGACCGATAGCGGCTTCACTCCCCGACTCGCCTGCCAAACAAGCCAGTGGATTATAAATACCTGCGTCCACGACCTCTAAGACTCCTCACTATCCCCCAAAAGCCCAATTTACCCCACAATGTCCTCCGAATCTACCCCACCATCCACCCCTCTCCCCCAGGCCCCACCACTATCAATCCCCCTATTGGGCCTGGGAGTCTTCCAATCAACCAAAACCCACTCCTCCGTTCTCTCCGCCCTATCATTAGGGTATCGCCACCTCGACACCGCTCAAATCTACTATAATGAATCCTCCACCGGTGCCGCCGTCACCGAATTCCTGGGTGCAAACCCATCACTCTCCCGCTCCGACATCTTCATCTGTTCCAAACTCTGGGAAGTAGATCTAACCCTCCCCGGTATGCCACCTACTTTCGAATCTATGGCACATCCACCACCAGATGGTAACGGGGCTTGGAAAACTACCGCTCAAAGGTTGGGGTTTACAACGTATACGAAGGAAGGCGCGATTGAGGGGTTTAATCGATCATTGGAGGCTATGGGACCGGGAATCGATTATATCGACCTTTATTTACTACATAATCCACGTCCCGGACCAACAGCGCGTTTGCAAGCTTGGTTGGGACTTCAAGAGATTGTAAACGAAGGGAAAGCGAAGGCGATTGGTGTGAGCAACTGGTCGAAACGGCATATTGAGGAGCTAATCGCCCATCCGGAGGTTAATATTACCCCTGCGGTGAACCAGATCGAGTTCCATCCTTGGTGTCAACATAAAGCGCTGGTGGAGTATTGTAAAGAAAAGGGAATTGTTGTTGTCGCCTACTCGCCATTGACGCAGGGGACGAGGCTGAAGGATCCCGTTGTTGTAGATATCGCTGATAAATACGGGAAAACCGCAGCGCAGGTAGTACTACGATGGTGCCTACAGAGAGGTGTGGTGGTGATCCCAAAGTCGGATCGGGAGGAGAGGATCAAAGAGAACAGTGAATTGTGGGGATGGGAGTTGGCAGAGGAGGATGTGGAGAGGATTACAGCTTTGGATGAGGGGATCAGTGGAAAGTTGGGAGAGTGGGATCCCGATGCATGGGAATAACGGTTCTCTGGAGTTCGAACATGTTAACAGTCAGTGTATTCCAATTGAATTATAATGAGTTCAATATATTGGTGATTCGATGACGCTTGTATTGCATCTGCGGCGCGCGACAGTGAATACACATTACGCAATCATATCGCTAGCCGTTCTCACATGTGAAGATAGGATCGCACCTGAGGCTGGTTTACGAGACCAATCGCACCGCCGCCTTTCTCCAAAATTTAATCAAAACCCGGTATCCAACATCTTAGCCAATCCTTTAGAGATAACCATAGAACGATGGCTACATTGTGGCCAATCACGCCACTTGCGAAGCTTTCAAATACATCGGACGCTACATCTTTGAGACGGAGCCCGAGACAAAGCAGTTCACGACGCAGACACACAATGCGATGGTCTAATACTAATAATGTACAATCCATTCGTTGGCCCTCGTAGTCGGATTCCTACTAAGTTTTAAAAACTTATTAAGTGGACCCCGCAGCAGCTGACGCGGCGTTCGACAATGAATGCATTCCCGAATTGACTTCCCGGGGCGATATCGACACTATCTCCGGAGGCAGTGCAAAAAAGTCAATCAACTAAGTAGACACGACAATTAATTCGCAGCCTACGTTTGATGGCTAGCACAATATGATAATATTTTCTACTAAAAAAAAAGGTCGAGGTTTCTTTTTATGCAAACCGCCCAGCTAGGCCCAAGCCGGACCCAGCCGCCATAGGCCAGCTCCATCGCTCGCTTGGTTCGGCTATCGATAATGTCCCCGACCATGCGGGTCGAATGACATGGATACAGGCCGAGGCGACGTTCTTGACGTTGGAACCATCTCTGCGCCACGGTCTCCATGTAACCAGCTGACCCATCTGCAGTCCCCGCATCGATGCATCGGCCTTGTACCAACATCGTCCAAATCCTGCTTTCTGTGAGGTCATGATACCTCACAACGAGGGCCCCTGTCGGTCTGGAGTCTGGGCAGGGTTCTTGGCCAATTCCTCTTGCCCACGGACCTTCCTTCATAACAACTGCATGAAAGAGATTGATTTCCCCCTCGTTCACTGATGTCTTTCCCTTCAATTTCCTTTCCATCGCTCTAGCCTTTATAATACTTTTCCTTCCCCTTGCAGCACAGCATCGCGAAGAGGACGCAATCGCGCGGTCTTGGTTGTCGCACAAGCATTGCATTCATGTTGGCGCACCCCAGGTCCGTTGTCGAGACGTCCCAGCTTGGCGTGTCTTGAACTGGAGCGGCGCCCATAACAAGTATAACTGTCTGCAATAACGCCCAACTTCACAATTCCAACATCACCCTCTTACCATCCAGAGCTTCATTCAGATCCTCTTCAGCATTAGTACTCGTACCTCAACTCCGGATGCATTGAAATGGGCAGTTGTCTATCAACCAATCGAGGCGATAGAAGGAGAGACGATAATAATCGTCGTGGTCGTCGTTCACGATCCCGTCGCCGTCGCCAGTCAGAGGAGAACGTTCCTCTCGATCAACGACTTCACGTACCACTCAGACGTCCAAGGTGGATTCATAACGAAGCCAAAGATGGGCCGCCTCCTTCAATCACCTCTTTACAACGCCAGCGAGATGACTTTTGGTTCACCAGAGTCTCGGGGAGGCCTGAGATCTGGAATACCATCAGATCAGTCTGTGAAATGTTGATGGAGGACGACAGCGAGCCGCAGTTGGCTACTGCGAGGGAAATGCTGGCTGCCGCCGAGATTACTACTCCTACAGGTTAGTCATTGGTACTCAATACCAAATAAAAGCATATATCAGTGCCGATGGAGTTTCTGGAAGATCCTCTGACCTCATAATTAATGCGTTCAAAATTCAACAGGTATGTTCGAGAACGGCGCCTGGGACAATATGGGGAACAGATACAAAGTTCCTCGTCACATTGTCTCCAATCCTCTCAACGTCGGCAAGGCATCGCCACCAAGACAGTCCAGTGATAGTCAAGAATCAATCGACTCGATCAAATCCGACATGTCTGGAGGCCAAGGCGGTAGCAAGGCCTTCGAGACCATTGCTCATACGGCCAAGTTTCGAGTCCAAGATGCCGGTAATTCTTGGGATATTACGATCGAGTTTTGGAGCGACGAGAAGGTCAAGAAAATCATAAAGCGTATTATCCAGAAGGTTGGCCTATCGCCTGATAACCACAAGGCGAGAATGGTGATGGACGGTAAACTGTAAGTGACACGAGTGGGAAGTTTAGTCTGAGGTCCATGAAGATGAAATATTGGTTGCTGACAGGCTTCTCGTGGGGAAACGTAGTTTCGACGTGAAGAAGAGGTTGATGGATCCTGGCCAGCCACTATGGAATAGCGAGCGCATCATTCAGGTTTTCGTTCGAAACACTGACCCCACCGACCCACAGTCCTCTCCTTCACCCCCCATCGACAGCCGCCTCCCAGTTCCTTTTCCACCACCACCAGGCGAAGCACAAAACGCCGAGTCAGGACAGCCAGAGACGGAAGCATCAAAGCCCTCTGAGGAAAATCAAGATCCAAAACCCTCGACCTCCGAGGGAAGCAAAGATCCAAACACCTCCGAGGAAAATAAGAGTCCGAAACAGACTCCCAAGGAGGTCTAAAGCAACTCTCGGGCTCTACCACCCCGTAACTTCAAAGGCAACATATTCCCTTTCTTTTAACTCACCAACCTTTTCCGACATTTCCTTTGTTCACTGCATGATGGCTTTTCACAACTTGGTTTGGTATTCTATACAGCAAACTGGCGCTGTGGGTATCATCAATTACTAGTGTTTACTTTGCACATTACCCTCCCCTACAATGGTCTTGGTGTTTTATTCCCATGCTCTATACCTTTGGCGCCACGGTGTTCTTGCATTTCAGCACAAAAAGGCGCTCGTACTTGTTCCCAAAGCGTTTTTACCTACATTGCATCCGTTTTCTTTTTACTCTCGTCGTTGGCGGTTCATGTTGGATTTTTCTTTGGGAAAGCGAACTGGGTTCGCCTTTGTTTTGGGTCGTTTTACCATGGAGCATGTTGTACCGCTCTCCTAAACCCAATCTTAATAGCTAAATTGGTTCCATGGATTCCGGATGTTATTGCTCGATCGTCCAGATTCTGCGTATCGATACAGATCCACCTGTCTATGCTTCTTCCCGTTACCCCCATCACTTAGTTGTCGATTCATATCCATGATTCTGCATCTGCTCGCATATTAAATTATGAAAACCGCATCATTGGCTAGTAGCTATAAAATACACCAAAGAAAAATGCTCCTCTGAAGAATGCCCACCAACGATTACTCTGTAACCGTCGTAACCTTCTCCCACTCTCCCTGGAGATTCTCCTTCCATAGCGTAACTTTATTGTCGCCACCGCTAACTGCCAATACGTTTCCGCTCAAACTCCAGCTAACTCTCCAAACCACGGCCTCCATTTCGAGAACCTTCTTCTGGAACGGCCCACCAGCGTCGGATGTCCAGATGATCACCGATTTGTCCTGCGATGCAGAAGCAATGTATGTCCTGGACAATATCGACGGCGCCCACGCTACATCCCTAACCCAGTCGTGATGACCCTCCAGCACTGTCTCCACAACGTAGTTATCCTGCTCCGGGCTATAAACCCAAATCTTAACCAGATTATCCGAGCCTCCTGTAACAAACTTCCTAACCCCCGTCGTCAAAGCAGCGGAAGACTGAACGATAGAACCAGGTGAGACATCAGGCGCCCACGAAACAGCATTACAGCCTGTGGCGTGAGCGTTAAAGATGCGGGTATCCCAATTTCCGTCTTTGAATTCCAGAACCGAAACTTTGCCGTCTGTGGATGCGCAGGCTAGGACTTCGCCGAGGGTGTGAGGCGCCCAGGAGACCATGTTTACTATATTAATATCATCGTTAGAATTTTCCTTCGCATATTTCGTAAGTAGGGCTTGGAATGGTGGGGCGTATATACCGCTCGCGGTGTGATTTGTGTGCTCGATAAGCTTCCCCCATTGACCGTTATTCTCCAGCCAGATGATAACCTTGGCGTCATACGATGCCGATGCGAGGATATTTCCGTACTTTGGATGCGCCCATGCGACACACCATACCGGGCCGTCGTGTCTTTATATCATTCCGCCAATAAAATGTTAGTCTTTGTCTCTCTCTCTCTAATAAGCTCGTGTATAGTCGGATGGGGAGGGGTGGCGCGAACCCTTTCAGTGTGCTGACCAGCGTGTGGTTGTTTCCTTCCACTTCAAAGATCTTGATGGTTTTATCGGAGGAGCAGGTAGCTAGACGATTGCCGTAGAAGTTTAGGACGGCATCATGCTATATACGGTTAATATATTAGCTCGGTTTGCGAAGCTTCCAGGACGACCCGAAAGGAAAAACGCACGATCATGTCCTCATGGCCACCGGATTGCGCCATTGTGAAGTATATGTGAGGAAGGAAACGGAACGGCGAAGATAGCGGTCCAAGATATGGGTAGGAGGGACGGTGTCGCGAGTTTTTGGGATGTTACAAGTTGTGGGGGTGTGGTTTGGAGGGCGCTTTCTTTGGAGGATACAGTTGCCTGAGAATGAGCTTGACGACACGTTTGGCGAAGAGCTCCAGCCACGTCGAGGGATATTGTGGCGGTGCGGCAACGCGGAAAATGCAACAGATGGGAAGTGATACACCGCTAATAACGCATAGACGCTTCCAGTTTACCATGGAATGCAATCGGGAATTCGAAATCTCTCGAGGGGGCACTCTATAGATCTAGTTATATATATCTGGAGAAAGATTGTCTTTTGTTTACGATGTAAAATTACTATTACAATTTCATAATTCACCGCATTATTTCTTAAGTTGCCTCCCCGGGTCTCCAGCGTATTCGTACTACATACTACGTATGCCTGGCCATCTAGTACGGCACGCAATACCCCTATTCATAGCCACATAACATTCAGACGTAAATGTAGCAAAAAGGCCCATCAATGGTACTCAATGCGTCTCCAATGGTGATAGTGGGTGCCAATATTCCAAGATCCAATGGATCGTCAAGAGTCGCGTTACGGCTCGGTGGTGTATCCAGAATGGTTATTGTCCCTCCAACTGCCTTATACCGAACCTTCGGGTCCTGGTTCTGCCAGATCCACCAAGTCCTATCGATTTGTGCATGATGAAGATAGAAATATGGATCCTATTCGAAGTTAGAAACGCAAGTTTTAAGACGTAAGAAGGGTATGTGAATTCTTACCCCAGAACTTGAAAAGAAGTCTCCACCCGGATCTATTTGTATCAACGGCATGTCAGAATTAATTTTCAAGAATTCCTTTGATAGCGAAACCTAAAGCAGGAATAATGGCCTTCTTACCTCCACCAACCCAAAAATGCCCAGCGGTATGGACGCCCAAGTCCTTCCCACCTGACGTAAATGTTCCCTGCATAAAATCTTGAAACGCCTTGATATTGGTATACTTTGTAATCAAATTCGTCGAATTCAAATCTGTAGACCCCATCTTCGCCGCGACGATTCCAAGGTCCCTTCTCAAGCACCTAGGATTATATCCCAACCCATCGAATTGAGGATTAGGCGTCACATCCGTATACTGCCCGCCGAAGAAGCCGGGTCCAAGGTTCACTGTCAGATTCTTAAATGGACCGGTAGTCACGCACCCGCTGCCTTTACCTGGCGGTAGCACAATTAAAGGATTCGAAGCATCCGGAAATACCGGACCACTCGGTTGTGGGATGTACGCCCCATTCCCGCCGATACTTGTGTCGCTCCCATCAAAGAGAGGTGCATGCTCAAGGTCTTCAGCGTATTTCCCCCAATTTACGTATGGTTGGTAACCTTTGTACCCGCATTCCTCACGTAACGCTTTCTCATAGACCCATGTGTAATACCTATGCCATGAAAGGAAATTGCCGGTGGCATGGATGAAGAAGGTTTGGTTGATGTGGGTTGCTACGAAGTCATCGAAGCGGGATCTAGCACCCGGGGCGAGCGGGGTGCTTTTGGCGGGTTTGGATTGAAGGCAGAGGACCGCGCGGATGTATTCTTTCTTTTCGCGAGAGGATAGAGAACTCCTGTGTAAAAGTTAGAAGGAACGGGACCATATCGCGGTTCATACTTCGAAACTTCTATAGCTACGAAAATATTTTGAGTACATACCATTCCTTCCGAAGCTTTACCTTGCTTAGGTTACAACCGGATTTTGGGGGATGCAATATCGAATAACCCGCGAGATTCACCAAGCCCTTCGCAGCGAGCTTATCCGTCCCGAGAGTCGAGGCAGGTTTGAAAGCCTCGGTTAGTGAAAGTCCAGAGACAAGGAGCGTCAAAAGTTGGAGCTGCATATTTTTGATGCTCTAGTATATATACACCGAGCGACAAGCAAATCGAGCTACTTTGAACTCAGGTAAACCTATAGGAGCTATTGCAATTGATTGACAAAGAGCGCTCGAGGTCGCGACATGAAGTAAGGTAAGTATTTATATATTCCCCCTAAGCCTTTCCTCGGAGGAAAAACTCGGATGCTGCGCGAAATCATTGCGCTCTGTTCTTAATCGACTGGAATGTACTAAATGTCCAGATTTTCCAAATACCCTTGGCCTTGTTTGAATCAGAACCAGCATCAAGGTGCGATGCAGGTGTAATATAAAACTAGCGATGTTCATTGAACAAAGACTCATGAATCTAACTAGCACGCGGTTTCTTCCCAGTCCGTTATCAAGCCCCATGTCGTTAGTTATGCAGCCGATATTATAGAACATGCAGCCTCCGATTCGTATCTGCACAATCGTTTTTGTGAAACATCCGTGCAGGGGATAGCATGTTACCATCTTACATACAGGATTAGACGAGGAAGCAAAAAAGAAGGTTTCGGGTCAGGGCACAAAAAGAAGTCGGGTCAGAATCGCCAATTCTCGTCAGGATCATTTTTTTGTGAAGGATAAACTTAAGGCTAAATTGAATGCGCCTGCATTGAACATTCTCGACAGCTGGTTTGTTTAACCGACAGGTACAGCCAATGGATGTCGACATATCTTCCACTTGGATTCGTCACAAACTACAAAAACTCAGGCCCTTGCTATAGGAAGTAGGTTTTGGGCTTTGAGGCTTGCGCCACTTGGCTACGATGTCAAGCATTTAAGGATGCAGGTCTAGGTATCGAAAGAACCTTGATACCAGAGGACCCGGCACGCCCCAAAATGATATATGATACCATCATGATCGTTGAGGTGAGAATTCACGGAATATGCAGAGGCGTGCCAAGGATGTGTAAGGCAAACGACTTTGGCTTCCGGTTGATTCTCGAATCGAGACCGACATGGATCAGACACTTGACAGCATGATCAGTAACCAGAAAATACTCGCTTGAGGTATGTATAATAATCCGAGTTACGTACACTCCTAGCGCCAGATGTTTGATGATTTGGCCAGAGAAAATCCGGCCGAGAGATTTAACCAATGCGAGGCTGGTCGACAGGGTTCGAGGCCAATATGAAATATATTAGCTAACTCGCCCACGTCCATGTAGCTTGTTGTATTTAGTATATTCAACACGCGGATGGTATTCCATCAGATTTTTACGGAGAAGAACTTGATCCACCTCTCAGTCTTCCATGAAGTCACGCGTAGATATGCACAGTGCACGGATTGTACTTTTCGATGTATGTCATAATTAAACATTGAGTTTGTAAACTATCAGCTAAAGTATTAAATCATATCAAAGGCTAATATGTACAGAAAAGAGACTACGCCATCCCATGCTATTATTCAAATAAATCTTTAGTCATGCCAGGGAATTTCAAAATATTTCTTCCAATCCGGAAAATCTTGAACCGGATGAGTTAACTTGAATAGAAACCGAAGTAGGATACCCCGCCTTACATTGGGACGGTCTCAAACTTCTCCTCTTCCTTGATGGAGGACTTGACGCCCTCAGCGCTGTTGGCATCGTCAAGTCTCTCGCCTCTTAGCTCCTTGACGCCCATCTGTGTGGTATCATATCCATTTGCAGAAAGGTATTCTCGGAAAGCAAGATCTTCTTCGGTGATAGTATCCTGTCCAATATGGGGCAGGCAGAACCACGCCATAGCGGCACTGAGCAGGCATAGGGCACTGCTAACCCAAAATGGGGCCTGGTTTCCCTTGACAGTATTGCTACCACCAGCACTCTTGATAATAATGGGGAAGATGTATGTTCCGACGAAGGCACCGAGCTTTCCGATGGCAGCGGCAATACCGTAGAATTGACCACGGATAGCGGTGGCGCTAGACTTGGAGGCGAGGAGACCGATGTTGTCGCCGGCACCCATTTCACCAAGGGTCAGGAAGACACCATAGACAACAACGAAAGCGGCGACGTGGTCGGGCGTGGCGAGTTTGCCGTAGCAGCCGGCCATGATAAGGCCGACAAAGCCTTGGAGTGTGAGGCCAAGGGCAAGGGTTTCACGAGCACCGATCCAGTCACTAATGAAAGAACCAGCAACAGCACCACTGTGTTTATGTTAGCATGGTGGCGGAAATAGGATTGGTAGTTTGCGGAAACACATACGGGATATAGAAAAGATTGAGGACGACGTTCCATCCAAATGGTTTGTAGAGGGCTTCCTGTTCTCCAATGACGATCGAAAGAATAGAGGAACCGTAGATACCGAAAGAGTAAGCAGAGAACTGCTTTTCTGTTAGCCATGCACTGTATAATATTTAGTAGAATGTTTCCAGACACTCACATCGTAGATAAACCAGATAAGGCTGAGAATGGTAAGCCTCCACCAATAATACTTAAACACCAGCAACCATGGGGTCTTAGTATCTTTCATGGTCTCCTTCTGGAACTGCTCCGGCTCCTTAAGTTTCGTTCGGAGGTAGATAATCGAAAGTGGCGGGATTACACCAAGAGCTAGAGAGACACGCCAGACGACATTCAAGCGGTTCATTCCAAAGATCCAGAGCACGCACAGCGGCGCAAAAGCTGCAATGACAAATCCGAAATCGATCATGACGTTGGTAAAGATGATGAACCACCTGTTACGGTGTCCGCTCTTAAGATCTCCAGTAGCCTCAGAACACGCAACCGAACCGGCTGGATATTCTCCTCCGATACCAATACCGAGCAGAAATCTATATGCAGTAAGAGCGGCCAGAAGTCCACCGACGGAACCATTGGCACCATATGCACCGGCACAAAGTGTAGCGAAGACGATCAAGATAATTGTTGAGGCAACCATGCCGACCTTTCTACTGCAGTTATCACTGATCCAACCAAAGGCAAGCATACCAATGATTGTGCCAGCGAACGCGATCGAGGAAACATTTGACTGTGCAGGGCTGTTCTTGTATTCCTCGCCATAGAGGCGGCCCAAGAGTGTATTGACAGTACCGATGACACCTACAAGCCAAAAGATACCTTTGTTAGTATAATTCTTTAATATTTACTGTAGAATGGCACAATCTACGAACCATTGAGATAACCGTCTGAAAATAGACCTGAGCCGCAGACGATCACGGGCATCAGAACCTCCCATTTCGACCTCGTAGCTAACGCGGTTTCCGACATTCTGAAAACTGTTGAATAAAAAGATAATGATAAAGAATCTTATCACGATTATTAAACAGATAGTTGACACCTCAAGCCGACTCTCCAGAAAAGTTTGAGGAGAGAGTAGATAGAGGGAAAGGGTAGCAACGGCAGAAGAGGAAGCAGTCCTACGGGGAACCCCAAAGCCTTTTATGATCTTGAGCGGGTGATCTACTTTAGTTGCTCTCAAAAAGGCAGCATGTGTGCGAAATATCTGGGTTCATGCGCGGCCACCCCGTTTGGTCCTGGGAAGACCATCGGGGCAGACCGTGAACTTAAAATTTTTTCTCTTCTGACTACGGATTTACCTTGTGAAACCCTCTCACCTTGTCTCCCCCACCAGTTCGTTTGATCGATAGTTGCACTACATAGGAATAGTCATTTGGGTAAGATTACCTAGGCATGGGGGTAGGAAGTTTGGGTGGATTTCGCGGGGAAACATGATTCTAGACATTCCTGCGAAAGAATGCTGACCCGAACAAGCTAGGAGGTGAACACCAAAGGCAGCTAGTATCCAGAAGCAGTCAAGGGGATCGATTGCTGGTATCTGGTGTTTATGATCAGACCAGGACCCTTTCCGCTGGTGATCGCTGACAACTGAGGACAAGTGCCCGTAGTTAGTCTAGTCCGTTGTTTAGCGCTGTTCGAGATACTGAGGCTGCAGCAGAGAAGGTAGGCGACAAGCTTTCCATGGCTTGCCCAAGACGAAAATCATTGTCTTAAGGATCGCTTGACGCGTGCGCTTACTCGGAGAGGGCGTCCATGATATCATATGCAGTTCAGGTCAGGCAGCAGGCGACGATGCTCGTTCTGAGTCGCAATTGCTCCATGCAGCATGGCCCTCGATCTGCAGGAAGAAAAGGGCAGGAGCATAGGCAGATTATCTCAATGCATGAGCGCCAGTTGCAGCAGCTCGCTTTGAATGTAGTCGTTCCGGGTCCAAGCCGAAGACCCGAAGACCTCGCCAGAAACCCGGTTAAGGGGACAGTGGAGCCAAGTGGACGCTTAATTGCGCCAGCACGGAGACTTCTGTCACCCAGAGAAGCTTCTTAGGCTGCGCCATGAGGTCTTGGAACTGCCCTACGGCTTGGCTGCGTCAGTTTGGACGTTGTGAAGAAGTAAAACGAAAAACTGTCAACCAGGTGAACTTTGAAGAAGGAGTTCGAGAATAGACTTCTCGACAGAGCCAATGAAATAGCAGAATCGAGACCACATGGGCGCAGGAACCCTCTTCGATGGACGGTAGAATTGTCTGGCTTTTAAAGAGTCGGTGGCAGGCTGGGTCACCTTCTTGTTCTGAACTGTTTGAGAAGCGACTCAGTTTGAGTTCTGAGCCTGGCCAAGCTCGGAACCAAGGAGAGTGTCGCAAAGAAATTTCCGATCATGCAGCAGATATGTGCCTCGGTAGAGCCACGAACGATGCAGCTTCTGTTCTGGGGACACGGTGCTTGGAATCCGGTTTGATGTAAGCCCAATGCAATGTTGTAGCATGTAGAACCCCAGGCCGACGTCCAGTTGCACAGAGCTGGGTTTTGGAGTTTTGGATGCTTTGCGTTGCGACCTCTCGCCAAGACCTTCCGTTACCAGCCGAACACAAATTTCCTGGCTCAAACACCAAAACCTTGACGACAACCACCACAGAGCCGCTTCATTTACACTCCACCACAGCCATGACGAGCATAAAGCGCATGTTGGTCGACCCCTCCGGCCATGATAGCATCACCTCCAAGGTCTACATTCGGTCCGCCAAGAGCGGCAAAGTGACAAAGATTGTCCGCGAGATATACCTGCGGACGGACATTCCCTGCTCGTCGCGGTTGTGCCAGGCGTGTCTAGCGAATGCACCAGTAGACTCCAATAATAGATGTATGATGATATCTATCTACGATTACTATATTCAAGTTGCGTGAGATCAGTGCTTACTCGCCAAACGCTATATAGCCCGTCCATTCATCCTGTCCGAGAAGCCGGCAGGTACGACCCAGTTTAAGCATGGCCACTATCTGATGCCAGATACGAACATCTTTCTTCAGTGCATGGACGCGATTGAGCATAAGAGTGCCTTCTACGATGTTATCGTACTGCAAACCGTCCTCGATGAGGTCAAGAACCAGAGCTTGCCCCTCTACAACAGGCTAGTATCGCTCACGAAATCGGACGAGAAACGGTTCTACGTCTTCCACAACGAGTTCCGTCAGGAAACCCACGTCAAACGTGGGCAGGAGGAATCTATCAACGATCGTAATGATAGAGCGATCAGGGTTGCGTGCAAATGGTACCAGAAACATATCGAACAGGCATCTGCAAGCTCCGGTGTGAGGGCGCCAGCCGTCGTTATGCTTTCAAACGATAAAGCAAACCTTGCGAAGGCGAAAAGCGAGGGACTTGATTCTGTCAATCGTGGGTGTAACATTACCTAACTATAAGCCACGGCTATCAAAACTAACTTTCACTTAGTTAACGATTACGTCAAGGGTCTCAAGAATGCAGACGAGCTGCTGGACATGATAAGCTCCTCACTTCAGGATCTTGAGAAGAAGGCGAATAGAGGCGCCAATGTCTATGCTGAGGTATATTTATTAAGTCCTCCGCTCTATCGTACATCGTTCTGACCATGTCTAGTACTTTTCCATACCCAAAATGAACACCGGTGTAAGAAATGGTACACTGCACCAGGGCACCTTCCACACATCCACTTACAACAGCCTTGAGGGTACCGTCGGTGTACCGTCATTCGACAAGCATCTGTTGATCGTGGGGCTAGAGAACATGAACCGTGCAATAGATGGCGATCAAGTAGTTGTCGAATTGCTACCTCAGGACCAGTGGAAGAAGCAATCCGACAAGCTGGTAGACCAGGATACTCTGACGAAGAACGAAAATGCGGATGTTGAGGAAGTTGAAGCTATTGTTACAGAGAAGGAACGCCGAGCACTTGTTGATGAGGCGAAAAGAATTCAACAGTCCCAAGATGAGAGTCTGAAAGTTCAACCAACAGCCAGAGTTGTTGGCGTTCTGAAGCGTAACTGGAGATCATACGTTGGACATATTGACCCAAATTCCGTTAATCGAGCAAAATCGGGTGGGCAACAGGTCGTGTTCTTCCGGCCGCTGGATAAGAAGATCCCAAGAATCCGTGTTTTCACGCGTCAAGCCACGCAGTTGCTCGGGCAGCGAATCGTCGTGAATATCGACACGTGGGACCGGGCCTCTAGGTTCCCCATAGGTCACTTCGTCCGAGCTCTTGGAGAGCTTGAGTCGAAGGAAGCCGAGACTGAAGCCCTCCTATTAGAGTACGATGTCCAGTATCGGCCATTCCCTAAAGCGGTTCTGGATTGTTTGCCATCTGAAGGCCACGACTGGATTGTCCCCGAGAAAGGCGCCCCCGGCTGGGAGAAGAGAGTCGATTTGCGAGACCTATTGATTTGCAGTATCGATCCACCCGGTTGCCAGGATATCGATGATGCTCTCCATGCACGGTTGTTGCCGAATGGAAATTACGAAGCTGGTGTGCATATCGCGGACGTATCACATTTCGTAAAGCCGAATAACGCTATGGATGACGAGGCAGCTTCGCGGGGTACCACTGTATATCTGGTTGATAAACGTATCGACATGTTGCCACCCCTCCTCGGAACCGATCTCTGTTCTCTGAAGCCTTACGTCGAAAGATACGCGTTCTCAGTTATCTGGGAGATGACTCCAGACGCAAAGATTGTGAATACAACGTTCACCAAGTCGGTGATCAAGTCGAGAGAGGCGTTCGCGTACAAGGCCGCGCAGATGCGAATCGATGATAAGTACGTTGAGCCTAACACAAGGCACCACAATGCGTATGCTAACGAAGAGAAATAGGTCGCAGACAGACCCTTTGACAGAAGGCATGCGGATATTACTGATGCTCTCAAAGAAATTGAAGCAGGCAAGGATGGATGCCGGTGCTCTTAACCTGGCAAGTCCTGAAGTCAAGGTTCACATGGAATCGGAAACATCAGACCCCGCTAGCATCGAAGTGAAAGAATTGCTAGAGACTAACTCGCTCGTCGAAGAGTTCATGTTGTGCGCGAACATTAGCGTAGCGAGAAAGATTTACGAGGCATTCCCACAGACAGCAATGCTCCGAAGACACGGTGCTCCCCCAGCTACAAATTTTGACGACCTTCGGAGCCAACTTCGAGCGAGGAAGAATCTTGATTTGCGGGTAGAATCGTCGAAGGCGCTTGCCGATTCACTTGACGGATGCGTTGATCCGCAGGAAGCCTACTTTAACACGCTTGTCCGAATTATCGCTACCCGATGCATGCTTCCTGCCGAGTATTTCAGTTCGGGAACTCAAGCATATCCCGAATTCCGACATTATGGTCTTGCTACTGATATATACACACACTTTACCTCACCTATCCGACGGTACGCCGATTTGGCCGCCCATCGACAGTTGGCAGCTGCAATCGAGTACGAAGCCTTGGACGAAAGCCTGTACAACAAGAACAAGATGGACGCGGTGGTGAAGAACATCAATGTTAGACATCGGAACGCCCAGTTTGCCGGGAGAGCATCGATCGAGTACTACGTTGGGCAAGCATTGAAGAACAAGAGCACGGAACAAGAAGGCTTTGTGGCGAAAATCTTTTCGAACGGGTTTGTAGTTTTTGTTCCGAAGTTCGGGATTGAAGGGACGATCAAGGTCGAGACAGCGAAGACGTATGATGCAGACGAGTATATTCTCGAATTGGAGGACGGGAGGAAAGTGGTCCTGTTTGATAAGGTTAAGGTTATGGTGAACGTTGTTAAGGAGCAAGCCACCGGGAGGAGAAAGACCGAGTTGACATTAGCTTAAGGTTGAGGTGGCGGTATTCTTTTTCTAACGCTATGAAGCCTTAAATGTTTGGGAGATGGTATTATCATGGACGGGACATTATACGAATGTTTCATGCAAAGCCTTTTCAATATCACGAGAGAAAATTTTGCTCAAATGTAAGATATTCCAATTTCATATATTCATAATGAAAAGAAAAAAAAACCCTCCCCAGACTCCACAGAAAGGAACGAAACGAAGGAGAAACCGTCATTAGCTGATATTACATGGCCCGTTCCCTTATATCAATATCAGCCTGTCGTTAAGAGGGCGTGGCAATTGGCATAATTTCGGCAGAGGAATTGGCTGAGATTAAACTTGCGCACGCAACACATGAAGCGGGACCGCTATTCGTTCGCATGGCTTCAATTTTCTTGCGCTTAAATCATCAACCGAAGCCCACATTTCTCCCTCGTGTTTTTATGGGTCACTTCGGCTAGCTCGTGCTTAAAAGGCTTGGATGGATGGAATGTGGGTCCGGTTCTTCTTTCAATATGAACTCAGGTTTACTCTGTGGAGCATGGGTTTTATCGAGCTTTTGCGGCCATCAAAAAACAAAAAAAGTTCAAGCAAAGGGGAAAAAACAAAACTCGCATATGCACGATTCAGAAAAGAGGTTGTGAAGTTACTTTTTCCCAGTACTGTTTGGAGGAAGGAACAGGAGCATTTGATAGGCTGATAGGCTGGGATGTCTCTATTTCGTTAGCTTGGGGAAGCATGTTCGTTGCATCCAACTTATCCTGTTCTCGGGATGCCCCATCCTTCTTGCATGCATCCGAATACACATCAGCTGACGAGGAAAAATCAAGGAAGGGGCGTTCAGTAGCAAAAGGAATTATTGAGGAGGGTGGAGAAAAGCCAAAGGGTGTGACCAGGGTGGAAAGTGTCATCCATCTCGGGACATTTCTTTAGGTTGGATTTGGTAGACGGTACATCCGGGTTTGATCGTTTTGGGCGGAGGGGAAAATGAGGGATCACAAGATACACATGGTGAACCAGCTAAAGCGACGATGCTACGGCGGCGCAGTTTAACGGCCTCCTTGTCGACGGTACGTCGTTGCATACGGATGAGAGACAAGATGACTCGAGACTAACGATATAAAGTCGGTTTGCAGCGAGCACTTTGCGAAAAACGAGAGACAAGATATTGAAAAAGCTGCAAGTCAAGACATCTCTACGAGCATCCTTGCCCAACGGAATGTGGAGTTGCTCATTTTTCGAGCTTATATTGCGAGCGCTTACGCCATATTGGCGATGTGATTGGCTAAGACGAAATCGAGATATGCCTTACATTGGGACGGGAACTCTCAAGAAGGGAGAAGAGAGCAGGGTTTTTGTTTTTCCAAGACCTGGGTTCCTTTTCTTCGGGCGCGTTGCTTTTCTTCAGGAAAAAGCTAAGATGTTTCTCCCAGGTCAGATTTGAGAACCTGTTGATTTGATAGATCTGATTTGCTGGATTGAAGCGGTTGACGGAGAAAAAAAGTTTCGATATCGAAAGAGATCGAGGCTTCCGTATAGGGCGGTTTGCAGGCGGTCAGATGCTTGCAAAAAGTCCCTCAGCTTAGCTCTTGACCTCGCGCGGGGAGACGGTAAAGCCGTTCGTGGGATCTGATACATGCGGTTGAACTTGGGAAATATCGGGTTATTCTTGGTATCGATAAGCTCATCATGGCTAGAATTTTATGAATTGAACTGCTGATCTCGAAAACGAACGGATAGATTCACCCATCCCCGGGAGCACCCTTTCTTGATATCGTCAACGGTATTTCAGCTCCAAATGTGCTTAAATGTGAGGTTGTGTCGTGAGTGGGTGGGCTGCGGACCCGAGACCTGGGCGCCATCCAGCCCAACGTTGACAACGTCTTTTTGAACCACCACCAGAGAGGTTTCTCGCTAAGAGTTTTAATTCGATGTCCCTGGGATGTCATTGTGTGGCACGAGCGATATCATCATTTCTCAAGAAGCCTGCGCCGCGGACGTCGGGCTGGATGTTATTGATACCCAGCTGCATTGTGGACATTGAATCGTTGAGTCCGGATTACCAAGGCCTTACACCGCAATATGAGGCTGTGATAAGAGCACTGGCGGTGATCAAGGGTAGATGTGGAGAGCTCGCCGTGTCCGAGGCCGACTCGAGAGACATTGTGCGAGAATGTTCGTCAGAAAATAGAGTAATGTATGTACATTACTATCGATACTCCCCGAATCTTCCAACATGGAATACTTTTGTGATCGGCAGTTCCTTCCGCTGGGTCCCTTTTGGCCAGGCAGACAGTCTGGAGTACATGTTTTTTGAGTTCAAAGGTCCTGCCGATGAACCAGGTCGACCCGAGGATCTGGGGCAGCGGTAGATGCCATCATTGGACCGGCGTAGAGAGTGTTTCAGTGATGGGGAAATTTGGCCGATATATTAGTACTATCGACCAGCATGATTTCTGGAGCTTCCCTTTAAACCTCATCTTCAACTTCGACATTCAGTATAGGCTAATATTATAAAGCTTGATGGGTTTAACGTTTTTACGAGCGAACGCTGCATAACTCGACTCTGCTCCTGCATCTGACAGGCGGCCCTCGTAAAGAAAAACGACATCGATACCTAGTCACTATTTTTACAGCTCGTTTTAATGACTAACTAAATGCCACGGTTGAAGCAATAGCTGCACCTGCCGAATCGATACAACGATACGACAAGTAACTGGAGATTGATATAAGCGTCGTTTTCGTCGGTCCTCGCGCATTGACGTTTCAGCATCTTTCCATGGTTAGCTAGTTGGAACCACGGGTTCTCAGTATAAAGCGACCAATCTAATTCATGCAAGAGAGGGCATACTCGAAACAAGCGACCTAATATCAACAGAGTAGGGCAGCGACCTCTGCTTGCGGCAGCATCATATAACAGTCAGCCGCCTGTTCAGGTCCCATTCTAACGGAACTCATTGTCGCGGGTATTGCGCAGTATCAGAAAGGAGAATTCTTTCGCTATTCACTCGTGCGGATCGTTGGACTGGACGGATTGGACGGCTTGTTGGACCCAGGACCTGTTGCAGATGCGCACGGGTCACGAATTGCTTCTTGACCATATGCGGCCTGGACTTACGTATTTCGACACTGTAACCGCAAATTGATATCGAGGTACGTACCGATACTTGAAAGTCGACTTGTCGAGTACTTTTACAGACACATGCAGGAAAATGTCAAATGCATTTCTCCCTTTCTTTCGACGCTCTCCCAGGCCCTTTTTTCTTCTCTTTCCTTTTTTCTCCGAGGTCTCGCAGCTTGGGAAACCTTTTTCGATGTTTTTGCTTCTTGCTTTGTCCTTTCGAAATCTCGCGCTTGACTCTTTGCTTGACCTCTGGCTGCAAGCTATTCCTGCCTGTACTTGGCCTGTGATATTGTGAATTGACGGCAGTCATCATTTTGGGTTTATAATATTAATCGAGCTGCTTACCTGATCGTTCAGTATTATCTTGCTCAAAAGACATCTTTTCCCAACCCCCTCCTCCGCGTTCCTAAATTAATTTTCCCACTTTTGACATACGAGCAGAGTTTCCCCATTCCATCGAAGCAGAAAAAAAAAACGTTTCCAGACTCCGAGTGCGAAGAAAAAGAAAATAAAAGGTTCGTCCTAAGGTTTTCTCCCTCACCCCATCCCATCTACGGCGAGCGGACAAGACATCATTGTTATTATTATCAACGATCGATCTCGTGGTTTTTTCTTTCTTGGGGTGGCTGTCGGCATGGTTATATCGTGGTAGAACCGTGATGAACATCAGTCAGGTCACCAAGAAGCCGTACCAACAGCACAGTTCAAGCTAGTGGGACTAAGATCCAAATCCCTCCGTCCGCCTGTCATATCGGGACCGAGCTAGATTATCCAGTTTTTTTTTTTTTTTTCCTTTCTATTATCTCCATTTCTTTTGTCGATATAGTCTTAGTAACCAAAAGACAAAGTAGCACAAGAAAAGAAAGAAAGAAAGAAAAAAGACCCAGATAAAAGATATAATCCTATTCCCTGGGTTCCCCTCCCTTCTTTGAAGTCTCGCCATTCGGGTTAAAAGCCACGCTAGTAATTCGAGAACGATTTGGCTTGTGTGCTTTTTGATACGTCAAATCTCGATCCGACGGGACCACAAACGGACGGCCGACGACGAGCATTTGATACATTTCAAAATCAATATTTCAATATCGATCAATATCGACGATAGGTGTCTTGGGAGGTAGATTGATAGAGATAGATTAGAGGTACGTACCGATGCAAGATGGTCACACCCCTCCTTGACCTTGTCTCTGCCCTAGCCTGCACCCCTCCTCATGGTTCCTCTGGTCCCCTCTTCTCGACTTGAAGACCCAGACATTCAGGAAAAAGCATAAACAGACAGACGGAGGGAGGAGGGTTGACACCCCTCCCTCTTCATTTCTTTTCTGTTTTAATTCCTCGCTCCCCCATCATTTCAGCCTTTTCCCTGCCCACCCAGCCCAATAAGCCGTCACCTTAAACCCCCTCCTTCGCTGGATATTTCTTCTTTCTGTGGTGGAAGAGCACACCCTCATTCTCGTTCCGCACCCCTCTTTCCTTAATTCGTGTTCCAGCCATCAGCCTCCGTCTTTGCTGTTGGAGGGTGGTGTGTGCGTTTCGCTATCTCACCTCGAACTATCGGTTGGGCAGTTATAATTGCTGCACCTCTGGCCTGCGCTGCAGGCTTGCTTGCTGCTGTGTACGGAACTGTACTTGGTGCATCAGGCGGGCCCCGGCTGGCTGGATAAGATACAGGGAAGCCGGCGGAGAAGTGGTGTGCAAAGGTCCCCAGAACCAAATTCGAACTAGGTGCGCCATACGTACAGACGAGTTCCAAGTCGTGACTTTCGTGCAGCGACGGCTGTCTGTGTCCGTGTCTGTGTCTGTTTTTTGGAGGCCGTCTCGTCTGTGTCTCTTTTTCGAAGAGTCGCCCGTCGTCGTCGTCTTCTTCTTGTCTTTTGGTCGAGGGAGTCCGTCCGGCTTTGCGCCTTTTTTGCTTTGCTCTGCTTTGCTTTGCTTTGCTCTGGCAGAAATCAAATCCTGGCGGCTTCCTTTTCGGCCCTTTCTCTCCTCTCTCTCTCTTTCCTTTCATTCATCGTCATCATTCGTTCGTTCGTTCGTTCATTTACTTTTTCTTCTTTTCCTCCATCATCATCTTTAAAGAACTGTCAACCAACCAACCAACCACCGCAGCCGCCAGCCGCCATCCCCTCCCCTCCATCTCGTCCCCTCTTTCTGATCCTGACTGGGGGCGGACTGGCTTGGTAATTGGTAATTGCTGCACCCGGTCGCTGCTTTTGCTGCTTTTGCTGCTTGTCGGTCGCTCAAGCGTTACAGAAACTGTGTCCCCCTCCACAATCCTTTCCAGCCATCCCATCCCATCCACCACCCATAACCCTCCGCTCTATCGCACAGGCACGTTTCGTTTCCAACCGCATCTCCCTAACGCGTCTTAACTTTTTCCAGACAGGCCTGCCCGTTGTGTGTTCCTGCTTGATCGGTCCTGCGACCTGCCTGCCTGCCTGCTTTTGCTTGGTCCCAGAAAAAAATAAATTCTAAAACCTTTTTTTCTGTGGAATCGATAATTAGTCCTTTCCTCTCGTTTGATCTCGCTATCGCGATAACGTTTCATCGAGGAAAGGGTAGCTGCATCTGAACCGCCTCCCTGTGGACGTGGTTGCAGTAGGGGACGTCAGACGGACCGGAAGGCTACAGACGGCCTCAGCAAATCGGGTCCACCTTATCCTTATCCTTCCTTTGGTCACAACCACCACCGCCCTCCGACAGGTTAAGTTGGGATTCCTTTTCGATCCTAATCCATCCTACCTTGTCGCGATTCACCAACCTCGGGCAGCGATCACATATCGCTCGCGACCAACCGACCTGACACACCGAGGCCGCCAGCATGAATCCGCCACAGCCGTCAACATATCAACAGCAGCACCTGTTTACACCACAGCCGTCGCCGTTGATGGTAAATACGGTGTCGCTCGACGGGTCCGGCACTATCAACCCGGCGACGCTGAATCCTGCAGGTACGTTTTGGTTCTAATTCCCTAGATCGTGATGTATCAAGATATGCATATGCATATTTATGTATATCTCTCTCGCTTCACCAAAAACACGTGCTTTCCACGGCGGCGTCGCAAGAGACCTTTCGCTTGCTTGACTGCTTCAGGCCTTGAGTGGAATCGCCGGTCGTGTCTTAAAAACTTCTTCGCCTCATCATGATCTGATAAACTGACGATGACTGCTTCCGTGTATCTAGTGCTCTCCAATACTAGTCCGCGTGGAATCAAGCGGAGTAGATCTCCGGATTCATACAAAGACACTCCCTTGAGCGAGACAGCACGAGGTAGGTACCCTTCTCCTTCCCTTTATCACACTGCAGCGATGCTGACTTCCCGAGACCTTGCAGATGGCGGCGAAATTCAGAAGCGGAAACGCGGCCGTCCACCAAAGGCGAAGGGGACCAATTCTGCTCAAACATCTCCCCAGCAAGTCTTGAGCACCCCCCTACAGCCTCAGGCCCCTCCCTTGACTATACCTCCAACAGTTCCACAGCAGCAGCAGGTAGCCGTACCACAGCCTCAGACCCCGGCTCAGGTGCCAGCTGTTGTTCCAGCAACACCGACTCCAGTCGCTCCCACAGCAAAACCGACACCGGCAAAGCCCGTCATTAAAGCCTTGCCTACCGTTCGTGATCATACCACAGACCAACTAACACCGGAAGGTGATGAATACATTCCTCGTGAAACCGACGATGATGGCGAGAAGAAGGTCATGCCGACTGGGCATCTCAAGAACGGTCGAGAATACAAGTGTCGGACATTCCTAGTTCCAGGACGCGGTGAGAAACTCTTCATGCTTGCCACTGAATGTGCCAGGGTATTGGGTTATCGTGATTCATACCTCCTGTTCAACAAGAACCGATCTCTTTATAAGATCATTGCTACGCAAGGCGAGAAGGATGATTTGATTCAGAAGGAACTGCTACCCTATTCCTACCGCTCCAGGCAGATTGCAATTGTGACTGCGAAGAGTATGTTCCGACAATTCGGTAGCAGGGTTATCGTAAACGGTCGAAGGGTCAGAGACGACTACTGGGAGAGCAAGGCTCGTAAGCAGGGCTTCACTGAGGAAGACCCTGCAGGTGAGAAACGCCCCGGGGCAGCAAAGGCGAGAGCCCAACAGGCCAGCGAAGCTGCTGCTGCTGCTGCTCAACATCCTGAACCCCTCTACACCAACGACCCTGTCACCATCGATACACAACCACAGCCCCAGATGGTTCAACCAGGTTTGGGAGGCCCAGCTCCCATTAGCCTCGCGCCTCTCCCGATGATTCACCTTACTCCAGACGACAACCGTCTTAAAGACGCGTTCCCGAATGTTCCTAGGCCTCGACAGGAGATCACTGGTCCACCATACGTTGACCGGACTGCCACAACCCCTCACTCGCAACTGATTGAACAGGGTCATCAGGCTGCCAGTTGGAATAGGGACTTTGGAGCCCAGCGCGTTATGCGACAGCAGATGTACAACGAGAGCTACTGGAAGTCGAAGTCTCCTCCGCCAATGCCAGCTCAAGGACAGGGCCAGGCAAGACAGGGCACTCAGCAACAGATTCCGACTCCTCCTACTTCTCTCCATGGCCAGCATGCCTCAATGCCAGCTCATCCTCAGATGACCCAGGCCCCGATGATGAGCCCACAACAAATCTCGACTCTTCATCAACAACAGGCCCAGGGTCACCAACTCCCTGTCACCCAGACTCCGGTCCGAATGCAGAATATCAAGGCCGATCAGCTTCACCAAACTCCAACCGCCTACATGCACCAGCAAGGAATCTGGCAACCGCAATCTCACCATACTCAGGCTCATATGTCCCCTCCTCCAACTGGACACTCTCAGCCTCACCATGCTCAACCACATCTTGCACAAATACCTCAAGGCTATCAGATGCATCCACAGGCTCAGCAGCAGCACTACCAGCCAGCTGCTATGTACGGTCAACATTTCATGCAACCCCAACAGCAACAGCAGTGGAAGTCCCAAATGCAACAGCAGCATCCAACTCAATGGGGTTATCCAAGCAACACTTAGACAGAATTTCTTGAAGAACCTTGCAACGACGATTATTATGCAGCTGTTGAGGAATATCTTGCCTCCCTCGGGGTCACTGCGGAAGAAACCCCACCCTAATGCTGAAGATATGGGGAAGCTCGAGGATAGAAACGCCTAACTATCTCCAGACGTTCTTTATTTAGCAAGACCAACGAGGCAGCGGCCTACCACATTTATCGACTTTTATTATTTATGACTTTTTTCCTTAATACAAATCCCAATACTCCGATACAACGCCATCCGCCAACTCCCTGACGTCAGTCGTTTTCCTTCTCAATACGAGCCCTAGAGAAATCTAGGTAAGATTTGGGTTAGAGTCCGACTGCGTTCAACCTCCAAGATACACCGTACCCCAAGACAATGCTGGTCATACCCTGAATAGCACCCTTATTGTATCACCATACCTTACTACTGTATGGTAACCTTCAATTGCTAGGCTACTTTGCAGGGTTTCCCTATCTTTCCTTTGTTGTCTGGATCGTCTTTCCACCTCTACCATCATCACATCAAGTAACACGGGCCAAGCGCCTCAATTACAAAACACGCTTCGAGAAAGATATTGTATGAAATTATCGTAGCGTCCCACCTCCCCTAGTTTCTCTCGGATTCTTTCCCTCTTCCCTTTACCTCACCAGACATATTACGGAGTACGGATGGTTCCTTTTTTTACATCTTCCACCTATTTTCCGGGCAGGTTCATTCGAAGGTATAACTCATATGCTTTGCTTTCTTGCCGTTCATGCCGTTTATTGTAATGCAATGTTTACTGAACTCATCGATCTGGGCTTTCTGATTTTCTGATTTTCCGTTTTGACTTACTTGAATTTTACGTTTTGGAATCATCGAGGGTATGCACAGTGCGATGGGATCATTATTACTACTATCTATCAGTTTTGCAAGTCGGGCTTCCTGCAGGTTTATCTCGTTTTCGTCGTTTTTTCACCGGTTTACCGATACAGCTTATAGGCTCTGGCTTCTTCCTATCACTACTCCTTTCCTTTTTTACCATTCTCACTCTTACGGCAGCAGATGACAACCCGTCTTCCAGCTAGCTATTTTCATTACCAAGATATAGTTTTTTCTTTCTTCCCCCCCCCCCGCTGACCTTATAGTTTTGCGCTTCCAATGGTAATGTTTCTCTCTCAATCCTCGGGCTCTTCTCCTTTGTGCGTATTCCTTTCTTCATCACAGGCTTCTCGTTATTTGGAGCATTCTAAAAAAACATTTATCTTCCCCTTTTCAACTTTTGATCTCTTCCGTGGTCTATAAATTTTATCACCTTAGCACCCGAAGTTACTTACTCATTATCAACCACCGATTCTTCTTTATTCTTCTTGTCTATTCCAATCATCAAAATACTAAGGGGAGGGGGCGGTAGTGGTGGAGAGCTAGAGATACCCCGTGTGTGCATGCTATTTTACCGGCTTGTTTAACTGGTCTTTTTTTTTTCCTGTTGATGCCTTCCTTTCGTTCTCTCTCTCTCTCTCTCTACTTTTCCGTTGGCTTTCTTATTTTCGGTATATTATCGTTTGTGTAATTACAGAAAAAATCCGGTGTGGGATTCCTTTCACAATCGCCACCGGTTCCTTCGCGGGAATATTATCATGCATATATATACACATACCTTCATTTTCTTTGCACATAAAGAGATTTTCCATCTTGGTTTCCGGTTTGGAGTGGAGTGAGCGTACTGTTGCTTCTTGCAATTGGTTCGGTTTATAGATTCCATTCTTGAACGGTTCGGAGTTTGAAGGATCTGTCTGGGATGTCAAAGACGGGGTTTCTCGAGATTGTGATATAGGCTAAATTAGAAGCTTTTTTCCTCTCGCTTCAAAAAAAAGAACGTTTATATAGCATTGGACCTATACCTCCTCCTCCTGAGTAGGCGAAGGCCCTACCGCGGTAGACGCCATGGATCACGTTCCGTGCCACATATATACGGCCGACGATGCATAAGAATCCTCTATTATAAGCAGGAGCTTGTTTGCTTTGAGTGTTTTAGGCAAAATGCATTCCATACTTGGGACGAAAGTGAAAAAAGACCGTGACAAAATTGTGATCGTCGCTTTTGTATTTCTTTGCCACGCTGATGCCTGATGATGCCCGGTTTTCCCCTGGTACCGCTTACCAAGTATCAGGTGAGGATACCAGTGTTTGCTGGATCCAGAGGGATTAGTAGACAGGACACGCACGCCAGAATCAGTCGACGCGTGTGCAAGAGATACTGCAGACGAAGTATTCGGTACCCGGGTATACTTACCCAAGGTTGCAGTGGAGAGTGCCGTAGATGAAACCCAGGTCTGTGGTAAAACAGGGAAAATGACATGACAGCACTCCTTTCGGTCTGAAGTTTCGAGGTTTATGCACCCTGCTCGGTGTGGACTAGTCAGTATAGTTAGCAGGAGCATTAGCAACGTTAGGCTGGTTTAGCTGGCTCATTCTTTGGGGCTGGCCAGCAAGGCCGCCTTAGCGCTGTGTAACATCAATGATGGCGACAACACAACAACGCCAACAGTTGCCTGGCAGAACGGGAATGCAGCCAGCTGAACCGCGGAAATTGCATCTCATATATTCACTCGAGACACCACGGCATTGTGTCATCCTTCCGTCAGTCATTACTTAAGCTTATTACATCTCGAGCAGGCGGGATTCGAGTCAAGGAGATAGCTCTAGTGTCGACGGCAGTTTCTTGGTCCACTCTTGGGCATATATAAGACAGGAGTGCGCTGCGTTGTCCAATGGTATTGCCAGAAAGGCCGGCCTCTCGTCTAATTCGCACGCAGGAACATCCGCAGGGGGAGGCAACAACAGCAAGGAGTTTTGGAGTCAGCAGCGTTGGGGAATGAAAAGATCTTGCCCATCGGATGCTTCGCTTGATATCGAACGACATTCCATCATTTTTCAACGAAGTGGCAGTGTTTCGTTTGTTCACGGCCACGCAAGGGCTCCAATGAGAAAGATTTCATCCGTGAAATCTCTCAATTGGCAGCTTGCGATGCTGTACCCCTCGATTCGTCCATTTTATGTCCTCAAGAAACTGGCTCAGCCAGCGTGCCAGCCATGATTATCTCCTTGCTCCACGCGGGAAAGATCATGGCCCTTGAAGTCACACAAGGCCGTGAGAGGACTTGAGCCAGGATGAAGATACAAAAACCCAGAGCTTGACTCTCTTGGTTTTCTTTCCTGATCCTTCCCTGATTACTGTTAAACTCGCCAGCAAATCGTCCGCCCTTTGCCAGCTGCAAGGAAAGCAACACTCGCTTCACTGCTGGTGTTTGTGTTTCCGTCCGTTCTTTTAGTTTTGATGTTTTTCTTGTGGTAGTTCTGTTGGCTGCTCTGGATCTGAAATCCTTTAAGCTTTTCGCCATTCTTTGATAGGTTTTCTTGCTCAATTACCCTCCTTGGTTTTTTTTTTTTTTTTTTTTTTTATACTTTGAATTTTTATACTGCCAGCTATTGAAGGAGTTCAGCAAATTCTGTACGGCTGATAGACAGGAATGTAACTCAGTCGGCACGGTATCTAAGGAATTCTACCGTCTCACCGTTTCGCTCGAAGCCGATAACCTTGAGAATAGCTGTCAAACACGTTTATATAGCCACAGCGCGCAGGAATTGAAATTTCGGGTTCGGGCTTGTGCATTTTCTAGCCAGAATACTTCTGCATCCAGCACGCTAGATCCATCTTTGTCAACGTTACGGTTACCCACTTAACCGGTTGGCAAGCTTTCAGAACTTTTGTTGCTAGGTGTTCGGTTATAATTATAACCCTCGTCGGTCGAGGTTGGCTGCAGATTCCCAGCGTAAACGGCTACATCGACTGCCAGCTCACATCATCTTATTCTTCTTCCCGCCTTTTTCAACAAGTTATTCACCAACAGGCGCGTGGATCAGCGCATCTCATTGGTGCGATTGCTTCGAAAGCAACAAATATTTTTAGTTATATACTACTGTTGTTTCTTGTGAGTGTTATTTTTTCTTCGGTGTTGGTGTTTAACATCGTGCCATTGGCTTCGTAATCGTGATACTAACGGGTGTGGTTCCGTTATTAGATAATTTTCTTCCCGTGACAAAAAAAAACTTATTTATATCCCCCTCAGGGAGCTTTCTGGTTCGGCATGCCTACGAGTATTCCTTCAGTGCCTCATTTTGCACCGGTTCTCTATCACGCTTCAACGACTCCGCAAGGTGCAGCCATAGATCCAGACTTCTTTGGCCCGGACGCATCTTCAAAACCTACATTATCCTCTATTACAATACCACCAAGCACATTATCATCTTCTCCAACAACTCTTTCGAGAGTAGCATCGATTAAATCACCTATTCCAGCAAAGTCAGAACATCTGACATACACAATGGCAGTTGACGCACCCACTTCTGTTCCAACAAGCGTACATCATGGGTCGAATGGTATCTTTGGCTGGGGGATGCCTGCGGAGATTACGTTCTTTGTATCCATCGGTCTTGTCGGCCTTTGTCTTCCTTTCGGATTGTTCCTCTATCTGAGGAGAAGGCGTCAGGCCACAAAATCCGTCGACGAAATACTCAGCCCAACCAGTTCATCCATAGATATAGACCTCACTTTTAGCGGATCAACGACTCGTCCGCCAACAGCATCCAGTTGGTTGGAAATGAGCAAACATCGAACTGAGACACCATCTCCACCACACGCCAACGACGAGAATGAAGATACTTACTACGAACCTCCAAAGCCTGTTATTTTCGCACGACGAAAGTTCTGTGCAAGGCTAAGTGGCCGTACGTCGGAAGCAGACATTGAAAAGGAAGTCAGAGAACTTGACGAGGAGGTTAGGAGACGGAGTAAGTTGAGTCGATCGAGGGGCCAGAGTATGGGCGTTCTGCCAGATTTGGAGGATCCATGTAGTGAATGTGCTTTGTCGTATACTCATGATGAGAGGGGACACACGCAGCCAGTGGAAGGGAGGAAGGCGACTCCGATCCCGTTTTTGGCGAGTGTAGAACTTGATTCTGCCGTTTTGGCAGCTGTTGTGAGAGAAGAAAAAGAATTGGAAGAAGAACAAAAAGAAGAACAAGAAGAGCATGAGGAGAATAAAGAGAATGACATCGATGATATCGATGATATTAAAGTTGTAGAAGAGAAGGTTAAGAGTGAAGAGTGATTTCGCTTCCAAGCAAGGATCGCATTCTGTTTGTAAATATTTGGTTGATTGTTTTCCCTTCTACTTGTTGGAGGTTGGAGTTCATGGGATGGTTATTGTTGGGATTTCTTATGGCCTATTGTATCCTTCAGTCACTACAGAATACAAAGATTGTTCTGCATAACATTCATATCAAAGCAACGTCAAGCCGCCGATAATGCTTTGTTGTAATTTGGAACAAAAGTGTGTTGTCGACATTGTCCTTGGAAGAAACCCTCGAGCGTGATACCTTGAACTCGGGCACTAGATGTGTCAAAGGTGGTCTTTGACGATTTCTCTCATTACTTTACATCATACACCACCTTCAATTAATCCGATTAGATAGCAATCACCACCCAGCTCTATCTTTGATTCCGTTGGCATCAAAAAAAGTCTCCAAGATGGACCGTAAACCTCGACCTCTCCAATCGCATCCGGCGGATTTTGCCAAACAGATGATAACGAGGGAGAGCAAGTTCTCTATTGATACCGAGAGAAGCGAGCCGCTCAATTCAGAGATTGTGGGTGACAATATGTAAGCAGCAACAATTCTTCCTAGCTTCCCTGTCACCTGAGTTTAGCATTGACATAGCTTTTGAATCTAGATTCATTGCTCACTTGCCTGATGAGACCCAGGTTGTTTTCCAGATGATCCATGTCAGCCCTTTCTCGCTCATCACCTGGAACTTTTTCCGTCGAATGATCCATGGCCGAACCATGCCATGGTTGAACGGACAGACCATCTTCTTCCCAGAAATCGACAAGTATAAGCCTTCATGCCTTCTTCCAATCCACAATGGTACCCCAGGGAGTAGCCCGCTCGATGGCGTCGAGGTTGTTTTCAGAAGGAGCAGGGGTGGCACTACCAAGCTTCGCGTCTGGGGTCTCACCGAGCTTCCTCTGATCATTGGTGGCATCCCGCTTCGAATTTCGTGTCTCGTCGTTGATATGCTTCCTATGCACCGCACCGACTACACTGGCCCAATCCCAGACATTCTCCTCCTCTCGAGTCATTTCAATGGTGTAAATATTCCTTTGGAGTATTGCTGGGGGCCTAAGACCATAAAGTGCAGACGAGGGGGTGCTATCATCAACACTCGAATCCTACCAGAAACTGGAAACATTGCCCTCGAAGTCTACGCCGATGTCGCCAGTTCAAAGTCTCACAAGAGAGGTAGTATCTACGAATTCGGGTTTGGAGTTTGGTTTGGGGAAGATTCTATCTTCAACAAGGGCGGAACTATTGAGATGCCTAAACCACAAGCTGACTTCATTCTCGAACTGCGCGGAACGTTACAGGCGCTGTATGTTATCAGGGATATGTGTCTCTGGAATTATAGTGCTTTCGACTTTACCGATGTTGTGTTCTATTGTTCTTCTCGCCATGTTATTGACTGGGCAGATGAGTGGATGGCACACGGCGACAAGACTCTCTGGGTGCGCCAGCTTCGATTGGAACCACGGGCGAAAGAACTCTGGACCGGGATTATGTTCGCCATGAAGGCTGCACGCAGAACCTTCCATTGGCTCTATATCGAACCCGAACATAATGAGGAAGCCGCTACCGTGGCTCAGGCGGCCTTGATGCGTATCCCTCGCAGTACCCAAGTGTTGACGAACGAGCCACATAACCTTCTCAAGTTGCGGGCTCTCACCAAGGCGAAACAGCGGCCATCGAACCATCTCGAAGGATTGTCGCTAGAAGCTGGAATGTGCCGGAAGAAGCATCCGACAGGGTTTAAAATCGATCTCTGTTGCATTTGCACGAAGCAGGATAAGCCGTGGGAGCAACATTTCCACTACTAATAAAACCAGGGATTCTGCTCTTTTTTCTTTCCAGGTTCAGTACACTCTGGTCTGTACTTCCTTTGCCTCTATTCTATCATTTTTGGTTTAACTCTTCATGAGATCTCTGCATCTTTCTAGAAAATGTCGAGAATAGCCACTCTCTGGGGACTCTAGAGCTTTCCCCAACGATACACCGGCCCCTCTTGAGTAATCTCATTCGGGATTTGTGGTTCTTTCTTGACAGTCTACCCCCTCTACTTCTCGTTCTTAGTTTATGAGAGCGCAAGTGGTATCGCTGGCGCTTTTTTTTACGAACATCTATGTTAACACATCAACTTAAGTCCTTGAAGCGTCTTTATTGTCCTCCTTTTCCTGTGAACTACTAGTGGGTACCTTCTTCTGTGCCTCTTCAATTTCGTCTATCTTCTTCAATAAAAATGAGATCGTATTATCTCTAGCCTTATCCAATTGTTTTAGCCTTGCCAGCGTCATGCTCTTGTAGTCTACCCCCTTCACGACTTTTATTTGACTGGCCTCCTCACCAGCGTCCGACTTTTCCTCTACCTTTTTTTTCCCCATCTTGTCGTCTAACAAGTTTCTGAGCACGACGATACTCTCATCCCGATTGCTCAACTCCTCAATCAACTCTTCTTTCTGTTTCTCATCTTCCTCTTCCTGCTCTTTCTCCGAAACCTTCGTCTTTTTAGCAGATTCCCCACCCGCACTCCCGTCCCTGTCAGCGAGGTAAGCTCTTATAGCCTCCTTCGCCGCACTTTCAATATGTTGAAACCTCACCGGCCCCAAAAGCTGTCCACCATACCACCTTGCAACCACGATACTCCCTTCAACTTTATAATCATCTAAAACCTTCAGCAGCCTTTTACCCGCATAGTTTTCACCATCGTCGTCTGACCCGGTATTATAGGCCGGGAAACCCGTAAGTGTCTTCTGTGAAGACGTTTTACGCCATGCTAGAATGCGGTGGGAGGCGCTGACGAGGTCTGGGTGGGATTGGAGTTGACGTTGGGGAGCTGTTGGGGAGAAGTAGGCGATGAAGGTTGACGCGCGGTCTTCGATTTGTTTGGAGACGTAGAGGGCGGATGATGAAAGGGAAGTAGGAGAGTGAGGGCGTTTCGGTGGCATTTAGAATGGTTTCCTTTGATGATATATGAAGGTATCATGTGATTTCATACATATTCTATGGTGCAGGGGGGTCCGAGGATGGTGATGATGATGGTGAGAGTGTGAACGACTTCAAGGGAACGGAGACCGAATATATACCCGATGTTGGATTATCGGCAGGACAACACATGTAAGTTGCGAAATGAAGGAGCTTTGAAGTTGACTATATCGTATTCTATTCTAATATACAAGATAGATTGCGGCTAAGGTGCAAAGCGTCGTCGAAATCATTGATAATGGTACTTTTTGAACATTCCCCTTCAACGCCGGATAACTGTAACATCAAAATCCCAGATACGGGTCAGTCTCACGAGTATGTTAAGCAGGGCTCTACTCCATAACATCCGCGTCGTTGCCCCATAGTCCTTCGATCTTGAACTCATCTGCCCATTGGGTTACAATAGACTTTGAGTCCTTGAGTTTACCGTCAGAGGCGACGGCATCAAGGCTGCCGTTTGTCTCGACTTCCAACTTTGGTGCTTCCACCCAGCCGATGATCCTTCCGTCTCTCCAGTCTGTAACCACTGCTTTGGCAGCACTTTCAATGTTTGGAACACCACCCTTGCCTAATCTACCCTTCTTCCTTGCTACGTGAATCAGGAAGTCCATTGTGAGGTCCTTTTGCGAAAGCCCAGTGATCAGGGGCGGAAGTTGGTAGAGTTGTGTCAAGTGCTCGAGTTGACCGGGCTTGTCAGCAAGTCTCGAGAGAAGTAGAGTGACCGCAGGCACGGTGGTCTCTGGCATTTGCTTTGGTGGCAAAGCATTCAAGAGTGTCAAAGCCGCCGCATCGATTTCCTTTCCAGGAAAAACGATACCTGGAGAGTCTAGAAGTTTAAGTTTTGAGTCTAGCTTGACTTCACGAACTGATGTAGTGACGCCGGCTTCCGCACCAACGGGGCAAGCTGTCTGAGTAGCGCTACCCCTCGACAGAATTGCATTGATGACAGATGATTTTCCGACGTTAGGATACCCAACTACTCCGACGCTAATAGCTCGCTTCAGCTGCTTCAGTTTTGCGTAGGACTTGAGGGCATTAACAACCGTCCTCGCTGTGGAAGCTGTTGTAAGGTCCTTATGGTCAAATGTGTGAGCGCCAGTAGCGGCCTTGCTCGCTTTGATTGGAAGGGTTGGGAAGTATCTTCTCAAGTGCACCAGCCAGTCCTTGAGTACCTGTGTCGGGACCAGGTCGATTTTGTTCAAAAGAAGGATGAGGCGCTTAGAACCAAGGGAATCAGCGCGGATTTGCTGCTCAATTGCTAACGACCTTGTTCCAATGGGATCTCTGGCGTCTAGGACGTACAGGAGAACGTCGGCTGAAGATAGGACCGTCTGGAAATGTTTCGAAAAAGATTTGAGAGATGAGTCTGGTCGGTTCGAGTTTATAGCTGACGGTATAGAGCGTGAGGGTGCCTCGTCGTCCTCGTCGTCCTCTTCCATAGCGTCGTCAGAGTCGTCGTTACCACCCTCGAATTCTCTAGCTCTAGCTCTTGCAGATGCCAGGAGAGCGGCCATGGCATTTCCATTACTCTGTTTGATATTGTTAGCGGATGATGGAGTTTATAGAGGAAATGCGACAGTACCTGGCCGACATCTTCTTCCTCATCCATCTCCTCGAGTTCACTTTCCTCTTCCTCCTCCTCCTCCTCCTCACTTACATCCACCATCTCATCAACTTTGGGCACATCCTCCTCGGCTCCTGTCGATTTAGTGGCCTTCAGCTTAGCCTCTTTTCGCTTTAGCTTCTCTTCTTCCTTTAATCGTCTCCCCTCTTCTATCTCCTCGAGCATCTGCTCCTTGTATGGGAACAGGTTTGGTATCCCAGGGTCTTTCTTTAGTCGGCTCTTCCATGTGGGGTCCTTCTTCGATGCCTTCCGATCTTTCCTTGCCTTAGCTGCGACTTTCTTCTCGATCTTGTGCCGTAGCCTGACTGGCACCCGCTTACTCTGTTTCTCTGTCGGCGTAGACTAGTTAGCCTGAGATTGTCCATGATCCTAAATCCGGAGAGTGAGACAATGAAAACATACTTGGGCGAACCATTGTTGAGCGGCAGCGATTGTGACTCCGGGCTTAATTGATTGGGCAGAAGCTTTGGTTTCTTCTGCTCGTAGATGGTGGTGTCCGTCTGGTCGCAGTAACTCGATAGAAAAAAAAAATTTACGAGGTTCTTGTCAGGCCAAAGCGCACGCCAAGCCCGACAGCATCTCGCTAACGACTGGCTGCAGACCTCCTGCAACGCATCCAGGCTTCGTCGACACAAACAACTGCACGCGCCCTGGTGGAGACATCGCTTATATTGCATTTTGATATTAACAACCTCCTCGGTTGATATCGTGACTATCGATATCTGCCGGTGCCGAAACGACCGTCAGGAGCTCTGTGGTAAGAAGCATCATACATATAACTAACTATCCAGAATCCGGACTAAGATGTGCTCCACAGCACGGCAGCAACCGCAGGGACCAGCATCATTATGGCGACACCACCCCAGACGAGATTGCTGATATGCCGCTTCCTACGCTCTTGCTCTGCCTTCTGGCGAAATAACTTGGCTTGCACAGCATATTCTTCAGGCAAGAACGGCTTAATTGATCTTTCAATTTCCTGCTGCAGCTTCGCCATCTCCTGTGCTATTAGTCCGGCTGGGGTCGATTTCAGGTCATCCCTTTGCTCCCTCAACTTCTGCAAGTCGGCCTCCAATTTCTGAAGCAGCACCTCTTCTGATCGCAGATTCTCCTTCTCTTCGTCAGACAGCACGTGTGGTCTAGGGCAGTTTCAGGGTCAGCCACCTGCGCTTGCATATAGGTATCGCAAACAATTTAAATGCAATTGGGATCCGCATTAGCTAAAATCTTTGCATCACGCTGCGATCTTGAGTTCGAGGCTACTACGATTTAACCAATACCTTGATTTCAGCTCTCTAATGCATCTACTACTGCTCTCGATGGGTTCCTCGAGGCTCCAGATTGACCGGGTCAACCGTTCCAGTTCACGCTGGTATGCTGCCTCCTCGGTTCTCGGATCGGGGTCCGCGAGTTGCCCATTCTCTTGGGGCATTGGTGAGGCGTACGCACGTCTGTAATGCGATGGGCCTTGATCCACTGCACCGTGGGGTGAAAAATATGCAGTAGCTTGTCGGGATTACCTGCGGAATTCTGAAAAACGACCTGCCCCGATCTGGGTGATCGCTTCGAATGTCGAGGGCTCGAACAGAGAGGCGGAACACTGGCTGACAAAAAAAAAGATATGATACGACGCAATCTAGCTGAATGAACTAGTTTTGCTGCAGGACTAAGCCATCGCTGGAGCCTTGGCTTTACGGGACTTCCCTGTACACCTGGTAAAGCCAACCAGACACAATTGACCCTGACAACATTATGTCCAGATAAGGTTAAGACCATCTGCTCAGTGTAACAGTCTTTGAGGCAATGAAGAGGCGGACGGCGATGGTTGCACACGGAAAGCATCACATATGTTCAAGTTGAGGCCAAACATCCAACCCCACATCCTTTTCCTTCGAGCCGTGTTTGTCGATACGATTGTGTGGGATACATGTCTCTGCCAGGCGAATCAGAGACCGGTACACACCCAACGGCGTCAAACGTATGGCCGTGAAGCGATGCCGTCCTCCCTGAGTTGGTTGTCCCATCGCCACTGGCGAGTTCTCGCCGGCCGAACCACACCAAATGCCTCCGGGTAAAAAAGCGATACAGGATCTGATATGTATGATACAAGTTAGAGTTATCGTTGGTATCGAGCTGTCAAAGCAACCCCTTCCGAAGGTGTCTGCGATTAAATTACACCTAACATTCTTCCATTAAAGGAATGTCCGCCTAGCTACCATCAGAATTCCCCCAAAAGCTGAGATATAGAAAATATGCGGAGGGCTCGATAAGAAGCAAGCGAAAATATTGGATCGCCAGTTTCTATTGCCATTGCGCCTGGCATCATTTTGCAACTTGCAAACTGTCGTGAAGGCCGCCATTAATTTTCCTTCGCCATATGCTGATCCAACTACAAATAGACTTCCCCCCAAAGTGGACATCGTGCTGTTGTTCCGTGTCCCGGAGCCAGGGGTAATCCAGCCATTGAGGGAGCAATAGGTGGGGCTTTTCGGGCTGGTTCCAACTCTTCACCTTTGAAGTCCGGCGAGAACAGGGGTCGGGAAACTATGCTGTTGCAGAACCGAACGGGTTCAATTTGAGATCAAGGACCCTGGTCAAGCGAGGCACACTTTGGTTTCCTGGAATTCCAGAATCGACTCCCCCACCATGGAGGAGGGCATCTTTGGGAAAGCTAGATCGAGGAGGGCACATTCCCCATTGCTAAGTTTCACCATGATCCTCGAGCTTATGACGAACAGCACAGGAGGCAGGCCAATTCTGATAGATTATATTCACAGGAGGCCGTAGGCACCTACTGTGCACATGATACTTGCAGACGAAGGTCAATCGAAAAGCTGAAGAACAGGCTTCAACGAAAACCCCTACGTTAAAACCAAAAATTTGCTAATTTCTCGAGAGGATGAGTGTCATCTAACCATTCCTCAGAAGTCACGAAATTCGACCCTGTAACCCAACACCAAACTGAGGCATCCTGTGGGTCTATACTGGCCAATGTTAACGCAGATCTTGGGGTGGAAAGCCCTTGTTGCAGTTGGTTGACTGGTAGGCTTAGAAGAAAAAAAACAAAGGAGAAGCCAGAAACTTCACCTTTCGAAGCCAAGATTCTCCAAATTCGGTCTCTGCAAGGTACAGAAATTCGAAAGAGAGGAGGGCAAAACAGGTGTGCTAGGTTTCCCGAAGCCGCGCAACTAGGCCAGAAGCACGCCTATCAGAGAAGCTTGCCTGTCTCTCGAGATGGTGGTTGTGACTCGGACTTTTTTTGGAGTAGGGCCCAATAGAAGGAATATATTAATCTCTCGACCCTCCCCGGAAATCCCAGTTTTCCTCCTCCATCCCTCAGGCTCACGACCTCCTCTCATTTTTCACAACGTTAACATCGATCTAGTCTCTCCTTTACTTCAAATTCAAGCATCGATAGCTATTGTTCCTCTTTTGCAGTTCTCGCCTCACGACAGTCACTCCCTTCCTGCTAACGGCCTAATATTCGCAACAGTACTGAAAGAAACGGACGTCAATATCAATACCCAAAGCGTTTATCTGATTAGATTGCAACATTCTTCCAAAAGTTACCGAACATCGGCGCACCAAAGGTTGTCAAGTACTTGTCAAGAGTTTGCCTATTTGTGAAACGACTCCACTGGTACCTGCATTCGGTCCTGCACAGTCCGACCCACAGGCAAGCGGAAGCTTTGACCACACGGGCGTCTAGATATCAGTTCAAGAGATATTATATCACGTGTGGGTGGGTAATTTGTCATAGAAATCACAGTCTGCATAAAAGGTACGAAGCTGTTTATCCATATCTTGCAGTTGTTCCTGTCCATTTCTGCTTTTATCCGAAACGAAGATTACATCACAGCAGAAGCGGGAGCACTGTGCATTGGCGAATTCGCCGTTGTGTCTCTGCGCGGAAGCTGTACAACCCTGTTCCCTGATCGGGCGAGAAACATGCATGCTGTTCCTTGTCGATGCCTCGACGTCTGTACGACGAAGCGAAGCAAAAGTTGCTGGCATGGACGAGCCAACATGGTCTAAAAGTCGGTCCATGCCCATGCGATACTAGCCTGAGAATCGCATGGGGCATTACATCATGAAGAATAAAAGCCCATGACAATCCCATGCATTCCGGCCGGTAGTTTTTTTTCCCTCCCTTCCACAGATTGATAATATCCCGTCTACAATGCACACATCGATGGGTGGCGAATGAAGCCCGTTTCAGAATTGTAGATCTGGCCGCCCTAGCGTTACGCCGTTGGTCAAATATTTGCGCGATCGCGGGTGGATGACACTTTGATTACTCCTGCCAAAGAACCAAGCAAGCATGAGGAGTGGAGGGGTGGTGGAATGACGAACTGGCTAACACGGCTCTACGTTTCAATGCATTAGGAATACGGTAGAAGACTTACCCTTTAGTGGCTAAGGGCTGTACCTTGCATCCAATACGACATCATAGTTACTTGTCGAAGAAGAAACCGATAAGGCTAAGACATGGAGGTTCTCTCTTACGACAATAAAGGCTCCATGCCTTCCCAAAACCCCAATGTTCCCGTCAGATCCGATGTCCACGTAACCCAGGGACCTTCTCCCCAACACTTAAATGTCCCCAGGCATCCGGCTTCGACGACAGGACCGCATATCGAGACATTCATTGGCAACCACTTCCCAGTCATTCCTCGATTCACGCCTCCAGTGTCTGGACCTAGCGAGGAGAGTGTAAAGGAACCCCGTCGTTTTAAATGCAGTCGTGAACAGACTCTTGCTCTCGAGAGATTATATCAACAGTGTCCGAAACCAAACCAAGCTACCAAGCGTGATTTGGCCCACGCCATCAACCTTTCCCCCACTCGAGTCAATGTGAGTATACATACAGTTGATTCCTGTTTGTTTTGTTATTACATTCATCTAATCCTCCCCTTTAGATTTGGTTCCAAAACCGAAGGCACAGAGCCAAGAAGCATAAGGAAATCCAGGAGGCGAAGATGGCACAGATCTTGGAAACCGCAGGTCGGGAACGGATGGCAAAGATTGCTCTCGGTGCCCCTATGGCACTATCAGAGTCTTCCATGTCCGATCTGGAAACACCTACCTCTGCCACATCCGCACAGTCTTCACTCCCCTTACTGACAACAGAATTCAACCCTGCAAGCTCCGCGAGCACCTCTCCACTCTATTCATCATCCAAGGAAGCTGCTGCTGCCTCTCTAGCAAGGTCCATTGCTATCGCCAGTGCGTATGCTTCGTCCTACAATGGAGAGGGTGTTCCCCATGAGTATCATCCTGGCGCCGCCCCTTATGATGGGCCTCCACCAGCAAACTATTCTCTCGATCCGTACGATCCGAACTTCTATCCGGTTTCCAATTTCTCTGACTGGGGTTCGTCGTACAACTCTTCTGTCGCCTATACACCAACTCCTGCTGGACAACGAGAAGATCCCTTTGAATTCGACAACATGTCGGCCTTGAACTCTCCATATCATAATGCACCCCTCTCTGGTGTTCCGCCAGTTTTCCAAGACGATTATTCTGCCTTCGCAGCTGCCGTGCAGATGAACTCTATGCCCAAGACTATGAACATGAATCTCAAGTCAAGGCCTGTTCCCAGTGGATTAGTCCTCAAGAATACCGACCGACCAACCCTTTCTCGGGTGGCCACCTGCCCCGATCTTTCAAATGTCGAGAATATTTCTATGCAACAGACACACCGACCAATGCACACATCGTCGGAAGCTTCTTCACCAATCCTTGACAACGGTGCGAAACTGGTGGCCGCCCCAGGCATGGAAAGGTCTCAGTCCTACACTGACCGACCATCTCTTCAACAAGAAATCGCCCTTCGACGTCTTCGACCTATGCCACCTTCCCTTGGGCCGAACGCTCGGACCCAGCGTATCTTCCATGGTAAAATCAATGGACCTCATTCTGCGCATGGAACTCCACTTCCAACGCCACCTTCAGACGCCGATTTCGCCAGTGCTACTGTTCAGCACCACAAACTCAAGAGGAAGCCCTCGGACCTCTCCAAAGAACACTCTCCTGACGTTCCAGACCTCGAGAGCGATGGTGGCTTTACGAATGAGGATGTGCCCATGAAGCAGAACCTTGCGTCGCCGCCTCCTACCCCTGAGACCGCTGGATTGGCAGCCGTCAACGGTTCTTTCAAGGAAGAGACCTCTGATCAGCAGTACACTAACTTTACGAAGATGCTTGAGCAAAGCTCCCCTATCGTCCCCACTGCCGCCTTTGACGGCCACCCTAACTTCCAACCAAACGTTGAACACTGGATCAATGGCCACCCACAACCTTACTGGGCTCCTCACAACCAATCCGACAACCATGTCCACCACTATGACATTTCCCAGCAATCCCAGCTGGCATATGGGATGCATGACGGCCGACAGCAACATTAGACTCAAGTATCGCAGACCGCTCATTCATTTTGTTTCTCATTTCTCATCGAGCATTTTTAGCGTTTCATTTCGCTTTGAGTTTCAAAAAATACTGACTTCCGTTATATTTCCTTTGTTATTTGGTTTCATCTACAAGTGATAACTGGCGTAAAACCGTGGTTGCTTTCTACCTTGCATTTTTGATTTTTATTGTTACCGGTTTGGGGGTGATTGGTGTTTTACAGCTTCCGACAGGCAACTGTCAATCGTGTTTCTTGTTCTTGATTTTGGTTAAAACTGTATATGCTTTTTGTAGTTTTTCTTTACTCGTTTTCTCTTTTACCCGGACGTTGCTGAGACGGTGAATATACCGATCTTCTGTATAGGCCTCTGGAGCCTTACCGCACATCCGATGATTTTAATCCTCTCTTCAAAAATTATCTATAGCTGCTGTGGATATAGTAAAAAATAGAATAAACCCTGTTTTATCTTGGGAACTATCTTTGCAACTTTGAATACCGACGTATCAAGATCGAGATTTGGAACGGCGTAAAACGGCTGACGGTCCTCAGCTCGGTTTCTTCACATCAAAGAGGAAATATATTACCGTTCGATATACTATAGATCACATGTTAAATAACGCCGTTCACGAGTTTAACGAGTCATTTTTGAGGAAGCCTTATAGCTATAATAACGTCGTGATAAGTCACACCAGCTCGTTCCACTTCCTTACCCAATCGCCAACTTCGATCGTGAGATGAGCTTATTCTTCCTGCTGGAACCTCTCAGTTCTCCCAGGACCATGGACAGGAGCTTCGCCCCCTTCTTGCCCTTGTCCGACCAGGTCCTCAGGTCTAATATTACCCAAACCGTTAATTAACGGTATACGAAGCTCTGGGATTCTTTTCTTTGCCCCTCGTCCAATGGAACAGGATAACCTCGAAGCCCCTCATTTTGGGGAAGATTTCATGGAAATGCTCTTCTTGACCCTTCCCCATGTAATGTGGGTCGAAGATGCCCCTCGACTTCGCCCATGACCGAGGGGATAATCTCGTGACCCCCTATTATTTCGGATTGCCGTGTCGAGACTAGTCTATCATCTTAACTTCCAATGATAATTCTCCTCGACACGGGGATGGATCACCACCGTGGATTCGTATCACTATCACATTACAAATTTTACCATCTACAACCTCCCAAGAAAAGAAGGCCCCATAGCTAATCCACCTTTAAACTAGAGTCCTTTGCCACTAGCACGAAAAAAAAGCCAATAGATAGATGTCTCTTTTTTTGGGGACATTTATTCGCCCAGAAGGAAAACACAAGAGTAGAAGACGAGTGTCTCGAATTAAAATTCAAAGTTGGATTTCATTTCGTGATTTGCCGCAGCGAACATCCGTGCGAGAGTAGACTAGTTGCCGGCTCCCCAACCGTGCCCCCGGGACTAATGAGATTTCATCGAAGGAAGCGGAGATCCAAGGGAACAAAAAAACTCGCCTCGACATGTTGCAAATCTCTGACTAACCCTACGCTAGGAGCTAATCCCATATCCATGACCGATGGAGCTCACACCGCTATCCCGTGTTTTGGGGTGGGTTTTCGGATTTTCGGTAGGTATCATAATATAGTGGTGCTAGTGCTGTCTCGCCTGCTTCAATCTTATCTTCGGGAAACTCGGACGGGCGCTTATGCTAGATTCCGTCCTTCGCGGTTGAGCTTCATGCAGTAGCATTGATGCATCCTGCATAAGGCATCCTTTTCGGCTCGTCGAAAAAAGGGCCTGAGCACAGTTTTAGACACTTCTTTTGGCTAATCCAGGTCCCGTGTCTGCGCGTTTTGTGGGCGTTGCATTTCCAATCAGGATTATATTGATATCTAAACGGAAAGGTCGACAAACCCGGGTTCGAGTCGAGTTGTTGTTCTTACGGTCGAGACTCCGAACTGACCTGGTGCGCACTACCGTCCCTGCATGAACCGAGTAAAAAAACACTATTCAGAAAAAGGAAATTTATGAGATGAAATGGGAGACCCGTTGGAACGGAAAAGCAACTCCGAAACGGCAATGTAAGGGAAAAAACTTCCTATTCTTTCTTTTCTTTCTCTTTCAAATAAAAAGAAGTTGTAATCGACGTCATTTCTTGGGGGACGGAAATACAAGTTAATTTTGTCCCTCGCCTTCAATCTTTAGTTCGATTCCTTCCGCCTCGCAGGCTTTCTTGACATATTGTACAACCTAAACCCACGCGACATTCTTCATTAGCTTCAAATTGCTCAAGAATTGTGTAATCGATACATCAGTGGAATGCGAGGGAGTAAAAAAAATTCTTCAACCTCAACGGTCTCGCCCCCGTTGACAACAATAGTCAACGTTATAGGGCCTCGGCCTAAATTGCGAGCTTTTCTTTGTCTTCGATTTATGACCCCTTGCTCGTCGTAATTTCTTGACGATCGGTTCCCATCAAACAAGAAGTTACGGAGTATTAAAACACGCCTCATAATGCCCTCCGCTAGGATATTGCCGCAGGCTATTGAGCAGAAAAATGTGGAAATTTGACAGGAATGGGAATCCCGGGGGACAAGGCTCCCATTCTTCCGATGTCACGGGATAAAACGGGGTTCATGATCAGGGGAGGGGAAGGGGAGTCGGTGTTCGGAAAGTGGCTTGGAGAAAGGAAAAACTTGTCGCCGGGAAAGCCGAGACGAATACCGAGAACAAACAAAAAAAAGGTGCTACTGACCTGCTTATCACGCTCTGACGTTCCGAGCACTTCGTACCAGAGCTTGCCATCATCGTCTTTCCTATCCTGATCCGCACCAGCTCTTAGAAGCTCCACCACAACGTCTCCATGGCCCTCAGCCATGGCGTGGTGCAGTGGCGTCTGGTTCGAGGTGTCCGAAGTATTTAAGGGGGAGCCATGCTGTATTAGGAGTTTCGCGATGGGCACTGAGCCAATAGCTGCGGCCCGGTGGAGGGGTAGTTGGGACCGTCTGTCGCGGATGCGGGCTGATGCTCCATTTGCAAGAAGGAGCTTCACCGTTTCTAGGTGATTCTTAGATGCGGCGAAGTGGAGTGCCGTCTGGGAGTTTGAGGTCAGGTTCTGCATGAACAAATCGATGGATTGGGTGTAGAGCTAACTTGGCCAGTATTCGCTACAGTAAGACAAGTTAGTACAGAATAGTCAAAGCTCATTCAATAGATGTGATAACGTTACTTTTCTGGTTCACATCGGCATCTCTTTTGATGAGCTTTCCGACGAGAGAATCGTTTCCGGTGCTAGCGGCAATGTGGAGTACGGTCCAGCCCGAAGAATCCGTCTCGTCAATATCCAGACCCTTAACGAGTAGTAGTTGGTCGACTATCCCATCATGTGAGTTCGAGGCCGCCCAGTGTATTGGCAACCGCTCATCGTCATCTTTCTTTAGTGCATCCTTGGGATGCGATGCGAGCAGGGATTCGACAAGTTGAGCTATGGGTCCAGAACTTAGCAATGGGTCCGTTCTACTCCGTACGGGTAATCGGCTCGGAGATAACTTACTTTTGCCTTCCCGAGCGGCATCATGCAGAGGGAATTTCGCTTTTTCGTCACCTATCGCGATTGCTGCTGATGTTGCGGACATGTTGATTTGTGGGGTTGAGTTGTCGTCGGAAGAAGGTTGGGTAGACGCGGCAAAGCGAAACGTGAAATGTTAGAGCTTACAAGGTGGGTCTTTCGCGGGGAGAAAATGTAAATAATGGGGAGTGTGGGATAACAATCGAAGGAAAAATGTCGTCGATTATAAAATGTCTACAACGGTAGTCATGCTTGGGTATCAAGAGAAAAAAGTAGATGCCATTCGCGCAATTTCATGATATCTCGTGATTTGAAGCCCAGAAACCGCGAGACTGTTCTCTCGCTCTAACCACTTCTGTTCAAGATCTTGTTCATATGGTCCGATGCATTGGTGAAAGTCGTCTCCAGATAGGTTTGCCTCTTCTTCAGGCCTTTGATATCCTCTTCCAGAGTATTTCTTTCCGTCTCTAGACGCTTCTTGACTTTGGATGTGTCTTCTTGGATGAACCTACGGCAGATGTTAGCCTCATGATATATCTATCAGGTGACCCTTTCGGAGACTGACATCTTCCCGACGCCTTCGTAGAGTTTAGTAGAAGCTGGCAGTGAGCTCAGCTCTGACTCTGTGAGCTGTATCAGACGAGTGTCTCGCTGCTTTGCCGTGATCTGAGATTTGACCACCCCCAGCTGCTGCTGGGACAGGATTGCCTGGGTCTCGATCTCTTGCAGAACCTGTAGATACTCTAGTTAGTAGACTGATTGCGAACAACATTTGCTGGGAGATACCTGCCTTCTGCAGGGCCTCATTTGGTATCGACATGTTGGATGGTTGTGCTCTGAATGAAGATGTGAGCTCGTGAGAGGCATGCGGTCCACGAAGTTTCCCAATTTGTGAGCGTGCAAAATGCAACAGATTCAACACACGTCTACGTTAGCTGCTGACCACAAGTTACTGATCAACCGACGAATAGTGGATGGGGGTATGCCCAAATATCAAATGTAGGAGGTCAGATTCAGCCTAACGTAAACTCGAAACAATTAAGGAAGACAGTACAGTAATAATTTGACAAAGTACTACAATAAATACAAGCCAAACTGTGCCAAATACAATAAACGAGTATTAATCGATAATGGCCATCATAATAATGTAATTATTGAATGATAGGGTGTTAAGTAAACATACTAAGGAGCCTTAGCCCAATCCTATAGAACCAAATCCGAAGTGAATGCTAGTATAAAAGCCACTGTCGACAATATCCCTCCGTAAGGCCCCCAAGGAAATATTAAAAACCAGGCGCAGCCACCAATAGAATACCTATTACCAACGAAATCTACCCACCAAAGCCCCCAATACTGAGAGCGACTTCGAAGTATCCTAATTGAGTTTTGTAGAACTTCGTTAGGTAGCATAGGAGCCATACAACCCGGGTATCCCCTCGCCGTCTTCACTCGCCGTCTCATTATTCAGAGAACATCCTACTCCGGTCCCATCTTCACGCTTGAGTTCCGACTGAATAAACGTTTCATCGGTGTAATGCTTTTCACAGCTGGTTAATGTCGACAATGATGCAGCGTACCCGTTGGCCAATTCTTCTTTTACCCCGTTCACTTGCGCGGGAGCAGCCAAATCGTCACGATCTTGATCTGACGCATCAATACCGTATTCCACTGAAACCATATCCACATCCTCGTCGTTTCTAGAATTATAATTCGACTGTAGGCAATCATGATACCCTCCCCGTACAGTTCCGCTGGGAAACGCCGCTAAAATCTCAACGGCAGGATCGATAACCTTGGCCATCCCAAATGTAAACGTTGGTCCATTGACATATACCATATCGCCCGTGAACCATTTTACCCGGCTATCCTGCTCTGAACTTTGTATTCGGTCCATTTCAAAAGAGGCGATGGTCATGATATGTGGTGGTATATCCTTCAGGCTGTGTTTCTTCCCGGTGGCGACGTCTTGATCTGCCAGTGGGTCGTTTATGTAGGGGAAAATCCCGGTGACGAGGGGTGCGCCGTTGGAGACGGAGGATTGGGAGTCTATAGTGATGGCTTTGTAGGCAAGGATTTGGATGGTAGGAGGGGGGAGGATGATTTGGGACATTATTGAGGTAGGGTCCTTGGAGATCAATTGAGGCTTGAGGCCAGAGTTCTGGGAGAAATAGATCTATAGGGGTTGCCCAATGATAATAAGCGATTGAGAGATATATGGTGGTTGGCGAGTGACCGTAGTAGCTTTTGAGGTAGATGTATATATTTTCATGTTGTACCGTATCTTTGAGGTACTAAGGAGTGATATCGGAATGATGGGAGATGTTGGTTTAGTGGAAGTTGAAGCATGATACACGAGTAGTCGAGTCCTTGGTTTAAATAATAATATTACAGGTCTAAATAGTGATGGGCCCAAATAGGGTTCGTAGTTGGATTAAGGTATCTACGGAAACATAGTTCTACGCCCTAGTATATGCGGGGTGCATATGGTATCAGGGTTCTAGTATCGTCTTGCCTGGTTACCATGTCCATTACACCTCTCTATCGATTGAATCAGTCTCGGGTCTGAATTGAGGTGCTGTCTTATAACAGGTCTATCGTGTGAAATGTAGTTATAAGTAGAACCCGTATCGATCTGGCCTAATTCCGGACCCTACCCTTAAGTTGCTTGCTTTGGCTCTTCATATCTATACCAGAAAATACCATCTCGCTACTATAATTAAATTTCAAAGGATGCAAAACTCCAATACCAAAATATCTTTAGCTCCCCCTTATGCAGAAAGTATGCATCATTCTTTTCTCCAATTACCCAAGTAGAAGCTAGTTAACTATCAATAAAAAAGATATCAAGGAATCCAAACCAACAAGCCACCCTTATCAGCCGCCTTAACCCCATCCGTCGCCGCAATTCTCAAGTTTTTGTTATAGTATTTATCCACAACCCTCAGCGTGGCTCTGATCCAATCGTGCTTTATCCGAGGATAGATTCTATACTCCATTACCAATCTAGTCAACGGCATAAGTTGCACGCCTGGTTGTTTTGTTCCTTCGAAATGGAACGTGTCACTGGGCTCCATTGCTACGTTGAAAGTTAGGACGTGCATGGTGGGGTTTTCGAGGGTGTAAGTCAGCGTTATAGTGTTTGTGTCTGGGATATACGGCGAGGCTTCTGTTTGCCTGTTAGTGATGTTCATGTTGGTTGGGGTTGTAAAGAGGGGAGACTTACCGGCTAAGACTCTGGGTTCGCTGCCGGGGATGAGGAGTCTCGGAACGGCTAGAGGGGTTACTACTATTTCGCCGCCTGGTCGTTGCCATTTGATTTTTAGATCTAGGTCTACATCTGAGGATCTTCTATCTTCTAGAGCGTGCTTCGTGACTTCTAGGATGTAAATGATTTCGATTATTGAGTCCGGTTTGAGCTCTGTACAATCATTAGCTTCTAAGATTTCATCATAAATATTCGAAGAAAAGGACCTACCATATCCCTGCTCATTTATCCCATCTGCTCTCGAAAGCTGGCATACAATCCCGCCTTGAACATTCGCCACGTCGCAGGTAAACCCGTCAAGGATTAGCATCCGCGTCTCCATCAACGATATCTGACACTTAAACACCCATCGCTGTGTCAACCCTTTCGACACATCCTCTTGAGATTCACGATCAGCTTCTTCGGCTGATAACCTGAAGATATTAGGCCACTTCTTCGGGTGCACGCTGGGCGAGAAGTCGAATTTTGTTCTGAAAGGACGGCGAACATGGAAGGGAGGTAATTTGACGGCTTTTGATATTTGCGTTTCTGGGTCGGAGGTTAAAACGTAGAGGGAGACGACTTCTAATGAGACTTCGGCTTCTAAGATGGCAGAGGGGATGGTGAAGGAGCGGTGGATTTCTTCGGATGGGGCTATGCGCCCGAGTTGGTAGGGTGTTTCTGGATCGTCTTCGACAGATTCTGAAGTTTCCGTTCGGTCCCAGGTAATAAGTGGAACTAATTGATATAATTGTTAGTTGAGTTATAAATAAATGTTATGGTAGGGTCTACGCATACTTTCGTCAGGATACCCGAGTATTCGGATCTTCATTCGAGCGTCCACCTCTTCATCTTCCTCGTTGACCACTCCTAGTGCGATCCTAATAGGCTCGCCGATGTATACAGGGTCATCCAGCCGCAGGATCTTAACCATAAGCCTTGGAGGGCGAGGTAAGATTTTCAAGTACATGGGTCTATAGGTTTTCAAAGGCACTTTACTCAGTGCTGAGTCTGTATATCTCCAGAAATATGCTTTCTTGGTTTTGAGAAGGAGGGGATTGTAGTCGTCGATATCGACGATTAGATCGACGTCATATCCTTCACCGCGGAGAGTTAGGGTAATCGAGGTAGCTCTTGCGTCTCCGTGTTCTCGGAGCGGTGAGCTTAGCTCGATGACTTTGATTTGGCCGGGATCCAAAGTTAGATCTGCGACGCCCTCAATGTATGGCTTTTTGCCATCGCTCGGGGATACGTCTTTGAGTTTTGACTTCAGATCCTGGAAATCCGACGAGCTTTCTACGGCCTCGTGTCGAATCACGACTGATTTCAGCATCCCCTTATATTCGACCTTGACCTCACTGAGAACCAGTGGAGGAGAGCCTTTTTGTGCCTGTGACGTTAAAACTAGCTGGGAGACAGCTGTTTCCCCGACAGATACTTCAGTAGCCATAAATGCGTAGTTAGCTGATATCACCGGAAGAATATCAGGAGCACGTATCGCTAACGTGGTCTCCCCTTGTACACCTCCTTCGATATCAGTCAGACATTTTCCTAGCTCGGGTATCTGGGCACCCGCCGGAAGAACCTTGCTGTGTAATTCCAAACTTGCCATCAGGGCCGACGCCGCATCTGAGATCTTTAGTGCGCAGTTTCGTGTCAGAGTTAAAGCTTCTTTTAGAATCTCAGGTGTCCAACGGTCCGTCCTCCATGCCCGTAAACCTATTTTCAGGCTCTCAAGTGCCACTTGCCAATTTTCCCTAGACATTTCTAGCTGAGCAAGTTCGAATAATACTCTTGCTCTTAACCGCGATTGACCCTTTTCCACGAAGGCGGCGGCACCGGCGTTTAAGTACCTGATAGTCGCCGATAACAGGTCCACTTGCTGCTCCTCCTCAGGAGGCTGTACAAGATATAGGTCGACAGGGGAGTCCGATTCGGGTAACCTGTCAACCCGTCGTTTATGCAGTTTAGAGTATGATACAGCCATTATCCAATAGAATCCTGCATGGTGCAAATGTTCTATTGCCGACACCCTCTCATCCACCTTGATAGATTTGTCTATCGGTGCATAGAAATGCGGGATATCATTGGCCTTTGTGTCTGGCGTGAATATCTTTGATCCGTGGACAATCGTTGCCATGATAACTGCCCATCGGGCTTCCCAGGCTGCCCAGCCGTATGTACTCGTCCCAGCACCTTTACGATCCAGGATATCTCCCATGCGCCGCCGATGAGTTTCCCACCTCCGTGCTGCCAGTGTTCCGTTTTCGAAGTATATGTAACACCTGATCGTCCGTGCTGCTATTACATCTGCAAGTAATCGGATATCGTTCCAACGAGGACTCCAGTTATTCGTTGTCTCGAATACTTCGAGGAGAGCTTCATACGCTGTTTCGTAGTGACGAACCGCAGCATCCATCTCAGCTCGAAATTCGGCGAATAGTGCTAACTTCATCTCGTATCGTACTGTCCAACCTGTATTGCTGAGTGTCTGCGACATCGAGCTGGGCGGTACGGTTGCTACCGGAACCGAAGAACGACTGCGCTTTCTACGCGCATGTTTCGATAGTTCACGGTAGAATTCGATGGCTGTCGGTGTCAAAGCTAGTTCAACGCTCTTAGCTAGCTGTTGAAGTTCGACACTTGAGGCTCGTGCAGGTAGGAAAAACAGTGAATTCTTGGTATCCAGACTGGTTAACCTGCGTATCATCGCGAATCTATTCTCAATCGACGGAGCTTCAAGGAGGGTTTTCTGGGCGATTAGGACGACGGCGAACTTGATCTTTCGTGGATCAGCTAGGAAAACCTTCTTCATTTCATTGATAGAAGCCGCGAGGGCTCTGTCAACGGCTTCTTCCTGCGCGGTTGGTACGATTGCGAATTCGTGGAAAGAGACGAAAGCACATGGTTGGAGATAGAGATGCTTCCGTAGCCAGATATGGCTGAAGACGCCGTCGGGGTAGAGGGGAGAGTCCGGAGTCAAGGGTGATATGGGTGAATGTAGGGGCCGTTTTACGAAGCCGGCACTTGTAGGTGTCTTTGGAGACATGACCTCCAGCGGCGACGTAGCACCCGACTCTGAGAACGGAGGGTTCGCTTTCCGGGGCGGTAGTGCAAAGTTCTGTTCATCAGAGAAGGTTCCAAGGATAATATGTCAGCGATTTCCTCTGCACTCCATCCAATGTTGCTGAATATACGAATGTGATTTGAAAGTATATGGTTTACAAACATCATTCGTGTTTCTTCAGGTAGCTATTTTGGCAGTGGTAGTAGTGGTGGTGGTGGTTGAGGAAGGAAAGACTACCCTTCCGACAGCAGCGACCCTAAACGCGGACGAGTTTGGCGGCCTTCCTCCTCGTTTGACAGTTCCTTTCCATCCTGAATCCGCACTGCTCTTGAGGAAGTACTGGAGCAGGTCTTCGCCGACTTTGGAGGTTACGAGTGGTTCGTCGCAGCTTATCAGCGTGGCATTCTCGAGTAGAGGGTAAGGTGGTAAGGCGGTATGTGATTCTGTAGTACCCAGGCCGGCTACCACCAGGAGGGGTAGCGGGGTGGTAAAGTATTCCGGAGGGTAGGCCTCCATGGTTGCTTCGAGGGGGTAGGAGTCGGTGCAGCCTTTTGGAGGTGGATTGGAAGCTTCTTCGTATACGGTCGTTAAACAGACATTGGTGTGTACCACGAGGCTCTACAAGACACGTTAGCGTCCATCCGTATAGCTACCAAGTACTTAAGGTACTTAACATTGAAGGAATAGACCTACAGGCTTTGATGCAAATGGTAAATGCAAGATGCATCAAACATGCGTATCCGGCAAGCTGTCGAGAAGGATGACGGTAGGAGACCGTTGGTTAAGGTGGGCTGGGGTACATACTAATAGTATTGGCGGTGGTGGTGGTGGTGGTGGTGGTGTGTGTGGGTCGGAGCTAAATGGCGGCCGATTCGTTTCCCCGGAGCCTCTCTAAATCTCCATTCATCCTCATCGCCATTCCCACAAAGCATTCCTTCCGCCTCGACAGTCGGTCCTTAGGCCTCTGGCATATAGCAGTATTGCTATCGCAGGACTTCAAACTCCGACATTTTCGTATTCACAAACTGTTCCGATGTCGCAAACTGCCGCCGAAAAGGCTGCACTCCTTCAGATTATCGCGTGGGTTCTCCAGCTGCCCACATTGGACTGCCCCGACTGACACAATCTTCACCCGCAGAGACTGCAAGGCTGCCGTCAAGAGGCACGATGACTGTACGATACAATAACCAGTCTGCATTCGTATTCTTCCTCCATTAACATCGTTACAGCATCGGACTCGGACGAAACGGACGTCGCATACGGTACAAATCGAGGGAACAAACTCAAGCGAAAAGCGCGACAGGTCCATGCCGGTAGTCTTGACGAACCGACAGGAAAGAAACTCACACCGGAGGTAATATTACTACCAAATAACTTTCTCTACGGCAGGTCTAATTGGATCCTCTAGTTGATTGAGTACCATGGACGACAACGAATGATTCTCTATCGAAACACAGGCAGGCGAGATGAACCCGAAGAACAGCGGGCGCCAGGATCAGGAAGGAAGAGAAAACAGAAGGGAAATGCTATTAGCATCGAGGACGAGGGTCCTGGCGACTCGGACCCTTATGCCAACATTCATCTCGAGAGTACGACCGTCCCTTGCCTGGTAGTACTCTAAAGCTCGTGGGCTAACGTTTATCATAGCACTCCTCGCACCCGCCGTCGAACCTAAGGATATACCGAACCACCCTGCCCTTTCGTTACCGTACAAATCCCGACACCTGACCGATCTCTGCGACCAAGTGCTTGACATAATATGCGCCGAGCACAAGCACCTCGTTACGATCAAACGGCTGTTGACCCACCTTCTGGGAGACGATCCATGGGTCACGGGTGATAAGATGGAGTCTGTTGTGGTGCCAAAATTTATCCAAGAGGCACAGACTATGATTGAGGAACGAGAGAAGGCGAAGGCGGCTGCCGGAGTGGAGAGCCAGCCGAAAGAAACCCAATCGACAATACCGGACGGGGACGTCGAAATGGTGGATAGTGGGAGGCCGGACGATGGTGTCGAGAAACAACCTACAAAAGACGTACCAGCGAAGTCACCAATACCGAAAGTTGAGCACCCATCCCCACCGGATGGGTTCACAGAGACAGCAGGCGAATCGTCGTCGGCAGCACAAAACAAACAAGCTCAGAACCCACCAGTAGCTCTCAACGGTGACTCGAACGCCATGCAAATATCTAACGATGCTGTTCCCGCACCCACAGCACTCCCTGCGGGTGTGGATCCATACGAGATCGTCAACTGCACCTCTCCTTGGTTCTATCCACCGACGCGCGACGATGATGCTCGGAATTTCGGGCTTCCAGCACAGGAAGCCGAAGAAACGCGGCAACTACTGCTGTTAGCTGTGCAAAAAGAGGAGGAATTCATTAGAGGACTGGAAAGGGTCCGCGCCATGTTGTTGAAAGCTGACCGGCAGCGTAAGCAGGTGTGGAACTGGTGCCGTGCAGATGGAGCACCAGAGCTAAGTGATGGTGAGGATTATGTGGACCTGGAGTACTGGGGTCTGAAGGAAGGGGATTTGGTCAAGGGTGCGGAGGAAGAAGAGGAGGAGGATCCAAAGGGCAAGAAGACGGCCCGGACAAGCAGAAGAAACTAACCCAAGCCTGCTTGATATAGTGGCACTTGGAATAGATTGATTGCATTAATTGATTTGGGTATGGAGTACATGTAATAGAGGGTGAAAATATGTTACTCGGAGTGTATTCTGGCGTCGTCTGCGTGTATCTGTACTATAAAACTGGAAGGCTTACATAGCAGGGTATCATGTTCGAGTTCTTCTCTTCTTCTTCTCTCCATCTTCCTTCATCTTATAATACCACCATTAGCGTCGACATCGACATCGAACCAAGTATTATAATGGATAGTGCGGTAAAATGCCTCTCGGTTCTCCACGCCAAAGATGCAGTGCAGGCGAGCAGACCCTGTCACTGCCAGTTCACGCGAACCCCCAGCCTATCGCCAGATAGTATTGGTCTAGTCCGCAGTCGTCCAGCGAAAATTCGAATTCGAGCAGCACAAACAGGGACTAGTTTGTTTATACATTGGTTGGCGTTCCCCACTCCAAGCCTAAGCTGTAAGGAGACTGAGAGGAGAGCGTTGGCTGCCCAGCAAATTTGACGGACTATCTCTCAAGACTATCAACCGAACCTCCCCTTATTTAACTCTGCTTCTTTTCTCCCCATCTCATCTCTCACCTCATCATCATCCTCCTCACAGCTCCAGCTTCACTTACTCAACAAACCTACTCTATCTAAACTACCATTCTACTAAACTACCGTCAACATGCGTGAAATCGTAAGTCTTTCTATCAGAGCTTTCTTCCTCTTCCCCTCTGCTCGTGTCTCTTCAGAGCTGGTGGCGTGATAGCTCCAATAACAGCTCCAGCAGACCGCGTAGCTCGTCCTTTTACTCGGTCACGTCCAGCTAACATCGGTACTACCTCTAGGTCCATCTTCAAACCGGTCAATGCGTATGTTCTCTTGGTAGCTTTTGCTCTATGAGCTTCTAACTAACCCGTCCTGCAGGGTAACCAAATTGGTGCTGCCTTCTGGTATGTTGTCTCACACCCTTCGCTTCTTTATATCATAACTCTATCTCTGTCTCGTGCATAGTAGCTAACAGACTCGACACAGGCAAACCATCTCCGGTATGCTTCTAAGCTTAAACGTGAACATCACGACGATATCTCGGATAATAAGCTAACGATCGTGTTTACAGCCGAGCACGGCCTTGACGGCTCCGGTGTTTACAATGGCACCTCTGACCTCCAACTTGAGAGGATGAACGTACGTGCTACCCTTGATACGCTCTGTTTACTTCCTTGACACAAAGCTAACATGATCGCGTCTAGGTCTACTTCAACGAGGTCGGTCTTGTCTTTTTGCGCTGCGGATTTTATAAACTCAAGCAACCCAACCTAACAAACTTCACAACAGGCCTCGAGTAACAAGTATGTTCCACGTGCCGTTCTCATCGATCTTGAGCCCGGTACCATGGATGCCGTCCGCTCTGGTCCTTTCGGCCAGCTTTTCCGCCCAGATAACTTTGTCTTTGGTCAATCCGGTGCCGGTAACAACTGGGCGAAGGGTCATTACACTGAGGGTGCCGAGCTCGTTGACCAGGTTCTCGACGTTGTCCGTCGTGAAGCCGAAGGCTGTGACTGCCTTCAAGGTTTCCAGATCACCCACTCCCTCGGTGGTGGTACCGGTGCCGGTATGGGTACCCTTTTGATCTCCAAGATCCGTGAAGAGTTCCCAGATCGCATGATGGCCACTTTCTCCGTCGTTCCATCTCCAAAGGTCTCCGACACTGTCGTTGAGCCCTACAATGCCACTCTCTCCGTCCACCAGTTGGTCGAAAACTCCGACGAGACCTTCTGTATCGATAACGAGGCTTTGTACGACATCTGCATGCGTACCCTCAAGCTCTCTTCCCCATCTTACGGTGACCTTAACCACTTGGTTTCCGCTGTCATGTCCGGTGTCACCACCTGCTTGCGTTTCCCAGGTCAATTGAACTCCGATTTGAGGAAGCTTGCCGTTAACATGGTTCCATTCCCACGTCTCCACTTCTTCATGGTCGGATTCGCCCCTCTCACCTCCCGCGGCGCACACAGCTTCCGTGCCGTCACCGTTCCAGAACTCACCCAGCAGATGTTCGACTCCAAGAACATGATGGCTGCCTCTGATTTCCGCAACGGCCGATACCTCACCTGCGCCGCTTTCTTCCGTGGCAAGGTTTCCATGAAGGAAGTTGAGGACCAGATGTTGAACGTCCAGCAGAAGAACTCTGCCTACTTCGTTGAATGGATTCCAAACAACGTTCAGACCGCTCTCTGCTCCATCCCACCACGGGGTTTGAAGATGTCCGCCACCTTCGTTGGTAACTCGACCTCCATCCAGGAGCTCTTCAAGCGAGGTATGTCTTAACAACAGCTACATTTCCACAAAATTTGTGTTTTGCTAATGATGATTGTCACAGTTGGCGACCAATTCACTGCTATGTTCCGTCGCAAGGCTTTCTTGCATTGGTACACTGGTGAGGGTATGGACGAGATGGAGTTCACTGAGGCTGAGTCCAACATGAACGATCTTGTTTCCGAGTACCAGCAGTACCAGGAGGCTGGTGTCTCCGATGGCGAGGAGGAGGGCTACCCAGAGGAAGAGCACGCCGAGGAGTAGATTATCACTTGATAGTCCCTGTCTTATTGTGAAGAGGTGGAAAGGTCTTGATAACTTTTTTTTTTCTTTTGCTTTCTTTGAAATGGGTTCTTACAAAGATGAGCGATTGTTATTAGAGGCGCTCTGGTAACATTTGCAATTCTTAAGGACATATCGACTCTCTAGAGGACCTAGCGGAGAGAGCAAGAAGGGAATACGGATATTGGTCTTTCTTGTTACCCCCCTTTCACTTTAACTCTTTCTGCCTTTTTTCTTCTCCGTCCCAATTACAAAGAACAACTTCACAAGGTGAAAGTGGTTACTTTTCCGATCATTTATGTCTACTAATGATAACCAAACCCCCAAATAAACAAATATTGACCCGGCCATGCAACCATGGAAGTTGCATGGCTCGAAGGAAAAAAATCCGAACGGTCGGCTATCTCTGTTTGAGGCGTGTCGTGCATCCATTACCTGAACGATCCACCATGTGAGCTCCCAAAATATACGTAACATGTCACCGAACCCGACCCGGAATAGCAGCGGTCCACCGGGATGAAAATTTTCGTCCTGTTCGAGTGGGCGGCCTGACCGGACTAGAACAGATTATCCTATCTTTTGATTTGGTACTCCGTTGGAGGGAAACAAGGACCGGGGCTTTGGAGAGTTTAGTTGCCCCTCCATCGGTTTGTCGCTACCGAATGCAGGCCGGACAGAGGTGCTGTTACTGCAGCTGTTCCCCAACGCTAGCGAAATCGGCGGGGAAATTCCAAAGATATAGAAATTAATCCCTATCTGCAGGCAAGCAAGAAAAAAAAGAAGATAAAATATTCTAGGGAATTAGCCTGATGCAGATGATGCATGTGAGAAACCATCCGATGCTAGCCAACCTATTGAAAAGAGTCATTGCGGTATATTAAGAGGAAAGCGTCGGTATAAATTTTCTGGGGGGGTTTTCCTTGATAAAGTGCTCTTCTCTCTCTCTGTCTCGGTTTAGCTTTGGTTCCCAACAGTTGTGACTTTTTCAAACTTCTACATCATCATAATCCTTATAGCCTCACCATACTTCATACTTTTACTTCACTTTTGTTAATTGCATTCTATGGCAACTGAATTACCCACGATGTCGAAGGGAAAGGTGAGTATCTATACATTGTATTCCATTGAAGCATTCACAGTTGGAACAGATAGCTAACTGTGGTTACAGGTCTGCTTAGCTTACTCGTAAGTCGGGACTTGATCTATTGGGGAGGTTCCTGAATGTATGCATTATTACGGAAATGCTAACTCAATTGACGAGTATAGTGGCGGTTTGGACACCAGCTGCATGTAAGTTATAATTGGTCTATCGGTTTTCGACTTGAAGCATCGGGTACTGATGATGGTGGGGTAGTTTGGCATGGTTGTTAGAACAAGGCTACGAGGTCGTGTGCTATAGTAAGCCTCCCATTCAATTGACTCGGTCTTGTGAATAAGTTGATACGGAATGCTAATTGACCGTCTATAGTGGCTGATGTCGGCCAGGAAGGTAATTGAACGCCTTTGATGCTGGTAATTGCTGAATCATCTGCTGATTTGAAGCGCAGAGGACTTCGAGGCTGCCAAAGCTAAGGCTAAGCAAAGTATGCATCCTAACTACTACCCTCTATACTTGTACGAATGGATTGCTAACGATGGATATCGTCTACCAGTCGGTGCTCTCGAATGCTACGTCGACGACCTCCGAAAGGAATTCGTCGACCAGCTCTGCTTCCCCGCTATCCAATGCAACGCCATCTACGAAAACGTCTACCTCCTCGGCACCTCTCTCGCCCGCCCCGTCATTGCCCGCGGCCAGATGGCCGTCGCAAAGAAGGAAGGCTGCTTCGCTGTCTCCCACGGCTGCACGGGTAAAGGCAACGACCAAGTTCGTTTCGAGCTCGCATTTTATGCTCTAGACCCCAAGATCAAGGTCATCGCCCCGTGGCGTGACCCCGTCTTCTACGAGCGATTCAAGGGTAGGAACGACCTGTTGGACTATGCTGCCAAGCAGGGTGTTCCAGTTTCCCAGACGAAATCGAAGCCATGGTCTATGGATGAGAATCTTGCGCATTGTTCTTATGAAGCTGGTATTCTTGAGGATCCTAATGTGACGCCGCCGAAGGATATGTGGAAGCTCACGGTTGACCCTGAGGATGCGCCGGCGCAGCCTGAGGATTTCACGGTGTTCTTTGAGAAGGGATTGCCAGTTAAGCTTGTGGATGATAAGGGTGTTGAAACGACGGATTCGTTGGAGTTGTTCCTTAAGGCGAATGCCATTGCTAGGAGGCACGGAGTTGGAAGGATTGATATCGTTGAGAGTATGTTCATTCCTACTACTACCCATATTCTGCATTTATGGTACTAATGGAGGAAATTGTGTCTAGACCGCTTCATCGGCCTCAAGTCTCGAGGTTGCTACGAAACACCCGGTCTCACCTGCCTCCGAAACGCCCACGTCGACCTCGAAGGTCTAGTCTTGGACCGTGAAGTCCGCGCCCTCCGTGACCAATTCGTCACCTTCAACTACGCCAAGATCCTCTACAACGGTCTATACTTCTCTCCAGAGCGTGAGTTCTTGGAGGATGCCATCATCTCCTCGCAGAAGAATGTGAACGGACAAGTTAGGTGCCGATGCTACAAGGGATCGTTCACCGTGCTTGGAAGGAGCTCGGAGACCGAGAAGCTGTATGATATGAGCGAGAGCAGCATGGACGAGATTGGAGACTTTGCACCGAGCGAGACGACTGGATTTATCAGCGTGCAGGCTATTCGGTTGAAGAAGTATGGATTGAAGAAGCAGGAAACCGGAGAGGCTCTGTAGACACCTCTATATTTGTCTGTCTGTCTGTCCATTATTGTCTATTCTTAGTCCACTGAGTTGGATAAAAGTACTTTTTGTCACATATGATATGATATGAAGCTATGGTTTATTAATTGAATGGGATGGGATGAATTCGAATGAACTGAAATGAAATCAAATGGCTGTCATGCCATGTCCGGGGTAGACCCAGTAGCTATAGATATTCGGCTTGTGTGCTGTTGTTCTGCAGGCTGCGTTGTCATGGTGCCAGCTGTTGTTGTCTTCTTCTGCCCTTCTTCTCTGCTTCCTCTTCCTCTTCTGCCGCGACTACTTCTATCCAAACCAACCCTCCTCAAGAGGACCCCGCCATTCCCCCTCCTCATTCCCTCCCCGCCGGTGCACTTCTCGATCATATCCTGCTACCGTCTTTAAGAGTGGGAGTACTGGCTACCCTGAAACGAAATTCTCGCCTTCAATTCTTCATTTAGCTGCGGCATCGCGAGTTCAAATAGCATTCGAGCTTGCCTTCGTACTTGCTATATAGCTTCAACCAGCTTGAACTACAAACATCAAGGTATGCATAGTATACAAACACCTCTCACTATCAGTCTATATCCCTAGAATCTAGGTAGAACAATGAAGCCATCTCTCCGAAACCCCAAGCTCCAGCTTGGTCCATCTTCATACTTCGGCGCTGGCGCCCTCACCGCTGCTCCCATTGTCTGGTCATCTACTAGAAACATATCTGCATCAGCAGTCACTGACAAGCTTTCTAGTATCAAACACTCCGTCCTCTCGTGGATTCCATCTCCCAGGCCCTCAGAGCAGGACGATCACACAATCCCTACACTTGAGCTCCCTGCATCACCATCATCGTCATCATCATCTAGATCTACCTACCAAACCGACACTGTCGTCAACTCCACTACAGCAGGCTTAAGGAGCACCTTCTCTAGCTCTGTCCCCTTACAATCATTGCCTCTACACCCAGCCAGCCCTAAAAACATATTCTCATCCATCATGGACGACTTCATTGTCCAAGCCTACCCGTACGCAAAACTCGCCGCCGGCCACGCCAAAGTCCTCCTCTCCCACGTCCTCAAAGCAGTCTACCCGATCCTAAACCACCTTTACAACCAAAACCCAACTTTAGTCTCCATAGTCCTCTTGATCTCCGCCGTCTACTTCGTCCTACGTATCGTCACCAGAATCACGAATTTCATATGGTCCGTAACACGGAATATTTTCCAATTCTTCTTTGTGGCCGGAGTTATTTTGGCTTGTATGAATTATTATAATAAGCGGGCTGCTGGGAAACTTGGGGACGATGGGACGCTGATACCGGGGTTCGATTGGGATGCTACTTGGGCGGATTTTCAGGGTGTCTGGGGCTTCGTGCAGAATGTTGGAGGGATGTTGATGGATCTTGTTGAAAGTGGGAGTCATCTTGAGGAGGATGGATGGAATAGCGGGAGGAGGAAGACGATGGGGAAGAAGGGGGATCCGTTGTTTGCGGATCAATCGGGGGGTAGGGGGAAGGGTGCTGGGGGCCAGAAATGGCGGTGATTACGATGTCCCAGATCGATGCCCCAAGTTTCTAAAGTGGGAAGAAACACTATCAAATCGCGGTCTCACAAGTAGACCTTTTTTGATTAGATACTTCATCTGGTAGGAAGTGTAGGGGTTCAAAAGTTCGGATTTATATGATATTTGGTTGTTACCTCGGGAGGACGGTTCGTGTGGGATTTTACGGAGGCTGTCTTAACATTGTATCTTTTGTGGGCTTCGTTCTGTCCTGCTTCTACGTTTTTTATACTGTTAGGCATTGGGCGAATTTGGAGTATTCTTGTTTTTAAAATCTTGTTCAATATGACCCGTATCTAGAATTGATCACGACTATTTGATTACAATCTGCTTCCAATCAAATATTTCTTATATACTAGTATTCATGATGAATTCAAATATATATCGATCTCTGCTATTCTCAAACGCCTCCCCTTCTAGTAAGAATGCGTATAACAAAATCATCAGGCTAAAGCTGGAATAAAACTCCACCCGCGCAAAATGCCAAACAGAAGAAGGAGGTATATACACCAAATGATCAAAAGTCTTCCTCCCAAACATCATCCCCCACTTGCTGTTCGACAAGCAGAGTAAAAGAGAGCCGATGATCTATGAATTCGTCTGGCTCATAATCAAATCCCGATACATCTGTTTCAGATCCGCAACATCATTCCTCAACTCTTCTACCTCCTCGCTCTTCTCTCCCAACATCACTAATGTAGCTTCATAAGCCCCATCCTTCTCCTTCAAACCCGCTTCAAGTGTCTGCACTCTTGTTTCTAGTGACCGCTTCTCATCTACTTCAGTCATAAACGCCACAACCTCAGCCCTAGCTTCATCCCTCTGCGCCGTCATCCTCGCCAATTCCTCTCTACTGCTTGCCATCTCGCTTTCTAACCTCCTCACAGCTGCCGACATTCGCTCCACAAGTTGAACACTAGGACCAGCGGCTACTGTTGACACACTGAGAATTTCGCCTAGATGTGCGCCGCCGCCATTTCGTCCTTCATGACTGCTGGGACTCATAAGTCCTCCGTTGCCTTCAAATATACTCTCATTATCCCCATCCGGTCCAGGCATACCAGGGCTCATCATCGAAGTGCTCAAAGACGGTGTACTTGGATAATTCCCAACTGAAATACCCATGCCCATCCCCGGTCCTCCAAATCCTCCAAATAGTGAGTTTTGGCGGGATACACCCCCACCGCCGCTATATCCCGATATCGAATCCAATCTAGGTGTCGTGGGTCCCCAAGTAGGTGTATATTGTCTATTCGGCTCCGGTAATGTGGGTCGCCGGTAGTTCCCTGGTCCCTCGTTTAGTCTATCACCGGACTCCGTTCTTGACATTCGCTTCGAAGGGAACGGTGCATTCATGTCCGATCCTATGCTCTGCTTTCTCGGTCGTGGGTTAGGCGATAATGGCCTTATCGCGCCCTCCGCTTCTAGTACAGAATTCGGCCGCGATTTAGGTCGGGAAGTGTAGTCTTCAACTACAGCCGATGTTGCGGTTTTTAGTGAATCCCGAAGGTTGTTGATTTCCTTTTGCCAGGCGGTTCGTTCTTCTTCTTGTTTCTTTGTCAGTTGGGTTTTGCTGTCTTCGTGGAGGCTGACTTGTTTGCGGAGGTCGTCGCAGAGAGTTAGCTGCGTGGTGAGGGAGGATTCAAGGTCTTGGGCTTTGAGGGTGGTGGATTCGAGGTCGGATTCTAGGCGTTTGAGTTTTTGGTTCTAAGTTATTTCTGTTAGTATCGTAGAATATATACTAGAATCGATGCAGTGAGCGTGTGCATACCACTTCTCGAGCCTTCTTTCGGACATCGCCCTCCTTACGGGAGAGCTCGTCCCGTTCCTTTTCTACATTTGTAAGCCGTGTCATCAAACTAGCTTCAATGCCCTGCCAGTTTTCACTAGCAACAGCGTATTGTGACTGAAGCGTTTCGATTTGCCGTAGTAGCTTTGCGTGTGTATGACCTGAAGTCCCCGTCGACGCCTCTTCAGCACGGGCCCGCATGATCTCCAACTTTGTTTCTAGCATCTGTGATAAATTAGCATCGCCAGTTTCGTAAGTGAGATCTATGCCGAGGGTGCCTTACTGAGATCTCATTCTTAAGCTCCAGCTCCACAGCTTTAGCTTTATCACCATCTCTTTCAAGCTTACTCTGTAATGTCCAGACCTCGCTTTTGTACCTCTCTTTATCTGCCATAGCATCATTTTGTACTTTCTCAAGCTTCTCCCTTAGGTCCGCTGTAATCTTCCTCTCGGCCTCCAGAGCTTCAGTTTGGACTTTACTCTCCGCATCATCTGCTCTCGCTACTGCTTTTGCGAGTTGGAGCCTTAGGTCGCTGGTGGTGATTTGTAGGATATCCCTCTCCCTTTTCAAGCTTTCATTGTCAACCTCTAGTTTATTCATCGCCCTGACCTTCTCATTTGCTCGTTTCTCAGCTTCAACGGCTTTCTTTGTCTTCTCCCTCAGATCCACAGCCTCCTTTTCAGCTTTCTCCTGCTTCCTCTTCGCCTCTGCGGCAGCCTTTTCATCTTCCTGAGCTTTAGCTCTTAATCGTTTGATGTTATTCATATGCTTCAACTCGATTTTACTCAATCTCTCCCCTTCCTCGAGTAACAACGCGATACGCTCATCTCGTTTTGCAAGCTCTTTTTCTAACGCAGAGGAACCACCGGTTTGTATCCTTTTGCGTGCTTCGTCTGCTGATTCTTTGGAGAGATATTTTAGTTTCTCTTCGAGAGAGTCGATACGCTCTGAGGCGGCGGCCGATTCTTCGGCACGACGGGATTCGCAGATTGAAAGGTCTTCGCGGAGTTGGGAGATGGTGGATTCAAGGTCTTCGGTCGTGGGGGCTGTGGGGAGTGGGGTGGATGTCGTGGTGATGGGAGGAGCTTGGTCGATTGAGGTCCTGGGCTTGTCGATGGAGGCTCTAGGTTTAGAGTCCAGCGAAGCTCGGGGTTTGATGTCTATTGATGCCCGAGGTTGTGATTCAATGGATTTACGGGGGGTATCGGTGCTTGTTCGGGGTGGTGGTGATGGGTCGGTGGGTGTAGATTCGACACCGTTGGTGGATGGTTGTTCTTGCTCTTCTGAGGGTTTTGATTCGGATGATACTACTGCTACGGCTTCAGCAGTCGGTTCCACCTTTGGAGCTTCCTCGACCGTCCCCACTATTGCTGTGGTCTTGTCGTCGACTTGAACGTCTACACTTCTCCGTACACTTTCTGTATCGTCGTCATTCTCTACTGACCTCCTCACCGCTGGACTAGGACTCGGGCTCGCCGCTCGTTCGGATAAACTTCCTATCGCAGGACTGGCGCTTCTGGCACCCCCACTGCGAGCCATAGCTGCCGCCAGTCTCTCTTGCATTGTCATCCTCCCAGCTCCCGGCGGCGGAGTCGGCGACGCTGATACGGGGGGTGTAGGTTTCGCATCTGTTTATTAAGACCTTACGTTAGCTCTCTTCCTTCTTATTATTTGGCCAATAAGATAGCTTGTGTAGCTGGTTCATTGAATAGGAACGACCTTTAACGGTAACCGGAGCTTGAGTAACAGCTGCTGTCGAATTGCTACTAGTAGTGGCTGCCGTGGTAGGACTCGAATTCCCAGCTGTACTCAATAAAGAACTATCGACTATAATATTGGGATCACTCGCCAGCACCTGGTCCAGGCGTGACTCGACACCGGCGACAGCTCGTTGAAGGAAGTTCATGGTGTGCGAAAACCGGAGATTACGTTTGCTCTACAGCCAAGGACCTCTTTCGAGAACCCTTCTGGAGCTTTGTATGAATTCGAAAAAGAAGGGAGCAGTTTTTTGTCGAAAGGTTGAATGAAATAAGGCTGGATGGGAAAGTGAAGAGAAACTGTTGGGAAAATGCGGTGGTGGATATAAGTCTTTCCTCAGCCTTGCGCGCGCGCCCCGGTCCTCGGTTTTATGGTTGGTGGTGGTCGTCGTAAACGTGGATGTGGTGTTTTCGAAAGAGAGGAAGCTTAAAGGATCGAGATTATATCCCCGCCGGACTCGGAAATTTGGGAGGGAGCGGTCGCCAGTTGTGATGGTGGAAATTACATTGGCGGGTATACATATGGCAATGTATATCTGAGGTCTTGGCCCGGGAGGTTACAAATGCTACGATGGATTGATCGTGGTGTTTTCGTTGAAGAAGTCGAAGCTTGAGATTGAGGATGTGCTATGATGACAGTGGTGGGATATATTTGGCGGTGTTGGTTTTAAAGGCCCAAATCAGACGGCAATGGCCACGTTCAGCGTTAGCCTCGAATTCGAACCTGTCTCAAGAATTCAACTGCCTCCCTCGACATTCGTCATTTAAGGAACCGCCACTGCCAAAGAGCGGGCTAATTAATCTATCGCAGGCATGCAGAATTCGCAATCCGGCCATTAACCAGTGACCATTGTGGGGGCCGGGTCACAACATCGGAGGCAGTGAAACCGCGGGTTACGTACGCATGGCGCCGCGGCTGTTTCAGAAGTCTCTCTATAAAAAGTCGCACGAGAATTGGCAAAAGTTTAAAGGATATATTCCGATTTCATGCTCCATCCCAATGATATCTATCACAGATGCCGTTGCCGTGTAACAAAAAGGTCTACCCGAAGGAAAAGGAAATAGGACACTCGCGCGCGCAGGACGAAAACGATAGGGAAAAAAGGACAGACAGACAGACAGTCTTGGAAGAAAACTATGCACAGTCGAATGGAATTTAGAGGGACTTCTTGTCTACCCCGTTCGCGCTCACCCCGTTGGCTTTGGCCTTGCCGTTGAGCTGCCGGCCCTTCGCCACAACGTCTTTCTTGTTGACGCTGGGGATGGAGAGCAATGATGGCCAGTAAAGGTCGTACTCGTCCCCTTTACCATCAAGAGTCGCTCGCAGGTATTGTCCCCAGACCAGGAGGATATAACTGCCAATACCCGTCAACAGGTGCCACCAGGCGTGGAGTTCTATATATTTACTACCATGTTAGCACTGGCTGTCTCTCACTAGCTTACTATTTTAGGGTCATGGGATATATCTCACCAGACACAAACCCCCACGGCATGCCCACCTCCCGCCTCCACCGCCTCAACTGCTGGCAATAAATATTGTCCAGGTTCCACACCCCGAACCCGGTCAAAAAGACACAGATCCCCCAGATCACCATCTTCCACATTCGATTCGTCGCCGCCGGGTTCTTCTGTCGCGTTCGGGTCTCCATCATGTACATGCTATGTGACAATAGCGTGATCATGATGAGTGCGAAGGCATTTTGGTGGAACAACGGGTTCTTGAGGTAGTGGTATACTAGCGTGATAGTGAGGCCCATGCCCACGCAGCCGAGGAGCACGATACCCTGCCTTAAGGGGGACCGGCCGTGAGAAAAAGTTGCGAAGCACATTGTAAGGGCGGTATAGATCATGGCGCACTCGTCGACGAGCTGCATAGAGTCTATGTGGAGTTTCCGTTCAGCATCCACTCATTTATTTTAAGGATGTAATAGAATAAGGGTTTATACATTTTAAGGTCCCGTGGAACAATATAGATCCGATACCGATGATGCCGTAGCTGATGAAGCACAGGGCAAATATCCTGGGGTGGTCGTGCTTGAAGACGTGTGTAGCACCTCTGTAGGCGAGCCAGATATACAGACTGTTGGTTATGACGTTCATGACCTCAGCGACATCTATAGATACATATATTAGAATGATGGATCTCGGCAGATAAAAATGATGGAGTTGAACATACATCCGGTGAGATAAAAATCTTCTTCGCAGAAACTATCCACATGTCAAATTCATTAGTTTTTGAAGCTTCGAAGCTGTGGATGCTATGTACCGCAACATCGTGGAAAACCTACTTGATGGTTGAAGTCGCCGGCTCCCACATCGACTGGGCCTTCGGGCCATACGGAAAAGACGGTAGCCACGACATTTCGAATAGGATATTCCGATGGATGTGAATATGGAGATGAAGCCGAAGTCGAGTCCGCCGGTGATTTAAGTATTTAGTCCGCCAGAACTCGTGGAAGCTTAAAATAGGGCAGCTGATCGAGGCGAAACGGACTCGAAACTCGAAACTTCAAAGTCCGCTAACTTTCACGTGTCGGAGCTCCAATTCGTGCGCCGGAGTACGTATACCAGGTATATGGAAGTACTTCGTTACTTGTCCAGGAAATTTCGAAAAGGTCTAATTGATGAAGCCCGAAACTGCAGTTTTCAAAGCCCTACGTAACCACTCGCCCGCGGAAACACCGGATGACCGACATGAATAAACCATGGTGGTGACAAGAATCGAAGAAAAACCCTGGGCCTGACCCGGCTTCGACTGTTGGGCTGCAGAAAAACTGGCCGCTTCTCTTTGGCGGGAAGGCAGGAATTTCGTATTTCCGAACTGGCCTGCTCCTTGCAGAGGTCCCACTTTAAGGCCAGTTACTTGCTTGGTGGTAGCGCTAAGTTAGTCTAGAAGGTTAGTGCAAGGTCCCGAGAAGCCTAATGCGGCCTGCTAAGCTTTGCTCCCCCACGTTACCTTATATTTATTAGCCGGCAAGCTTAAGTTCGGGCCTTTAATGATATAAACCATGGATCCTCTGCTCTGGAATCACAAAACTAACCCTTTGTTTCTATACGATACTTACAGAGGAGTACTATATACTATACGGTCTTCACCACAATAAGATTTCCCAGAATAAACAGCACAATATGACTGATGATTTCTCTGAGGGATTGTTTAAATAGCACGCTTCTCCCTGCCGACGCTGCTACAGTGGAATAATTAACTGTACCTCGGACACAGCGGCATCATTCGAAGTAGAGACTTTCAACGACTATCTAGAACCAGGGTGGCCAAGATGACGACGGAATATCAATTCCCCGAGACATGTCGACATCCCCAGAAGAGCGTGTTTGGCAACCTATGATCATGATCACAGTCGACTCTAACGTACCCAACCTGGGAATATAACATGCTGAAGGGTAGGTTAGAAGGCGAGGCAGCTTCTAAAGGACAGGTTCTGGTGAGAAACCCGGCTTGGTGGATGTACCAGGATGGCACGGAGTCGTTGTGGTCCTTCGCGGGTTATCAACCTGATTATGGGACCAAACTGATTGACTGGACAAGTAGCTTCCTTTTAAATTAGAAAGGGCTGAAACCAAACCAGATCGATATCCCAAATCAACATCATCTTTTTTTTTTTTTTTTTCGCTGTTACACCCTACCCAAAACTCCTCTGTGAAGAGCATCTATGTACAGGTACAAATTCTATAGCTACTTCAGCTATCTGATTTTGAGTTCAGCTATCCCATCTCAAGGCAAAGAGGGCTCTAATGCGCAGATGACGAGCAAAAAAGCCATGTTGTTGTAACTTTTGGAGAGCATCTAATACTAATGTGACGTCGGTTTAGCAATGGTTGCGCAAATGGTTATCGATATGCCTTGGAGAAGTATCAGGAGGCAGGATCCGCGGGTGCGGGCTGCCAGTGTCATGCATGTGAGGCTGAATCCAATCTACCATCTGTAGCCAATGGCTCTGCGACTAGGATGGTTTTAATATTTTGCTGTTTCCCGCTTGGCCATGCCTGTCACCCGTCCCCAAAATACAAATATATCTATGTGCGCAGACAGCTTTACTAATTGAGGGCGAGAATTAATACATTCCGCTTTGAAGAAACATGTGGTGATGCGTTAACTACAGTAACGTTCGAGCTCCGGGATTCACGGCTTTGATCTATGGCTATGGCACCAGCATTCGGTTTTATCTTGGCGCTTGCGTCTCTTCCCTATGCAACAGCCCTCGAATGGGACGACTTTACGAATAACCTTGCGACAGATCTTGTATGCCCCTTTCATGAAGTTTCGATTCCAGAATGTCAACCACTAATCAATTATCAAGGCTCCTCTTATTACGCTTTTCGGAGAGCAGGTTACAAAGCAATTCCTGAGTGAATCTCTAAGCACATGGGACAATGTCGTCTTCGCCATGGCCCCGTTGGGGGTCCTTACGGCTCTGGTCTCCGCTATTCGAGTCTGTGGCAATTCCTCCTTGCGAGCTTTTATTGGAAGAGCACAAGAAAGTCCGGGAATCGCGGAAGTCGAACTTCTCTCTTGTACTTCAGAGACTACATCTGAATTATGGCATGACGGTGGAATCGCCCGCGTCTTCGGTACACCACAGATCCTTGAGGTAGTATCATATGAGACCAATGAAAATGACTACAAGGGCGCGGACTGCGGAGCTGGCATCTACCTTTTCGATTATCGTGCCCCCGCTCATTTTAATTGGGTCCGAGTTAAGGGAGGCGCCCCAGACCCCGAGGAGTATAAAAGTCACCGCCCAAACCTCTCACTTAACATCGGTATCAAAAGGCTAGCCAAACGGTATACTCGTATGGCCGCCGCCTTGGGTATAATTTTACAGACTGGTACGCAAAATATAACCTCACAAGAGAGAAATCCTACTCACCTTCCATTTATTACATGCCTATAGGCGTCCTCATATTCGCTGGTCTTACCGCCTACCGCTACCCTCATCAATTTTTGGTAGGATCCGACGGGAAACTGGTGGAAAATTATGCCTTCCCGTTAACCTTCATCGGCACTACATTATTATGTCTCGGGATGTTTCTCTGCGCTTTTATAATCAACCAAACCACGGATGAGTGTCACTATAAAAAACGGTCCCATGACGACAAATCTCGGATGTATTGGGTGCAGCCTGGAGGTCAGAAAATTGGAGACCAAGTATTCGGGCCATTTGTCGGTTTCAGCGATGATTCCAGTTACATTGTCTCCTTAAGAACTAAAGATATCAACAAGTTCAATAAACTGCTATTGGTAGCGGTGGCAACAGTAGTGCTTGGGTTTATCACACAGTTTGTGGGGTTAAGAGCAATGCACTCATCTGTTATCATGGCCCAGCTCGCAGCTACTTTGTTTATGTCGATAATTAGAGCCGGTCTCCGAACCCAACGTGTAGCAGAAACAAGGGATTTGATAGCCCTAGAAGACGGTGGGAAACAAACTAGGAAAATTGTGCAGGGCCATGAGCTAGACTTTCTTGCCATGAAGCTCGAGGATATCAATATGATATACATAAACCCTGTACAGAAAGGCAACCTATTAGGTATGTTCTACAAGCACCCAATAATGACTATTCACAACTACTGAGTTCAAAGATGTCGAAATCCCTCGGACCAGGAAGAGTGCAAAGGCACTAACAGCAAGAGCCCGCCTCGCTCGGTTGACGAGTAGGGAGCCATACGACGTCTCTTGGGGGGACATCCAAGTTCGGGATGTGGCTTCCCAGCTACAAAAGGCCATAGAAGGCGTCATGGACATCTTGTCTACGAGATTAGAGGGTAAATACGCGGAAGCACGACAGCACTATTTGCCAATAGATTTATGCCGTGGATCAGAAAATGAAAGGTTTTCTCTGCGCATCTATAAGGAGGGCTTAACATGGAAAATGGATCAGTCAGAGGTTGAAGCAATTACGGGAATGTGGGCATGGTCTGTCCGCCAGGTACCGGCCAATCCTGCCAGGTTCACTGCTCGCTTGATCGGAACGGTCTATGGTGCCCAGGATTCTTATTTCCACGAATCTAGAACATTGTATCATGTCTGGATCCAAAGGAACTCACCATTGACATCGTGGAACGGACGTTTCCGACAATCCTGGCCCTTTAGCAACAGACAGATATGGAGATTTGATGGTTATACGGTTTTTGGCCACCAGATGTTGCGGGATAGGGCGGATCAAGAAACAGGATTCGCATGGTATGTCCATAGCGAGAACTCAATACTAACAATGTGCGCTCAAGACCTTTTTATCACGTTTCTGAAAGTCCTTCTTCAGCATATTGGCGACATTGGCGGGGAAACAACAATTCGCACACCATTTGACCGGCAAAGCGCTTTCTCATTGCAAAACAGCCAGATAGAAGAGATGGCAAATCAGTTCGAGAATAGCAGACTAGGGTCCAGAGAGGATGCCTACATGTGTATTATTCCGCTATTGGCGCAGGAATCGAAGCTTCCCGGAACGGACGTCACCCTAGCCGCGATTAAAACCTACGTCCGCAACTACGTCAAAACTTGCAAAATCGATGACGAGTTCGAAGAATGCGAGGACTTGATGCAATGGATGTGTTATGGTTTCAGCCTGCCTGAAGCTAACAAGCCATATGCCGAGCTAGCTGAGCTATACCGCATGGCGATGCGACACTCTATAAAGGGTACCCGGAAATTTGGATTCAAGGGAGTTCGCAAAATGCTAAACCGGGCTGCGAAGCAAGATCGAGACTCAACGCTATCAGTACTTGCTCGCCAGTATGGCTGGATTGGATTACGCATAGCTACAGAGATAGGCGACACAGAATCCGTACAGAGCCTCAAAAATTCCGGAGCGACAGAGGATGAGGTACCTGGCTACACAGATGACAGTAGATTGTGGGAATGGGCTCAAAAAGACAATACAACGGTCTTAAGATATCGTATTGGCCAAAACGTCGGCCAAGTGGATGAGAGGGATCCCAATGGCCGAACCTCGCTCTCCTGGGCCGCACAAAATGGGAATTTCGAAATAACGAAATTGCTTCTTAATAATAATGCGGATAGAAATATCTGTGATCAGGATGGATGCACACCATTATTATTTGCCGCCGAAAGCTGGAACCCCGCAGTTGTTGAGGCGCTGCTAAACGGAGATACAACCTCCCTCAACGTCCGCTCAAAGAAGACCAGGATGACACCCTTAATGCTTGCAGCTAAGAACGGCAATGAAGAAAGCGTGAGGATTCTTTTGAAGGAGCCCGACATAGAAATAAATGCCCGTAGCATTACAGGCCGCGACAACAGCTCAGCTTTCGATTTTGCCCTACTTGGAGACCATCAGAATATAGTGGAGCTACTCATGGAGAAGAAAGCAAATTTACAGCCTGAGATAGTTCTTCAGTGGGCGAACGAAAGAGGGAACCAGAAGATAGTGGATTTGGCGATAGAGAGAGGTTTAAACTACGAAAAGACGCTTTGGGAAGCAGCAGAACAGGGGCAGCATATGATAGTGGAATCGTTGGTAAAGCAGAAAAAGGTGGACGCTCAACAAATTGAAAGGATCGGCAGCAAGAAACCGCGGCCGCTTCTATCCATAGTAGCTAGGTACCCGAAGATCACCGAGCTACTCATAAAGCACGGACTGTTCTCTAGAAATGACCTTCCAACGATGGCGGGGTCCGGATATCAACAAATAGTGGAGCTATTGATAGACAATGGAGCAGGGTTTGCCGTGTACGATGATGTGTATGAGGACCCGGAGGTACTTGATATTGACCGAGCACTGTTCGCAGCAGCATCCGCCGGAAACAAGAAGATGGTGGAGCTACTGATAGAAAGGACGGGACGTGTTCATGGCCGTGCGCTTGACAAGACCGTGGCATATCATCGCACTAACGAACACAGAGAGATAATGGAATTATTACTAAGAAAGGGGGCAGACCTTAAAAAGTACGGCAGGGACACATCTATACAGGTAGCGCAGGCGGGGGATCTGGAAATGATGAAACTACTCGTAGAGAACGGACTAGACCTCGGCACAAACTGTGGCGCAGTCGCACTTAAACAGGCTGCAGAGGATGGGCACGCAGATATAGTAAAATTTTTAATAGAGAAAGGAGTGGATCTCACGATAATGGGCGAGGCGGCGCTTAAAAAGGCTGCATTGAATGGGCATGGGGAAATAATAGAAATATTGCTAGCAGAAGGCCCGAATCTGGATCCTGGGATGGCGCTTCAGCAGGCGGTTGAAGGGGGGCATCCACATATAGTGGAACAACTGTTGCGACTCGGAGCGGATCCTAACCAGGACGGAGGAAGGATACTTTTGAAAGCAGTATTCTTTAGGGGGGTCCCCGTAATGGAAATGCTAATAAGGTACGGGGCAGACCTTAAAGCGAGGGGGCGAAAAATGCTTCAGGTGGCGACAGCATACCAGCACTGGGATCAGGTGGAGCTACTGACCAAACACGGAGTGGAAGTCAACAGCGGAGAAGATTTGTGAAAAACATCATGGATCTTGGACTGGATATCCGCCCTGTATTAACTACTTCTACTACTTCTACTTATTTTCATCTATTGACCGATATATAACCATTTCGAGATACCGACAAGGGGTTAAATTTAAAAAGTTGGTGTCGTATTAAATATGTGTTGATTGTGTGATATTTTTGTGAGCAATAACGAGTCTTGGCGTGTAGACATCTCTCAATGCAATGACACTACCATATTATGTGGTTGTTCAGAATTACGTATACACTTTGTAGGATAATGAAGTTTTCGGGGTTTCGATGTAGCACACTACTAGTCCCATTCCAGCATCTCGATACCAATCTCTAACGTCACCAACCCGAAAATGCTACCTGGACAAGTCCAATTGAGACGTCGACATCGTCGCCTGCCAACGGACTCGTCCCGTTATCTCTTCCACTGATGCCTGAAATCCCGGCATGGATGATATGTCTCTGGATCCTAACAATGGTCCGTAATATCGTCAGCGAAGACCTCTCTCAGGTTCCTCTTTCGGATCGCTACCAAAGAGCACATGTCCATGGTACGAGCGGGATGTCACCATGGCAGGTTCGTCGGTAGGCTCTAGGCCTTTTTATATTAGAAAATGCACTGACTCACAGGTTTATAGGACGTCCCGTGAGATATCGAGATGATATCGATTATCTTCAGCGATTTTCTATGCATATGAGATTTGCATTCTCAAATTCTTCGGATTCTCCGAGATTTCCATATGCACACCGAGTGTCACATTCTCGGAAATCTGCACGCTAAGGTCTTGATAATCACCTTTTTATCTCTTGCGTCCCCGGATTTCTCTTCGAATACCAAGCAAACCGCTCTACAAATATTCAAACAGATGCATCTCCCCGATATCGACATGATGCTCGTGGTCGCAATCAGATGGTCCAACGGAATAAAATCCCCTCGTCCCCCAAGACTCTTGGCTCCTCAAGCTCCTTTTATATCAGGAAGCTGCTCAACCCCAACCTACATTCCGTCTTCCAACCCTGCAGCCGCCTATCGTCTACGATAGATCCCTTTCCAACCTTAATCCTATCCAATGGACACACCAATTGGCACCAGCGCACCAATTGGAAATTCAATTCATCCAAACTTTCCACGCACACACGCACATGGCCGAGTTAACGAGTCAATTTGTTGGAAACACCCAGTCCCCAGTTAGGCAGTACCAAAGACCTGACAATTATCTCATGACATTACGGGAGGGACACGATAATAAGGATTATCCGTTAACATCAAACGGGAATGTGGAATGCAGCTGGGCATGATGTCAACGGAGCGCCTTTGCTGGGATTCAGGTCTAGATCCACCACATCCTTGGCATGATAACAACACGCTATTGGGGTTTAGTATAACGGGTTGCTTTTGATATCAAAACGGTTATTCAGTGGTCCCCTGTCATGATACGATTTGAAGGGAAATGTTGGCTACCTAACTGCGTATGAACTGCTGCTGATCGAAAAGAAACCGGCCTGCCTTCGGAGAATATAGAGCAATTGCGATATCTGCAACAAGTATGTTCACAAGAGATGGATTTAGAAGTACAAATACCCGTATTCCTGCCCGAGTCGAGTCTTCTTTCTCCTCTTCTTCTTCATTCTATATATCCATAATTCATCCTTCTGTTACGATCAAGATACCCCAACTGTTTTGAGTTTTAGTTTCTGCCATTTCATCCTTAAGATCCTCTGAATTTGCTGCGCATATTCGCCTGATACCCCCTATACACTCTATATTTTACCATATCATATATATATACACACAACATGAAGTTTGCCCTCGCATTCTCCGCCCTTGCGGCTTCCACAGCGGTCACAGCCCTGTACATCCCAGAGCCCAGGATCAAAGAACCACTCTACACCGTCGAACTTGCCCCGGGAGAAACCAAACTCGTGACCGAATCCGAGAAATGGGAACTCCTCGGGCAAGGAAAACACTTCATCGACATCACAGACTACCAGCACATCGACTCTCGCAGGGTACAAGTCTCAGCTGTCGCTTTCCCAGCTTCAGTAGCCCACCAAGACGCCGTGAAGCCGCTTATTTCCAAACTCTCGGCCAGTAACATTCGATCCACTTTGGAAAAATACACCAGCTTCAATAATAGATACTACAAATCCTCCACTGGCAAGGAAGCCGCGGAATGGTTGCTTCAGCAGGTGCAGGGTATCATCTCTAACGCTGGCAGCGGTAACAGCACCCGCGTCGCCGCAAGCGTTAAACCCTTCGTTCATCCAAGCTGGGTCCAAAACAGCGTCATCGCTACCATCCCCGGCCAATCCGCCAATACAATCGTAGTAGGCTCCCACTTGGATAGCATCAATCTCCGAAACCCAACCAACGGCCGTGCTCCAGGTGCCGATGACAACGGTAGCGGGTCCATGACCATCCTTGAGACTTTCCGAGCTCTCCTCTCAGACCCACAGGTCGCGGCCGGACAGGCGCCAAACACCATCGAGTTCCACTGGTATGCAGGTGAAGAAGCTGGACTTCTCGGTTCTCAAGCTATTTTTGCACAATACAAGAAGGAAGGACGACAGGTTAAGGCCATGTTGAACCAGGATATGACTGGCTACGTCCAGGGAACATTGGACGCTAACAAACCCGAGGCATTGGGCGTTGTTACCGACAATGTAGACAAGAACCTTACGGCGTTTATCAAGAAGGTTATTGCTGCTGTAAGTCTTTAGGCAATCTTTTGTTGGTTCCTTTCATTGCATTACTTAATTTGCTGTGCCACGGATATACATGATCCCTTTCATAGCTTCATTACAAAAAAAAGTTGTTCAAAGGCGGCTAACGTATTTTACTAAAAATAATAGTACTGCGCCATCCCAGCTGTCGACACCCGCTGCGGATACGCCTGCTCTGACCACGCCTCGGCAAATAGGAATGGATATCCATCTGCTTTCGTTATTGAGTCGGCGATGGAGTACTCTAGCGAGTTGATCCACGGCACCAGTGATACTATGGATACTGTTAGCCCCGAACACATGCTCGAGCACGCGAAGATGTCGCTGGGATTCGTGTATGAGCTCGGACACGCTGAGGGTTTGTAAAGGAGCCTTCCTCTTTTTATTATTACAAATGTGATGAATAATGGGGGGAGAGTTCGGTAAGCGGATACGCTTTTGGAGTGATAAACTTCTGGCCACGAGACCAGTTAGTCGGTCTATTTTTATGGAATTATGTTTCGGAGAAGGAGATACCCAGCAAGATGGATGGCATTTTGGAAAACTTTCTTTTTAATATTTTGTATATACAAAAAAAAAGATACCCCTGTATACCATTTTATGACGCATGTCACACCAAGTACATATCAAACTGCGTTTTTGATCATATTCGTATATTCTTCTATCAAGATGACGAAGATGGTTTTTTGGTATTTTTTATGGGTTCTAAGCTCGTGCTGAAGAAAGCCAGATATGAAGAAGAATCGAAAGAAAGAACAAAGAGAACGTTGTAATGCAGTTTTGGAAATGGTTACACGGAAAGTAAAAATAAATAAGCTTATTAAGGAGCGCACGTGGCACATCAAAGCAAAACTTGAAGGGGGACCGAATAGAACAGAAAGGAAAAGGAGATGCAGAGTAGGAAGGGCAAAGAGATGCATGGCATCGCGATCGCGATGATGAGATATGTGGTGTCGGCTAAATCGAGCATTAAAACGTCAAAAAATCATGTGGATATCATCATCTAAGAGTTGAAAAGTGAAATGCAGATAGATATAATGGGAAAATCAGAGCAAGGGGCTCAAAGTTTGAGAGAGGAGGAACGAGATGGCAGATAGGAAAGAGAGACTGCTAGTAGTGTACTAGAACCATCCTTTCCTCTGGAGCTTAGCCTTAGCCTTAGCTCGGTCATGTTCCATCTGCTTCTGAATCAACCTCTCCTGCTTCTCCTTCAATTCCAGTTGCTATAAGCAAATAAAGTTAGCGAATTACTATCGAATGACTGAGTATAGTTGGAGTTAGGACATACCCTAAACTTCTCCGAGTTCGCCTTCATCTTCTTTTCCCACTCGGCCTCCTCAGCAGCCCGTGCCTCATCTCGGGCCTTTTTCTCAGCCTTCCACTCCTCGTACTCCTGGCTCAAATCCTTAGCCGGGGGCGCCGGAGGGGGCGGTGGCGGTGAATCCTTCTGAGGCATCGTGACGATTTGGATCGTCTTGTTGTCCGTAGTAGTGTGCATGGCCACTGCGGGGCGGACCTTATCCTCCTGTACCTTTGCAATCTGTGCGGCCTGAGCTGCCCTATAACGTTCGACTGCATCTCTTTGTTCTGTACATTGCAATTTTGGTTAGCATTGTTGTTGTATAACGGGAGGGTTGCGAAATAGGCAGCCGCGAGGTGTGGGGTAGCCTTTTGAGGCGGGGCAATGTGATATACGTACTTCTAATTTCTGCCGTTCGATCGAGGAGGGCCTTGATATCCTCCTTTGAAAGGTAGCGCTTCACCAGAAGGTAATCTTTCTGTATATTGTCGTAAAATATTAGTCATGTTTTTATTGGATTAGTTGGAGTATGGTGAGTTTTTCTTACATGTTCTTCATAGGTGAGCCCTTTCTCTACCAGTGCCGCCCTGGAAATCAGGTCCTTAGGGATCTTAGCCTGGTAGTCCTGAGGGTTCTTTGGTGCCTGTTCCGACATGTTTTGGTTGACTGCAGTCGCTGATGCCTCTGCGGTATTCTGAGTAACAGCTACTGTCTGTTTAAGCGCTGGTTTTAACGGCTTTCCGTTCTGCAGTATAACCTGTGGTTTCTTGCTCTGCGCCGTGGTAACCTTTTCTAGTCGTGCAGTCCTAGCTTCCGCTTCGGCAAGTTTCCGTTCGTATTCTTCTTGCTGTGCGATGGCGATTGCAGCCTGCTTTTCGGCTTCTGATACTTTGGCTCGTAACCTGGGGTCTGCGTCTGCCTGTGTCCGTATTTCTCTTAGCCTTCGTTCTGCAGTTCGTCCTCTTTCTCTCTCTTCGGCCTCCCGGATTTTAAGGTGTTCCAGTTCCAGTCGTGCTTGTTCGAGTCGTTTTATGTCATCCTCAGGTCTGTAGGCGTTGATGGGTGGCTGTGGGGCTGATGGTGGCATTTCGTAGGGGTTTCGGGTAGGTGAGCGGCTATAGCTTCCAACGGGCGAATGGCCAAGTGCGGGCGATGGAGCCGGCGACCATTCGTCCCACTCGTAGGATCCGTAAGATCCAGCCGAGCCGTCCCAGTGCTGATGTGAGCCACCACCGTAATAAGAAATTGGCCTCGTCCTGCTGCTGCCTCCATAGTAATACTGGATACCAGCTGCTCCACTGGCGGATCTGCTATGGCTGGAGTTGCGCCGCGATGATCCGGCTACCTGTATATTGTCTCCGCCTGTAGAAACCGCCCGCGTGGCACCTGGAGGCCGAGTATTGTAGCTGACCGATAGCGAGCGGCCCATAGGAGCTGATGGATTGTATGCGCGAGAACCAGGCGCGACAGCAGTATAGGACGGCCCACTGCTACCAGGGGCCGGCCCCGTTAAGTGGTATGATCTATGCCTTGCTCCCTCATGGACATATAGAGAGGTTGGTCGCTCTTGAGAGCTGGCGGTGTTCCGACGCTGTCGAGAGGTGCTGGTGCTAGTACTCCTTGCGGGCGCCATCATGACGGCTGGCGATCGATCCCGACTATAGGACCTCACTGGAGGCGCCGTAGGCATTGGGTAAAACCCGTTTGCGTCTGGTTCCATTATGGAATATCTTTTAATGGGTGCGTTGTTGGAGGTGATTATGAATGGGTATTATTTTTGCGAGGGTCTAGGATCTAATTTTCCGACGATATGATTTTATAATGTCTTTATATATGTAGCCCGTTTCGGTCGTTACTTTTGCTTGTCCGGCTTATAAAATCGAGACAATGACGGAATTGTGGGTGGCGGGGTACAGGTGGTGGTGGTGATATCGATAACGTGAGCCGTTTAGGATAATTATATTAAGAACCACCTGTGGCTGGAGGGCCGTGAAGGAAGGAAGGGATGAGGGTCGTGTGGCTCGAAGTAGACGGATAGGAAGAAGAAAGGACCCGGAAGGATTTATAATTATAGCGAGCCACCAAGCGAATCCTTCGGAGAGGAGACGGCCAGGGGCTCTAGGAATATATGTTTGTAGGCGAGTCGAAGAGGGCGAGTCGTGTGTGGCGTCCGTCGGCCGTAGAGGATGTAGGCGAGAGGAAGGCCAAGAGAGAAGAGAAGAGAAGAAGAGGAAGGGAGAAAATTAGAGGCTTACTCTTTTTCAATATCTATACTTTCCCTTGCGCCTAAGGGAGTGTTAAAAGCTGAACGGCGGGAACTCCTTAACAGCTCTTTAGGACAGGATTGAGTATAGTGTGAGGTTCGGACAACAGTGTGTACGAGGTCTCTTGCGGAAATGGGTATGGTATGGGTCGGTACGAATAGACTATTATGACCTTTAGGTGTCAATCGAAACAACGTCTCTAGCGGTAATGCACAAGGAAATTGCAAAAGAGAAGACAAAGAGACGAGGAATGCAGAGGGTATATATGTAGATGTATATAAGCTCGAAACGATAAGTATATTGAGCTTAAACTATTGTCGAATAGGGCAAGGTCCAAAGGATTTAGTCACACACTCCCCGATGTTACGGCGGCGGTGGAATTATGCTGGACAGAACAGAATGCATAATTCTGTAATGTACTCAGAAGTACGTTCGTCTGATACCCTGCTCTTGGACATCGCGGGAAGTGGAGAACGGCACAGCAGCAGCAGCAGCCGTCGTGGGTGTCATGCACATCGAGGGACGGAGATCAGCTTGTCCGGGGTGAAGAACACCCGGGCAGAAGGCGCCGGTGGAGGGGTAGGCCTGGACTCGTAACATTGGATGCTTCGAGGATCCAGCTACGAGTTTCGCCTGCTTGCGCCTGGCGATTCGCCCCTCCCCGCCTAAGGGTGTCGCAAGAAACTGTCCGTTGCTGAAGGGAAGGTTGGATTCCCCATGTATGACGGAGCGCCTGTCAAACCATGCCATCCTCGTTGAACGGGCTCGAAAAGAGAAAAAGCACGCAAAGAGAAGCCAAAAGAGAGCCTCATCGATTGACTCAGCCGCAACTCAATCAGACGAAAACTGAAAATTGCTGGGATGTGAGACTCGGATGCCTGCCTGCTCGCCACGCGGCAGCGCTGAGCAATTGGTGAGAGGTCATCTTCGATGATAGAAATGGAGAGAAGTGGAAAGTTCCGTCCAGAGAAAAATTTCTTATCGAACTTACTCCGATTTTATTGTCGCGTGTGTCTCTGGATAAATGGAATAGAGAACTGAAAGTGTCAGAGAACGAAAGTGCGTGTGTTGGATATATAGAGGTATCAGAAAGCGCAGATTGTCAGTGTAAAACTGGAGAAGTTGGAGGATGATAAGGGTTCTTGGTTGTGAGGAGGTGGTGGTAATGGGAAACTTGAGCTCCAGGGTGGCAGATGATTATAAGCTATATAAGCTCGAGAGCAAAAGGGTAGGTATGGTATGCGTCGATGGTCATTGCGCATTATATAAAATATCGTCGTCGAATCGGATACCCAAATTCTCAGGGCAGCTGGCTGCTGGCTGATGAGCTGTACAGCGCTGGGCTGGCCGGGTACAGCTGTCTGGCCTCATTTGCTGCCCCGGACCAGGGAGGACCCTCAATAACCCAATGCTACAGAACGGATCCTGCCTGGAAGGGAGTTCGTCGATGAGCTGCGGACAGTTGTTCTGCAATCATGATTGAACATATTGCTAGACAATAAACCGGGGGGTTAGGGCGGCCCCAATGATGAATTGTTCCTGTCTGTCGAAATACAGGCTTGTATTGGGAACATGACATGCAGAGTTCATGCAAGCTTCGTTCCAAGGCCAAGGCAAGAGCTTCCAAGGTGGTTCGAGTGCAGCTCCCCAGCTTACGAAAACTTCGCCCAAACGATCAAGCGTGAGTCAGTCGGGTGGCAGTAGGTACCCTGCCAGGCGTCCAACGGCTACGTGGGTACTTAAGTCAGTACACTGCCGACAGTTCTCTCTGCTCGAGTTCGCCTGGACTCATTCATGCACTCGAGCTCCAAGTTGGAGCTAGATTGGCCGACCCTAGGTCATCATGAGCTTAGGCGAGTAAACTGGTTACTAGTCCACTATATTAGCTAGAAGTAATAACAGGATAAAGTATCGGTCTTGCGGGGATACTCTTACCCGGTTGCATTCCCTGATGCGTGAAAAGGTATCGTACATGTACATGTACATTTGAAATTGAATCGTGTCTCCAAAGACTGAAGTTCACGATGTGCTTTGGCAGTAGCTCTCTGCATTTTGCTTTGGAGTCTGCAGTTGCATCTGCATCTGCATCTGCATCAACCCGGAATAAAGCAACTGAAGAAAATACTATAATTAACTGACCGTGCTCTTTCATATGATACTGTATCGTAGAAGCAAATTAAGTACATACCAGGTATTGATACGGAGGTTGATGGGAATATATCAGGGCTGTGACCTAGCTGGCTCGAGCTTGTGATGTTATTCGCGACAGATGTCATGCTGCAGGCACCTGGCTGAGATACGAGATAGCTATCCGCCCAACCAACGTCCAACACACCCGATTCCGGCCACTTCTTCAACTTCATACATACCGACTCGAGCATATATAACATCCAGCTGTAACTTCAATCAATCAATCAATCAATCAATCAATCAATCCATCTATTCTGTATTCACCGGTATCTGTACATCGAAATCAATGGATATGCTCAAGGAGAAGCTGTGGCCTTCGACGCCCGGTCCTGCACCGCTGTCCTTTGCATCCACGACGCCATCCGATTGGGTCGACCTGTCCCAACAATCTCTGATAAGTATGAAAGAAAAAAAAAAAAAATCCACGATATCCTGCAATCTGGCCTTTTTAATTGAAGAAGCTTCATTATCTTCATGATCATAATCAAGTGCAAGTGGACTGACCGATTAACTGGCATCTCCGTGTAACAGTCGCCGTGTTATCCATTCTCTTCAATCCCGTATTCTGGAAGTACGTATTCACATGCAGAAGTCTTCGAATATCCCAGATATTGACAGATATACCACTACGCACAGCATCGCAGCCCGTTCCGAATACCACTCCAAAACAATCACAAAGCTCGCTTTTAACAATCCATACCACGGCTGCTATCTCCTAGCATTCACAATCTTTTCCCTCGGCATCATCCGTGACGCCCTCTACGAACGTGCTCTCCAAGACCAACCGTCCCTCGACATTCTCTCCACTCCTATCGCAAAATACCTTGCTATTGCATTATTCGCCAGCGGGAATGTACTCGTTATCACCTCCATGTGGGCGTTGGGGCTCACGGGTACTTATTTGGGTGATTACTTTGGCATCTTGATGGATAAGATGGTCGAAGGGTTCCCGTTCAATGTTACCTCGGCACCGATGTATTATGGGTCGACTATGAGCTTTTTAGGAACTGCTCTGTGGTTTGGAAAGCCCGCTGGCGTGTTACTCACAGTGGAGGTTTTGGTGGTCTATCTCGCCGCACTGAGGTTTGAAGAGTATGTTGTTACTCTGCCCATATCTCGCGATATATCAAACGCTAACTTGGTATACAGTCCCTTCACTTCGGAAATCTACGCCAAGAGAGAAAGACAGCGTGCTATGGACGCAATCAAGAAGACCGGCTAGGTATATTCTCTATGGATTAGTGGATATCAGAGCGGAATCTAAACCAGTTAGGTAAGAAAAAGTAATCTATCTATATATATTCAACATAGCGGGGCGCATGGAATTACACCACTCAACTTGATGGGAAAATAATACCGTTTGGGAGCGTTTTTCTTTGGATACCATGTATATCAAAAAATATTTCCTTTAAAAAAAAAGAGGGGGGGGTAGTATACGTTTAATATTACTTTTTGTGTCATTCTCCTCTCATATCGTACAGATTTCCATGTCATGCCCTCCCTATATATGAAAACGCCGTGACCCAGATATCACAATCTGATATCGAAATGCTGCCCAGATTCAAGCTACCCACCAACATAAGAACTAATACCGCCGCCTCAATAGCGAAGGTTCTATAATCCGTTAGCACCAATTTAGACGTGAACAAGAACCGGGTTTAAGATAACTTACTCCAATCAAGAGGATGTGTCTCCTCTGTCGCATCCTCATCCTGCTTCCAAATCTTGATCGTCTTATCCGCCTCCCCTGTAATCAACCTCAACCCCGTTTTATCAAACGTACTCGTAAAAACACCTTGTTCCGCCTCCAAAGAACCCGGTTGCGCAATCGTCTCCAATCCTTGGAACTTATACCCACTCTTCCAATCATAAAACCCAATCTCTCCATTATCACTCCCTGCAAACAGCACATCATCTTCATTCACACTCAGCGTATTCACAATCCCCTTATTCCCCTCAAAATTCTGCATAAAGGCACCTTCGGGGCACTTCCACTGTTTGATATTGTCTGCACTACCACTTGCAAACGTAAACTCCTTGGGATGTATAGCTAGCGTCCGCACCGCTTTCTTGTGATGCGTAAGCACCGCCATAGCCTTCCCTGCCGCCAAATCCCACAGGCGAATCGTAGAATCCATCGACCCCGTGATGATTTGAGGATCTGCTTCCTGCGTCCTCACCGCCCCGACCGTACCCTTGTGACCCGCAAGTACCATCACCGACGCACGCGTCCTCATGTCCCATACCCTAGCTACTGCATCACGTCCCGTTGTCACCAAGACATCTAAATTTGGATGCAACGCCAGCGCGTACACGCCCGAGAGATGGCCATGGTAATGTCGTATCACCTTATTCTGCTCCAGATCCCAGCACTTAACCATCTTATCCTCCGCACAGGAGAATAAATATGGATGTCGGGGTGACACCGCTAACCCTCTAACAGTGGAAATATGCCCGGTAAGAGTAAGTCGTAACGAACCGCTTGCCAGGTCCCAGATCTTGATCGTTCGATCCCCAGCACCCGTGCAGAACCACTGGTTGTTCGGTTCGACTTCTATCGATCGTACCCATCCCAAATGGCCGGAGATTACTCGCATCAGCTTCCACGGAGCGTGCCAGACGGGTTTGACCTGCTCCGCCGCGTCTCGTCTGATCATTCCAGTTTCCGAGGGTAAATTCCTCTGCGCCGTCCCCTTTGTACCACCGGCGGCGCCGGCACTGCCTACACCGGGTCTACGCAGCGTAAGCGCCTGCGACGCCCCGGTGGGCGCATCGGAAACCTTGGCCGGAATCCCTTCAATCAACTTCGTGGTCGCCACAGCCGCCTTTCCATCGTCGTCTGTAACCGTCGGCTGTAATTTCTGTTTTTTGGCACCTTTGCGTGCGGAAGCAGCTGCAGCCTGTTTCGCGGCAAGGGCAGGGGGTAATTCCCTGACGTCGTCGTACTCTGAACGGATTTTGGAGGTGACGAGGGACTTGTGGCTGGCGTCGTCTCCGAGGGTTGTGCTGTCTGTGAGGGAGAAGGGGAGGCCGAAGTCTGCGGTGAAGATTTGTCGTGTGCGCTTTGCGGACTCGCGGATGTGTGACTACGCGCGCGCCAGGTGTTAGTGGATTGCTCTTTCTCTTTCTTTCTTTCCTGGAAAAGTTGGGATAGTACAGAGCGACTTACGTCCGCTAGAGCAGCATCCTGCGGCGATACGGATTGGACGTCCGCCATGGCGATGGAATTGGGAGGAGGATGTTGAAGCCGGGGTGTCGGATGGTGGTGATGATTGAAGGTCAATTGCGAGGTTGAAGGTTGAGTCTGGAACACGAATGATAGGATTGCAGGCTTGTAGGCAACACAACTTTTGCTCCACAAATCCACCCCACCAGCTTCAACGGCTACAAACAACCCCGTCGACGCTCCTCCAAGCTTCATCAACCTCATCATCGAATAAGCTCAGTAATATCACTTCAGCCGTGACAATGTCCAAAGCACCAGCTGCCGCCTCCCCGAAACAGCAAACCCTCGACCTCTCCACACTGTCCATCCAAAACTTGTCCGCTGTCAAGAAACAGCTGGATGAAGAACTCGAGCACCTCACCGCTTCTTTCCAAAAACTACGGACGGCACAGGCAAAGTTCAAGGAATGCGTGAAGGCCATACAGAACGGTGTTAATCCGGGTGTCGAAGGTATGCCTATTCATTCGTCCATCTATTCCTACGATATCACACGATGTGGTTGCCTTATAAACGGGAAGGAGAAAAAATGCTAACGAAACAATCTACGACCAAGGCAAAACCATCCTGATACCCCTCACACAATCCCTCTACGTTCCCGGAAAGTTGGAAGATGCAGGCAATGTTCTGGTAGATGTGGGCACCGGTTACTACGTTGAGAAAACAACAGAGAAGGCGATAACATTTTACAATGACAAGATCAAGTCCGTTGGAGGCAACCTGGACGACCTAGAAAAGATCATAACTCAGAAGACGCAGAATACGAAGGTTGTCGAGGATGGTACGTTATCTTTGTTGTTGAGGGTGGTCATTGGGTACATGTGCTAATATCCGTGATAGTATTACGACAGAAGGTCCTGCAGGCGAATGCTGCCACATCGACTTCATAGTCACTTAAGTCCAGGGCCTAACGATAACAGCATTTTTGTAATGGCATATCTGCTTAGTATCACAGTGTATATAGAAAACCATGTAGAATTCATTTGCGCCCCATTTTAATTCCATGTTTCCCGCCGTTAATGATATGAGACGCCGCCTTTTCGATAAAAACAGAAAAAGGACCTTGCTAAACACAAGTCTATAGAAAATAAACCCGCTCGATGCCGATTAATGCGATTTAAAACCTTAATGGCGGCCTATTATAACGGAGTTGCCAAGCACCTCTTGTTACTATAAAAGTGTGAGTACCCACAAATACCACGAAGTCATAGGGGAAGTTGAAGTAAAAAGCGAACAGAGCAAAACCGAGCCTCAAATCAATCCATCCCTCTGTTTAACTGCCGCAGAGAATTCCGAATCCCCATATTCCGAACTCGGATCCCCTCGAGACCTAGCACCGGCACTTCGGTTCACGTTGACCTCATACAACGAATCTTCGTGAATCGGTGCTGCATCGCCAACCAGTCCTTCCCTTTCCTTGGCTGCCTGGGAATACTCGGAATCGCCGTAGATAGAGTAATTTACGGACTTAATTGTAGGAGCTGGTTTGGTGCGACCGAGCTTCAATGCCAAACGTTGTCCCGCCGTCATATTCTGATAGATATCCTCGAGTGGCTCGTCGGTCTCATCCTCTTCGTCTCCAAAGTCCTCAAACGAACTAGCGAATGGCGGGTCCCCAAGGCCAGGTGGCCCCCTACCCATCCCGTGGATGTTTATCTGCTGTTGCGGACGTTGAGTCGGTGGCTGGTAATATGGGGTAGGAGCCGCTCTCTCACCGTTGGCATCCGTCATCATGAACTTTCGGGTCTTGTCTCCAAACACCATCTTCTTGACATCATAGAAAGCTTTGACGCCAAACTCGATTTTCTGCAGAAGCTCTGAAAATCCATCCGCGGTCTTCTGCTCATTGGTAGCACTGTCATCACCCTTAGAACCGTGATCAAAGATCTTCTTACCAGTATCACCGAGGAACGACTCGACACTTGGCTGCCAATCTCCAGCATAACCAATTGGCAAGTCGACCTGTTTGGCGAAGGCTGCATCCCATTCCTTGTTGTACACGCTAGCGCCCCAAAGAATATCAGTGGTGGAGTGATGGGAGTAATCCGCAGGGAAACCACCAGAGGGCAAATTGACAGCCATCTTGCGCTGACGCCCATCGTTCGGTCTGATATGTTCGTACTGCGTGATTTCGAAGATATAGTGCGACCCAACAAAGTAGTATGGATATCTCGTCTTGGTGATAATGTTGGTGATGGTGATACCGGGAAGCTGAATGTACGAGACACGTTTACTCTTACCATCCCTGGAATCGACGAGCTCAAGGTGAAGAACGAATTCATTCAGGATAGGCATCTTGTCGAGGTCAATAAACGGCTGTCCCAGAGTTAAGTCGAACTGATAGGAAACTCCCATATCAAGGTTGACAACTTTTAGATCCAGTGGCATTCGCTTTTTCGCAACAGAAGTTGAGCCGTTAGTTTCAGTTCTGGGGACGCGAAGCCAACGACGAGCAGCAACTATATATTCACCCGTTGGGGACTTGCGGAAATCGACCTCTAGTTTGAGTTCAAAGGGTGGATCTGGTCGCCGGGTGACGAGAAGGTACATTGTGGCCGAATAATCCGGCTCCATGGCTCCATCTATATCTTTCGGATTAGCGTGGCTGAGAACAGCACCTTTAGATTCGGCGCCTGCAAATGTATGACAGAAAGAATCGCAATAGTCTCTCAATCGGTGACCAGCGGCTGTGCTTCCGATGCTAGTTGATAGAGAAAGTTAGTTAGCACCGAGTTTGCACAAAATAAATAGGCATTTGATCTACTTACTGTCTGATGAGTTCTCCCTTCGCCAACTTCGCCCTCGTCATTTCCATGAACTCATCTGTGGCATGCAGGGTATACTTTGAACGCTTGTATCCGAAGAGAATCAAACTGCCAAAGTAAATACGAAGCTTCGCATACATGCGCAGGTAGTTCAAGTCCTTCAGACAGTTGTCGAGAGCAGCTCTAATATAGGATTCGTTCGCTAGGGAAAGTGTCTGTCTTTTGGCCTCCCAATTTAGTTCATGAGGCAAGGTTCCATTATCAGCGAGACGTGCCTCAACCCCGACAGAGTCGTAGGAGGGCTTATAAGCGTCAACGACATTACCAAGACCATGTTCCGAGTCCATTGAGACCTGTGGGCAGTAAGCCTTAGGGGGTGCGATCAGGGTGCATTGAATCTGGGGGCGATTGCGAGCAGCAATCTCACAAAACACGACATAGATACGGTCCAAGGCCTTATCAATTGATTCTTGATTATCGCCAAGCACACGGAAACAGTGTCTCTTGTTTGAATAGACAATGAAGACACCGTTATCGTGTCGGACGGGATCCAAAGATTCATAGTTCATGCCCAAGACATCTCCAGGGTTGACTTCCGTTTGTGGCCACGCGAATACACCAGAGAAGGGGAATTTATCGTCGTTCCCAGAAGGGAGCCTGAAACGGTTATTTTCTTCTCGCTTTTTCTCATGTTTCGTTGCTGCTTCGCGGTGACGTTGGCCTGGAAGAGCTTTGACTTTCGCCCATCCCAAAGTCTTTTTGGAGACCGATTGGACGTCTTTATCTGCGTGCTTGTTGAGATACATGAGATAAACCTTTGCCTGTTGGACTGCTGCGTGTGAACCCCAGATTCTGACTCTCTGTTTCAAAAAAAAAAAAATATACCATTAGAACCCGATTTCGTCATCTTAGGGATTGGTGATGCTTACGTTGGAGAGGGCACCTGTTTCAGGGTTGAGATCCCGCGGCTCGTCTTGGGGAAACTTTATATGGGTACCAGTGACATCGGCAATGGCGAGAATATGATGACGCTCCGCACCAATAATTCTTGTCTCCATATCAGGGGGGGCTCTATCTTTTTTTCCTTGTGGTTTTTCCCCAGCCCTGACTGGGAAGAGATAATAGTCTGTGTGTCAAAAAAACAAGGAAGTGGATTAGTACTCCTTGAAATATCTTCTCGAACAAGATTGAGACTTACCGCTAGGATGAGCCGGAATCTCTCTAGCAAGCATGTCACCTTCATTCATCTTTCGCATATCATGAGTTGGACCCTCGAACTGGCGGCGTTGTGTCTGTTCCGGTTGCTGGCCATCATTTTGCTCCAGTGGGATATGAGGTTGGGCACGAGTCGGTTGAGTTGGTGCGAAACCAGCCTGAACTTCCTGAGCCTGAGAAGGTCGAGCCTTACGATTCTTACCCTTCTTATTAGTAGAAATCTCCGGAGCAACCCTCCCTGGAGCAGGGAAGCGAGCAGCTTGGCCTTGACCTTGCTGTCTATCCTTTGCAATCTCCCCGAAGGTCAGGATACGGCTGCTGGATGCCTGAAGCTGTTCTTGGTCAGATGAAGGCTCCGGTGTAGGTGGAGTACTGAGAGGGGTTTCTTCATAGAACTGGCGAGTGATATCTGTAGTTCGAATACCCTCTTGGACAGCCTGTTGGACAGCTGTATTTTGTTGATAAAGGCCTTGAATCCATCTAGACAACGGTCAAGACATTAGGACTGATGAGAGTAAAATTCAATCTAAGGAGTCATCTTACTTGTCGACCTCTTCGGCTTTCTGTTCACCATGTTCCTGAATTTCAGCTTCGGTGGGAACACGGGTGCTGCTCTGATTCCAGATCTCAGCATTTGCGAATTCTGTGGAGTCAAGGAAGCTAGTTAGCAAACAAGATCAAGAAAGAGTTCAACAGTACATCCGAAGAAGTTATACCAGGATCTAGCGGTAGAGAGCTAGCGTCCGTCAAGGAGGTTCCAGCTTCCGAGCTTGGTGGAGGTATATGGTACCAACGACGCTGCATTGTGGCGGGGAACCTTCAGGTTAACCTTTAGTGTTTTCAATGGGTTGGTTGGTTGGTGGTGGTGATTAATTGAGGCGGATGGAGGGTTGATATTGATATTGCCAATGATAGTAAGATGCAATGCTAGATGGACGTAAATGCGAGAAGAGAAGTATGCGGTGAGGGATAAGGGTGAGAGTCCGGCGTGAATTTGAATTTGCGTTTGAATTTAAAGGTGAAGGTGAATGTGATGTTTATGGTGATGGTGGTGGTGGTGATGGAGAGGATGAATACGAGGATGAATGCGAGTAGGTGTAACGTTGGGTTGGGGTGCTGCAATTTGTTGTATTTTAGCACCACCAACACATCAAAGCAAAGCATCTTCAGGCACCATATATAATTATATCAGGCCCCATTATTCCTCTCGATTGTACAAACTCAGTTATTAATAAACAGACAAACAGGTAGACAAGCAGGTGAGTAGATAAACAGGCTACTTAGTTATTGCACAAATTGGTGAACAAGTAGGCAGATTTTCCAAGTTGGATTTATTATACAGAGTAGTAGCTAGTGAAAACGCACGTAGCTAGTGGAAAAGTGTGTGCATTTGAATAAAAGACTGTGCACGTATTGACATGACTTTTTTTTCATTTTGGCCCGCCATAAAGTACGCACCTTTATGATTAATATTAGGCTCCTCGGGCCATATTCATCTCCCTGTGGAACCTCATCCGCTCGAACATCAATGCCTCCTCCCCGGTCCTCAGCACCTCCTCCCTCGCCTCCATCACATACTCTCTCTCCCTCCACTTTTCGTGAATCTCCCACCTCATCTCCTCCATCTCCCTCTCCCTCCTCCTCCTCCTCCTCCTCATTCTCTCCTCCAACCTCTCCCTCTCCCTCTCCCATCTTCTCCTCATCTCCTCTTTCTTCCCCTCCAACTTCCTCACCTCCCTATCCAACCCTACTCTCCGCTCCCCTAAACTCTTCCACTCTTTTTTTTCCCCGTCATCCTTCTATATTCATATTAATTGTCAGTAGTCTATCATTTAGCATGAGAATAAATACATATCCGGGATATTAGACTTACCGCCTCCGCCACCTTATTGCCCGCTTGAAGAACGCGGAGCGCGTAGTAAGCCACAACCACCGAGGTGATAATGGCGGCGCCGCATAGCACCGCACAGAGGCTGATCCCCCTTTTCCCCAGCCGCCCAACGCCAAAATAGGTCGGAGAGCCATCCCCAAGACTATTCCCCGCGAGAAGGGGCACGCTCGCGCTAGACAAAATGGCCATATAGAACGTCGCTGACCTCACAACTTTTTCCCTGTCGTATATGCTCTCCTCCTCCTCCTCCTCCTCCTCCTTCTCTGTAGTATGCGCACCGTCCTCTTAACTTGTAGCGAGGACATCTTTAGAAATGTTAATGTTGAGACCGATGATAAGAACGAGATGTTAATATTAAAATTGATAATGGAGACAAGATGTTGATGTTGGGGTCGGTGATGGAAACAAGATGCTGGTGTTGAGATCGATGATGAGGACGAGGTTGTGATGTTGAGATCGATGATGAGGACGTGATGGTCTAGGAAGGACCACAGGTCACTCGAACTACGTACTACTGCACGTTCACCGACACAACACCATCTATTTTGATGCCATATATGCGTAGTTGCCCATGGCAACATGGCTCGTGCAACTAAGTAATCACCCAACAATATTTGGAGAGGGGGGATGCAGCCAGTATCCATAGAGACGCTGTTGTTTAACTCACATGGGTTTCCACATGCGGGCACAATAATATCATGATCAATTGATCTTCAAGCTCAATCCGACGCACGCATGGGTCTAGATATAGATGTATGTGTGTGTATATATATATAGATACTTAAGTAGATATCATCACCAGTCGAATCTACAATCACGTTCCTTGCTTGATATACGTTTACGTTATTAATATTCACAATAATCAGCATGCTAGAGCTCCAGCGCGCCGAACACAGCGACGGCCGTTCGATCTGGTCCGGTGAAGGCCTCGAATTCTCCACAATCGTACTCGAAGGACTCAACCACGCCAGCGGCATGGCCCACTTTACTTCATCCTTCCGCAGTCGAAGCCGCAAGTACAATAACATAGCCATAGCCGTTTACCCCTGTTACCCACGCAAACAAAAGATTCCCTTCCAAGCCGTCGAAGCAGACGTATTCGGCGCCGAATTAGAACTGCGAAACGATAAAACCTTCGCACCAATCGTCGCCTTATACAATCCACGTACCAAACAGCTGGTTTGGCGTGATAGAATCCCTCTAATCTATCAACTTATGTACTGGCGCCAAAAATGGTATGCTGTATATGACAAAAAAATCTGGAAGGCCCAACGTTTTCATAGCAAGATATTCTGGTTCATCGTGGCGTTTTCGAGGCCTTTCCGTCCGTCTAACTGGGGACCATTGCTTTACATTGACGATTTGCAGAGGGGGGATTACCTGCCTACCTTTCGCTCGTTGATTTTGTCGGAGTTTTATCGGTTGGTGCTTCGCCGCCAGACCCCTGGCCCGAAGGTTACTATTGAGACTTTGTTTGAGGATGAGTCTATCTTAAATATACCTCAGACGTAGGTATTCTATAGAACTAATAGTGTCGTGTATATAATACACTCCCAATGATATGTAAACTCCAGAGCTACCCATTGAACCCCATACTTCCAACATCGGGATCATCCTTCAGCGCAGCTTTCACCTCCTCCTCCCCAATATTCAACCTCACCCTCCCAGCCCTCTCCCCTCTCCTCCCCATCTCCAATCCCAAAATCCCGCCCTCAGCCAATCCCATAGCAGCAGACACCAAACCCTTAACTCGAGGAAGATCCTCATCACCGGGTCGATACATCTGCGCCCTACCTCCTTTCCTCGGCGTCAAAAATATATTCTCCTCCTTCTTATCCCCCGTATTAACTCCTTCCCTCGCCAACAACGCCTCGGTAACGTTCGCACTGGCCGTCATTCTAACCAACGTCTCAGCATCCTCAATAACATCCGCCATAATATTCTCATTGACCCCGGATCTCCTCATCCTTCCAAGAATCGCAGCTAACAATACCTTAGCACTCAAAGGCAAACTCTTCAAGTACATCTGTAGCGGAGAGTGCGTTGCCTCATTGATAGCCTTGATTACCGTCTGAATAGTAACTTTCGCCGGTCCAGCCGCTACCGCCGTCGCACCCGCAACCTTTCCTCGACCGGATTTTGAAGGTGTAGGGGGTACTATATCGGAATTCGTCTGCTCAACGAGCTCAACCGCTCGTCTGCAGATATCCAAGGCTCGTCTAGCGTCACCGCTAACGGCGGCTACCTTACGAGCAGCGAACTGAATCGCATCAGGTTGGACAATATTCCCAGGCACACCCTCAAGACGGGACTCGATGATTTTCTTCAGTTGTTCATGAGTATACCCCGGGAATGTAATTCGAGTAAGACCTTAACACATAATGAGTATCATTCAGAGATAAGCCGACGTATAGGGAACTTACCAAGTCTACTCGAGATCTTGTTACTCAGCGTTCTCTCCGGAAGATCCATAGTATTCGCCACAGCAAGCACAATCAACCTACTATGCGTCATGCTGGGCCAGTTGAAGAAATTGTACATAACGCTCTGGTTCTTCGTCACCAATTGATCCAACTCATCCATCAAAACCACGATAGGGACTCTTCTGGGACTCGGCGTGCTAAACTCTCTCTCGAGCAAATTCAAGGCGTGGTTCGGTGCAACTCTGGCCGGACCCTCCGAGTCACCTTGAATCGCTTCCCAGAGCAAAGAATAGCTTTGATGGGGATCTGTAATCTTCATCCCATTGATTTCGAGGAAGATGAAATCTTCAATTTCTTCTTCTTCCACTTGGACTTGTAATTGGGCGATAACTTCACGGACAGTGGCCGTCTTGCCTGTTCCCGGTGTACCGGAGATATAGATACAACTGCCCGAACCAGTCGTGATGGCGTCGTGTAGGTGAGCGTAGACGGTACCAAATTCCGTTTCACGGCACGGTAATGAATCTGGAACTGAGGAAACATGGAGCCGGTTTCGTGCGATCTGGTACGGACTCGAAAGATGTGCAGCGGGCGACAGGGTCCTCAGAGATAATGGTGTGAAAGTCAAAGCTTTCTTTGCAGTGATTTTTCTGTGGGATGGAGTTAGGAGCTTCTTGGAAATTGTCGGCTTCGCTCGTGGAGTAGTGACGGATCTTCTTCGTTTCTTATTCTTTCGAGGGGTTCTCGGTGCCTTGATTTCGTCTTCACCGGAGGCCTCTTCGTCGAAGTCTCCGTCTTCTTCTTCCGAGCTATCGACATGCATTTCAAAGTCTGCATCCTTAGACTTCCTAGACGACCTCGGGGAGGTGTTTTCCTTGACCCAATCCTTCAGCTTTTCCAAATCCGTGGTTTCACCATGGTATAGATCATCCCAATTGAATTCTTCGGAATAGCGAGCAGGGCGGACATCACATGCTCTCCTGCAGAGGAAAACCTTGCCTTTCTTTGGAGACTTTGCGGGAACACCGTTCGGAAACTCGGCGTTAAAGGCTTTCTCAGAGAAGACTTCGGCTTTCCCATTGATCGATTCCACGGGGTTCCAATCGAATGTCGGGGTGATGTACAGCTCATTTGGAAGGTGGTCTGTTCTTTTCTTCGCACGGTTTCGAATCTCGGAGTGATTGCTGAACCACATTATACGAGCCTGCATTTCGTCGTCTCTGGTGTCGAAGTCAACGGCCAGACCAACCCAGGCAGCTTTCTGCCCCTCTGCTTTCAGGAGAATGGCATCTCCAATTCTACATTCGAAGGTACCGATCTTTGCACCGATTGGCTTCGCATTCGTAGTGGATTCGGACTGGTTGACAGGTGAACCGTCCCTTCGACGCTTTTTAGCATTCGGGCTGTCGCCAGCGGTTGGTGCTTTGTTCGATGATACGGGGCTGAGGGGGCCATTGTCTGGGTAGACCCAAGTCCATGGGATGTCTTCGTCACCGAGTTCGTCGTCGGAGTCTTCTCGTTCGATCTGGCCTTTTGAGGATTTCTGGGTTTGGCCGCGGAGTAGTTGGTTGAGACGGGATCGCTGGGAGGCAGCCCGTGGTTGTTGTCGTGCTCTGCCGGGCATTGTTGGGTATTTTAATTACACTATACTATTATACTATATGTAATATTACTATCGTCTATTATCCAGCTGTGAAGTAAAAGATGTATATACTGAAGGATAGGTTGGTGTATGTGTATGTATGTGTATAGTACAGAGAAGTAAATAGCCTTCCCAATTGGGGCACGTAATTGAATTTGAATAGTATAAATGGAATCAGGGGTGGTAGCCCACCACGACAACAACGACGCGTTGGGAACGTGTTGCCGCACGTTCTGATTGGCGGGCGATCAACCTCGCAGCAACACAGCAACACATCAATTCCTATCAACGTCGACGCCATATACACTCTGCTGTCAGCATTATACATCATCGTCGGACAAACATTGGGGCGAGTCTTGGCCGGGCAGCAATTCAGCCGACCAGCCAGGATCCGGCAATCGGCAGGCAGACCCCCCAGAACGGGCCGATTGTCCCCTCAGATCCGCGCTGTCTCAACACATTTTGCGTGCCATCGGAAGCACTTCCGTTTTGGGAAAGTACCTCGGCTCTTGTCCCACAGCCAACCCAAATTCTGCACTGCGGTGTCTTTGAACCTCCCAAAACACCACACACCACACACCACTCTGGAGAGGAGAGTATCAATCACAGGATCCCACAGTACAGTCCCTTCCGAAAGGTTAGACAACTTGCTCCACTTCCGGCCGGGCCGTCTGCTCCAGTGCTCCCCCAACAATTATCCTCTGCTGTGCTCTGCAGCTCTGCTCTGCTCTGCTCTGCTCTGCTCTGCTCTTACGAATCCCCCAATACTATACATACTACTCATTAATATCCTATGAAGTCATGCGGTTTGTTACATTACGCGGCGCAATGCTAACGTTAGATGCACTTGCATCTGCTGTCGGTGTTCGGTGTTTAGTCCCGGCCGTATAGCTTTTGCTCTGCTCTTCCTCTTTTCCTTAGGCTTTCAGACGGAACAGGCGCTTGAGCCGGATCCTCTCTATCACATCACTTCGTTGAGGGCTTCGTTGGGGACTTCGAACTGCTCTATTTAAGGAGCCGCCTGGTCCTTCAACATGGCTGGGTTACTCCCGAGATCACTGCTTCGTGCAAGCTCTTCAATTGCTCCTAGACAAGCTGCTCTATTTCAAAGCTCTGTTCGAGCTCACAAACTCTCTCAGAGGATCTATGCTCAGTCGTCGCTGAAATCATATCCACGAGGCTTCAGTATGTGCGACCCTGACCGACTAGCTATGATATTCTTAGATAGAGTATGCTGACCCCTGTTTCACAGCTACCTTCCCCCCAAAGCAGCAATATCGCACTCACACCTACGATAGTGGCGACGGTAATCGTAAGTTGCACGGATTTCCCCTTTTAGAGTACCACTACCTTCTACCCATGCTAATGATTACTATGTAGCTCCGGTTAAGATCCAGATACAAGAGCCTCCCTCTTTCTTCACCCGTGCCCTCCGTTTCACAGGCCGTGTCCTCGGTGGTATCCTCATCGTAACCTTCGGTTCCGTCATTGCTCTCGTTATCTACGAGCCCGATATGATCGTTGCCACTGAAGCCGTCCGTATGGCCATGCATCCCGAGGAGGGTATCTCGGACGAGAGGACCCTTGAGATCGAGGCGTACATCCAGAACCACCCTATGGTCCAAAAGTTCCGCGACGACCCATCTCTCATCGAGACCAGACCACATCTCGATATTCCCACCCTTCTTCGCCCAAATGTCCTTACGGCTGGTGTCTTGACCGGTCCAGATAGGATCGCCGTTCCTCCATTGGTCTTTGCGGACGGTGAGGGCAAGAAGCTATTTGCCATTTTGCACGTTGGTGAACAGCTGTGCGGTCACCCCGGTGTCATCCACGGCGGACTCTTAGCCACCCTGATGGATGAGACACTAGCCCGCTGCTGCTTCCCCGCGCTTCCGAACAAAATCGCTATGACCGCCAACCTGGACGTCAATTACCGTGCCCCCTGCAAGGCCAATCAGTTTGTAATCATCAAGGCCGAGACCACCAAAGTCGAAGGACGAAAGGCTTGGGTCTCTGGGAGACTTGAATCGCTCCCGGTTCCAGGCGTTGAGGGAGACGGCAAACTTTTGGTGGAGGCGTCGGTTTTGATGATTGAGCCGAAGAACATCGGACCGCTTATGAGGGAAGTCTCCCACAAGAAGTTGACGTCGGGTACCCCCAGTGCAGCCATTGGAAGCGCCTAAGTACTTTTTGGCACATGACTATGCTATCATTTTCTCCTTTCCCCCATATTTGGTGTACATGTACACTTAATGTTGCATCTCGCATATTATCGCATGTCGGGCGTTCAGTCGTGTTTTTTCCGGATGTATCCTTTTCTCCTCCTTATTGGCTGATTTACTCTTCTTTCCTTTTTTCTTCTATTTTTTGAGGAACGTGATTAGTAACTTTGGATTGTGTTTCGCAACTCTCCAGGTTATGGTTAGCTTATAGCATATGGAAAGGGACCCGTTATCGAGACAGGTAGAGGGAGAGAGCTCCGATGTCGCAATTGCTTGGGGTGCGGATTGTATCTTGGTTTTTCTGCGGGTAGAATTTTGAAACTCTGTTTTTTGGTTGTCGTTTGGAAAGACTTGGGATAGATAAGTAGACTATTGATTTGCAAATGAAGTAGAGATGACAATAGAACCTTTTGAAGAGGCCTTTCATTCTAATATACTGTTTGATCTTCTAACTTTTCCCCAAGACTTCGTCCTGAGGTGATAGTGGCGTGAGGCCCAGTCAAGAGTCTACCGAAGACCTGGCTCGGACTACAGGACCAATGCACATTTTTCTGGGAGAACCAGCAGTACGATTAATATCTAGATCTACATGTATATACATGCTAGCCTCGCATCCACACCCCCCCAAGAACCGCTATTTCGACTACCGTGGAACAGGAAGGACCCTGCCTACCCATCCGAGGTCAAGTCCAGCTAGCCCCAAAGTTAAGCAGGCACGTAACAGATTGGTACTTTCAACACAGTCGGCCAAACTTTCCAAGCGTTGGAATTTTCTGCTTACTCAACATCGCCCCTGCAAGAAGTTGTGCATGATTGCGCAAAGTCTTTGTCATGCGAAGGCTAGCCTGTATTGCAGTGCTGAGTTAGCACATCTAATCCCACTTATTAAGCTAAACCATAGCCGGTACGGGCACACGGAAGAGAGGCCTCTCTCTCTCTATCTCTCTCTCTATTTGACATGTCTATCAATCAATTTGTGATTAATTATCTTGCGGGAGCGGGTGAACATCAAACCGTTTTTCAACGGCCGGCCTTCCCCTCGTGGACCAACAATCTACCAGCTTCCTCGAAGATCATTTCTTAAAATGAGAAAGACGGCCGTTGAAGGTTGCAGATGAGTAAATGAATTATACGAGGCATCGAAACGTGTCTATGTGTGGGAATTCCTCCACAGCGGGGTCCTGGCCGTTTTTTTGTTTTACTAGCAACCTTTCAATTGATCAGGTATCTAGGAGTATAGTAAACATTGTGGATTTGCCTGTTAGAGCAACAAAGTGGAGATTCTTCTTGAAGTTATTTCTTTTGAAGTTTTTATATCTTTGCATTGTTAATTATTCCCCATATCGATACGAGTTCCTCCCGCCGGTTACTTGCCTCTCGCAAATCAACGTTGCATGTTGCCTATTCCCGTTTTACCCGCTTGCCGTACGTTTCGAGTCGGAGTGGGGAGAACTGGAAAGTTTGGGGGGTACATTCTGCTCTGCTCTACTAAACTAGCCCTCGAGGCTCCACGGAGCCCATGCAAGTTCTACTTTAATTTTGGAATTCCGGAAGGGCTGAAGAGTTCGGAGCCAAGTTTCTTGAGCATTTGACCGATATCGATCTTGAGGGGGCGTAACTCTCATACACTTTTCTTCCGTTTGATCTTTGTGTGACCGCACAATTATGCAACGCAACGCAGGTTTGTTGGCTTATTAACCTCACAAAGCAGTTGCTTTTGTCCTCGTAATCTGATTTTAAATCTTTCGGGTATATACGTACATAACACCGCCAGATAATGTCTGTCTCTCCAGAGCCGCTTGAAAAATTGGCCTTCCAGATTTTCATTCCAACTCGGATTAAACTGTTCCCTGGCTTCGTAAAAGCCCGACGCAGCGCTCGGCCTTGCAGCGAACGAAAGAGAGATAACCCTTGCAATGCTGGCCCTGCAGGTGCATGTTGAGTAATCGGTTAACGTTCTCTTTCCCATTCAACTGCCCAACTTCGGAGCGCTAGAGCTCATATCGATAGTCCGGGGTGAGGAACAACAAGAAGCTAGCTGCGTCAGTGGTTTAGTCAGTTGTTCAGGTCCTGGGTTTAATATACTTAGTAAACACTCAGTTTGAAACCTTAAACCCAATTAATACTTCCATTGAAACCTTTTCTTCTTCCTCTTCTTGGTATTTGGGATTTACATGAATATTTTGCACCAATTAGTCTAAAGGGAGCAGGAAATATACGTACATAGCCTTCCCTTGGATATTCATGCAAGGAATATGCCGAGTAGATGCTTCTCTACATACATACATGTGGGGCGGCTACGATAATGTCGCAATGGAACCTGCCCTGTCTACCTGGCGGAATCTACCACGTCCTGTGAGCTCTAGGTAGTATCTGGGATAGCAAAATGTCGCCGCAGGGGTCTTTGTGATTGGAAAATTGCGAAGAAAAAACCACTACGAGCGAACCAAAAATAAAGAAAAAACTCTCAAAGAAGGGATCGAGGGATTGGCGATTTTTTGGTATTGGCGCAGCCTAGCATTACTGATCAAATATGCTTAGGGGTTTTTGACGTCAATCCGTGGAACTTGGAGAGGATGGCACCGAGTCGAGAGCCGGAGCAATTGCCGATACGATACCAAGATTGATAATAGATCTCCTCCTCCCATTGTCCTCGAAGGGGGGACGTGTAAGTGTATATAAGGACCCGAGGAGGCCGTTCTTTCGAACCTTTTTTTATCATCTCCAGATCAGTCCCCCCAGATCACAAGCCATCCGTTGGTTACCCACAAGCCACATAGCTTTCGAGATCTTGATCTTACCCCAAGCTCCTAGTCTAAATTCCCCAATTCTGACCGGTTGAGCGTCTTATAACAAAAAACTTCCAAAATGAAGTTCTTCTCCATCCTCTTCCTCGGCTTCACTGCCATCACCGCTGCCACCAAGACCAGCACCCCAAAGCCACATGACCCCCTCAAGAACGCCGTCAAGGTCCCATGGGAGCGCCTCGAGATCGATAAGGCCGTCCTCCTCATCCTCGATCTCCAAGTTGGACTTTTCCAACTCGCCCGCGACTTCGACCACACCTTGTACTACCGCAACATGATGGCCCACGCTGCTCTCGGCAAGATCTTTGACATCCCAGTTGTCATGACCACTTCTGCTCAACAGGGACCGAACGGACCGCTTCCTAAGGAGATCTTGGAGATGTACCCGGATGCACCATTGATCCAGAGGAACGGACAAGTTAGCGCGTGGGATAATGCGGATTTCAGGGCTGCTATCAAGGCTACCAACCGTACTCAGGTCATCGTCGGTGGTATCGTTACGGATGTTTGTACGTTCCCCTTCCCCCCCTTCCCCCTCCCGCTAGTTGTGTTTGAGAGTAAAATGTTAACGGTTATGATAAAACACAACAGGCACGACATTCCTCTCCCTCGCCCTCCGTCAAGAAGGATACAGCGTCTGGGCCAACGTTGAGGCTTCGGGAACTACCACCCCATTGATCCGTGACATCAGCAACGACCAAATGCGCAACGCCGGTGTTAACATCGTCTCGTTGTTCTACATTGTCTGCGACTTGATGAAGAACTGGAACTTCACCCCTGGTGCTGCTACGGTATGTTCCATATTTTTATCTATCTTTATATTGCTTCCCGGCGCTATTTTAGTTGGGAGTGGCGGCTGTGTGTCCGCGGTTGAGGATTGAGCTAATGGAAACGTTTTTTTTTAGATCTTGCCATGGTTGGATCAGTACTACCCTGTCTACGGTCAGCTCGCTCGTGGCCATGCCGCGGCTATCGAGAACGGAACTATCATCCCCGGAGAGATCGAGTTGATCACTGGAGCTGATGGTAACATCAAGTTGGATTAAGGGGGGAAAAGTTGATTCTTGCGGATAACTATATAAAAATCAGCTTGTAATTCTATAATATGTAATTTTTCCCAACATTTCTGCATGCAGTCTGGCGGTAGATGGAGGGCTGCTTGAGGGGGGTTGATTGTACGAAAAGTAGGAGAATCAAAATATCACTGATATAAAAAATTTACTCTAAATATTCTTTTGCTTTCATTCTTGGGGGATTGGAACTGGGTACGAGACTAGGTTGGAACTAGGATGGTAAAGTTTTGGGGTGAGGTATACGGCATTTGAGATTTCCATGGTCTTAGCGGAGTTCGATAGCGGAGATCCATAGAAAATTATCGAAGTCGCTGCGATGCAGATGTTACATCTGTGGACCACCTGCGTTGAACCAGCCTGCATATTTCGACAAGGTTGATGGATGCACAATGACGACTTTCGAGCCAACCGTTTCTAACGCCCTCGACACATGCACTCCAATAAAGTGGGGAATGGGAAAAATAAAATCGGCTATTCTTTCCTGGAAGAACAGGTTTTGTTTCGTTGAATGTTTCTTTCGCAAACAGGGCGGGTTGGGCAGGCGTTTTGTTTGTGCAAGCTTGGTGTAACAGTCGCGTGAGGTCTTTTGGAATAAAGGAACCGGGTACCCGTTGTGACATCGACGTTGTCGATAGACGGGAAACTCGAATTTTACATAATTGCACTGTTGAAGAAGTCTAAGAACCGGTTTCGAGGGCTCAACAAAAACCTGCATTAGAAGCCATTACTTTGAGACCGTGTGCCTTAGCCACCTAATTTGATGTCTTGCCCAAGATCATGGAGCTAGAATGACATAGAAGCCACAGAGATCGGCAATTATTTTGTCGTATTGCAGTACACATGAACCCGGTGTTTTTGGATTGACTGGCTGATATTAAAAGCCTGGTCCTAGCGTACTAGCGATAAAACTCATTTCACCCAGGTTACTACTGAGCCAAGGGTTTGAATTAAAGGCTTTAAATGCGAGGCGGGCTGCCACGGTACAGCTTGGCTGCGTTCGTATGTGGCACAAAGTATGAGATGTCAAATCCCATCGGCCTTGCATCGTCAACATGACCGTCGAGGCCCGACGGATTCTTTTCCCTACACAGAGTAGTCACGAAGACTTTTTTCTCAAAATTTTGTCGGACCAGCTGAGGAAAGTTGAAACGTGTCTGTGATAAAATCTTGAAGGCTAAAGGATCAGAAGGCCGTGCATTGCATTAGCGAAAGGAAGCTAAGTGTTAGTGACATTTTTCGGGGTGGGGAAAAAGAAAAAGATTTTAAGCTTGTTTGAAGGGCGCTTAGACACGAAAGGATTGGTGAGTTGGTCGAAGACTGCCTTTCGCGAAGCCTCGCAACCAGGTAAGCGCACAGGATGGAACATTCGGCCGGGACTTCGAGAAGAAACAGGTTGGGAAGAATTGGAGACCTGCCGTTTCCCTCACAATTTGCATACGCGCCAGGTTTGACGATAAAGATTGCAAAGGACTAGAGAATCAAGCAATTTTTCATACTTCCCGCCCTGGTTAAGCTTTTGTAACGACAGACTCTTGGAACTAAGCTTGGTATGGAGGTTATATACCGGCTTTGGAAGTCGCAGTCGACAAAAGCTTGTGCCTTACTCTCGCTTCTGCAGTAATTGATGGAAATCCAGGAAAGCATGTGGGGCCAATGAAGAACCAAGATAAGGAACGTTTCCATCCAAAAGAATGAGTTGTTGAAATATCAACATGAAGCAAATGTGTAATGCCAATTCTTTGGGTGGACACACCTCGATTCTTGTGACGTTTGGTTGCGGGAATCGCGCGACAAACAACTCAGTGGGGAGACAACAGATAATTTCCGAAGCGTAGTCGGGGGGTCTGTTTTGGAGATTTCACAGGTTGAGGCCCAATCAGGCTTTTGAGAATCAGGAGCGAGAATGGTCCTTGGCGAGAATTTTTGTAATTTCCTTTTCGATCAAGTGTAGATGTCGAGAACGGTGATAGTGACGAGACTGGGATGCAATTCGAGACGAAAGCTTAAGAGCAGAACTGCGGGGCATGGGTACACAAAGAGGAAGAAGGTTCCTCTCTAGCGGCATGCCGTCTCAAGATGTTGACAAGGGACGGGCGGGCATGGACGCGCGACTACGACCGTTAAGGCTGGCAAGGCTCAGAGTCCAGATCTGTGTCAAGCAACTGCTAATGGTGATATGGAAGCTCACACCGATCAGATAACCAGAGCGTGTGAATTAAAGTTATGTGTGCAAAAGTATGTATGAGTGATATCGTATGCTCCTGTCATGACAGCAATCAGGCAGATGTGCTCGTTCGCTGTCCTGTGAGAACAGGCAGGAAGGAGGAGGCCGGAAGGCAGTAATTGCCGAAAAATTGGACAGGAGAAGGCATCAATCAAGCGGAAACGGACCCAAGAGGGCCTCCTTTCATGGTGGGAGGTCGATGAGTGGAAAGACGTGTCTGCCAAGTCGACGTCTTGGACGGGCGTCTTTGGATCTCTCAGCTCCGCAAGGTGATGGCCAGTTCACAGAGCCTAATGCAAACAAGATTTCTGGGGATGGCAGGCCACGATGCGCGAATATGCTTGATTGAATGGGAGAGTGCCATCATGATGAGGTCGAAAGCAGCAGAGTTTTGTGATGGGCTAAGGACTTGGCTTTGGGGCTGTGCTAGGGATCGCAGTTCAGGTACAAGGCCTCGATATTAAATTCTTAGCCCAATTTGACGGCGCTGGTACTCGCAGGACTCCCCTTTGAAGGTATTGGATCAGATTGGAGTGCTCTCTTCTCTTCAAATCTCTCCTTGCTCGTTCGTTTTCCTGCTTTTTTCGGACTCTCTCTTAAATAACATCATCAGTCCTGGATCCTCGTACGGTATTATTGAACAGTGGTAGCACTTACATCCAATACTTCGACTCTTTAGTCTTGCCTGTCTGTGCCGTACTGTATATCCACGACTGTTTATACGACGACCCGAAGGAATACACACGATCCCATTCCGGATTCGACTCCTCCGTAGATGGCCAGCCCTACGATAATCATCGAAGTCGTTCTCTCCCGGATATCTCCCTAACAGTCGACTTTGTCTTACTCGGGTCGAAAGGAGTGGAGGAACATCGCAGTTACACGATACATTCGCGCAGGTAGAACTCACCGTCACGACAATTGCATTAAATACCGATACCAACAAGCGTGTCGAGGCTTAGAAGTGGTGGAGTTTGTCGTCAATTCGGGATTTTCACGCCGGCTGATGAAGATTCGAGGTCAGTGATATCTGGTGTCTGATGTCTGACGATGTCTGATGTTATGCAGAGGGTGATGAGAGCATTCGATGCGAGGCGATTATGCCGTTGATCTCACATTAATAGCACTCCATAATGCAATACTCCCTCTCTCCCTCTCCATATCCCCCACTGCACTCCCTTCCTTGTTCCCTCCCCACACAAAGTACCTTACCACAAAGACACAACCATCCAACGTAACCAGTTGGCACGGCTTTGTTCCCATCGACTTCTTGCTTTGTCTAGTCTGCAGTGTTTGCTGTCGCGGGTCCTCGGATAACTGGTATTCCAGTAACGCTGTCAGGCAATCCGCTTCACAGCCACAATCTACAGCTCACACCGTCATCTCATCCCACATCACCTCACCCTGCACGAAAATCCTCGTCGTCCACTTCATCATCTTCTCTATTTCACATAGCAGGTGGATCTTGCTCAAGAATGCTAAACAAGTCCTTCGTTACAGTGTGCTTAACGTCCTCAATCCATCGGGACCCATTATACCCCATACAACATCTAGTTATCAAACAATAATAATCATAATCAAAAAATGTCGGACCCAAGCCAGCCTTTAGGCTCTCCGAAACCTGAGGTTCCCAAGATCACAGTTCCTGTGAGTTTACAGTTGCAATTGTCCACTGCCCATATGCCACAGCTAACACCGAATCTAGGAACAGGGGAGTCCTGTGTCGCCACAGAGCAGCACTCTAGCCCCCGGGGACGAGTCGATCAAGCCAGCCTCGCGATCCGGAAAGCCCTTCCTCGAAGTTCCAGGAGCCGATTCAAGAGGAAATTCGATAGACGAGAAGAACTTTCAATCTCCGACTTCTTCTAATGGCGGGACAACGATTGCACATGCATCCGCGGCCGAAGTCTCTGACGAAGAGGCATTACGACCCGATCCGGGAACTGAAGATGACTTCAGAGTGGAGGATAACAGGTTCGCCTTTACACCGGGCGAATTGAATAAAATGATCAACCCCAAAAGCTTGCCAGCGTTGAAGGCATTGGGTGGTTTGAAGGGTTTGGAATACGGGTTACGGACGAACGTCACCTCTGGTCTCAGCTCAGACGAGACTCTTCTGGATGGCAATTTTTCGATCGACGATGCCAGGATGAAGTTGGCAGCGTACAAGGGAAAGACACAGGAGGAAGGAATTGCTCCAGAGGCTCCAGGTACCCCAGACGACGAAGTACCACCGGTTCAGATGTCTGAACAATCCTTCGCCGACAGAATAAGGGTATACAAACGAAACGTCCTTCCCGAAAAGAAAGCGAAGAGCATTTTCCTGCTCATGTGGATCGCTCTTCAAGATAAGGTTCTCATCCTGCTTTCTGCCGCCGCCGTTATCTCTCTCGCTCTCGGTATCTATCAAACAATCCAAGCCCAAAAACGTGCCCGACGAAATCCCGACAGTCCTGAATCGAAAGAAGCACATGTCGAATGGGTTGAAGGAGTTGCAATTATCGTCGCTGTCTTAATCGTCGTGGTTGTCGGTGCAGGGAACGACTGGCAAAAGGAACGGCAATTCGTCAAACTCAACAAGAAGAAAGAAGATCGCTTTGTCAAGGCTATGCGCTCTGGCAAAGCTGTTCAGATTTCTGTATACGATATTCTCGTTGGTGATATTCTCTACCTCGAACCTGGTGACATGATTCCGGCCGATGGTGTGTTTGTTTCTGGGCACAACGTCAAATGCGATGAAAGTTCTGCTACGGGAGAAATTGACCAAATCAAGAAGATCCCTGCCGATGAATGTATGGTTCAAATGATGGCTGGCGCAAATACCAGGAAACTCGACCCCTTCATTCTCTCTGGCGGAAAAGTTTTGGAAGGTGTTGGTACATATCTCGTTACAAGCGTCGGTGTGAACTCCAGTCACGGAAAGATCATGATGGCTCTCCGAGAAGATGTTGAAGCCACGCCACTCCAGGTCAAATTGAACGGTCTTGCTGAAGGAATTGCCAAGATTGGTGGTGCCGCTGCTCTCCTACTCTTTGTCGTCCTTCTCATCAGGTTTTTGGCCAATCTTAAGAATTTTGAGGGAAGTGCAGACGAGAAAGCACAGCGATTCATCCAAATCCTTATCACCGCGATCACAATTGTGGTTGTTGCGGTACCGGAAGGCCTACCGTTGGCTGTCACACTTGCATTGGCGTTCGCTACCACTCGCATGTTGAGGGATAACAATTTGGTCCGTGTTCTACGATCCTGCGAAACAATGGGAAATGCCACAACCGTTTGTTCCGACAAAACTGGTACTCTTACACAAAACAAGATGACAGTCGTCGCTGGTGTCTTGGGTAAGGACTTGCACTTTGGAGCCCAGAATTCGGGAGTTGGCAAAAAGCACGACGAAATGCCAATGAACGAGGTCAATGGCCGCCTCTCCGAGGAAGTCAAGGCTTTGCTTGTTCAGTCGATCACTATCAATTCCACGGCCTTCGAAGGTGAGGAGGAAGGCAAGCCCGCATTTATTGGCTCTAAAACGGAAACCGCACTTCTTGGCTTTGCACGCGACCACCTGGGTATGGGGCCACTCGCTCACGAAAGGAGTAATGCTAGCGTGGTCCAGCTGGTTCCCTTTGATTCCGCTCGCAAGTGCATGGCCGCAGTCGTCAAGCTTCCATCAGGGAAATATCGTCTTTACGTGAAGGGCGCCTCTGAAATCCTGCTCAAACAAACCTCGAAAATCGTCGCCGACGCATCATCTGCACTATCTGAAGTTCAACTTAGTGGACCCGAGATCGAGGCTATTGAAGCCTCCATTATTGGTTTTGCAAAGCGTTCCCTCCGTACAATCGGACTTGTATACCGCGACTTCACTGAATGGCCTCCCCGCGGCGCCCGCGTCGAAGAAGACGATTCAAGGCAAGCCGTCTTTTCGGACGTTTTCAGGGAAATGACTTTCTTGTGTCTCGTTGGTATTCAGGACCCTCTAAGACCAGGTGTTCCAGAGGCCGTCAGGCAGTGCCAAAAAGCCGGTGTCTTCGTTCGTATGGTTACAGGTGACAATCTTATTACAGCAAAGGCAATCGCAACCGAGTGTGGCATTTACACTGAAGGCGGTCTTGTTATGGAAGGGCCAGATTTCAGGCGTCTTTCCAAGGGCCAGATGCGCGAACTCATCCCACGCCTTCAAGTCCTTGCCCGCTCCAGCCCCGAAGATAAACAAATTCTCGTTAGGAATCTCAAGGAAATGGGTGAAACGGTCGCTGTTACTGGTGATGGTACCAACGATGGTCCCGCATTGAAGATGGCTGATATTGGTTTCTCCATGGGCATTGCGTAAGTAGTTGACCTGTTGAATCGATGACGTGCGCATGGCTAACATCGAATTATAGTGGTACTGAGGTGGCAAAGGAAGCTTCGGCTATTATCTTGATGGACGATAACTTCTCCTCCATCGTCAAGGCTCTCATGTGGGGTCGTGCTGTCAACGATGCCGTCAAGAAGTTTTTGCAGGTAAGAAGCGCTTGACTTCGCACTTGTTTTAAGATCTATTACTAATGTGGTATACAGTTCCAATTGACCGTCAATATTACCGCCGTCTTGCTCGCCTTCGTCACCGCAGTTGCTTCTGAGGAAGAACAACCTGTGCTCCGGGCCGTCCAGCTTCTTTGGGTCAACTTGATCATGGACACTTTCGCTGCATTGGCCCTCGCAACTGATCCACCATCGAAGGAAATCCTTAACCGTCCTCCACAGAGGAAGTCCGCTCCTCTCATTACAGTCAATATGTGGAAGATGATTATTGGCCAAGCCATCTACCAGCTCGTCGTCACCTTCGTACTTCACTTCGCTGGTGGAAGCATTCTTGGTTATGACTTGAGTCAGGACCACAAGCGGGAGGAGTTGTCCTCTCTTGTCTTCAACACTTTCGTTTGGATGCAGATTTTCAATCAGTACAACAATCGTCGCCTCGATAATAAGTTCAATATCTTCGAGGGCCTTCACCGAAACTTGTTCTTCATTCTTATCAACATCATTATGGTCGGTGGCCAGGTTATGATTATCTTCGTTGGTGGTGCCGCCCTTCGCGTTGTTCGCTTGGATGGACCGCAATGGGCTATTTCCCTGATCCTAGGCGCTATCTCGCTTCTGATTGGTGTTGTTATCCGTTTGGTACCCGATCCGGTATTCAAGAAAATACTACCAAAGGCCATGTACAGGGATAGAAAGACACCGGATCTCTTCGTCACCGATGATGAACACCGATTCGAATGGAACCAAGGTATCGAGGATATCCGCCAAGAGCTCCAGTTCATCAAGATGATCCGTGGTGGTCGTCTAAACGCCTTGAAGTTTAAGACCAAGGAGATCAAGCACCGCCTTCTACCGCTCTCGAAATCCAGCTCCCACCAACCACCGGGTTCACCCGACGACAACTCCCAGATCCCACCACCTAGTCCTAGTAGCCACAGGAGGAAGCGATCGAGGAGCAATTCCGCATTTGCAGCTGCGGCAATGGTTCCCAGTATAGTTGCTGGTAGTGTTGGTGGTTGGAGCCCGATTGAGAAGCCATTGGAAATTGGTGACAGAGGATTCCCGATCCCTGTTACAAGAGAACCATCACAATTATCACGAGAAGCCTCCGATCACTCGGTAACACAAGCTGAGAAGCCTGCCTCCGGAACGGGAACAAAGACACCGCCAGATACCGCCGGAGGCGTCAGCAGCGAGAAACCCTGATTTCCAATCTCCTCTTTAAAGTATTCTTAATGACGATATTCTGATTCTGAAGCTCGGTTTATTATCTTTTGTCTTGGTAGTCTTTTAATGCACACAATTAGCGGGGGACCAAAGAAAGAACGTACACACGCACACAAAAGAAGAATGAACGGCGTTCGTTTCCTTTCTTTTTCATCACGCACACTCACGGATTCGCACCCGGTTACTTCTGGTTTCTGCACTAAAAGGAAGTTGTATTTTTAATCCTCGTTTTCTTGGTTTTGTCGCACATTCTTCTCTTCCCTTCTCACACCCTCTTCTTGCTCTTTCCTATTTCTATTCTTACTAAAATACTTATAGACATCTTGGTTTTTCGTTATTGTTTGCATTTCTATATCATCGGGAGGAGTTCGATATACACATTCGTTTGGTTTTTTTTTCTGCATCCTTGTAATTTACATACGACTTGTCTTTTCCGTTCATGTCTTTCGTTTAAGACTCCCCCTACTATCACCACAATTCTTTCTAAGAACTATCCTTATGAGTTTCTCTTTTTTTTATTCGAACTCCTCTATGATGGTTTCCTTTCATTCTTCTTCTTTTGATATTCTTCTACCTTAGTTTATAGTTTATAGTCAGTCACTCGTTAGGAGTAGCTTGGGTGTGCCGCTCCTCCTTTGTATGGGCGGTGGACGGGATGGGGGGGAAATGAGAAAAGCGTTTGGATGGTTATTATATTTTCCATTGATTTGTAGAATTTTAATAAACAGTGAAGGTCTCCGCGGACCGGAGCTTTCCAGCTGAGACAGTCTCGTAATTTGGCTGGAAAGCCTGTGTAACCATGCCGCAGACAACACAGGAATAAACAGATTGCAACAGAACTTTCTGTCCATGCGCTGAGCCTAGTAAAAGAAACCGGTCCAGGCATGAAGAAAGAGGATGTAAGAGTAATGCACAAGCAAAGACGGAAAGAAAGTAGGAGCCAAGTGGAAGTATTATATGATGCGAATGGCCATGATTATTTCCTCCATTCGTCGAATATCTTCCTCCGTTGGGAGCTTTCTGGGCTTCTTTGGTGGGAGTCCGAGGAGTCTGCGGATTACTGATGGTTTTCTCGCGATTACTAGGGGAAATAAAGATAATAATGGTTAGTTTTATGCTAGTTATGTTTATTCCTTCCTGGCGGTATGAGATAGTATACTCACCCTTCTTCTCCTGCTGCTCCTCTGCATCAGCCTCCGCTTGGATGCACTCCCTGACCTCAACCAGCCCTCTTAACCCACTCGCTTCCCTCTGCTCCAGGAACAAACAAGCCAACCCTCCATCGACTAGAAAATAAAACAACTGAGCGAGTTCCCACTCCTTCTTTGTTCCATTTTTGCGTTCTTCAGCGTTGAGACTTTCCTTGATGGTTTGAATTGCAAAGAGGGCGTCGGGCATTAGTTCCATGATGGGGCGGATGCAAGCCTCATCGTGCGATCTGCAGACGGAGAAAATTGCAAGCATGGTTCCATAGTCGAAGTCCTGGGCTTCGGTGAGGTAGTAGCGGTAGGTTGGCTTGTAATTTTTGAGCTTTGGAGCTGGGTTTTGGGGGTCCAAAGTGGGTGGGTCGGATAGATTGGCAGCAGGGTTGTCGAAGTCTTTGTAATTGGCGGAAGCCATCTGGATCTTTTCTTTGGTTTGGAGAGAGCCTGGGTCATCTGTGGTGGGGGTTTTAGGTTTGGTATTCTTGGGTTTGGATTTGCAGGTGGTCTTTTTCTCAGATTCGGGCTCTGAGTCGTCGTAGACGATGAGGTCTTTACCAAGACAGATCAATTTGTAGGTGTACTTTGAAGGGTCTGCGCGGTTTTGATACTGCCATGGAACTTTATCACCTGGGACGGGGACATCGGGGTGACGGAGAGAGGTGGATCTGCGGAGGAGGTTATCCTCCTCGACTAGTGGTGGTGTCTCTGCCATGACTTAATGATGGGATCGTGATGATAGAGAAGGTGATGGTGAAAAGGAAGATGAGGATCAATTGGGAGGATCTTGAAAGGGCCAATCATGCTCAACTCGAGGTCTCTCCAGAGCGTTGAAGAGGGGGACGTAGCGTAAGCATATCAGGATGCTCGTGCCCAAGCTCAACCTCATGGGCACGCTATCGAAGTAGTAGTGCAAGGCATCCCAAAGAATCACTTTAGAGCCTTGGGTAGAGAGGCAAGTAACAGACTGTAAATACATGTTTGTAGTCGTGGGCCTGGTCTCAAGCCCAGTCAATAGTATACTGCCATGTATATTTCTATCGAGATAACTACAATCCAGATCCCTATTTATAACCACCGCAGGCATAATCAAATTCATCCTAACAGTATCTCCTCAAAATCCAATCCGCATCTATTTCAAAATACCACACATCATCCGTGTTGTCGTCGGCCACCCCTGGACATCCTGTAAACCCACGGCAATACGACAAATACCATCCCAAACAAGTTTATAATATCACGCTCTAGAAAAAATATGGGCCGACGCGCGTCTACGCATGTACTCTATACCATTCCGCCCTAATCCGCCCAATAATCTACTCGTTCGCATCACCATTTCTGCAATTGTGGGGAAAGTTATACGGGGTATTGTATACCCGCATTGGCAAGGTTTTTGCACTGCCACCCGGAGATTTTTGGTGGAGATAAAACAAGTTGGGCTTTTTTTTTTTTTTCATAAGCATGGGATAGCTAAGGGCCTATTAGCTTCCTATGCTTGGTAGAATGTTATATATGATAGGGAAATACCCTTGATTTTATATACTTTTATTTCTTCGAGAACCTTTTTTCGTATCTCGGAATTTACTATCGATCGACCAAAGATGGGCTTTATATTGTTTACTAACGGGAACGGGCGATATCATGAGAAAAATGAATTCCAAGTTCGATATTTTATGGACATGCAACAAAACGTTGTCATCATCAAGCAGTTTATAGATACAAAAAAGCTGGCCAGGTGCACCTCAACAGATTAGAGAAATATCTTATAATTGACTCCGATAAAACACGACAACAAAGGACATATTGCTAGCAGCGAAGAAAACGGATATACGGCTGTTATCCATCTTGAAGCTCGCTCAAGGTTGAAAACAAGAGGACCCGAAAGATACAACATTAACGAGTAGGAATGGATATATTAAAACAAAGGAAGAGAAGGGAATATATGACAGAACTCGCTTTAAAAGGGAGGAGAAAGGTAAAGAAAACTGCTCATACTGCGTCCCAAAGTCATTATCATGAAAACCCCAAATCTTTAACTCCGACGAAACAAAAGAGAACCAAGCTAAATATTCCACTAGAACGAGCCGATGCTTATCCGATTCTTCGTAAAGCTATTCCTCGGACTACTAGTCGGACTCTTTTTTGGGCTCTTCGGCAATCGCGGACTCTTCGGCGGGCTGTGTGCCCCGTTCTTCGTACCGTTCGATTTAATTTTGATGCTACCCATGGGACTCTTGATTCTCGGTGGGCTCTTTGGTGGGCTTCCAAGGCTGTTTCTTGGGCTGGCAAATGGGCTGCCATTCTTTGGACTATCCTCGTCGACAGCGCCTTCGGACGAGAAGAACTTCATGATGGCCCGAATACCTCTTGGGCCGAGCCCGTTCTTCGGGAAGCAGATGTAAATCGGATCTTCTTCAGCACCCAACTTCTGTCTAAACTCGCTCTTGTTGATCAACTTGAGCGAGGAGACGATGGACTGGTACGACTTGGCCAGGAACTTCATCCTCAAACCACCCATGTGGTGACCACCGGAAAGACCAGTTGTAGCGGAACCGCCAAAGGTCACACTCTTTGCACCAGCACTGGCGGCGTTGTGCAAAGCGTGGGTGATGATGTATTCGCTGGTTCCGCTTGGGGCACCGGGGAACTCGAGCGCATACTTCACTTGGTATCCGTGTTCATGCGAAAGCTGTGCGAGCACCAATAGCGCATGGACGTTGTCATCTTTGTCGGTGGCATAGAAGTAACGACGATGCTCCCAGTCGACCCATGGGTTCAGCTCAGTGAGATGGACTTGAGTTCCCTTTCTGTTGTTCATCCAGTCCTGCATCCTCTGGTCGCACTTGGCCTTGATTTCGGGGGTAACTTCACCGGGTGGGACATCGCTAATTTTGATGCCCTCTTTCTTCGCGTGTCTAATCTTGCGAGCGACGTTGTCGTCCTCAGCTGCCGGATCGACAGAGGGGTCAACTCTCTCCTCAGCAGTACAACTGAGTGTACTCCAACCGAACTTTCCACCAAGAACCTCTTCGCCATCCTTTCCGACAAGCAACCAAATCGGCTTCAACTCAAGCTCATCTTTAATGAACTTGATGAATTTCCTCATAATCATCTCGTACTGTGATCGGTCACAAAGTGGGTCACCAATGATGATTGCGTAGTGATCTTGAGGAACATAACCACAAGCAGCACCAGTATCCTCATCTCGCCAGACTCGATATCTATCATCCAGCCATGATGTGTTCGAAGCATCACCATAATTGGCAATAAGCTTCGTCAGCGGCTGCAATTCCTTGGTTGGGACGTCTTCAATAAAGGCTGGCTTGTTCTTCCATGGCGGGTTCAATGTGCTGGCCTCTGGGTGACGAAGGACCGAGATTGGGGGTTGCTTGGGCAAGCTTCGAGGATCTCTGTGGAATAGCGATGCATGGCGAACATCTCCAAGATTCAATAGCAACATGATCACACGCTCCAAACCGACACCGCCACCTCCGTGTGGAGGGGCGCCGTAGGTGAAACCTTCCATATACTCCTTCATCATGCATGGTTGGATGGAGTTATCCAGCATGCGCTTCTTGAGCATCTCCGGATTGTGAATACGCTGACCACCCGACAGAATTTCCTGGCCACGCAAGAAAATATCGAAAGAGTTGGTGTAATGAGGATCTTCGGGGTCCAACATGGTGTAAAACGGACGAGCGGAGAGAGGGAATTTATCAATGATGTAGAAGTCTGTACCGTACTTCTCCTTGACAAGCGCACCAAGACGGATTTCCGCACGAGTACTCAAATCCTCGTGTTCGTGAGGGATGCTGCCGTCTTCTTCCCTATAACCAGAGTCGTGAAGCATCTTGATACCCTCCTGAAAGGGGATTCGGGGAGTCTTGTCTAACCAGACGAGGTCTTCGTGAGGAAACTGTCGCTTGACGATTTCTAACTCATGACGGTATCTCTCGTAGATGCCCTTGAACATCGACTTGAACATGTTATCGATCATATCGAGAACCTCATGGTAGTGCTCTTCGAAGGCCATCTCAAGATCGAGACCGGTGAATTCTGTCAAGTGTCTGTGGGTGTTGCTGTCTTCGGCGCGGAAAACGGGACCGATCTCGTAAACTCTTTCGAAATCGGCGATAACGCTCATCTGCTTGGCTAATTGCGGGCTCTGAGCGAGGAAAGCATCTCGGCCAAAGTAGTTAACCTTGAAGACGCTAGCTCCGGACTCAGTAGCAGCACCCTGAAGCTTGGGGCTGTGGATTTCTATAAATCCCTGACCGTCGAGGAATGTACGGAAGAGGTTACAGATACCAGCATTGATTCTGAAGAGGGCTTGAGAAGGTGCGGTCCTAAGGTCTAGGATTCGGTTGCTAAGAAGGGTTCGGGTATTGATGTGATGGCCACGGCTGGTCTCCTTCTCAGAGTCTTCTTTCGAGATTTCGGCTTCGTAAACGGTGAAAGGCAGGTCCTCGGAAACCTCAGATATGGCATGGAATTCCCGGATGAGGATTTCCTGGTCGTGGATGGCGGCGGTCTTGACAGTTTGAGCGGCTCTTCGGATAATACCTTTTACTAGGACGACGGATTCGACACCGATGTGATCTGCCCATTTGATCATATGCTCTGAGGCCTGGCTCTCTTTCTCTTCGAGGACGCCCTGGATGGTAAACTCCTTCTGCCGAAAGATGAAGAAGGCAAGGCCGGAGCTAAGTTTCCTGATGGTGTGTACTCTGGCTCTGAGTGTTACTTCCTCTCCTTCATTAGCAGCAGTGATATTCGCAATCCTGAATCTCATCTCATTTTTTCTCTCTTGAGACTGGTTGATAGGTAGGACACCGTATCTCTGCTGGAGCTCGTCAGGCTCAAGCTTAGCTGCAAGAGCAGCCTCCATTTTCCTCTTCTCTTCGATTTCGTGCTCTCTTCTCTCGTTGAGTATCACTCGAGTCTCCTTCAGTTCTCTCCTCTCCTGTTTCCGAGCTTGGTTTCTGCTGACCTGGTTCTTCTCCTCGCTGCTGGACTTGGATGATTGTAAGGATGAAGCTGACTGGCCACTAGGAGAATCACTGTTCAACTTTTCACTGATCGGTGGAGATGAACGGGCGCCCTCCTTGATGGCGCTGGCTGCACGGATCTTGTGCAGTGCTCTTCTGAGAGCCGACATTTCTGCCGTTGGTTATAAGAGGGTGAATGCTGGGATAAGGTGTTGTTGGCGTTGCTTAGTTTGGTGATGCAATGGTGATAATAGGATTTTCACTGCAGCTGCAAAGGTCTGGTTATTAATAAAGCCGCCAACTGAGCTTCATAGCATTTAAAATTAGAAATCAGATTATCCCTTCCCGTATTTGAACGAACGAACGTACGTACGAACGAACAAGCAGGCTAACGAGCGGAAAGATCGGGTTTTGTAGGCTTCGAGATGGATTATGCAATGCGAGCGAGCAGGATGTGGGTTGGTTTGCGCACGAATGACGGTTCAGGCAAACAAGCCCGTTTGGGACCGCGAAAACCGCCCTTCGGGAGGAATGACGTCAATGAGCAGTAGCACAACTTACAGTTTTATTCAATGCCACTGCACTGGGTGTTACTCGATCGAAGATGATATCAATATCTATCAATCAGATATGAAGATGGATATGGAGATGGAGATAGATGGGTATATTTATATATCTGCTGGACGTTGGTAGGCAAATTCCAGTACTATCTTAAGCTTGTGGTGTTTGTTGGGGTTCAGTCGGCGTATTAATATAATAGAGTTGAAGGTACTGCTGGGCAGCTTGACAGATCCGGAGCTCGATGGATATGCTCAAAAATGCTATGCGGCCAGAATGAAGAGAAAAGTACAGTACCGGACGGGGCTTCGGTTTAGCCTTTTAAAATAAAATCCCTTCCGGCCTTTACTCTTCCTCCTCTGGCCTCGCGCGGAACTCCGTCACTAATTCCATGCATTTCCAGGTCTCGTTAATAATGCCCTTGGTCGTGGTGGTGGGGTGCCCGTCTGTCGTCCGCGGACAGACCACTTTCACGAACGGGATGCTTCGGTCAGCAGCTACTCCGACGATATGATTACATACACGCTTACGGCATGCAGGTGCTCGAAGGGCCCTTGCTAGCTACCGTACTAGTACGTAGCTATCGTTATTTCCTTCGCCTCGTACGGCAATCTACGGGCGAATCATTTATCTTCCCAGGCCAAAAGTCGCTGGTTGGGTGGCATCTCGTACCCTCCCCATGGCGCTGTCCGTTACGATATATCTGGCTGCGGATTTGCAGGAATCGCTCCAGCCTTGGATTAGCAGAAGGAAGTACCTTCTGAAGCTTTAATTCTAGCACGCGAGAAAGAAGAAAAGAAGAAAAGAAAAGAAAAAAAGGAAAGACCGTCTAGTCCATAGTATCTACCGGCTTGGGTACGAAAGTCACTTATCTAAACTTTGGCCATCAAACTTTGGCGTCGACAGGCACACACCAGCGAACGATCGGAGCCATTGGGAGTTCTAGTTGCTTAGTTCTTACTCCCCCCTTCAACCAACCTTTCGTAGTGCCCTTTGTGGTGTCCGTTAGATCTTCGATATCACCGGTGTGATTTCGATCAAAATTCCTATAGCTATAATTATGTCTCGCGGCAGGTATGGTAGGCTCCCATCGAAGGAAGTCACCGCAGAATTACGTCATGCGAAGAACTGTCACTTTGGCTTGGAAAAACGGCTCTTACCAGGCTAACGGCTTTTCGAGGTTCCCTGCTCTCGCAAATGCCCGGTAGTGTTGGAAGGAGCGTTCACTATAAAAAAATTTGTCTTCCACGGACGGGAACAACCTACCCAAAGAGAAGGACAAGGACAGCTGGTAAACCCGTCACCAACGAAATGTCGTTGAGTCGGTGAATGCGAAGGCGTTATCGGCCGGCTTTTGTCTTACTCAGCGGACCCGGATATTAGCTCTGGAAGCTACGTTAGTGTAGCACATACATGCTGCATGGCACGAAAAAAAAGCTTGAAGTTTCCAAGTTACAGGGAAGAATGTTTGAGCATCGAATCTAATCATTCTTCCGGATCCGAACAGTTCCGGCCGAGATGGTAGCTCCAGGAAAACCGACCTGTCGTTTCCCTTTACAGGTGCTTGCAGATGACGGCTAGCTTTCGATTGAATAATCACGTCCCCGCAGATTATGAAATCAAATGTATTCATAGTGCCAATTGGCAGAGTCATGAAGCTTAATGGTCTAGAAGAGTTTCAGAGATGGCGAACATGACCAAGCCGTGCCCAATCGCGAATGCAAAAGGTCCAGCCGACTGGCTTATTGCCCGGTCGAGGCGAGGGTCCTTCTGACCACCCTGGATGCTAAGCTTCTAAGCTTCTCTGGCTAACAGGTTCACACCGTCTTCGAGCTAAAGTAATTTTCGAAGGTGGTCGAGGATCCTTCGATGTGCCGAAAGAACCCTACCGAGTGACGCTAGGGCCTGCCGAGAGACGATCACAAGCTTTCCCGCCAATGCACCAGAGTGTGGGGTTTTCGGAATTTAAGGATGTCGACGGATCTCGGAACCATTTTACAGCCGCGCTGGACAGGTATCTATACCAGTGGAGTCATGGGGAGAAATTTTTTCTGACCAAGGAGAATCGAATAATCACGTTGGGCTTCGTGCATGCAGAGACCATCACGAGTTCCTTCCACTGCTTAATAGAGAGAATATATGAGGGGATTCGGGGACTGTCCGGGGAGGTGAGTATATTCGAGACCGGATCTCTTGAGTTCTTGGGCTCTTGTCTCTTGTTTTGGCGAAGAATGCCAAGCTCGGTAGATTCTTGCCGGGCGGTGATATGACAAGAGGGTGACCTCAGAGCCTCGTCGATTCTCGATATACTGCGGAAAGCCCCATCAGGAGAGACGGGTTTGCCTCTGATAACCTCTCTCTCATCTGCTTGCTTTTTGTTTCTATCCCATTTGAAGTTTTGATGAAAATCTGATAGATCACAAGAGTGTGGTGCTGTCGGATGAGCCTTGGGATCTAACGTTAAGGCCCGAGAGGAGAGAAAAAAGCTGGTTTCAATATACGTATGCATGCAAATTTCGCGGCGAGGAGCAAAATCTCATGATACTTATATATGTATATATATATACGCCTGTCTATCCCCTCGTCGGAGCGCTCAGCTCAAGCGAGAGGCTGTGTCTCTGATTCTTATTCTCCGACTGCCGTTCTTGATCGTTTTTCGTATAACTACCATGAAGCATTCGCCACGTGCGACCCTGTCCACACCGTAACCAAGATTTCCAGGAGAGAGTTTTGCATAGCCATGCGAGAGTGGTCCCTGGATCATCCCTTTGCCTGCCTGCGAGTTGCGTCGTCGTCCCATCTATGTGCGTACGTAATGTACGTCACACGAGGAGAGAACGGGCATGGATGGGGATTGATTGGGGATTATCGGATCGCTTGGCGTCGTTGATAATCTCTTGGTATAAGAAGTTGTTCGTTTTCGAGAGAGCAAATTCGAAAAGGGGAAGCTATTGTAGTGCGTAAGCTCTTTGTGGGGACAGGCGACACTGATACTACCTCGTATAGAGCGTTCGACAGCCGTAGCTTCCTTCCTTCCTCCCCTTCTTTCTAGCCTATGTTATGTTATAGGTGTAGGCCAAATTTAAAGAAGAAAGAAACAAAGAATTTTAGAGGCTGGCCCCTGAAAATGAGAAAAATGGTGCTGGGGTCTGTGGTGGTTGTGGTAATAATCCTTCGTAACGGGAGCAGCGAAGGAGGGCTTATGCAAAGGGACAGGCCAGCAATGAATGCATTCGTCGACGATGGGCTCCAGCAATTGTAAGCAAAGCCGTCGACATGTGCCTGCACTTTGCGCTTCCTAAGTACTCAGTTCTCAAGTATGCAGCTGGAATGGATGGCCAGCAATAACGGGTTAGAGCAATGTAACCTCTCCTGGGTTTGGCCCAATTTCAAGGGTAAAATGCCGGCTGGGTTCGGCCAGCATGGGCGGATATGCAACTGCATCAGAGCCTGCCTAAACCAGCCCCCACCGGCACCAATCTGGCGTTTCAGCTTGACCAGAAACGCCAATGGAAGCAGAGATGGAGGCTGCAAGGAATGGAGAGCTGCTTCGTGAAGTCGATGCCAAACAGAGGTATTGCACCGTCGATGTTGGGAGAAGCAGGAAAAGAAGTAGGAAGAAGGAAGAAGGAAGAAAGGGGCTGAATCAGAGGCGCCTCGGATCGCGAACCGAGTTTTATTTTATTTTATTCTATTTTATTCTATTCACTCCATCGACATACTTGGCTAAATAGATAGAACGCAATTTATTTTATTTTATTTTATATTTTGTATATTCTTGATATATATTTTTTATGTTTCCTATTTTTATCTTATACAATTGATTAAATTAATTAATTAATTAATTGACTGGATATCTTCGGCGTGAGATCAATTGCGCCTTTGCAATCCGCCTCGTCAAAAAAAAAAAAAAGGAGAGCTTCTTCGTTGAACTTCCAACCCGGCCAGGCAAAACAGCCACTCACGGCGTCAAAGACCCACCCAAAACAGCATCTCCAAACATCACTCCTCCAACAGGCCCCTCTCAACTAAGTGCTCAGCAGTAGCGACGAACTGCCCACCGACGGTTGTATGTACTGTCTATAGTAAGCTGCCCAGCCTCCAGTTAGCTACGTTAGTCCTGGTGTCAACTAACCCTCCCCAGGCTACATCGTTTCTTTTTCCCGTGCTTGGTGTCCCCAATTAGCGTGCCATCGTCAACTGTCCCTTTTCATGCATCCTCCCACCTCAACAACCTTCTTCCAGCAACGTGTATGACAGACAAACCCGGCCCGGGGCTGAACTAGTGGACCCTCCCATCTCCATTCGTCGCAATCACTACCGGCGCTCCTGTGTCGCCAGTTCAACAACATCCTTTCCTTTCATCTGTCATGGTATCATGATATTACTAGGTCACCAACACTACCCGGACTCGCAATCCTTCGTCTAATTAAGCTCATGACAAGATGTCTGAGCGACCCACGAACCCAAACAACCCAAAAGGACCCGATATACCCCTCCAGGACCTTTCGCGAGAAACCACCCAGCAGACCGGTCCGTCGCCTGCAACCTCGCCTAGCAGGCGCAGTGTAGTGTCGAGAACCCTCTTCCGAAGCCGTAGCTCGGTTTCTCCGACTGGTCAAGCTGGTAGAGTTCAAAGGAGAAGCAGTTCGTCCCAGAGGAGCGCTGGTGGGTTAGCTCCTCGAAACTCGACAGGAGATGAAGGTCCTACGGTTGCCGAAGCACGGCCTGTGTTTCGGAGATCGGTAGTGCATCCAAATATACCGGTGATTACGACAAGTCTTGCTGAAGATGATGGAAGAACTACCACCCAATCGACAATTTTCGACAATGAGGGAGGAATGAATGTGGATATGGATACAATGCGACGTGGATTGGTGGAAGTTCTGGCGGGAGAAACGCAGGGAGGTTGGATGGGGCATGGTCGGAGGCGGTCGAATGCTGGACAATCGATATCGCATCCGCCGGGGTCATCACCTGGGATCTCTCCCGGAGTCTCGCCTGTGGATATTCACTCCGCTCAACAGCACCGTGCCAGTGTAGGCCTTGGACTAGGATCGCCGACATTTGGGAGCCCGGAGGACTACTTTGGCGATTACTATCTAACCCCTGCACCGGGTACAATATCGGAGGAAGAGGAGGGTGATGAGGCTGGGTTAACGGACCCCGCGAATCTACAACCGATGGGCATGTCGCCTCAGGGTGGGAGGTCTCCGACATCTGAGACTGGTACTCCTAGAGGGAGGAAGCGGTCTCTATCGCACGTTCGATTTGATCCAAAAAGTTCGCCGTCCAGGTCACCTGGTACTAGGCTTGGAGATGACCTTCACCAGGCAGAACAAGGCATGAGACGAGCTTCCCCGCGAAGGGGAGGATCCCCTGGGAGGAAAGCTTCCATCAAAGGCCGAAAGATGTCCCTAGCTGTCCCCGGCGCTTCGTCACCTGTCCGTCGCGTGTCAATGGCCGTTCAGAATATCTCACAGAGAGTCGTCAATTTATCCAACGATCCGAATGCTGATATTGGGAGGCGACCTTCTGTAAAGTCAGTCCGGAGCGATGTTAGCCCTGCTGCATCTCCCGGCGAGCGGCCTGGTGGACCACCGATGTCACCAGCTGGCAGCGGTGAGAAGGTGTCGATGCCATCATCAGATGAACCTCCTCCCCCGCCAGAATTTCCTAGAAAGCTTTCCATCAACCCGCTCAAAGGAAACAGCTTGAAGCTCTTCCCTCCAGATAATAAACTCCGAATATTCCTTTGTGATGTCCTGACACACCCGTATGGAATCCTCGTCTTTAGACCTAGCACTATTATCAGCCAGACACTAATTTTTTGTATTCCCTTGTAGGATTACTGAGCCCTTCATTCTGCTCACCATCATTGTCCAAGTTATTTTACTTACTGCAGACTCTGCTAAGAACATTTTCGTCCACCCCGACGATAATAAATGGGGTGCGACCGCCTCAGACTATGCCCTCCTTGGGATCTTTATCCTTTATACGCTGGAACTGATAGCCCGCATCATCGTCTCCGGATTCATCATTAACCCGGATGCCGTCTCAAATAATATATACAAGACCTGGAAGGCCTACATAGAAGCGAAACTGCGATTCATCTTCACGCCCAGTGAACAGCAGGTTAAAATGCCGACTGTTCAACAACTGTCGGCGGCGGCTCTCTTCCCTTCCATGGCACATATCCATTCTGGGCAGGGCTTTCTGCACACCCGCGACCAGCAAAGGTTTCAACTCTCCCGGCGTGCTTTTCTTCGACATTCGTTTAATCGGCTTGATTTTTTGGCCGTCGTTTCCTATTGGATTGCTTTCGTTTTAGCGATTACTGGATTAGACGAAACCTATCATTTGTACCTCTTTCGAATGCTGAGCTGTCTCCGAATTTTGCGCCTCCTAGGCATCACCAGCGGTACAGGAGTATGTAGTAACCATTTGTGCCTCCGAGGCTAGCTTAGTAGGCCATTACTAACCTAATAATAGGTCATCCTCAGAAGTTTGAAGAAGGCGGCGCCCTTGCTTGTAAACGTAGCGTTCCTCATCTCCTTTTTCTGGTAAGCAATCTCGCCCGCCGCGATAAGAAGTGGTCCAGTTTTTAACATATGCACAGGCTGTTATTTGCTATTATTGGAGTTCAGAGTTTCAAAAGTTCCCTGCGGCGTACTTGTGTTTGGATAGGTAACTTGCAAATCCAAGTCTTCGATTTTCCCTACGCAGGTATTGACATGCATTTGTTATTGTAGACCCAACTGGAGTTCAAGAAAACTATACACAGGAGTTCCAATTCTGCGGCGGGTACCTTGATGCCGCTAATTTCTCAGAGATGCCGTATATGTTTGCGGATGGTTCACATGCGGAAATTTCACCAAAGGGCTATATCTGCCCGGTAAATTCGCTTTGCGTGGAAGGAGAAAACCCATACGGGGGCACGGTTAGCTTTGATAACATTCTCCAGTCCATGGAGTTGGTGTTTATCATCATCAGCTCCAATACGTTCACCGATATTATGTACTATACCGCGGACAGTGACTACTTGTGGTCTGCGCTCTGTGAGTTTGCCTGATCCCCTATATCGTTGACAATTCTAGTACTAATATGACTGTAGTCTTTATCTTCGGGTATGTTAACTCAGTGTTGACTGGTTGAGAATGAGTAACTAACTGGATGCGCAGTATGATTATATTGACCTTCTGGTTGGTGAACTTGGTAAGGCTACGAAAAAATCTTCTTTGGGTCGTGCCGGGCTAATCGATTTATTGTAGTTGGTTGCTGTCATCACATCATCTTTCCAAGTTATCCGAGAAGAAAGCAAACAAAGTGCTTTCAGAAATAAGGAGGATGGCGATGACGAGTATGCACCCTCCCATCCCATTCCATAAAACGCTCGGCTTCTAACTTTCGAACAGATCCAGCGAGGAAAATCCTCACATCGTTCCAGCCACTCGTATCAACAAAGCCAAGAAGCTGTACGAAAAGACGGAGTTCGTATGGATTCTCATCATATTCACTGGCCTTGCCGTTGCCTGTACCCGCAGTGCAGATATGAGCCAAAATCGTCGTGACATCATCAATGGGGTAGAACTCATTGTCTCCTTACTCTTGCTTGCTGAGATTATCCTGCGTTTTGCAGTGGATTGGAGGGGATTCTTCAAAGTATCTCGGAACTGGGTCGACCTTGCGCTTGCAATCATTACCTGCGTTATGGAGATACCTCCAATCAAGAACCAGGAGACAGTATATGCCTGGTTGACACTCTTTCAGATATTGCGTTTCTACAGAATTGTTCTGTTCGTCCCTGTCACACGCAACCTCTTGGTATGTTATGCTTGCCAGACAACTACCCTTCATTCACTAATGAGTGTGATTATAGCTGCTCGTCCTAGGAAGTGTTGGTGGTATTCTCAACTTGCTCTTCTTCGTGCTCCTCATAACTTTCCTCTGCTCAATTTTCGCTGTTCAGCTCTTAAGAGGCAACATCCCGCAAGAAGACAGCGACGGAAATGAGATCAGAATCACGTTCTACAACGTCTGGAACAGCTTCCTAGGGATGTACCAGATCTTCTCAAGCGAAGGCTGGACGACTATCCTTTACGATGCTCAACACTATGAGAATAGGTTCCATGTCGGTTGGATATCGGCCATCTTTTTCATCCTCTGGTTCATCCTTGCCAATTTGATCATCCTGAATATGTTTATTGCTGTCATTCAGGAGAATTTTGATGTCACAGAAGATGAAAAACGGCTTTGGCAGATCAAGTCATTCCTACAGAAAAAGGATGCTGGGAATTCCGCCGGAAATCTTTCACTGTCTTCGCTCTTCCGGTTCGGGAAACCTCAACAACGTGACCCAATAGAATTCGGGCATGCCGGAGTTGAGATGTTGACTAGGAATGCCATTGTAGATGAGTTCCTCGATGACGTGCCATTGGAGCAGACCCCCGAGAGCGAGGCAACCCCGGGAGGTATCCACCATCAGCGGACTATTCGTTTCGACGATGGTGATATGCATTCCCCGGATGTTTTGACGAAGATTGGACAATGGGTTAATAAAATATGGAAAGCGAGGGAAGAGAATCCTTTCCACACTACTCGGATCTTCAACAAACAGTCAGAGATTGCGCCGACAGCAATGGCACAAGAACTTGCGAAATCCCGCGACCGGATTCGGAGAGCCCAGCGAGAATACCTGATACGACACCCTGGGTACAACGTATCGCTTTTCATCTTCGGACCTAAAAATCCAATTCGACGCATGTGTCAACGAATTGTGGGACCCAGCCATGGATCTGATCGGTTTGACGGTGTATCACCTTTTATACCAATCTGGCTCGGGTTCTCTGCCTTGATCTATACAGCGATCATCAGCATGGTCATCCTTGCTTGCATAACAACGCCGCTCTATCAAAAAGATTATTTTGAAGAGCATGGATATACGACTAGAAGTTGGTTTGTCTTTGCAGATATCGGCTTTGCAAGTTTGTTTACTTTGGAGGCCTTGATCAAGATCATTGCGGATGGACTGTACTGGACACCAAACGCCTATTTACGCAATGTGTGGGGTGTAATCGATGCTATTGTCCTGATTACCCTGTGGATCAGCGTGGGGACCTCTTTTGCGGGTCAAGGCGAGATCGCCAGAGCTGTAGGGGCTTTCAAAGCTCTCAGGGCCCTGAGGTTGCTTAACGTGAGCGACAGCGCACGCGAAACGTTCAACTCGATGCTATTCGGTGCCCGAAAACTTATCTCTGCAGCGTTTGTTTCGTTAGCACTCCTCATCCCGTTTGCCATCTACGGTGTTAACCTGTTTGCGGGTAAAATGGTGTCTTGCAACGACGGGTCCGTGGAACAACTGGATGACTGCATTTTTGAGTATGCCAGTACACCTTACAATTGGGATGTACTTGCTCCGAGGGTTGCACAGAACCCATGGTACTCGTTTGACAATTTCGGTGACTCCTTGTTGATTCTTTTCCAGATTGTGTCACAAGAAGGCTGGACGGATGTGCTCTGGCAGGGCATGAGTATTACTGGCCTCAGTAAGGCACCGATCCTCTTCATTTAATAGATCTAATAGTGGCTGACGATGTTATTTGTTTAGATATGCAACCGGTCCAAGGAATATCTCAAGTCAATGCTATTTTCTTTTTGGCATTCAATTTGTTAGGTGCCGTCTTCGTTTTGGTAAGTTAAAGACAGGTCATATGGGAGCGTTTGTCGCTTTGCTAATGAAATGTGTAGACGTTGTTCGTGTCCGTCTTCATGCGCAATTACACCGAACAAACCGGAGTGGCGTTCTTGACAGCTGAGCAGCGTTCGTGGCTCGAATTGCGAAAGTTGTTACGACAGATAGGACCCTCTAAACGACCTAGCAATAGCCCGGGCGAACGATGGAGAGCGTGGTGCTACAATCGCTCCGTGCGCAAACATGGGCGATGGAACGGCTTCATCACCACGATCCTTATGCTCCATTTGCTCCTGCTTGTGGTTGAATACTACCCCGCAAATCGAAGGCTAGATACTTATCGAGATTCTATCTTCTTGTGCTTTGCCTTTGTCTACGCATCGAATATCGCGGTCCGCATCATCGGCTTGACCTGGGAGCAATACCTCAAGAGCCGGTGGGATGTATTCGGCCTCTTTGTCGTCACTGGGACCCTTGGGACGACCACTGCGATTATTGCCCTTGAGAAGGCGCCGATCTTTGTCCAGTTTCAAAAGCTGTTTCTGGTGTTGGTAAGTTAGAGACTAGAATATTGGAGCGAATTGATACTAACATCGAGCTAGGATACCCTCCTTCTCATTCCACGCAATAATCAACTTGACCAGTTGTTCAAAACAGCAGCAGCTTCCTTCCAAGCCATTGGTAACTTGCTGCTCACATGGCTCGTACTATTCATGGTTTATGCCATTGCATTGGTTCAAAGTTTTGGACTCACTCGTCTCGGGGAGAACGGCGATGGAAACAGAAACTTCAGGTCAATTCCAAACGCTTTGGTTGTCCTCTTCAGGATGAGTTGTGGGTATGTTGTATCCCAATAGTGATAACAACTGAGGCGAATTTTATGCTAACGTCCGAGCAGCGAGGGTTGGAATCAAATTATGTACGACTATAGTGTTACAACCCCCAACTGCGTTATGAGCTCCAACTTTTTCAGCTCAGACTGCGGCAGCAAAGGATATGCTAGGTTCCTGTTCATCTCATGGAACATCATTAGTATGTATATCTTTGTCAGCATGTTCGTCTCTCTCATTTTCGAGAGCTTCAGTTACGTCTACCAGCAATCCGGAGCCCACAATAAATTGTCGCGAGAGGATATCCGGCGTTTCAAACGAGCCTGGTCGCGAATCGATCCTCGAGGGTCCGGGTTCATTCCTCCCGACAAACTCCCTCGATTGCTCGCAGAGCTCGACGGAGTGTTTCAGATGCGCATCTATGATGGCCATTACACCGTTAAGGCTATTTTGAAAGATTGTAGAGTTGGTCCGGAAAACGACAGGCTTGGCATTGGTGTCGACCTGAAGGCTTTGAACCAGAGATTAGCTAGTCTCCCTGTTTGGAAAATTCGGCGACAAAGGCATGTTTACACTCGCTTTGTGGAGGAATGCTTTGTCGCAGCGGATAAGGAGCGCGGTATCTCGTTTACCACTGTCCTGCTAATCCTGGCACATTACAAGCTTATTGTCGACAACAAGAGTCTCAGGTATATTGCCCTAACACAATGCAAAATTGCGGGGCCAAATTGACTAACACATGACGCTAGGCTTGAGGAATTCCTTCGACGGAGAGCGAAACTTCAGATGGTGGAGGATCATATGCAACGGAACATCGTTAGGAATTTCTTCCGTATGATTGTTGCAATGCGGGAGTTTTCCTCAATAAGTGGGAGAAAATCCACGGTACCTTATATCCCTGTGATACGCACAGACAGGGACAGGACGTCCACGGTTCCGCAGATATACGTTGAATCGGAATCCACACCTGATCTACTCGCAACCCTTTCCGTAGACACGGGGCGACCTCGACCGTCGACGTCTGGTTCACCCAGGTCTGGAGCTCATCGAGTGTCATTTGACGAGACTCTACATGTAGTCCCACTTTCGCCTGTTGGCTCGGGTGTCTCGCCTTTGACCACTCCAGCAGAACCCAGACATTCGTTCGGGTCGTGGACTCGGGAAGGCCATCTGGGTGAGCCTTCACAGCATCTACGAGCAGATGCTCGACTGTCGACGCATGATGTTCTAGATGCGTTTCAGAGTTCTTCGTGGGGGGCTGCTATGAGGCGATCGGTATCAGCAGCAGCGAGAAGGCGAAGCGGGGAACAGCAGCCCAACCCGCGGTTTTCTTTCAACAGCGATCGCAGCGATCGATGATTACAGATGATGACCTGATAAGCATTCGACATTGCTTAGCACGCTCCCTTTCACTCTCCTTTTGTTACATACTACTTTTGCATTGCGCCTCTTTGTTGTAGATATTTTGGTTTTTTAGTATCTTTTCTTTTTTGGAGCGGCGTTTGTATGGAGTTCTATTCAGGTTTTTTTTTGTTTCGAACCTTTGCAGCCTTTTCCCTTGGTTAATGATTCCCTTCTCTCCTACCTGCATTCACTTGAATTCATCATGGTCTAGGCGTTTCTGAACAATAAACGAAAAAGCGGCAATGGGGAATGGGACCTTGGGGGCAACACTGGCGAGTTCTATGTAATACTAATCGCATGATTTTCTAGAAATGTTTTGCGAGAAAAAGATGTTTTGATTCGGTTCTGGCGTGCTCCTTTATTTTCATTTTTAGCAATTTATGCTTAGCTATGTATCTGGTAGATGTATCCGAGCAATTCAAGACTATTCTTCAAGCTCCATCTTGAGATTTCCGAATGGTATCAAAATATAGTAGCAAGATAAGACAGGAAGGCCTTCCATTTGTTCTTCTGCCTTATCCGATAGTGCGATGCAGGAGTGGAACCCTTATTGTTCGCATGAACCCTCGGGAAGCATCTTGAGCCTAAACATTTTGAAACGAGAGCTTTTTTTTCTGCAGAAGCGAAAGAGCTCAAGCTTCTTGGATTCATGGTCCCTGAAGATATCAGGATACAAGCACTGCCACCGCTTCGACAATTCATGCCTGTTTTTTTAGCCTTCTTCAAAAGAAAACATTATTCGGAGATGCGAGATGGCCTGTTCGTTTTTAACCTTAATGGCAGGAGAGATAAGTTTCTATCAAGCGAAAAGAGCGAGGGCCCTCCTATTGACGACACGGGAAAGGCGTCGAGTGTCAGTTTTATTGGGATTTGTGCATGTGGCTCACCCTTTTTTCAGTCTTTTGAGCTAGCTTGCTCAGGGGAGGAACGGGCGTGTGCTGGATGAAACGGAGTTTGAGTGCGAAGGGGGTGCCGTAGCAAGCCCCAGAAGGTAAACGTCCCGTGTTTCACGGTCCCCATACCATCGCCCAACAGGCCTAGTTAAGGGCAGGCGTACAGAACGCACCTCGCGATGCAACGGCGCACCCGGCCGCCAGAAGCTGTAAGGGAACAGTCTTCTGGAAGAGATGTCTTGCTTCCTAGCAGATAGATCCATGGGATTTTGGCAGAGCTCGATGGGGGAAAGACTCAGAACAGCTCGTAGTCCGTCTGTTCTACCATGATAAAAGTTTTCTTCCCCCAGATTTGGCTTGGCTTGGCTCTCTGGGACAATTGGTAAGCGCGAAGGGGGATTTCAGGTTACAGAAGTAGCATGTTGGTTATGGACACGGGAAGAAGTAATATATGGTATTTGCGCAATAGCAAGATGGATTGTAGAACGCATCGTGTTTGAAGGTTGAATCAGAGGTGCTTCATTCAAACCCTGTGGGGCCCGCCACCGACTACACAGTCAGACACTTTAAGCTGTAAAATGATGAAATTGATGTAATCGCAATTGCAAACGGATTACGATCGTGACCCACAATTCTGAGGAGAGGAGGCGGTACCGGTGGAGAAGCGGATATATGTAGTTAAGCAGCGGCCTATCCGTTTCGTTCGGTCCTTCTCTTTTCTCTTTGATCCAGTAGAACCAACAGTCTCACGATCCGTCGTCTACGAACCGAAAAATAAAAAAAGCTGGCAGGCACCAGTGACACAACTTTCTTTTAGTTTTGAAATATTGTCATCTGCTTTGCTTTAACAGCCTTTGAAAGGTTCATAGACACTCTCGTTATACCTATTTTATCTTCTTACCTTTATTTTTATTTTATTTTATATTTTATTTCTAATTCCGGGCTTCAGGGTAAGCCTCATTTCGAACTGCGGTTGACTCGCATCCAGACTTTTAATTCAACTTCATCCCAACCTGCCTTGCATATTTTATTAAAGAGGCGCTGCCTAACATCACCGCAGTTCTCACTTACCATCTTGAGATATATACTTCTACACCTCGAACAGCCCTGTTTTCCCTGATCATCGTTCTTTTCTTCAAGCATTGACGAGAAGAACCATCAGAGAAAAATCATTTTCGCCAGACAGAAACCCGAAGAAGAAAGTGCGACAGGATAATTCTGCAATAGGTAAACGGCAGGGCGGAACTGTCGGCCACATCAGACCAGACTAGATCCACCGCACGCACTGCTGTCCCAGCATCATCACACCACTCAGCGACGACGCACTGTGTCTGCATCATTCTCGCCCTTTTCACAGGCTCTAAATTGCCCACCTGTCAGCTTTATTTCCCGCGGTCGGCTTCTATTCCTTTTAGCCACCGAACCTGTCACATCGGATCACATTTTGTCGGTGCCTGCATTAGACCCGTTGTTCCTGCCCTAGACGAGATCTAATCTAACCCAAGCACACGCCGCGCGCACCCCCCTTCAAGCGTCGATTAGTTCGTTACATTTTGCATTGGCAAAAGAGTATCGAACATTCCTTTCCCGGATCTTGTTCCACCACATCCTTGAATTCCCAAGGGTGGCACAAGGGGTACCTTCGTGCATATTTCGGCTTGCGTGCATATTTTACAATTTTATATTCCATACCCCCATAGTACAACCGGACGCCATCGTCTTGACATATATTAAGTCCCTTGCCGGTCCCTAGATCTCTTTTGGTCCCTTCCTCCCGCTCTCTCCCTTCAAGGATTTTTATAACCTTCAGTTGTCCTTCGACACCCCTTATATATCAACAAGCAACAGCAAGTGGAATCAAAGGTATTTCTTTGGTCTTCCGTCCATTCATTACATACAAAAGGCATCTTCGATTCTATTCTTCTCTTTCGACTTCCCGGTTTTATTCCTTCCTTCCGTTTGTAGAACGAACGTCCAAATACAGAAATACCACATCCTCAACACATAAATACCGCAAAAATGGTTCACTTCAGCATCCACCAAATCACTGCCTCCCTTTCCCCAAAGAATCTCCGTCTACGGAAGAGGAAGTCCTCCAATGCCTCCACAACCGTCTCCGAAATCGCCTGCTCCCCTTCCAACCTCTCCATCGCTAGCTCTACCATCTATCGTCGCCGCAACTCCATCGACTCAATCACATCCACATCCACCGCTGCCTCCAGCGCCTTCCTCGATGCCTGCGACGACCTCGGCCTCACAAGCCCCTACTACCTCCCTGCCAAGTGCCTTAGCCCTCCAACTAAGAGGCAATTGCCAACCCCACAGAGGAAACTCACAAGCACATCGATAGCCTCCACCCTCAGCAATAGCGGGCTCATGATCGATCTCTGTGGGTTCCACCACGTCGATGCTGCCGAGGAGAACTTCAGCCCTGAATTGGCAGTATTGGAACCCAGGCCCGATGCTCTCAGATTCTGTGGCTTCGAGGAGACACTAGAACAACGCTCAATGCTCCCATTCCGATTGTAGACATATGACAACATTACTATCCTATCCTTCCTTCCTTCCTTCCTTTTTTTAATTCATGACAGGAACGGGTGAAAAAACGATAGTTCATGCAATTTTCATGTCAACTCTCAATGAAGACGTTCAGACGTTCCTGAGGGTGGCGCGCAAGGCGGGGGTCGGGAGGGGTTTCCTTATTTTCTCTTCACTTCTCCACACCGATTTACAATTTCTGCGGGCCTACCTTATTTTCTACGTGCGATGTATTATTATCACGGCGTTTTTTGGATTTTACTCTCTTTGGTTGGAAATATCTTGTTTTGGCTGGTGGTTTAATCTTTGGCTCATCGGGTTTTTATGGGAAACAGCGAGTTGTCTTTGTGGCTTTTGCTATTTGGTGTTTCTTTTTTTTCTTCTGCAAACTACACTATACTTCTGGTTCTTACTTTCATTAACGACTACTTTTTCTCTAACCTGCTGTAATGGCGGATAACTCTAGGTACTTGACATATTATTTGGCTTGTCGGTCTAGAATATATATACAAAAAAAACCATCACCATTATTTTCTACGTCAAATTCTTAATTTCCTTTACTCATAGACTATTAATTTCATATCTTCCGTCTCTCTATGCTTTGTGTTTCCTTTTGGTTTTTGATACAAACTTATAGAATTTTCTGCGATTGAATTGAAACTAGTAAACACGGAAATCAGTCAACTGTAGAATCCACAGAGCCTTTAACTTGAACTGCTTCTGTAAAGCTAGATATATGGTCGCATTGTTAGATTATTCTTGCAATGACAGCACCAAAAGCTTAAGGCTAGTAAAGCAAGGATTATTCCGGGCGCAACGTTTAGTACAGAGAGACCGTCAACTAGCACATGTGTAAGCCTTTGTTGGTATCAAATGCTTCGCTTCTTTCATCAATCCGGGGATTGATCCGAATTGGTTGGCACCCAGCATCTTCCCCAGACTTCTGAGACTTCACCGTGCAGGCCAACATTGACTGCCCGGGCTCAACACAAATATTATAATTAATATCAACGCTGCACTCTCCCGCCAACGAGATGCCGAAGTTAACTCTCTGGCTGCTCGCGACCCAGAAATACTGGATATGGAGAATAGATGGCAAAGACAGTCCGAAGACACTCTGCTGAGGGGTGCTGGCGAGTACGATGAAGAAGGTTAGCACATCATAATTAATATAATACACAGATTAATATCGACGTCGGCTTCAAGGGCTCTTCAAAGCTAACGCCTATAAATATTGAGCGAAGATATAGATCTAGATCTAGGTTATTCGACGCAACAGAAGTTCAGAGTTATACATCGCATACGGAGCATTCTGTCCAAAGTCGCTCTGTTCCTCCTTCCGAGTTTTGTTTCCTCATATTTTACGGATACAGATAGTACCGAGAAACTCGCCCCGACGGCATGGTTGGACGGTCTGCGAGGCATCGCCTGCGTTTGCGTCGTCGTTCACCATAATATGTATGAATACTTCAAGGCGTTGGAAAACCCCTATGACGGTGTTAATAACACCCACTTGATCCAGCTGCCGTTCATAAAACTCATACATCATGGTCCACCGATGGTCAAGATATTTTTTATAATCTCGGGGTTTGTCTTGACGGTGAAGGCTGTTCGACTTACGAGAGTCTCTGGACCAATTGATGGCTCAGCACTTATTGGCAACATCTGCTCGTCGATTTGGAAACGCTATCTACGACTGTATATTCCATGTGCTGCGGGCTTTATTCTTTGTGCCTTCATGATATCTGCAGGAATGATGGAGGCAGTTCCATGGAAAACACATCCAAAGTGGGTCAAAGGGCCATTGGAAAGACGGCCGCCGGCAAAGGGCAACATACTCCAACAGCTGGTATACGCCTTTTGGGACTTTTACGTGTTCGCGGTTGATCTTACGCTCTTTAATATTAGCGAAAGAAACTACTCCACAGACGTAAGTTGTCCCAGTAATTCGATCTCGGTCATCTCGGCCCTACTTGGATTCCCAGGCTAATATTGCAATTCTTAGGGACACTTGTGGACTATCCCCGTCGAGTTTAACAAATCAATTCAGCTCTTCCTCTTCGTCGCAGGAAGCTGTATGTTGGAGCGTAGGCTGCGAGTCTATGTTCTCCTCCCGGCCTCCTGCTGCATTCTCCTCTACCGTGGAAGCTGGGGACTGTCACTCTTTTTATTCGGATACTTTCTGGCCGAATTGAACAGTGACCTTCTAGCTGCCGCCGCTGCCTCAGACACTCCAACCAACAAATCAATCTCGCTCCCCAAGAAAGCCCTGCACATAACTATGGGCATTATTGGTCTATACCTCATCAGCTACCCACGTAAAATGCCCACCGCCGAATACACCACCGGTTTCAAATTCCTCGCCCATCTAACACCCCCAAAATACCCACTGGCGCATGGTAAACGACCCGACGCAACCCACGAATTCTGGCAGAGTGTCGGTGCCATGATCCTCATCTGGGGGTTAATGTATCTGCCCCGCGTTCAAAATGTCATGTTGTGCAATAAAGTAGTGCAATATTTCGGCAGAATATCCTTCGCATTATACATCATGCACGCGCATATACAGCACAGCTTGGGTTACTGGACGGTGGTAAACTTGTTAAAATTTGTAGGGGTATGGCGTTATGATATGACATCCAAGAATTGGGATCTAGTACCCGGACACGATCAACGTTATAGCATAGTTGTAATGATGGGTTTCTTTTTCGTAACGTTTCCGATGACGGTTTATTGGGCGGATGTATTCTGGAGAGCGGTGGATTTACAGAGTGTGAGGTTCTTGAGGTGGTTAGAGCCAAAGGTTAAGAGATAGCTCCAAAATGTTGCTATTTCTCTTTGTATATTATATTATGCTTTTTCTTTTCTAAGTTTCATGTTTTTTCTATTTATTTTCTTGGTATGACTTCATATTCATAGTGTAAAATATTAATACGGCAAATGCGGCGATGAACACTGACTAAAAAGCGTCAGTTGTGGTTTTCTGCAATACTGTTTAATAGGGCTTATGACCGCGGGTCGGCGCGATGGGGCCTACAGAGCTTTGACCTCAATGTTCGATTCTGTTGGGAAATAAATAGGTTTGAATTACCTTCTAACTCCTCTTTTCACTGAAATGGCATGATTATGACAGTTTTTCATCTGCGACGTAGACGGATCATGAATAGTCTCGGCGTAAACATATGGGGATAGTAGTTCCATGGCGCCAGAATCCTAACATTGGGATAGTCTAGAATTTAGACGGGTGTTATCAACACGGTGAGAAATTCCTATCCACCGACTAGGCGCCTAAAACTTAATCAGTTTCGCGAGTTAATGTCAACATCAAGTAGTTATCTGGAGCCTTCACCATCTAGTTTGGGAGGCTTTCAATTACTCAAAACTGTTGGGATTAGCTACGAAATTACTTTGTTGTATAATTTATTCTAGAATATCTGGAACTACCAACATGTCCAACATGGTTTCAGTTTCAACCAGAACATGTAGGAAACCAAAAAGACGCCCGTGATATCATATACCCCTTTGACCTCCCTTCCCACACCCTGATCAAAAATTCTGTCTAAATGCTAGTGTACATAAACACCGTGTCGCTGAATACAGGCTAGGAAAAGCATCACTGCTCCAATCCAAAATTAAAAGCTAATACCAATAAAATATAAATATTCACCAAGAACAAAAGGAACGGGACTTTCCGAATTTGCAACAAAACGGAATATTGTCTCTAGAACAACCATCCGTGGCACTTCTTCGATCCGCAATAGCAGGGAAATTTCATCTTATCCTCAGGAATTGGATCACCAGGTTCCCAACCCTCGTTTCGAACGTACTCAAATGTCAACTCCTCGCCTGCGGGGATCTTGCGAGAGGTAAACAGTGCTAGATCGTAGGTCCTTAGATCCGACCTGTTGTGGGTGACGGCGTGGACCATCATGTTCGGTTCGCAAGAATGGTTGATGAATCTGGTGACACCACCATATTCTGCACCATCGACGCAATATACCTCTTTCTGGGCGGCTTGTCCATCTCCTGTTCCGCTGCTTCCTCCCTCGCTCCCTTCACCCCCTTCTCCTTCTTCAACGTCCTCTTCAACGAATTTGTCAAGGTCGAAGAGATATGTAAGCCCTCTATTTTCCTGAATCTTAGTGCGCCTGTCGGCTTCTCGCTCAGTGATGACTTCACCAGTATAGCGGTCTATGAACTGCCCGGCTTCCAAGTCTTCTGGACAACGCAGACCTGATCCATTATCGTTCATGTTAGCTTTCAACTTCTGCCTTAAAAATACCTTGGAAAAATCTTTTACGAAAAAATGAAAGAGAGTAGACAAAGTAGGACTAAAAGCTTACCCCAACCCTTATGCTCCGTCTTAAAGATCTCTAACGGGACCTGTCGTCCCTTCAAAACAACTTTATTTGGACATCGAACGTTGCAAGTACACTTCTCATTGCACTCATGGATGGCATACGCGCACTCTGCAGGGTACTTCAACAAACCGTTGTGCTTATATGCGAGCCGCTGTAGGCCCTCATGGTTGGCCTCGACACATTCGCAATCAGTATTGGTGGTCTGGCATCCGAAGGCATGTTTACATCTGCAACCCCAATTGAATTCTGGATTAGGGGCCGGAACACCTTCTCTGTAGAGATAGTCGTTTATGAAAGTAAATTCAAGTGGGGGGCAAGGGACCATGTCAACAGTGTTGACGACAGTGATTTCAGGGCCCTTTAGTTGTCTAAGGTTTTGAAGGAAATTCAGGCGGTGTGGGTGATTTGAAGTTTTATCGTTGGGATCAGGTCCACGAAGCTTGAGTTTTTCAAGGGATTGGGTAGTAGACTATATATTTGGCGCAATGTTAGTATAGGTTCTCAATCATAATAAGAGAGATAAAGCAGAAAAACACGTAGGCCGCTTATTTTATTTCTATTTCTTTTTTTCTTCTCCTTCTTTTCTTTTCAATTATAGTAGTAAAATAGTGGCAATTTCAAGTAACAAACAATTCCAATATAAAACAATTGAGACTTACATTGGCCTTTTTGCTCGCGGACTCGAGCTCGGAACTATCACTTTCTGACCTGCTTCTCTTTCTATTTCTGCAAGGGTGTTAGCCACCACATAATCGGTGCTTTTTTGAGGGGGAAAAAAAACCCCCCCCCCCGCAAATAATTTAAATAATTTAAGTGAAGAACAAGGGAGTACGTACGTTCTCACCCGAGGTTCCTTATCTTTGCTCCCCTTTGGTCTTCCCGGACCCCTTTTCTTAACAATTGCAACATCCACCGGCAGCACCTGGTCACCAGATGATGAAGCTGCCGTTGTTTCAACCAATGGAGTTTGTGATTTCTTTTTAGACAATTTCTTCAAAGTCCATTTATTGAGCACCTTCCGGCAATCTTTGAAATTCTCAGCGGGCTCCCAGGTGTCATATTCCTTGGAGTAGCCTTTCCACCGGATGAGATAGGACGTTTTCTACACGGCTGGTTAGAGATGTGTTGCGGTGGTATAATTAAGCGCCACTAGCGCCAGGCTCTTAGAAACTGCTTACCCTCGTTTTAGGATCGACTTGCTCGCCAACTATTTTGCTGACCTAGAAAAAGAAAAAGGGTAAAAGTAATAATTAGCAAAATGTGTGTTTTTCAGTCAGAAGGGATTTTAATATTCAGTGCTACTAACTTCATATTCTTCAAGTTGACTGTCAGCTTGGAGGACCAACGATTCTGCAAGCAATTGTGTTTCAGGCCCAGAACCATCCGAGCCGACCACAGAAACTCCTTTGACGTCTCCCATGCTGAAAAGGACCTGTTTCTAGGAACCCCAAAGCTGGATTCTGCTTTTAGTATATATTTTCAGGTTTTATTATTTAAAACCCAAATATCAATACTGATATATATCTCGCTTGTATGGGCACGCTTCCGGAGCACGGCTCAGCCCAGCACCTGCACAGGACCCAAACTTCCTCCCCGGCCAGATAATACAAAAGTTAGCTTAAACGATCCAACTCGACGAGGCGAATCGATTTATGCAAGTTTCGTTTAAACAGGTGGGGTTGGCGGCGACTGATGAGGCGGTGATCGTAGGCGTGAATTATAGAGAGGCGAGATGACAGCTTAAAAGGGATGATGTTGTTATTCACCCTGGATTTTACTCACTTAGTAGTCATTTAAACAACACATTGTAAGCATCAATAACTTAAAAATAGACCTGAAAAATAACTTGATGAGGTTTAAACCCAGGAAAAATGAAGACAATGTTCGAAATAAAACTGTAAAAATCTTTGTAAAAGATGGGTGATTAGCTTACATTCAAATATCGAAAATAAATTTAAATAGCTGTAAGAACGCGTGTGCGGTGCGGAATCTTGTTTTTTCCCTCTAAAGATGCCCAAGAATGTTGGGCTGTGACACTATAGTACGACAAAACTGACTCGAATTCTTCTGCAGCACGCGCGCAGTCTTTTTGCAACCAAACTACGCGTCTATGAGTTCCAAAATTCGACTAAATACAACAGCCCAACACATTCACAGAAGGCCCCCTCTCGCATCCATTTCCCAAAGCCTTCTATCACAACCACGAAGACTGCCTGTCAGATATACCAAATCGAACGCCCAATGTGCTCCGCCGGCTTAGGTATTAGTCCAGGTCGTTCAAGTTAATTTTCAAGTTTTATATGTTTTGATATCTCTTTCCAAGTTTGTGACTTTGAGCCTTAAAATAGCACTCGGGTTTACTAGATAGATGGCACTAGAACTCACGAAAAGCCTATCTAATGTGAGGGTATTGGTATTATGGAAAGACTGATCGTGTTTTATAGAATTTTAGAATATTAATACATGAGGCTATAAACGGTGCCATAGATGTTTGAAATAAGTTGTACATTAGACATTCTGGCCTGCCCTTTTGATGCAAAATACAGTCGAGTGTCCTTCTCCGTCAGCTTAAAGGATAAAGATAGCCATGGCAGCGAGTCCGAAAACTGCCGCTCCGCTGATGGAGAAGCGCGAGGCTGCACCGGTGTACTCTGGTGGTGGTGGGACCGAGGTCGTATTGGTTGGTGGGGGATAAGTAGGGTTACCACCACCACCGCAAGCCACGCAGTTGATGAGATTCGGCAGGCCTTCAGAAGTAGGGAACATGGTGATATTATTTGGATAGCAGAACTGGTTGATTCCCGTGCTCGGTGCACCCTCACATAAGAAAGCGCAAGACTCATCAGGGACAGCGGGGCAGGAGCTTGGATGGCCAGGGCAGACGGTGCATTGGGTGCCTCCTATGCCTATACTGAAGCTGGTAGAGCAGAAGGGGCCGGGGGCACGGACGCTGCTGCAGTAGTAAGGACACTCTGGGTCGAAGGTAGCGGGGCAGCCGGTTGGCCTAGACGTAGGAACTGGGGTGGCGGTGGTGGTGGTAGGTTCTGGCTCGCCATCATCCGATTCGCATGGAACACAGGTGATTGCATTCGGCCCGGTAAGGTCGACATTCAAAGGTCCCAAGGTAGCATTGTTTGGAGAGCAGAAAACATCAGGGCTTCCAGGTCCAAGAACGATTTCGCCCGTCTTAGTGCAGAGGTAGGCGCATGATTTTTCCGGGACGGCAGGACACTCGCCCGGAATTCCAGGGCAGACATTACAGCCCGGGGTTCCCGGGCCTGTAAGGAAATTGGAACTGGTGCAGTAGCTGCCCGACCCACGGCTTCCGCAAAAGAAATGACAGGCTGGATCGTAAGTGGCAGGACAGCCGGTGGGCTTGGGAGTTGGGGTAGTTGAAGTTGGAGGTTCGGAGGTATAGGCAGAGGCTCCGACGGCCATCATGCTACTCAGGTCAGTAAAATCATCCGGTATTAACGTGTATGCTTGGATAGTTCCTACCTGAGGACAACTGGGGCAACGAATGACTTCATCTTGGGCAAAAACGAGAGTCCTCGATTATACTTATTACAATCAAGTAGAGTATGCTAAAGGGCTTGCTAAAAGAATGGTTCTTCAAAAACGAATGATGAGTACATAGACTAGGACAGCAAGCTCGATATTTATAAATTCTCGAGGGCAAAATGTCATGCCACCAGCATGCCAAATCCATCTAAACATATCCCTTCGTGAGATATCGATGTTTCATTTCCACTACTCATTTGACCCGTCAACCGCCAGGTATGTAGACGCGCCTTCCTACTTCGGGACTGCCGAGCGCCGAAGGGCCCCCGAAACCCGCGGCAAGATATGGGAATTATACCTCAGTTAAGCTCCGAAGAACGAGAACAATGTCCGCTATGTTGGTTTCGACCCGCTTCCGCCAAGCGACAAAGATGCTATTCTCAACATTTGGCAGATCCGCATGTTAATCATATATTGTGCTTCTCCAATAGAAAAGCATGCTAGCAGACGCCTCTCCGGTTTCCCGCGGCGCTCAGGAGGTCACGCAGCATCTAAACCAGGTTACATTGCATGGCGCACTCCCCAGAAATTTGCTGGTGACCGTGCACTGTATGCATCAACTGAAAAAAATCTTATGATTAAATAATAATGAATATGATATAGTATAACAATACTAGAAAACCACTAGACTGGAAGGAAACACAAGAATACGAAAACGAGTGGATGTGTTGTAAACGTTGCATCTTGAGTCTCAGGCCAAAGTACATCCACGTGACCGAAACCCGGAGCGTGCTGGTCGCGCGGATTCCGCTTTGGGCTTTCAGTCGCAAAATTTCAACCTTCGAAACTCCACAGTTTATGCAGTTCTACTATCACCACTAAAATGACTACCGACAGCAGCATCCAGCAAACACCTTTTATCAAGCAGCTCGCTGCAAATGGTATGCACTCTAGCACCCCGGTTTCTCAAATTCAGGTTCAATTCTAATCAATTTCCTTTTTCAAAAACTGTAATAGACCGCCCAACCCGTGACAAAGCCGTCGAATCTCTGAAAGCCTACCTCTCCTCCTCACGCACATTCACCCAATCCGACCTCCTCAAGCTATGGAAAGGCCTATTCTATTGCATGTGGCTCTCAGACCGTCCTCGTACACAACAGCGATTGGCAGATGAACTCGCATCCCTCGTCGAAGTGTTAAAACCTCACAATGTCATTACGTTTTTAGAAGCTTATTGGTCAACTATGACGAGGGAGTGGACCTCTATCGATTCGCTGAGGATGGATAAGTTCATGTTGTTGGTTAGACGGTATTTGGCGGCTGAGTTGAGGTGTTTGAAGGCTGCTGGGTGGGAGAAGGAGCTTGTGGAGAAGAGGAACGAGGTGATCGAGGGGCTGGCGCTGCAGTATGTTGCTTTATCTACCAGGCTCGACATTATAGCGAGAGGGTTAGAGAAAGAAATGCTGACTTTAGGTGGCGGACAGTCCTACAAACTCAAAGATGCCAGACGGTTTACGCTACCATGTGGTCGATATATTCGTCGACGAACTAATCAAAGTCGCAAAGGTCGAGAAAGAAGCCGAAGAGGACGACGAAGAAACGGAAGAAGAATACGACATAACCCCAGAACAAACAGAGGCCGTCCTAAGGCCCTTCCGAAAACTCCAAAAAGAGACTCTATCAAAGCCAATACGAAAGAACGTAACTGAGATGCTAGAAGACGAGAGATTACAACCTCTATTAAAGGCTTCAACTGGTTAGATACTCCACGAAGGGGGATGAAACGACTTTGTACTATTAGCCTTCTTTTTTCTGTAAATTACGACTATAGAGCGACTCGCTATACCCTGCAATGCCAACTTTTACAAATTACAAGACTACTAGCACACTACCCTATGATACAAGTTAGGAAGAGAACACTCAAGAGAAAGATGCTACCCGAACCAATATGACTCCACCCGGACCCTCTTAGACCAATGTCGGCCCTTCATACACATTGGGCCTCAGCGACAATGACACGCCGAGCCCGTGGTGAATCTCTGCCTGGAAGGGTGCGAATGCGACCTTTTCGCCATCGATGCTGATGTACCCGTCCTTCTGGTTCTTCGGCGTAAATCGGTACGCGAGCACCTTTCTGTAGTTCAACTCTGGAATATCAAAATGCTTCCCAGTCTCAGCACCAAGCATAACACCCACCGCCTTCAAACGTCCAACGTCACCATCCATAGTTGCTAAATCCATGTGGCCATCATTTGGCTTGGCAGCCGGGAAGAAATGAATGTCTTTCGACATGCAAATCATCTGAGAATACCAATGTCAGTGATAATGGCTTCATACAATCAAAAAAGCCTTGGAAGATAAAGCCTACATTTCCGCAGTAAAAGTTCCCCATTTTTGGATGGGATTCCGGCACCCAGTCGTCAGGCACTGGGTCATTGATAGTACCGTATTGCAGTGGTGGTAATCCTTCATCATCATGCTCACCATCAGGCGGTAACCGGACAGTAGATGCATTCCGCCGAATCTCCTCCTTGCTTTCAATCGCAAGCTTAACGTGGATCTCAGATGGGTATATCCTCTCTGTAATAACCCTCTGTAGAAACCCGACCGTAAATCTGGTATTGCCCATCCATCTCATATTCTCAGTTCCCAAATCAAGCTCTGCTGTCAACCCGACAGACTGGGATAAGAAGGATAGGAGTCTCTGATCCCCCTGAGTAACAGAAACCAAATCAAACGGCGTCCGTTTTCCCTTGACAAGAGCAACGGCCGCCAAACTTGGCGCATCCGTCCCTGTAAAGCTCCAGCACATGCCATTTCCCGATCCACCGGGTAATTGGCAAACTGCAATCTTGTTCAACGCCTTCCTAGCATCCGGCCTCCTGCCTAGGCCATTAAACACCTCGTGGGGCACACCATCACCTGATATGCAAACAACAGCGTCGTATGCTTCAATATCCAGTTCTTCCGCAATCTTGATAGCATGTTGGGAGTACTCTGTATTTTGAACATCGAGATGGCAGCTGGCGGCGGTGAATATCGGCTCGATCTCGGTTTTGTATATCTTTTCTGCCGTTCCTGGGCCGCCGTGTGGGTTTATAAGGACCTTGAAGCGTTTGGCTTGTTGTGAGCCTGTATTGCCGTAGGGTTAGCTGCAGCATATCCCTCGATAATTCTATATATTCGACAGCATATACCTTCATAGGCCTTCTCAAGCAACCTTTCGATCCACCTATCCGCCTTTTCCAGATCGTTGTCGTCGATGGGAATAGAAAGCGTAACAGGCTTAACAAGCCGACTCGAAGCCTCCTTCGCAGAGGTGATCTGAACAGCGCTCTTGTCTTCGGAAATGTACACTCGAGCCCAGAGGATATTGTGTAGGGTAATGAACTCGTCGGAAGGCTTGGTGCCAGCTATAATTCGGGGGAAAGCGCCAATTGGTAAGCTATCAGGTCGCCGGGCTTTTTTGGACGTGAGATCAAAAACACGCTCATGTGACACGCACCAACTCCGCAGCAAGAGGCGTCGCGCTTCTTGGATGACTTCCTCTTGTCTGGATGTAGACCATATTAGCCACAAAAACATCGAATCTTTGGGCTGCTGAGCCTCATACCGGTGATTGTAATGTAGTCCTCGCGGATAGTCAGCGAATGAGTATCTAGCAGCAATGCATCTTCGGGACTGATTGCTACGCCGTCGTGCGAGGTCGACGAAACGAGGCCTTGGTGTTCTGACGACATGATGTGAAGCACTGCTCTCCAGACTTTTTATTTTTTTAAAAGGTCGACCCCTTGTTGGTGTCGGGAGAAGGGGGAAGGTGAGGGTTATGTAAGTTTAAGTAAGGCCGGGAGCTGGTTAGAGATGGGGAAGCAGCAGCACGGAAGGCACGGAACAAGCCATGGTGTGTCCTCCTGCCTGTGTGATGCTTATTATGTGTGTTCGCAGGGAGAGATTGGGTGGATACATACCTGCTAGGTACTACCTGTTGGTGTGCCTGACAGCGCCGGGTTCCAACGCTCCGGGGTGGCTGCTCACCAGCTTCCTCGGTTGAACTGGTCGCCCCGCTCTCCGACTAGCTCGATTCAATCAATCTGAGTATGAAAGGAACATGGACTATTCAAAAGGCATTATCTTTTATTCTCTTTCTTACTTTCTTTTCTTTTCAAAAGACAACGCCATGCGGTAACAGAACTACAGGTCCAAATCGCAGTTGCAAAGGAAATATGGTATATACATTCACCCAAAATAAAGCTGATATCAAATCCACCAGGCCATCCTGTCCAATCGGCAGATAACTGCTGCATGCCCCCCTCAATAATAATCTCTGCCGGGTCCCCAATCTCCCCGTCTCCGCCTCAGCACTTAGGTCAGTAAGCTCATGCTCCAACGCCGACTTTGCTCAATCCTTTGAGCGACCCAAGGCTGAGTGCCAGACCCTGAGATCTGCTTCTTATTCTCACAAATCCGGTAATTGGGCCCCCTTCTCCGTCTTGCTCTACGCTCAAGTTTGCAAGTGCGTCCTCGCCTATAATAGACACGTAAGCATGTAGTACTAAATAAATCAACCGAATAAGACGTGGGTACATACCGAAAACGCTCTTGGCATAGAGGTTGGCGCTGAGGAACTGGCAGTCGCCCTTCAGCGAAGCCTCTGGTGTCAGACAGTTCATATTCGAGGCCGCCATCAGCTGGTTTAGGAACTCTCGCAATGTGGGCGCCTTGGAATTGATGTTGACCTTGTTCTCCCATTCAAATTCTGTCCACATCGATCTGAATTGGGTTTCTGTGCAAGTCGCTGGTTGGATGTAATCCATAATGTCGACATGGACGTCGTTCAGGATGACAACGTTGGTCTCTGTCGAGCTGGCTCCATCGTATACGACGTTTCCAAAGATTACACCTTGGTCGGTCGAGGAAACCTTGATTGTCGCCTGGACGCTCTGGAAGCTGTGAGGAGCGAGACTCTGAGTCGTGGGCTTCTCTACCACTTTGAGGTCACCCAGAGTCGCAAATTCGACAGTGAGGTTCTGCAGGGTATCCGTGGTTTGGTTGACTAGGAGGACATCGAGGACGATATCGAACTGGTGCACTTTGACATAAGCTTCGGCGTACACTGGGTCCGAGAAACCAGTAAGTTGAACGACACGGCTGAGTTTAGAAGCAACATCTTCAACGGCGCCGTCGCCCCCAGTCGCCTTCTCCAAATCAAGTTCGATCTATGATATTCGTTAGCGCCCAGCTACTTAACTACCTTTGAAATCGAGGGAACCCACCATATCAGCTGACTCTCCAGCATTCTTCTTGGAGAGCTGTCTGAAGGAGATAACATCATCGACCTGGATGGCGTTCTTGTTCTTCTCGCGAGCATCTGTGGCCGCCCTCTTCTTCTCCTCCGCAGAAATCATGGCCCTAAATGCCTTCCTGGTATCGTCCAGGAACACAGTCTCCAACTCCTTCCTCTCCTCGAACTCCGAGAGACACTTAACGCAAGCCATAATACGATCAACGGAATCCTCGTCGATCTTGGTCTTGACGAACTGCGACTGGCCAACCCGGATGATGGAGATCATGATCAACATAGCCTCAGCCTTCAAGGCATTCGTCCGGGCAGTATCCTTAGAGATCTCTGCGTGTCGCATAACAAGCTTCGTTAGGGTAGACGAAAGGACCGAGGCCAGGAAGAAGTCGCCATCTAAGATCAAGGCTCTCAATGGCGGCTTCTGAGCAGCCTTGACGGCCTCGAGTTTCGCGGCAGTTGCGGAGTCGCTGGTCAAAGCACTCTCAGTCGCATAGGTTCCGTCCGCCAGGACTTTACGGGATCCAGTTGGGGCAGATTTTGGCGCAGACGTAGTCTGGTCGCCCTCTTCAGGGACTGCCTCCAGTAGCTTCTGTTCCGAAGAGAGGATGGGGATCTCTCCCAAACTCGCTCTTATCCTTTTCCAGGCCTCCCTGATATCCTTCGGCTCCACGCAGTACTCTCCCACAATCCACAGAGCACCTCTATAAACCTTTCCGGCTCTGACCTCTCCCAATGTTGCGAGCAGTTTCTCGACAATGTTTTGTCTTAATGCTGGGAACTTCTCGACGACCTCCTTCACGAACGCGATAACGTCGACAGCTGAAGTATTGTTGAAATCGCCAATGAAATCCATCAGCAGGCCAACAACGTTGGCGGCAACTTCCGAGAACCTGATGGCGCAGTTGTGAATGGCATGGATAAGCAATTGGCGGTACTCGGCGTTCTGCACAGCAGTTTAGCATTATTGTCATATTGAAACCTTCAGTGTGAATCTAACCTTCTCGTATTCTTGGTCTACTGTCTTTGCAAGCTCTTTCTTAAGCAGCATGACAACATCCTCCACATTCCGGCTAGAGACCATGCTGAGAGTGATATCCAAGGCCTTTTTACGAACATCGATATCAGGGCTATCCTGGACGTTAGCGTAATAATTTACCTTGTTAAAATTGCCCAAAATACCTTGTAAGAACTCGGAGGATCTCCATTGTCAGATCATCGAGAACTCCCTCGTGCTTCTTGCGCAGCTGGTCCACCCGGTCCAGAACAATGAGTTTGACATTGTTGTCCGGCTCCTTCACGCTAAGTTCAATAAACTTGCCAGCAGCGGCTATATTATTGTCAGTACAGCCAACATATGACACTAGGGCTATTGATATACCAACCTTTGATCGCGGTGGGGTTGCCAGTGAGCGTCGTGAGGGATGTTGCAGCTTCATATACAACTGTGTTCGATGGAGCTTCGAGCAGGTCGAATATTATCCTTAGATATCTAGCCCTGTTCTGTGTATTGACGACGGCGTCCTTCCTGATAAATTCGATAACTGCCTGTTGCATAAGCTCGTCAAGGCCTCCAACATTGTCGACGATAGTATTAAAGTATTCGAGTGCCTTCTGGTGGCTGATGGCAGCAAGGGCCGCGAATGCATTGCGCTTGCAGGTGTGGTCGCTCTCGTTCTGCAAGAACGTGACGATAAGATCTGGCGCATCTGGTATTAAGGATTCGAAGTGTTGGAAGATGGATTGGACGGCGAAAACGGCGTTCTTGCGGACGTATGCATGTCTGTGCTCTAAGCATTGTCGGCAGGAGCCAAGTAAAGGTTCTAACAGCTCGGCTTCGCGCAATTTGCAGAGGAATCTCAAGGTTGCTCCCCGAATGAACTCGTTCGGGTGGAGTAAGTCGTTTCGAATACCATTGCTATAGATAGACACCGTCAGAACCATCTATCTGAGATATATTTCTATATCAAAAAAGACAAAGCAAAGCATACCAAACGAGCACGAATTCCTGCTTAAGCTTGCCGTTGGAATCCAATTTTGGACATATCTCGTAGTAGAAGTATAACAGCTTCTTCAGGCCCTTGTGTTTCGACGGCATGACGAAGCGGATGATGTGCATCAAGAGGCCAGGCATTGGATCTCCGTTCAACATTATTACCAGGATCCGCTTCATGGTTTCCATCTTGGTCTCATCGGATCCCTTCTCAAGCTGGTTCTTGAGGTCTTGCTGCGACGACGAAGAATCGGAGCTGTTGTCTTGGTGCACGAGGGTGTACGTGCTCTCCAGGAACGACATCTTGACGGATTGGGTATGTAATCAAGGTTTGTTGGACAGCGATGTTTCGATATGATATGGTGGTGGAGTGGTTATAGTAGGTCTCGGTCTTAGCTTTGGAGGTCCAGTGTAGTGGACAGCTCGCCGCGTGCTGAAGCAAGTAGGCAGGTGGTAGGGGGCAGCAATGGTGGAGATGGCGGATGGATGCCGGGCACGAGCTGGGCTGGCGATGGGCAGCGATCAATTGGGGGGATGAGGAGGAGGAGGAGCGGTGAAGCCAAAGCGGCGAGTCGTGTCGGCGTCGTCTCGTAGCTGCTATTCCAGCTAGGATATGCGTGGTGTCCTTTTGGGTGGTCCCAGCAGATAGCTCTCTGGCTGGTCCCCAAAGTACGCATCCTCCGTGACCACAAGTGCGCTGTCGCCGCACCCCAGCATTTTTGCTCGCTCTCTATCGCGTCTTCCCAACTTCAGTTCAAACTGCACCTTCAATACCGTTAACTCGACATCACCAGTTCACAATGTCGTCACCCAACGAACAATTCTACATCCGATACTAGTACGTCCGCCTACACTGTCACTCGATACTACTGCTGCCTCTACGAGCCATGCTAATATACCAATCTTCAAAGCTCTGGTCACTCTGGCCGTTTTGGTCATGAGTTTCTTGGTACGAGCCCCGCGATATGGAGCTTATGCACATATCTACATACCTACATACCGGCAATAGCTGACAACCATGCCTAGAATTCGATTTCAAGGTTGTTCCCGGTGGATGCGCCCTCGCCCGATATGCGAACAACTCCAATTATCGAAACGACTCCCTGATTCGCAAAGAGAGTATGTGACATCGTGCTACATACTCAGCTACCGCCTAGTTACAGCCGAATTTAACATCCGTATATAGTGTTCGTCAGCGCTCTTATGATCAAGGAGATTAAGCGTGTTATCAAGGAGAGCGAAATCATGAAGTAAGAAGGATCGAACGGCCTGGTGGTAGCTTTGTAGCCTAACCATCGTACAGGGAAGACGACGCGAAGTGGCCTCAGAAGAATAAAGATGGAAGGCAGGAGCTCGAAATCCGCATGGGAAACGAGCATATCTCGTTTGAGGTTGGTAACCCCGAAAGCTGCTGGTCGGTCGGTTATCGTAGGCTCACAATTGTGTCCAGACGGCGAAAATTGGTTCGTTGGTTGATATCCAGGAAAGCGCGGATCCAGAAGGTCTTCGAGTTTTCTACTATCTCGTTCAGGACCTGAAAGCTTTGGTGTTTTCTCTCATCAGTCTGCACTTTAAGGTGAGCAGGCACTCGGCCTTCCAAGCTACTTTTTAGCAAGCTTCTTGCTGACACCTAGATTGCTAGATCAAACCTATTTAAATTGGCGAGCTCAAGTGTATTGTTTTCCTTTAACCCGCTGCTAGCGGTCGCCGATCCATCGCGCGACCGTGGCGCTGTACTTTATCCTGGAGGTATGCTCCCGGTTCTCTATAGACATCGATAGCTCCGAATCTAATCTTCAACACATAGAATTCAGACCGATTATATCACTTCGTGACAAATAGAATGACCTTTGCACACCCATGTTAGCCGAATCACAATCGGTTTCTATCTCAGGGAAGTATAATTATGCGAAGAATGCGAACTCCAAACGGCCGAGTTCGAACCTTCGCTACTATAATCCTGGCCTGTTAGTTTCGTCGACGCTGCGTGAAATTCCACGGAAGAAACCTCGAAAAGGTTTTCTGATACTCAGCCATTCAGAAACCTTGCCGGCGAACTAAAAAGTGGGGAAGCGAGAAAATAGTGCATGAATTTTTCCATGCTGCTACACCCTGCAAGAAAGCAGGATAAAAACTGAAAATTCGACGCCCCCCAAGTTTTGGGGCAGCTTTGCTTGTGATCTTATGCGGAGTAGATGCCATTTGTCCGGCTTTGAAGTTGTCTAACTGCAGGCGCCATCCGAGATTGCTGGTATACCTGTGAAGGGGACCAAAAAAAAAAAAAAAGGAGCTGACCTACTGGAAAGGATATTGTAATAGTATGAACCGCAAAGGCCAATTCGAAGATCGAAAGAGTACATACACAGCTCTCTGCAGCAGCAAACTACACATTCTTGCGAAACATGAACACCAATGAGGTGCTGTGCTACTAGAGACTTGGGATCTTGCCTTCCTGAACTTCGAAATTCGAGAAACTTGGAAACACAGGCCATCCATGATCAAGACATTTTGTGCAGTGCAGTCCGATTCCTTCAAGAGGAAAAATGTCGCATTCAATGATACCCCCCTCAACCTTGTTCGAGCTCGCCTGGAATTTTGAAATTTCCATGCTGCGACGACGATTTATTCCCTCTCGCCGTGTGTGAGAGTGAGGTGCCACCAGGTCGAGCAAGTACCTAGGTACCTCAGGGAATTAACCTGCATTAGTACGGCCGGTGCATGTGTAGACTGTCGGCTAGTCAAAGAATCTCCAGCCAGTTAGTGTGGGTTCCAGAATGGGACCCCCCATCCATTGATGAATATAGACGTGCGGACGAGATAAAAAGGGAGGCCGTCTTTCGAAGTCCCTGGATTGAATTTCGCCTTTGTGGTCTGATCTCTTCCTTCAGTTCTGTTTACTCATATACGCTGTGCATACGCTTTGAAGCTTCTCATTTTATATTTCTCTTTTGAATTGCGAACTCTTCTGACCGAAAGCGGACCCAGACCGGGTTTACATTGGAGACTTTAAAGCAGCCAATCGATCGGATCATTCCACCGCATCCAATAGTGACGGGCAGACCTCCTCCTCCTTCCATTTGCCCCAGTGGACTGTAGGTAGACAGACACTTGACTTGATATAAAACCCCCTCCTCGACAGGTCCACGAGAGTCGGTTCTGCACACAGGCCATTCGCCATATATCACACACACACTGCCTAGATATCACCAGCCAATCCGTAGCACGCTACCCCGTTCTTTCGAAGCGGCATCCGAGGCTCCAAGTCCACTCATTCGTTCAGTCGTTCATCGGTTCATTTCATGATAGCCCCGAGCGCCCTCTGAGCGACGCCCCGAGTCCGTACATTAAGAGAGTAATTGCACCGGCCATGGCGACAACGACAACTGGAGCTCGCTCATCCGCCACAGACGTCAACCAGTTGCGACAGGGCCTGGAAATCGACGTCGGTGGACTGGCCAACAGAACCAGCAGATTCGGCGGTGCTTTACTGTCACGTTCCCACGACGCCTGTCTCCAGGAATCTCGGACACCCGCAGATGAACAGGCGGATTCCAATAGTATTAATCCAAACCCGCGGAAGGATCTCAGCGCCAGCAATCTGGTATCGTCAAGTGACTCGTTCGGCGACCTTGACGAATCGCTTGCCTCTGCCTCAACCTCGGACCTAAAGTCTCCCACCTCGAAACCATCCAACGCTCGCAGCCTGCCCGGCAGTCCATACTCGATGACTGATTCATTTGCTTCATCGTCGGCTGCCTTGCCGTCATCGATGGCAGCTTCGTATTCCGGCATTCGGGTACGTGCATTTCCCACCTGCTCGGCACGCAACAACGCAGTGCCAGGACGCTAGGACACTAACCAACATCATCATAGCTTATGCCTTATTCGACTTCATCGTTCCTACGTCCCGGCTCCCGCTTCGAAGGCACCCAACAATCCGACAAGCAGACATACACCGTCCATGTTGAGATCAAACATGTCGACATGCGAGAGTCCTTCCTGTGTGGTTACTTGTGTATCCAAGGTCAGTCCGGACATTCCATGCCAGCTAGGCACCGAGATAGATAGACAAGTTAAATCTAACTGTAACCGCCGATATCGCAGGTCTAACACAGGATAACCCCACCTTGACTACCTACTTCGAAGGTGAACTCATCGGCAGCAAATATGCCTTCAAGACGAAGAACAAAACCTGGGGTGCTACCGAAAAGATAGACCTCCAACATTGGGGCCGGTTCCCCGCTTACCGTCCGTACACTAAGTCCTCTAAATCCAAAGACAGCCATACCAAAGAATTCGGCGAGCAGGAGCACATCTTCATGAGATGGAAGGAATACTTCCTTGTACCGAATCACAGGGTTAAGGAGCTTACCGGTGCAAGCTTTGATGGGTTCTACTACATCTGCTTCAGCCAGGTCAGCGGGGATGTTTCGGGAATCTACTTTCACTCCAACAGCGAGAAGTGGCAGCAGCTGGAGCTAAAGCATGTTCCCGACCACGGGATCTACGGATCTATCGAATTCAGATGAGACAGGCCCCCGAGGACGATGTAACGATATCCAGCTAAGTAACATAAGCTGAGACAACCGCTTTCTAAGATTATCTGGGACTCTTTCAATAGTCGGAATGGGAACCAATAACCCCATCCGCCGACTTGCATCCCGACCTTAAGTCTGCCTACCATCAGACCTTCTCTCCGCTTAAAAACACTGCAGGACCGATTACCATGGAGCCCCCCTGCGACCCTCTTTCTCAATCACTACCGGCACTGGGCTTTAGTTATTGTCTACAAATCGTACCTTTTCATTTGCTTTCCCAACTCTTTCTTGTATCATACGACTTTCCGACCCCCTGATGACCCTTTCCTATGATACCGACTGTGTGGCCTTTGTTATCCTTCAGAAAGTTTGCATTTTGTTCGTCTTGTTGTTTAGCGGTTGTCTTTTTTTTCTTTTCCCCAAGATATTCATTTGGTCGTAGCTAGCGTGGGAAGCCGCTGCCTTTACGAGTAGGGCTCCCGTTATTACGTTTTCGCTTTCACATCATGATGTTCCTTTTTCTCTTTTGGGGTGGGGGCCTTCGAGTTTATCAATTGCAATATCTGACCTAAGCATGTCTCCGAACATGTTTCAATAACTCTGGTATGATGTTAGAATGCATCATACTAATTGTACTATTAGTAGACCTATCATTTGAGTCAATTGTATTAGTAGTAGTATACCTATCATTTCAATATAATTCCTCGTCTGCGAAATTGAAATCACCTAGCTTATGTGCATGTGCCCATGGCCACCAACCAACCATCCCGGTTTTGTTGTTTAGTCGTGGTCTAATCTACGCTCGCATATCTGCTGCAGCAGAGCCGCTTGGAATGGCAAAAAGTCGCAAATACCCAAAACTTTTCCTTCGACATCCACCATCCCCAGACCCACATTCCTGCAACCCCACAATTGCATTCCGACATCAACTACAATGGAGTCCTCTCCGGTCCCCAATCCTGTCAAAAGACAGAAACGTATCGACTTTCGAAAAACGGAGCAGCAGGAAGCTCTGCCACAGAAGAGATTCTACCGACAGCGAGCGCATGCGAATCCGTTTTCCGATCACAGATTGGACTAGTAAGGACCTTTTTCAGTCACATGTTCTTCTATGCTAGAGGACAACATCGTATGAATGCTCATTCAAGGATTCGTCATTTGCTAGTCCGATATCGCCGCAGGATATGGATTGGAGCGATTACTTCCCTGCCTATTTTTCAAAAAAGCGAAAACTTGACGATACAGCCGACAATTCTGAAGTGGCAGAAGCGGCAGAAGCGCAGATAGCCAGCAATGTTCAGCTCGATACGAAGAAGGTCGAGGTCGCAGATATTGGATGCGGCTTCGGTGGTCTACTTGTATCACTCGCTCCGACATTTCCGGAGACCCTGATCCTTGGTATGGAGATCCGTATGCAAGTGACAGCATATGTCCAGGACCGAATAACAGCTTTACGGAATCAATGTTCAACGAAGAAGGAAGGACAGGATGCTGTTCCTGGTGGATATCAAAATATTGGGATAATCAGAGGGAACGCGATGAAGTTTTTACCGAACTTCTTTGAGAAACACCAGCTAAGCAAAATGTTCTTTTGCTTTCCGGATCCACATTTCAAGGCTAGGAAACATAAGGCGAGAATTATTTCGTATGTACAGACTTCGATACAGATGATGATAGAACTTGGCAGCGTTGATTCCTAACGTATGAGCAGGCCCACGTTATTGGCAGAGTATGCATACATTATACGGCCTGGTGGCATTATCTACACGATCACGGACGTGGAAGATTTACACTTATGGATGGCAAAACACCTAGACGACCACCCGATGTTTGAGAGGTTATCAGAGGAAGAACAGGAGGACGACGTCTGCGTGAAGATCATGAGGACGGATACGGAGGAAGGTAAGAAGGTGGAGCGGAATAAAGGAAGCAAGTGGGTAGCATGTTTCAGGAGGGTTGAGGACCCAGTATGATAATATAATATATCGATCTGCTAGTATCTATCAGCTTGGTTTGGCCGAGGCGGGACCTTGCAGGACTACCTGCATACTCCTCTATGCAGTTAACATACGCACTACAGACATACATCAAGTCTACGGCCCGTGTAAAAGTAAGTACTTCATGCTGGTGTAATTGTATAAAAGAGCGCAGAGCATCGCGTGACGGTGACTGCAGGACGGGCGGCCAGTTGACCAGGTTAGTTGTGGGCGCACATGCGCCAGCCAGCCAGCCAGCCAGCCAACCAAGCAAACCGCCCTGGCCATGCCATCCATGCCACATTACGTCGCAACCACATCTCTCAAGCTTAAGCACCGACCATCCACGGCCACGGTACCTGTGCGCCTGCCGTAACTCTTAACTCTTACATGTCCTCTGGACTGCTCTGTCTTGTACTCCTACACCGTAATATTAATATCTACAATTCACATTCGAAACCGGATTAATACGTTGGACACTGCACAATTCAAAGCAACAGAGAAACCCCAACACCAAAGCCTGGTTCGAACCCAAAGAGCTTCCCTATCCTTATCGCAGCCTCAGCGCAGTGGAATAACCTACCAGATATCGCTCGATTATGGTAGAGCTACTATGTCGTCAGGGCATCGTCACAAAAGAATACGCTTAAACCTTCCTGGAGATGTCGACTACGGGCAGCATACCTGATCCTCCTCCCCCATACTCTCCTCCCGGCGACCCGGCGCCCCCAGAACCATCAACGTCGCCAGCCCCACCAGCTTCAGAGCAGGAGACTGATATCGCAGATGATCCAGAATTCGAAACATTCCCAGGTCTAGAGCTTCCGGACCAGATCCCATTCCCTCTCAAAGTTGGCGCCGGGATCGTACTCTTCCTTTCAGTCGCTTCACGGATTATTCCCAATTTCCGGACGATATTCTTTACGGCAATATGGACTTCGATAATCACATTCGTGCTTCTAGTACTCCTGACGGTATTTACAGTTCAGAAGCGACGACCGAATGAAGCCGCCAGTCAGCCGCTTAAGAACATTAAACCGTTGGCATTCACTCGCCCCGCCAGGTTCCACGCAGAGCTAGCAGCTATCAAGAAGGACGAGTCGTTTGTCAGGGCAGCGTTATACCCGCCGAGCCAGAAGGTGTCGGATGCTATAGACGAAATTATAGAGCTCATTCTACATAGTTTTATCAACGAATGGTATCAGAAGATCACACCGGACCCGGCATTCAAGAACCAGGTTGAGAAGACGATACGGCATGCGCTCTATGCGCTATGGACACGAGCAGAGAAGTTGGATCTGGTGGAGATAGCTGTGGGGAGGGTGGTACCGCTGTTAACGACACATTTGTCCGAGTTTGCGAGTGCAGAGAAGGCAGTGAGGGGGAAGCATCTGAATAAACAGTTGACAGAGTCAGAGGAGTTAGATATGGCCGTTGCGTCGAAGTATAGAGACGGGAGGCTACATGCTGCCGTTCAGGTTGCATATACAGATTCGAAGACAATACAACAGGATTATTTGAGGAAGATTATAACAAAAGTGCTCCCTTTGATATTGCCGGAGAAGGAGATGAAGAGTCGGGCAGTTGGTGTGCTCGTCAGGGAAATTATGTCCTGCAGTGTATTACTGCCGGTAATCATGTTGATGTCTGATCCGGATTTCTGGAATCGGACCGTTGAGACCTTGGTAAGTTTGTTTCCAGTTGTATTTTCTCCTCTTTCTTCTAACAAATTCCGAACAATAGGGAAGGGGCGCGCTTCAAGAGCGAAAGACGGTTCGAAAACTTAGAGCAGCGTTGGAGCAGCATACGTCACCAAAAACGAAGCTTCACAAACGTCTTACACCGAAGGCGGACGAGCGAACGTTTGAACGATTCATTCGATCTATTCGGAATTGCAACAGCCTACCAGATGCAAAACGTATGAGGAATGAGATCGCTATCCAACTTCGAAAGGATGCAGATTTTCAAGATCAAGTCTATCTTAAACGCCTTGAGACTGCGAAGAAACTCTTGGATCAAAAGGTCGCCCATTTATCGTCCGGTCCAAAGGCTCCTGCGCTGCCCGCCCCGATGTCAAGATCGAATTCGATGAGAAATGGAAGGAATGGGGCATCAGGTGCCGAACAGCATACTTTGCTTCAGATCTTGAAGAGTCCGTCTGGTATCACATCTTTCATGGAGTATATGGATAGACAAAATCGGATCAAGCTGGTGCAGTTCTGGATGGTTGTGGACGGACTACGAAATCCATTGGAGGACGACCCGGCTTCAGATGAGGAATCGGTGCCTTCGGGCTTGTCTTGGACCAGTTCGGATAGAAACGACATTGGGCAAATTTATGAAGCGTATATTTCAATCTCAGAGCTCAAGATCCCAGACAAGTCCCGACATATGGTAAAGAAATTCCTGAAGGCTGGGAAGAACGCAAGCAACCTCCAGTACTACCAAGCAAGGGGGGCTGTTCTTCGGGCTCAGACGGCCGTCTATGAAGATATGCAGGGACACGATCTTCCAGGATTCAAGAGCTCGGATCTTTTCTACAACTATTCGTCATCACGGGAGAATCGATCGCAAAGTCTAGACTCCCCAAGCATGGGTCCACAGTCTTCGAGTAGCTTACAGGTTCCCGAGTTCCCAGAAGGACGGAGGGGTTCGTTACAGTTTAAGCCCTCAAGCTCTTCTGACAAGGGAGACTTGTTTTCATCAAGGCATTCGCACGAAGAGAAACGACCAAAGCTATTCGATGACGACTGGGGTACGAGCGAATTGTCCCAGTCTCGGGGAAGCTTAAAGGATGAGCTGTTCTCGGAAGGTTCCGTACAGGAAGATCCGATTTCACCATCAAACGGGGTTGTCGAGGCCATGGAGGCGGCACTCAACCATATTATGGAGGAGCGACCTAGTGCCGACGACAACAGAAAGGTGTCTACCACCGCCAACAACAACAAATTATTCGATGACTTAGCCGATAACCTTACGCCGGATAGTGGACGATCATCTGGCGAGATATCTCGTCCCGCTTCGACCCAGCCGGTCTATACTAAGCGAAGTTCTTCGAAGAAAGCCACTAGCCTCGCGACTCTCGGTCTTGTTAATGACTTCGCTTCTAAATCGGTGTTCGCGGGAGAGGAGATCTTTGCGGAAGAAAATGCAAAGGCGCTAGAAGATCAAGGATTCTCCTCCGACCCGGCCTCAGACTACGAAGAGGCAGAGGTTCATGAGGCGGCGCCTGGAGATCTTGGATTGGCCGAAGCTATCTCAGAGCTTACTATATCTATCAACAAACTCTACACCCAAGATGCTGTCGTTTCGAGTATGCTGAAGAAGGCAGAATTGACAAATAACACCGCGGAACTAAGGATTTTAAACAAGAGCAGGGCAAGTTTACAGCGGGAAATCCGTAGAAAGGAGCTCCAGAGACAACAGTATATCATCCAGGAAAGCGATAATAGTTTGTACGGGCGTGCCAGCATCAGCATCAAGCAACCGATTGTAGGAAATGAGCAGGGCAAAGAGTATGCTATTTACATCGTCGAGGTCTATCGAAAAGCGGGTGACCAGTTCCCGGCTGCTGAATGGGGTGTTGCGAGACGCTATAGCGAGTTCTTTCAGCTCCACCAAGAGCTTCGCGCGAAGTACACTTCTGTTAAACATCTCGAATTTCCGAGAAAGCATGTGGTTATGAAGTTACAGAAGGACTTCCTGGACAAGAGGAGGGCGGCGTTGGAGGTTTATCTTCGAGGCCTTCTTCTCATCCCCGATGTTTGCAGGAGTAGGGAGCTTCGAGCGTTCCTTTCGCAACAAAGCCTTCCACCGATTCCTGATGCCAATGCGGCTGATGGCGCAGGAGAGGCAGACTTCATATCGAAATTGTACAACTCCATCGCAGATGGAATGGGTGATGTGATAGGAACGGTCCCGATGTTCGAGCAATTAACTGCGGCAGCGTCGAGTATAGCTGGATTTCCGCACAGTGGCCTACTATCCGAAACTGATAGTTCTCTTAAGGCGAGGACAGCAGAAGGAGGTGAAGTCAGTGTGGCGGAAGCTGAGGCTGAATTGATTGCATATGAGAATAGAGAGGATATTCCGTTTGTCAAGCCTATATGCGATCTATTCCTGGAGGTGTTCGAACTAAATAAAGGGAGCAGTTGGTTGAAGGGGCGGGCTGTCGTCGTCGTTCTTCACCAGCTGCTTGGAGGAACCATTGAACGGTATGTCGTTGTCACGTCTTGATGAATAATCACCAGAGTCGCTAATCCCTTCCACAGGAAGGTCCGAGAGCAGGTCAAGGGCTTGACCAATGAAGAGAGTATTGAGCGGTACATTCATATGCTGCGCGATAATCTTTGGGCGGATAAAAGCTTTATCTTCACTCGGCCACCTCGGACGACGAAGGAGAAGTCAAGGACCAGGACGGAGGCGAGCTTGATGCTCGCTACGCTCATACCTGGTATGATAAAACCCCGAAGCCTTTACCCTAGGACTTTGATGTACTAATAATTTTAATAGATATTGCGGCCAGTGTAGTCGGCAGGTCGAGTGCGAGCAACGCTAGCAGGAGACTATTTGCAGTCTTCAATAACGAGCGGCTTAATTCTCATATGGCGTTTATGATATTGGATACGATAGTTGATGCATTGTTTCCAGAGTTAAGGCAGTAGCCTCTCTGCCTTTTTCCTGTTCATTTCTTTTGTTATTTTTTTTTTCACCAGGCGCATCCCATTTTTCATCAAGGACTGTTTTAGAGGTTGCATTTGCATTCATTGCCTGTCATCCAGCTAGACCGATTCGTTTGTGGTATTTTTACTACCGTGCTTGTAAGGACATTTTGGATACCCTTCATATGCGCTCTGCCCGTTTATCGTTATATAATTCTGGCTAGAACTGTCATTCTCGATAATTGATAATTCGTTCACTCAATCATAATGATTCATAGAGTTATGGAATAGAAGATGCCGCATGTTTGCCGCGCCTTCTCTCAACTGTGGCAGAATTTGGTCGGTGCAACAAAACCCTGCTAGACCGCTGCTCAAACCTCCCCGCCAACAACGTTCTTCACCAGACCGTAGAATCCCCAAAGAACGGCCTACAACCGCACAATGTCTGTCGAAACAGAGCTTCTCAAGGTCGCACCGGGCCTTGACAGAGTACTTACCCAATACTGCGTCGGCTTCCTCAAATACGCCATCAACACCGAAGTCTCCGACGCCGCCGACGAGCTCCAAAATGCAATTGCATCCGTTACGGCGATCTTGCAGTCCGCTGCTATTGATACACCTCCCGAGACCATAACCGCCACAGTCGATTCAATGGTCAAAACTCTGATGCCGGCTGAAGGTCTAACAAAACGGGCTGCTGCTGGTACCAGCAGGAAGCTGGAGCAGACAATAAATATGTCTTCTCGAAGCGGGATATCGGGCACCATGAACCTTGTGGCTTCGATTGACCTTGAAGCTACCGCATCACGAAAAGTCGAATCACGGGTCGATAAGAAGAAGTTGGAGAAGGCGGAGAAGAAGATTAAAGCCAAACAGGACAAGAAGCTTCACAAGACGGTCGAATACGAAGCTTCGAAACTTATCACTGCTACAAACGATACGAAGAGCTACGAGGAGTTCTATATGCAGGTCAATCCGTTACAACTGGGTTCTTCGGCGGCAGGGAAGAGTAAGGATATTAAGGTTGAGAATGTGGATGTTCAGATTGGTGGGAAGAGAATATTGACAGAAACAACGCTGACTCTGGCGTACGGACGACGATACGGTTTGGTGGGTCAGAACGGTATCGGTAAATCTACGCTCTTGAGGGCGTTGAGTAGGAGAGAGCTGAGTGTTCCTACGCATATTACGATTTTGCACGTGGAGCAGGAGATTACGGGAGACGATACACCGGCCCTGCAGGCGGTTCTTGATGCAGATGTGTGGAGAAAGCATTTGTTGGGAGAACAGGAGAGGATTAATGGCTTACTTACGGAGCTGGAGAGTATGCCTTTGGCGGCGCAGAACAGGCCCGATATACAGAGTAAAGAGGAGTTGGGGAGCTTGCTGTCCGATGTGCACGAGAAGTTGGCAGAGATGGAGTCAGATAAGGCGGAGTCTAGGGCGGCTAGTATTCTGTTCGGTCTGGGTTTCTCGGCGGAGAAGCAGCAGTTTGCGACGAAGACTTTCTCTGGTGGTTGGAGGATGAGGTTGGCGCTGGCGAGAGCGCTGTTTTGCAAACCTGATTTACTGCTTCTCGACGGTATGTTTGCTCTCTATTACTATTATGGGTCTGGGGAGACATGGCTAATGTGGTTGTTTTATAGAACCGTCTAACATGTTGGACGTTCCGTCGATTGTGTTCTTGTCTGAGTACCTGCAGGGCTACCCCAGCACTGTGCTCGTCGTTTCCCACGACAGAGCCTTCCTCAATGAGGTGGCTACTGATATCATTCACCAGCACTCCGAGAGACTGGATTACTACAAGGGTGGTAACTTTGATTCCTTCTACGCTACTAAGGAAGAGAGAAGGAAGACAGCTATCAGGGAATACGAAAACCAAATGGCGTACAGGAAACATTTGCAGACATTCATCGACAAATTCAGATATAACGCTGCGAAGTCGTCGGAAGCCCAGTCGAGAATCAAGAAGCTGGAGAAGCTACCGGTTCTGGAGCCTCCAGAGGCTGAGTACTCTGTTCACTTTGCATTCCCTGGCGTTGAGAAGCTCTCACCGCCAATCATGCAAATGAGCGGAGTTTCTTTTGCGTACAGAGAAGGGCATCCTATAGTTTCCAATGTCGATTTAGATGTCCAGCTCGACTCGCGAATCGGTATCGTTGGGCCCAACGGAGCGGGTAAGACGACGGTTTTGAAGCTTATCACCGGCCAGTTGCAGCCCAGCACGGGCTTGATAAGCAGGAACGGACGATTGAGGGTTGGTTACTTTGCGCAGCACAATCTGGACTATTTGGATCCGAAGCTCAGCGCCCTGAGTTTCTGCGCCCGCGAATTCCCAGGTAAGACGGACGAAGAATATCGTCGCCACCTGGGTAACTTCGGTATCACTGGCCCCGTTGGTCTTCAGCGTATGGAGTTACTTTCAGGAGGTCAGAAATCGCGTGTAGCATTTGCATGCTTAGGGTTGACTAATCCACAAGTGCTTGTTCTTGACGAACCTACTAATCATTTGGATGTGGAGGCTATGGATGCGCTGTCAGATGCATTGAAGAACTTTGAGGGAGGTGTGCTGATGGTTAGTCACGACGTTACAATTTTACAGAATGTGTGCACTAGTTTGTGGGTGTGTGAGGGCGGGAAGGTGGAGCACTTTGAGGGGACTGTAAAGCAGTACAAGAAGAGGATATTGGATGCGGCGAAGGAGAACGGGGTGGTGCAGCAGCATTAATCACCTTGTATATACATCTAACCCCTGTTATATCCAACATCTGCATCGATATTCAATACAGCAGAAGAAGCAATGTTGGATGTGTGGTGATAGCTTTAGCGCCTGGCAGTCCAGTTCGTTCGGCAGGCGCTCACTCGCGATGTATCCACTCCGTTTGTCCTATCAACCTCTTTAAGCCCTTCGACTGTGTACATGTTTCAGCATACTTCTCGACTACTTAAGCTTAAGTACTAGTACCCAGCTGATGCCTTAGAATTCCATGATACTAGGTACCAGGAATAGCTTTGAAAAGCCAAATTGAGGTTACACCCTAAAATGCAACGCAACACCTTATAATTATTCATATAACGCTCAGCTAGGCTGGTAACGTTCTACCGAACGGCTCTGTAGCTAGTCCCGTAATATACGACGCTTCGTTAGCTTCTATAGCTATATCCGACTCTCGGCGCGACCGGAGTGACATACTAAACCACAACGACTAACGGAACCCTGAATAAATGTTTATATCGTCTATTCTACTAGCTACTAGCCACGGCTTTGTTTAGCACATCCGATGACACAAAGAAGTTAGCATTGCATAGACTCTTTGCATGAAGCCGACCTGCAACGTCCAAGTAACAATTGATTATGGGCTGATACGATATCATTCGAAGCCTCTCGATAACCACGCAGCCTCAACGATCCCTCGGAACATCGATAAACGCCTAGGTCTATACGTTGATATCATCCATATTTCAAGACTCATCAATAACCATCATCCGACTGAAAGAGACAGTGACTAAGTTTGAATATTCTTGAGATAGCGTTCCCTTTCGGTGGACAAGTTTGAGGACGCTCCAAGCCGGCGAAGATGAGGAGGAGATATGCATATTGAAGCCCGCTATCTTTTCGTTCCTTGAAGCGGTTATTTGTTAGTTAACCCTAGCCTATTCGTCGCCAATCCAGTTGTTTTAGAGGAGTATTATTTAAGTTTTTGCATCACGCGAGTTCGTCTGTTGGCTCCGTTATTCATCCTAATTTCCAAACCCAGTGATTACTAGTATACTTCCCCGAACTCTATAAAATTGTCTACGAGAGCATTGTCGCGACTCTCATTCCATGACTTAATATACTATATTACTAATAACAATAATTAGTTCTTTCTAAAGTTCCTCATTGCCATAGCTAGGCGTCATCTTAAAGGATTTTGGGTCAGAGGTTTCAATGCCCCAGGGATATTATAAGGTCGAATGTACACCGGCCCTAGAGCATTTAGTAAAAGATGGCGATATATATAGATATAGCATAGAACAGGATCGACAAGTATCACAGAATGTTCACGCGACAATGCTCGAAAACGTGGTTATTGATATATTCTAAGCCCACTTCTACTGTTCCTATTACCAGCACTTCGACATTACCTTTTAACAAACTGAGCACCGGAATGACGTATACCATTGCTAAATCTTCGGCGGGAAACGCGTTGTTTTTGTTGGAGGAGTTTCGATACCCTTTCAAGAAGGAAGAACTAACTCCCTCTGCCCCAGAAGAACAACGTCCAAAACGGTGGGTTATCAATAACGACTTACATAAGGAAAAGCGGATGGTTAGTGCGACTGGAAGGGAACTTAAGTGACTGGGGAAAGACAAGACTTGATCCGTGGCTGAATTGCAATTGGAGTCCTTGGAGAGATTAATCTCGCCTGTTAAGATGCGGTGTTTGAGAGCCGCCTGGCAGCCTCCTTTTTTTTTTTTTTTTTTTTTTTTTTTTTTTAATTCCTCTCCTCGACTCTCATCATTATTGCCAGACAGACAGAGCAAACAATAGTGGATGCATGCGTGTATGTACTGATGCTGAATATTCTTCACACAGAATCAACAGACGGGGCAAATTGTGGATATCCAACCTGCATGCATAGCATAGATAGAGAAGAGCAGAGTGCAAGTGGGTGTTCTGTTCAGCCTCTCTTTTGTTTCTTCCCCATTTAATCCTCTCCAACCTCCACCAGAACAAACCTCCTTGTCATTGTCAACCTCCATCAGCCCCGTTTCAGAACTGAACTTCCAATAAAACTACTCCAAACCACCCTTCTCCATCGCTGCCTTTCCCTTTTCCACCCGCTCCATCACCGTCACCATCACCATCGCTTCCGTCCTGCCAAAGGAAAGAGAAAGAGAGAAAGAGATATTAGATTCCCAGCTTAGGCCTAATCCGTTGTGTGCGTGCTTGTGTGCCTGTGTGTTTGAATAATCGATCCCCTGGCTGGATGCTGCCGTCGACATCGCGTTTCGGCTGCTCACACTCTTGATTCGAAGCTTCACCGCAATCACCCAAATCCATCGCAAATCAACCTACCAACCAACCAACCCTCGTTCTCACTGTCACTCGAGTCGCTCGAAGGATACTTTTGTTCGGCTGCCTGTCACACTCACATTCGGCAGCTCCCAGCTATCCATTCGTCCTATCGTTTCCCCCGACATTTGAATGTCTGCTCCACCCGTTTAGGTCTTCGTGTTGGAGCCCACCACGGATTCTCGGTCTTCTTCTCCTTTGCCCGACCCTTCTCCCCCTACTTTTGAACAAAGTCCAGCATACCTCAATCGCTCTGCATCGGCTCTGAGTTCAACATCTTCCTCCCCGACTCTCCCGTTCTACTCTCCTTCCGCCGATTCTCCCCCCTTCCTAGGACCTCCGCCGTTCAGGGGACTTGGAGAGATCATCCATCAGGAACAGGATCCCACCGGACATAAGGTCGAAGACCAACCTTTAACTCTAGCTCCCGGTCCTTCGTTTGAGGTTTCCATCGAAAAGAAGGGAAACGAGGCTTCCGGTTCATCTCCAAAGCCCCCTCAAGCCGGCTCTTCCTCAAAGGACGACAGAGAGCCGCCTCCTCCTTACACTGAATCTTCGAGTCCGATCCAATCCTTTACCTTCTGTATGGCTGCGTCGGTTATAACACAGGTCTCACAGACCGCCGGACCCCAGGTCAACCTCGCAGGTTAGAATTAAAGCCGATTCAACAGACAATATTCGAGGCAGAATGCTGACTTTCGGATATTTTTAATTTATAGATGGGCCGGATGAAAATCTTACCCTTGACCTTCGGTAGGCTATAGCTCTATACTACTTGAACTCTTATATATTTCCAACTGAGCACTCGCTAATATAACTTTTATATACAGAGGAACCCAATTCGTCATATCTCGAGACGAACTGTTAACCCTACCAGAATTCGTCCTTCTGTCTTTGTTTCCTAACGGACTCTTCCCAGATGGCCAATTCCGTGAGGACGATGTCTATTCTGTAGACGTAAGGCCCAATTATTTTATCGACCCTACAATATGTATCACTAACCTTATACCATACAGTTCGACCCTGCTTGTCTCCAGTACATGCTAGAATTCTTCCGGAAAGTCGGCTCCACGATACCGCAATCTCATGACGACGAGGATGCAGATCATGAAGTTTCACCACCCAACAGTCCTTCTAACCTCCTCCAAGACCGCGCTGGCATAATAGTGTTACGTGAGGATCTTGACTTTTATGTGATCCCACCACATTCGGAAATCTCCCAGGCGCATATGTTGGAAGTGAAGAGGGAGTGTGCCAAGGTACTGCTCTCCTACGATGGCATTTTCTCTGGACTCCGAAGGACAGACGAATCCGGAACTACCGAGCAACATTTGATTGAGATGTTGACTGCAGGGTGAGTTTAAGAAAATTTTTGGCTAATGCTATGGAGCATGGACTAATCTTATATGTACAGTGGTTTCAATGCGGATGACAGATGGGGTCACCGCGCAAGAGAGCCAAATAAGGCAGTTATCTGCTCTCTTGCCCTGGCAAGGCTACGAACAGATATTCGCGGCGAAGGCGCCAACTCTAATACTGTTGGGATGGCCCAGAAGCTGCTTCTCTTCTGGCGAAAACCTGCTGTAAGTTTTGATCGATGGTTTCATAAATCATATTGACATACTAATAAACGTTCTATAGAGGCGATGCTGGTGGGAAGGAATGGAGATCCCCGATGTCCCCGGTGTCGAAGGAAAGCTTAAGGTTTGGATTAGACGTGTGTGGACTCTAGAGATGGTATGTGTGATCAAGGCATATTTCGCCCATATCTGGTAGCATTTCCTAACAATATCTCGAACAGAGTGTCATCGGTCTGCGCTAGAAACGCATCCCAGCTTGATGTCAATCAGCCCCGCCTTCTTGCTGAATTTCGGAGCATTGTTTCACGAAAAGATAAATTCCAGCGTTCATGCCAGCGATATGCCCTTCTTCTTCTTCTTATCTTTTATTACTCCGTCACGTCGAATACCACATCAACTTATGCAAAAGAGTACGCTCTCTGGTGGTTTCCATCTTAAAACCGCATCATCATCATCGCCGGAGCCGCGACCAGGAACGATCGTTTGAATCCCGACAGCTCGCTCGTCCTCGCTCTGCCGAAATGGGATCCTCGACAGCTCCTTTTTACCTAGCCCGTCTTTTTAATGTCCTTTCCTTACTTCTTTTGTTAGCATACACCTTCTACATATTAACAAGCTACTACTGTCGATTATGCCCTCCTGCGAACTCTTGGTAATACTCCAACCCTTCGTTTCCTGATCAGTGTATTTATTAAATTATTTATTGGCCGCCCTCCTCATCCTCCTTCTCCTACCTCTAGCCCCCTTGAACTTGATAGCATGTGGTATTGTTTGTATAGCGTGTATTTCTCTCTCACTTCCTTTTGAGGAAAGCCCATGCAAAGCATACTATATATATGTATGTACTCTGGAGCAGATGGAATGGCTATTTCGCCTGTGAAAATATAAGTCGTATATATACAGTTTGCAGATACAGTCGTACGCATATCTTAATGCCGAACTACCGAGTATATCAGCTGGTACTAGGTCCCGATATCGTCCAAGATCGATCGTTACGCCCCTTTGGCTCCCGAGATCCCACCGCACAAAGTCCCGGCCTTTGTACATATGTCACCCTAGAAGTCGTCGAGGTACTTCGTCTGTCTTTGGTCTCCCTGTTTCGATCCTCCCAATTGGGAATTATCTTCGGGTTCTATATCGTCGAGGCCCCAGTCTAAGCTACCACTGTTGAGCCCATCGTCATCGCCATCAACCCCTGCGAACAACCCTTCCATATTCGCATCCCCCTTCTCAAATGCTTCTTGGAACAGCTTGGTATCATCATCATAGAACCCTTCCTGTCCAGGTTGTTTGTCCTTCGCCGCGGGTCCCCTCAGCGGAGCTAGATCAAAGGTTTCACCGTCAAGTTCCACCAAATACCCTCCTTCCGGCGTCCTCTTTCCCTGCATCCCAACATTCGTCTTCCCACTCCTCAGCCCGATGAGCGCCGATCTAAAGATCTGCGAAGCCTGATTACTCGCACCGAGCCCATGTCCCAGCGTTATATACTTATTCAGCAGATCCCGCCTTCTCCAGTCGTAAAACCTCCACAGGTTACTCGGCTTCATCCACTCTTCCAACGTCATATTTCTATGTTTACACCTCAACACCGCATCAAGACCACTTTCGCAGGCGGCGATGATATCCTGAAAGGGTGCATTACTGCACGCTTCGCTAGGGTTTATAGAAACTGTGCCCCTAATATCGGGAAGCCTAACGTGTCCCTTCGATCGGTCGAAACTTCCTGGTGGTTCCTTTAGGTGTCTAGTGAATTTACCAGTTTTAACGTCGTACCCGCGTTTCGTGAGGACTTGTTCCCATGCTGCCCGGACTTTTCCGCGGATACCCTTACGGACGCTGGATTGTTTCCCCGTAACGAGTTTGGAGGAGGTGTGGAGGTGGAAGAAGTAACCAATGTCGTAGGTTTCTTGGTGGCGCTGGAGGGCAGTGCGCAGGAGTGGATGGAAAGGGTTGAGTAGGATTCCTTGGGTGCGAAGGAGGAGCACGGCAGAGCAGTATTGGACTGAGAGGAGGCTATGCTTGTAGATGTTTACGGAGGCACGGGCGGGGTTGACGTTCATCCATCTTTGGCGGGGTTGGTGGATATAGCGGGCGACCTGTCGTGGCGCGGGATGGTTGCCCTGATCGTTTTTGTGATTGTTGGATTCGCCATTAGGCCTCCCGTTATTATTTTGTCTAGAATTGGAGGAGGAATTGCGATTCACGAACGGACGGCGTGCCGGTTGGTCTTGTGATGCATATCTTCTGAGGACGGTATGAATGCAAAACAGACTATGGGTTATGCGAGTGGTTGGTCGTTTCGCAAGATGGGGAATTGGCGGCTTCATGGCAGATAGGAATACCATCAGGGGGGAGAATTTGAGGTGAGGGAGCTATCGTCGTTGTCGTAGCATTCCATCGCGCATGGTCGAGGTCACGACGTCTGCCGGGTCGATGAGGTTGGAAGGTCGAGGATTGGAGGTCTGCTTGAAGGCGCCCCAAATTTTCCGATGTGTTGACATGTCGTCGGCTCTGAGACACCGCACGCACATCTTCAACGCATGGCCGTTAAATTAAGCAATAAATAGATGAATAAATATACAAATAAATATATAAATAAATAAATAGAGAAGTTGTGTGTGATGAAATCGTTGAATACCGGCAACCTCAAATTTGTAGGCCATGCGGTTTTGTTTCAATTGATTGAGTCTGTCGATGCTAGATAGTATATATATCGTCTGTGTATGCTCCCAATATGCTGTACGCAAATGCCTTTCCAACCTGACAATGAACCGGTAAGAAAAAAAGAGCAATCCGAAAAAGACCAGAGTATGTATTTACAGCAATGCGCCGAATGCATGGTAAAGGGGAAGCACCGCGCAGAAAGGGAATGAGAAAGTACAAGTAAAAATATAACCAAAAAATAGAAATAGCTGGAAGCCCCCCCCAAGATTATAAATGTATATAGTACAATACGAAAGAAGGCTGTAGGTAGGAATCAATCCACCCACGCCATGACTGAAGCTCCAGAGCCGTCATGTATGTATAAGGGAAGGTGAGAAGCCATGCGATCCCCGTGCACCAGACACTTGCATCCCAAAGAGAGAGACGGATAGACCGAAGAGAAAGTGAAATATGAAAATCCTATCGCCGAGCCAATGCACCTGAGGGAACAAGAAGAACCAGAACCAACATGACCAAGACTCCGAAGGGGAGGGAAATGGAAATATGCCAACTCAGACAATGAGGATAAGGAAGGCCGCCAATATGCCTGGCCATAAACGATGATGCTGATGCTGATGATGGTAGAGAAACTTGAAAAACAGAGACTTTTTAGAGTAAACCGGAAAAGGGAAGAAAATCGAGAGAGTATGCATGTTTGTATGTATGTATGTAGCTCAGACGAACGTCATAAGGGTGGAGCGACGCCGACGGCTGGTAGTGCCCGACCTCGCGCGGCCTTTCTGTAAAGCCTCGGATGAGGGTTCTTTCTCTTGGTTATTCGGTAGAGTTGGGGAATCAATTGACGTCGTTGTTATTGACGATGACTTTTCTGTCAGCGTCAAGTCAAGTAGAGCATCCACAGGGACTGCGGTAATTTTACTGTTGTCCTCTTCCTCGAAGAATGCTGGGAGTATTTCTTGGTAGTTAAACAATGCTTGTTGTAGCAAGATATCTTCTTCCGAGAGCTTAGCCTTGGGGTTAATAGGTTCTAGTTGAGGCTTTGGTGCCTCCGTTGCCGCCTCGAGTGCCTCTTCTAGTTGCCTGATCAGACCCTTGACGTGTGCGACGAGCTCTTGGAGAGATGTTGTATCGAACTTCATGCGAGCCTCTGGGGTAGGGGCCTTTGAAGTTTGAAGAGGAGAAGGAACTAGGCGTTCCCTAGACTTCTTCTCGGGGAGCTCACGTTGTTGAACTCGAGCAACGATAGATTTAGCGCTGCTGACGGCTTTCTTCTCATCCTTGATAAGAGCCGGTGATGAGGACTTGCTAGACAGGAATGGTTCCTGTGGTAGGCGGGGGGTTGTATTGCGGCTGTGAAATAGGTCCGTTCCAAAGATATCATCATCTGGAAGGAGGACCGAAGCCCTTCTGAGGGGTCGTGGGAGGTGGATGTTCTCTTGCGAAGCATTGCTCGCCAAGTCAAAGGAATCAGCGGTTGGCGTCCCCGAGTCTGCGATGGCCGACATGGGAACATCATCATCAACGGTAGCGAGAGTAATGATGCCCTCTGCATCATCCCACAAGGCCGCAAAGGGTCCATTGCGAACACCTCTCATGTTGGCCTTCTCAACGAGCTTCTTCAGGTTCTCGACCTGCTTGGCAAACTCACGGACATTCCCAAGATGGCCCATAACAGTGGCTTGTGCATCTTTGATAGATTTGGGAATGATAACATCTCCACAAAAGTCGTTATCAAAATCGTCATCCCAGTTCTCACTTGCTATAATCAAAGAGTTAGTATCTTCATACTGGTTCGAAGAAGGTTCGAAGAGACGCTTACAATCTGCGAAGACGCCAGCAACCGGCATACTGCGGCTCCTAGTGTGAGTACTCGGCGCGCGCTGACGTGACTTTGAGTTATCCGAAGTCGCAATTTCCCGACTGCTTCTACCGCTCTTTGCCACACTTTCTGACCAATCCGATCCACTAACTATACGATCACCTTCGATGGAAGGTGCATCCATTGACTTTCTCCCAACATCGAAGGTATCGAGGTTACTAGAGTTTCGTGCATGCGGTCTTCTTCTTGGGAAAGTGGAATGCACGGGGCGTTCCTTGGAGTTCCGCTTAAGGGCATTTGCAATGTCATCCTCGAGTTTCCGAATCACCGAATCCGAATCCTTCATGCTCTTTGCTTTGTCATCGGACTTGAAGACAGTGGTGAAGGGACTGACAGGGTGAGATCTTGTCTGAGGACGAGTGTTCGACGGCGTCAGGCCAGTAAAAGCATCTTCATTCACAGACCAGGTCGATTGGTTGAGAGAGAAGCCTTGCATAGGTTCGTCTAGGATAATTGGAGAGGGTTCGAGTGTGCCAGGAATGCCACGTGAAGATGATTGTTCGCCACCATTGAAAAGCGTGTCCAATTTGGGCGGGTGTGTGGGGGAAGCGCGGGTCCTTAGAGAATCGAAAACCGTGTCCGATAAGAAATCCTGTTCAATGTCGTCACTACCAATTAGAGTGGATGCTCTCTCGGATACGAGTAGGGATGGCCGACGTGCATGAGAATAATCCTCTTCCTGAGGGGTTTGGTCCAGATCCATAGCGGTGGGTAGCATTGCCTGTGGAGGGGCAATTGGAGTAAGTGGGGAATTAGGCGAATGGTTCGGCGACATCTCACTTGGGATCAATCGAACAGTTGCATTTTGAGACAATTGATATGCATCAGGTCGGTTCGACATCTGGATACTAGGAAATCCCTCGGAGCTACCTGGAGGGTCGTAAGTTGCACTAGGAATAATCGAAAGACGTCTCCGTTTCCTAGTGGTTGGTCCTGGTCCGAACTTTGTAGAAGTCGAGAGGAAGCCAGAGATCGAGAGCGAACGCCTCGAGCGTCCTCCAGCCGAGGTTGCGGGAGATGCAGCTCTAGAGCTATCGTGGCTTGATCTGATATCCCGTTGATCCTCGAAGTCAATGTCGGGTAGGTCCTGAGGGCCTTGCGAGATGTCACAAGGCTTGACAAGAGTAGGCTGCCACCTCCTTGATGGAAATATCCTCTTGATCCAATTGATTACCGGGCTTCTGGGCGGCGACATGTTACCCGGCCCTCCGGTAAATTGTACTCTCTTCGGCTGCAAATAGAACTCCCAATCGTGAATGTGTTCGGGTTGATATGTTGAAGAATGGACACTGCTTTGGAATGAGAATGGAAGGCTAGCTCCCGAAGGGTTGGAGAGCGATTGGGTTCCATAAAGTGTGAAGCTCGGACCAATTGTCGCGGGGCGATCGATGTTTTCGGGAGCGGACAATGTGATCGGTGCCTTGTGTGAGTTCGATCGGCCGAGGGACTTCAGGGTGTTTGATCGGGACCTGTTCTTGATTCCGACAGAAAGTCTCCTTGCGAGGTCGGTAAAGGAGGAAGTAGTGGAGCCCTCAGGGGGTGTAACACTTCGCCTCTTCAGTGCAGCCTCAGACAACCTTCTGTACCATTTGCGTTTGGTGCCAGCGGTAGAGGAGGAGGCGGGTGTTGTTGTTTCCTGAGAGGATGTTGTCAAGTTGGTTGGAGAGCGACCACCCGATCGTGACCCTGTTGCGGATGAATTGGAGGGGAAAGATACAGGCGAGGCTCGGTGGGATGAGGAGATGTCAGACAGAGGAACTTGAATGTGCGAGCTAGTCATCGTCATATCGGCTGGCTGGCCGAAGGTTAGGCCACATGCTGCGACACCAATGGTACCAGTGGCGCAGAGCTGTCGTATGAGGGACAAATTTTTGTCATCAGCATCCACATCCAAGCCATGGGACAAAGGTATTGGCGAAGGCAAGATGACGAGCATCATTGTGAACAGAACATACCGTCGACACAGTCTTCATTGTCAGAACATTCCCTTGGGATGGGCCGTGGGTCTTGAAAACGGGTATATATATAAAGATATCTGTCGAATTGGATCCAAGGTGGCTAGTATTATCGATAGGTTCCGGTGAAGGGTCGGCTAATTGCTTGGAGGACCAGGCAATTGTGATAATCAGGAATGTCGATACTCGGGGGGTCTATACAGGGTAAGTATAGAAGAGGCTAGGATTGGAATGGCACTGGACGGGTGGGTTTAGAAGGCCGTGAAGGGCATAGTTTTTAGGATCTGGAGGTTGGAGGTACTCGAGGGGGGAAGAGAGGGGGGAGTCCAGGACGGGACGCTATAGGATCGATTCGATTCGATTACGATACGATCAACCAGGCTCCGCTTCGAGCAGATATATATTAGATGGCCTCTTTGCAGACCCGGACTGTTTAAGTAAGATGCGTGTTAGTATGTCCTCAAGCAAGTACTTAGGTGAGTACTTCGATGGGGTTTAGTTTAGGTAGTTGGTGGTGGAGTGGTGGAGGAAGAAACTGACTGACTGAGGGATTACAGCTGTCAATATTGGGCTCCGGTTGCCTCGAATTGCCCGGCCATCTGAAACAAAAACAACGAGGCCCCAGAATAAGCAGGAGCAGCCCAACTCAAATCGAAGGCTCGCTCGAGGCTAAATATTGGTATGGGATTGGTATCTTCGAAGGCGGAGCGAGAATAAAAAGGGACGGGTAAGCCCTCTATTGGATCCCTCGCGGACTAGTGTCTGGTTCGATGAGTTGTTAACTGTTTCGTCCAATGCATGCCGCTGTGTACTGGTGACCCTGTCGCAGTATGGAAAACCGCGCAGCCGCTTAGGTATCGGGGACCTGTCAAATATAGGTCACCAATCACGGGGATGGAGATGGGCAGACCCTGATAACGAGACGAGATACATCATGCCTTCGGTCTAGTGCGTTCTCTTCCAACCGAGCGAGCAGGCAAGAAAAAAAAACTAGGCAGAGGGCGAGGGCAACAGCGAAGTCTTGCGTGTGGTAATGTACAGACGGACATACATGTTAAGAGTAAGTACGCACGTATCATGTACACACGGCCGGTCACTCTCTCTCCTCTCTCTCTCTCTCCCGGCAGGTCAAAAAGTGTGAAGTGTGCGGCCGTTATTGGGTGGAAACATATCACAAGATATGTGAAGGAAACAATCTTGAAAGGGAACGCTCTTTCACGGTGGGCTGGCTAATCACTTACACTATCACAATCGTCCGTCTGTCCGTCCGTTCTGATGCTATCGATACGGCCGGCCCAGTCCTCCTGCAAGACGCACGTGTGGGACTGCAGGATGGCTAGTCGAAAATGTCGGAAAATCTGCCGTGTCGTGCTGGCAAACGACCAGGTTGACAGCAAATCAGTTCAGCTGCGAGTTCGTCTGTCCAAGCCGAGAGCTCTTCCTCCCTTTGCCTTGCGTCGTGCAGTTTCCTGGGCGAGTCAGGTATAAATAATAAGTATAAGAGAAGAAAGGATACTTCCAATGAAGGATATTTTGATTTTCGATAAATAGGCGCTACCGCTCCGGCATGCAATCCCGTCCGTTTTGCGGTGGAGAGAAGGCAAGAGGGCAAATGCGAAATAAATGCAGAAGGGAAAAAAAAAAGGCGGGACAGGCTATGGCGGGGCGGTAGACGCGAGAACCAAGCGGATGGCGGGACAGCTGACTGTCAAAAGAAGGGAAAGGAATATAAAAATATGGACTTAGTGTCAAACTGGTCCTTCTGATCGATCCGCCCTTCAAGACCTATGTCTCTCTTCTTCCAAGGGCCCTTGATGATATTAGACTTTCAAGCTTTTCCACATGCGAAAAGGCTGTCAAGCGTCTCGAGAGAAAGCGTTTATGCAGGGTTCCAATGTAGACAGCACCAGCATGAACGCATGTAATTGCGGGAACCACGCCTTTTTTTGGATCTTGACAGGTCAAGGATACAGGTCGGAGTGCTGGCTAGGGAGCGCCGGATCTGAAGGGAGTTCTTCACGGATTCTCCAATGTGGAAATTGTCGAGAGCCGAACAGCGTCGACGGTTGAGTTTGAACGGATATAATAGGTTGAAGAGAAGAGCGGACAGCAAAGATAGAAGCCGAAAGAACAGCTCAGACGAACAGAAGACGGGATTCTCTTGCTTTTCTCTCGCGGTCTCTTGGACTTGCGGTCGCCGTATTACCTTGCGGATGGCTTGCTGGTCACTGGGAAACGTAACGAAGAATGAGGTTGGAGAATCACAGTGATATGTTGATGGGTAATCTGGGAATGTCAATTGATATCACGAAATACCAGAAGTGAAGGAAGCACGCGCCTTGCTTGTCACAAATTGAGACGCACTTTCGTTATGCCGCCGCCGAATATTAGCCTTTGGAGGGGAATATTTTAAAATTTCGTGCTCCGCCTGCCTTCCTTCTCCTCGCGCTGGCTGGTGAAATTTGGAGGACCATCGTAAAAAGGCCCCGGTCAATTGTGCTCATGTTGCCTCAGGCCCCCTGGCCTGCCCGTCCCGCCTCGCACAAACAAACTTCCATTCTCAGGTGGCCGCCGACGACATTGTCACGTCCATAGGCTCCGATGATGCCAGCGAAGTCTGGCTTCTTACCTTGTCAAGCCGCAGTGAGGGGAACTCTGCAGCAGACAAGCAACTGCCATTCCATGGAACCTGCTTTGCCGCTAATTGAATAAGATGCCGACCATCGTACCATCCTTGTAGAGGAAAATTGCATTATCCTCGCAAGAACACTGCCTAGGCACAAGCAATAAGATTGATACAACAGACAAGTTTCACAATCCTTTATCCCACTTCGACAATGTCCATGGGTGGCTTATCTCGGTCCCAAAGAGAACGAGCCACTCGATTGCGGAATAATTGCATCACCTGAAGACTGGAGATATTGCCTCCATCGTGATAAGATTGGCATTCTTGCCCGCCTGCAATTTTAAACTTATATTAGACAATCACTTCGACTTCGCCCTCAACTCAATTAATGGTAAATGGAAAGCGCTTCGACTGACCAGAATATAAGCGGGCATCATCATCAGCCGTTTATTAAATGCCCCCCACGGAAAAGTCGCCTCCGACGTAACGGTATGTCGCACAGCAGCGGAAATTAAAAGCAGCCTTGTTTCTCCAACTTCGTCGACGTTACTTCAGATTTGATCCAGATTCTGTGTTGCCATGTTTGCCTCGTTACCCTGATTTGGAAATACAACGTCACGGCAACACCTTTTTGTCAACAAGTCTTCCTCGGGATGCAATAGGGATCCAATGGTGCACTAATAGCATCGTTTACGCAGGTACCCTTTTCGCCATGCATATATCTTATATCTTAGCTTTTAGATTCCATATGTACGGGTACACGGATCCTAGAAGATATGTGCATGCGACCAGAGCCACATTCGGAAAACAGGTCCAGTCAATTATAGCCAAAACGGAGCAGCACCACACGAGAATGAGGATATATACCCGTTGATAGAAATGGATCTGTGGCACAACAAGTAGATTGTCACCATTTTCTGTGTCTTCTACAGAGTGATAGACCCGTGGCTGGAATGGAAAAAGAGGCAGGTATTCCGGATACTCGTGCCAACGCATGCACCCTCCTGCGAAAGCCTATAATTTTCTTGTTCGGGAAGATTATTATATACTATATGTCTATAGTCGGCTAGGTTCGCTTCTTGTGGTATTGGTAGGCTACCATTACCACCGGTATGATAATAATCGAGATTAAAATTCATGAATTTAGGTGTCCCAGTCATATGCTAGAGCGCTAACAGAAGTCCCGCTTTTATCACGTAGCCAACCTACCAAGCATTCTTCGATCTAGATATTGATTATTACTATTCAAATTTCGAAACAAGGAGAAGCAGTGATGCTAGAAAGGTGTGGAATTGTTAATCCACTGGGCCGCGTCAGAGCATGGGTCCATATAGACTACCATCGATACACCTTTCGAGTATAAAGCCTCGTCAATACCCGAGCTCCCACCCACTTAGGCGGACAGTAATTACATGCACAGACACTTGACAGCGGATATCTACGCATATGGTATGCCGATGCTAGAGCAAATCAGAAAGTGTACCCCCAAAACAGCTACCATTGTGGCGTGTGGCTCAGCCCATCATTCGAATAAGGAAATACATATATTTTAGGTTCCGAGATCTCGAGACGAGCAAATCCGTACGTCAAGCTAATCGACTTTCCAATCCCGAAGTGTTCGCATGCGTATAGATTCCGCCAGATGTCCTTGTAACTTTATCCGGACCTTGTGCTGGCCTGGTTCCGTTGATCGACGGGATATATCGAGGGCCTTTTCCTACTTAAGACTTTGCACACGTTAGCAAAGCACAACATGTCACCACTAAGCGAGTTGCGTCCTCTAGGCTTGAAATGATTCCATTGTGACATAGTGGCTATTCTCAATTATAATAGAATACTTGTCAGCTACCATCCAAAATGCCAAGGACCCCCAGGTAGTCTAAAATCTAGCCGTCTTAATTGGCGTAGGCGGTCATGCGGAGCTCGACGATGCACGCCAGGTCTGTACAGGCAGTAGTTCTGGACTTATATCAATGTATAATCCTACTGCAAAATATAGCCTACAGCATGGTTAGACTTCGATGATCTTTTGAGGGAGGAAAATAATATTAAAAAGGAAGGAAACAGCTGTTGATTCTGGTGCCAATGATCAAAAGGTTACGCGGACCGCGGGACAAGTCTCTAAGGGCCAACGGAATCCAAGGTCTAAATAAGCTTAAGTGTCCGGAAACTTGCTAGGCACGATATCCAGTACGATGTATATCCGGATCAGGCCACCCGGATAACCTCAATGGCAACAAGCCCTGTCCAGACTATTCTCGAACTACTTCTAGAGATGAAAGATAAGAACAGTTGAAGACCTGACTCCTCCGCATATCCTATCAGCTATCCGCAGCATGATGGCGTCCATGTGGGAATCACATGCTCATGCACCGTAGATCATCCATTTACAGCTTGGAGCCCGACCCTATATCCATGAAAGATCACAAAGCCACTTGACAAGAGAGCCAGGTAAGCACCTGACTCAAGCTGCCTTCTAGACATCCTCATAGCCTCCTATAGAATCGACATACCCCACGTTTCGGCGTCTTCTATATTCATTTTGTCGTGCATCTCTATACAAACAATCGCCAGTGGGTCCCATGAATACGAGGTACCCATCCATAACGCTAAACGTCTCGCCTCCCTCCACTTTTATCGCTTTGACATGCTCGTCAACCACTCGGGATCTCTTCCATTTTCCGTTCAAGGGATTATCTTGGCGCCCATTGTTATACTTCAGCAGACAATTTAAACCATCTCCTATATGACGTATGTCTCAGAATGCGCGATATATGTCTGAGGTTGAGAAAAGCGTTCTGCAGGACAGAAAATGGGGGGTCCTTTCCTGTGAGCGAGTGGGATCTGCGCAGGGAATCCGCCTCCAGGGCGCCGCCGGTACTCTCATAAACCCAAAATAGAACGTGGGATGGCCATTGTCCTTACGTGATATGATAGGACTCTTTGATACCACTAGTGACCCTGATGTTGCAATTTTTTCGAGCCTTGAATCGCATAGTGGCCGCGTGGGTGAGCAAGGCTTTGTGTTACCCTGCACGTCAATGCGGTTTGATGGTGGTTGGCTGGCATTTGGATGTAGAATGAATTTACCTCAAATACGAGGCTGGGGATTTTCGTAGAAGTCATGTCCAGGAATTCTCTAGGATATGAAAAATTTCCATTATTATGAATATTCAGGTATCAAAGTCCGAGGTTTCGCTGAATCGGAGTTTGGTGGCGAGCGTTGACGCCTGGTGGGTCCGTGTTTGTTGGGAACGGGAAGATATCGGGAGAGATAATGCTATCGTATTGGCGCTGTGCTATTTTCGGTCAGGGCGAGACTTCTCGCAACGTCAGATACTCTTTCTGCTTGCCATTTTGCCAGCATATGTTCGGAGAAAGGTCCTTTGAAGTCGTACAAAAACCGAGGAAAACGTCAATAGATCGAGTAAATCACTTTCTGGAATTTGAGGGACGTGCAGAAACGAAAGAATCCTATTTCCTGCGAGACCGAAAACCTGATATTGATCGTGCTGCGTAAATGGCGCATCTGAAGGAGATACTGTTGGATATTTTTATTGAAGTGTGTTGACCCCCGCGGGATATATCAAAAACCATCCACCATTATTTTTTTTGGATATTCCAGATTTGAAAGAAGTAGGGCTGAGATGAACGTATCGGCAACATGACGAACGATGAGGAGAGAAGACGATTAAGATGACAAACCAGCTAGGAGATGATGTAGAGAGGAATGGAAAATGGACAGCACATTTCCAACCCACCACCCACATATCACCCTGGGGGGCTACGCACGATCTAGATCATCATCGATTATGGCACTTGCCGATGGCTTAAAGGGCGCAATGTCCTGGATCCCAGCTTGCTTTCGAAGAATACGAGGATTCCTGCTAGGCTGAGCCGCATATTGCATACGAGCTATGCAATAGAATCTCATATTCGAAAGAATTCAGGATAGCGCTCAGAGTCTCGGGTCAAGGGGAACATGATTCAGTGCACCGAGGCTTTTTAACACCCCGCATCGATAGATTGCATTCAAGCTCGTCTAGGCATCACAGACCCATGACACTTATGTAAGTATTATTCTGTATATCTCGCATGCACCGGAGCCTTCAAGTCAGCAACACGGGACTCGGCAAGCCGGGACGCCTTCCCGGCTAATATGGCTGATATCGACGACCCAAACACTGACCTATAGGATCGGATGAAAGGTGCGTATAACTCCAGGCGCTTGCGGCTTCGTCAATATTCCCTCGAGGCCCAGTTAAGCATGCGCGATCCAGCGGATACCGAACTGGCACTGTTCTCAGTGGGTGGATCTTCAGCTCCGGAGCTCATAATATTGCACGGAGGACCTCAGGGCAGAAGAGTTCCAAAAATCATTCGATGAACGTGGGAGTTCGAAGCAAGGTTCGAAAAGGGCTCGAGGTAAGGGTGCCTACAGAATGCGGGGTCGGCATATTGCAGCTGAGGGATTTAACCTCCGTTGACGAGTACACTTTGTAGACTGCGATACAGCGGTAGGATAGAGGGGGGTCAGCAAAGCAGGATGGGGCTCTTCGAGAGGGATCGTGAACTCCTCCACAGCGCAATTAGAAACTTGCGAATTAATCCTAGGACTAGAATCGGCTAGACAGGCATAGAAGGGCGGAGCTGAAGAGCAAGCAAGGCTTGGGAGGTCGTGCGTCAGGGCTTCCCCACGAGGAGATCTTATTATGCACGCGGATGGAACTATGATACTTAGGATACAGTGGACGAGGGTATAGAACGAAAATAAGAGAAATGACCACGCCGATCGTTATAATCAGGTTTGGGCACCTGGTTCTTGTCTATAAAGAATTATTTCAGATTGTTTGAAGTATCGACGGGCATCTGCGAGCGATTTCCACATGTCAGCATTGCTAAGATACTCGAGGGAAACGAGGGCCGATGGGAATCACGGGAAGCTCAAGCATGAATGGGGGGTAATTGCCTGTGGATACCAAGGAATCACGAAGGAGTGTGAAACAGGTGGGCTGGCAAGGTGGAGTGGCCAATGCAGAATGGCTTACCTTCGTCGATGAGAACCAAACTGAGGTAGTATCTTGTGGAGTACTTTTTGTTAACCTCCCGGAATGTGGGGGTTAAATCAAAACCCCCTAAAAACAACCTTATCGGTATCGTCTCGCCTGTGTCAATATTAGTACATCGCTTGGCCAAGTGGGTGGGACCCAATGTTTCACGAGGTGACTACAATCCCATGTTGAAAAGGGCTTCAGGTGACTGCTCCTACCTCGAGATGGAGAACCATCCATGATCTAGCCGGAACCCGCGGAGTCAGTTATATTTTCCTGCAACCGGTGCAATTCTATGCAGCACATACCTCGAATCTGACCAATGTTTCGCTCTCGTTATATTGATTTGGAGGCGTTCCAGTCGTCTCCCGTCGGATTATGGAGAGCTCCATATGCTTGATCTTCAGCCTGACCAGGAGGAAGTATATTCTTCCGACAATGACATCTTTCAGATGGTATTTGTTTTTCGAATATTCAAACTCGATATGCAGGCAATCTTCAATGCCGACATCCATTTTGATAGAACTGTTGATATCCGCGGGTTGCCTGTAAGAATAGACCCAGATGTCCTTTTCTCGGATGACGTCTGCCAGCCGTCTGGAGACAGTAACTCGAATAAAATAGCGTAGTTTGACATTTATGCCGTTGTATGACTCGTACTGCTTTTCGACATTCTTGAATTCAAACTCATACGTCTGGGGATGCTGAAGATCCCCGGGAGCTGCAAGTTCCTGACCCAGGGAGAGGAACTCGTAATGGTTTCCTCGATCGAAGAACATCTCTAGACGGGAACTAGTCAGCGCGGACAAAGCGGAGGAGTCTACCGTTACATACCGATTGTTCCAATGAACTGAACCTTAATGCCAGTGTGCTCGAGCCTCTTTCCATCCTTCGGCCTGATCGTGACCGCTCCCTTCACGGACTCTCCGTCTTTGTACAGGGGGCATTTCTCGCGGCGTGTTTTGTCAAGCTTGACGTCAACCATCTGCCTGTCATCTTCCGAATCTTCCAGGCGAATATCGATGTCGAGAGGGGTTGAGAAAAAGTACGACATGATTACGGCGGCGGTATGGTCGTCGCTCTGAATATGTCGTTACGTTACTGGGGATGTAGTCTCGCAGGCTATCTCGGAAGCTCCGGAACTCCTAAATAGGCGCTATCAAGATAGACGCGATCGTGAATCTGCTGCACCGACGGGGGAGTTTCGGGGTAGAAAGGTATGCTTCGGAGCTGTGATGTTGGGGATGTCGTTGAATTGTGGATTGCGTAGCTTCCTAGGGGAAGACTGCCTAATGCGGAGGAGGGCGGTGTGGCTGGTGGTGTTGCTATCACGTGATGGTCCGACGACACAAACAACGCCGCAACACACGGGGCCACCAGCCACAGCGCACCTCGCCGGGACACTCGCGGACGTTGAGACCTCCCCATCCCCGTCTCCGTTCTCCGCGACCACTCCTCCCAGAAACAACCAAAGCCAGCTGGTTGACGACGGCGAAATGCTGGCACTTTCCCCGCATTTTCCAAGCAGCTGGTAATGCCGGCACTTCATCGGCCTATTATTACCGTCTGAACTATAGCGGTTGAAAACTGCTGGCCAGGTACTGTACATTATGTTGTCGACGTACATGTACATGTCCACGTTCCATTGCAGCGAAGCTACCGTTCGACTTGCCCGGTTCTTCCATGCGCACAAGCCTGTATGCGTCGTGTGACACAGTCGGTACTGCTTGAAGATATCGGATATTCGTATCTTCCGTACAGGGCGTCTATACACCAGTACCTGGCGGGGTACATGCAAGCAAGCTCAAACACTCTGCTCAAAGACCCAACGCACAACGACACTCCGCATATATCGCTGCTCATTGCATTGCATCGCCCTTCATGTCATCAATACTAGGCTTCTCCCATTGACATCATCTTTCGGGGATGGTGGCTTCCAGGCAGCTCGACGTTTTCATCGAAAGAGATCATGACGACACATCGAGTTCTTTCCGGATCTTGTTCCAGCCTTCCCAGAGGTGAGTCGTTAGTCGATTGTCGAGTCGAGCCTTCGTGGGTTTTCCCACCCCTCCGAGCCTTAGGATTTATCATGCCTCTTCCCCCGTCCAATCAAGAAAGAGACTAACGTAACCATCAAGCCTCCAAAATCCTTAGTGTCTTCGGATGATCCGCATCTACGGCTCGCAAACGGAAACCATGATCATCCTGGCAGCTGGCCTCCTTTGGAGGCGGGGTGCAGATTGAACGCTGTAAGACGGTCTGCACAATCGTGGTCAGTCACGAGGAAGTTTCGTACTTCTCCTCGGATCCACCCAAAGTGAGTTCTGTTGTTGCATGTTCAACTCCAGACTTGGCCTGTTGCAGTTTTATTACCCCGGATTTTGCTAATGCTCTTCCCCCCAGCCGCTCGGAGCAAGGTTGTTCGCTGATGAGTTGTCAGACTCCTGCTCTCCCATCTTGATTAATCCTCGAAGCCGCAAAAGATTTTACGAACCATAATATGCATCTTGCATTTCGAACACGAATGGGATTCCAAGACGTCTTTTTCAAAAATCCCTCGTAAGAAAAACGAAGTCAGGCGATCTAGCCTTTACATCTGCGTGCATTATTTGTGCAGCAAACGAGGTGCAAGATTTTGTCTACACAAATGTTACCATGACTGCATACATTTTTCATTACAGTACCAGAAAAGTGCTCGGAGAAGGCCAGAAGGGAGGATCTTGGCTCCGCCTGTGGTGTCCTTTTTTCCCTCGCTCCCTGGCTTCGCATGCTGCTTTGACCCAGGTCTTTGCAGCCCAAGAATAGGATACTTCGCGGGGTACATATTGTGGAGGAAGCAAGGTTCAACGACATAGTATTTTGGCCCTAAATCCCTCATAAGATCGATCAGGGCTTGCTCTGGCAGCTCGTTCCTGCTGCAGGCCGGAGGCCGCCCGCGCTGCCGTGGCACAATGATTCACCAAGTGAGGGGTGAGGGGGGGAGGGGAAAATTCTAGGACGATTGGTGGCATCGTCGAAACTCAACATTGAGGATGATGTTGAAACTAGAGAGATCCATCGTGTTGCACGGGTGATCCCCAAAATTCCAAAATTCTTGATCGGCGAGCCAGCGAGATTTGCTGGGTGGGAGAAGCGAAGGGGAGTTCGCCACAACTTGCTTAGCTCCCCCGTTTCGCATTACCAACCAAACTAACGAGAAAATAGGCTGCGGGTGGGGGTTTCCAGCAATTGCCAGCTGAATCATGGGACCAGGGAGGGCTACACTAGTGAAAGCGTGGGGAAACGAGCGGTTCCTTTTTTTACTTTTTCTGGCCATGCAGGCCAATGCATGCATGCAGAGCAGCAGACGGAGTGCGCTCATCAGAGAGTCTAAAAAAAAAAAAAAAAGAAGGATGACGGCGGGTTTGGTAAATCTCCTAGAGATCACCAAAATTATTATAAGAAGCCAGCTTTCCCCAATACCTTCGACAGGTATAAAAGGACCTCCTCCCTCTAGTTTCAAACCTTTGTTTCACTAGTCATCCAGTCTTCACCATCACTCACCATCGACAGATATCGACTTGACAATCTCAACTGCAACTGCCATCCCCATACTGTTACATTGTGACAGCGTCTTCCTCGAACTACAAATTAAATTTTACTGTTACCACACGGGCTTCTTTTCCAAAGCTCCCAATATGCACCGATACACTCTCAGGTCCTCTGTTCAGGTTCCGCTTCCAAAGCCGGATACCTTGAGCCTTGACCTCGACGCAGCACTTGCTCGCCGAACTTCTATCCCAAAGCCAGTTGCTAAGCCAACTGAGACCCTTCGCCATATCTGGGTTGTCACTGGCCCGGCAGGTTGTGGAAAGAGCTCCGTTGCCTCCTTCCTCGCCCAGGCTCTCGAACTCCCATACATCGAAGGGGACGATTACCACCCGCCAGAGAACGTCAAGAAGATGTCCGATGGAATCCCACTCAACGACGAAGATCGTTGGGGATGGCTTGACACCCTCCGTCAAAAGGCCAGTGAAGAACTCGAATCCGGAGCCATGGGGTGCGTCGTTACTTGCTCCGCTCTTAAGCGCCGATACCGAGATTTCATTCGCCAAGTTGGGCAAGCTGAGGTTGGGATCGTTGTTCGCTTCGTCTATCTTCGCGCCGATGTGGAGCTCCTGATCCAAAGAGTCAAGGCCCGTAAGAATCACTTTATGAAGGACGACATGGTTCGAAGCCAGTTTGTCGCATTGGAAGAGCCGGATTCCACCGAACCAGATGTCGTCTCCGTTGACGTTTCTGGAACCCTCGCCGAAGTTCAACAAGACGCTCTTCGAGAGGTTGAGACCAGGATGTTCGAATGATCCGCGAACGATTCTCCTCTACACCGCGGTTCGATACGACTCTTCTTTTCCCCTCTACGACAGCAAAAGCATTGGCATCGGCGTTACATCTTTCAAGCATTGGGACTATCACTTTTTCCTTTTTATGGAGCTCAACTTAGCGATGGAGTTCCAAAATACCACATGGGCATTGTATGGGGTTAGGGTTTCTGTTTTCCTGTTCAGAAAGCATTTCTAGGGTGTTTCTTTTTTTCTTCTTTTTCTTTTCCTTCTCTTTTCCTCACTGTTTTTGTATTGCAGAGAATCGAGGTCAATCTGTAAATTAGCCACTATTTGACTCTACAGAAGGAAGAATTCAGCCTCTTTTGATTCTCCTATGACTAGCAACTTTTAATAGATATATCTAAAGCTTACTCTCCAGATTCTTCATCAATGTGAAAACGTAAATACCTGGCAAACTCGCCGTATACCCGAAATCCGACAGCCTCCTTGAAACCACAGAATAGAAACACCATGAAGACGAGCAGTATCTTAGCTAGCGTTGAGCAAGGCTGGGCATCGATGATCGGTCACTTTTGCTACTGGCATACGTGGGGAGACCCTGATGTGTGAACGCACGTGCCTCATTCACAGCTCGATGCGCCGCCGGAAACAAATTCCTGAAAAAAGAAGGGCTTACCAAATTCCAATGCATGCGCCGTTGCAGTTGGAATGCTCCTCCCCTCGTGACCGCTTTTCTGGCCGTGTTCTTTCCTGCTTCGAATTCCGCCAGTTACCGGCAGCTTGGTTCCAAGGCAATATTGTTCTCGGTTCTTAATGCTTAATGACGTGATGTACCAACCGCTTGCCAGTGCAGCTATGAGGTACATGTACATCATGTACCTTTTTTGTCTTATACAGCCTTATCCAATAGGAACGCCAGGCTGCAGCTGAGAAGATGGCCTTCCTGTGGTGAGCGACCAGATGCCGGACTGGCCCCTTGGCATCGCCATTGCATCGCTCTGCTCGCACTCGATGTTTGCAGCGATGAGTCTTCCTTCAGCCAATTGCGGAGGTCTCCCCCCTTTCATCCACAGTTTCAGTTCCATCTTTGCAAGTTCAACAGAGAAACCTCCACTTGATTGCTTTTTGCCCACAAAACGTGGAGGCAGCTTACGTTTGCCGGGGTGTCTTCGTTTTTTTTTCTTTCCGAGATTTCGTTCACGTAACAAATGGACCTCAGCCTTTTTTCCGCACACGAACGCCTATTGTCCCACGCTGAACGAGTAAGCCTAAGACAAACGGCGCTGATTGGACAATTGCTCAGCTCACCCTTGAGAAAAGGAGCGAAGCAAAACGGAAAAAGAAACGAAGAACGTGGGAGACAGCCACAATTTTTCTCCCATCGATCGAATCGATGGATCCAGGTCGTTGGAACCCATTCCTATTGGCCGGTGTAACAACTGCAACCACCAAAGCTCTAATTTTTAGCAAGACGACTCGAACAACTTCTTCCCGAATGTCCCCTTTTTTCGAAGACGCTTTGGCAATCACCTTCCTAATCTAACCCGTCGCAAGACGTTAGCTATCAGAGCGTTTGCTCTTTCGAGAAAACCATCGGCATGGCTCGTTCGATGCGGCTTCAGAAACATGGCTTTTTGGAAGCTAGAGGCACAGTCTAATTTAGCACCGTCTACCCGAGACCCGCGAAATATGCAACCTCCAGGCAGGAAAGAAGCTAAGTCTGAGCCATCCTGTTAGTGTGGGGGATACCAGGCGGTCTGGAGGCGAATTCCAGATATCGAGTAACCAAAGAGTAATAAATCCCCCTAAACGTTAGCGGTCATTAAAAAAAATTCTCCTTTGTTGGGTCGCAAGGCCTTGCCAATTGCCAGCCTTGTAAGCTTGCTCTCGTGGACCTTGTCGCCTCTGCTTTTGCTAGTGGCCTCGACTTCGCAAGGGGGTCTTGCAACCCCCAAAACGTCTCTATTTTCGTTGGAAACTACAAGGGGTTGAGATTGAGATTAAACATCGCTTTGCTCGCTCGCTTGGGCCATGCGAATTTTTGATTCGAAGGCATTACCCAGAAGTTGGGATACATGGTCCTTGTCAAATGCTGTTTCGTCGAAGAGATAGTACACTCCTTGACCGCGCGGACAGAGGCAATCGATTAAACGTAATCTATCCACATCCTCGACCCACCGCTTACGGAGTGAGTACTCCGCACTTTCGAACGCGATCCAACATGATGCAAAGGGGCGTGAGAAGTGTCGGCGACATTTTCTACCTGCTCCACCAACAGAGAAGGGGAAAAAGTCAAACCACCATCAGCGCGAGGACTAATATCCGATCGCTCAGTTGCCGATGCCTGCCGATCTGAAATTTGTGGGGTGGAATGTTAGTAACAGTACCGGAGTGGCATGGAGGTCGTTGTAAGCTTAAGCAAGGGCCCCACTTTCCGATACTTTGGATTACCATATCTGTTGCAAATCTGGACCAAGTTCTGAAAACTCTGAATCCGAGGCGTTTTTTTTTTTCGTGGGGAAAAGCGTGATCAGATACCGTAAAAAGTTTTCCCCAGGAATTGATTCGCACACATGGGGCCTATCCCTTTAGAGACAATTTACCATGCATGCTTCTTCTGGAGCTATATCAGATGTTACCTCATGTATAGTAATGTAAGCTGAAGAAGTAATGATAATTCCCCTTGCATAAGCTGTGGCTGATAATTATAAAAAGCGTGTGGCCGTGTGGTGGCTATTGATACATACGAAATGTTGTACATAAAGTACAGCCCTGGCTAAAGTACAAGACTGAAAACGTTTAAAACTGAAGAAACGTGATCTCTATCGGAGCTTGGATATCAAAAGTTCGGGTTCCTCACAATAACGCTTGACGAGACTTGCCATTCGTGCCATTGTGCTACCATCTACAACACGATGGTCCGCAGACTATCCGAAATCACACCCGTTAGTATGCATACGTATCACAAGGTGCAAGACAGAAAGGGAAAGACCGCGAGTCAGTGAAGGAAAAGAAGAACGTACCCATGAAAAATTGACAATGGTCTTCGGAACAACGGTTCCCTCTTCGTCAAACGCCGGTACGACCTTGGTTCTGCCGATTCCCATAATCGCCACCTCGTTCGTGACAATCACGGGAGCAACATACGTGCCGCCAACATTTCCGATGTTACTCAACGTAATTGTGCCACCTTTGAGGTCGGCTGAGGATAGCTTCCCCGCGCTCCCCGCCGCTTGGAGACGGGCCAACTCCGATGCAATTTCCAAGATACTAAGTTGCTGGACGTTTTTGATGTTTGGAACAAGCAGACCGGTTGGTGTATCCATTGCAACACCGATGTTGTGCTGTGGACGCATGACCAGCTTGGGCTTGGCCTCGTCGGAGAGGTCGACTCTGCAATTGATCAACGGGTATTCCTCGAGGGCAACGGAAACAGCCTTGAGGAAGAAGGGCATGTATGAGATCTTTTTGAGGGATTGGCCACCGGACTGGGCTAGATTCTTGTTGATGGTGTGACGCAAGGCGACCAATCGGTCAATGGCAGCTTCATCAGCGTACAGGAAGTGGGGTATCGAGAGTGATCGGGTCATAGTCTTGAACATTGTGCTTTGTACTGGTGTCAACGACACCGTCTGTTCCTCTAGAGACTCTGGTAGTGCTGTCCTCGGGCGTGCTGATGAGGTGGAGGTGGAGGTTGATGTCGATGTCGATGATTCTGTTGGCTCCTCGACATATCTCTCGACATCCTCCTTCAACACTCTGCCGTCCTTGCCCGTGCCGTTGATCTTGGTGATGTCCAACCCACGTTCCTTTATTATCCTCCGGACAGCGGGGGTGGCCAGTGTCCTATGCCTGCCGCTGTTACCCCCGTTGACCTGGGCAACAGCTCCCCCCGTATTCTCTGCAGGCAACCCGGCTGCTGCGGAGGCTGTGGCTGTAGCTTTGGCTGTAGCTTTGGCTTCCTGTGCGGCTGGTGCTGGAGCTGCGTCTGGAGCGACGTCTGGGGTTGCTGACTCGGACGCATCCTCTGGCAGATCGGTCATATCAATATCCACCAGGGGCTTTCCAACAATTGCCATATCTCCTGCCTCATAGTACAGCTTCTTAATAACACCATCATACCTCGACGATATCTAGACACCCTGTCAGTCAGTACATCTATCATACCCAGTCCGTCCTGCTGGTCCCATTGAGGGCCACTCACCTCCACGGAAGCCTTATCCGACTGCACTTCGCAGATGTTATCGAACTGTTCGACTCTGGCTCCCGGTTGTACGAACCATTGTATGATTTCGCACTCGCGTATTCCCTCGCCGATGTCCGCTAACAGGAACGGCTTCACTACAAACGCCGGCCGTGAGTAGTGTAGATGCGCCCGCTGAAGATCTGTCCTCCATGCCACCCGGCCGGTATTGCGTACCCGGCTTAGTAACGACCGACGCCACATTTTGTGTTTCCTGGGTTTCCTTTTTTTTATGAAGATGCTGGAGCCGGTGGGTTCGAAGTATCAAGATCAAGCTCGAGGAAACCTAGGCCTAGCTGTAGGTCAAGAGCAGATGCCACAGAACAACTAGGGAACCGACAGACAAGGGAGAAAATTAAAAAAAAGAGAGAAGAGGAATCTGCAGGAAAAGTACGGGTTTCCAAAGACAGCCGGCAATGGGCTCGGAGAAGTGAGGTGGGAGCTCGCAGCTGGTGTTTTCCGGGGAAGCCTGAAAAGCCGCTTAACATCGGCATTGCAGCATCGAGATGCTGCTGTTTGGAGCTCTAGCCATGGTTCGGCCTGCCCAGCCACCAGGGTCGCTCATGGGAACATCCCCGTCACGTGTGCCCCTCCAACGCATCACCCTGTTGCATTTTTACACTCTCCGGATATCATGCGCTCCTCCTCCTGTAGCATAACTGCTCAGCGGAATGATCTATTTATTCTATTTATCTATCTACATCACATTCATTGGAGAAACCGGCACGGATGCTGTGAAGAGAATTCAATTGATCAAATACGGTATCAACAGTAATGCATTCTACACTCGACAACCAGTTCTCTGAAGCAGGTTCTTCCATTTCACGCCCGATGAATCCACCGTCTGGTCCACGAGCTAACTACAAGAAGGTCGCTGACCACTGCGTTATAAGGCACTGAGGGTGCATGGTCTGGTCTATGAGACTATAATTCTCGTTAACATTCGAAGGACATGATGACCATGCGATTCTATATTATGTTATCTAAGCCGACGTATTCAACGAGCTAGCCATGAGACTGACGCTATTCCCCACCCAGGTACCAAGTATTGGCTTAGAAAAGCTTCTGCCAGCGATATGTGCATGGATCAATCCCGTTCAAGTTTGGCCAGTTCATCCTCACTAGCACGGCCAAGAACAACAAAACTGACCCCCGAAGCTGCGATGAAGGATGGTTTCGAAGTTCATATTCAATCACGACAAGATATAATCAATGGCAATTTACGATGGAATGGGTTTGGTAGAATTCCGGTTATGAGATTGATATAGATTCAAGGCTACGAATTTCGAATATCCCATAGAATAACCCGCCGCGAAATGCACTATATACCAATGCTAACTAAAAGAACGCCTCAAGCACCGATTGCCCGCCCGCCATATTATATATACCGAATGACGCCTAATGATAAACAAGCCGACACCCGTTATCATACAGATTCCCACGATTTAACCCAAACCTGCCTGCATCTATATCCCCCCGCATCTCCTCAAACGCCTCATCTTTCACCTAAAGAGTGAGGTTCTCTCAGCCACACCCTAGCAGCCAGCAGAAAGAGAGATATTTATACCTCAACCATCTTCCCATCTTCCACTTTAACCGTCTTATCCCTTAGCTTGCGCATCAGCGCTACGAATTGACTTTCCTGGAATTTGCGACTGGTATCTTGACTTAGCGTATCCACCAGCTGCCCTGCAGTTCTAGCAAGCTCATCAGCATCGTCGCGGGACTTATCCTGCTCTTCCTTGACGTCCTCTTTAACATCCTCTGGTTGTGGGACGGTGTTTTGTAGGGGATTTGGAACCTCCCGCTGCGGAAAGTCCATGACATCAGACTGTAGCGTCGCTGCCTCCTCGAACATTTGGTCGAATTCGGCATCTGTGTAGGATGCTTTGGTGTCGACGTGGTTTGATTGTAGAGGTTCGTACGAGTGCATGGAAGTCATGGGCATGTATCCAGTGTTCATACCCATGAAACTGCTGCCTACCGGCGCCTTTTGCTGCGATATGGATGGTGCAGGTGAAGCATTCAGCTGCGACAGGAATTCGGCGCCCCATCCTGTCGCTACAGGTTGATGGGTCTGTACAGGAGGAGGGGTAGCAATTTGTAGTCGCTGGAAGTCGGTCGCCCACCCTGCTTGTTGGAGGGCGGGGGATGGTGGGGCGGCGAAGTTTTGGAGGGAAGGCCGGGTTCGTAGGGTTTGTGAGGGACCCGGTGAGGTGCTCAGGAACTGTTCGAATTCATCATGTTGCTGGGGGATTAGGTGGGACTGTTGACGAAATTGCTAGAGACATTGTTAGTGAGGTGTGTAGGCTATGATGAAGCTGATGACTTACTGAGGATGCTGGCTGAGAGCGGAAGCGGTCCTGCTGGAGAGAGCGGTCGAAGGAAGTGTGGTTCTTGAGGGACTGCAGCGGGTTTGAGGGCCCGCACATCGACGAGGAGGCCATGGCTTCTGCTGCGACTGGATATATCGGGAAGGAGAGGGTCTATGTCCGAGGGCGATGGAGGTTGTCGACGTAGGTGTGGATGTGGATGAAAGAAGGTTGGGTTCAAGCTGGGGCGATAGAATTTAAGTCGTCCTCGGCTTCGGCTTTCATGTGAAGTTAGCCGAGGACCAGCCCTTCTCGGTCGTCACCTGACCTCATCGCCGCTAAGCCGCACACGACCACTTATATCCCACGATACGATACCGATGGAATGTATACGTATATGTCTATGTATATGTACAGAACTCATGGAACTCATAGATATGCCTGGATCGGCTATGGGTAATGGAATAACTAAGTATACGTATATTATATATTCTGCGTCTGGCAGCTAGGACGAGGGTTTTTTGATACTATCTCGAATCTTACGGGTCCCTTGAGTAATACCGCTCCAGAACCTCGATTGTCTGCGGGAGGCTGGACCCGATTCAGGAGCCTTCGACGTGACAGCCTTCTTCGGGCACTGGCATAATTCCATATAGCTATGCGCATTCCGCCCATAAATCGGGAAAAAATCGGGAATGTCCAGAACATAAACCCCACGGTTCCGAACCCGCAAACAATCCGACTCAATATCCACCGCTCTAAAATGCTGCTCTTCTTTCTTTGAAATCGCTGTTTCATCGCTGCATTTCTTCAAGACAGACTCCGTCAGGTGTCCATATTGTTGCTGGAGATCATTTGGGAGCTTAATCGTAGACTTCCACGGCCCAATTGTCAGAGGCCACAAAGTTTTAATCAGTTCAGAGAACATCTCCTCGCTCTCAATCGCAAATTCTTCGCCGTTTTCATAATTCAGAGTTGCAGCGGTTATTTCCACGGCTACTTCCTCGCTAGCAGGCTTCAACGCCTCTTCTAGCCTGTATCGAAACGGCAAAAGCAGCCTCTTGATCCTTTCATCGCCATCATTTCCTCTCCGTGCCATGCTGGTCTCAAATAAATCAACTCGTATACGGCGGATGAGATGTCGGTATCTCAATGCCGGTACGGGAAACCTCGCTGATTCCTTGATATGCTCCACACACTTCGAGCACCAGCAGACGTCCCGGGGCATGTAGGAATAGCTTTTGAGCCTCAGGGGACAATGTACGAATGTCCCGTAGGTGTATGGTACAAATCGGCCAATTAATCTAGAGGTGTTAGGGCATGGGGAATGGTCTGGTTGTATCCGTTGACTTACTTGTCCTGGCTAAAATAACCCAGGGTCTCCCATGGCGAATCATAGAGCGCAGTTAAATCTGTGCTACGTAGGCGGTGGCTTACGATATCACTTCCTGGGGCGGTAGTGATCTGGACAAGGAAAGTATTCGAGCTGTACAGGGTCTCCGCTGCTTCTTCATGTATTTGCTTGTTTACTCGGAGAATAGCGATGTTTCGGCCAGGGTCTTCGAACTGGCTCGGGCGTCTTTCGAACCGACGTGGATAGTCAAACTTCTTGAACGGAGCCGGACCTGGAAGAGACGGCAGTGGGAAACAGAGGAGGTACTTGTAGATTTCGTTGCGAACTTCGCGAGGAAGACGAAGGAAGGGTGGTAAAGCTACTGGCGTCGACATCTTGATCGGGTTTAGTGAATGGTGAGTTACGTTACTGGGTGTCGAAGCTCGAGTTAACATTGAGGGTTTCTCTATTTATCAATTACTTGCGAGATATATCATGCTCGCCAGAACTTGAGCAAGCGGGGTTCCGCGACTTGATGGGGAGGAGATGCAGCCAAGTCGCGGGCTTCTGCAAGACGTTGTTGCTCGACCATGATTGGAGGTTGGCGGAGGCGCATGTCGAAATGGTGAATTCGGTTCTTCCATCCGAACGAACATCACCACAAAACATATTTTTGGCACCTGTTTCCATGTTGGAAGGCTGTCTCCGGGGCTAATCTGCCTTCTATGGGTCAATTGAAGTTATGCCCTTGGGGGGGGAGGTGATTGAATCGATGATTGATGGGATAAATGCCCAAAGTATGGAATGAAATAAAATAGAATAAAAAAAGATATAAAAAAATAAAAAAAAAATAAAAAAAAAAGACAAGCGCAATCCTACTACAGAGGACAGCTGCAGGCTAGCCGAGGATGCGATGTGATGTAAGAATCCTAGTTGGGCCCAATCGGCAGGACAATGCCAGGCATGCAGGGTGGTTGATGTGATGGGGCTGCTGGGGCGCAGCGTTATAATCGATAGCTCCACAAAGAATAATAAATGAACAAAGTGGACATTTTGGAAGGATCAATTGGCATCGTCGTAACCCACTGCTAGAAGTCGTAACGTAGTCTACGTACTAATACTAATACATACCTAACTAGTATCTACCTAGAAGCCAGGGCGACGGTCGTGCGAGCAGAGCAGAACAGAGCAGAGGATGCGCGGCATTGAGGCCTTGCGAGGGAGACAGACTGAAATGAAAAGAAAAGAAATCGCGCACGAAACTGACAGCCAAAAGTGCAGAGTTGGATGATCCGTGTTGGGATTGGCCAATCAGATCGACGGCCGCAATGAGTCATCGAGTGAGAGGGGCAGGGGGGCAGTTGCCGGGGGGAGTTAAGAGTCATCGTCATTCCAAATCGACCCCAACCGCAACACACCGCCGGCGATCCAACATCAACGCGGCAACGCAGACTATTTCCCAGATATTCTTTTGATAGTACACATCCATTTATACAATATCTACTGATATAAAAATATAAAGATATAAAGATATAAAGATATATATTTCTATCTTTTTAATAGTAATAGTAAATAGTATAGTAAAAGACTTTATCAGTATCGTGTCTGATTAGTATCACGGTGATCGGGCTGTGCAAGGGTCTGCATTACATGGGGTCGTTCCCGTTTAAATTAGGAATCTGGGTGGAAGTTCTGTCCTGTCAAACAGCCGGCAGAACAGCCTTACAATAGCACACTCAACTTGCAGCTTTCCAGCCGCTAAAACCAGCTCCAAAAAGTATAAGAAGCCGTGAGTCACCCGCCTTCTTTTTGCCCTTCCTCCCCTTCCTCTCTCCATCCAAAACCCACTATCAGTGAAATCAAATACAATACAATAAATTATCCCGTAGAAACCTGCCAAAATGGCCGCCTGAATCCCCCAGATTCCGCCGCTTCCTTCCAAACCATCCAAAATAGCTTCCTCTCATCTTTCCAGTCAGGCCCCGTCTTTTAAAGACTCGCCTGATTTCACTACCGCCAAAATAACTTCGCTCAGCGAGTTACCCCCCCAAACCGTCAAAATTTCACCCTCAACGGACGCTTTGCGTTACGCACAAGCCCAAGAACCGCCAGGATGGCCCAATCCACTAGTTCCCAATTCGCCTGTCAGGCATTCCCCAGATATCCAGAACTCCAACAAAGACTTCCAGCTCTTCAACTCGACTGCAACTCCCCAGACCTTCAACGCCGACTTCGAACTCTTCGGGCCTGCAGACCCCACTCCCAGGAGGACCGAACACCACTCCTCGACTTCTCGTGCGATCCCTGAGATAGCCTCCGTCAACGACGCCGTCTTCAATCTCGGTTACACTACTTCTCTGCCCGCCAACCGCACTTTCGTCTCCACTCCGGCCAACTCTCTGGTTCAGCGCTCTCCCTTTGTGAACTCCGCCGCGGAATTCAATCCCGCTCTTATTGAGGCTCTCTCCGACAACCACCGAGCCCATCTTATCAGAGGTAATTTTCCACTTTCCCCATCCACCCATCCCATCGCTCTTCCCCCAATCAGCATCATACTCGACTCGCTCGAGCCTGTTCTCCAGCAAGACATAGACATGTATCTAGACATAGACTCTCCGTCGTCATCATCATCATCATCATCCTTTGAATCCCAGCTAAATAACCCCCCTGCAGAGTTCAGCAAACGTCAGAGAAACATGGAGGACGAGCTTTTGTCACTGGCGGCCCTCGAGGCTTCGCCCTTCCACGCCAACGACATGACCTTCTCCCCCAACGGTCCTCTCTTCCACGACTTCTCCCCCTTCATCGGAACCCTCCACACCGGAAGGACCAATGATACTCTCGACGATTCCTCTCCTATGGACACTCCTCTCTTCGGACTTGACGACGGAATTCCAGAGGAATGGCCCACTCTGTTTCCCACAGATGACGCCAATCCTTCGTCTTCCACTGACGTCCTCGTCAACCCCGCCGCTCTCATGATCGGCGGAGAGATGTCCACTCCTCCTCTTGCCGCTGTCATCCCATCGCGGCAGTTCTCTACTGACTCGAACAAGTCTCCCTCGCCGTCCACCAAGTCTAGACCAACCTCCACTGCCCAGAAGAGATCTTCTCTAACTGGGATCAACAGAAGGAAAGCAGCGGCTGAATTGCCACCTGTGCAGTTCGACCCATCAAACCCAGTCGACATCAAGCGAGCGCGAAACACAATGGCAGCCCGTAAATCCCGGGCCAGGAGAGTCGAGAAGATGGAGGAGCTAGCAGAGGCAGTCGAGAAGCTGCAGGCCGAGGCCCAGCAGCTTAAGGAGGAGAAGGAGTTCTACAAGAATCTCGCCCGACAGCACGGCGCCCTAGTTGATTGACTTAGGCAAATGCTTGAGCTGAAGTTTGGAGGTTCACCTGGGAATGCTTTTGTTACATCTACTAATATTGGGAATACTGGTTTTCGCCATCCTGGTGGAGTTTCTTTGGGCTTGTAAGGCGTTTACCTTCTGCTCATTGCTGGAGGACTCTTTCCTTTCTTTGTCTATTTTTCTTTCTTCTTTCTTTCCACTTCTCAAGGTGCTTCACTGTTTCTCATTCGAAATTCTTTCACCTTTCACCTTTTTCCTTTCGGATTCTTCTTTTTCCACACTTTTAGTTTATTATGATTGACGACGGATCGTATTCCTGATAGTTTTGATTATTTTCAATACCTTTGAGTTTTAAGTTTGTACGCATGCTCGCGGAGGGCTTTATCCTCGCTGCTGGGAACATTTTGTTCTTTCTCCTAGGTTATTATTCGCTACCTACTGAGATTACTACTACTACCCAAGTATAAAATACAAAAAAAAAAATTTGTTCCAAATAATTCCATCCTTACTTCATCGTAAATTTCCGTGACCGAGCTCCTTGAAAATAGCGTAAAAACGTAAATGTGAATGGTGTGAACGTGATTGTGAATGTGGCCCGTGACTTTGAAGTAACGAATTCCCAAATCCGGGCCTGAAGGTGGGAAGCACATGCCGAGAAGGGTGGACAGATCCTTCACCACACACTGCACTCCCCGGCTTGCAGATGGGTATTTTCGGCTTGAGATCTGTACGAGCGGAAACCCTGGCCTCTCTCCCTTACCAGCTACCTCCATGTATCTAAGAGCCGCTAAAAGAGAAAAAAGGGCTGTGCCTTCTCTCTCATTCACGAATTCAGAACCACGACAATCCCGTCGTCACCCTCGCATAGGCTGACGGAAAAAACAAAACATTGCAGCAAACTTGCCCCAAAGCAGCTGCTACGAAAAGCATAAATCGTACATCTTATAGCAGGTTTTCAGCTCATGTTGGTTCTTACCCGCTGGGGGCAAGGTCGGTTTGTGATAATTAAGTAGGAATCGAGTTAATGTTGGGGAATTGGTTTGTAAGGCTACGAATACGATTTGTGCCGTTGCAGATGTCGTCTTGTCATCCTAGGTGCCTTGGTTCCTCAGGTTTCCTAGACGTCGCATGCTCGTACGTTTGGAAAGCACGGCCAATTCACAAGAGCGAGAGAGAGAGAGGGAAGGAGATCCAATCGCCTGATGTTTCTCGATTTCAGGATTCCAGATACGCTCTACATGTAGGAATTGTGGAGAGCGCACGCATACATAGACATACATAAAACACTTACACATAGATACATATGCTCGTATTCGCTCGCAGATTTCGAGGTTTTTCTCGGACGAGTTGCGATTCGGTTCGTTTCTATTCTCTCCAAGCACAGACTCGTTGCTTTTTAGGTAACTAAAATCCCATTCGCTGTCCACGATCGAAACGGAACTCGCAGCGAATATGTATGTAGGTCGCCCGGCCTCCATTTTACGAGCTTGGGGAGAGAGTCACACTTGCAGCAGCATGGAGCAAATAGGTCGTGCTTCTGGACTTCAGGCCTGTAATGTGCAGAAATCCAACGGGGATTCCGTTCGGCAAACTTGGAAGCTTGTTCTAAGGGAGCAAGGGGGTGTGATTGGTGGGGACAGGCAACGTATCGAGTCCTAGGCACAGTTTAGGCTTCGACGCAGATCCATATCGTGGTCATGCAGAACGTACCAGCAAGTTTGGAATTAGCATGAAGGTTTCGCCTACAGCGGCTGTATCCCGAGATGAATGAAAGGCCAGTATTGTCGCAGATGTATTCTGGTAGGGATACTTTGCGGAGACATATGAACATGGAAGTTCTTCGAAGCACGATTTGGCGGAATTGTCCATTGCTTATCATCGATTTTATTATTATTATTATTATTATTATTATTATTTTATTTTATTTACATCTGAGGTCTGCACGATCAAGCCCGAGAAATGATTGGCTGATTGATTCGAGAATATAACATACCTATGAGCTTAGTTTCCCATAGTGGCCTGCAGCACCTCACCGCGGTACCACGTATACGCACTTTCATTTGCTGACACTGGGCTTCCGTCTATCGATCCACAAATACTGAAATATACAATTAAACCGAGTTGTTGTTGCTGTTGCATGCCTTTGCGGTAGCCCAGGACTAGGCACTGGTATCCTGCTTCGTGGTGCTAGCATCTACCTGTGGTGTAGACGATTCTTGACTTTGATCCTCATAATATATGGTCGGTACATGTATACACTTTCGTATTGCTCGATAGTATGGAACCGTGTCAATGTTCCTTATACGGATTGCGATAATGATTTCATGGTTATAGAAGATACAAAAAAAAAAAATAAGCCCACACCGGGAGCAACGGTGCTAATGCATAGGGAGTCTTTAAAGAGTCTAAGTTGCGGCGTCTAGGTCTAGTCTTAGCTCTAGGCTTAGATAGGCGTATTCGAAGACTGCTATGGTTGTGCATTCCAGGCGTCTGTATCTGGCTTATGCGGGGCTTGTGCTCACAATATTAAGATGGGCTCTCGACAAAGGTCTATAGCATCATACGATCTTGCCTGCCTGGTAACAGGCGAAGCTGATGATGTGCTCGTATGGAAGGGAGAGATTATAAGGTCGTAGGCCCTTGGGATTATGGCTAGGACAGTCTTATAGCGCGGGCTACAAAATTAAACATCTTGTCTAAGCATATTCCGGAAGGTTGGATTTGATAGGCAGTAGATGGTACCCCTAGTTGCCCTTCAGTATACAGTGTCAGAGCTTATCGGACCTTCATATTAGCGTCGTAAAATTCAGATTCAAGTGTTTAGGCCAGTTTCAAGGATAGCTAGCCATACAGGCCTCATATAAAGGCTATTTAGTTTACAAAAATCTATGAAAGTCCAGATTAGAATTTAGGGATAGACCGTTCAGCTATAGGCATAATTTTCGCAACTGAACCTGGAGTGCGTGGAAAGAGGGGTAGAAGGAGCGACTAAAGGGATTAAAGGTAACTAGAAGACTACGCGAAAGTATTGTACAAAGAATATAAACGTCGAGAGTTCCTCCATGTCCCAACAGCCGCATTCGCTGGATCTACTGGACTTGAAGGGTCCTCCGGCATTGTTTTGTGGCAATTATTGATAAAGGGTAATACGAGGGCCGTAGAATGCTAAAGGAACGGGAAGGAAAAGAAAAGAGAAGGAAAGAAGAAAGAAAAGAATACAGAACGCAATTAAGAATAAAGAGTATATAAATCAGTGGGTGGGGCAAGAGTGCAAAAGGAAACGCGTGATCCTTTCCCCGAGCTCGACATGTCTACCGTTACAAAGTGACGCCAGAGAATTCCGTGTATGTATGATAAAACCGTAAGAAAGAGAGGAAAGGGGCGTAAAGTTAGTATATTATAAGAGAAAGGAAAAAGCCTGACATGGGGTATCCAGAAAAAAAAATCGCTTTTGACATTGTGTATGTAAAGTGGGTAGTCGGGCGGATGGTAATAGTCGTGATGTGTTCAGTGAAATCCAGCGTGTTTTATCGTGTGGGAACCGGGTGATTAGCCAACTCCAAGGGACTCCCTTTCCAGTTTTGCATTGGATTAAGGTAGGCCCCGTGGGCCGGCGGTTGGATTGTGAGAATTACTGCTCAACTACGCAATCTGATAGATTGATCAAAAGTTGGGCGAGGCAACGCTTTGTTGCTTGGTCGTCACGGAGGACTTGGGAGAAAGTTGCATCACGGAGGGGCTCTGGAAGACATTGCCTCAACGCCTCGCGTGCACGTGGGTTGTCACTGAGCCTGAGAAATCGTTAACAGAGAGCCAATAGACGATAACGGCGGAGAGTTAATACCTGAGGAAGCATCGAACAACGTGCTTGAGTAACCTGACCGTCTGCTGCTCGACGAGTTGATTGACCATGTTGCTAAGGACGGTGCCAACGGCGTAGAAACGCTCGTACGTTTGGCAGATATATTGGAGGCCAGTATCATCAAGGAGGATCTTCTGAACAATGAATATGGCAACGGTCTTGGAGAGTTCGGATCCGGTCTCCATGATTCGGAGACAGAGAGGAATAATCTCAGTTGAGAGGAGGAAGTTGATGACCTCGGAGCTATCATTCTTCACAAGAGCACCAATGACACCAAGAGAAGTAAGTCTAAGGTATTCGAATGGTCGGGATTTCGAGGTGGTGTTAAGGAACGGATAAAGGAACAAAGGGATATGAGCTGAATAATGTTAGCAAGAAAAAAAAAAAAAAAAAAAAAAAAGAAGGGCTCAGAGTGAATGGAGGAAGAAGTACCGTTGAGGAACAGGTTTCGAGTATCATTGTGCGAAGCGACGCACTGGAGGAGTGCAAGCGCGTTGCAAACTCGATTTGAGGCGGCGGCGGTCAAGGAGGAAGGATTGAGGAGTGGGTATACGGATATAATTTCTTGGACTAATACGGCCATGACACCTGGATAGACTTGCTGCGTTAGTAATCCGAGGCACTACCGAAGGAAAACTGAACGTACCAAAAGAGTGCCAGAGGAGGAGAGCGAGGTCATCAACCTGTTCTCGCTTCTTGGAGAGTTCCAGGAGGGCCTGCTCGCGTGACCCTCCCGCAACCAGTTCCATAATCCAACCGTAGACCTTCTGTTCCTCTTCGGAGGCTCGAATCTGCGCCGGGATTGGGTTCATCAAGGCGGCAGCAGCCCCACCATTAACAGTAACCTGCTGTTGAGCTTGCTGGGCATGTTGCTGCTGTTGCTGCTGCTGCTGTTGTTGTTGTTGCTGTTGCTGGGACTGGTTGGCACTGAGGAGGTTGCGGGCATTGAGGTTATAGAGGCCGGGCTGAGAAGGCTGTGAATGCAGCTGAGCCTGCTGATGCTGTAGGTGGTGTTGCTGCTGCTGGGACTGGAGCCATCCCTGCTGGTCGTGAGAGAACGCCTGGTGCGCGCTTGTATACTGGAGAGAGCTTTGCATCATCCTGGTTGATGCTGATGGGGGTTGACGCGGAATGCTTGAAGGGGTTGTGAAGGGTCGGATGCGGTGGAAGGACAAGGGCTGCGTGGGGTTTGACGTTGGCCAACTCTCGGACGGACCAAACCTGTGCAGGGATGTTGGGAGGAGGAAGGAGTCGGCCGAGATGAAGGGTTTAACTACTGCTAGTACTGCTACTAGTATACACGGAATGGGAGCTGATGGCGAACGAGCGAGCGAACGAACGAACGAACGGAAACGGTGGACGGTGGTGAAGCTGAAGTGACGGAGGTGGAGATGGAGATGGAGATGGAAAGGAAGATGGAGATGGAGATGGGAAGGGAAGAGAAGTGAAGGGAAGGGAAGGGAAGGGAAGGGCGAGTGTTTGCTGGTATTATTATTATTCTTAGAGCACACCACGCCCAATATGGCCAGCAATCCGACTGCTCGAGGACCGAATCGTCCAAAACCTCACCACCAACTGCCATACTTAGGTAATCTCCATCTCCATCATTTTTCCAGTCCTCGCCTACGAACCTGCAGCTGTGCGACACAGCTGTGCACCGTTATACAAGTCTAAAACCAAACAAGATGAGAGAAAAAAGACGCCCGTGACCGGGTCTTGGACATCTAACAAATGCCTCTCCGCCCACAAATGCTGCGGATTCTATACGGAATTATATAAATATATATATGAGGTACATAGTATATACTGAAACCAAAACGCTTTGTCACTGCCCTCAAGGCTGACATCTCGATGATGACAATGGGGAAGGAGTGGTCCTTGTCATAACGTAGACAAATGGAAGAGAACGCACGCAAACTAACGAATCCCCCTCGTTCAAAACAAGTCTATCGCACACATTAACACCACACCGGTTGCAACCTTCGTCATTACCTCTTCATATCATATTACATTGGGAAGAAACGAAAACAAGAAAGTAATAAGTAGTAGTAGTAGTATGTATATCTTCGTGACCAGGGGGTGGGGACTGAAGTTCGAAAGCAAACATTAAAAGGAAGTGAGGGTATGAATTGACGCCGGCATTTCACATATCTCATGCGGTCTGTCTCATTATGCGCAAGCTCCGAAGGAGCCCTAGCGGAAGCAATATCTGGCTGGCTGGCTGGCTGGCTGAGGAAAAAGCACGGGAAAGGGAAGGTCGTTAAAACATCATAAAAAAACAAGCTTGGGAATATTAAACAGATTGCGATCAGCTGGCTGGGTGGTACTGCCAAAGGTGCAGAAAAGAGCGGCATTGAGGCCTTTAACATTAAGCGTGTGAAGGAGTCGGGATTGTTCTCTAAACCAGAGGTTGTCGGGATAAAGACACTCAGAGTCATGTTGTTCAATGCTCATTAAACTGAGGGTTTGATTTGACAGCTGCAAGATAATCATAACAGTGGTGCTAGAAGCCATTCTACAGCCTTAGCTCTGAAATGATTTTTGTAATCATGTTCTTGTAGGACCATGAATTCCCTACACAAAAATGCAAGTCAGCTTTGTCATTGCCTTTGTTGTTGTTGCCTTGAAGGGTTTAAGCATACCGGCTATCTTCTTCTGTTGGATACCATAAAGATTCATCAAAGGCACTTTGACAATGTAGATCTCGAATTGTAATATCATACTTCCGCCGAGTTCAGATTGGATTTGACTGGAAGGGTCTGTCATGCTCTCAGCCGATAGATCATTGGCGTTCTCACCCTTGGTCCGACGCTTCATCGAAGCGCTCATTGCGCTAGTCCCACCGAACGACAACTTCCTACGATGTGACGGTGCTGCGGTGGCGAGCATCTCCGGAGACTGTGGGATATTGTCTTGGACGGTTGCAAGATCAATGCTTGGCTTGTGAGTGCAAGAAAACCCTCCTTTTATTTCACGGAATTCGACGCCCATCTCTCCGAGCACCCTCATGAGATCAGCACGGATTGCGGGGGGCGGTTTGCTGGTTGTGGTGGAGACACTCAATAGCCCCTTGAGGAAGATTGGCTTAACATGATCAATCGATGGAGTGGCACCGACCGCCTCTGTACTTCCCGCCGAGGCCATGTCTGCATCTGTCTCCTCGGGTACATCTACAGGGACGGTAGATGGTTCCTCGCGTCGTACCCGCCGGAATGAGTAGGACTCTCTTCTAGAGTGTCCAGTTGAATTAGCCCTAGACGCGGTTGCCTTCCCTGCAGAACCCGGGCGGCCGCTTAGTGACAATGGTCTTTCAAACCCCTTGGAGGTGAGATGGGGTGTCTGGGATTCGCCTGCTTTAGGCGCTAGTCCGTTCTTCCGTCGATGATCGGCCTCAGAGACACTCGTAGACCTGCCAAGCTTAGCTCCCTTCTTCGATGAACTCGAGCTGCTCGCGTCAAACTGAGCTGCGTCCGGGCTCAGGAATTGTTGTTGATTTGGCTGCGAACCACCCATCTCAGTATCCCTCGCCCTTCGAACGGACAGACTCTTCCGAGGTACTGCTATATCTGAAGTTGCCGGGCTAGCGCCAGAACTCTGAACGGTAACAACGGGAGTGGCCGCGGCCCTAGAGTCCGGCTTATGAGAGTGGCGGCGAGTACTAAACCGCCGCAACAAACTTGCAGCAGTGCTCTCTTTCTTAATCGAATCAACAGTCGTCGTCGTCGTTGGTTGCGTGGATGATGTGGTTTGGTTGGAGACACTCATCTGTTTCACGGAATCGACGAGCTCTTCGTCTCCGTGCGTCCGCGCGCGAGGTCGTGTTCGGGATGGCGAGGAAGGTTCTCCTTTAGCGTCGTAACCCGTATCGCTGGTGTGTGCCATTTCGGGGAGAGGTATTACTGGGACCTGAAGCGGTCTTTCCGAGCTTTCGTTAGGTGGAGCACTATTTCCGGACAGTGCCTGTACTGTACTGGCCTCGGCCGTGCTAAGTTCTAATCTTCGATCCCGCTCTTGCTTTTCTCGAACTAGGTAATACACGGATAGCAGAGGGTGGAATGCGCTCAAAGGATCCGTATAGGGATGCGAGAGGGCTTCCGCACTAGGAGCCGACAGTGCATCTCTTGAGCTTGTAGACGATCGTCGTTTGTAGAAGTCGAATTGGAAACCTTTCTTCTTTTCTTGGACACTCGGGGTAGCAGCATTTTCCTTCATCGCCAATCTCGCAGCTTGTTGGTATTCGTCAGATTCGATAACCCGCGTCATGAGATTTTGAATATTTTCGGGGCTACCAAATTCGAATCCTGTCATTGCAAGAATGACATTAGGGTCTAGCGGAAGGGTAATGGGATCTCGATGAGGGAGGTAATTCCTGGGGGGTCCGTCGAAGCCTTTATTCATCCACGGGTGGTGCATGATTTCCATCAAAGTAGCACGTTGTCTCGGGTCAGTTACTAACATTCTTGACAGAAGTCCCCTGCAGTCTATGAGAGAAAGTCAGAGAGGGCGGTTATGTATAACGGGGAAATCCGGTTACAAACCTTGAGATAGCCAGGCAGGGTAATCAACTAATCCACGTTTGATCTTTGCGTGCAATGCGGGCATACTTTGGTCATCGAATGGAACTTTCCCGCACACAAGAACGTAGAGCACGATGCCGAAGCTCCAGACGTCTACCTCTGGGCCGAGATACGGCTTTGCCTGGAGCAATTCTGGGGCAGCAAAGTATAGTGACCCGCAGAATGTACCGAGTAAGGACCGTGGTGAGTAAAGATTTGACAACCCAAAGTCGATTATTTTGATATCGCCTGTCTTGGAAATGAGTATGTTTTCGATCTTCAAATCGCGGTGAACGATGCTATTTCGATGGCAGTAGTCCAAAGCGCTGGCGATCTGCCGCCCAAATTTGCGGGCTTGCTTCTCCTTCAGCCGCCCGTGGGAAATGATATAGTCTAACATCTGACCGCCATTAACGTATTCAAGCATCATATACCAATGATTATTGGTTCTGACGACGTCACGCATTCCGCAAATGTAAGGATGGTCGAGTAATGTCATGATAGCGGCTTCACGCGCAGTTCGGATTTCCTTTGATTCGTCCCTGGGGGCTCTGCTAGAGTGGTCCTTTTCCGTGCCCCCTCGAGGAACTATCTTTACGGCGCACTGAAAAACAGTTAGCTCAGGAAATCCTCCTGCTTCTCGTAGGGACTTTGGTCCCTAAAACTTACCTGTTCAGACCCATCGCTTTTTCTTGCAATCTTCACCTTTCCCATGCTCCCGGCTCCTATGGTCTTACCCAAGACCCAGGTCCCTGTCACCCCCTGAAGCGTGGTTTTCCGTGGTTTCTGGGACGATCTCCCGAGTTCGTCGACGGATCCAGGGGTCCCCGCTATGGAGCTCTGTGCGTCGGACATGTTGGAAGGCTGTCTGTTGTGATCGGGTCGTCTCTCGTAGGAAGCGGGAGGTGGTTGCATGCGAGTCGAGTGTTGGTCGGGGTCTCTTCGGGAGGAATGCTGATAACCTTCAGATCGACCAGCCGATGTCTGTGTTCGGTTAATGGATGACTGTCTGACATGCGCCGTACGCGTGGACTGCGACCTTTGGACGCTTCCCGGTGAGGCTGGAGTCTGTGGCTGCGAGGACATGGCCGTCTGGTAGTGGTGGGACTGATGATGGTGATGATGATGATGGGGATGATGGGGCTGCTGCTGCTGCTGCACAGCAGACATCTCGGGACTGGGATTGTGACGATAGGCTGCGTTGTCTGCGTTGTCGTAGCGGCGCAGCTTCTCACGGCAGCTGAGGGATATCGCGACAAACCGTCCGATGAAAAGATCAGACGTTGTTTGTGAAGGCCGGGCGACTTTGGCGTACCCCTTCGGTAGCCAGGTTGTCTAAGGACGGTGTTCTCCGTGAGTACCCTTTTGGAGTCAGGTCTAGTGGATTGGTGGTGGGCAAGTGGATGGAACGCTGATATGTCGAAGCCCCTCCGATAAAGCGGACAAGCGCTGAGCTTTCTGACACTGGAATGGCACAACTGACCAGAAGATGCCGCTTCTACAGAGCGGCAGGGTACGGTTAGATTCCAGTCAGGGATCTCTTACAAGAAGAAGAGGAGGAGGAAGAGGAAGAGGAAGAATAGCGAGGTCTGCTCGTCGATACCTTGCAAGTAGAATGACAAAATCAAAATAAAGAAGAATATGCTGGCTAGATGTCACTATCCAAGAGTCGGGATGACCTCAGGAAGAAACCCAGCGGCAGCAGCAGTGAAGGGAGAAAGGAATCAAAAGCAAGGAGGTCAGGTCAGCCAGACAGCCAAAAGCAGACGGCGGTGAATCTCAGCTAGCGTAAGGTAGCGAGCCTGCCCCGGAAACGCAGGGCTAAAACAGTCGCTAGCCCAAACCTGATGACCAAAGACGGCGACAGGATGAGGTTGCGACGAGGGGACCTTGGCCTTGGAAAGGGAAATGGAAGGGGAAGGGGAAGGGGTGGCGAAGTGGGAAAGGGTCCAGAGAGGAGAGTAGGAGAAAGAAACTGCCAGTTGAACCAACCACCTGGCGACTGGATGTCCGAATGGATGAACTCGAGCAGGATTGGAACGATGACTTTGGGGGATTTTCTACCTTTTGCGCCGGATAATGCTGATGATGGCGGATGGGTGGCTATCTGGCGAAATGCTCCGGTTCCAAGTGGCCACTGCGCTCTTGCGATTAAATTGCGCTCGAATCGCTGTTGAGGGGAAACATTCGGCTGCGGATGGTGGGATGGATGGGAGCACAGATGGTGTTTAGAGGCAGTAACGAGAGCTCTTATGCAGCCGCCGCCTTGGTTCCTTCGAAAGGAGAAAGATGGCAAGCAAGAAGATGTGCTTCGGAAGAAAGGGATGAGGATGAGGATGAAGTGATATAAAGGATTGAAAAGAAGAAGAAGAAGAGGAGGAGGAGGAGGAGGAGGAGGAGGAGAGGAAGTACAGGCTTGTATTGATTGTATTCACGAAATTGTGATAGTAACCCTGAAGATGAATGGGAAAGACCCACCTTCTAGGTGCCTGGCCGGGTATGTATTCCTATGTACCTATTGTATAGGCACTACAATCCCGAAGCAACTCCCAAGCAAAGAATCGTGTAAATGGCTGGTACTGTGATTGTTGCCCGAACCAACTTCTCTCTTGATTACCCCAGCCCGTCACTCAAATGATGTCAAGGTGAAGTGATGGATGGAGGGATCCTGTGTCTGCGACTTGGTTCCAATCGATTCGGTTCCAATTGCTCCCTGATTTTGCCCCAATTCGGTGAAAATGTGGGTAAGGATTACCGCGGCTTCCAGACCCCGGAACCGGTAGACTTTGAGCTACCCTTTTTTCCTTCTCTTTCTTCAAAGCAAACGGACGACGGACGATGTGATAGGGTATGAAGACAGTTGAATTCTGGGGAGGAGGAGGAGGAGGTGATTAAACACTTCAAGTACTAGTTAGTAGGAGTAGTAGTGTAGTGAGCGACCAAGTACATACTTACTTAACTAGAGCATCCAGCGAAGAAAGAGCCTCGACTGCACCGGGTAGCCGACTGTGCATCGTATTGAGAATCCCGGTTTGTGCCTTGACAAATGTGGAGATGTCGATGTGAAGCAAAGCGAGTAATTGGAGGGAAGTGCGCTCCGCTATCCTGCAGGTAACAGGTGCATCTTCGCGAGGCTAACGTTAACTGCTTAAGTACTTACATACCATACCATACACATGTCCGCCCGTCCGTCCTGCAGCAGATGGTTTTATATACTATACACTAATATAAGATAACTCCTATCGCAAATACTAGTACCGGACTACTTTATTTTTTACAGTAGTTAGTAATAGTAATATACAACCAACTTGACAGCTTGGAGATACCAAAGATAGTAGAGATGGAAATAGAATAGAATAGAAATGTGTTGGATGTGAGGTTGGTGTTGGCGCACCACAACACGGCCCCCAACTCGCAGCTCCACCGCCCTTTCTCGGCCATCAACCACTCGCATCCAAACCTGACCGTCGCGTAACATCTGCAACCACAGCAAAAGCCTCTCCAGAATGCCGTCGACACGCCGCAGCTACGGCCACAACCTGACCAACGGCCTGGTCCCTGCTACCGCCCAACCGGAATCCGCTTCTTTCTCCGCTGCTCATTCTCAATCCTCCTCCTCGAAACCGTCCGATAACACCCAGTCCCTCCATCCTTTGCCAAAACCATCCAACCCGTTGCACCAACAATGGGAGTTCGCCGCAGTCTGGGAGTTTCTCTTCCAATTCCACAAGGGTCTCAAAAGCCCATACTATGAAGACATCGAGGTATGTGCAAAGTTCTCCCGGCTTATCTCAAGCCAATACCCTCCTCTGCCAGCTAAGAAACTCGTGCTGATGGTTGCCGTGGAACAATCCAGGATTTCGCTAGAGACCTCACTTCGCCGTCCGGCACACCCCTGCTACATGATGTTCAAATCGGTCTTCTCAAAAATGTCTCTTCACAACGAGGTCTCACGTATGCCTGTTTCCCTTCTTCCTCCCTCACACCTACTCTACGAAGCTTACCTATCTCTCCCGGCTTGTTTTTAGCATCGAGATGTTTGACGATTATACAAGGCGACAGTACATTCACAGACGATCCCCAGTCAATCCGTTTGGAACAGATCCACTGCCAATCTCATTCTACCATCTCGAACCAGAAGAAAGGGTACGTCAGGCCACTGTTCAGCCTCATATGGATCTTCACGGTTAATCATGCGTATTGTTAGGTCCGGGTTTTGCACCAGCTAGCCATGTGGATCATCTCGAATACCGATTCCTTCAGATCCAAAGTAGACCCACACAAAGTCATGGACCATACGGACTGGGTAAATTTCTTTCTTCCCGCCCCTCAGAAGTTCGTGCAATCCCTAATATCTGTAACTCACAGCGAATCGATCCTATTGGCTGGGACTCCAAAGGGAATACATACTACCAATTCGATAACGGTTATCTATACTGCAGGACCGAGCCCCTCCCACCCGTCTATCAGAAGTGGAAGAGCAGGAAAAGCACCGGCTCAAGGTCGGTGAAGCGTCGAAAGGTCACCGCAGAAGAGGAAAACGAAGATCCAATCTCCCCTGATGAAAACGACATATTCGTCTCCCAAATAGAGTGGAAGTGCCTTTGTTCAAATCTCGAAGAATACAGAGCTCTAGTAGCCAGGTTTGAGAAATCAAAGCATCCAGATGAGAAAGAGCTTCGCAAGGTCATTATTGAAGATATACTTCCGATCTTCGAAAAAGAAGAACAGGTAAGAGCACTTGCTTTGCGAATAATTGACTCGCACACTGGCTAACCCTTTACCAGAAACGAAAAAAGAAGTTGCTTGAAGAGGAAAAAGAATTGGCTCGCCTCGAGCTACTTTCGGGTAGAAAACGATCAGCACGAGTTGATGAGCGAATGGCCAAACGTCGTGAAGCAGAGGAGCGAGAACAAGCACTTCGTCGTGAGCAGGAGGACCATGAACGTGAAGAGAAGGAGGAGATAAAGAGGCGAAAGGAGGAAGAGGTACGTCTCTACTACCAAGATACCAAATGGAATACTGGTTGACTGTGACTAGGCACGGACCACCAAACTGGAAGAACGTGAGAAACGACTTCAGGAAAGAGAGCTTCGCGCTAAACAACGTGAAGATGAGCGAGCAAGGCTTCTCGACCCAGACGCAACCGAGTCAGATGACAACGAAAAGGGCAGAAAATCCTCCCGCCAGAAAGAAAAGCGCAAAGCAGAGTTAGATATGGAAGACAAGGACTGGGTTTTCGATTGCATTTGCGGTGTTAACGGTATAAACTATGTACGTTGTATGATTACCACCAAACTTGATATCCCTCTCTTGACGCTAACCCCCCATCGATTTCTAGGACGACGGTACATACAGCATCGCATGCGATAGATGCGGGGTATGGCAGCACGCTGCATGCTTGAAGGTTCCTGCTTCTATGGCCGAAGAAAACGATTTCATTTGCGACCGCTGCCGCGATAAAGAGCTAGCTGCTATGAGCCCCCCTATTAAAATTAAACTCCGTATAACGGCGAGATCCCCGTCGACTGAAACAGAAGGGGGGAACATTCAAAACCCACCACCACCACCATGCGCCACCGCGCATACTCCAACCCCTACGAATTGTGATATCGCACATCAAGAATTCAAGAACCAACCAGCAGCCCCGGCGGAAACCACCCTTGAGTCGGGTGGGCTCGCAACCAATACAGCTCTTCAAAACCCAGCCCTACACCCCGCAAAACCAGCTATATCTCTACCAACCCCTGAAAAAACGCCTCAAGATACGGACTTCAAGGCCTCCCAGGCCGGCTCAGCTTCGCCAGCCCCCCCACTTGAAGAACCACAACCCGCTACAACATTATCAACTCTCCCAATCCCGAATTTCTCCTAGTTCTCACAGTCACCAATCCCCACGCAGTAATATTACCGATGACCAGTAGGATGGTTAGTGCCTATCTTGCGCTTATTCCTCCACATGGTATTTCTTTGATTAGAGCCAGCGAAGCGAAATATTACGTTCCCCTGCTACCAAATCGCTGGAATAGTTTTCTTTGTTAGTTCCAATTATTATTATTTTTTATTTTTTTCATAACCAGCCGTTTCGTTCCCGACTGGATCCCACATCAAATAGATGGAAGAAGGGTTGTAGAGGGAAATGCGACTCCACGCACATCAGCTTTGTGCTTATGTACGTAAACAATATCAATTCAAAAACATCAAGTTAAGATGGCTGAACACATGCCTCAAAGGCATATCCACCCAGTATGTCTTCTTAGGATACATTAACCTTCTTGATATTCGTCATCTTGAATTTCGCTAGCCAGCCCTTAACGCAGGTTTCCTATGACAGACGCTCCAAATAGTCGAGAAGTGGCGATGCCGTGCCACCAACCGCCAGGGTGCCCATCCATAGCTAACACTCCGACGCCATGCCGTCAATCTACGCATACTCAATATTCACAATGTCACGATGCTACACCATAAATGTAACCATAAGGCTACATATTAACGTAACGTTTACACGGCGTTAGTCCAGAACTACAGCGTAGAATTTGGTCCAGCGCCAAGGGGGCAGCCCACAGGCGCAAAGTATCCACTCGAGGGCAGCAGCGCCAAATACATACGTTTACACGTGAAACAGGAGAAGAACAAACCTGTATTGCTTTTTCTAGACCGTTGGCCGGTGTATTCATATCCCTTTCATCTCATAAGGCTGAATCGAATCTCTTTCATGCCATTCTAGAATCATGCAGCATGATCCCGGACCTGCCAATGCAAGCAAACGCTGCAGCCCTACCAAGATAAATCCCACAAAATCAACGCCCCCAGTTTCACCGCTTCAGAATACCGCTAAACTTAGGGTAGATGCCGCATGCTGGGAACACCCTTTAGCCAGGATTGGTTTTCGGTCCGATATCATCGTCACGAAATTGTCTCGGTCATCATACCCGTCCGGCCGCGGGCGCTCTCGCGAGAAACCCGTGATGTTAAATCTTTCTGCAGGCGACCGTCTATTCCGAAACGAGAAAAGTTAAAAGGTCTCTAGCACGCCTAGCACCCGGCTACCACTCCCGGACCAGGATTCCGGACGGACAATATATCAGTTGTTCCAGATGAGGCAGCCGTTAGACGCAATTTGTGTGTAGTTTAATATGCAGCCGCTATAGAACGACTCTCTCGTACCGAACAAACCTGACAACGCCAACATTTCTACAGGAACGCCGTGACCCGCTAAACTTCCACTCGAGAGAATCAACTATTATGTGAATGCTTATGTTTTGCAAGTTCTAAATAAAAACACAGTAGCCAGTTAGCAAACAAGCCAAAATAGTTCGCAAGCGATGGATTGATTTCTAGATCTGTAGAGCAACCTCCACGGACGGGATGTATCCGCATGGGTCAATGCCTAGCAAACAGTTGTCCATACATATGCATACCTAGGTACATACTGTCAACCAGGGTGACCTAAGAAGCCATCATTTATGATCAAGACATATCCAGGGTCGCCCAATCCCGCCTACCTGCATACCCGACCCTACCTAGAAAACCAATTCTACGAGCCATGACAATCACGTATAGTATTTCAGAAGGGAAGTGAAAGTTCGAGGGATAGAGCAAAGGAGAGCGGGTTATAACGACACGTAAATATCCTGCATTAGCCCTCCTTCAAGAGAAACCTTACACTCTACTCGGTCATTTTTAGTCATTAGAAGTGTAAACATAGTTGCTACTTTTCTAAAGAGCTCGGGAGTTCACTAAAACTACGAGGAATCGGCCCGTCCAGAAACCACTCTCCAAAGAGTCTCACCACAAAGTTCCCTTCCGGGGGCCTTGCTTGGACCGAACCTTAGCTAACCGGGTAATGGTAAACATATCTGCAAGTATGCTACCTTCGCCTCCAAGTAGTAAAGCAAACATGCGAGCTTACGGGAATACATTCCGTATGCTGTGCCTCCCCGTTACGAGATCAGCCCCATCAGGAGAGTTGGTTTTCTCACAACTCCGCAGACCAAGGAATTAATGCACCTCCACACCTCTTTCCCTCATTCTCCCATATTGATCAACAATCTACGGCAATGGCGCGTCGACAGTCCCAATTAATCACGACCTTGGGGAGCGAAACGAGCCTACTAACTTCCGGCCTAGGGATATTCATGAAGGTAGGTGATTCCCTGATACTACATGCATGTATTTTTCTTCTGTCCGTAGCCTTTGTGCCACATATTCCACTACCGTTAGAGCCACGAGCGCTGTTTGGAACTGAAATGCCGTCTACGATCATTCGTTCCAGGTTCAAATCCCAAACAATAATATCCCGAACAAAGAACGACAGACTTCCATCAAAGCAGGCAACTCGGCATAATTCCAAGGAACATGCACACCCTCTCATACTCGGGTTACAATGGCAAACTAAGCCGTCGAGGAACTATCGGACTTTGTGAGGTTACTATGGATGCCATTCGTATTAAAAAAAAAATAACATTTTAATAGGATTTGGCGCTCTCACGGATGACCAAGCTATCGGTGGGATTTAGTATTGTCCGTATTGTTGTCCCCCTCTTCTGTTGGAATATCCGCGGCAGTGGTCCATGTTGCAACCAGATCAGGGACGAAGTAACCGTCCTCGATGCGCCTGAACCGAACCAGTGTAGTATCGCTTCGGCCAGGAGCATGTACATGCCTCTGATCCTGCATATTCATGAAACGAGAACCTGTTGTTATATCTACTAGTTCATGGCGAAATATATCCCGAAATCATAGTAAGGGATTCGGCTAGAAAATAGTTTCATAGAATCCACATATCACACGCTACTGGTATTCAATCGGAAGGCGAGGGGGGTCAAGCCCACAATCTACCCCTCGAGTGCAATATACGTAACGGTTGGAAGCTTGACAAACTCGTGATCTGCCAGAAGTCATGCCATCTACATACCATCAGTCATGAGGGAAACTTTCCAGAATGATGCTAGAGGACGGGAAGTCAAGCGGCCAGAACCAATCCTACGGGATAGTTGGCTACCTGGTAGCAATCAGAATCTAGGAGTGGCGTTCTGCAGACCACTATATTGAAGCACTCGATCTGTCGCGCCACCAACTGTATACTTGGCTCCCCGATGTACCAGGACTAGCACGACTCAGTTCGGGTCCACGTGCGACAAAGAAACATACGCTGTCCTATAGGAGCGATTGCGTTTCGAATTCAACGGTGGGAAAAGCAAGATGCCACATCCTTGTCACATCTTGCATGAGACCTTTCTTCGAAGGCGGCGTCTTCCCGTGCATCTTCAGACTAGGGATATCTCTTTCTATCCACCCCTGCTGGAGTGTCTACCGTTTAGTTCCTCTAAATAGAACGGAAGGGTAGCCCTGTTTCTTGTTTTCAGGCTTTCTCTCCTGCATACCTATTCTTTCCTCGGATCCTCCTATATCATTATCATTTGCCCCCAAAAGCTATTCTTCCCAACTTCACAGCAGCTTCTTTCTCAATTGCTCATTGCATCTTGTGATAATTTGTGCGTTGATCGTAGCAATTCCAGGAGGCGGTTGTGAACAATTTACCACATTTCAACACGGTTATCTGACAGGTGACATTCCAACTGTTAAAGGACGCCTCTAGGTCACAGGAAATCATTGGTTACCCTATAATACAACTGAAACGTCTGCCAAACATGGCTCAGTCGCCCTCTTCGAACTCGTTCGAAGGCTCAATTGATTTTTTGGGCAGACCCTCAATGTCGAGGACTTCCTCCTCCATTGATTTCTACAACTCTGTGCATGCTTCGAATAGTTTCTACTCGCCTGCTCCGACGAATTACTCCACAGACGAGTGTATGACCCCAGAGCACAGTTTCTCAGAATGTGTAAGTTATTTCCTCTTTCAAGACGGTACCATTCTAGCGTTGGCCGAAGAACACTCGCTCATATTCTGATGTGTAAAGGACTTTGAATCATCCTACCAAGCGTCTCTCAAAGCAAGTTCAAGAAACAGGAACCATGTAAGTTTGCGGTATAAGCCTAGAGTGTGCACTCAAGAGTAGACTAATAATGGGAATACTTAGTTTCCCTACCCGGAACATGGAAACGTGCACACAAGACCGAGATCAGATAGGTTAGGTCCTACGAGCGCGTATGTGAGGAATGAATTCATGAGCGTAAGGGAAAATATCAAACAATCCAGTATCGGTCACTGTGCTAATTTCATACCAGCATTCGCCAACAAGATCCACCATTGATGCCCCGCCAACTCCTACTTCTTCGGCGGAAGGCCAGGTGTGTAGAGGTTCTGACAATTCGGCGCCTTTCGGCCATTATCAGCAGCCGAACATCGAAGGCGGTGTGCCAGCGTACTCAGACAAAGAAATAGTAAAGCCAGAGCCGGCCTCAAAATCATCGAAGAAAAAGCGCAAGCCGCCAAGTGCTTCCAAAGCTGAAAAGCCAAAGGTACCGAAACTAGATAGGCCGCTCAGTGAGCTCACAAAGGACTACGATGGGCTTCCAATTCGGGATATGGAGAGATGGGTCCACAGAAGCATCGAAGAAAGAAGGAGGGAAGTTGAAAAGCGGGACGGCCACGTAGCACGCCCGATGAACTCGTTTATGCTCTATAGATCTGCCTTTGCAGAAAGAACAAAACAATGGTGTTTGCAGAATAACCACCAAGTCGTCTCATCAGTAAGCGGGGCAAGCTGGCCACTAGAACCCGCTTGGATACGAGAGAAATACAATGAGCTGGCGAGAATTGAAAGGATCAATCACCAAGCGGCACATCCAGGATATAAATTCTCACCAAGTAAGAATCAGCCGCCACCACCTCGGCGACGAAAGACATCTTCAGATGGGGAAGATGAAGGAGAATTGTATTTGAGCGAGGTGGATGAATACCAAGACCTTGAATCGGAACCTATACAGCTACCACAAATGATGGTCAGGAAGAAGAAGCAGCGGCCAAAGCTGACGGATACCAAGAAGACTCACCATTTACCAGATGACATGGCCATGATGGATCCGCCTGCGATTATACAGCACGAAGAGCCGATGGACATGGGCCTCCTAAGGCTTCAAACCGGTGTACAAAAATCCTCATACGAGACAATTAATCCCGGAAGACCAGCCCCTATGAGCATGGCCAACAACGACATTGATGGAACATACTATCAAATGAGTGTCAGACCAATGGCTTCAGCGAACCCCGGGAGCTCGATTATCGAGGACGTAACCATTCGCAGAACGGCAGCCCCCACTGCTGCGGTAGGCATTCTCCAACTCGGACTAGAGGAAGCGCGGAAGAACGAAACCCTCTTCCAGTACCAACAGAACCACCAAAGGCAGCAGTGCCTTCTCCAAGAGCCCTTGGTTCCAGCGAAGCAGGAGCAATCCATGTTAGAGCAAGAATTCCCCACCTACCTACAGGAAACCCCTCCAGAGGTAGATTTTGAGCAATACCGCAAACTGCTTGAGCAGCAAGTTATGCAAAATGTCGCTGCACAGCAAGCTTATCTACTGGACCGTGGAGAAATAATTGCACCCTATCAATTTGTATCGCCTGGCCTTCTATACGTCAATACGCCTGGCGGGTACGAGTTTGGAGATAAAGGGGTGGCTGGCATGATAGGCTATGGGGATGCAGGAGGGCCTCTGTGGCATGGGGTGGGAGAAAATAGTAGTATTCTGCATGCAGATACCCCAAATTGCTTCCATTATGATGAGTGGCTAGCTGAATGACTTTGCTATACGTGTGGGTTTGCGGGTAAGACCTTATTAGGGACATTGCATACTGCGTAGAGGGGGGTGTTATATGGAAACTAGCGAGATCCGGACCCAACATATACACGGGCAGGATTAGAGGATATATGTAATACTAATATGATGATACTGGAGTACTTGGGAACATGGGATAAAAGTGTTTGGGGAATCACTGGCTTGCTGCTATGCCTTCGCGTGTGAGAGCTAGCAAATATTTTACGAGAATTTATTATTAATTGTCCCTAATACCCATCCGATGGGTATTTGGATTCGTGATGTAAGCAGAGTTAAAACCCTAGTACTTACATATGGCTTCGAGACCGGAGAACTAAGCCAGCGAACCTGTCTTCGTGCTTTGTATAGTCCAAGTAGAGCCCTTCCCATTTGTGTTGCCCGTGTCATTATTGATATGAAGAAACCACCAGCTCAGTTGAACTTTCGAGTTTACTCCAATTCATGCTCGAGCTTGCTACTCAGTTCTTGCAAAGAATAGGCATCATGTACGGCGAATTAGGCCATAAGCTGGTCAGTCTCGACCCGGACGCCCGGACATTGATCGGCTGCCTAAGTCACAGTGCTAACACGTATATTTCTTCATGAGTAGGTCGTCCACGCGAAACGGACACAAGCGCTAAACCAACTACCGCCATATCAAACAGACACTGTTCGCGCTGTCACTCGAGAAGTTCGTGATCTGCACCAGGATATCGACGAGATCACAAAATCTTACGACGGGGACTTCAACCCCTCGGAAGACCCCGCCAGGGCCTGTGCATTGTTAGTACATCACTTGTGTATCAGGAGGAATAAGAGGTGCCTGCTGGCATATCATCGGGTTAGGGCGGAGAAAATCGAGCAAATGTGCTGGAATGGGATGGATGTTGTGGAGCAGGCTCAAGCTGCGAGAGTTACAGAAGGAGATGATGATGCCGCTGGGGCATCATCGCATGCGTTGAGTCCTGAGGAGGACGAGTATGCAAGACAATATGGAGATATGTTGGCCGGATATAAGGGTCAGTGGACGGATATAGATCTGACGGGGAGCCTCGAGCCTCCTAAGGACCTGTTTATCGATGTAAGAGTGCTGAAAGATGCAGGGGAGATTCAAACTGAATATGGGTAAGTTGGGTTTGCTGGTGATGAGCTTGGAGAACTTCGCTGACGTTAGGTCGTAGAGCAATCACGCTATCGAAAAACAGCCAATTCTTCGTACGGCAGGGAGATGTTGAACGATTGATCAAGCAAGGTTTTCTCCAGAAGTTGAGCTAGACATGCATGGTTTTAGCATCATAGAGCGGGACGGTGCGAACTAATAACACGATCCTAGTACCAATATAATCGGTTCCGTGAGACTTCCAGGCTTGAGACCACCCAAGGCTGTCGTGATCCCGATGGTTGGCTGGCGTGCTCAGCTCGCCATTCTAGAGTAGAGAGTGACCCAGCCCTATGGTCTCCCTTTATCGATGGAGGAGCGCTGGTGATTTTGTTCCAGCGCAAAAAAAAAAAAAATTTTCCCTGCCTGGCTTTTCACATTTCCATGCGAGCCGAAGCACATGGGCGCGCTGTTGCACAAACCCGTGGGGAACGCCCGCCAATCAACGGTGCATGCAGTGGAAGTTCTGGACGTCCATCCAGCTGCAGCACGGGAGCAAGTTCGATTTGCTGGGCATCTAACGGCTGCCGGCGCGGGCTAGAAACCTGCAAGACAAACGGCCTAGGATCCACCCTTGCATCATCAGGCTTTCACCTCGACACACCCCAAATGGCAGGCCGGAACAATTAAAGGTCCAAGTACTTATATACGTATGGGGTAGTGCGATTTCTTATGCCCGCTACATATCGATATCTCGCCGACTGTGGACCCCTGAGATATAGCATCAAAGTTTATATGGCAAGCTGAATGGCCGGTTCGAAATTTTCATTTGCCTTCGAAGCTTGGTGACGGATCGGTCACCGAGCTAGGACTCACTTGCTTTAACGCAAAAACGACCTTTAGACGGCACGGAGGCAGAAGCTGGTTACGCCACGCTATTTGTCCGATATGTCGAACTGCGCACGTTCATTGGGAATGTTGATGTGGGTCAACGGTTGAATAACGCTGGTTCCTTTAAAACCTACCAGGCCAGCCCATGACAATGATCTTGGAGAGTAAATTCTTCTTACGTACGAGAATTCAAAACACGTCGCCCAACCAGTCTCTCGTCGTTCGTCCGGTCCGCGACCTTATTGCTTCTAAGTACCTCATTGACAGGTGGGTTTTACATTTCCGCAGGACTGGGTCACTACGCATGCATCTAGAGAGATCGAGAGACGGCATCATCCGGCCACTGAGGTCATTCGAGAGCACTCTGGATTAACGCTTCCTTAATCCACCAGAGGGCAGAGATTTGAACAATACCATCGGTTGCCTATTTGCATATTTGCCTTGCTACTTGATTGGGTCGGTCGATATCTTTTCAATCGCCATCCTCGAATCCCTCGTCTTCACCGCCATCTGCCGTTGTCGCACCGCATTGACCGGAACCAACCGCAGCCGTTGTTGCTCACACGCCCAGTTTCCGTTTTGATCGGAGTTTATTCGCCTCCCTCACCTTTTGCACCAGAAACAACACAGAATATGTTGCGTGTATCCTGCTAGGTAGGCCACCGTGCACGTATGCATCCGGGGACACTTGTCTGGTATATCAACGTGCGACCTGTGCTCACCAGAGGCTCGAGTCCGGTGCCCATGCCTTCGTTTTGTGCGGAAGGAAATGTCATGATGACCATCTCTTTACGCTTCCTGCCCCCTTTGTAATCTCCATATTCTAATTCGCACGCTGCAATCGCTCAACAGGTATTACGGATCTCTGGCATAGATCTCCGACGCTAGGTATTACTAGAGGCTTTCTTCTAAGGTATATTTATGTGCAGAGCTAACCATGGTCACGATGCGAGATTGTGTGTGATATTGCCAGTGTCATGATATAATTCGAGAAAAATGTCTCGGCCAGAATCTCGCCCTGCGGATGCAGGCCAAGCAACTAGAGCCCGGAGCCCATTGTCTCTATCCGTTGGGCCTACGCGCGGTAGAGCCCCGAATGCTCTGAATGAAAGTCGTCCACAAAGCTACACCTCCCCGCACCGCATGAAGGACTATGAACGCCCCTCTGTGCGGTCGTATTTCCATGGGTCGTGGTACCCTCACCAACGTATGTCCTCCACTTCGTCTATAACCCTGTGGGCTTCATCCGATATTAAATAAATCCTACATACATCGATGCCTATTCTTCAGAATGCTAATAAATCATTACCTCGTTACAGAGAGTCCAGACCAACAGAACTGGGCTGCATACGGATCTGAGAGAATCCGGGCACAGACAGCTGAGTTAGCATCACTTGCAATCTCGACCACATCTTCCTACAAAACCGCAGTAGGCCATCCTCAAGGTGATACTACTTCGCCTTCACTCGGTGGCTTTTCTAGAATTGATCGAACAACATCAGCGGATAGCCCTATCCCGGCGAAGTTGCGCCCCTCCCAAGCTCTGAAGCATTCACAGGATCAATCCCTCGAAGATGGTGATCCAAATCCGCAAGTCGGTTACTCCAAACCATCGGGCCCATCTCATCTTACCCGTCTCCTACGGACTTCACCCCCAGATGAGTCCATGGCCAATACTCAGGATAGGATAGAGCGGAATGGTGATCCTGAACCTCGTGATACAGCTACGGAAAGAGATAGTTTACTACCATCCAAGCGACCTGGCCATCACCAACCGTCATACCACTCGCTCTCTCCGAATGAAGTGGAAGCTCAAAATGCTAGTGTGACTGGAGGGAAGGCTGGACAATTACAGAAGAGGAATATACGTTCTCTTGCAACAAGGATTTCGTCGCCCAAATCTTGGAATCGACGGGCTATTTGGAGAAACGTTGTCATCGCGCCTGTCAGCGCTCTCCCGGCTGTTGCACTGGCGCTCCTTCTAAATCTTCTCGATGGACTTTCCTACGGCATAATCCTCTTCCCGTTGGGCGAAGCGGTATTTAGCGACCTAGCACCCGATGGCTTGTCCATTTTCTTCGTTAGCACTATCGTTTCTCAGCTGGTCTATTCTTGTGGGCTAAGTCGATTCAATGCTGTGGGCTCTGAGATGATTGAAGTGGTCCCGTTCTTCCATAAGATGGCTTTCACTATTCTATCTGAGGTTGGACAGGACCCAAAGGCTGTGATTTCGACGACTATATTTTGCATGGCATTAAGTTCTGTCCTGACGGGCATCGTCTTCTTTTTGCTTGGTTATCTGAAATTGGGATCCTTGATCGGGTTTGTGCCGCGTCATATTCTTGTAGGGTGCATAGGGGGCGTGGGCGCCTTTCTGGTCCTGACGGGAATAGAAACTGCAGCTAGGCTCGAAGGCTCACTTGATTACAGCCTCGACACGCTGAAGCAGCTATTCTCACTGCCCACATTCTTTATGTGGGTTCTACCTCTGGCGATCTCGGTTTTCCTTCTAGTTTTGCTTCAATTCCTCAAGCACCCATTTACGGTCCCAATATTCTTTCTTACAATCCTAGCCGCTTTCTACCTCCTTGTCGCAGCCATCCCGGCATTGACTATCGAAGGCCTTCGAGAGGCTGGCTGGATATTCGATGCCCCAAAATCTGATGTCCCCTTTTGGCATTTTTATACACTATATGGTAAGTGCGCAACACACGAAATCCAACAATACTATGCTAAACAGGTTGTTAGACTTTGGTGCTATAAATTGGGAGGTTGTACTCGAAAATATCCCTACGATGATGGCACTGACGTTTTTCGGGATTCTACACGTTCCAATAAACGTTCCTAGTTTGGGAATGTCGCTTGGTCTTGAGAACGTAGACGTTGATCGTGAGCTGATCGCCCACGGTGTCTCCAATTGTCTGTCTGGTCTGGTTGGGAGCATACAAAACTATTTGGTTTATGCCAATAGTGTGCTCTTCATCCGTAGTGGCGGCGACAGCAGGCTTGCTGGTATCATGCTAGCATTGGCGACCACGGCGATATGGATGGCTGGACCTGGTATAATTGGGTAATTATAACGTGATAGCATTGCCATATAAAGGGTTGCTGAGCCCCGGCTAATGGCTTTTAACAGATATATCCCGGTTTTTGTTGTCGCCAGTTTGATATTTTTATTGGGAATTGAATTGCTCAGGGAAAGTTTATACGACACTTGGAAGAAACTGCATAAGTTTGAATATCTTACGTATGGCATTATTGATACGCAAACTAAGATACTCATTTGCTAACTATTTCTGAAGTGTTTGCGTCACCGCCGTGACAATGGGGCTGTACGATTTTGTCGTGGGGATTCTGATCGGGATAATCTTAACCAGCCTAGCCTTCGTCATCCAGGCGAGCCAGAAGCCGGCGATTCGCGCGGCCTATTCAGGCGCAAGATCAACCGTACGGCGGCATCCTTTCCAACAACGGTTCCTAAGCCAGGTTGGACCCCAAATATACTTGTACAAGCTTGGGGGCTTTATATTTTTCGGGACGATATCTTCGGTTGAGAATAGTATACTCGATCTGTTGGATGAACGAAACTTTAACGAACGGCCTATCCGATTCCTTGTGCTCGATCTAACTGCAGTCAACGGTATCGATTTTTCTGCGGCCGAAGCGTTTATGAGAATACGGAGAACATTGAAGAAGCGGAATATATTCTTGGTATTGACTGGGCCAAATGCGGACGTCAACGTTGCTTTAGAAGGCGTGGGAATATGGGATGGCGACGAAGATGGCGTAAAGTTGTTTTCGGATTTGAATGATGGGTTGCAGTGGTGTGAGAATTTTCTCCTCGAGGCATACTATGCGTCGAAAGACCAAGGATCCTCGCACACTGCGCATTTAGGTAACCAAAACCCCGTCCTTGTTAACTCTTAGGCCATTTCTGACACTGCTATAGAGGTACCGAGTCGACCGGGAGCGGAAGTCGAAAATACGCTACAGAACTCGCCGAGAATCAATCAATTGAGGGCCGCCGCAAAGATAAGGGAACACGAAGAGTCGGCGTCGAAATGGTCGAACTTTAAACAACCATTGCCTTTGATACTTCAGACATTCCAGGAAAGGACGGCAGAGAACGAGGACTTTTGGTTCCGGGTTGTCGAATTTTTCGAGAAAAAATCGTTTCTAAAGGGCGCAGTCCTATTCCGTCAGGGAGTAAGTCTTTACTCAAATTCACTTACCAAATTGTAGAACGCAGAGCTGACGGAGCTTAAAGGAGGTGTCAACCGAATTCTACTTGATCCAGGAAGGGTTGCTCAAGGCATCCTATGACCATCAGACGGGAAGATACTGTAATATTGTGAATCCCTCAAACTTATTGACTCTACCTAGCTGACATCGATATAGATGAGAGTATCACGGCTGGAACGACATGCGGCGAGCTTCCTTTTTTCTCGGAAACACCAAGAACTGCTACCGTTGTTGCGGAACAGGATTGCGTCACTTGGGTGATGAACCGAGAGCAATGGATCAAGCTGCAGGAACGATATCCGGATGTTGGGAGTGAATTATATCGGCTGGCGTTAAAGCTAACAACAGAGCGAATGGATTCTATAACTTCTTATATCCTCACAAGAGGTGGTTGAAGTAGGACCAAATTGGCCGAAGCATGTCTTATCACTTTTCCCGTTTTGCATATATTCAGGCCATCAGCCTTACACAAGCGGCTGCCGAAGCCCCACCGTTTTGGATAATGCCCACGTGCGCCGTTTCTTTTCCTATTCCTGCGACGATGGTGTCCCTATCATCCATTATTTTGTAAACAGGTTCCTCATGGAGGTGTAAGATCAAAAAGTCAAAGCTATTCAGAGCTCTCACTATTCATTCTTGGCTCATGCGCTAATGTCCGTGAAAGACGTTGATATCGTATAAATACATCTGTATCGATGGCTGGAAAGTGGGGAAATAATTGTAATGGTGGGTTGAGACGTCATCTCGACATGGCTAGCTCTCATAGAGAGCTGCATGAGAGCTGCAGGAGCTTTGTAGTGAGCTGAGCCCATGCCTCCATTCTACCCGCTTTTGCTTTTTGAGGCATGCATGGCACGGTTCGTTGACCAGTAGACGATTGGTTCGAACCAGGTGGGGAAGCTATGTAGCTAAGGGTTACCCTTGCAGCGACTACGCATGAAATCCGTTTCGAATAGAAGTCAAAGAACATAAAAATGGCGAGCTTATGAGCTTACAGCCCACTAAATCCTTCTGTAGACGGTTGGAAAAGCTGCGCAAAAGCAAAGTGACCAAAGGCGTGTGACCATCTGTCGTTTAGTTCCGAAGAAGCTGGTTTTCTCCCTTGTACATGTATGTAACAGGATCCCGTGGCTAGCCACCAAGGTTCGCTCGGCTTCGGCTAAGAAGTTTTCCTTTGATTTTCTGAGGTTTGGCTAAGTGGCGATGACATGGGCTTCGGCAGAAGAGGTACCTCCTTGAGTATCTGTTATCACTCGAATACCATGTACAACTCCATCGAATTTAATTTTTTATATACATCGCCATTTGGGATATAATCAAATGACACATGTACGGGTACAGAACGCCGAGGCAGAGGGTCACAGGACGTTCCATTTCATAGGTTTCAGATGGGCGCTAATACCCGGCCAGAATCCAGAAAGAATATGGAAAGATGAGATGAATAGGGCTATTCGAGCCCGGACGAGGTGGGGTCCTATCTGTGCCCGAAAGCCCTCGGCAGCCAGACATCGAGCGGATTATCGTCGGGTTAGCTGTTTCGGTTGTGATGCCCCGTGATTAAGTAATTTGGGGGGTTGGGATTTTGAGGATGGAAATTTGAAGATAACAAAGCGAGGTTTGTGGTTTTAAAGGGGGTACATATCATATAATTGTGATTAGAGTGGGTGCAATATGAAACGTCCATGCTCACCGCAAACCACTCAACGAAAAATTGAAGCCTATCCCTGGAAGCAACATGTAAAATTGTGAACAGGAAGCTTTTTGGTTTGCTCAGGGGGAAATTGATGGCTTTGGAAGAGAGAAATATCGACTCTGTAATTGTTTCTGGTATGTAATGATTTGCTAGGAAGACCTGACTAATCGTAGAGACTTTCGCAAGGAAAATTTTCATGATGGCAGGTTCCATTCCCCGTTTTATCTCACCGCACATGGGTCTTTTTGTATGTAGTATGTGGGAGTTTAGCCAAGCTAACGAGCGAGGTGTGGATACCTGCGAATGCGAGGAGCGGAAAAAGCAAGGAACTCTGGAAATTAGGGCCTTGTCGGTGAAGCATGCGCTCAGATGATAACATACTTCCCGAAAAACTCGAAATGTCGACAGATAGACCAAGATTGAGCTATCGATCAGGGATATCAGGCGATATGGGTGTCAGAGCGAGAATAATCATGGCTTTGACAGGCGAAGCCTGACTGCCGCCATGTTCGAAACGTAGTCCATCGCCGACAGGTTCTAGATAGTTATTGAAGATAGCTTGAACATCGTCTGAGAAGCAAGCTCGAGATCTCAGACGGACAAGCTGCTGGTTAGTCTTATTCACCATGGAAACAAGACCATCTCCACCTTAGCGCCCTTTTCGGCCATGTCAAGCTGTTTAACGGTTGTGAACTTGATGAACCCTTTTTTTTCTTTCTTGAGTGAGGGCAGGATAGTGGGCCAAGGGTTCCCCGAGCATCTCTCTGGAAGGATGCAGCTTCCCATGTTTTCTTCTTCGGAATATAGTTTTTGGCCTGCAGAAAGGCTTTGGATGGCCGTGGTCAGTCGGCCAGTGGGTGACCAGAAGGCTGTGGCAAGGCTTCTTTCCTCGACTCGACGATGCGAATTTGATAGGTCTGTACGTCTGTAGTACTCAGGACATGCTTCGAGAGCGGCGGTATCATGCTGAGAGATGAATCTTCCCTTTTTCTCGAGCCTTGCCTGGGGGGGTCACCCCTTCGTGGCCCAATCCCGTATCAATGTAGTCTGTCCAGTCCTGTTAGTGTCGCAGCTATCAACAGGGCAAATTGCCTTGCATCGAGTCAGAAGCAATAAATTCTGTTATATAATAAGAAGCCCCAAAGAGGCCCTTTCCGTAGCACACCAAGAAGCCTTCAGGAATCTTTTTTCTTTTCTCTCGCCCGCTTCTCTCTTCTCTTCTCCTCTTTCCTCCTCTTCATTCTTCTATCCTTCCACTCTTCTACCTACAGTCGAGGCAGTCTGTGCAGTCGCGTCTCACCAACAGAATCCTGATCACCAGTTATATATTCGTAAGTACTACTTGAGTATACCCGTTTCCCCCTTACATACATACATGCACACATCCCGCAAAGCTCTCCTTTACGGCTCTTGCAACTCCTCTGCGCACGGTCCACCTTTTCTGGCACAGGTGTTTAGTACTCCCAGTGGACTTCTTGGGCAGTACTCTGAGACCGAACTCCAAGTCAGGTTTATTATCTCTGTGGTATTATCAAAGCCCACCGACTTGGGAGACACGCTTTCTAAGAACCGCACAACAACGGGTCATTTTGTACATCTAGGAGCTCGTGGCCGATTCTCTTTCTAACCTAGGGTCTCTATTATTTTCTTTCTTTCTTTCCCCTTTATCATCCTCCTGGACCGCCTTTTCTTCATATTCTATTCATCTCCATAACCCTAAAACGCTGTTTCCCCTCATTCATCGAAGTCCAAACTGTCCGCGATCTTGGAAGCCGCATTGGTCCCTGGTTTGCTAACATACCCCTGCAGTTTTTTTTTTTAGATACCGCGTATCACCATGTCGGATATCAAAGCTACAACCGAGGCGCCATCGACCGCTGCCCCAACAGTCGAGCCAACCGTGGAGACGACCCCTGAGACAAAGCAGGAAACCGTCGAGCCAACACCGGTTGATAAAACTGAAGAACCTGCCCCGACAGATGCTCCAGAGTCTTCAGCTGCTGCTGGTGAAAATGCTGAAACACCAGCCGAGGTACCAAAGGAGATCGAACCGATCTCAGAGGGAGTTCTGGAAACAAAATTCCTATCTGTTATTCCGTAAGTAATTGGCTGAAGCACTTGTGCTGTCGTGTATCTAACATGAGTGCGTATGACAGTATCTTCTTGAAGAAACACACATTTTACTTCTCTGAGGAAGCTATCCCTGAGGACAATCTTGGCGAGTATTTGAAGAAGGAAAAGACCAAGGCCGGCCATGCTACATATGCACACGCCACCCAGACCGGAAAGGGTCTCCTATTCTACACCAAGACCGACAAGACCAAGCCAAGCGGAATTATCAAACTGGTAAGCCTTTTATTTTTACTTGTTTTTAAAAGAAAGCATTTGCACATGCTTTCATTTCTTGATACTTATAGTGAATACAATAGGATGGCGCGGAAATCACCACCTCTGGTGACAAGAAGTTCACAATCAAAAGCGCAGGCCACGAACTTCAATTGGAGGCTAACACCGCCGCTCTCCGCGAACGATGGGTCTACACCTTGAAGATCAAGATTGCCGAGGCTGAAGGCATCCACGCCGCCACATCCGAAACAGATGGGTTCAAAGCTGCCTTAGAAAAGCTCGTTAGTAAGTATTAACTGATGAGCGTGTTCAATATAGATACTGCATTCTAACAATCTGTGTCCAGAGCCAGCTCCTGTCGTTCCTCCCAAGAAGGAAGAACCAGTTGAGGCAAAGAAGGAAGGCGAGGAAGCTAAGGAAGAGACGCCGGCGGAGGCTTCCGCCCCAGCAGCTGCCGAAGAAGAAGTCGCCGAATCGTCCGCCGCTACCAAGCCAGAAGAGGAAAAGAAAGAAGAGAAGAAGCGTTCCTCCTCGAAAAATCGTCTAAACAGGTTTTCTTTCTTCGGCAAGAAGGAAGAGAAGAAGGACGAGGTCAAGGAGGAGCAGCCAGTTGGTAAGTAAATACGAGCCCCCCTCCCTTAGTCAAGAAGAAGAACCCATGCTTACCAGATACCGGAAACCAGCTGAGGTCAAAGAAGAGGCCACTCCAGCTCCAGTTCCAGAGGCTGCCGTCGTTGCTCCTCTTGAGACTGCTGCCCCAACAACGGAGGAACCAGCCCCAGTCGCCCCAACCACCGAAGCCACACCAGAGGAGCCAAAGACTGAAACTTCCCCTGTCACTTCGCCCAAGACCAACCGCAAGTCCTTCTTGGGCGGTCTTTTCGCGAAGAAGAAGGAAGAGAAGAAGGACTCTCCGGTCGTTGAGGAAGAAGGTGAAGTTAAGCCTTCGGAGCCCGTCCCTGAAACAGAGGCACCGGCTGCTCCTGCCGCTCAGGAGCCGCTCCCAGACGCTGGCGAGCAACCCGCCGCTGTCGAGACCCAGGAGCCTGTCAAGAGCGATACCGAGGCTGAATCCCCTCGCGAACGCAAGCCCAGCGGTGGTATCTTCGGAAGCTTGAGGCGAGATAAGTCTACTGATGGTGAGGATAAGCCACGCCGAAGTCTCAGCTTCTGGAAGAAGGATAAGGAAAAGAAGGGCAAGGAGGAGGCGCAACCTACCGCTATTACCGAATCCGAGCCACAGGCAGAGGCTACAACCGAAGAACCAGCAAAGACTGAGCCTTCCAGCGCCGCTCCCGTTATCCCCGACGTTACCGCTACCGAGAGTGAAAAGAAAATCACCGATCTTCCCACCGCACCAGTCGTCACAGTTGGAGACGGTTCCAAGGCTTAGTTGCACACCGCTTATGGCCATAAGCGGGTCATTCACGAATGGGGCATGAACACCTAATGTCAACCTTTCCTTCAAGCAATATCGTTTTTTTTATTGGTAGGATTTCATTACCTTACGACCGGCCATTGATCTGTGTCATGTACTTTCCCCCCTTACAAAACCATTAATACTCCTGAAAAATGGACCGCTTTTCCTTGACATTTCTTCTGTGTTCAAACTTCACGAATCCAAAAGATGGTTCAACATTAATCCGCAAGATATCCCCAAGCATTCCGATTTTGTAGTCACAGCCAAAACGCACGCGCAGCCTTCCTTCCGTTATTGCAATTGCTCTGCAAACTTTGATTCTCCCGTCTCTTATCGTTTTGCCCATAGCATTTGATTCCGTTCCCTTTTTCCGTTCCAACACTTCTCTGGCTCGTTTGCAAGGTTTCTGACTCTTACAATTATAATAATTTGTATGTAATAGATAAGCATTTAAGTAATTAATAGTCTCGTTCACCTTCTAAAGTATGACTTCGGTTATTCCATTGAAGTATTGCTGTAGTGCATAGTGTCTAGAGTGTCTAGGCGTATATCGCTGTTAGCGTCCCGTTGGTCTCGTGACCAGAAGGCCGAAGCCAAAGTCCACGATGTGTTGCCGGGGCGTGATCAACCAACACTGCAACACCAAGCGATTCTCAGAACTAACCGAGTCTTAACTGTGGCTTGACGACTCAGAACCATCAACCAGCTTCCAGGTTCTTTACCCTTTACCCTGTCCTTCCCTACGTTTATCTTCGCCGGCATAGACCCTTCACACTCCTATACAGCAGATACACCATCAAAATCCGAACCCTAGCAGCTACCGAATGGCGAAGTATCGGTCCCGGTCCCGGTCCCCGGGCACGTCTAATAAGAGATACCGTGACGACGACCGATATGACAGGAATCGAAGCAGAAGCAGAGAGGTCAGTTCCCCCCCCCCCCCCCCCCGGCATTCAGCTACGTACGGTGTTAACACTCCGGTCCAGAGGTACTACGACCGTGAAAGAGACCGTTACCGCGATGACAGGCACCGAGGTGGTAGGGATAGACGAGACCGCTCCAGGGATAGATTTCGTGATCGTGACCATCGACATAGGATAAGATCCCCCGACCGAGCCCGTGATTCTCGAGATCGATCGCGATCCAGATCTCCTTCCCACCGCGCCAGATATAGCGACAGGCGAGATCGTGATCGAGGCGACGACTCCAAACGGAACAGTCGTCATGAGGTCAGTCGATTATCTGTTATCTCTTTGAGGAAACTTGTACTAACTCATGCGAAGTCGCCCGCTACACCCGTACCATCCGCTGCACAAACTGAAGAAGACAAGAAGCGTGAGAGATTAGAGCGACTTGAGGCCTGGAAGAAAAAGAAAGCCGAAGCAGACCAGGCAAAAGCCAGTGCATCGATCTCCCTAAGAGCTGACCAATCCATCCTCTCACCAACAACCAATACAGCCCCGCATGCCCCGGCTAGGGATGAAGTTCCATCCAGTCTAAAAGCGTCCGCACCCACTTCTGAGAAACAAAAGGATTCCAACGCTGACAAATTACCTCCAGCTTCGAGAAAGCCTACCATAGGTAACTCCAACCTCATCCGGTTCCTCAGTTATCATCAACTAACATATCACATAGTCGAAATATCAAAGGCTGCTACTCCAGTGCTTGGGTTATCGGGATTCGGGTTCAAGGGTGGTTCTAAGAAACCAGGGGCGGAGACAAAGGGGAAACGTGCTCTTGATTTCGGTGATGAGGATGTCGCTAGAAAGAAGCTTGAAAGACTTCCCTCACCAAAACCTGATGATATAAACATAGCTACTGGTGAGCCGCTAGCCGATGAAGGAGATGATGACGTTGATATGCAAGACGATCTCGAGGCTCTACGCGCCGCAGCTGTCGAACGTGGCGACCGAATGCAGGTTGACGTACCTGTCCCAGAGACCCAAAACCAAGCGAGCATCGAAGAGGAAGAGGATATTGACCCTCTAGATGCCTTCATGTCAAATATCGCGTCGACAGCTACAGGGATCTCCAAGCCACAGAAGACACCTGCTCTCGCTGAAGCAATGTTTGGAGACGACGACGATAATCTTACAGCTATTGTAAATGATCCAGATGATATCCTGGCGATGGCATCCAAGATGAAGAAAAAGAAAGAACTACCGACGGTTGATCATTCCAAAGTTCAGTATGAGCCTTTCCGCAAAAGTTTTTACGTTGAGCCTGCCGAGCTTGCAGACATGTCAGCACAGGAAGTCAACGACTTGAGGTTGGTTCTGGACGGCATCAAAGTCAGAGTGAGTATCATTCCTTCTACTTTCTTCTTCTCACATAACGTGCTAATGGGACAAAAGGGTGCGAATTGCCCTAAACCTGTTCAAAAATGGAGTTTACTAGGACTTCCTTCTGCAACGCTGGATGTAATCAACAAACTGGAGTACGAAAAGCCGACCTCGATCCAGGCGCAAGCTATTCCCGCAATCATGTCCGGGCGCAACGTCATCGGCGTCGCGAAAACAGGATCAGGAAAGACAATGGCGTTTTTACTCCCTATGTTTCGCCATATCAAAGACCAGAGGCCGCTAGAGAATTTAGAAGGCCCTATTGCTCTTGTTATGACCCCGACCCGAGAACTTGCGACGCAGATCTTCAAAGAAAGCAAGCCGTTCTTAAAAGCACTTAATTTAAGAGTAAGCCTCCGCCCGTAATGATTGGGATACAGTTTACTAAATTCGTTCATATAGGGTGTTTGTGCTTATGGCGGATCGCCTATTAAAGATCAAATCGCCGAACTAAAAAGAGGAGCTGAATTCATTGTATGCACCCCGGGGCGAATGATCGACCTTCTTGCGGCAAACTCCGGCAGAGTAACGAATTTGAAAAGAGTTACCTATGTTGTACTCGACGAAGCAGACCGCATGTTCGATATGGGATTTGAACCCCAAGTTATGAGGATTATCGGAAACATTCGACCAGATAGACAAACAGTTCTCTTCTCGGCCACTTTCCCTACACAGGTGAGGATCTAGCCTTTTGATGGTTTCTCCTTCAAAGGATAATGTGCTAATAATTTGATATTAGATGGAAGCACTTGCACGTAAGGTATTGGTTAAACCGGTTGAGATTGTCGTCGGGGCACGGAGCGTGGTTGCTGCGGAAGTCAGCCAGATCGTTGAAGTCAGGACGGAGAATACGAAGTTCGCTCGACTGCTCGAAATTCTAGGCGAGCTCTACGATAAGGAGGATGATGCCCGGTCGCTTGTGTTTGTTGACAGACAAGAGTCGGCTGATTCTCTGCTCAGTGATCTCATGAAACGGGGCTACGCGACAATGTCCCTCCACGGAGGCAAAGACCAGATTGATAGAGATTCGACAATTTCCGATTTCAAAGCCGGTGTCAGCCAGGTTTTAGTCGCTACATCTGTAGCAGCGCGCGGTTTAGACGTCAAACAACTAAAACTAGTCGTCAACTACGACTGCCCCAACCACATGGAGGACTACGTACATCGAGTCGGTAGAACTGGTCGTGCGGGCAACAAGGGAACTGCTGTGACGTTCATCACACCTGATCAGGAAAGGTATGCCCATGACATTGCAAAGGCGCTGAAGCTAAGTGGGCAAGATGTCCCAGAAGAGGTCCAGAAACTCGTTACTTGTAAGTCTAGAAACTCACCCCACCCCCTGGGATTTTAGTGAAACACTGCTGACACCACATGCGAAGCCTTTACGGAGAAAGTCAAGGCGGGTAAAGAAAAGGCAAGCAGCTCCGGGTTCGGAGGCAAAGGTCTTGATCGGCTTGACCAAGAACGTGAGACCGCAAGAAAGAGAGAACGTAAAGCCTATGGTGAAGAAGGAAACGAGGGTGAAGAGGCAGACGCCGAGGGCGAAGAAGTTAAAACCAAAACGGCAGCTGCTACTACAGCTACGGCCGGATCGAAGGGCCCTAACCTCGATGATGCCATTGTCGTTCATAAACGTGATCCAGCAGCCGCCGGTCAAGCATCCGCAGGTAGTCCCTCGGGAGCTTCGAATGCGGCGGCAGCAAACTCAGTGCTTGACAAAGTTCTCGCCGCCACATCTGATATTCAGAAACGCCTTACAAAGGCCAATGTGCTGCGATCTGGTGCTCCTATTGATAACAAGGGACCAGATGCTGGAGCATATCATGCGACACTGGAAATCAACGACTTCCCTCAGAAAGCAAGATGGGCGGTAACAAACCGCACCAATATTGCTAAAGTCCTTGAAGCAACCGGCACTTCCATTACAACGAAAGGATCATACTACCCAGCAGGGAAAACACCGGCAGCCGGGCAGGATCCCAAGCTATATATTCTCGTTGAAGGGGACACAGAGCTCGTTGTTACTAATGCTATGAGGGAGCTGAAGAGGCTGTTGGCCGAAGGTACTGCCGCCGCAGTGGATAGCGAGAACAGGGCAGTGACGACCGGGAGATACAACGTGCTTTAGGTTTCATCTCATCACTTAATTCGAAGCGTGGGAATGTCGTGGTTGGTTTCTTCTGATTAGACTGGTGAATTGCTAACGCACAGCAGTGTCGATGTCGATTCCCACTAAATATAGCCTCCTCCTCGTTTCCTTCGTAGTTCACATGACATTTCAAGTAGTATTTTAAGTACTAAGCAAGTACCTCCTTAGTAATAGAAGGCATGTACTGGACATGTTAAGATGCAGTCAAACAAACAATCAATCAAATGGTCCCAACTTGAGTAAGAATAGCTCCATGTCGTGCATCGTTCCGTTCCAGTCGGCAAAGCAATCCGAAACTGCGAGCCGCCGCGCGGCGCCAACCAGTTTGCGCGTTGACCTGCCTTGGGGACGCCCTCCTACATAACGGCCCCATCTCACCCTGATTCTGCATCGAGCCGGTAAAGATCCCAAGCTTAAGCCTGAGCACTCTCTTCACTCCTCTCCGCGAGATCCCGTAGCGTCGAGCCAGCCAACCAACCAGCCAACTAGCCACCGACCGAAAAACATTCGCCGAACATGGGCTGCGGCGGCAGCAAAGAGGATTATGAGGCTTCCGCGGAACCTGCCCGAACTGCGAGGTCAACATACAAGTCTTCCGGGCCTGGGCACACTCTAGGGGGCAGCGGTGGTAGGAACGAACCACCTAGTGGTGGAGCGACAAGTTCTATGCCCTCAACTGCAGGAAATGCGGCTGCGGCTGCAGCAGCTGTAAGTCTCAGTCATCACCCGCGTGAAAAATCTTGCTTCATCGCATCTAACATTTCGAATCCGCAACCTACAGCGACGAGAAGAAGCACAACGAGCGGCGGAATCTCGCGCGAAAACCAAGCTGAAACCGCAACCAAACCCGGAACCAGCTAGCGGAGGAAAGGTCACGAATTCGGATACCCTTGCTTGGAACTAGCCTAGTTGACAGCTGAGGAGGCTTTTTTTTTTTTTTTTTGGCATGTACTTTTATCATCAAGGCGGTTGACGACAGTATGACTTTGGCGACTTTGAGGGCTTTGTTTTGATACGTGTGCATGTACCGGGTCAGATACAGGAAGAGAACCAATCAATATAAAGCAGGCTTACACTGCTTGCTATATACAATTATCAACTACCACTACTGTACATATAAGTGCCGCTTCAAAACTGCTGAATTGGGTATTCATATTTTGGTATTCTCAAGGGACCCAGAGACATCATCTAGCTCGTCTTCAACTTGGACTTTCGGTCGAGATTTCCCCCTGCCCCCTCTCCCACCTCGACTGCTCTGGCCGCTCCCTTGGTATCTGGGCTGCTTCCCCTTTCCAGTAGCCGGCCATTCTTTTATTACGCCCTCATCCCTTGTCCACAGGTCGCCTCCGCCTGCCCTGCCACCAACGTCTTCAACACGTATAATATAGTCCATCGGTAGGGTATCCTCCCCTTCTTTACCTGTCGTTAAAATGACACCGTTGTCGCTCTTCCAAAACTTTAGTCCATCTTGTACACCTTTAACGATATCAATATAAAACAACACCTCGGCGTCGAACCTCATTCCACTGAGGACAGCAGGAATCTCTTCTCCAGTTTCCGGATGTACGGACGCCTTTGGTAAACCAGCTGCACAGTGAATATGTGTCCGGCCCATCTTTTTCAGTCCTCCACTTTGAAGAATAAGCGTCAGAGCGGAGTAGTATGTTCCATGAACACAAATGCTCGGGACATTCTGTTCATCGATTGGCTGGAGTAGCAGGCTGTCCTGAACTGGGATCGAATGGCCTTGGGTAGCACGGATGAAATAGTGGCTCAAATCGGGATTTGGGTCGTTATCAAATTCAGGAAGGAAATCCTCCACGTTCGACATGCGAACTTTAGGGTCCGTGGAAGCAGATGGGTCCGTGGAAGTAGACGCACTAACACTACTCAGAAGCGGAGGGGTCGCCGCCGAGTCCGGAACCTCACGCATAAGCTTGAACCGTTTCTTATTATTCTCTTGGACCACCTGACAGAGAGTCGGGAAGTCGAGTTGAAGATCTCGGTATTTCTTGGAGTTCAACTGGATGATAAGACTTTGTTAACTATAGAGAAGTTCCATGGAATCCAGATATGACTGAACGTACAAGTTCTTCAACGTTGACATAACCATCTTCTCTCATGTTCAGCCGCTCTTCGTGAGCACTATGCCGGAGTGTTCTTGATAACGCTCTGGAAACCTGTTCGACTTTGCCCATCCCTCCTCGACGGCCACCACCGCCTCTGGGCGCACGACCTCGTGTCATTGTCGATTTATATTGATATTGATGATAAAGCGATGTTGAGCGAGAGCTAGTTTGTAGTATGAAGGGAAACAAACTATTTGGTGATGAAGTGGAGAAAAGAATTAATGTTGCTGCTGGGCGACTTAATATACGACCACACATTTATAGTCGGGCGGATGTATGCCGAGCCTAGGAGCCTAGGCCTAAACGTGTATTCGAGGTTATAGTCATTTGGGGGCTGAAGAGCGAGCCGGCGGCGGGCGACTGAGTCACGCCGTTTTGGGAGAGGAGAATAAGAATGGGGAACGCCGAGACGTCGTCATTTGAATTGACGGTCGGGGTTGGTCGCACAAGAATACAACTGTCAATTGCAACAAAAACCACACAACAACGCGTTGAAGGCGTCAACACAACTATTTCTTGCAGAACAAGGTCTCGTAAGTAAGTTACTCTAAATCGAATGTCACAAGGGAATAGATTAGTCGGTGAAAATTGAGTGGCTACAGAGATCACAAAAGATTACAAGTGAACCGGGTTGTTTATTATTTTAAGACTTCATTCACCAAACTTAATCTACATCGCCCCTATCGAAGAAACTTTAAAAATAGTAATACAAAAGAAAGAAATGCATTTTACATGATTCGCTGAACCCGGTCATTCAAAGACGTAAAGGAAAATTGATTGTTTACGCAGCAATGAAGAGAGCGGCGAGACCAGCAACGGCAGCAACGCCAAAGGAAACGAAGTTGGCAGAGGCAGCACCAGTGTAGCTTGGTGGTGGGGTGTAGGTAGGAGTGGTCTCGTTCTTTGGTGGGGTTGGTGGGGTTGGTGGGCAGTCATAACCACCGGGGCAGGTGGGTGGGACAGAGGTGTAGACTGGTGGTGGGACTGGAGTGTAGCTTGGGACCTCAGTTGGCTTGGTGTATGGTGGGACCTCAGTGGTCTTTCCAGGGCAGTAGGTGGAGGTGACGGTGGTGGCATAGCAGTAGTCCTTTCCGGGGCAGACGGTGGTGTAGTAGGTGTGGGTGTAGACATCGGAGGTGGATGGGACCTCGTAGACTGGGACAGAGGTTGGGTACTCTGGGGTCTCGGTCTCGTAGGTTGGTGGTGGGACATAGTAGTCAGTGGAGTTGGCTGGTGGCTGGTAGTAAGATGGCTGACCAGTGCAGGTGGAGACAGAGTAGGCAGTCGAGGTGTAGGTGGCAGCTGGGCAGTTGGTGACATAGTCGCCGCAGGAGGTGACAGTGATCACATCGTAGCTGGTGTAGGTGACTTCGGTGGGGTAGTCAGTTGGCTCTGGGGCATAGACTGGCTCCTCAGTGGTTGGGGCACCGTAGACTGGCTCGCTGACTGGTGGGACGTAGACAGAGTCGCTGGTTGGGGCAGCTGGCTTGTCGGTGCAGGTCTTGACGGAGGTGTAGACCTGTTCAGCGGAGGTGTAGTAGACTGGCTCCTCCTGGTAAGAACCGGCGAGGGCACCACCGATGGCGGCAGAGGTAGCGAGGATGGTAGTGAAATGCATTGTGATTGATTGATTATATTACTATTTAAAGTACGTCCGTTTAGGAGTATTAAGAATGTAAGTTAAGACTAAAGAGTCTGCTAAATTAAGCGCAAAGCACAAAAAGAGTGTATGGGTTAAAAGAGTGACTGTGGTTAGAAAACCGAAGGCAGTAGTGAAGACCTGGAAGGAATTGACTGTGGTGGAGAAAGAAGAGAGGAAAAGTCTGGATGGCTTGGGGACTCGACGGGCTCCTTATACTCGTCGCCCTGCCACAGAACCGCTGTCTCCTTTTGCCCATGCACAACTATCCATTGACGCCGATTGTGGACTTCTTCCGCCGCAAACTTTCAGGTTTTCCCCCTATTTTCCACCATGTTCCTTTCTTTGTTTCCTAGTTTCCCTTCTTTTCTTTTTCCTTCTCCCTTCTAGATGCCCAATTTGGGAGAATGGGAATAGGGGTGGGAAACAGGCCTTCATGGATGGATTGTCGTCCATGCGAAGACCCATGCCCAATGCGCATGGCAGCATTTTGGCCGACCAACAAATGAGGTGAGGGCGTGGTGTGGGCAGCTCGTTCTGTGAGTGGGTTTGCAGGCTCCCCAGTGTAGCCTTACCATACCAATTTCGTTAGTATGGGCCCTGGTCGTTGGCAAAGGGCAAGACCGAAATCAAAAGCGCACAACCTGAACAGGGGCGGCAACTTTAAGATTAGAAGGGGGTTACCTCCACCAGGGGAGAGCAACCGCACTAAAGGGCAACCGACAGATAGCTGGCTGGCTGGGCCGGGCTGGTTTGTGCCTGAGGCACACCAGTCGGCTGCAACATGCATGCCTGGGTCCACCGTTGTCGCCTGTTCATTGGCTTTCGACCAGAGGCAAACCTGTCTCTTTGGACGGTCTCTGTCCTGTTGGTGTATCTGGATGTATGTACGCTGTCAAAGTCAAAGAACAGTGCATACAACATGCATGGAAGCCCACAATGGGAAATCGTACGTGACCCAACTTTGGCCCAACCGGAAGGCAGAGCGGTGTGAATTGAGATCGAGACGCCGGGTGTTTTTGCTCTTTGTGTGCAGCCGTACATATGTATGTACAATGGGTCTCAGCTCTCGAACGAAGAAGCCGAAATTAAACAGACCAAGTCGATATTAACACAGCCAGCACACGGCAGCCGGGAAAACGATTTTCTTCATTAGATCTGACTCGCTTGGGTTTCCGGATGATTGGCTCGAAAGCTCAGTGGACGATTAGTTAGCCGCCAAGAAACTCAATTTTAAATAATCGCGCTGGTGAAGCCGTGGAAGGGAGAATTCGAAGGGGCAATCACCCGAATGTAACCCTCGGGCCTTCCAGCTGTGCATAATGTGTACATACTAGTTAATGTGCTGTTGGAGATGATGATGATGATGCTTACCTACATAGTGCCTACTCATACATGCCAGCCTGGTCCTGGTGTAGTTACCCCATAGTGCCATATAGTATGTCCATGTACATACATAGTACATACATTCACACCCACCCGCGGCCGTCCATTGTGCAGCAGCATGGCTGAATTGGAATTGGAATTGGAATTGGATTGATCTGATCTGATCTGTAAGGTGCCATCGAACGAGAGTCTCTCTCGATGTGTTTGATTAGCCGGATTATTACCCAACACAGCAACACCAACCCGGACCTGAACCTGAACCTGAACCTGGACCTGGAACCCCCCGTTAGTGTCTCTGCAACTGCATCCTGCAGGAACCCATCTTACTTACCTTCGTACCGATGGAATACATGTAAACCCCCCTTTTTCTTCATTATACCTCAGCCCGCCAATGAAACCGTCGGCCAGCCACACCTAAGCCGCTCAAATTAATTCCTCGGGATCAAATCCCAAATCCACCGACAGCCTTTCACAACCAGAATCTTCTTTTTGCCATCCTTCTTGGCAGACAAATCTAGGAAATTGGATCTTGGCTGGTTCAATTGACGTCTCGCCCCACCAATGCGAGGTGTCGTGCGGGGTGGGTACGGTACAATGTCGCGGTATTGGAATGTTTCTGCTTGGCTAAAGCTTCTGTTCTCGTCCAAATTATGGCTTCATCCAATCGGCTGTTATCTTTTTAGGCATGTCTGCAATATCCAAGTGGATATCGGCGTTATGCTTACCAAATTACTTCTAATATACAACTTCAGGTGCACTTCGGGCATGTGTATCTTGTATCTATTTGGTAGTCCGTAGGATCCATCGCTCGGACTTTCTTAATTGCCTTCCCGCTGTGCTGCAGCCCCAAGAAATTTAAACTCCAATGTGAATATTCAATTGGTTCGTCCATCTGCTACAAATGTCTCTCACTCTACACGAACGTTCCCGCCAGAGCTAAGCTTTCCCAGGTCTCCTTTTGTTGTTCACCAGCAACCTTTAGTCTGGCCTTGTGCGCATCCACCTGCCCTCTCAAGATCCAAGGCACATCATACTTATCCACATAGATTTCACAAAGCTGTTTCGACAAATCCACCATCAGCATTCCGGGCAGGTGCCAAATATAGCAGTCGCGATCAACATTACCTGTATACAATCGTTCTTGATGAAGTCATCGTCCGTCATAATCTTCTCGAGTTCTTCAACCGTACGGGCTTCCACGCTTCGACTCCTGAAACCCTTCTGTCTACCACCGAAAAATTCCAACATTTTCATATGATCCCACGACGTGCAGATATCGTTATACTGTTGGTCCGGCCCATGGATCTCTCTCTCGATTGTGTATCCGTCGTTGTTGATCAAGAAGATTGTTGGGGTGAACCCGTTCCTGATATATGATGAAATCTCCTGTACGGACATTTGAAGACTGCCATCGCCAACCACGAGGATGACCCTTCCTTTGCGGCCGTTCTCCTTTGCAGCGACAAGCGCACCCAATGTTGCTCCTACAGTGTAGCCAATGGAGCTCCAGTAGATCTGAGTTTCGTATTGAACATTTGAAGCGAGAGTCGCATCGGGCATTCCGAACTGCGAGGTTCCGACTTCGACAAACACAATATCATCTGGTCTCGTGAAACGTCCAATACGTTGCCAGATATATGACTGTTTCAATGGCCCGGATGTGCTATTATCAAGGATTGGATTCTGCAGGGTCGTATTAGAACGTGAACCTTGCATGAACTACGAAAGACCCATCAGTCTCTTACCTGGAATCTGGTTACCGTGTTCCCTTTTTGGAACCTTTGGGCATCCTTCTCGAATGCCTGGAGAATTGCTTCCAGTACAGGGATAAAGTGTATTCCCTCATAACGTTCTCCGAATACTGAGCAATAGTGGGGATGAAGAGCTACCAATTTGTCTTCAGGGATCTGCCTGGTAAATGCACCAGTGTTGGACGATGTGAGATGAGGTCCTATATTGAGAACCAAATCGGCATCATTCTCAACGGCTTCTTTGATACCAGGGAAAGACACTGCGGGAAAACTGTTGGTTAACACTCTTTGCCCTATTGTATGTATATAATGCAATCCCAAGAAACGTCTCTTTCCTGAAGGATATTCATACTCGAGCCGTTATACATCCCACCAAACAGAGGGGATGTTTCGTCGACCAAACCTTTCCCAAGGATTGTAGAAAAGGCCTTTTAGAGTGGCAGTTAGTTTGAATTCAGTATATTTGCGCTTTGGGTGTACAGAGTGTGTACCGGATAACCAGCTAGTTCGATCAATCTTCTGGTCTGCTTGGTAGCAGCATGACGTTTAGCAAGAACGTCGGCTAGGATGCACGGCTTCTTAGACTTCTCGAGAGCCTCAAGTATCCTTTTCACAATTAAGGCCTCAGTTTCAGGCTTCGTGCTAAGATTGAGATCAAGCGGCGCATCTAGACGGGTTGCATTGAGCGGAGTGTCTACCACATCCGTCGGCACGAATAGATAAACTGGAAGTCTCGTCTTAATGGCAGTAAACAGGACACGGTCAATTTCAGAAGCCATCGTTGCCTCATCATCCAAGAAGGCACTCGTAGACCGGATTGGGCCAGACATTCCTCTGTAAACACCATGATCCGGGTTTGCTTCTAAAGTATGATGTATCATGATTTTGTTCTGTTGGAGTTGACGGGAGGTATTGCCAACAATATGGATAAATCCAGCATGCTGTGGGAATTTAGTAAGTCCAAGCTCCCAGCGCAGGGCCTATAACAATGAAGTTGCTATCTCACCTCGGCGTATGCGCCAGCCACTCCATTCATAGCACTGAGCTCTCCAACACCGTATGTGGTCACAAGAACTCCGGGAAGGTCCCGAACTCGAGCATATCCATCGGCTGCATATGCTCCATTCCTGTGATCGAATGGTTATAAGTTGGATTCCTCGAACGAATTTTTGAGTTACACCAAGATATACACCTCAGAGTAGACTCACAATTCGTTACAACATCCAATCCAACTGAGGCCCTTGACGTTATATATATGATCAAGTAGCGTCACTAAGGAAGTTTGTGGTTTTTAGCGAAAATAGACTAATTATAGTACCAGAGCTCGGGACACCTACAATTAAAGTCTCCGGGGCACCCCAAGATGTGTGATATTCCCAACGACTGAATCCTTCGGAAGAGATACTCTCCCAGTGGAATAGGCTTATAGTTGCTCATGATTGTAGTAAGTTGTGGTTACTATAGATGGAACAAAGGTTTTGTATGCTATATATGTGGCGAGCGATTTGCCAATATCTCGTTAATTTTCAAATAAGGGAACTGCCCATGTAGAATGAACCTGGAACTTACTTGAATCGTGTATAGATCGATGAGTATGAAGTTCAATGGAAAGTTTGTGGGGAAAGAGTAGAGTTCAAGAGCTAGAGCTCTCTCCTCATGCGACCTTTTAAACCGAGCCAGGGTTTCGCCATGCGTCTCGCTACCGATATTGGTTGCAAATGCAGCCTTTATGCCGACGGTAGCCATAGCTTTACCCGAGGATCTGTCGGAACTCATCTGGGGAAATATGCATATATGTGTGCATGCTATACGCACACTGCAATGGGCAATGCCCGAACAAGACGTTTGTGTATATATGGCTGTCTGTAGGTGCCATGGAGAGATTCGTTTTAGGGACAATATGTAATTTTAACTTTTGATATGGTAGATAATCGATAAATGGTTCCCAAAAAGTATCTACAGAGAACGAATATAAAGTATACCGGGACTAACTCCAGCACACGAATAGCTAACAAAAAAAAAAAACACAGATGGCGGACGGTCGCGGAACTAGCCGTCGCTCCACTCATCATCCAGCTGGTCTATAAGCCTATTCTCGTCCTCACCGTCCGCCCACTCGTCGGCCCTAGCTCCAGCAGCGCCCCTTCCAAACATCCCATCTTCGCCAGGGGCAGGGGTGTATCCACCGAATCTACCCGAGCGTCCATGACCTCCTATACGGCCGCATAGGTTTGTCACCGAGAATACGCATATCCGGATAGCATCCTACGCGAAGGGAACCACAAATATTAGCTTCCATGAAAGAATAAATTTGTGCATGTGTCTGAAAAGGATGGGGAGTGCGTTTCAATTCCAGTGTGGAAAGAATGGTGTAGATAAGACAGTCTGTGCTATATATACGGATATCGGCGCACCCAATACAAGAATATACTCTTAGAACAAGCTGGGGGTACGGCAAGGCCCAAGAAGAAGAAGAAGAAGAAGAAGAAGAAGAAGAAGAAGTGAATTTCAAACCAGCCCAGGAAGGATAGAGGAGTATTGGTTATAAAAGGAAACATGGGCAGTGGGGATTCAACCCGGCCGACTGAAGGAAAACCACCTGGCAGGGAAAAGTAATCTCCTTACCCATATAAAATTTAAGGCTCCGAGCCATGTTTGCCAATGAGGTACCTGTCGCCAGCCGCGAGCATGTAGCACCGTCCTTTGGTAAAAACAGCCGCCGATAAAGTATACCAGCAACGCCACTAGGAAACTGGAGAATGGGAGTGTTAGACAGCGGTGACGTGAAGCACGCGATACGGGTATACTAACATAATGCCAAAGATGGCCACGGGGCCTAGAGGTTGTTGCTTGACAGTAGCGCAAGCGCTCGACGTTCTCACGTCAAACCAATAGCTGCACTCGTTTTGCTGTCCCACGAAGCTGATTCTAGCAGGCCCGATCATGTCTCTGTCGCATGTGAAAGATAACAAGGCACCTTTCCTATAGCCATCCTCGCTATCCTTCCCTTCAACGGGGGCGCCATCGGCGTCAAGCTTGGGACAAAGGCTTCCTCCGGTATATTCCAAGATCAGCTTCCGACCTCTGAACTTCGGGGTTGAGGATGCCCGTCCTAGCGAGTATGTCGCGCCACCTTTCTTGTAGTATGCAGAGACATTATGAGCGTCGGAGAGTGCGTGGAAATCGAGGTCACCGGATGATAGGACGGGAGCACAGATGTTGAGAGTGAAATTGGAGTTATAGTCGTAGCCGGAGACGAGGTAGTTCCTGACAAAGGTCGCGAGTGGTTGTTAGTACCAAAACAGTGGGAAGTAAAATGGGGTGCGTATGTGCATACTCGTCGCGGCCTTTCCGGATGAGAGAGTGGAGGTCGACGAAAGTGCCGGTTCTATTTGAGGTAGCAGAGCAGGGCGGGTCGGGAGCCTCGGAGAGGACTGCTAGGGGGGTCGCCTGCGACAGGGCGATGAGGGCGGCAATGGCGGAAGCGAAAGCGAGAGACGACCGTGACGTCGGGGCTGCTGGTGGACGCCACATTCTGAGGGACGGGAACTCGGACTCGAACTCGAACCGGGGCTGGAGATATGTGTACTCGAGGGGATAGATAGGTAGATGGAAGGGAGGAAGCTATCGCGGTGTTTCGGCAGGCATCCTGGACGGATTCGAAGTCGGGATTGTTTGCTGATGCGAAGGAATGGATGGCGGGCTCCTTGTAGATGTTACGTATACCTGTAGTCCACCACCACCATATAGCAGACTAACTACGAACTACGAACTACGAACCACTAACTGCTAACTGCCAACCGTTCGAAAACACCGGGAATGGTCGCATTCCCGGGTCAGCAACATACATTCAGACATGCATGGACAGCTGGTTTCAGGGATTCCGGCGTTTCGGTGGACTTTAAGCCGGTCGCCATTCTGCGAGGTGCTGCTGCTGCGGCAGAACCTTCGACTACTTAAACAAGTAGAACACCACCACCACCACCACCACCACCACTGCCATAATTATCATCATCATCTCTGCATTCCCCGGCATCTGCAATTGCGAATTGCAATTGGAACCAGAAGGCACAATCACACAAAGTCCAATCCAACCGGTCATGGCTGCTGTCAAAGGTGCCATCGACAAACAGGCTCGAAGCCACGGCTACGACTTCGCCGGCCCGTATGTTCTCTCCCTCTCCCTCTTACTATAGTATATATATACATATACATACACATATACATATACACATCTACTGGCGGCACGGGCTAACAATGATCCCATCCACTATCACAGTCTCGGAGTCGGTGCCATCTCCATTGTCGCACCCTCTGTCTCATTCCTCCTCTACTTCGGCTGCAATGAACACGGCTGCCCTCCAATACACCTTAGCTGGGCTCAATATGTCGAACAAGTCCTCCCCACCAGGGAGCAGTTCTTCTCCCTCGAGGTCCTTGGCTACTTTGTCGCATACATCCTCGGGCTTGCCCTTCTAAACGTCACAATTCCTGTCCGGGACCGGATAGGCACCCCCTTGAAGACAGGAGAGCGCCTCGTCTATAACCTCAATGCACTCGAAACGTTCGTCCCGATGATGGGCGCCCTCGCCTTCGGTACTTATCTCAATGGATGGGAATGGTCCTTCTGGACCTGGGTCTGGGACCACTACTTGCACCTGCTCACCGCCGCCAATCTATTTTCCTTTGTCCTGGCCTGTGGGATCTACCTTGCCTCCTTCAGACCTTCAAAGCCTCTGCTTGCCGCTGGAGGCAATACAGGAAACCATCTTTACGACGTGAGTTACCTTAACATCGTATATTTTTAATGATCTGGTCAGGCAGAGAGGGACTAACCATTCAGCAGTGGTTTATTGGTCGGGAACTGAACCCTAGAATCGGAAAGCTGGACATCAAGCTTTTCTGCGAGCTTCACCCTGGCATGATGGGCTGGGCGATACTCAACCTTGCGTTCGCCGCCCGTCAGTTTCAGACAATCGGCCGTATCACGGATTCGATGATTCTAGTCAACATCTTCCAATTTTGGTACATCTTTGATGCTTTTTGGAACGAGCCTGCGATTCTCACGACCATGGATATCACCTCTGACGGTTTCGGATATATGCTGAGCTTTGGAGATCTTGCCTGGGTCCCCTTCACCTACTCCCTCCAGGGGAGATATTTGGCAATGTATCCCCTAGACCTCGGTGTTACTGGCGTCGCAGGTGTTTTGCTCGTCAAAGGAATAGGATATTACATCTTCCGTGGTGCAAACGGCCAGAAGAATGCGTTTAGGACGAACCCAGAAGACCCTAGCCTCAAGCACCTTAAATATATTGAGACCAAGACCGGGAGGAAGCTGTTGATTTCCGGGTGGTGGGGCATGTCTCGCCATATAAATTACCTGGGAGACTGGATTATGGGATGGGCGTGGTGTCTTCCCACTGGGTTCGGCACCTGGGTGACATACTTCTACGTTGGGTATTTTGCCGTTCTCCTGATCAATCGAGAGCGAAGAGATGACGGGCATTGCCGGATTAAGTACGGCGATGACTGGAAGAGATACACCGGCATCGTGAAGAGCAGGATCGTACCTGGGATCTATTAGTATCCCATTTTTGTTTCCACTTGTACATGTACATATATAATACATCCGTAGACCTATTAATCTATAACGTCCCGCTGCGGTGCGCCACAGTGGCGGAGTCCTGGCATGCACACATACGTCACCTAGAACTTTCATGTGTCCTTTCGATCCATTCGAATCAATTCTCTCGGCTTCCACTTCGCCTTCATTACAACTTGAAAGGACTCCCATCTGACCTCCTCTTCTCCCGCGCGAATGCTATAAAGCCCCCGTCGCAACACGCCTTCAAGACTCTCCATGCCCGGTTTTCCCATCCAGCTCTGCTTGGCTAGCTTTTATACAAGATCGAGATAACCTTTCATCCAACCGCTTCGCCCGGGCAAGATGTCGTCCGACAAAGACCGGGACTCGTCGTCCTCTGGCCCCGAGATAGCGACACCGACAACCTCGGGTCCTCCATCTCCCCAACTGGCCGCGTCGCAGCAATATCCTGCTATACCTCCTCCCACCGAAAACCACCACCACTACATCCTCATCCTCCTCTCCCTGATATACCCGGCCACGATCGTCCTAGGGTCTCTCTTCTCCATAATATCACCCATTGGGCAGTCGGCGTCATATTTCTCAAGGAAGAACAATATTTTTAATGTACTATTTGTCAAGATAGGCTGGTTTTGGACCACCGTCGCATTCCTCATTCATATCGCCAATCTGCGCCACCCGAATGCCGCACATGCACGTTCGAAAGCTCTGATACGGTGGGGTCTTGCGACTCTAGCCTGGATTTTGGTGACACAGTGGTTCTTCGGACCACCGTTGATGGATCGGACTTTCACCATTACAGGTGGCGCATGCCGCCCCAACTACGCCATCCAATCTTCAGACTTCGCTACGAAAGCCCAACTAGCGGTGACATCGGCGGCGTGTAAGGGTGCTGGAGGCAAGTGGGATGGTGGTCACGACCTATCCGGGCATGCATTCATGCTTACGCATGCGAGTTTGTTCCTCTGGGCGGAAACATTACCGAGGCTCGTGGATAGCCTGTGGAGGGGCAGCGTCAGTCCCAGGAATGTAACACCGTTGATGGCTGAGTGGTTCGGTGTACATTGGTTCGTCTGGAGTATATTGGGACTCTGGTGGTGGATGTTGTTGATGACGAGTGTTTACTTCCACACATGGCCTGAGAAGGTATGGATTCTCTCCTTCTAGTGACTGCCTAAACCGAAGCTAATATGAACAACATGCAGGTTTCTGGGTGGTTCGTAGCGCTTTTTGAATGGGGCATATTATACGCGTACATGATCCCGTTGAATCCACAGGCAAGACAAGTATTCGGGACACCTACGGTCTGAATACCAAAACAAACCCCTTGCTCTTTTAGATAATATTCTTTCTTGGGATTTTGTCTTGTAAACGTAATTTTTGGTCCTAGGTTGGCCTTTTGCCGCCTTTCTTCGTAGATTTGTAGACAATAGATCAACTGGTGAAAGATTGGAGGTTTATCCAAGCCCCCCGTTTTCACCCAGGATATCTTTCAAGTTTACCTCACCGGTACCCCTCTTAAGTGGTTGCTGTTGCCCAGATCCTTCTTTCCACCCTATCATGTATATAACCCTAAACGTCGCCGGGATGCCTGCTTCACCTCCTGATCCGCCGTCCTCTGCCCTTCCGTGCAGTTCTTTGTATATCCCTTCAAGTCCGATCAAGACGTCTCTGCCCAATCCCGCGAGACTCTTCCTTCTCCCTAACACAGCATTCGCTTCACCCATCGCCTGCAGATCTTTAACAAGCGCAAAGACGTCTTCATAATCGACGATGATATCATCGACATCAATAGTTATCAGCTTATACCCGGTTCTTTGAAGTAATCCTCCCATATCCCGGACGTCCGCAAGAGGGGATACATGGGGCGATACACCACCTAACCGATCCATACCCGCCAGCTGAAGAGATGTGCGAAGTTCATAGAGAGTATCACCTCCAAACATTGCACAGAGGAATGGGCTATCCGGTTTCAGAACTCGGGTTATTCCAGATAAAACCGAGGGGAGGTCGTTTATCCAGTGTAGTGACCCACAAGATATTACGGCGTCGAAGGTATTGGTTTCGAATAGGCCACCCTGGGATGGTGGTGCTAACAGAAGACTCTCTTCGTCTTGTGCTAGTCGAGTGAGCGTCATTGGGGAGTCTGGTGGCATGACGTAGGAATCTGGATCGCGATTGAGTAGCTTTGATGAAAGCTCTGTCGAGGTGAGGTGCTTGATACGGCCCGCGAAGGGCTCTAGCCCCGGATGGGGCCGATGTAGGGCCCGTGCGAGATGGCAGGCCCCAGCTCCAAGATCTAGGACATGTTCATATGATCGATTGATATCCTGGTAGTATAGAAGATATAAAATTCTTGTTATTTGACGAATTACATGCAACCTGCTGTTTAGGACGGGTTTGAACTTACGTATAGTCTTTCTACCAGTCTGTTGGCGACTTCGTCCCGCAGATAGTCGACATTCCTCGACTCCTCCAAGCTTGTCGCTGCTCTATCGCGCTGGAGTCTTTTGACATGTCTATCGAATATTTGGAAGGAGGCCATGCCTCCAGCGCGAGCACTAGGTCCTGGCTCGGTGCTCGTGGCGGTAGCAAGGCTACGCCGATGTTCGTGGCACCCATGTTTCCCAACATTGAGTCGTCGCCGGATTCCTTGCCCCGCGCGGCATCGGATTTGAAAGCGAAGGGCAGCTGCCAATTTCATATCTTCGTGATGACTTACTTGGGTTACATGCTCGGTGAGGTTGTCTCTCTCCGAACTTTTATCATTTGTTGGGAAAACGGTGTTGCGCTGAACAGATTTCTATATTTCGAATCAGGAATCAGAAGTTCTGACCGAAAGGAGGTTCTGAATAGGTACTTAAGTATTTACAAGTTTTTGCTTCTTAAGCAAGGACGGGTACAAGTGCTTCGCACACGCTCAATACCCAGATTTCAAGTATATACATAGAATACTAATTTACAGCGAGATCGTGTCTATTTCTATATTACAGTCGAATTACCTTTCCAGTACGATATGCATATGCATGCGAAGTAAATGCGACGAGAGCGGAGTCTATTCGTTCCTCGAAAGATCGGTGTTCTGGTGTTAATACGTTATCGTAGTGATTATGGTAATGCTGGGTGGTAGGTGGGAAGCTAGATCATTCATTTCAAGACTAGATCCTTCTTACGCCTTCCCACCTCGTCTCTTGGGGTTGGCACGCCCGGGCTGTTTCTTCGTCCCAGGCGTCTTCTTCGTATCTGTGCCTTCAATATATCGCATCAGGTCGTCAATGCTACGTGAATCAATGCCTTCTCTGGTGATGGAGTCCTCAGGCTTGATTGAATCAGCTGGCGAGAGACCTAGACCAGGTTGCGGTTTTGTTCCCAGTGTCACCCGTGGCGTCATGGCAACCCGTCTGAGGCGGCGATTCTGTAAGTCTTTGGCCTGCTTTGCGATACTAACAGCGTTTTGTGTCAATTGTTCGAGCCAGTTTTCGGCTTCTTTCGTATTCCTGTCCTCTGCGCCGAACTCCTGGAGGAAAACGTTGTAAGCATCCCGCATCCGAGACACTGCCCCCTTGGATTCATTGTCTAGGGCAAGAGCTTGTGCAAGTTGGAATGACAAAGTTGCGGTGTTTGGTGACGAGGCACCGAAAATAGACTCGCATAGCTTGAGTGACGCCTCAAACCATAGCCTCGAGTCATGGTAATGCTTCAAGGCCTGTAGCATGACCGCGGTATTGTTCATTGTAGTAACTGAATCCGGGTGGCCTTCTCCGTAGACAATTTTCCACATTTTGAGGGCGTGGCGAATCAGGGCTAGAGCGGCATTTGTATTCCCGCTTGCATGTTCGAACAATGCCAAGTTAAGGTAGGATAAAATAGTCTCAGCACTGTCTACCCCCAAGATCCGCTCTGCCACTAGGACCGCCTTCCTGGATAGCTCCACGGCGGCGGGTTTCTCGTCTAACTGATAATAAATCATGGCTAAGGCATTGTACACCCGTGCTACCTCTGGATGGAGTATGCCATATATCTGTTCGTGCAAAGACAAAGATTCGAGTAGGAGTTCTTGGCCCAACTCTCTCTGGTCTTGTAGAATGGATATGCGTCCTGCCTCGAGAGCTTCTTCTGCAAGTTGGCTCTAAAATATGGTATCACGTTAGAGTTTGAGATAATTTGAAATAGACAGCGTACCCTGATAAGAACTAACCTTTGGCGAGGCCTCTTTGACGATAGCGACAATATTGACAATATCTTCCTGGGTGAATGTTAACTGTTGTTGAACGGCTGGCGCGGTGGTGCTTGCGTTAGGTTGTGCTTGGCCGCCTTTTTTCTTCGAGCTTTGCTTGGGATGGCCGTTCGTGGTGGTCTGGCTGGGTTGGGCGGTAGCTGCAGGAGTCGCAGACGTTTTGTCAAAGGCGTATTCCTTTGCGCAGAGTTGTAGTCCCATTTTCAATGAGATCTCTCTCAGGAGTTGTTTGTGTTTGATATTTGACCACCACGATTCAGCAAGTTTGAATCTATACCGGCGGAATACCTGAGCTTCAATAGCCTTTTGTACGTCTGCTGGCGTCAGTGCCTCAAACTCAAAGCTGCCCTTCGAGTAAACCGTCCACAGAAGATCATCTTTCTCGGCCTTTGGATCCGCATTAAGGCCGGTACCCAACATGCAGTTGAGGTAGTGGGCCACGCAGTACGTAACTAGAGGGCTTGGGAGATCTCTGAGCAGAGAGTTGAGATGATGTTTACAGGCTCTCGCAATCATCTCCTGTTCTGCCAGTACTTTAACAGCAAGTAATTTTTGGCCTTCTGAAGCTGCAAGAGTGGCGATGCTTCCGAGATATCGGATATTGATACCCCTCTTATGCATAAGGCGAGACAGGGAGTATCCATCCATGGGCGATCCAACATCTCCTTTTTTCAGGTCATCGATCTAGTCAACGTTAGCTTTTGTGTAGGCTAGGACATTCTTATTATGGGAAAAGTTCTACGTACGAGGCCTGGGATAACCTTCTCTGTGAGGTATTGGCAAGCTTGTCGGACGTCTTCCTCGTCTTTCGCGAACTGCTCCTTTTCCTCATCCGTCTGCGGCTTCTGCCCCGTGAAAACGTCGGGATTGAGAGAGAATGTGAGGCCTGATAAGTCAATGGCCTCTTGTTCTTCTTTCTTATCTTTGTCACCGTCAGTGGAGGCACTTGCTTCCGCTTCCTTCCTCTTCTTTTCGAGGTCATTGGTAACATATTGTCTCATTTTGACTTTCCAGAGGCTATCAATAAGCTCTGAACGCAGGACCGCCATTCTGTGAGGATATCGCGTATCTGCTTCCTCGTTTTCCCAATTCTGCTCCAAAAATAGAACGTCCAATGGAGTTGTGCGATATAAATCAAGCACATACTTCCGCCCGTCGGTACCTAGAAGACCTTTGGTCTCTACGCTTGCGACGAGGTCGTGTCGGGAGCCTTCCTTGTCCCAGACGGGGTGGGATTTGACTCGCATAGCCTTGCTTAGCTGCTCGAACGTGGGGACAAATATTTCATTGGAAGCGATGACATCCTTCCCCTCTACACCACCATAATCAATTTGGGTTTCGCCAGGTTCCCTTTGTTTGAAAATCCCAGGAACTATGCTCTGTCCAACTATTCTCCGGCCGAGGTAGTCAACAACTACTGTGCCAGGAGTCGAGAGTCCGGTGATATCCAAGTTATTCACCATCCTAACCCCCAAGATGTCCTTCCCTGTAGCAACCCTGGCAGCCTCATCGCCGCCTTCAGCTGCGAATGTGCCAACACCATCCGCACCGTACGAGAAGAAAATGTTGTTGTAGACATATATCTGGGCATCTCTTCCTTCTGTGGGGTTTAGGGGCGCGACTTCCCCTCTGGCAATTAAAACAGCCCCCCTAACAGCTGCGTCGGTGAAATCGGCGAATAGTTTGGAAAGAAGACGCTCTCGGAAAACACGTTCCTGAACCGTTTCCTTTGGTAGTTCCCGAGTTGACTGGAACTCTTCATTGAAATCCCTCAGTGTGTCGTTGGATTCAGTCCCTGCGATCAAGAAGGTTTCTTGGGACCGAGAAATGTCGGCAGAATGAGAGAAGTAAGGGGAGGTTTGGGCTGGAACAAGCCACGGCGATGCCGGGATGGCATTCGTGGGCTGGAAAGTTATAAGGGGATCCTTTTTAGATTGAAATTCGTGCAGTTTCTTGAACTCCGTCCGGAATTCAGAAGACAACTGGGAGATTAGCTCGAGTAAAGAGTGGGCGGAGTATCCACGGGGTGTGGTTTTCGGCAATGGGTCAAACTTGTTGCTGCTTGAGCGGTTGACGTAGAAACCAGAAACATGAGAGGTGATGTGGAATTGCTCCCCTTCCAAGGTAGTCGCCTGTATATATAACAGGTGTCCCCGCTGTCGTAGGTTATGTGGTGGTGGGTTCCACGGCGACAGGGAAAGGTTCTTTATGGTCTTAGGAGGCAGCTGAGGGACAGCCGGTAGCATATCGAGAAGCGAAGCTGGTGCCTCAAACTCATAGTCCACCATTGAGTGTGCGCGACTAGCACCGGTCGACTCAAGCTCCTCAAATATGTTGTAAAAAAGAGTTTGGCCCGCGTTAACGCCGGCCATCAGGTCAATCCTGCTACCAGCTGCGCCGATGAGTTCTCTAACTCGTAGCAGGTGGATTCGGGCCTCCTTCTCGGTGTACGGGTCCTCAACAAGAACGAGCTCTGAGTCCGGTGTGATACCGGGGACATCGGAAAGCTCGACGAAGTCATTGATTCGTTCTCCATTATGTTCGAGGTGAAAGCAAGAGTACTGGAAGGTATCCGGGAGCTCTATGATGGATTGGCGGATATCCTGTACTTGCTCTTGCGTCGAAACCTGAAGAGATATGAGTGTTAGACTTTTTGACACGGGATTCAGAAAAGAAAGAAATGGCAAGTTGTGACATACCATGACATGGATCTTGAATGGATGGTGAGGCAACTTTACGACAAGCTGGAACACTATTGACCGGATAATTAGGATCGACGAACAAGTGAATGTATTGATTGGGAGTTGTACTTTGATCAGCATGAGGGCTGTCGATATCGCCATGACCGTTGACATCCGTTTCAACGATATCGTTTGCTTGGCCGGTTTCCATTTCTGAAGAAACAACGTTCGCAGCCTGTGTTTCCTGGACTTCGGTGGACTCGTTTGCAACGCTATTTTCAGCGTTTGGGCGGTCAGGCGCATCTGTAGAGGACATTGAACAAATGGTTAGATTCGATACCCTGGCTCTCCAGTTCAAGAACCAATTCGTTGAAGTAACAGTTCGAAGGAAGTTGTGTTATCAAACTGGCGCAGTTGGAATAGTGGCAGCCAGACTGATGGTCTTTAAAGGGAATTCATGGGTGAAGAGGATCATTGGCATGGGAACAGGAGAAGGCACAGCTACGACGGGTCAATGTTGCTGGAGATAACGTCGCGGGCACCTTGTTACATTCTGGAGACGACGGATGCAGCAAGACGGAGAGAAAAAAGAAGTTCGGGAAGCTTGGATGGTTGATGAAGACGGGCAATCCAATTGAGCACTTACCAAGCCCCGCTGGTTGTGCCATTTCGATTCGTACCAGCAGCTGTTATTCAGGCACCACTATGAACAGCGATACCAATGTCGTGGGCGAAGGATAGAAGAATGAATGAGAAGGTTGGGTTTTTCGTGAAAAAAGAAGGAATGAGTGAATGATCGAATGAATGTGTTGCAGCGTGGTTGCTTAACGCCAAAATTTTTTTTTCTCTGACGCAGAATTTGCAGCCGAAACCTACTTGCTGTGAACGGCATGGCATCTCGCGAGACATGCCATGCCTGTATGTGTCTGCCATTCGGCCGACGGGGGGTGGGCACACGACCATGCAATGCTTAGTTAGGTCTTAAGCTACGCTTACCTCTAGGCTTAGCTTAATTGGTCGGAATTCGGACGCTTAGGGATGTAGATATTAGAATCGCGGCGTACAGTATATTATACATATCATTTCTTCTCGCCAGAGTCCCCGTCTCCATCGTCTGGCTTCTCGGCAGGCGTCGCTGTAAATGCAATGACTCTGTCCGTGTACCCCTTCGCATTCCGCATTGTAAATTCGTATTTCCCCGATTCCCACAAGTCCTATTTGTTAACAACAAAGGTTGACAATTAGCCTTCATGAACCTACACCGTAGAATCCGAACGAATCGCCAGGGGTGGTTTACCTTGAGAGTAATCTCTCGAGTACGGCCCAAGCTTTCGACATCTCCAATCCGCTCCAGAGACTCTTCCAGAAGCTGATTAAACCTGGGGTCTTTGCAAACTTTCCGCATCGCCAATGCCATGGGAACTGAGTCCGCCCTCACATTCGCTTTGCTATCTATTGTAAAGAGATTCAGATGCTATGATAAAGCCGTCAGTAATATGATCGAGAAGGGGCGAGGGATTGCACAGGGTTAGACGCACGTCGTAGCGGTGTATGAAATCAGCTCTAGTCATAATTTCTCTAGCAATGTGCAGTGGGACCTGAGGTAACTTCCACCCTCTATCTTCATTATACGTGCCACCTTCAACTTCGTCCTCCATTTCCACCAGTGCTCTGCACAAAACCATGGCAGCAGATGCAAATTTGGAGTACCTTGGCGGGTGAGTATTAGCCTGGCTGATATGTTGCTCAAGTCAAGTCAAGCAAAAATATATAATCTTACTCATTCACGTCATCATCCTGGCCTTCTCCAAGAAGACCGCAATTTGTTAACAGCCACCGTTCTTCATTCTCAATAATCTCATTTGCTTTGGACTCCATGTTTTGGGCCTGGGCAACACGACTGAGATAAGAGAGCCGGCCTCCAACCAACTGGTAGATCCTTTCCAGGTCGCCCTCGGAATCCTGATGAGCGTGATGCTTTGCTCGATAGCGCCGTAGGGCGCTTATGGCCATATCTTTTGGTAAGTCTTGGACAGTGATGAGCTCCATTCTTGATGCATAGTGTTTTAGTTTCTCATAAACAATATAGTCGTCTGAGCAGAACAGCACGGTGCACAATCCGGTCGCCGCCCATGCTTCGGCTCTTTGCTGGAGTAATTCGATGAGGTCGAGGCCGTCTTCATCGTCTCTGAGGAGGTGCATGGAATTGAAAATTAAAACCAGTGGTTGGCCAGTACGCTTTTTTCGCTTCAAAGCGACCTTTTCCAATTTATTGAAGGCACGCTCGATATCAAGGAGAGCCGTGGTATCTCTTGGTCCCCTGATTGAGAATAACGAACCAATATAATCTACGGTCCACTTGATCAGTATCGACGGGCCAGGTGATTCCATGGGACCGCGCTATATAAACCATCTCAGACATACCCTCGTGAAATTCAAAATCCAAAGCCTTGCCGAGACGGATCCGGAAGATTTCGAGGTCTACATGTGGTTTTTAATTAGCCCGCCAACAAACCAGCCTAGAAGCCTCCGTTGCTACTGACCCGCATGGCATTCCATCATTGCAATTCCCAGACCGTCAACCTTTTGCATCGCATCTAGTATCATAGACGTTTTCCCACACCCTTTTTCTCCGAGTAGGAGGTAATAGTGGCCGTGGGTCTCGCCGGCAACGACCTTATCAATTTTATCCTGTTCAGGTCGAACGATCCTGCTGCCCGTTAGGCCGAGGAAGAGTTTACGGTTCAAGGATGCGGCAGCTTACCACTCCTTCTCCGTACCGCCGGGTACGACAGAGGTGGATCCCCTACCGGCGGCAGCCAGCTCAAGAACCGGGTCACCGGGCTCGAAGGCGTTATTCATCTTCTGAAGAACCACATGCTTGTAATATCTAAAGGCTAGTCAATGTCTCCCGAGGGAAACCATAAGATCAGATATCAACTCCGTGCAAACAAGACGGTTGGATACATAGGCGGACTAGCCAAGCAGGCGCAGTGGATAACAAGGAAGGATGGAGTGGGAGACCAACTTGTGATACCCAAAGCCTGCAAGACTGTATAAAAGCGGTTAGCGTACCTGTAACAGAATGAAGATGGGACTTCGGTTACCCTAAGATGGCGAGGGACGCGCCGGTAGTCGCAGCACTCTCTACCATGCGATACGCGGTCTGTCGCCAGTCATGCCGTTGCTTGTTATGGGAGGAATGGTCGCCTTCATGTTGTCCAGGTTCACCCCAGGATTGGGTGTTCGGCTGGGGTTGGACTTCCTGGCCTGGGGTGAAATTTAGAGAAGCGTCGAATTTCAGTATATTGACTCCGCTGACATGCACACGATCATGACGGACGGACAAGAGTGATATCCGGCTTACTCGGGCCTAATTGATAGTCGTTCCCACCACCAGTTCCGCCGGGTGTGCCGTGGCCAGACTGGAATCGGCAATGGGTTAGAGGAGCGGGTGTCCTTTTGGTGGTGGGTACTATCAGACGAGACAGTCCTGGCTTGGTCCAGTGGGCTGCAGTTGGCGGGGAACCGAGAGAGCGGACGAAGAGCAGGGGACGTGTTCGAGAAGCCCTCGCAGCCATTGCATTGATGGTGGTGATGATGATGATGGTTAAATATTTGATCGAATACGGTGAGGTCACACGAGCGGTTAGCCGCTACGTAGGCAAGTTACTTTCAGGAAGGGCTTGGTCAAGTCGGGATGTAGATTGTAGTTAGGCTGTAGGTTGTGGGTTGGAGGTTGTGGATTGTATTATATTATATCAGACGTACACTATCAGGCTATTAGCTGGATGTGGTAAGCGTGTTTGGAACGCGTAGCTGAATTACAGTGCTTGTTTGGGGCATCTGATTGAACCGAGTCCGAATCTCCCCTCTCTTGGTCTTGTTCTTCTTCTCTGTCCTCAATCAATCAATCAATCAATCAATACGCTCCCAGCATCACCGACAAGCTTGAATCCTCCTCCTCCTCCTCATCTTCTTCCTTTCCTCCTCCTCCTCCTCCTCCTCCTCCTCCTCCTCATTTTTCTACATACTACCGTAGCATTACCCTCGCGGTAGCATATTGTCTCTGATTCCCATCCCGTATGTTAAGATTAATTTATGTTGCCAACCCCCTCGCCATTTGCATCTCCCATCGACGCGACCCGCAACACCAAAACTAAATTCCTCTGCCCTAATCGCAATCGTCAAAATCTTCACCCCTCCCGGTATCCCCTCCCCAGGACCGGGTTAAAGTTCTTTTCTTATCCGCCAACTCTCATCTCCTATCCATCGACCTGTTACCTTTCCTTCTGCCATGCAAAGCCCACGACATCGCCGGACTAGGAGCCGTGGTGAAGGGGGTCATCTATCCTCGCCAGAAGTACCCAACAAGCGTAGAAAGGTTAGCCTTGGTGATTTGTCGCTTTCCAACCCCCGTGAAACTCCCAGTCAACTCATCCCGCTCGCCCCGAGACAGGTAGACTCGTTCCCGAACCCTACTCAGTTGTCCGAATATCAAGTCAACAATATCATATCAGGCCTTGGTGCTCCCTCCAACGAGGTAGTTGCCGCCCACGATCACGCGAATGATAAGAACGCTCGGGACCACCGGGACGGTGTCACTGCCTACGCAAAAATATGTGGCAGGGACTGGACATACTATGTAAAAGATCTCAAGATTTCTATCGGTCGACCTCCAGATTCACGACCGCCAATTCCTGCACCCTCCGAGAAAGATGTTGATATCGACCTCGGGCCCAGTAAGCTGGTCTCTCGGGAGCATGCAGTGATACAGTACGATACAGTGGAATATAGATGCTGGATTCTGGAGGTCTTGGGCAGGAACGGCGTTAAGGTTGACGATGAGCAGCACAAACGAGGGACGACAGTTCAACTTCGTAGCGGGAGCATGTTCGAAATTGCCGGTGTGCAGATGCTCTTTGTCCTACCTGACCAGGCCCCGGCTGTTGTCGAGAGTGTGCTTCGGCGCGCCCAGGAAATCCAGGCCGAATACCTGCCAGAACACGACTCCCAAGAAAATCATCCTCAGTCGACACAGCTGTCATCCGAGGCCAGTTTTCTTAAATCGAAAAGGAAGTCGTCGCATTTAAAAAGGAAGTCTGAAATCCAAGGCTCGAGCGGTCAGCCTCCAAGCAGCTCTAGCAGCCAAACGCAGAGTGCATCGCAGCCAGTTCCTCCTAACGCGACGGGTACAGCACCTACGCCGAGCAAGGAGCTTCATACCAGCCCCAGTTACCACCGGGGCCTGATGCTTGAATCCACTGAGGATATCGATTACTCTCTCGAATCCTCAAAGGAGATTAAGCCTCCTTTAAGCTACGCTATTTTGATTGCTCAGGCAATTCTATCAAGCTCCGACCAAAAATTGACGTTAGCCAACATCTACGCTTGGATCCAGGAAAACTACGCCTTCTATCGATTTGCGGCTTCCGGGTGGCAAGTGAGTATCCCCTTCCGTAATGCTTGAAGGCTGCCGGTCTAATAAAGTATCTAGAACTCAATCCGCCATAACCTATCCCTCAACCAGGCCTTCCAAAAGGTCCCTCGAAGAACGGATGAACCTGGGAAAGGCATGAAGTGGCAGATCGCTCCGGACTATCTAGAAGAGTACACAAAAAAGATACAAAAAGGCCCTGTTAGCAAAACAAATAAGATACTTTCGCCGAATCTCAAGTTACCCGCAAACAATAGTGCAAAGGGGTCTTTCCCCACGAACTCATCTTCTCGCCCTGGAACTTCGGCCGGTCAGAAGACAAATAGTGCCCCAATTCCTCGCTCAGTTACCCCGCCACCACACTCCACGTTAGGGCCTATCCTTGTGACACCGAAGGAGGCTTTTACTCCTGATCGTGGTTCTCGCGCGGCCGCTAAAAACAAGGTACTTTTTTTCTGAACCCACCAGATACCCTTCATCGAGCTTATCTAACGCTATGGATGTGGAAAGACACCAAGTGCCCAAGATGATAATATGGGCGATGCGTCAGCAGGAGACTTACCGGCGTCGCCTTCGAAAGACAGATCCCACCGAATTACTAGTTCCCCCTTCATCGACAACTTTAACTCTGCTGGGGCAGCTATTACCCCGGCCCCACAAAAACAAAACCCCCACTTGGCACCGCCATCCATTAACCAACTGCCATCTTCCTATCTCCCGACCTCGTCTCCAGCACCTTTCTGGAAATATCTCAATTTCCTAACCCCTGGGCGGCCAGATCATAGCTCACCTATCAAAAGCCCACATCTTAGAAGCAGTAGTCCACCGGAGCCACTTCCTCCAATCGCAAGTAAACTTAGGGAGGCCGGAAGTCCAGTGAAGGACAAGGATAACATATTTCGGGGTAAACAGAGCCCAGTTAAAACTGAACCGATCAATCCGCCTACAAACATTGATGGGGAAGTGGACTCGGCGGATACAGACGATTTTGCTGGTATTGATCTTTCAAGGTATGATACCCCACTCCCCTTTTTCACTTCCCTCCTTTTTCACTTCCCTCTCAGACGACTAAATCTGTGGTAATCCAGGGGGTTTCAAAAAATTGGTAAATTCCATGCCCGATCTGGATTGACGCAATCGACACGCCCTTGATGATGAGTGCAGGCGTATTTACCGATTGAGTTGGAGTCTATGCGTCCACTTGTTAGTATTTGAGGACCTAGTCGGTATTGTGAACTCGTTTACAAGTAGGACAGCGTTCTTGTGATGAAATAATGCCCTTTAGCTTAGGTATATTCCATTTAGTTGGAAATAAAAGTCAATTGGTCGTCCAGTTAATAAAATATGTATATACTGGGTTCCTCGTGCTAGTGCAATTCTCCTCGGTTTTGTTCGGCTTCTGGGACGTTACACAGGCTGGTACCAGATCTAACTATACAGAACAGTGTAAATACAACCCATGAGGCCCCAGCCTCATGGTTAATCTTCAGTGTCCCGATCCGATACATGTGTACAGATCTCTGCGACTCCGAGGCCGTGTAAGGATCATCTAAGGGGCCCAACCCTGGATTCCTCTGGACCCTGTTATTGACACCCTAAACCCTCCTAGGCCGGCGGGTTAGTGCCACGCAGTGATTAGATTGCTCCACCAGGGTCATGGCGCTGGAAAGGGCCCACCAGAGGAACAATCTCAAAAACGCCGCTGACATAGCACTAGTCCTGCTAGCACATTTAAGCCCGTCTATCCTCCAGCTGCTTACCCAGCTTCGAAGCCAAATACCTACTTACCTACCTGTGCATATGTACATGTACTTACTGCTCACAAAACGAGACTCTATTTTACCACCTACCACCCGTCTCTGGTGCACTTACCATGCATCCCTGCGCATTAGCCAAAGTTCCATTCATGTGGGATTGGGGGCTAGGCCGATGTGGAGAAATCAAGGAAAGGAGGTGCATGCATTATCAACGTGGTACATGTTTGAGAAGTGCTTCTGTCGGCGCAATATGGAGTGTGATTAAGCAAAGTACTTAAGCAAGTTCCTACCTCAGCAGCGCTTTGATTCGAGAATATGCCGCACCAGGGTAGAAATTGGGGCTACCCCGCCTCGGGAGCAAAATTTTCACCCATAGAGTTGTGAGGCCACGACTGAAATCAGGGTACACCCTCGAGGATCGGAATGCCTCATTTATCATTATCATGTCATCAAGAGCTGAGGTTGTGAATTTGGACCGCGAGTATAGGATCTCGGATGGTTGGTTTCGATCTCGACTTGTCTCAACATAAAGCATGCAATTGATGGCCAGATGATACAAGTGCGCAGAAAAGAAGGCGGCTTCACCGTCCCCTCTGCCCAACGGTGTCAGACGCGCCTGGTATGCGCATTTCTGTAAATTCTTGGACTTTTTGGGATACGGAAGACGCCACTGCAGGACTCGTGGCCTTCCCGATAGCTAATAGGTTATTAAAGTACCCAGGTACATACATGTACCTGGACCGTGTACTTAGGCACCTTTGTTTTAGCTGGTACCGTCTGAAATGCTTGAGTATCCATTACCAAATACGAACGCTTTTGCAGGGGGCTCAGGTAATTCGTGCTGAAATTATCTACTTAGCCATTCATCAATAATCTACACCAGCCAGCTTCTATTTGCGGCAGCACGTATTTGATACCAAGGGTAGCTCCGTCAAATGATTTCCCGAGAGCTGAGAAAGAAACGAGTAGCTGGTCGAATCTTTCTTTGGTGATGAAGTTAAATTTTTATCATGAAGATTGCATTGGTGTGTCAAATCCAAGCCGTCCCTGCGAGATATGCATTTAGGGACATACAACCGACACATGCCTTTAAGGGTCTTGCAGAAAACGAACGAGCGCCCTTGATTCATTCCATCTTGGCGTGTCTTCATTGACTCCCAATTGCATGTGTGGTTCTTTTCGGGTTGGAAGGGAATTTCCAAAATACAACAGGTACTCTCCCCTTAGCCTTTTCTCTGCACTGTCCGAAAGGCTAGTCGACGCAAACTGCATAGTGGCACCGACCGTCCGCAAGCTATTGCACGCCAAAGGTTCTTAGAATCCAAAGGCCGACCCAGTGTGCTTTGCTGCTCGAAGCCAGCAGTAGCCTGGCTGCTTGCTTGCTGCTTACTCAACTTATTTTGGTGCGCAATTTTGTTAGCGGTGGATAAAAGGCTGACCCCAAACCGCAGCGCCGTTCTCCGAAGGCTGCAGAAAGCAACCGCAGCCAATTGGAAGAGCCCTGGTTCCACACCGACGTAGCTCTACGTAGGTGGCTTGCCAAGAAGTGCTCGTGGTTACCCGGCAGCCCACGTTTTCAGTGCCCGGTGCGCTTCGCCTGCATGGCCCAAGACAAGCTCGACCATGTCCGTTCTATAGGTGGAGAAAGCCGCGTCACTACCCCTCAACCCTGACATGCACGGCTGCTTTTGGGCAGTCGATTGGGAAGCACGATTGGGAACAGATAAAAGAAATGAAGAAATAAAGAAATAAAAAACCAAACCACACGCAGCTGGGGGGTGTGCCTCATCGTGTGAGCAATGCGTTTTGTTTCGACGAATGTTTCTGGCAATATATAAAAGCTTCAAGACAACCTGGACCACAGTCGGGACCCCGTTCAATACGCCGCCGATGGGCCCAGTTAACCCGGTGAGCGTCTAGGGCAAGCGGTTAACGGCTTGCTTCATCGGAATGGAGCTCGTTCTGCCTAATGGCTTGCTCCGCATCATCTGTCCTTTCACTGGTGGCGTCTATAAAGCCATACATGTAAGGTATCCAGTACATAAATGCAGATCAAGCATGGATATAACTCATGCACCAGGTCCTGACCTTAAACTCGATCGAATCGACTCCAAAGCTTCCCAAAGTAAGGGTTTAGACGAGAAACAGCTCCGGCGAGCAAGAGCACACACAGGCATACTTAACAGTTGCTCTCCTTGCAATTAGCCGTGGAGAGAAGACTTGTCTTGCTTTGTTCCGCTGTCGCTTTTCCACTTTTCGGCTTTCCGCTTTTTTGTTTTTTTCGTACGATTGCTGAGGGAGTTAAGGACTTAAGCTAAAAAATGCTTAAGTAAGGAATACCTGCTTGTCTCTGGGTTCTTATATTCACACCACGGCGGTCAATTCTTCTTTTGTCGAGTTGCTTCTTTCCCGTCGCACCTATTTGCTCTCGCCCACATCAGGAAGAGTTATAAATATAAATTTCCCGGGAGAGTCGGCTTGTCAGGAAGATTCAGGGCATCATCGTCGTCCAGCAAGATCAGATCAGGAGAAAAGCCGAATACGGTTCCCTTCCTTCGGCTCCAGCGCCCCACTCGTCGCCTCAGCTAGCCCGGTGCCGTGCTCAGCCCCCCCACGACCATAACGCTCCTTTCTACAGACGAGGGAAGTGCTCTGCTGGATACTTACTTGTTCCCGTTTACTGCACCTCAGCTCATCCTTTTCGACTTTTTTCGGGGTTGTTGGAAAGCAGAGTGAGGCAACAACACGCCTCTTCGCTTGGGGTTTGACAGGGAAAAGCCAAGCCAATACCAACATTGCAACAACTTCAACACACTTTTCTGTATTTTCGGCCCAGGAGAGAGGCGAAACTTCATTTCACACCGGTACTTCCTTCCACCAAGCTACTCCGCGAAGGTGGTGATCGATGGTGTATGCCACTTTGCCCCCTACAACTTCACCTTATAGTAGTGGTGCCGTCAGTATTGATTCGTTTCTAGGTGATGGCAGATCGTGATGGCGACCGCGAATCTTCAGATGGATCCTCTCTTGAGAACGACCCCATCGGGGAGAGCTGGGATGAGGCCAGCGCAGGCCCTGGTACTACCTCGAAAGCTCCTACTTCCTCATCATCCTCCAATCCTATAAAACCGGTCCCGTTGCAGAAAAGAAGGCGCGTCACCCGTGCTTGCGACTGTTGCCGCCGGAAGAAGATCAAGTGCGATGGATTGCAACCTTGCACCCACTGTTCGGTGTACAGCTACGGTAAGACTACATCCTACAGTATATTTTCCTACCTAAAGTTGGGATCGAATGGAAATTGAATAGAAATCTGAGAAAAGTATCCTGACCCTTTTTTCTTCTTGTTCTTACTTTACGAAATTCAGAATGCACATACGACCAGCCTTCAAATAGACGCAGAAACCCGACACCACAATACATCGAAGCTTTAGAAGGCCGTTTACAACGGCTTGACTCTTTCTTCAAGTCCGTACTGCCAGACATGGATGTCGATCATCCTAGCTTCGAGGCGGAGACACTTCCGCAGGTCCAAGAGGCAGTCAAGACCGCAATGAATAAAACCTTTCCCTCTGCGACCGCTCTAGATCAGCCTCAGGACCAAGAAGCCTTGCTCGAAACGATGGTAGAGGCGACAGGGAGGCTTGACCTGGATGAATCTGGTCGGTTTGATTTCCACGGCCACTCTTCGGGATTCACATATTTAAATAAACTTCGGGAACAATTTGGTGATCTCCTCGGCCCAGAAGTCGGAACAGCCACTCTTCTAAGGCTACGGCCTTTTCGGCCTCTTCCTGGGCCGACACGTTCAAATACTGGTTCACCTAGCAGTAACTACTTATCGGATACGGTCCCGTTGCCCCCAAGAGAAACTGCGCAGGAGCTAGCCAACAGCTGCTTGGGCGAAGCATTACTCCTATTTCGATTCATTCACCGCCCGACCTTCGATAACCTTGCCGATCGTTTGTATTCTCGCGATTTTGAAGAATATGGCAATGAGGAACATTCATTCCTCCCGGTGTTTTATTTTGTGCTCGCAATTGGCTGCGTTTTTACAAGGAAGTCCGATAAACTTGGCATATCAAACGTCCTGGATGAAGGGTGAGTTTGTCCAAGTTATTCATCGGTGGTTTTTTTAATTGATGGCTTGGACTCACTTATAACTAATGAATACTAGAGCTAAGTATTTCGCCGCCGGGAGGAAGCTGACGGATATCACAGACTGTAGAGATGTAACATCCCTTCAGGGTGTTCTGTTGATGATTATCTTTCTTCAGTCTTCCGCAAAGCTAGCAACATGTTATTCCTATATCGGGATTGCCGTTAGTGCCTCATTCAGGCTTGGTCTTCATCGCAAAATTCCCTTTCCCGATCCGATAGAGGCTGAGGTCAGGAAAAGAATATTCTGCACAATTCAGAAAATGGATATTTCTATCAGTGCCCTGATTGGATTGCCCAGGATGGTTCATGATGAAGACATCGATCAAGAATACCCAGTAGAAGTTGATGACCAGCACATAACCAAAGATGGGATAACACCCGGGCTATTGGGAGATCCTAATAGCACCTCAGCAGCGAACGCTCATACTAGGCTTGTTCAAATCCTTGGGAAGGTTATCAAGAAAATATATCCAATCAAAGGCCTACAGCCAAGTACTTATGGCAAGCGGACCGGGTATATGATAAGTTATGCTGTTGTACGTGGGATAGAACAAGACCTGGCGAAATGGCAGGAGGAATTACCTCCGTACCTGCGTAGAGGAGATGATTCACCTCCTCGGTTTTTAAGGTGTGTAATTGCCACTAGCAGTATCCTTACTTTGTCGAACCCTTGCTCATTTTCCCCAGATCTCAGTACCTTCTTCAGCTTTCCCTCGCGCATGTTAGAATGATGCTGTATAGGCCATTCATACATTATGTTGCCCAGCCACGAGACGGCCGGGTCCGCGATGAGAGACCCTTCGCGAGCGCCGCTGCATGTATTAATACATGCCGGGAGATAGTTCACTTGTGCCAACAAATGAGAGATAACGATATCCTGAGCGGGGCGTATTGGTTTTTGATATACACTACATTCTTCTCGGTTTTATCGCTTTTATACTTCGTGCTCGAAAATATCACCCACCCGGATGCCCCGGCTGTTCTACGGGATGCGACGATTGGTAAGGATTGTATATTTTCTCTCAAAGATTCAAGCATGGCAGGAGAGCGATGTTCACTTGCTCTGAAGGTGAGTCCCCCGGGAAAGTATCCCAGAAGCAAACACAGCCCTGTGAACAAGTCTATACTAACTAATGCAGCCTTTATTTGAACAACTGCCCAACCGCCTCCGCGAGGGGTTCGGGAAAGCACAAACCAAGAAACGTGGAAGAGCAGCCTCCCCGGCGCCCCCACTCACCGGCGGGGACGCACTGCCGGCAACTAGAAGTTTTAGCACCCAAGTAGACCAGTCGTCAATCAGGTCCAATACGTTTCCCGTTACCGCTTCGCGCCAGGGCTCTGGGACAGCAGCGGTAAGGGCACCTGTAAACTTGCCTGACGCAGGAGCCAGACGGAGCTCGGATGATAGCTTAGCACTCGGGCAGACCACAATATCCCCCACAACTATGACAGAGGCACAAGACTCGAGGCATTCGTTACAACAACATCTGGGTGGATTTACTGGGATGCCCGATCTGAACGCCCTGATGTTCCCCGCCTCGAACGCATTTGCGTACGGCAACCAAGCTATGATGTTTGATGTTCCACTGGGCGGTGAGAGCCCAGGCGACCATGCATTTAACCGGGATGTTAGGTTAGCACCTGGGCCGTCCCGACAAAGCTTTGGTGGAGGTGGAAGCCCCTCCTTTGACAACGTGGAAGTTCAGCTTTATGGGCCCCTTCCACCCTACGTTTACTCAATTGAAAACCCCAATAATCCTGGGTTTGGCAATCCAGGGACCACTTACACGGGACTGTCGGCTCCCGTGGCCGGAACACCGGGTACGGACCATGACCATATGGCATTTGAAGCCTTCGGTCAGATCGCACCAGGATCGGATCGGGGCCAAGTAAAATCGGGTAGTCAGTATCCGGTCAATCTTGACGATTTTCTGAAGATGGGGATGAATGATGAGGAATGGGAACCTATTTTTGGACACCAGAGGACGCACTAAATTATCGAACTCGAAACAACTAGATACTGAAGTGGTGTTTAGAACCCTACGGTATGTATTCTGGGGGTATATAGAAGCGTATACCCAAAATGTATTAATAGAGTATCATCTCAGTATTACTTGATACCGCCCCACGCCCCACGCTGAATGGGATACCTGACTTGGCAAAGGGGTCAACCTTCAAGCCATCCCATAAACTTATGTCACAAACACGTAGTATAGAGGCTTGCCGATGCCCTAGCCTCCTTCCATACTAGCACTAGCTAGTGGATCTCCTCTCAGGAACTTCTACACAGCAATGAAAAGGGAATATAGCTCAGGGAATTTGATCGAAAAGCGGACTCCAGTCCAGTGTATATAATCCGACCCTACTCACGAGCAAGCCTACTCAGACAGAACACAGGGCCAAACCAATCGAGGTTCTGTAACCGACAAGCGCTATCCGCTGCATATTCATGAAATAAATGCAGATGCTAGAACAAATTCCTCAAATAACCAAAGGCTTTCCCCGGATACGCACTCTCCAAATACATATGAACTACGGCATCTTACCTCTGAGGAAAAATATATATATCAACAAACCAATACGATGTACTAATCCTTCCAGTCCCAGACCTGGGCTAAAAACTTGTGCATATTGACCTTCTTCTTCTGCATTTCGACAATCCAGGGGTGTTCCAGCATCCTCCATGGACTGGCTCGCCTAGCTGTATCTTTCTCAAGACTGTTGGGTTTAACGGGATTAGGATGGCACTATCTGGAGGCGAAATTTGAGGTACATACCAGCATTGGATAAAATACTTGAAGGCATCGCTCCATTTGACTCCTTTATCAAGTTCGTCCTTAAGCACGGGTATTGGCTGGCGCACAATATATGTGAGAAGGTCTATCAGGCCAGCCTGGGGTTGTCGGTCACCGCTCCCATCTGCTGGGAATGGAAACCTATGCTGTGCAACCTCCAGTAGTGTGACCCCAAGAGACCACACGTCGGAAGTAATTGTATAAGACATCCCTTGGATACGCTCCGGCTATAGTGGAAAGTTTTGTGAGTACGGGTCGTAGGAATAGGCTGAAGCATAAGTCCATACCGCCATATAATATGAGGTTCCAATAAATGTGTCTGCGTCTCCCTTGGAGCCTAAGAGCTCACCAGAAACTCCAAAGTCACATAATTTAACAAGACCATTCCTTGAGACTAGGATATTCGATGGCTTGATATCTATTACATAAAGTGATGGTTAGATCGTGCCTGATTGTTAGTAGGGTAACGGGAAGTGCTACCTCTATGGATAATTTTTTTGGAGTGAAGATATGTTAAGCCTTCGAGGACACCCTCAGCAATCTTCCCGAGAACCTTCTCTCCGGTCCTGCCCCCGAGGCGCTTGATTTCCCTATAAATTGCATCTAGCGATCCACCTTCACAGAATTCCATAGCGATGGAGATAGTGGCAGATGTCTCGTCGAAGAATGCACCGTAATACTGACAAATATATTGTGAACTACAACCCCGATTAAATTCAAGTTCCCGCAGTATTTGGCGTTTTATCGCAGGATTGGGGTCTGTTGTTATTATCTAACATTTTGAGGTTAGATCGCAGCTAATTTGGAATGAAGTATACGGGGCAGTATAGAATGTCCTACCTTGAGAGCGAAATATGTTTTCCCTCCTATAAGCCGACATTTCGTGACAGCACCCCCGGCGCCCTCGCCCAAACTACTTATCTCTTCGATCCTCCCGTCTCGACTAGCGAATCTCCAACCTTCATCATCTAGCTCCTCTACATCCATTGTCGCCCTTTTTGCATCTTCCTCCTCCTTCGAATGCGAGGTATTCGCGGAAACCCCATCCGGAGAACCGTTCGTAAAACCATAGAGGCTTCCTCCAGGCGACCGTTCATGGGTTATGTAGCTGTTAGCCGTCAGAGAAGAAGATCCGCTGCGGCTTCCGCTAAGATCGGATGAGCTGCCAGGAACGGGCTTCAGTGGCGGGAGACGAGGTCGACGGTTCGAGGATTGCGAAGAAGGAACGCTCGATGTCCCTTCTGGGGTCGCAATTTGGAGTTTGGGCATCTCTGGTTTCGGTGTCGTGGTCAACCTTAATTTTGGAGGGCCCCTTGGTGGGGTAGGAAGGACTTGAGGGACGGGAGAGGCCGACGGAGAGGCTGCTGACTGTGGGATTGATAGGGAGAGCATTGGAGATCGAGCCCCAGAGTTCGGGCGGCTCGCAAGTGTTGGAGCGGTGACCGGCGGCCGTAGAAGAGGGGCTGAGGTTGCCGACATGGTGGGGGGCCTTGTCGGCGGATGAGCAGGGTATTGCTGCTCCGAGGTACGGTCCGACACTTTGGCTATCGTTTCAATCGCTCTTTACGCAGGCGGCGAATACCTGCGATAAGGAGCTGCTGCTAGCGGGTGACTATTGAACGGATATAACCCGGGTACGAGGAATGTATTGTTGAGTCCGGACAGATAAATAGGGTGTGAAGTAAACCTAGAGTCGGCTCGAGTCACGGCTGGGGGGTACGACTCGGAGAGAGAGTAAGAGGAGTGCTGGTGCTGATGCTGTAGATACACTATCTTTTTCTGAGGCGGGGTCTACCCGGCTGTCAACGCGAGTATAGGTAGTATATATATTGACTCGGCACGACGATAACCGTTGATGATGGGAATCGATACGGCTGGGCAAGAGGGGGACGTAGTTGGTTAATGGGGACGGCTGATGATGATGGGAAGAAGAGGAGAGGGAGGAGGAGGTTGTGGTTGTGGTTGTGGTTGTGTTGTCGATGATGTTGACACCAGCCAGCCAGTAACCACCAGCCTGCCAGCCAGCCGGCCAATATTTGGTCAACTGCATTGCTTCCTCTCGCAGACGGACATTGCATTCCCACTCGCATCATCATCATCATCATCATCATCTCACCAAAGCATTTCACTGACTACTCACTGAGTAAGTACTTACTTAACTACCTAGGTAGGATCCAAGTGCAGGCCTTTGTGTAATGGCATCACTCACGATCCCTCGGGCAAAGCCTTAGCTATGCTTACGTGAGGGTCGACGGCAGCCATCATACATATCATGCCAGACGTCCTCGAGGCCAAGCGGCTGAACAAGCCCGATGTATTGGCCACCCCTCCCTCTTCCGCCGGCTGCTTCCCCTCCACAGCGGCCAGGCCCAGCCGGTGTTCCAACCACAGGAATGCAGGGTCTCTCCGGTCTGGATCCCCGCCAAGTGAAGTTCTAGGTAGCAGGTAGCAGGCACCCAGCCGCAAAGGAGCCGAACCCCAAAACCCTCGCAGCAAACTTAAATACACAAGTCCGTATGCGTACGAATAGGTATTTCACTGAAGGGCCCTTTTTTCGCTCGCCCCTAAAACCCTCGTTTTCGAAATTTCGACGTTCGGTCGATCTACCTACCTTCCATTCTTCAAGTCAACGTCAGGAGCCGGGTGACTGCGACCTGGTGATGGCTGGAAGGTCCCAAGCAACGGTGAATCGGATCTAGAGCTGGGATACAGTATACCTCTCTCTTCCCGCCGCCGCTATGTCACCTGTCCGCTGACCGGTCTTCTTTTCTGGCTTTGATCTCAAGACCCCTTCATCGGCTGCTACATTTTCGCCTCAGAATATCAACAGGGCTATATCCGCAACCGTCTTTGCCCGTATCCTTCATGAAAGCTCCATCATGAGTCTTCCTTCCTAAGACCCGATTCTTAGCGCTACGCAACAGAAACCATTGACATATTCAAGCAAGGACCCTCATCCCTTTGGCTTTGATATTATGATTTATAGAGATCCGCCACCATAAAAAACATCCTTTGTTTTCATTTTGACAGTATCCTGTGCGATCACACCTCTCTCAGCGACATGGGCGACGCTACTAACCCACCGGGTTTGCGGACCCGGATCTCCACTCGCGCGAGGTCTACCATCACACGTATCCTTAGAGACCCGCCTCCGAAACGGAACGATACTCCTTTGAATTTTACAGAAAGCATCCCTAGAGTAGCTTCCATTGATGAAGATAACGTACATTCTCGAGTTAACGATGTTGGGAATCAATCGCGGGGACCGCGGGTGTTACAAGACGGCAGTGGCAACCCTGGACCGACATCGAGCATCCAATCATGGTTCCTGAAGCTTCGCAGCAGTAAAGAACACCAGGTTAAAGCTGTCACCGTATCCCATGGCGGTTTCCTTACGGCGGCTGGGCAGGGAAGCAGCAGCCAGAGCAAAGAAAAGACACATCGGCTGTCAGTTGGCAGCCATCGGAAAGTTCTTGGCCATCTGATACCGAACGGATTTGGGACGATACTGAATGGTGTTGGGGGGAATAGAAATGATAGCAATGTTGGTATTGGTAAGGAGAAGTGAGTTCCAGATTAGAAATATGATGGATGATATTAATTTGTCAGATATTATGACGATATTTCCCGCCGAAATCGTCGTGCAGATTTTATCCTACTTGGATCACAAGTCCCTCCTGTCATGCGAGTTAGTATCGCGCTCATGGTATTCAGCGGCACTTTCTCCTCACGTGTGGAGGCGTGCTTTCGAGGCAGAGTACGGTGGATGGAAAGGCTGGCGGTACGGGAGAGACTGGAAGTCTATGTTTGAAGTCAAGACGAGCCTGAACAGAAGATGGTTCAAGGGACAAGTTAATCCGACCTACCTCAAAGGCCATACGGACTCGGTGTATTGTGTCCAATTCGATCAGTAATACCTCCTCCCCCAGGCAATACGAAGCAAAAGGCTCGAAGTTAACGCACATTTTTTTTCCAGGGAGAAAATAATTACCGGCTCGCGGGATCGTACTGTTCGGGTTTGGGACATCGCCACTGGGCAGTGCATCAAAATTATAGGAGCACCTCATGATCCAAAGTCCGCATCGAATACGATTGGGCATCACAAGGGATCAATTTTATGCTTGCAATTCGACGACCATATCCTTGTGACCGGGTCGAGCGACCACACATGCATCGTCTATTCACTTCCGGACTTCGAACCGTTTCTAACGCTACCGGGGCATCGAATGGGTGTCCTTGATGTTTGTTTCGATGACTCGCACATTGTTTCGTGTTCCAAAGATACTTCGATATGCGTTTGGGAACGATCTACGGGGCTCCTGTTGAACCGGCTGCGTGGGCATGAAGGACCAGTCAATGCGGTCCAACTGCGAGGTAACCTTGTAGCAAGCGCTTCAGGAGATGCTCATGTGAAGATTTGGGATATCGAAAGCGGAAATTGCATCAAAACCCTGAGCGGGCATACACGAGGGCTGGCGTGTATTCAACTATCTGAGGACTGCCAGACGATAGTGTCTGGGGGCAACGACCAATCGATTCGGGTATGGGATGTGGACAGCGGGACACTCCGGTATGAGATCCGGGATGCACACAAGTCGCTGGTACGCAGTTTGTACCTCGATAGCCAGAATGGCAGGATAATCAGCGGGAGCTATGATCAAGTATGTGCACTTTTATATGCATAGGTAGTATGTGGTAACTTTTTGGCTAATAGATTCCGCTACAGAGCGTCCGCGTGTGGGACCTTAGAGGGGGGAAATCACTGCTGAATTTCCCACGGTGGCATGGGAGTTGGATACTTGCAGCACGGGCGGATGATAGGCGGATTGTGAGCACGAGTCAGGACTCGCAGGTGCTGGTGTTGGATTTTTCGAATGGGATTCGAGGGCTGGGGAGTATGTACTAGCATGCATATGGGGTACTTAAGTACTTTCTTTTCTCTTCTTCTTCTCTCCTTCAATTCGTTAGATTGAGTTAGGCAAGTAAGGACCTAAGTGCTTACCTAGGTAAATACTTAAGTACTTACTTATATGTGCTACTCAAAGTCAGGGGTCCATTTAGTTTTTTTGGGGCTAGTTTTTTTAGCAGTTTAGCCATAGAATTCAGAGTTTAGAATTTAGATTTAGATATCGACTAGACCGCTAAGCACATATGATCTCATTGGAGTCGTTGACTTGCCCTGTTTGGAAGTAGCCGGAATATTGTACATACGTAGCCTGTGTCAGGTCGGGAATCATCAGGATGGATGCAGGCCACGCCAAGCCCTTGCTGGCTCGGCAAACATTGGCGCCAAGCGCTGGAAATACTTGGCGCGGTGCAGCAGAATGTGTTGCGGCCGCCAAGCTCGAGGTCGTTGAGGGCTTCGATGGGCCTTGGAGCCTCAAAAAAATGGAGATGATAGATGGAGCTTCTACTCGGGAAGGGCCAACGTCGACGCCCGCCATCCGGCAGCGTTTTGGGGGGAGTTTTGGCCGGCAGAGGCGACGGTTTGGGGAGCAAAAAGGCCGGGCTTTGGGGGCTTTGCGGGCGAGTGTGCAGCCTGCCACAGTACTTAAACCGGGGAAATTCCACTTTTGCCCATGTTGGTTTTCCCCTTCCTCCCAGTCTTATTTTCATTTCTTCTCTGCTGTCTTGAAGGTACTTCTCTGTCTCTCGATCATTATCTTTCTCTGAGTCGGTGAGTGTTTTCCATTTTGCAGTCTTTTTTTACACATCCATCCAGAGAGATATGTATATCCTCTGCCATTCGAGATTTTATACTCGTGGCTGTTTTCTGGTGTCGAGGTTCCGCCCCCCCTTCTTTGTGCTTTGTGTCTCTCTCAATTCATCGCGAGAATTACCCGCCCAATCCCCCGATCATACTTTGACCTCCCATGTTTCCTCCTCTGCTTTTTTTCTCGCCAGTAGACGTCTCTGCACTGTCTTCGGTCTTTGCTTCCATCGCTATATCGTCGTCTTGAATGCTCTTTCTTGTGGTATTTTCTGGTGAGGGTCTTGGAAACCAAGAGTCTTGGCTTGGCTCTCTCTGTATTTTCTCCTCCTCCTCCTCCTCCTCCTCCCCTTCTTCTTCTTCCTCCCGCTGTTCTTCTCCACCCCATCCATCCATCTATCGTATCTCCTCTTATAGTTCTCTTTGACCTTCCCCTGGTTTAATTTATTTTCAATTCTTTTTCGATTATATTCTATTTTATCCATTTTATTTTCATTTTTTTTCTCAACCCAAACCTCCCCTGCTAACAATGCTCTCCTCCTCCACCTCCAGCTGTATATCAAACTTCATCATTCGAAATGGATAACACGGAACCGCGTTCCACCTCCTCTCAGGCTGTGCAAACCGAGGCCAGCTCTCCAGTTACCGCCGCTGCTGCTCCGGTTGTAACCGCTACCGCTGTGTCGGCCACCTCCGCCGGCGGTCAGAATCAGGTCTCATCCTCTGCCCAGACCTCCACTGCCACCCAGACTCCAGCAACCTCTGCATCGGCACCCGTGGTCGCTCAGTCCGCCATCGCTGGTGCCTCATCCAACGACAATCAGCACGGTAATCTCATCTGCCAGTGGGGCTCCTGCAGGGAGATCTTTGAGAATCCCGATGAACTCTACGTATGGACGATTCCCATCCCAGATCCATCATTACAGAAGCTCACACAAAATACTTCTTCTACAGACTCATCTTTGCGACGTCCACGTTGGCAGGAAGTCGACCAACAACCTTTGTCTGCAGTGCCACTGGGGTACCTGCCGGACCACCACTGTCAAAAGAGATCATATCACATCCCACATCCGGGTTCACGTCCCTCTCAAGCCTCATAAGTGTGAGATTTGTAGCAAGTCGTTCAAGAGACCACAGGATCTCAAGAAACATATCAAAACCCACGCCGATGATTCAGTTTTGATCCGAAGCCCCGAGCCAGATGCTTCCCGCCGTGGCACTGGTCGTACCCTCCAACAGCCCCCACACTACGCTGCGGTTCCCCAACAGTATGTCCAGACATCCGTCGCACCGGCGTACGGCTTGAACGGCTACTACCCTCAACCCACAGCTTATGCTACCCCAGCCAGCACCGGATTCTACACAAGCGGCGGCCACACTCACGACCCCCTTCAAGGCCTGCCTCGTAAGAGAGCTGCCTTCGATGCTGAGATGTCACAGTTTGTGGACGACGTGAAACGTCAAAAGTACGGTCCTGGTTATACTCCTGAAGTCGCTCACCGTCTCGCCAGCCTTCACAGTTTGGCGAGCAGTGTGGCCATCGAGTCCGCCGCTGCGACGGCCCACCATCTCGACTATCACCCAGCCCCACTCGCTGCCGTCTCTGCCGCCCATGGACCACATTTCCATTATCAATTACCCACACCCGGACCTATGGTACACACTATGCACAAGAAGGCCGATCTACTCGAAGCCGATAACTTCCTCACCCAGTTGTCGAGCAGTCTTTACGAAAGCCCCGCTGCGGCAGCTGCTTCAGGGATTTCTCAGCCGGGCGTCCATTACACCACCACGGGCGTCCCGCCCTACAATCGAACCCCATCTCTACCCCCACCGAGCCCACACACTTCTTCGGGACATCCAACCCCCTCGGTTCACCACAATAGCCCCACCCCTGTCCTCACCCCGCCAACATCCTATACATCTCATTCTCCCGCTTCTACTCATATGTCAAGCCTCTCTACTGGCGTAAGCTATCCAAATCTCCCTGCTCACACGACGACGGCAGATACTCTTCCCAGCGTGACCGCGTCTACCCTCGCGGCATCGTTCGATGCCGACCAGAGGCGGCGGTACAGCGTCGGTGTTCTTCAGAAGGCCCCACCACCACATGACGCGATGGATATTGATTCTGGTCCGGAAGAGCGAACTCAACGAGAAGGGTCCGTCGGGTCCAGCGGTCGTAACAGTGCCAGGTCCAGCATTGACGTCTCCATGATTGATCCAAGCTTGGAAGACCACACCCCATCAGCTACACCCCAGATCAACAAGCCTTCGAAGCCGGAGGATATCCTCTCACGGATGGATGCTTTCAGTGTTATCAAGAAGTTGCGTGAGGAAATCCAGGCTGCTTTGCAGAAGCTGAAGGATGGCTCAGAGGATGTAGAGTTGAAAGACGAGCCCGATAGAGAATCCCCTGTTTCGTACCCCGAGCTACCAAGTCAAGCGGCGCCGGTGGTCGAGGCATCTGCATAAATTATCATTCCTTTTTTTTTTTTTTTTTTTTTTCTTGATACGGTAGCTTTTGTCCTGCTTATTCTTCTCTTCCTCTTTCGCCCCTTTTATTCTCTTATTCCCTTTTTTTTTTTCCTCCCTCCTTTCTACGACTCCTTAGTTTCCTTTGCACGCCCTTTCCTGCCTATATTTCGTTACTGTGCTTCTTGATTGCGTTTATGGAGTTCATCTTTCAGCCTCTTACTGTTGATCAAAACAAGAATGAATACAAATCAAAAGTATCAACTAGAAAGGAAGACGAAAGAATGTCATCACGTCCTCTTCCCGATATGTGTTATATTGCTAGTGCCGAAACCGGATTCAAGCCAAATGGGAAGCTAAGTCATCACAGCTGCGTGTTTTTCAACTGCTCAGTAGCACTAGCTCCTGTATATATTCTTCTCTATCCTTTGTCTCGAAATCAAATCGTTCTCAATATATGTGTGCCCAGACCTAGTGTGTAAACGAAACATCCAAGTGCCTGTCTTTAACCAAGGACCACCTCACCAGCCCCGAAGCCTGAGTATGGCGACTACCATTCTCCCGTTCCTGTGTTTGGGCCCGAGAACTTCTGCTTCTGCAGACACGCTCATCCGAAATCACATCACTGATGTTTTGAGCATAGGCTCGCAGCCTCCATCAGCCCTCCAAGGGGTGACATATCACCGACTGTCCCTATCGGATGATACTGATGCTTCGATCCGCGACGTCAGCGAAGAAGCAGACTCGATCATCAAGTCAGTCCATGAAGAGCCTGGCAGGAAGATTCTGCTGCACTGTTCGGCCGCCATCTCGCGATCCCCGACGATTGTGATCGCTTACCTGATGAAGCATCACGGCATGAACCTATACAATGCCCTCGGCTTTGTCATCCAGGCGAGGGCATCTGTTTGCCCCAATCCTGGCTTCCTGGCCCAACTGAAAGAGATGGAGCTGGAGCTCTACCCAACAAGCAGCTTGGCCCTTGTGGAACTCCCCCGGCGAAAACAGGACCGTCTGGGCTTCTTTGCAGATGCCCTGCCCCCTACCTGTTGATGCGATATGATACGATGCATCGTATGCATATGCGCTATGCACGAACTTGAAGTAAGAGTAAGGGTTGTGCCTATGTAATATAAAAGTTGTTACAGAAGTTGAGTGGTTTGTCGGAACCAGCCAACCGCCAAGTATTTGGCCTCCTCTCCAAGCTCCACCACAAAAACTCCCACCTCCCTAAGCTAAGCTATCCCTTCATCCTCTACAAACATCCCTTCGAACACCACGTAGATCTATCGCGACCTGTCGCTACGGACGCCACATCTAATAGGTCTTTCTCGGTTACCTCCATCAGTTGCGCTTTGGAGATAGCGAGCTTCTCAGGTCTCGAATCTGCACCTGCGAGTATACTATTAACAAAGGCGCCCCACCCGAGACCCTCACAACTTCGAAGCAGTCTTCCTCATCCTTCCTCCCTCACGATACCAGGATAGCCCAGACACGTCCCTAACGTGAGAACCTCCACACACCGATACTTATACAACTTCCGTTACACACACACACACACACACACACACACCCTTCATTCTCGTCCACAATGGGAGAGTCAAGGTACCGGTTTACCTCTACAAGAGAAATTATGCTCGAACATCCGACTAACCCCATTTTCAACCAGACAAGAACTCATAACCTGGCTAAACGCCTTGCTGCAACTCAATCTAACGAAGGTTGAGCAATGTGGAACTGGGTATGGCTACCCTCAATGAAGTCACCTGGGTCTCATACGCTGATAAAATGCCCTACTACAGTGCCGCATTCTGCCAAATCATGGATTCCATCTACGGTTCGTTCAACAATGCGCCCGTCACGAGTAAAACGGTGCTGATTACTGGTCTGGCCACTAGGCGACGTCCCTATGTCAAGGGTCAAGTTCAATGTCAATACAGAATATGCCTATCTCCAGAATTTTAAAATTCTGACGAGTATGTTCCGGATCCCGACTTCCACCAGCAAAAGCTACTCGTCTAGCTAACGAAACTCGTCGTTAAAATATGCAGATATTTTCGCCGCTCACGCAATTGATCGCCCCGTCGGTGTTCAGAGTTTGGTTAAATGCAAGATGCAGGACAATCTAGAGTTTTTACAATGGATGAAGCGATACTGGGATGCGAACTTCCCTGGCGGCGAATACGATGCCGTAGCACGACGGAAGGGCCAGGGCATGACCGCCGCCCCAGCCGCTGCTGCCCCACGTTCTGCAACAGCGCCCAAAGCGCGAGGTACAACCCCTCAGGTCACTGGCCAAAGGACCAGAACCCCATTGGGTAGTGCATCTACAACCGCACTTCATGCCGAGATTGCCTCGCTAAAGGAAAGCGTCGGCGGGCTGGAGCGTGAACGTGATTTTTATTTCAGCAAGTTGCGCGACATCGAACTTTTGTTGCAGGAATCTCAAGAAGCCCACCACGAAGATAAGGATGCCGTTATAAAGAAAGTCCAAGAGATTCTATACTCAACAGAGGTAGGTACCTTTTTAAGCATCATTCAAAGTCTCTAAGAATTTTTGCAATCTAACAATTTATCATTAGGACGGTTTTGAGATACCAGAGGAGGAGCAGGGCGGCCCCGATGACGAAACATTTTAATTTCATCTCCGATGAAGATTCTATTCCGTGCTCAAGAGAGTACCCCCCAACGCTATAAATCGTAGAATAAAATCACTTAAACCCCACCCCATACCTTCGGCCCCGGAAAAGAGAATATCTCCCAAGCCAATTCCTTCTCCCAGAATGTGCTTTCTTACAAGTTATAGCTTGGTCTGCAGCGCACGTTCCGGACGTGTGGCGGACAGAAGTACCTCTACAGTAGCCTGTTGCCATTCACCAATTAACCAATAGCACTCTCACGCTCAAAGAATTATATTAAAGATCTAATAGTAAACGCAAGGTGATGCAGCCCAGACCCTCAAAAATCAAAGCCGCCGCTGGAAAAGCGGCTTCCATGGGAATGGCCGCCGCCGCCACCTCCAAATCCACCAAAGGGGCTTGCGCCTGGACCCCCCCCAAAGTGGAAACCACCGCCACCCCCTCCTATAAATAGCGACTACGGTTAGATCTATACGCTGCTCGTGCTTCCTTCGATAAACGGGTACTCGATACCACTTACCCATGGCGGCGAACAGCACGCTAGGATCGATCCCTCCACCCATACCTCCACCACCGAACATCTCGCTCGGATCCGGTTCGATATCAAGGCCTCGGTCGTAACGATCCCGTTTGTGCATGTCCGATAGCGTTTCATATGCCTCGCCGATATCCTTGAATTTGGCGTCAGCATTTGGATTATCCGGATTCTTGTCCGGATGCCACTTAATTGCCATCTGTCGGTAGGCTTTCTTAATCTGCTGCTCTGTCGCATCTTTCTCGATACCTAGAATCTTGTAATAGTCTTTCCGTAATGATTTCTTCAATTCGAGCTCTGCTTGTCGGATCTCTTTCGGAAGTGTGCCGTCTTGTGGATTCGAGTCATAGAGTGCCTTGAGCTCTCGCACAGCTTCTTCCCATTTTCCAGCCTGACCGAGAACCTTTGCGCGTGTTCGCCTTGCTTTAGTATATGTAGGGTCAAGTTTAATTGCGGCATCACAATCCGATATCGCATCGTCGTAAAATTTAAGCTATAAATTTGGGAAATTTTAGTATCCTGGACCACTGGTTCATCGGCGATAAGGGAATCAATGCATACTTTTGCAAGAGTCATCGCTCGATTCTGATAAATCTTTGCGTTCGTGCCCTTGTTCTCTGGGTCGACCCCAAGGGCCTCTGAATATAATATCCTTGCATTGTCAAAATCGCCCTTCTTGAAAGCCTCATTACCCATTTCTTTCTTCTTATCCAGCTCCTTCGCCCGTTTGAGATATACCCTTGCATCTTTAAAATCGGGATCACACCGTAATGCCTCTTGGAAGTGCTGAGCGGCCTTGGCGTTCTCCCCTTGTGCGTAGAGAATTCGGCCACGCATCACCAATGCATCCGGATCTTTTGAGTTTTGCCTCAACAAGGACATCACGACATTTTGTGCCTCCCCAAGACTGTTCACGTTACCGATCTTGAGATTTCCTTCTGCACGCATCAAGCGCCACTTTTTCGGAACCTCACAACCAATTCCTAGCATCCGTTCGGCACGATCCAAAGCATAGAGGGTCATCGAACCACTTCCACTTGATAACGACGATTCCGCACTTTGTATATGTGATAACATCTGCTGAGGAAGAGTTTTATCTGACGGTGACATCCCCTTAGGTGTTTGGCCGTTCCGAGATGACGAGTACGTATCTAGAAGTTCGAGGGCTTCGCTAGGCCGACCCATTGAAGTCAGGATTCTTGACATCCGGAGCAGAGTTTTATCCACACCCGGCTGCAGACGGTCTGCTTCTCTACAGTCGTCCAACGCCATCCGGTAGTCACCATTAGACATAAAAGCAGCTGCCCTGTTGTTGAAGTAGGTTGCATTTAGCGGGTCGGCTGAGATGGCCTTCGTATACTCCGCTATAGCGGAGGTATAATTCTTCTTTTTGAAAAAATCATTCCCAAGATCCTTACAAGCCTCAGGATTGATACTCGCTAGTGCCCCGGGTTTGATATCGCCGGGAGCAGCCCCGTTATCAACATCCATTGGGGTAGGATGGTCGACGGGTGATTTATCCATGACCCTTCACAGCGAAATAAGAGTAAAAGGAATAAAATTGAAACGGTCCTTCACCCAGCTACCTTTGCAGGCTAGGCGAGAATGACCAAAGGCAAGCCTCAGGAGAGCCGAATAAGATGGCGGGAAATGTGTGGAAATAGAGGTAGACGGTAAACCACGGAGATATAAGGTTGGCTGCAGTTCTGGTTCTGAAACTGGCTAGTCGCAGTTGCTTCCGGCGTTTGGCGGCTATCTCTGCTCTGCCTCTGTCTCTCCCTCTCTCTCTCTCTCTCTCTCTTTTTTTTTTTTTTTAACCTTGCTGCTGTGGTAAGTTCCTTCGCTTTGTGGGAGAATACCGGATCCTTTCGTGGGGAGGCGGGCTGTAAGATGGGTTTCGTCGATCGTGTGAGCTGGTAGCCGTGTAGAGCCAGCGATGAAAGAAAGGGAATCTTGGAATTAGCAGGGGAAACCGTACTCTCGGCCGGTTGTATGGATGTTGAGACCGAAGTATCTAACTGGGTCCTTTTGGAGGTCCTTGTTTGGAGAGGAATCTAACGTTGGAAAAATTATGGTGTTCTCCATGTAACGGCGCCATTGTGTGGGTTTGGGACAGACGAGGTTCGAGAAGCTTCCATCGGATCACCGAACAAACTTCTGAATGTGCATCCAGACTTGCTGGAGTGCTACGATACATGTATATTATATACTTACGAGGCAAGTAGAGGGTATGGTTTTCGGGTTTTATAGAAGATTTGTCTTTCCAAACAAAACGTATGATATAATATTATCCGGGTATTCCAAAGCGAAATTAATGGTAGTATATACAGTTGTAGAAGAGGAAGAAAACGGAGTAAAAGAAGAGGCCTGGAAGAAAGAAGAAACTACCGCCAATAAGTAAACCAATCCCAAAGGAAGCAAGAACTTGAAACGAATGAGTATTAGAGCCTTTATGATATATGATGCCATGCTTTTTTTCTTCCCTGCGCCGATAAAAACAGCAATAGAAACGATCGTTAACGATAGAAATGTAACAGAAGGTAAGCCAGCGACAACAACGACAACACCAACAATGAAAGGTTCAATGGGAACATAAATGCAGCAGCCGTTAAAGACACGATGTGATATAATCTACAAACCGAAAATAAAATATGGAACGCCAAAGTAATGCTGGATTTGAGAAAGTCGATGGCAGGAAATAAGTCTCGCCCTGGCTAGGAAATATGGGAATTAGGTTTCCTAATCCCGTTTGAGTTCGGTTCATTAGATGCTGTCAGAAGATCTGGCAGTTCCAGGCCGGGAGTCTCTTATTCGGCGCTTTGGAGTGCCTTTGATCTTGGGGGCTTGGTGGACATGACATTTGTAGGCGTGTCTAAACCACGTCGTACCCTTCTTCTTGTTGCTGACCAGACTTATCCACTCATGGCATGAATGGCAGAGCCCCTCCCACACATCTGGATTGCCGTCCACGCGGCGGACATCTTGTGGTTCCATAAATGCCTGGCCGGTAGCCGCACTGATACCATGTGTAAAAGACTTATCGTACCAAAATGCGGAGTTCTTTAGAACGAGCCACCTGCCAGGTTTGCAGATACCACACCACCCTTCCCTCTTATTACCGTGATTGCGAACCCATTTCGGGGTATACAAATCACCTTCGAACCGAAGCTCCTGCTCATGTGGTTTCATATCAGGATCTTCGGGATTCATATCCTCCTCTGGCGGGTCTAGCTGCTCTTCAGAGAGCGCAGCATACAGATCTGGAGGGCTGCACATGTCGCCATAATGATAGTGAGGGTCGTTATTTGACTGGAGCATGCGTAGATATGCTTGCTGTCCGGCAGGGAAGGGGTGGTCAATTTGCGACTCTAGGAGTGGACGGGCGGGTAAGAAGGAGGGTACCCGGTTAGCATGAAATATTGCGTGATTGTATTGAGGGTAAAGCATTCCATCCGATTCACAGTGGCCTGTCGAACATTCGTTTAAAGTATGCAATATTCCCGCTTCAGACATATTAGGTCCGTTTGCCAGCTCTAATGTCGACGCTATCGAAGTCACAAGGTTTCCATATCCGCCAAAGGGACTGCTACCTGGGAGGTTCATCCCCGTAGACCATCTCTTATTCCTTCCTTCCATAGAATAAGGTGTGAGTCGAGAATTCTGCCTTGGAGATGGTGAAGCCTTTCCCCTACTAGGCACCCGAACAAGGTCCGTCATATTCCGAGGGGACGGGAGAGGGGATGGGTTAGTGGTTGAAGCACAAGAATGGGCGTTGAACGAGAGAGCTGTATTGTTGCTTTCTTGCGAGGACAAAAGACTGTCGTAAGGTATTAGGTCCGCTGAGATGGATGTCGACGCATTTGAAAGTCTTCTTGACAGCGAATTTGTCAAGCTGGTGCCATCGCAATCGGAGACGGGTTGCGGGTAAGAGAACTTTGGGTGGAGATAGATGCTCTGTGCATCGAGCTCTTCGTTTGCGGGGAAGTCAGTGATCAAAGGCTCTGGATCCACACCGCGAACAATTATTCCATCTTGCGATACCGGCCAATATGCGACTACAATATGTTAGCACCAAGCTACTCAATTTGCATCCGATTGGGTGATGCCTACCATCGTAAGGCTGAACTGGTGGTTGGCCAGGGGTAGATGGGTTTGCATCGGTCCGGGCTTGATAGCAACTAGTCGACCATAGCTGGTTGGAGCCGTTAAATGGGGACCCGCTCCCATGGAGGTTGATAATGGAAGACTTGTTCAGCCCTTCGTGGGGGTGTCGTTGAGCCTGATGGCCAGTTTGCCAATGAGCCTCTTCGGTTATCTGCTGGCCCGTTTCGAAATATGATTTGTTTGGAAGGCCTCGTAAGGTAGCATTGGCATCGAAAGGACTATTCGAAGAAGTCCTGTCGTATACGCTATTTGAGGACGAGGTGCAGTCGCTAAGAGGATAGCCAGCCGTCAGTCAACCGAATAACCAACCAATAAATTTCTAATTGATCTCGAGTAGATACTTACGAGTATGCGGAGTCATCCATCTCAAATGGAGAGTACATGGCTTCCCAAGCAGTTATAGAGTATCGTTAGGTAGGGTATATATATATATGGTATATGTCGGTGTTCTGTTCGTTGATGTGCGAGATCGTATACGTGAAGGATATTGATAAGGTCGTTGTAGCACGTAATTGTATGTGATGGATATAAAAATCAAAGCAGCGATGTCTGAAGAGGTATCGAATGAAAGCAAAGGAAAGAGTATATTGGCCAATTAAGAGAGAAGAGAGTGGGAATGTGAAGCAGAGAGAAGCAGAGAAAGCAAACTCATTAATGGCGAAAGAAGTCAAGCAGGAGAGTATATCTATCCACTCGTATATATATATTAAATACTGGTAGGTTGAATGGGATAATTGTAGGCGAGTTAATGAATGGAAATTGGCGAGTGGCTTTCTATATATATAGCCTTCTCGTCGAGATCTCGCAACCAGCGCCAACGAAACGGCCCCTGTAACAGGCTCCCAGAAAGGGCGGCCCTCCATGTATGTTCGTTTGTGAGTATGTATGTGTGCCCCCGGGAAAGAGAAAAAAAAAAAAAATAAAGTAAATGGAGTAATAAAACATATCCAGACCGACTTACCCTTCCTGGAGGTAGTCCAAAAGAAAAAAGGAACAAATCATAAAACTAACATACGGAAAAAGGAAATCTTTGGAGCCCGGCCTAAACCCAGGATGGTGAGAGTAAGGAGACCAGACAGAAAGGAAAGGAAAAGAAAAGAAAAGAAAAGAAAGAAAAGGAAAGGAAAATATGCACGTACATAGTACATACCGAAACCTCTTTCTTTTTTTATTTCGTGTCTTTGCTTGTTCTCGTTCTCGTTCTCGTTCGTCGTCGTCGTCTCGTCGTCTCGTCGTCGTCTGCCTCCAATGCAATCTGTCGAGCTTCTTCCCGCTCACCCGACCCTTTCGTTTGAGCTGCAAGGGACAGGACGTCGACAGCTACATAGCACATAGTACATAGTACATACACCCACATCCAGTAGTGCCAAAAAAATTAATTTTTTGATCACCAGCGACTCCGCGCATGCAAACATCCTTTCTCCCAAGGATGGATTGGGGATGAGGTTTGAAGTCTGGCGAGGATGGTAAAAATAGCTTTCGCCAAACTAGCTAGCCGACGACTTTGTTTCATGACGCCCAAACAAGCCAGCAACCAGGCCTCGCGTGGGCGCTATCCCTGTCGTCTTCCTGATTGGGGCACTCAAGTTCCCTGTTTGGGCGGCTTGCATGATGTATAACCTACATGCACTGGTCCTGCTGATGGAGGTTGAATTTTCATTGCAACCGGGGGATTTTTCACCTTGCACCAAAAAAGCATCGATTCTTTTTTAGGAAACTGTCAACCTCAAACACCATTGGTCTCGCGGGCAGGATGGGATGGGATAGGATGGGAATGGGATGGAACGGGTACAGATAAGATCAACTGCAAGGCATTTGCATTGTTATCCCTCGTACATGTACATGTACACGTACATATTGTCCGATGCCCGGTCAGATCTGGCGAGCACGCCAAGACATGTCAAAGTTATCAGTCGTCATGCCCGTCGATAGCTTCTTCCAATCCCGGCGTAGGCGCTTCCCCAACTTGGCTCGCTATCAATATCAATTTCCCCGGAATTGCCCAAGATAAGACGAACGTCAATCATCCTAGCCAACGTTGGACGGTGTGCCTGTGCCTGGCACACCCGTCCAGAATTCTCAACCGGTTCTTCTAAAATTAAATAAAATTGAATCCAGGAATGTATCCTCACGCGCTTGGGGGTCCCAGACTCTATGATTGCCAGCGCAAGCGACTTTAAACGCTGCCGGCTTACAGGTTCGCGGGGTTCTCCAGGATTACACACACTCGCACTCACACGCACACGCACACACTGACACTGACACTGACACTCAGAACGGACAGGGTCGATGTGTGCTTAATTATAGCTGTAACAACAGTTTCGGCGCCTACTGCAGTCCCCCTATGAATTTCCTGTCAAGATACTTTTAACGGCTGTTGCACCCACATGTTCGTCTTCCGGTTTGCGTACTTAGATCCAACTGATTCTCGCTTGTTGATTACTTGTTCGACGCCTAGCTACGAGTCAAAAAGGAGCTAAGTCGTTAGCTGCCGTGGATCAGTATACCGGCGGTGGGTCCCTGTTCGCGGCAGCCTGCGTGCGCGAGTCATTTCGACAAGCTCTCTTTTCAAGCACCGTATCTTTCCATGATCACTGCAATATATTCTCTCTGGGTTTCATAAGGCTACGATAACTACCAACACCTCCCCTATTTGGCAGCCCAGCTGTGGTTCGCAATCAACTGCACCAGATATATACCCTTCCCTACTCGTCCACATAAACGGGGCTAGAAACTCTGATTTGCGACCTAAAATCTATTCCGAATAGAATCTGAATGCCTAGATAGTGGCTAAAGCATGTATCTAGGTGCTCATATGCACACAACGCCGATCTACATTATCTACGAAATCGAGTCTAAACTGCGACACTCTCATGCTCAAGCGCGAGTTCTCAATATAGCCTGGCGTGGTGAATTGCTAGGGTACAGAGGGACAAACGGCTTGTTACTATCCGTCGTTTTTTTCGTTCATTCGATCAACGTTCACTCTGGCTTCACAACTGCGACAGTAGGCATCGAGAGATGCCGACTTGTCGCCTTGGACCCGATCCTCGAACAGAGTTGAATTCCGAAGGGCATTCCTCGCCTGCCGACACCTTGATCGCTCTTTCCAGACCCAAACTTCCCATTCGCTCATAAGGATGGATTTCTCGAGGTTATTGATCAAGGACAACGTGACAAGTATGTCATGCCGATACATGCCAAGCCTTCTCCTTGCTAGTTCGAGCTTCCTTGGGAATGCGAATTGATGTTGGTAATCCGTTTCTGTGTCGTCTGCGAACGCATGAACGCTGAGGAACTTCTGGAAGCTGGTTGGTGCGGCGCGTTAGCCTAAGGTACCAACGATATTATAACTCACGAAGATAGGAGCCTTGTCTTACCACTGCCCATTATTTGCATGAAAACGTGGTGCATTGAAATTCGTGGCCAGTTCCAATTCCTGAAGTGTGATAGAGCGTTTCATGGTATTAGAAGGAACAATTCCAATGCTCTCGACATATGAAAGGGCTGCTTTGTTGTGCCATAGTTCCTTCATCGTCCCGACTGATACCACGATGTTCAAAAGGACAGAGACCCCCAACACACCCAACAAAATCAAGTTAATCCTCAGGAATCGAAAAACACCAGCAGATGCAAACAAAAGCCCCTGGATCAGTGTACTGGTACATTTGTACGCCAATGCTGTAAGGTCGCGAACAAGGAGCTTATAGTAGGTTGTTTCCGGCATTGCCGATGACGGCCGTGCATACGGAATCATTTTGGGCGCTTCGAAATTTGTCAAGTTTCGATTTATGGTTACTTGGCCATACTGACTTGTGATCCTGAATAATTTGACCCCCATCCCGAGTACATTAATTTTGTTGGAGAGAATAGATGCCAGATCTTGCGCGTCCTCCTGTAGAATTTGCCATGCACTGTTGCTAATGGCGTCTGTAGTCAAGTTAGGCCTCGGGTATGAAGTCAATCTGACCAATGTTAAGAAGCTTACCCCTCCAAATAACTGACCCTTCCCGCCACTTCAGATTTATCCAAAGCGAAATGTTGGAGCTTGATTTAGATATTTGGGTGATGACGATGGTGGTTTCTAAAGTAAGAGCATTCCCCGAAGGTACCATCCAAGGGCGTTTTTCGTCAATAACAATGTAATATCGGTTATCCTCCAAAGCCTGTATGGTTTGCACATCGCTCAAACCGGATCCTTACAGAAGTCAGCGTGAAAATAGTAATCAATGAATGACCATTATCACAAAATGGGGATAACCAACCATGTTTGTTTGTGTAGTGGAGCGTCCTTGCGCCAACGCTATCTCCGCTTGCCATCCAGGGACTAATTATAAGCTCTGCGAATACCCAAGTTAGTCGGTGCGCCAACTTTTAACTCCGATACAAGTCAAGTAGGTTTACCGGAGGACCGTCGTTTTGAGTACAAAGAATGGAAAACTTTTGATTTGTCGCCAAAAATAAGACAAAACAAAGATTTCGCCGAGATCGGGAATGTTTGGTTGAAGGTATTGACAGTATTCGCTGGTGGGATGAATGTAAATGGTGATGCTGCCGGGCTTTGTTTTTGGTTTTCGCCGGCTTGAATTCCGGTCACTTGCTCCACGAGTTGGCTGACTTTATAGTTAATTTCTATTCCTGGGGACGGGCTTTACTGACAACAGTGGAGCTTACCGCATCGACCGATGCCTATGAGACGTCTGGCTTGCCTTCAGAGACGCATCTTCTAGCCCTTCTGCTAAACTGATTTCTTCCCAACTATCACTAGTTGGGCTTTGTTGGGGCTCGTTTTCCATCTGGGTAAGGTTATCCATAACCTCATATAAAGACGGCTGTTTTTCCGTTCCTGTGAGGTTTACGAGATACCGAAGCCGCCTCTGTAGGACCCATATGGGCTCTAAAAAGGTAGTGACAGCGATGTCTTCATCCGAAAGAGGTCCTAGCTCTTCTGCTTCCTTTAGATGCAAGCAGAGCAAGTCGCTAGCCTTGCCCGGGGTGACTTGGACGTCAGTTATAAACTGAAGTCGGATTTGGTTAACGAGAACAAGGCCTAGGTAATGTGAGTAAAAGTACATTGCAGCAGGTGTGACAAATGCTCTTCCCGGGAACTCTTGCGCATCATTTGGCTTCCATGTGGCACGAAAAACAAGTAAGACAATTTCTTCACGTGGAACATCGGAAAACAAAATTCGGAACTGCGCATCGTGCTGGCGGAGTTCATCCGGATAATTTGTTGGATAGGAATCAGCTTTGGGAGGAACCTGGAGTTGCGGAATGGCAGAAACCTGTGATTCTAGATCTAGCGAAATAGCTTTACGGTGGCCATGAACAAATCCACTAGTATCCACAGGTGGCGCGGGAGATAACGAATTTGGTTCTGGCTGTTTACCAGTGGTGTCATCGTATCTACTAGAAAGACCCCAGTTCTGCGCCCATTAGATTAGGATCCCATTAATTATCAAAAAAGCCGAAGTAGCTCATGAGAACTTACTGATGTACCCCAAGAGTTCGCCATGAGCCCGCCGGGGAGAGTTGCCGCACGATCGGAGATAGTAGAAGCCACAAGAGCTTGTTTAGAGAGGCTTGTTGACATAGGCAGATTTACAAGGGTTCTCGGAGCTAGAGACAATGATATGCGCCCATCCGAGACAGTGGAACCTTTAGATAACGCCGTCGGGGCCGCCGACGACGCCGTATAGCCGGAGGTAGCCTGCGGAAGGGTGTTGAGAGGTATTACTCCATGGCTTGCTGATATGAGGGCTTGTATACCACCGCCGGGCATTGACTTCCGGTCGCCGGGTACCTGGCCGGGATTGAGCCCCGTAGATTTGCGGGTTGGGATATCAAGTATCTGTCCTAACCTCGAGGCTTGGGGGCTTGAAGTAATGTCATCGCTAGCTGTGAGGGCTCGTTTACCCATATCAGCACTGGCGCGAGGAGCGGTTTCAAGGCTTGAAATGCTAAGGCCACTAGGTTTCTCTGGTTCATCTGGTCGCAGCATTTGGGCCGATGCGAACTCGGCGCTCGGGGGCGAAATAGCAAACGCGGACGCTGTCGTAGATGTTCCCGAAGAAGTCAGGACCGCCGCTCGCTTTGCAGCCTCGAAGACGTTAAGCCAAGTGCTTAGCTCCTGTTGTGTTTCCGCTTGGAGTAAAATACTGTTACTAAATCAGAGAACAGCAACGTGTTAGTGGTATTTCAGTATTGATGGAATCGCGGGATAAAGGTACTCTTTAGTTTTGATTTCGAAGCAAAATCTACGGTCTTCTTGAAAGGCGGGTTTCACGTTGCAGAGAAGCAGGCCAATCTATTAATTAAGAGCATGTTAATATCTGATGGTAAGGGGTTGTTAGATTTTGGGTGAACAGACCTTTTCGGTCTCTTCGACTCCACTGCCTTTTGCGCCTTGTCCCTGGAGTACAAGGGAGCCGAAGATTCCATCTTTCACAAAACACCAGCGTCGAACCCATGTGCTACGGGCACCCTGTTTGCCTGTAGTAGATCGGATAAAAAGCCAACCCTGTTTCTCAATAGCCTCGCTTTCTTTCGATACCGCTGCCGCCGATTCCTTCCCCCTTGTAGTTAAAAATGGGACAGTGCTATTGGAATAGTCATCTAGCTCTCTTGAGGGCTTTGTCACATGCCTTGCCTGCTCCTCCATATCTTTGCGAGCCATTGCGAGCTCTTGTTTGAAGATTTTGGCCGAATTTTCCATCGCATCACTCCAGCTTCTAATCCTATCCATTGTAGATTCATAGCGGTCAACTCCTAGCGAAAACCCCTTCCTATGTCGTACTTGCTCCCTCCATAGGTCTGTCGTTACTCGTGTGATAACCCTATCAAGTCCAGCACGTAATTCGGGGGCCTTGACGCAAAAGTCAAAGGAGGCACGGATGTATGTTTTCCGACTTTCGTGCAACTGGAAAGCATCTTCCCGGAGGGCAGAGGCTTCTTTACCCTTTGACTGTCCCGCGTATCTTTGAAGAAGCATATCATATCGTTGCTGGGAAGCCTCGAAGACGCGCTTGCATTCTTTGAACTGTCGAACGTCATTTCTTAAGAATTCTGATAAAGGCTCTATCATCTGAGGCTGCATCCTTCTCGAGTAAGCAATTGCGATGCTCCAGAAATCCCTCCCCGCTTCGGCCAAAAGCTCAATCGCAAGAAGGGAGTAGTCATGATCGAGAATCGATTCGGAAATTAGCGACGGTATGGACTGGGAAAACGTTGCTGCAAGTGCTTCTTCTAGACCTGTGGTAACAACAAGGCGTTAGGACTGGGGTTCTACGGGATGCGAATCCTCTAGGTAAGGCGGTGAATAGTAACCCTCGTCCGGGTATATACCTCCTATTTCTTGAACAACTTTCAGCATGCTACGGATATACCCCTCCAGCCATTTCTCCACTGTATCGACCTGTTCACAGAAGTGTACGACATTTGCCCGGAAGGTTGGAGAATCGAGGGCAGATTCTTTGAGGTTGACCGGGCTACCGGTAGCCGAGGGGGGCGTAGTAACGATTAGAAAGGAGGTCGCTTTCGTGCCCGATCGAAACAGGATAGTGAGAACCTACATCAATGAAAGCGGTATTGCCATATCGTCATCAGGTATGCATCCAACCGGTTCGTATTCTTATTTCAAGTGCATGCTAGCACAGGGGATTATGTTGGGTTGGGTTGCTGCTGCGTCGGCCAAAGTTTCCGTAGGGGGTTGATTACTTAAGTACTTCCTTAGGGAGGAAGTAAGTAAAGCAGGTATCGGATGGTGAGAGTGAGATATGGACGTGAGTGGTGAGTACTTGGTAAACCGTCCAGCCTAAGTGGCATCCGGAATGGGATTTCGGTTCGGGATGCACATTGCTAGGCGAGTTATCTATCCTGGTCCCTGTCCTTGGCTTGGTCATTGCACTGGTAACCGGTTAACTATAACCAGAGGTCTCGTGGTCAAACATCGATATCATCACATATAGCAGCTTCAATCCTCCCCAAGTAGATACTTTGAGTACGCAGCAGGAGCTAATATCGTACTGCACCGATACATCGAGAAGCCATCGTCATGTTTGAGCCAGAGCTTTATATTGCTTCCTACGGTACCGAAGCGCTCCCAAAGCCTCACACGATTTACAACGTCAGCGTCAGGCTACCCCTTCGCTCCTCCTCACTCAAGAAAAGATATTCGGATTTCGACGAGCTTCACAAGGCCCTCGTTTCATCGGTGGGCGCACCACCTCCAATACCCCTCCCCCCTAAATCTTATCTAAAATCCACGGTATCAAACAACGAGTTCGCCGAGGAGAGACGACGGAACCTGGAGGAATATCTCCATGCCATACAAAAGGACAAAGATTCCAGATGGAGGGAGTCGCCGCCTTGGAGACAGTTCTTGAACTTGCCTTCATCTACCTCCAACTATGAAGCCTCGTCCACTAGCATAACTTCTCACCTCAGCTCAATTTCCAGCCATTCGCTGACGGACCCGGTACTCTGGCTAGATGCACACCGAGAAATGAAAACATTCCTACAGGATGCGAGATCGGAGATTTCGAGGAGGGATCAGGCCACCTCCGTCGCAGATCAGCATGATGCATCAGCAGCCGCCAAGAAGGTTCTTGTTAAAGTATCTGGGTTGCTGGATAACTTGGAGAAGGGCTTGATGTCGCAAACCAAGGCCACAGGAAATAACATTCTCGGAGACGGTGAAATTAGGCGCCGCAAAGATTTGTTGGCCTCCGGCGTAAAGGAGCGCAATGCCCTCGAAGCCCTTGCAAACAGTCTGTCGGCAAATAAACTCCAAGGTAGTAGTAAAGTTCTGCCTGACGTGACGGTCACAAAGGAAGCACTGGCCGTTGCTGCTGGGAACATGCGCGGGAGATCCGCGGGGAGGGTTCTAGGAGCCCCTGTCCCTGAGACCGACCGTACAAGACAATTAGATAATACCGGTGTCTTGCAGTTACAACAAGAGATCATGAAGTCTCAAGACGAAGACCTCGAGGCCTTACTTAAAACGGTGGGCCGTCAGAAACAAGTGGGGGTCGAGATTGGTCGGGAACTTGATGAGCAAAATCAACTGCTGGATTCACTTGGTGTTGATGTTGAAAGGTACCCCAGATATCATCGCCCCAGAAAAAAACATCACGCCTACTAACTATCACTATGCAGGGTGAATGATAAAATCAGAGTTGTGAAGAAAAGGGTCAAAAACATAAGTTAGGGAGCATAATAAGGGGTGGATCGCATAGTATTATATGCACCAGGCGCAGAGGTTCAGAGTGTAGAGAAACCGGTACCCGCCTCGCAATCCCCATATCAGTTAGATCCTCCCACCACAGGAGGGTTAACGAGGTAATTTAGGAAAGTTATACAATCGTGACTGTGCGGGATGGATCCCTGGCTAGCGGGGTGCCGCTTGGGAGCTCGTGCAAAGAGTAGAGGCCCTCAGCCCATCCGTGGCAGGAAATCGATTAAGTCGCATGATGTTACCTCCCCAGCTTACGTTTTTTTCTCCCAATTTTTTGGCTTGATTCCCTTTTCGAATTTGGATTATCCCGGCAGAGGGGACAGTACCATTTCACTGTTTTAGGAGGCTCCGCGGCCAGCTGGACACACTCCATATGAAACCACTCCTTAGGACACTGCCAGCAAGTTAGCGACGCATTATTTTATGATAAACTAGTTTGAGCAAACCATACATCTTCATTATCACACCCAACCATTGTGCCGAAACTAATTCTATTACAAAGACAATATGTTGGCTCGTTAGGGTCTATTGGCATGTCGTCGCCATCATCCCCTATAAGATGTCAGCTTGTAGAATACCTATCAATTGATACTTTAGGGTAGTCATACCGTATTCCCCATTTTGATTTGAGGGATCGTCCTCTGACGATTTTCGTAGCTTCCGGAAGCTCTGGAGCTGGCGACCGTCTAGCTTTTCTCCCGATCTATTGATATCAATCTGGGAAATATGCCGTTTTGAAGCAGGGTCGGGTTTTGTTTTGTGAGGAGAAGCGGTACCAGCGCCAATAGGTTCACTCTGGGGTTGGTTACCGTTCTGGATAGAAGCCCGTCTGATACTCGACCTCTGTCGGACTCCTCCTTCTCCCTCGTGCAACTCAGTGGAGTCGGGATTATTATGGAAACTTTCGGGGTCTTGAGCTGCAGCCGCGGCCGCAGCCTCAGCCTTCTCCCTCTCTCTCTTCGCGCGCTTCATAACATTCAATCGCATTCCCTTGTTATCTTGGCTTCTTTTGAGAGCACCGATCGCTATACCGCTAGTCAAGCCGTCTCCTCCTTCAAGCACCTTTTCGATGTCCGCTCTGTTCTGACCAGTCCTCCGGGCCCACTTTCGAAACCCTCTTACACCCCGCCCCAGCATCTCGAGCTGCTTAAGCATCATGGCGTCAGATGGCTGCCAGGAAGAATTTTTCTTCATCCGCTTCCTCAAGACTGCAAGCTCCAACGGTTGGAGCTCGAACCAAGGGAGCCGGCGGCCATCCTCGCTGAAACAGTGTGTAAGAGAAGACTTTCGATCCGCTTCGGAAACCACCGCTCGTGGATTTGGTGGATCATCCCAATCAGATTCGCTGCTAGACTCAAGTACTGCCGGTTGGGAGTTGTTTCCGTAAGCTAAAGTGGCCTTAGAGCCGCTAGCTTTGCGCGTACTAGCCTTCTCATCAACCAGGCGTGTTGTAGACTTTTTCCTTGATGTTGTGGGATTTCTCACCGTGCTATTCGGTGTACGGGGGTTTGTATGGCGGGCTAACGAGGGTAACGATGCTCGACGTTGGCCATCCAGTCTCAGGGTTATACGCATTTGGGCATCACCCTGATAAGAAGACCCTCTGTCCCGGCCAGATTCTGGCGCCAAAACTTGTCGCGGAACCACGTTTATTTTTTGAAGACGGCGTATGATATCGGACAGTCGGTTGAAGTGTCTATCGACCTGATGACATCCGTCCAAGATCGAGACAAGTTAGCCTCGCTAGTAACACGATGTCTAAGGGGAGAACCTCCATACCGTTTCATAAAGCCTGATTGCCTCGGCGACACTTTCTTCCCGGTCTACAAGACCAGAATTCAAAGGATTAGCGATCCCTTTGCGAAGGTCCCGCAGACGTCCTGTGAGATCTGCCTCCGTATTTGAGGCGGAGGGCGCACCCCCCTCAGCAAGAGCGCAGTATTCGGTAGCAACTTCGTGAACAGCGGCAGCGCAGACTCCATAGTCGCCGTCAAGTTTGTGGATGAGGCCAAGGGATCGTGCGATGTCGCAGTGGAGGTATTCGGTGTCTGTGCGATAATTAGGAGGGTCGGTCAGAACGGTTGTATAGTACAGGGGCTTACAATCAATATACTCGGAAACCACGGAATGGGCGTCAGGATTGCTCCCGGAGGATGGTAACGTTGGCGAAAACCGGGAGTCCATTGATTGCAGTGCTGAGTAGCTTCTGCCCTGTTCTGAGGCGTGGTTGGGTAGGAAGGTAGGCAGGTGGCATGGGAGATGGCGTTGGTTGTGGTTTGACGCGAGCCGTAACTACTGTTTCAACACCGCGCTTCCTAGAATTCCTTAGCCTAGCCTCGTGACGATAATATCTAACCGCGGCTTCAAGCTTCACCCCACTGCAAGCTAGATATATAAGTACTCAGATTAGAGCTGGGGTAGAGCTCAGGTATAGTTTCGCTAGGGAAACAATGTACGATGATGCCATGAGGTATGTACTTTCAGGAGTAAGAAGTATATATGCACGTGGCGCGGTATCCATACAGCAGCTAGCAGGCTGCACAATCCAACTCTTGATACATAGCCTTCATGCACTGTAGGCACTCTTTGCATGTTGTCATATACTTACCTACCATATATTGCCCATCCCCATCCCCCATCCGCATCACACCCTCTCATTCATCCATCCATCCATCCATCCATTCATCCGAGTGTTCCACGCTACGACCTTGATAAAGACGGCCCACGACCATGAGCGCTCCCAACACCACCACGCAGTATTGCTTGCTGAAGACCGTCCGACGGTGGCCATACATAAAGACACCGAAAACAAGCCAGGCGGTCTTGAAGCGATTCTTCGACAAAGAACCTTTTTTCAATCGGATTTGGGATATGTACGTTAGCAGCCTACCTCTACCCCCCAACCACAAACTTACACGGTCACGATTAGCTATGTCGTGGAGTCTTCCCCCGGCGGCAGCGATGTAGGCGGGATAGTAGTTCCCTTCGAGCAAGTGAAAGCCTTCTTCAAGCAAACAGAGACAGAAACGGCGGTGGGACTGCGTACAAATGACCGGGAGTTGGTTCTAGACCTCGGCTCCTCGACCGACGATGTCGTCCGCCTGGTTGGCATATCGACGAGCTGGGATGACTACGAAAAATTATGCATGTCCCCTATAACCAGGGCATGCGGTAGTGCCAATGCCAGCGCCAGCGCCAGCACCCCTGGCAGAGGTCCCAAACAAAACAAGGGTGCGAAGTCGGACAAGAAACGACAAGCGCAGATACAGAACAGACGTGATATGCTGAATTCTGCGGTCGAGATCTTCAGCAAAGGCCGAGATTACACCTACTTCTCAATAGATATCGAAAGTTGGGAGAAGAATCACGACATCATAACAGAAGTTGGACTAACAAAGTACCTTCCGGGGGTGAGAGACGAGTCGGGCAAACAAACTAGCGACCCCGTCAGTGATCACATTATCGTCAAAGAACATCGCCGTTATAAAAACGGTGATTACGTTGCGGATGCATCCGGTAACTTCGAATTCGGAAATTCCAAGCAGATCCCCCTTGCAGATATAAAGACAACTATCGCGATGTTCATGGATGTGCCAGAAAACCATCAGCGTATCCTTGTTGGGCATGACATCAATGCGGATATCGAATACCTAAGGAAGCTGGGATATGATGATGAATTGAAGGATTTCGCCATGATACTCGATACAGTGGAGATATGGAAGGCTGTTGCCGATACCTTCGATGGGATTAGCTTAGGTAGGTTATGCCGCGAGCTAGACATTTCAGCATGGAATCTACACAATGCTGGTAAGTAATCCACTGCCAGGTGCATCTAGATCTCGATGTGGGGGCTAAGCGTTTTCTGGTTTTCTGGTTTTAGGGAATGACGCCCGGTACACCATGGAAGCATTTATAAAGATGATTTCGCGGACTGCACCGTCTTGCTGAGAAATGTTAGCGATTTGGGAGGGGGGGATTTCAAGGGGTGCGGGGGAATTGGGGAGGCCGACATTGTACTTACTACTTAGTACCGAGCATGAACGCTGTGTTGCGTGTGGTATTTGAGCAAATAAAGAATGATTTCCAAATCAGGCTAGTCAGTGATCGCCACCTGCCGAAACAGGTAATTTCCATTAAAAAGCACAGAAAACAAAGCTGCCTTTTATTTCTTCCAATCATCGAAAAAACTCATCCACCTCACTCCACACCATCCATCCATCACCTCTCCACCGCCGCCGCCATCGCCGACTTCTCTCTTCCGCCTCCCTCAAATTCATACTTCCCGTTCTTCACCTCCTCCTCCCCCCCCTCTTCTACCCCTCTCGTCCTCCCACCCAAAACCCCCCTCTCCCCCCCATCCTGTGAGACCTCATCGTCAACCACACCTGAAGGTCCTGGCAACTCAACCATTCTCCCCAGCAGGTATGTCTTAGGTTCTCCATTCGCCCTTTTCAGTGAGCCTTGGAGCGGAGACCTCTTTAAATCCTTGTATCCGTTTCCCTTTGCCATTTAAACCACATCTGCATCCCTTCTTTCCTCGCCATCCCTCTGCCGCGCAACGAAGAGAGATCAGGCGGAGCTAACATATATAGCTATCTCTGCTCTAGATTGCTCGAGGCCCAAACAGGAGCATAATAATCAACTCGCCTTCTGTTGCACACCCTCTCCAAGGTCCGTCCATACCCCTCCCGAGCTTCAGCTACATCAAGTCACCAAGCTTAGGCCAAGCTAATGTTGTCTTGATTTCCTTGATCCTAGAACGCTCTAGAACAATTCCCCAGGCTGTATTGCTAGGTCCCATATCATATCCCATCACACGCACACTCTCGTCGTCAAGCTCGTAGCTGTTAAAGTATCGAGCCAAGCACTCAACTCAGACTCACCAAGGTAGGCTCATAAGCCAAACACAGTCGCCTTCTCTTCCATTACTATAGTAACACGACTGGTCGAAACAACCTACGAGCCCCCGTGACAACCACCTTTTATTCATTTCCAGTCCACAAACCTCTCTATAAAACCACACCAACTAACATTTTCATTTCCAGGAAATCTTCTCGCGATAATTACTACAGCAATGTCAGGAGAGGACAAAACCGCTGCTGCGGAAGTCTCTAACATCTCTAACAAGCTTCAAAACTTGTCTGTCAATGATGGACAGGACCGAGAAGGCGAAACCGGAGAACCTCCGCGAACCGACGAGGAATACGCCCAATCCCCCCTAACGCTTCGAGCTATCGTCTCCTCAAAGGAGGCTGGCGTCATCATCGGGAAAGCAGGCAAAAACGTCGCGGACCTTAGAGACGAAACCGGAGTTAAGGCAGGCGTCTCCAAAGTCGTTCCAGGTGTCCACGATCGCGTCTTGACCGTCACAGGCAATCTCGATGGGGTCGCGAAGGCCTACGCTATGGTGGCTCAGACCCTTGTCGATAGCCCACCGGGCGCAATTCCCACCACTCCAATGGGAACCCATCGTAAGCCAATAACTCCTCCGTCAACCTCTAATTCCATGCTAGGGTCTAATGCCTCGTGAAATCTCCAGCAGTCCGATTGCTCATATCCCATAACCAGATGGGCACAATCATCGGTCGCCAGGGCTTGAAAATCAAACATATCCAGGACGTTTCGGGTGTCCGTATGGTCGCGCAAAAGGAAATGCTGCCACAGTCCACGGAGCGGATCGTTGAGGTCCAAGGATCAGCTGACGGGATCCGACAAGCAGTTTGGGAAATAGGAAAATGTCTCGTCGATGATTGGCAACGAGGGACCGGCACTATTCTCTATAATCCTGCCGTTCGATCCAACACCACCCATGGCACAGGCTCCAGCCCATCAGTCATTTCTAACGGCGGGGCCGGCACCTCTGCTTCGACTGATAGGTTTACTAGTGATCGACCAAACCGTGGGCCAGTACGCACTGGTAACGGGACAGACTTTTCGGAACCCTCTCCATCCTTCCCGAGGCGAGGCCATTCTGATTCCACCTCACGAACCTCAGCACAAGCCCCAAACACCGAAAATGGGGAGGAACTTCAAACCCAAAATATTAGCATTCCTGCGGATATGGTTGGCTGTATAATTGGGCGAGGTGGTAGCAAAATCTCGGAAATTCGTAAGAGCTCCGGCGCCAGGATCAGCATTGCAAAGGCTCCACACGATGATACCGGTGAAAGAATGTTCACCATTACTGGAAGCCCACAAAGTAACGAGAAGGCGTTGTACCTCCTCTATGAAAACCTCGAGGCGGAGAAAATGCGTCGATCGCAAGGCAGCGGCCAGGACTAGAGGATCCTGGATGTTCTTTCTTCCCGATTTCGCTGCCGTATCTTCGCTCCTGACTACCTCTCAAATCATTTTCATGAAACCCATCAACAGTATTAATTTCTCTTCTCGCAGATTTTGAAAAGAAAAAAGCCTTTGAGATGGAATCGACCGGTATCATCACCCACCGGTTGAAGGCCCTTTCAACCAACTCTACCTTAGTTTTCCCCCTTCTCCTACTCCTCCCCTTCTTTCCGCTTATCACTTGTTTGTCTCAACTGCATACGCTATATCTTTGATGGACAGACGACCTCCCTGTATGGTTGCCCTTTTGGCTATGGGTACACACTCTGTTACTAGAGAGAGCGCTCCCAGGACGTGAGCACACGCTGATTCTACTCTTAAGCTTTGACACCTGGTATCCAAATTTTTCAAGGTTGCTTCGCTTTCATGTGAAATACTTGTTTCATTCTTCGTGGGTTTTTTGAGAGAGAATCGCTCATTCGGAATCTTACGATGACTTAATTCAAAGGGTTCTATGGGAAATAATATGGAGTTTCGAGGGTTTTGCATGAATTTGGTTTTTTTTTTTTTTTTTTTTCGTTCCACCTAGGGAGTTAGAACAACTTTGTAATCCAGAGTAAAATTAAGAAGCAAAATAACGCTAAACTTTCCATATCAACTCAATTGTCAATCCTAGGACATCGCCCAATGTATTCAACTTGCAGTGTTTGGTTTTACCTGCCATAGTATAGCTTGTTGCTTTCTTCGATCGTAATAGTAGAACGGCCATCCTCACTCGGAAGTACCAGACCCAGTTTGTCCTTCCTCACCCTGGACCAGAAATCTCTTCGGTCCGCTTCAGTGAATGATTTCAGCTCCCGTATGAAGGTATCGTAGAGTTCGAATACTTCGAAAGTTATACAATCCTCTCTTAAGATCCTCAGACACTCAATAGCTCTACTATATTGCAGGTCCGCCACGCTGTGACGAATTGTGTCTTTAATGATATCGCCCATCTGCTGCACCAAAGGTTTAATATCCTCTCTCTGTTGGACTGATGCTATCATTTGTCGGAATTCTGGGACTGGATTGCTCTTATCAATCCGTCGAGATTTGGTTCGTTCCTCCAAAAGCTTGCCCACATCAAGGCCAGACAATGGCTTGTCTCTCCCAACCTTCTTTCCCTTGGCTTTTGTGGGAACTGGGCAAACGTCGGCAGCTTGCCTTAGCCGCGCGAGATCCTCCTCAGGGTCCAAACCCGAAGGGGGGTTCGAGTAGTTTAGAAGAACCGGGCTAATACCGGGCAGACCGCTGTCGTCGGGTGCAATCGCCCGGGCGCGAATAACTTGCTGTATCCTATGGAGAGTCGGCGAGAAAACATCTTCGGGCTGAGCATATGGAAGCAAAGGGTCATTCAAGCCTTCCAGGTTCATAAGATCCATAGAATCAACGTAGTCGTTCATTGCCTCTTGCAGCTCTTCCGTTGGTATGAGTCTGTGCTTATCAAGTACCTTTCCGGTGATTGTCTTGACAGTATCGAGCGGTGCGAACTTGTATTGCCTCATGTCCTCCGCAAATGGGAGCTGGACCTCTACCAAACACTCAAATTCAGGTTCGATAATTGGCGCCATTGCAACCATAACCGGAGGTTTATCATCTTTCGTGACAAGTCTTCCAATAGCCAAAGAATCCAATTCATAGAGCGCATGTATGAATGAAGATAAGGCTATAATTGCATCATCATTGGCTTTCGAAGCAACGATAATGTTACTATTCGAGAGACAGATTGGTCTTTCGAATCCGGATTTCGGTATAAACCCAACAATCTTGAGACCCGCCTCCGTATTGAATTTCACGATCTCCTGGTCTTCCGTACTAATGGGCACAATCGTCCGCCCGTAAAGATAGCCTTTCGCCATGTCCTCCCGATCAATATCAATGGCTTTTCCAGGTGCATCCTCGTCCTCTACCTGGAAAGTCCTCGTATTCCGTATCTTTTGGAGGCTATCGTTTGTCTGGTCCGGTTCAGCGGACAATGCAAAGCTGGAGGCAGTAGGGGGCTTTGCAACCATTGTACGAGGAAAGCGTTCCACATCAATCAAAAGTGTAGACCTCGGATTAGTAGACTCGTTTCCAATCGACAGGCGGCCCCGAAAGGAATGAACAGGCCTGGTTTTCTTGGTCCGGGGACGCTGGATCTCCTCTATAGCCTCCGCTATTGTTCCATACATGCCATCGCACTGATCGCATAGTAGTTTCAGAGCAGATTCGTTTTCAGCCTTTGTAGGATCCTTATTCGTCTCTTGAAATCCGAACTCTGCATCATCAAAGTCGACTCCGAGGACGGTGAGGTTAATTTTATGCTCTTTAATTTGTTCAACGATATCGCTGACTCCGTCGAAGTCGAAGGTTCCAGTCCCATTCGTTAGAAGGACGATGTTTCGAATGTATTTCAACTTTTTGCAATATTTCTCGATGATATCAAGGGCAACAACCAGGGCAGAAATGCCATCCCCTTGGTCAGTTCTACTTGGCCCCAGTAATTTCTTTAACCCGCGTATCTGTGGCATGAGAAATTGGCCCATAGGGTTCAACACGCTGATGTTTGTGTAGTTATCGTCATTCTGAACGAGGCCATTATCGCTGTCATCCGTCCGAAACCCTACAACCGCAATCGTATCAGTCTTGCGACCATTCGATACTGTTGTAGTAATCCGATCCCATAGGTATTTCAGGACGTATTCGAGATCAGTTTCGGACCTATCGGCATTGTGTGTGCCCATGGAAGATCCCAAATCTACGATGTAGACCGTAGCTTGCTTGTCAGCCATGATGATAGCGTAGTACCGTAAAATGGCGCGTCGGCCGCAAGTCCTTTCTAGGTTTTCGATGGCTGACCAGTTGAATGGAAGGTTTCGGTGTGTTCAAGTAGTATAAAAGCTGGTGAGGACCAAAGTACGTATTGATGGATATAGTGTGGTCTTTGCTCAACGATAACGCGAACCGTCTAACGCCATCTCACGTGATCGTATGACAGATTAGACGACAATGATAGTAAGGCCTGACGCCAAGAAATTCGGATCATGTTGGATCACGTGATTTTGTAGAGCTACTGCATAACTACATAGCCGTAGGATTCTTTCATTGAATTATTACCGTTCATAATACATCATATTCTTACCTATCATTATATCTTATACTAGGCATTTAAATCAGTACCAGGGAAACCAAATTGACTCAATATTTTACTTAATCTTAAAAAAAAAATTTAAAAAAAAAATTTTGTGTTAATTTTGGTAAAAAATAAACTTAGAAATTATTGAGTTGGATTATCCAAATTAATATCTATTGCAACAACATTATTTACTATTCAAACCAATGGATTACAATAAATACCAATTATTAGCTAACTTTTAAAATATATATTAACAAATATTAAAAAATGTAGTTGTTCTGCCTGTCTCAGGTAGGGGTTGACATGGGCCAGTCTGGGTTCAGATTATAATTTATGTTGCAGGCTGCTTAGCTTATTTAGAACTTAAATTAAGAGTTTAAATTAAGAGTTTAAATTATTTAAAAACTATTTTTTAAATTTAAAATAATTTAATTTAATAATAGGCAAATTTTTTTTTTTTATGATTTACAAATTGTAATTTTGTTTTAGAAAAATTAAGTTTAAAAGATTTTAGTTCTATTATAGGTATTTTAAAATTTTAATGGTGTAAGATTAAAAAATTAATAATATTGATTTTAATTATTAATAGTTTTTATTAAGAAAAAAGTGTTTGTTTTTTTAATAATAATGTTTTAGATATATTATTTATAGATTATATTACTTTATTTTATAGATTTTTTTCTTTAATAAATTATATATTTTTAAAATTTTTATTTTATTTAGTTTAAAAGTATTTTGTTTTAAAAGTTTATTGTTTGTTGGTTGATTTATCTTATTATTTTTGTTTTTGTTTATATATTTTTGATATTATGATTATTAAATTAATTATAACATCAATATCAAAATTTTATGTTGTTATTTTATATATAAATTAATTTATAATATATTATTTAGCGAAGAGATGGAGCAATTTAGAGTAGATCAAAACCTCTATAAATTCACATTATATAGATTAATAAATTTTAAAATTTAAAATTATTTTACTTTAATAAACTATAAATATTTATTAAATTACTTCACACATAATTTAATAAAAAAATTAAATTTATACCATTTTATTTAGTAAAGTTTTATAAATTTTATTAAAAATAAAATATCCAACTTCTATATGTATATTAATAATTTAACATATTAATTTATTTTGAAAATTTAATATAATTATAAATTAATATTTTATATTCTATTTAAATCTAGATTTTTTTGAAACTAATAATTTTTGAATTACAATAATAATGTTATACCTATCCCAGGTGTTCCTAATTAGGAATTTCCTAATTCAACTAATTTTACAATTAAACCTATTGTCACGGAGGGTCAGGACCTTGCCCACTGCGTCACAGAACAAAAGTTCACATATGAAAACTCTAGGAGGTTTCATGGTCCTAACACTATATAAAGGCATGTTCTAGGTCACGTAGTAACCAATCACGTGATCTATTATTTATTTATTTATTTATTTATCATACACGTATGCAACCTTTCGGTTATAGCGGATAGAAGAGAATTGTACCAAACCACATCCCCAATTTTAAATATATGGTTATATATAGTGTGAGCCACCATATAAATCTTGATATTATAAAAAATTAATTTATTTGAAATAATGTTTGTGATTAATTCTATAGTTTGTTGATATTATAATAGTTTTATTTTCCTAATTATTATGTTGATGTTATTTTGAGGGTTTTTTACTTGTATATAATATAATTATTTTTCTGGAAAATTAATTAAATTAAACTAAGCCTTAGTTTATTAATTAATTTTTGAAACCAGTTATTATTTCATTTCATAAGTACTTTATTAAAATGGTAGTAATATTATTGTTTTAGTTATATTGGTAGTCAGTAACATTGTTATTATAGTGATGTATTTATATTTGTTTTTTTTAAAATTAATAAGTCATTATTTAATGGATTAAATTATGTTTTTTTTAAGATTAATAAACTGTTATATAATAAACTAGATTATTATCTTTTTCTAAAACTATTATTTATAATTTTTATAATAATAATAAAGATTATTTTGATAATAATTTCCAAAAAGTGATTAGTTTGTTAGTCTAAAAACAAGAATCTTTTTGTAAAATTATACAGTTATTATTATAGTTAAATTAATGTGTTAAATAAAACAATATTAGTTTGTTTTGATTTTAAAGTGATAAAATTTCTAGAATTTTCTTTAGATAATAATGGTAAGATTTAAACTTACACAATTAAAAAAAAAAATAAGAAAAAAAGTAAATCTACTTTCTAATCGCCCCAAGGCATAGCTATACCTACTACACCATACCACCAATCATGTGATCTATAACACCTATTCTTACTACTCAATTATTTAATTCTTAATAAAAAGTATATATTCAATAAATAAATAAATAATTATATAAAAAATATAATAATAAATAAAATAAAATTATTATTATACTTGTCTTAGGTATTCCTAATTAAGAATTTCCTGATTCAACTAATTTTATAATTAAATTTATTCTTATTACTTAATTATTTAATTTTTAATAAAAAATATATATACAATGAATAAATAAATAATTTATATAAAAAATATAATAATAAATAAAGTAAAATTATTTTAACTATTTGATAAAAATAAATAAATAAATATAAATTAATTAATAAAGTTTTAAGATAGAATTATTATCATCTAAATCTTATATATATAATAAAATCCTTATACATAATTATTTTATTTACTAGTTAATTTATTATTTTGGTTTTTTATTAATTAATTAATTGATGAATTGATTGGTGAAAGATTAATTAATTGGTGTTTAATTAGTTTATATATTATATTAAAAATTGATTAGATAATCCAATTGTAGAGATATTGGATATTCTATTTATAATAAAAAATATTAAAAAAGAGTAAATTTGAGAGTATAAAAAAGATAATTAATAATCCTAATAAATAAAATTCGAGAATTTATAACTTAAATATTTTTATAAAATAAAAAAATATTAAAACAAAAATTATATTTATTATACCAAAAATTTCCATATTAAAATAAAACATAACTTAATTATAATATTATTTTTTTTTTAAAAAAAAAGTTTTTAATAAAAAATATAATATATAAATTTTATTTATAAAAAAATATTTTTATATAAGAATATTTAATAAAAAATTTTTATATAGGATATAAAATTATATAAATAATAAATATATATAAAATTTTCTTTCTTTTTTTTTATTAGGAAATTAAACTTAAATTGTTAAATATTTTTTAAATCAATTAATTAATATATATGTTATACCTGTCCCAGGTATTCTTAATTAAGAATTTCCTAATTCAACTAATTCTATAATTAAACCTGTTCTTACTATTTAATTATTTAATTCTCAATAAAAAGTATATATTCAGTAAATAAATAAATAATTTATATAAAAAATATAATAATAAATAAAGTAAAATTACTTTAACTATTTTATAAAAAAATAAATAAATAAATATAAATTAACCAATAAAATTCCAAAACAGAATTATTATTATCCAAGTCTTATATATATAATAAAGTTTTATATATAATTAATTGTATATTAGTTAGTTTGTTATTTTAGTTTCTTATTAGTTAGTTAATTAATGAGTTAACTAATAAAAACTAACTAATTAATAATTTATTAATTCATATATTGTACTAAAAATTAATTAAATAATCTAATATTATAAATATTAGTTATTCCATTTAAAATAAAAATATTAAGAAAAAATAAATTTAAGAATTTAAAAAAGATAATTAATAATTTTGATAAATAAAATTTAAAAATTTATAATTTAAATTTTTTTATAAAATAAAAAAATATTAAAATAAAAATTATATTTTATTATATTAAGGATTTTTATATTAAAATAAAATATAACTTAATTATAATATTATCTTTTTTTTTAAAAAAAATTTTTAATAAAAAATTTTTTATATAAAATTTTTTTATAAAAAAAAATATAATATATAAATTTTATTTATAAAAAAAATTTTTATATAAAAAATATTCCTATAAAAAATATTTAATAAAAAATTCTTAATAAAAAAATTTTTTAATATAAAAAATTCTTATATAAAATATAAAATTAAATAAATAATATATATATATAAAACTTCCTTTTTATTATTTTATTAAAAAATTAAATTTAAATTTTTAAATATTTTTTAAATCAATTAATTAATATATAATAATATACAATTAAATAAAATTTAAAAATCCAAAAAATTTAAAAAATTAATATTAATTAATTATCATATAACTTTATTATTAAAATTCTATTAATTTAAAAATAAATAATTATTTCTTACAATTTTATTTAAATATAGATTATAAATATATTATTTTAAATAAAATAAAATCATATTTTATTTATTTTTTTAAAAAAAAAAAATATAATATTATATTATATAAATTATAAATAATATTTTTTTAAATGTTTATTTTAAGTTGATTATTTTAGTAATAGATTAAATTTTAAATTTTAATTTAAAAAGATTTAAAAATTTATAAATATTAGTATTTATTTTATAAAAATTTAGAAAAAAATATTATAAAATTAAAAAATAATAATAAAATTTATTAAAAAGTTTTTAAAAATTATTACTAAATTTTATTATTATTAAAAAAAATTAAAAATTATTATAAAAAAATATTATAAAAATTTAATTTATATAAAATTATATTAAAAAAAAAAATATTATAAAAAAATAACTAAAAAAACTATAATTAAAAATTTTTAAAAATAATAAATTATTTTATAAATTTAGCTAATATATTTTATTAAAAGCTAATTTTATTAATTTAATATTAAATTTTTTATATATTTTAACAAAAATAGTTTCAAAAATTATATTATAATAAACTTTTAAAAAAATCTTAGTAAAATATTATTAAATAATTTTTTTAATATTTAAAATTTTTTTTTTTTTTATTTTTTTTTATATTTATAATTAATTTATTAAAATATTTTATTAGAATATTGTTAATATATTTTTTATTTTAGTTATAATGTTATTAATTTTTTTTTGTTTGTAGAATAAAGAAAGTAAAGAAAGAATTAAGAAAGATAGCTTTTAAGATAAGGAGTTTATTAAAGTTTTAGTTTTAATAATTGTTTAAGTAGGAAAAGGGTTTGAATTAGACCTATTATAAGCTAATTTATAGATTTTATTTTTATAAAATTTATTTTTATAAGTAAAAATTTCTTCTTAATTTTATTATTAATATTAAAAATTTTAATTTTTTTTAAATCATTTATATTATTTTTTTAATTTTATAATATTTTATTAAATAAGTATTCTAGGTTATCTTAGATAAGATTAGATAAAATTAGATAAGATATTTTTTTAAATTATTAAAAGTTATTTTTTAGATTATAGAGTAAAGATTATTTTATTAAATATTTATTATTTTTATTAAATTTATTAAAAATTTAATTAATATTATATTTAATAAAATCATTATATTTAATTTTTTTATTTTTAAAATTTTTTTATAGTTTTAATAAAATAGATTTTAAATTAATATATAAAATATTTAATAAATTTTAATTGGATTAGATATGTTTAATTTATATTAATATTTTTCAAATTATTTTTAATTATATAAAAGTTAAATTTCTGATAATTAAGTTTTTTATTAAATCAGCATATTTTTAGATTTCATATAAACAAATATGTTTTATCTTTTTTTTAAAAAAAATACTTTTTCTTAATTTTAATTATAATAATAGATTATATATTCTTAAAAAAACTATAAATCTTTTTAAAAATTTTCATAAAATTTCCTTATTGATTCCATATATTTTTCAACTTCAAAAACTATTTTTTTTAATAAAAAAAATAATAAAAATACTTTTAATATCCATCTTCTAAAAAATTTATAAAATATATATTTCAAAATTAAATATTATAAGATATTATAAATAAATTTTATCATAAATAATAAATTAATCCAATTATTTTAAATAAAATTTAAAAAATTTTTAAAATAAATTTTCAAAATTTAAATAAATTATTTTAAAATTTTATTAATTTAAACATATTTTTTAATAATAATATTTAATTTTATATTAATTTAATTTATTAAAAATTATCAAAATTTATTAATAAATAATAAATTTTAATTAAAAATATGTTTAATTTATATATTATATTTACTAAAAATATATTAATTATAGATTTATTATAATTTTTTTAATTTTATTAACTATTTTAAAAAATAAAAATAATAGTTTTAATAAATTTATTAGTTATAATTAGGATTTTATTGTATAATATGTTGATTAAAAATTTTATACTAATAATAAATTTTAAATAAAATTATATATTATAATTTTAAATAATGAATTAGATATATTATATAATTATAATATTTTATATAATTTATATTAATTTAATTTATTTTTATAATATATATTATAAATTTTAATATATTTTTTAATATATTTACATATTTTAAATTAAAAATAGGTTTTTATAATTAAATTTTGGGTTTTATTAATTTTTAAATATTTATATACTAATATATTATAATATTAAAAATGATTTCTATTTATAATTTTTTTATAAATATATAAAAAATATTTTTAAATAAGATAATTTTTTTTATATTTTAAAATATTTAGGTAATTCTTCTAATTTTTTTAGTATTTATTTAATTATTAAATTATTTAAATAAATTTTAAAAAATTTTTTATAAAAAATATTATTTAAAATATATTTAATAAAATTTAAAAATTTATTGATAATAAGATGGTTTTTTTTTTTTTTAAAATAATTTTTTTATTTAATTTGATATTTTTTATTAAATTTAATTATTAATTAATAATATTAGTAAAAATATTTTTTTTTTTTTAAAGTATATAATTTTAAAATTATATTTATTAAATATTTTTTATTATTAAATTTATTATTTATTAAATTTTTTAATAATTATAAAATATATAAAATTTTTATAATTAAATAATATAATAATTAATTTTTTTTTTAAAAATAAATATATTATTTTTTATAAATTTTAATAATTATTATAAATTTCTTATCATAAATTAAATAATATAATTAAATAATATTAAATTTATAAAAAATATAAATAATTAAATATTATTTTTAATTAAGTGTAATTAAAGTAAATAAGCTTTTAAAATAACTATTAAGGTATTAATTTTTACTTTAATAGGTAGAGCTAAATTATAAATTATAAAATTAATATAAAAATAAAAATTTCTTTAAAAATTTTAAAAATCTTTATTTTAAAAAAATTATTTCAAATCTAACATTTTTCTTAATTAATTTTATCAAAATAATTAATATAAAACTATATTTTTTAATAAATTATTAATAATAATTATAAAGTTTTAAAAATAATTATATATTAATAATATTTTTAAATATAAATTAATCTTAAATAGTTTAAATTTTTTTAAATCCATCTTAATTTTATTAAATATAATTATAATATTTAAAAATTTAATTTTTAATTTATTAAATTATAATTTTTCTAAAATAATTTATAAATTTCATTTATTAAATACTTTAAAAACTAAATTAACATATTTATAATATTTTTTTTCTATTTTATTATAAATAAATATATTGTCTAAATAAACAACACAAATAATGTCAATATAATCTCATAAAACATAATTTATAAATATTTAAAAAAATATAAAAATATTAATTAATTTAAAAATATAATTATATATTTAAATAATTTATATTAATATTTAAAACTATTTTTTATTTTTTTTAAAATTAATTTTAATATTATAATAAATATTTATAATATTAAGTTTAATAAAATATTTAATTCCAATTAATTAATCAAAAAATTTATTAATAAATAATAATAAGCCAATATTTTTAATAATAATTATATTTAAATTTTAATAATCTATACAAATATATAATTTTTTATTAAATTTTAAATAAAAAAAATAAAATATTTTATAAAAAATTTAAAAATTATATATAATTATTTTTTAAATTTTCTTTAATATATTTCTAAAAATAATTATTTTTTTTTTTATATAAATATAAATAAATAATAATTTTAATTATATTCCATTTTTAAAAAAAATAATATATATAAATTAATTAATTAAAAAAAGTAATATATTTTTTTTAAAAAAATAAAAATTTATTAAATTATTTTTATAATCCATTTTAAAATTATTTTTTTATTAATTTAAATCATTTTTTTAATTTTAATAAAAAAAATTTTAATAAAATTAAATTTATTATATAATTAATTTTTAAATTTTTAAATAATATTTATTAGATGAGATATAAATAAACTTTTTATTTTTTTTAAATTTTAAAAAAAAATTTAATTATATATTTTTTTATAATTACAATATTTAAAATTAATAATTTATTATTTTTAACTAATATTAGGATTGTGTTTATAAAATTAATCATAATTAAAATTAAATTATAAAAAATTTTAAAAATATTTATTATAATATATTTAAAATATTTATAAATTAATAAAAAAAATATAATTTTATAAATTATTATTTTAAAAAGATTTTTATTAAAAATTATAATAATAATAATTTTTTTCTTAAATATTTTTAAAAAATTATATTCTTAAATAAATATAGAATAAATAAACTAATTTTTATTTTATTATCTAATAATAATTTAATAAGATTTTCATTAATATTTATAAAAATAATAAATTAATTTTTTATAATAAATTAAAAAGTTTTAATTAATCTATTTTTTATAATATATAAGCTAATTATTTAAATAATATTAATTTTTAAAACTATTTAATTTAAATTCTTAAATAAGAAATTATTTTTTATAAAATAATTATTAAAATAAAATTTTTATTTTAAGTTTTCTATTTTAAAATTTTTTTTAGATTTTTTTATTTTATATTTTATTTTATTTACTCAGAATAGATTATAAATATCTATTAGGATTTAGAATAAGAATGATAAATAGGGTTTTAAAAATAATTATCATAATAATTATTAGATTTTTTTTATATTTTTATAATATTATATAAAAAAATTTATATTAAATAAGAAAATAAATAATAAAAATATTTCTATTTTATTTAATATTTTAAAAATATATTTAATAATTTATAAATATATTAATTTCTAATTTATTTAATTTATTTATTTATATATTTTTTATATAATTTAAAATTATTATAAAAATAAAACTTAAGTATATTATAATAATTTTGTATTAAATAATTTTATTTAATTTATAATTATTTTTATAAATTATTTAAAAATAAAAATATAATTAATATAATTTTATTAATAATAAAGAAATTAAAAAAGATTTTTTAAATAATTATTTTTATATATTAATTTATATAATATTATTATTAGATCTAGGTTCTAAATATTTATTTGGTAGTAGTAATATCCATAAAATATAAATTAGTATTAGTTAAGCAATTCAATAGTAGTTTTATAGTGAGTGATTTGGTATTATTTTTTATAATATTTTTTATATAATAATAGTTGTTTGTTGTAGAATTTATATTTAATATTTGAATATTTGTAAAAATAATAAATTTTAATATTAACAAAAAATTTATAACTAATAATAAAATAAAAATTCTTATTATTATATATTTTTTTATTAATAATTTTTAGATTTTCTATAATGATATAATATTTTTATTAGTAGTTAGTAAACTATTCTCCATATAAATTCTTCATAAAATAAAATAAAGTAAATTTTTATTCAAATTTTTAAATTTATTAAAAATTTTTAGCTAAATTCTATCTAATTATTTTTATAATATCTCAAATATAATATCTAAAGTATTAAAAATTATCATAATTATTTAATTTATTATTAAACTTAGATTTAATATAATTATAACTAAAACAAAATATTTAACCATTTTTTAACCATATAATATAAAGATTATTTTTAATATTTTTATTTTTAGATAATGTTAGGTTTTTTGTTTTAATTTTTATTAATTTAATAAAAAATTATAAAAAAAAAAGAAGACTTTTATTTTTCATAGAATAATTATTTAAGAAATATTTATCATTATCCCAATTATTCAACTATAATTTTAAAATAAAAATAATTTAATTAGTAATAACTTAGAATTAAATTTTTAAATATATTATTAAATATTAAAATTGTAGATCTTCATAAATGAATTATTTATAATAAATGTGATTATAAAAATAGATTTACCAGAGCTATCCATCTAATCTTTGTTGATAAAAAATATATTATTTTTAAAAAAGATTATTCCATAATTAATAATATTTTTTTTGATTAGGAAATATAAGAATAATTAAGAAGAAAAATAGCAACTTATATTCCTTTTTTATTATTATTAATAATTAATTTTAAAATAAGTATTTATTTATTTAAGTTAGATTTTTTTATAAATTATAATAAAAAAGAATTTTTTTATTTAAGTATTTATTATTAAATTTTTTTAAAATTTTAAATAATAAATTAGGTTATTCTAACTAAGATAAATTTTTTTTATTTTAAATTTTAATAATTTAAATAAAACATTATTGTGATATAATATTTTGTTATTCTTAAAAGTAGTTTTTTTTAAAGTAATTCTTCTTATTATATTTCCAATATAAAGATTTATTGAATTTTAATAACTTATTAGTTTAGTATTATTATTAAAAATTTCAAATAATATTTAAATTTATAAGAATAAATTTAAAGATTTTCTTAAAATAATAATATTTATTTTTATTTTTTTTTAATTTTTTTTTTTCTAAAATTTTAATTTTTATTAAATTTTATAAAAATTATTATTTTTTTTTAATTATTAATTATTACTAATTTTAAAGTAGATATTATTAATATTAATAAAAAATTATTATATTTTTATATAAATTATCTTTTTTTTATTTTATTTATAAAAAAGAATATTTTGTTTGATATAAAATTTAAAATTTTATTTAAATTTTTAAACAAGGTTTTCTTTATTTTAATTAATAAAAAAAATAATAAAATTAAATTTATAAATATAATTATATATAAAATTAATTTAATAAATAATTTTAAACTTTTTTTAAATTTTTTTCTTTTTATTATTATTTTTATATTATTATTTAAAAAATTTAAAAATTTTTTAATATTATTAAAAATTTTAATAATTTTAGATTTTTTTTTTTTTAAAAAGTATTATAATATTAATAATAATAATTATTATAAATTTATTAAATAATATTTTTAAATTATAATCTAATATAAAAAATTTTTTTTTGTTTATATTAAAATAGCTTAATTAAAGATAAAAATATATATTAAATTAATTAAAAAAAAATTTAATTTATTCAAATTATTATTAAATTTATTAAATTTGTTTGTTTTAGGTATCTTTTTAATAAATTTTTTTTTAAATTTTTTCTTAATTATTAATTATTTTTTAAGTATTTTTTTTTTTTATTAAATTTAGTTTTTATTATATTTATTTTTTGGATAAATTTTTTCTTTATTTAAAAAATTTTAAATAATTTTTTATATTTTTTTAGAATAAATAGTTTTAATAAAAAAAAAAAATTAATTTTTTTTTTTATTTTTAAATTTATTTAGGTAATTTTGGTTAATTTATTTATATTTTAAATATAATATTAATATATAAATTATTAATATTATTTTAGATTTTTGAGTATTATGTGTTTGATTATTTAATATATTTATAAAATCCATTATTTTTTTAATTAAATTTATTTAGTATATATTTTTTAAGTTTATTATTATTTTGTTTAAATTTATTTAATAATTTATATTCTATTATATTAATAAATTAATTAATATTTAAAAAAAAAAAATTAATTATTAGATTTTTTTATACTTTTTTAATTATTTCTTAAATTTTTTTAAAAATATTTTTATAATTTAAATTATTTTTAATTAATATATATATAAATTTTTATATATTAAAAAATAAATTAATTAAAATATTATACTTATTTTAAATATTTTTAATTAAAAATTTCCTAATTTAACTAATTTTATAATTAAATTTATTCTTATTATTTAATTATTTAATTTTTAATAAAAAATATATATTTAATAAATAAGTAAATAATTTATATAAAAAATATAATAATAAATAAAATAAGATTATTTTAATTATTTTATAAAAAAATAAATAAATAAATGTAAATTAACTAATAAAGTTTTAAAATAAAATTATCATTATTTAAATTTATATATATAATAAAATTTTATATATAATTAATTATATATTAATTAGTTTATTATTTTAGCTTTTTATTAGTTGATTAATTAATAAATTAATTAATGGAAAATTAATTAACTAATAATTTATTAATTCATATATTATACCAAAAATCAACTAAATAATCCAATATTATAAATACTAGCTATTTTATCTAAAATAAGAAATATCAAAAAAAACAAATTTAAAAATCCAGAAAAAACAACTAATAATTTTAATAAACAAAATCTAAAAATTTATAACTTAAATCTTTCTATAAAATAAAAAAGTATCAAAACAAAAACTATATTTTATCATACCAAAGATTTCCGTATTAGGACGGAACATAGCTTAGTCATGACAATATAATAATATATAATCAAATAAAATTTAGAAATTTAAGAAATTTAAATTTAAAAAATTAATATTAATTGATTATTATATAATATTGTTATTAAAATTTCATTAATTTAAAAAACAAATAATTATTTTTTATAATTTTTGTATAAATATAAACCACAAATATATAATTTTAAATAAAATAAAATTATATTCTATCTATTTTTTTTAAGAAAAAAATAAGTATAATATTATATTATATAAATTGTTAATTTTTATTTTTTAATTTTATTTTAAATTAATTTAGTAATAATAAATAAAATTTCTAAGTTTAAATTTTAAAAAACTTAAACTAATGCTTATTTATTAAAAGTTTAAAAAAATATAATAATAATATAAAAAAAAGTATTAAAAATTATAAAAAAATTCTCAAAAATTATAATTAAAATATTTTATTATTAAAAAAAATTAATAATTATTATTAATAAATATTATAAAAATCTAATCCATATAAAAGCTATATTAAAAAAAAAAGATACTATAAAAAAAACAACTAAAAAAACTACAATTAAAAATTCTTCTAAAATAATAGATTATTTTATAAATTTAGTTAATATATTTTTATTAAAAGCCAAATTTACTAATTTAATATTAAACTTTTTAAATATTCCAATAACAATAATTCCAAAAAATTACATTATAATAAGCTTTTAAAAAAATCTTAATAAAATATTATTAAATAATTTTTTTAATACTTAAAGTTTTTTTTTTTTAATTTTTTTTTATATTTATAATTAATTTATTAAAATATCTTATTAAAATATTATTAATATATTTTTTATTTTAATTATAATATTATTAATTCTTTTTTATACTTATAAAATAAAGAAGGTAAAAAAAAAATTGAAATAAGCAATTCTTAAGATAAAAAATTTATTAAAATTTTAATTTTAATAATTATTTAAATAAAAAAAAGATTTAAATTAAGTTTATTATAAACTAATTTATAAATTTTATTTATATAAAATTTATTTTTTATAAATAAAAATTCTTTTTAACCCTATTATTAATATTAAAAATCTAATTCTTTCTAAATTATTTATATTATTTTTTTAATTTTATAATATTTTATTAAATAAATATTCTAAATTATTTTAAATAAAATTAAATAAAATTAAATAAAATATTCTTTTTAAATTATTAAAAATTATCTTTTAAATTATAAAATAAAAATTATTTTACCAAATATTTATTATTTTTATTAAATTTATTAAAAATCTAATTAATATTATATTTAATAAAATCATTATATTTAATTTCTTTATCCTTAGAATTTTTTTATAATTTTAACAAAACAAATTCTAAAATTAATATATAAAATATTTAATAAATTCTAATTAAATTAGATATATTTAATTCATATTAATATTTTCTAAATTATTTCTTAATTATATAAAAATTAAATTTTTAATAATTAAATTTTTTATTAAATCAATATATTTTTAAGTTTTATATAAATAAATTCTATTATAAATAATAAGCTAATTTAATTATTATAAATTTATTATAATTTTTTCAATCTTTATTAACTATTTTAAGGGATAAAAATAATAATTTTAATAAATTTATTAATTAGAATTAAAATCTTATTATATAATATATTAATTAAAAAGTCTCATATTAATAGCAAATTTTAAATAAAATTATAAATTATAATTTCAAACAATGAATTAGGTATATTATATAATTATAATATTTTATATAATTTGTATCAATTGGATTTGTTTTTATAATATATATCACAAATTTTAATATATTTTTTAATATATTTATATATTTCAGATTAAAAATAGATTTTCATAATTAAATTTTAGCTTTTATTAATTCCTAAATATTTATATGTTGGTATATTATAATATTAAAAAATAATTTTTATTTATAATTTTTTTATAAATATATAAAAAGTATCTTTAAATAAAAAATTTTTAATTTTTTTAAAATTTATTTAACTATTAAATTATTTAGATAAATTTTAAAAAGTTTTTTATAAACAATATTATCTAAAATATATTTAATAAAATTTAAAGATTTATTAATAATAAGATAAATTTTTTTTTTTTTTAAAATAACTTTTTTATCTAATTCAACACTTTTTATCAAGTTTAGTTATTAATTGATAGTATCAACAAAAACATTCTCTTTTTTTTTAAAATATATAATCTTAAAATTATATTTATTGAATATTTTTTATTATTAAATTTGTTATTTATTAAATTCTTTAATAATCATAAAATATATAAGATTTTTATAATTAGATAATATAATAATTAATTTTTTTTTTAAAAATAAATATACTATTTTTTACAAACTTTAATTATTATTATAAATTTTTTATTATAAATTAAATAACATAATTAAATAATATTAAATTTATAAGAAATATAAGTAATTAAATATTATTTTTAGTTTAAATATAGTTAAAATAGGTAGATTTTTAGAACAACTATTAAAATATTAGTTTTTACTTTGATAAATAAAATTAGATTATAAAATTAATATAAAAATAAAAACTTTTTTAAAAATTTTAAAGGTTTTTATTTTAAAAAAAATTATTTTAAATCTAATATTTTTTTTAATTAATTTTATTAAAATAGCTAATATAAAATTATATTTTTTAATAAATTATTAATAATAATTATAAAATCCTAAAAATAATTATATATTAATAATATTTTTAAATATAAATTAATTTTAAATAGCTTAAACCTTCTTTAAATTTATTTTAAAATTACTTATAAGTTTTATTTATTAAATATTTTAAAAATTAAATTAATATATTTATAATATTTTTCTTTTATTTTATTATAAATAAATATATTATTTAAATAAATAATATAAATAATATTAATATAATTTTATAAAATATAATTTATAAATATTTAAAAAAATATAAAAATATTAATTAATTTAAAAAATATAACTATATAATTTATATTAATATTTAAATATTATTTTCCATTTTTTTTAAAATTAATTTTATTATTATAATAAATATTAATAATATTAAATTTAGTAAAATATTTAATTTTAATTAATTAATTAAATAATTTATTATAATATATTTAAAATATTTATAAATTAATAAAAAAAAGGTTATTTTATAGATTATTATTTTAAAAAAATTTTGATTAAAAACTATAATAATAATAATTTTTTTTTTTAAATATTTTTAAAAGATTATATTTTTAAACAAATAATAGATAAATAAAATTAATTTTTATTTTATTATTTAATAAAATTTTAATAAAATTTTTATTAATATTTATAAAAATAATAAAATAATTTTTTATAGCAAGTTAAAAGATTTTAATTAATTTATTTTTTACATATAAATTAGATTATTTAAATAATATTAATTTTTAAAGCTTTTTTAATTTAAATTTTTAGATAAGAAATTATTTTTTATAAAGTAATTATTTAAATAAAATTTTTATTCTAAATCTTCTATTTTAAAATCTTTTTTAAATTTTTTTATTTTATATTTTATTTTATTTATTTTTAAATAAATTACAATTATTAATTAAAACTCAAAAAAAAATAATAAATAAAAATCTTAAAATAATGATTAT